>CM058230.1:70246120-71521507 GCA_030180135.1 Orychophragmus violaceus | reverse complement strand
GAGAGAGAGAGATTAACAAACAGTGGAATGTGGAAGAAAATGATGGGCTGGAATTTATTCTGGTTATTGACGGATTACTGACGGAATTATCTGTCAGTTTTCATTAATCCATCGGTAATCCGTCACTTTCTAAAATTTTAATTTTGGCCCAAATTTTTTTTTCCCGGTTACCGAGAAAATTAAACGGTTTGGTGAAATTTTGGCGGAAAATTTTAGTAACCGACAGATAAGTGACAGATATATTCGTTGGTTACTAAAAAAAACTTAAAACCCGAGTTTGTCGTGACTAGAACTCGGATTTGGAATAGGTTACATCCTACGCTGAACCAATACGCCATAGTGTATTACTCGTACGTGTTTGATATGCATATGTATATATCTTGTAATAGTTCTCGGTTCTGAACTCGGGTTTCGGGTAGACGCTCAGTTCTCGGTTCAGTTCGGATTTGGGTTTCGTTCTTCGGATATATGATTCTAAAACCGTTCGAGTAATTTGTCGGTTTTACGTTTAGCGTTTCTTTACTGACAGAGGGTAGATGCTCAGTTCTCGGATCAGTTCAAATTCTGTTCTTCAGATATAGAAGTCTAAAACCGTTAGAGTATTTTATATGTTTTACATTTAACGTTTCCTTACTGAAGGAGGGTAGACACTCAGTTCTCGGTTCAGTTTGGATTCAGGTTCGGTTCTTCGGCTATTGGAGTCTAAAACCGTTTGAGTAATTTGTTGGGTTCACGTTTAACGTTTCTTAACCCCCATACCCTAAACCGTCACTAATCCGTCAGTAAATACCGACAGATTAGTGACATATTAGGGTATAACGTTTAAGGTATAGAGTTTAAAAAATCGAGAAAGCAAAATTAGAATGACACAAGGTTACATTGATCAATGTTTAACAATTTTAAAATCTTTTCGGTAGTCCAAACCCGGATTTTGGAAATTGTTGTTCCTCTTACAAAGAAAGAATTATTAACTTATAGTATACATTAAGAAGCACATTCAGAGGAAGTGTTGAATTTCAGAATTCCGTCCAATAAGTGTTTTAAGTTGAAAGATGCAATGTGTTGTTTTATAAAAGTGCCTCAAAATATGTTTGTGTTGGCTTGCAAATCATTTTTTCCGAAAACGAAACCTGAAGGATAATGAAATACCTCATACGAAGGCTTTCAAGATCGCATATGTGTGCTGATCCATGCAGACTTCTAACCCGCATATGGAAAGATGTCTTTGATGCCGACAAGAGGGAAAACGGGTTTCCCTCTAGAGGACTCTATGATGCCAAAGTTAGATTGATTGACCATAAGTAGTGATTCGGGAAATATATTTGGTTTCTGGTGAGGATATCCGTCTATGGATCAAAGCTCACATATGCTTAAGGGTGTTTAGATGTATCGTGTATGAATAGGAGTGGAGTTGGAGCTCTCCACTTGGCTTCTCCAAGTGTTATATTTTGGTGTGAAATCATTGGATTTCGTGGCGGCTACACTCGAGTGGCTTGTGGGCTCTTTCATCATGGCTTAATGGTTATTAAAGAAAAGTGAAGGCATGTCGGTGTGATTTGGAGCTCCGTGTGAGGTCTAACTTATGGTACACTGGATTTGTCATATTGCTGAAAATTGCACTTCTTGAGATTTTGAAGTATGGTTGGTTCTATTGCTCCACAATCAAATCAGGATCATAATATATTCTAGTTTAGCTCTATTTTGTATTTTCTTTTTTGTTTATACCTTTTTGACATAAAATAAGAAAAGCAATTTGGCGCTGTAACACTTCTTAAGTTACAATTAAGAGCGCTGACTCTTATTGTAAGTGTCATGAAGCATATGACAGTTACATATGTGTTTTGTCAGAAAAACCCTTATTACTCACTGTCGCCAAGCCCACCTGCGCGTAATATATAGATAAAGGATTTTTTTTTTTTTAATAAATAAGGCTGCGCGTGGGATGAAGAAAGGTAGGACAGTTAATGCCAAGTTACCTTTTACATCTCATTTAACTTAAAATTTTTTAAACATAAACTGTAAAATTTTTAAAATCCTTTGGAATCCGAAACGGTTTTACTTCGTCATCTCCGTCGCTTAGAAATACGAGTGAATAACTATTCTTCGTCGGAATTCTACACCGGAAGGAATCAAGTTCTTGTTTTCGAGAAACAATGTTGCTAAGTAAAAACCACATAAATCCCGGCGCTGATATAGGTTAGTAAGATGGGAATGTGATTGATTTTGTTGTGGACTTATATTTATAAATATTAGGGATTGCCAGTTGCTTGTTAGCCTAATCGGGCTGATAGCATGTTTATATTTTGAAATTTTGTTTGAGTGTTTGAAACTGAACCAAGTAATCAGTTATTGTACTAATTTTGCCAGAAAATTGGGTTCGATTAAGTCTTCGGTTGGAAGAATGCCTAATAGGAAACCCTATTTTGGATGATTTGTATTGGTAACTGAAAGCGCATTGTTTTATTCGGTGCCACTGTACAGTTTGACCCTGTTTTTGGTCATGTTTATGTTTCCCGCTTGGGTGATTGTTATTTTGAATGAAATTTTAAATGGTGAGAAATTTTTTGAAGTGAGCATATAAACCTTATTATACTGTATGGACTTTCATTATAAAACAACTAACTTACATCCGATTTTCCTCATACGCACCTCACCTTGATAAATACTGCATCCCACCGTTTGAGGACGGTGATGATGTGTGTGACTGTCGGTTACCAGAGAGGTGGTTCATTCGCAATTACTATCCAATGGGAAGAAAATCCATCCGTACTCAAAAAATGATTATTTAGTTGAGTTAGCACTTGCTTTGAAAGATCACAAGAAAGTGATGGATGATATAACGTCGTCTCAGTTTGGAAAGTTATTCGACATTCCTCTCAGACGGCTCATATTTTCAGGCCATATCTTACATGTATTATTTGCACGTCAACTTCACTGTCAGGGACGTCATGAGGCTTGGTTTGTCTTCGTCTCTAAACCCATCAAATTCTCTTCAAGGGAATTCTGTTTATTAACCGGCTTGAAATGTGATCCGTATTTTAAAATCTAATATATTAAAATATTTTGTGTGGTGTATTTAGTTGTTCAAGTCATTGGGACACACTGATTGGTACGGGCAAAGACAGAAATATCGATCAGCTGATCATTCATCTTAAGTCGGAGAAAAACATGGATCCTGGAACCAGGTTGCAGCTTGATCTTGTCATACTCATTGACGGCGTGGTAGCCGTGGAGAATCAGTAAGGGAAAGCGTGTAAGGAGACTGTTGAACTTGTCAAAGACGTGGACAAGTTTTTAGCATATCCATGGGGCCGGAAGGCCTTTGAGCTAACAATGCTTAATTTCAAGGAAATTGTGAATAAGGGAATGAAGGATAGGGTCACAAAGTCCTCTATAAGCCTGCGAGGATCTCCAACAGCTATTCAGCTACTTGCTCTGGAAACAATCTCGGAGCTACGAGCGAAGCTCCCAAGTGCATCTGCTGAGGTAGACTTCACTCCGCGTTCCTGCAGTGGGTTGTATAAAAAGAAGACCATCGATTACAAAGATGTCATGAATGTCGAGTCTTTCTCATGTATCAACCTATTGTACTTGTATGTGTGAACATATAAACATTATGTTTTAAAGATATGAACATAAATAAGGGAGTTATATTTATATATGTGAACATATATACATATTGAGGTTATATAGTAGAACGTAGGAGTATTTGTGGTGTTGTAGACGTTGTTCATTGACAAAGTTATGTTATTTGTTGCCGCTCACTATAGATTCAGTTCTTCATGTTGATGATGAAGAAATAGATTGTAAAACTTGGGAATGGAGTGATGATGATGAGGAGGAGGATGAGAAGATAGCTTATCTTGAGTCCATTCTTAAAGATGGAAATGCGTCCCTATAGCTCAGTCGTAGGTCCTGGCCCGGAGGAGACAGATCGTGTCCTAGGGTGCTGATAACAACGAATATGGAACAGTATCAGAAAAAGAAAGAAGAGCAAGAACGCAAGAAGAAAAAGACAAAGGGAAAAGGAAAGAAGAGGGAAAGGGGCTCTGATGAGGATGGTGACTCATCTCCGGTAGAGAAGAAGAACTTCTCTAGTAGGGATAAAGGGTGGTCCAAGGAGTGAGAGTCGGTGATTTATGACGTCGTGGCAGAGGCATCAGCAAACATCAAATCTATGTGGGCGGAGGAGTGGCGTCCACATGTGGTAGAAATTGTGAAGGAAATTGTTGAAAATATTTTGAAGAACCACAAGTTAGTTCCATTGGAAACAGAGGTCGAGAGGGAAAAAACAGAGGACGTTATTCCAGAGGCTGGTCTGGGTAGCCCATGCTGCAAAAGTGGAAAAAGAAAATAAAACGGGTTCAATTGTCAACAGATGAGCCTACTATGGTCGACAGCCAAATTGTGAATCCTTTGGAAAGAGTTAGTGGCAGTGGAGGCGGTAGCCTAGTTTTCCCTACGAGGCGGTCATCTTGATTAACTGAGTCCCTGGGATCGCACGTAAGCAGCAAAAAGGCAAGAAGCCGGAGGTAAAAAATTTGTGAACCCTTAATCAATATATGAACGTCCATTTTTATATAATTAATATCTGAAGTTAATCTGTTCGAATCATATAGGAGTTCCCATCTAACTTACCTGGAGATGTTTCTTCCGACGATTTTGTTGATCCACCTCCCAGAACACGTGCTGAAAATGTGGATAATGTGGGTCAAGTTGGGGTAAGTGTTAAGGCTAAGAAGGCAGCCCGTAAACAGAAGAAGCTCAGGTTCCGAAGACTTAGTAAAAAGAAGAAACTGGATGAGGTGCCTGTTAGCGTTTGAGATCATGCAGAATATGTTGATGCGAACAAAGATGTGTTGGTATGTTGTTGCGGTTTTATCTAATAATTCATAAATGTTTTATGAACCACTTTTCCTGTATATGAACGTTCATATTCGATTTTTAATACATTTCAAAAATTGCGATGTTTGATTCTTACAGGACCTGGCAACTAACCTCTCCTTGGATGAAGGAAATGACAAACGTTGGGAGATAAAGCTCCCGGCGTTAGCGGGTTGGAGACGGTACGGAAATAATCTAAGTTTGTGAACGATCATGTTTATTTGTAAACGTGCATTAATCAATGTATGAACATTCACTCGACAGGAAGATGTGCCGGATAAGGTCCCCTAGGATGAAGGAAATGAGGCGGCAGAGAAGCTCCCTTCGGATGAAGATGTTGATAGGGTTGGAAGAGTGAAGATTGCGAAAATAGATGGAAAACGCAAGAAGCATATCCATGTAAGAACTTCAAAGAAGAAGAAGAAGTTGTCTAAGGAGCGGTTCGAGAAGGTAATTTTCTGTCAAATGTTATAAAACGCCAGAAGCATATCCATGTGAATGTAAACTATATGAAGATGAAGTTTCATTGTGAAGGAAGTAGCTGGTCCTAATGCGCTGGATCCAGTGGAGAATGAAGGCCAACTTGACTCTTTGGCGGTTTATGACCAAACGTTGGGTGATAAAGCTCCCGACGTTAGCGGGTTGAAGACGGTATGGACATAATCTAAGTTTGTGAACAATCATGTTTTATTTGTGGACATGCATTAATCAATGTATGAACATTCACTCGACAGGAAGCAGGACCTACAACGGATGTTGAAAAAGTTGGTTCTACCATGGACGATGGGTCTAAGAAGAAGAAGTTGAATAAATAGCCGTTTGTTGAAGACTCGATGGCCGCATCTACTGAGGAGATCCACAACCCATCGGCCTCTACAACACTCCCGGTATGATACCTAAACCTCAGCCAATTCCGAGTAGGAGAAATTTTGAAAACATTAACAAACGCACATACACTAGGAGCATATGGATGATGGCTTGGATCCTCTGTTTACATATGCACAACCTCCAGAGGTAGTAAGATGATCTCGACTTACCTCAAACCTATCTTAGCTCTTCTGATTGAGTGTTCATTACTCTCGATATACGAACATTGTTTTGCAGAGTCCAGATCGTACAACTGTCCGGTTGACACAACCACGAATGAGGAAATCGTCCAGGAGGCCATGATGGAACTTGTATAGAGTAAACTTAGATCTGTGTACAATCACACACATCTGTGAACAATCACACATATCTGTGAACGTACATTTATTTTGAAACGCACATTTGTTTCGCAGGGTGCAGCTGTTAGAATTATTGAGGACTAGGTGGTGAGAGAGGCTACCACAGAGGATATCGTTGGGGAGCCACTGACCAAACCCATCATCGGGGAGACCGTTAAGGACCGCTTTGAGGAAACGGTATGGACATGAATTATCGGTGTGAACACAAATTGATATCTGTGAATGTACACGTTACTCTAAATGAACATTTGTTTTGCAGGAAGCAACTGTTGCAAATGTGCAGGTCCGTGGACACAACCATCGACGGAGAAACCATAAAAGTCCCCATGGAGGAAACGGTATGTGCATATATCAAATGTGTGAACGATAATGAGCCAGTAGAGGATGCCAGTATGTCAGTAGGGCACGACAAAGAAGGACAGGTTACAGAAGAAGAAGCCTCATTTCCAGAGTTTGGTGCAATAGAGGAAGACCCCTCTTATAATTCTCCGGTCCAGAATGTAGAACCTGGTTCTGTCGTACCCCTTGACGTGGTACCCCTGAATGTTATACCCATATGCGAGGCTTCTGATGGTGAAGAATCAGAGGACACATACTACGGCGAATTTTGTAATCCCTTCCAGTGTGATTTTCTTACTCACAAAACGTTCAAAAGCATATACCCTATGAGGCCAGAAAGAGTCAAGATTCGGAACCCGGATTACAACTCCCTTCCTCAATCTATTTTCCCAGAAGAGGTTGGGTTCATGGACGATACACCCTCTTGACGATCTAATGTACGAGGAAGCGCATCTTGCTCTTAAGGCCGCCGATAGGTTGGTAGCTAAAGAGTAAGTTAATAAACCCCCTTGTAATTACTTACCCAACTGCCTAAGTCTTTTTTTCTAGGATGCACAAACTTACCTTTGTTTGTTGCCAGGAAAATCACCCTCAGGACTAGACAAGTTTGGTATACTTCGTTGTTCAGAGAACTTGGCACGGTAGGAGTTAATCTTGATTACGAGGTAAGTTTTGCATTTTTGTTGATGAAGACGAGGGCAACATATTTAAACTAAGCCTTTTTGCATTTATAACATGTTACTTTTATATATGCTTGTTGTCGCTTATATAGACTAGACGAGAAGAGGATACGTTATAAACCAAATAAGCATGGCGGACTCTTTGTTCCCGGATGCGTTGCGCAGAACGTTGGGGTACTTCCAAACGGGGTACATATCCAGTGGATTCGGTTGCGACGCGTAATTATTCAAGTGGGAACCTATGTTGGTTTAATACGTATCGGGATGCTAGCGCAATGGTTTGCCCCAGCTCCGTTGGACCAAAGATGCAACTACCATCTACATGCCGATGCGGTGGGACGACGAGAGGTGGGTAGGTGTGGTTATCCACATAGCGTCTAGAACGGTCAATTTATTGGATACCAGGCTTGGTGATAGTGGGAAATCCGAGATCACCGAGACGATGGCCCGAATCACGGCGATGCTACCCTACCTAGTGAACCAGATAGGGCAGGGGGAAAAAATCTCCAAATCTATAAGACCTTGGAAGTACTATGTGTGTGATTACGTGGCGCAAGACGGAGCTAGAGGTAACAACGAGCTGGTTATCATCAAGTATCTGGAGATGCTCAGCAGCAACTGAACCATGGACGAGCTGCGCTCGATCAATGATGACAAGATTCGTAGAATTCGGGCTGAATATGTTGTGATCTGTTCAAACAGGTTGTAAAGATGGCAAATCCCTAGTATCTGCCGTGAGAACAAAGTTATTACTAAATTCTAAAATTAGATGTAAGACATTCGTTTGAACTTTACATTATTCTTTATTTCTGCACATCACTACGTTCTATCGACCCACGACTGTAAGAATAATACTTGCACTTTTCATATAAAATAGTTAGGTATGGACGTTCATAATTTAGTAACCTCGTTCATATAAACTATTATTTGTATGCTGAGTTGTCAAACGAAACTAAGTGTGATGTTTTTACTACTAGTAATTGTTAGCACACTGATCCATAAATTATATAGGGTAACTACTCCTATTAATAAGTAAGTAGTAAATGTAGTGCTTTAAAGTCAAATCCATAATAATAACCCTTACCATTTTACCCTTTTCTTTCTTTGTAAGATATAATTAATATGGAAATTAAATGTATTACTGATATATGTCAAATCAGACTTCAATTCTAATGACACTCGATTGGTCATACACACACCTTTAGAAGGGATAAACATCTATCTTATCACTACACCTTCTTTTAGTATAAATAAAGTGGGATTTCCACCAACTTTGGCAAACTGAATCCGGTTTTACCCATTAACTTCTACTTTCCTTTAGGAATCATGCTTCTTTTACCACAACCACTCCAACTTGACGTCATAGAACGTCTCGCTAGGTACAACCACATCGTTGAATTCCTCTCCATTGGTTGCGTCAACAAACTAATGTATGAATACACTCGTTTACCACATGTTCTGAAGGTGGCAAACATAAACCACTTCATGTTCAATGCCTAATACGTTTGCATGGATAGCACGGGCAAGGCTTTCTTCCAAAGGTAAACAAACTTTTTATATGACTTGATAATCGATTGATATAGTACCTATGATGAAAAAGCAAACTAAATACTTTGTTAGGTGCCTAGACGCTGGAAATCCAACAGCATTCCTCATGGAAGGTGTACGTGTTGCTTTTCTAGAACGTGATTGCGATAAGGCCATAACCATTTTACAACGAGGCCTCACTTCATGTCCTTACACGTACTAGCTACTGAAATGCGCCACCTAATGGTCGGGAGGTCTGGCCAGGGCTCCGATATCTTACAGACCTTGCGTTGGTGGGACGATATAGAGTTTGTGGCGTGTGTTGGGCGTTGGATGGTGCAGGCGGTCAGGGATATGAGGGGGGTGTCCATTAATAGGCCTTACGCTAGGTTCTACAAAAATTTCAAAGCGCCTAGATACTACGGGCCCGAGTGTGCATGCGGATTTGAATTCATAGGGGAATTCGACTGAGAAAACTGTTTCGCAGTAAGCGTCGCCAAGAAGTTAATGATTATGTGGTAAAAAGTTCGGATTAGTATCAATCTTCCTATTATATTGAATAGTACAATATCTGTGAACATGCATTTTGTACTCGTAGACATTCACAGCCTAGATCGTAAGTTTTTTATGTTCAAGCAACTACCCTACGTTCCTAAATTAATGTCACCCTTTTTGTATTAATATTTAAGGATAATGTATGATGTTTTATAACTCACTGTTGGTGCCACATGCAAAAAAAAATCAAAAAGTATATATCCTAAATGCATTAAATGCCCAACCACAGTTGTTAGAATTAAATGGCTAAAATAGTTAAAGCCATTTACTATCTTTACAACCACATCCAACCACCTCAATATCCATCTAGGCTATCAATACAATGGGAGTTCGACTTTTTGTTTATTCAAATATCTTTCTAATCATCCTAGTCAATCGGGAAAACAATATGTTCTCCACACGTCTAGACGGTGTAAACCGCAACATCACGATCGCGTTGCCCGTTCTGGATATACCGACCTCTTTCTTCTGATGGGAGTCAATAAAACCGCTAATCGCATAGCTAACGAAAGAAGCGTTCTGCGAATAGTCAACATAAACTCTTTCTTGGATAACGCCGCCAGAGCTTCTATAAGAAATGATGCACGCCCCTTTTTTCAAAGGTTAGTAAAATGTCTATCTATGTATGAACGTAGAAATCTTACATTCCTGATACGGTTGTGTTTTTACTGTAACTTGTCTCTCGTTCATACATGTGAGAAGGTGTTTTCTTGCCAAGAACCCCACTGCCTTATTGTTAGAGGGACTACAAACACTCTTTACAGAGCTAGATCCATAAAGAGAAATTTGTTTGTTTGGTCAAGCCCCACAAGATTGTCCATACATCATAATTTCTCAAGGCATGAGCAAAATATTGACTGGAAACTGGGTAGAGGGTTTACAACGTCTAGAGAACTTGCGCTGGTGGGACGACCTACAACGCTCGTCTGGCCTAGCAACACGCATACTAAAGGCTGTTACTGATTTGGAACGCGAAAGTAGGAACCTTCTCTTCCTACTATTTTCCAAATCCACCGTGCGGTGGTTGTAGGTTACGACCGGACGGCGATCCCGACTGTATCAGCTGTTGGATTTTCTGTATCTCGTACACTTTCGCTCTTCTGTCTTAACTTTCTAAATTATCAACATACACTACGCTTAAATAAGTTTGTCCATTTTCATAAAGTTTATTACTCGTCTATTATATGTATCGACCCTTGTGTGAAATTTCTATTTGCACGTGCATTAGAAATTAATGTGAACGTACATAACAACCATATGAACGTCCATTTCAAAAGGCTCTGGCGATAATATGTAGCGATAACTCAAGGCTGGCGAGATTTTTGAAATGGCTAATCCCAATGTCTACCGTGATACCTAAGTTATTGCTATATTACTAAACTAAGTTATTCCTAACTTCAACATTATGCTTCCAAACTCACATATTTTATATGTGGACGTTAGTTCTTCTATTTGCGACGATTCGATAACCCCATCACATAACCGTTGGTTCTTTTTTTTGCGACGCTTCGCTAACCCAATTACTCCTCACAATAAATTGTGAATTCCTATTCTCCTGCCTTCGAACGATTCCACTTACCAGCCACCACATAAACAGGATCACGCTGAACCTGGTAAAATTAGAACAACATGTCTTGTTAGCAAACTTTAAAACCATTTAACAAACTTTTCTAAAACGGGAACATATGTTCATATTACTTGTCATAACACTTATGAACGTTCATAAGATCATACATTAGGTTTTCGAATCTCAGATTTGAGAATACACTGTCCTCTAACATATTCCGTCTCATCAAAAGCTTACAAGTTAGAAAAATTTTCCTAACAATCTTTCACAGCGTAGCAAACGTTCATAGGAACGGTAAACAACTAATATACGTTCATACTTCCGTTCCGATCAATATTTTATCCAAAGATACTAAATAATAACAAGTCAGAAACATTTTCGCCCATAATTTTTATTGTTTCTTAAACTTTCACCTACAACCACATGTAAACACAAAATAGATAAACTAGATGAAAAAGAATCACAAACGGTAAAAACAAAAAGAGGATTAAATCTTACCTCCACCACTAATACTGATCTGAAACGGAAATAAATTTCTTCCCATAAATTCAATTCCACAACTCTGTCTTCAACAACCACCAATCGGTGAAAAACCTAGACTCGTAAAAATGTGAGGTAAGCTCTAAAATTAACTCAGATTCTATTAATTAAATACACTCATTAGATCTACTAAACATTCAATGCTAAAGGCTTGGCGGAAAAATATTATACATGAAATCAACATCATGTCACTTCCTATGACTTCACGCGCCACGATTGGAAAGAGAAAGTCATGTGATTTTTCTTCGCCTCAGCAACACACGCACTTCAATGGACCGTGTCTCACACTCCGGAGAGTAAAATCGCGTTTCACTTTATCCAATAGTGAATAAGTGTTACCCTATTAGTTAGAAACTCAGAAGTGTTAGTCCCCTAAATGCTATCCAGAAAAGTGTTAGTTTTGCCTAAAATTCCAAATACGAAACTATCTCCGAAAACTTAAAATTACACCAAAACAAATAGATTTTGCACTGAAAACTTTAAGAAAAACATGTAAACTCATTTATATCAATATCAATGCCCACGATCAGAGATTATGTTCCCGGAGGGAAAACAAGTAAGCAAGTATACAAAGACCTAGGGGGATGCATATGATCATATAATATGTCCCTAGAAGGCATGTACGTAGATGCCCTTTAGAGCTATCTTTCAACGCACATGGTCGTACCAAATTATCCATCGTTGCTACTGGCTCAGCTGCGACCTTTGATCACACCCCCAGACTCATACTCTACTTTCGGACTCGTAGTTTCCTCTTCCATCGCATCTTTGTTCCGTAATCACGCACCCGAGCGTTCGTATTCTGTCGCTAATTTTCTTAGTGATCATACTCCTTTGTCCTTTCCCCCCATCATCACCATCCTTTGGACGGGTGCTTGGAGATTAACTGGACGGGTGCTTGGAGATTTCTCATTGGCATAAAGGTCAGGGGTCACCCTATTGATCTCGATTCATGTTATGACATGTTTCTCCTATGTTCCAAACTAGCTTATGCATGCTCCTGACGCCCTAGTTAGCAACCACGATTTTGGTTTCTTTTTGTTTTGGCTGAGATGGTTTCATTCGTGCCTTTTATTTTATTCATGTCTATAAAAGCGGGCTTTCATTCTCATCTTGACTCACTACTCAATCTGTAACGCCCCGTCCGTCCCTACCGGTGAGTCACCCATCCCTCTTCCGGGCTCGTTGGCCCCATCCCTGTCCGACGGTCGGTGCGTTATTTTTTTGTAGGCATGACCAATTAATTTACTGATCCTACAATCACCCATGACCTTTTCCCATGTGTTTTGTCCTCACACACATGCTACCACGAGTCACTTCCCGGAAGGTCACCCATCCTGGGACTACTCCAGCCCAAGCACGCTTAACTCTGGAGTTCTTTCAGGCAAGTGACCGGAAAAGGTAAGTGCACTTGGTGACATAGATAGCCAAATCAATTCATTTAAGCCTCTCCGCATATACCACAAACCGGGATGTTACACAATCGTTCTTGTGAGAACATTTAGATAGTTAGCAACCACAATTATGAATTGTCTTTTTGGTGCATGGCAAGAGAAAGACTAATTGCGTATGTCATCCATGGGTTTTGGTTTCATTTTTCTTTGGTCGCGACGATTTAAAATATCTTTTAATTCCTTCATGTCTATAAAAGCGGGATCATATTCACGAATTCACTTACTACTCAATCGTTCTTGCGAGAATATTTTCTTCGCTACTTGCCTTAGATTCTTCGATTCATTTATTTATGTCCTCTCTCTCCACCACTCGCCCTTCAGCGATTAATTACTTCTTCATCCAGTTACAGTGGAAAGGGCATCGTTCCTTCTCATAGTGCTTCCTCATCTTCAGAAAGCGTGCATCCAGTGCTGCAGGCCGCTTTGCTGGTTGCCTCCAGTTCACAGAGTACAAGGAGCGAGTCCTCTCATATGGGTGACAGTTATGATGGGAGCGTTCTTCCAATGCTGACTCTTTCTATCTTCTATCGGGATGGGATCGTCGGTCTTGAATCCACTCGATGCGGGACACGCATCCATCCGCTGCTTCTATGGTAGAGGAGGATCTTCTTCTAAAGGTGGATATTTCCCAGGCCTTAATGTTCCTCTTTCGGCCACCGCTGCCCAACGCTGACCCGCTCGCCTGATTATGCAGTCGTTTCGACCGGTCCCAAATTTGGGAGGCAGTTTCTGATTTCACGTGTATATGCCTTCCCCCTCGGTTGTGTTGGAGGCATTGTTGGATATGGGTTTAGCACACATCCAAAGCCCATTGGAAATATTATCTAAATCAATCGCATTCGATGTCGGCCCAAGAAGACAAGCCCGCTAAGGGGTCAACGGCCCAAAGAGAAGTCAGCGCACAAGCATTATAAATAGGACCATTCACCTTTCATTTGGGAGACATTGTAACTTGTGAGAGGCCGAACTACTTCTATAAAGCTCTGACCTCAAGCATTGCTTAGTGAGCACGTCATTCGACGGACTCACACCTCGTACCTTCCTATTCATAGCTCGGCTCCGGCCTTAAGATAAATAAAGAACCATTTCGTAGTTCGGACATTCAGATCATAGCCCGTAATATTAACTAGGTCGAATTCCCGTAACAACAATTGGCGCCGTCTGTGGGGAGCGATAAACTTCTTTACGATCTAAAACAAAGCCGAGATGACAGGACCCCTTTCAGCTAGCGACAGCTCTGAAAAGGTAGCAGATCAGCCGCCAAACCCAAAACCCCCAAATCCAAACAAAGGGACGGATCTACCACGCCCACCGGCTAGCTCCTCAAACCCGAACCCCCTCACTCCCCTGGAGCTCTCAAAAACCACTGGGCCCAACACTGCGTTAGCCCGCACGAAGATGTCGACGGTCAACAACCCAGTCAAACAAATCGGAAACACGAGCACACCCAGAAATGACGAACCAGCGACGACTATCGTACAAGTCCCCGACCAAGACCAACAAGACACCGTTTCTCTCATAAGAAATTTGATGGCACAGATCGACGAGCTAAGACAATGCAAAAACGACCGCTTCCAACAACTCGCAAACGCCCAGAACACATACCACGAGCAGATCGACAACCTCCGGACGACCGAACAACAAGCACCCCGAAACACGGAAGCATTCATGGATACCTTCCCACACACAACCATCAGGCCAGGCAAACGACCAACCATACCCCGGCTAGCATCGACATACGAGCACGAGGCACACGAAGAAGAATTAGTCAGTGGCAGCAAAATCGAGCTTTTGAAGGCACATCTGGACAGCATGACATCAAGAGTCCACAAGGCAACCAGCTCAGCTCCCGAGATCGACAGAGTCCTAAACAAAATGCAGAACACGCCGTTCACGAGCAAAATAACGGGAATGCCAGTCCGGCATCTAGGAAAAATCAAATTGCCTACCTACGATGGCAGCTCTCACCCGCAGCAATACCTTACAGCTTTCAGCATCGCGATGGGACGAACTCAATTCCTTCCAGAGGAACGCGACGCCGGCTTCTGCCAGCTCTTTGTCGAGACCCTTTGCGGCGCCGCCCTCAGCTGGTTCTCGCGGCTGGAAGCGCATTCCATCGACAGCTATCAGCAACTAACGACCACATTCCTCAAGCACTACTCAATGTTCATTCAGGAGGGAGCTTCAAGCGCCGACCTCTGGTCGATCAACCAAGAAAAACACGAATCCTTAAGGTTGTACATCGATAGGTTCAAAACCATCATTTCGAAAATCTCAGTCAACGACAGCGAAGGGCTACCCGCGTTACGGAGCAGGCTCTGGTAAGAATCGCCGTTTCGCAGCGAGCTGGCCCTGAACAAACGGCAAAGTATCGAAGACGCCCTCCACCGGGCCGCCATCTTAATCGAGATAAAAGAGGAAAGAGAACTGGTCGCCAAAACGTTTGGGACAGTAAAGCCTACGAAAGAAAAGGAGTCGACGCAAGAATACGTCGAACCGCGCAAACACTACAATCAAGAATACAAAAACTCAAAGAAGGAAGGCAAGAAAACGGGGGCCTACCTCGCTGGCGAGCACGACCGGTAAGGCAACCCAAGGAACCACGCTAAAAACAAAGGCGCAAACGCGGGAGATAAGGACACACCTTTCTGCACATACCACCAAAGATCAGGACACAACACCGACGAATGTCGCCACCTGCAGAATCTCCTCCTCGGAGAATACCAAAGGGGATACACGAACATAACGAACCGAAATGCGCAAATGGCACCAGGCGAAAAACAAGCGACGAACGACAGCGAGCGAGTTCGGCTTATCATAGGAAAGAACAAAAGATCTGGGAATGCACAGTGAACCGAGCAAGACAACGCCGATGCAGAGTCGCACAAGCGAGCTCAAGGCAGCAATGAAGTTGGAAAGCCTTCACCAAGAAGGCGCATCAACATGATAATGGGAGGATTCCCCAGCCGCGACGACTCGGCTGACCTCTCAAAAACCCTAGACCGGGAAGAAAACACGGAACTAGAAAGAAATCACACCAGCAAGGCAAAAGGCAATGACATGATTTTCTTCACCACCAAGAACGGAGAAGAACCGGGCAAGCCAAGCTGCGATCTACTCGTTATCAAACTCCAAATAAACAAACAAAGAATTATCAGAGCCCTGGTCGATACCAGAAGCTCGATTAACCTTATTTTCAAAGAAAATTTGCAGGAAATGAAGCTCGATAGGCACATAGAAAGAAGGCCAAAGAGAACGCTCACCAGCTTCAGCAACGAAACGACAATAGTGATTGGAACAATCCTACTGTCAGTACGTGACGGACAAATCACTCATACCACCACCTTCCTCGTCATAGACCGACCAACGACATACGATGCGATACTAGGAACCCCGTGGAACCACGCAATGAAAGCGGTCGTCTCAACCTACCACCAGTGCGTAAAATTCCCAACCTCACAAGGAACCCACACACTCTGGGGAGAACAAAAAAAAAACAACAACCAACCTCACAGGCAAGAACAAAGCACTAACAGCACAAATCAAAACGCAAGAACCGACGCAACCGAGCAAGGAAACAACCTAAGAGGAAGTGGCAACTCAGGACCCGAGCTCATAGATAAGACCCCTTATCGCTCTTTCATACATATATCTATATTCCGAAAAATCCTTTGTAACTGATAGGGCTTAGATTTTTAATCCTATTCTACTGCAAGTGCACAGTTATGCAATGTAGTACTTAGGGTATCGAATCCACAAGGACTCACGGATCACACGATAGATTGTATGTTCTCAAGTTACGCTAAATCAATCAAAAGAAAGCAGTAAACTAAAGCAAGTAAACTGGGAAGTGTTTTCAATAAGAGAAAGGCGCTAGATTTAGGAAGTCCTCGGGAATTATGCGATGTCAGACACTTAACTAACCGGATTCAGATTAAACACATGTTCAAGAACTAGAAACACAATGCTAAACAATCCAACTCTCGCTCAGATTATTTCCATATCTAGCAACCTAGTGATCCAAATCTCTTTGCGATCCTAGAGTTCTAAACAAGCATTAGAACAGGTTCTATCGGTTCACAATTCTCATAAACCAAATCTATTTGTATCTAGTCAAATTGCTCACACTAAGTTTATTCAGATTATAACTCACACTCTCGTGCTATTGGCAATTGTCTCAGATCTAAACCCTAGGTGATCAGTCCAGAATTCAGTATTAAGCACAACTTAGGTGATGAACAAATAGATTGTGAATCCTAATAAATCAGTTATCTAAACATGCATAAAACCTTTTTGAGAATCCCTAAATCTAACTAGGTTACTACTCTGACATATTATCAATCAAACAACACATCATGAATAGAAAACTGAAAGATTGAATAGATAAAGTAAAGGGGTTCGAAATCCTTCTCTCAAGGTTACAAGTAGCAAGAATCGGCCCCTTAGCTAATCTCTCAATCTCCAAAAGCAAGAACAAAGTAAGAGCAAGATTCACTGAATAATGAGTCTGAAAACCTAATTAAAACTCCTAAACTCGTTTTGGGGTCAGATTAGAATTAGGGCAAACTTCGGGGTCTTTGTGCAATTCTTCAAAACTTGTCTCAACACAGCGTATAACTTCTCTCGCGTTCAGTGTTAACCGACGCCAAAGTCAGTGTCGGTCGACATCCAGTCGTGGCCGAGACACCAACTTCAGCTCCTTGCACAAATCACCAAAAACGTCCTATAATCCCGCTCTTTGCTCCAAATGAAAGTCTACCTGTAGAAGACTCAATAGACTCGAAAAACCAGGTTAAAGACTCAATATACACAACTATATCATGGTTGAAAACCTATAAAAACCATGATATATCAATTCTCCCACACTTAGCTCTTGCTTGCCCTCAAGCAAGTGAAAGAACTAAAGCATAAGAAAGAGGTTTGAAAACTCAGAAACTCATTTCGTCCTAGGAACTTTCGCATTCACATTCACTTAGTAAGCCACTGAAAACTTTCGTGCAGATGTCAAAACCACAATATACTTCCCCCACACTTAGCAACTGTCCCAAGTAAACTCCACAATAAAGTTAGGATATTCAATTTCACCACATTAACCTCTGTGTACAATTAAGTGCGGTCTTACAGAGGGAGTATTGATCAAAGAACACATGAATTCAACTCATTCAGTACTGACCACCAAACTGTCGGTTTCTGGTTCCTTTCTTTTCCTTTTCTCCCTTAGCAACTGATATTTCCCCACTGGATATCGGGTGTACCTTTGGATCTTTCCATGGATACACAGGAGGTAATAGGGGTCTCTACCACTCCCGTGACCACTTTGAAGCTACTAGCTTATTCTCGGTTTTAATCTCTTTTTTTTTTACTTTTAAGGGAGGGGAAATCAAGAACCATACTCAAACAGGATCATAGGCTGTGTCAGCACATCAGAGGAATCCGATCCAGAGATCTCAAGCCCCTAAGTAAGAAATTTGTGTCAAGATTAGAGATGAGGCCAGTGATGGATCCTCTGAACACCTGGTTAGATACTCTGAGTCCTTGGTAAGTTGATCCATCTGACGTTTTCTAATAGTCGTAGAATTACTGCAACTCTGTCTAATGGTCACTAGTTCCTGTTCCAGCGAAAATTTTCCTCGAAAAATCATAGTTTCATACACTTTTTGACTCAATAAAACAATTTTGAAAACAACTGAAAACAAGGGACTGACTATAAGAAAACAAAACACAATGTCAGTAGCCACCTCCCCCATACTTAGACTGCATTGTCCCCAGTGCAACCGTAGTATGAGATCGGGAGAAAGAAGGTATAAGTAACCGAGAACTTGAGAAACAAAAATCTTACCTGCTGTCACATACAGGCTACGTCGGGCGACATTAGCCTTTGGTCAACATCGATTTACTCGTAATCGAGCGTGGTCGATTTCCATCCATTTTTCGAGTTTGGTGTTGACCGACATCAATGGTGATGTCGACTGACACTGATGTCTGCAAACCTGGTTCTTACGGCTCTGACATACAAAAACCAGAAAAATCAAAAGACTCAATGACAAAGACTCAAAAAGAAACGAAAACTAACCTACAATGGGTTGCCTCCCACTCAGCGCTCCTTTAACGTCAATAGCTGACCGTAATGCGATCGGGCATTGGGTGGATTATCCAGATGGAAAATGTTGCCTTCTGGAATCTCAGCTTTCGCCCAGTAATGTTTTACCCTTTGCCCATTAACTGTGAACTCCTCACCTTTGGAATTCATCAGGATGACATCTCCGTGAGGTCTAGCCTCCTTAATGTTGAATGGACCTGACCAACGAGAACGAAACTTCCCAGGAAACAACGTTAGACGAGAGTTGTAAAGAAGTACCTGATCATTGGGTTCGAAGTTGCGTGAGATGATCTTCTTATCATGATATGACTTTGTACGCTCCTTGTACAACCTTGAGTTCTCATACGCATGGTGGAGAATTTCATCTAACTCATTGAGCTGTATCAGACGTCTCTCAACTGCAGGCTTGAGGTCATAGTTCATTGTTTGACAGCCCATCTAGCCTTGTGCTCAAGCTCAACTGGAAGGTGACAGGCTTTCCCATAGAGGAGATGGAATGGTGTAGTCCCCAGTGGCGTCTTAAACGCAGTCCTGTAGGCCCACAACGCATCATCCAGCTTAGCAGACCAGTCCTTCCTAGTCTTTTCCACTGTCTTTTCCAGAATCTCCTTGATATGTCGGTTTGAAACCTCAACCTGTCCACTAGTCTGAGGGTGATATGGAGAGCCACCATCACTTATCACAATCCTAGGTACTCCAAATCTGGGAAGATGATAGTCTTAAACAGCTTAAGAACTACCGAAGAGTCATCATTAGTCGGACTTGCAATTGCTTCAACCCACTTGGACACATAGTCCACATCAACCAATATGTACATGTTCCCATAAGAAGATGGGAATGGACCGATGAAATCGATGCCCCAGCAGTCAAAGACTTCAACCTCGAGGATGAAGTTTTGTAGCATATCATGTCTCTTGCTGATCTTCCCCCTCCTCTGACACACATCACACTGAGAGATGAATAACTGAGCATCCTTGAACATTGCAGGCCACCAGAAGCCTGCTTGGAGAATCTTAGATACTGTCTTGAATGTAGCAAAGTGTCCATCATACTCACAACCATGGCAGTGGTATAACGCATCATCAACTTCACACTCAGCAATGCAACATCTGTAGATACCATCAGAGCAGTGCTTGTACAAGTAGGGCTCATCCACGTAATAGCGCCTTATTTCCCTAAGGAACTTCTTCTTAGCATAGCCTTTAAACACTTCAGGCTCATCATCGGCAGCAAGGTAGTTGGCTATGTCAGCGTACCAAGGTCTAGTGGAGAGAGAACCTTGGGCGACTGTAGCTATGAACGCGTCAGCTTCGTCGTCGAGAATTGCAGCCTGCGATCGCAGCTGGTGTCGACCGACATCAACGTTGGTGTCGACCGACATCGTACCTAATCGGCCAATTGGTTTCGAGGTTGATCGATTATCGTCCGATTTTTCGAGTCGGGTGTCGACCGACATGAACTGGGTGTCGACCGACACCTTCTCTGCAACCCGTATAGAAGGCAGTGAACTCGCAGAAATTGCCTGAAATCCTGTCTCAACCTTATAGATGTTCTCCTCTGGTAGAAAATCATCTATAGGAACGTCCTCATCGATCCTAATCCGTGAGATATGATCAGCAACACCATTTTCTACCCCTTTCTTGTCTCTCACCTCTATGTAAAACTCTTGGAGCAACAAAATCCATCTTAGTAGTCTTGGCTTATCATCTTTCTTTTGCATCAGATACTTAAGCGCCGAATGGTCATTATGCACAACTACCTTGGATCCAATCAGATAGGAGCAGAACTTCTCGAATGCAACTGCCAACAATTCCTTCTCAGTGGTTGCATAATTCCTTTGAGCTTCATCGAGGGTTCTACTTGCGTAATAGATAGCATGGAGTTTCCTGTCCTTCTTCTGCCCAAGCACAGCTCCTACATCATAGTCACTGGCATCACACATTACCTCAAAAGGAAGACTCCAGTCGGTGGTTGCACAATTGGAGACGAGATCAAGGCTTGTTTCAGCTCCTTGAATGCAGCATGACACTCATCTGTGAACTCAAACTTCACATCCTTTCACATGAGTGCAGGAAGTGGTCTAGCTATCTTGCTGAAGTCTTTAATAAATCTCCTGTAAAAACCAGCATGCCCAAGAAAACTCCTTATTCCCTTGACTGAATCCGGTGCTTGCAGTCCTGTCATCACTTCAATCTTAGCTTTGTCCACCTCAATCCCTGCCTCAGAAACTCTATGCCCAAGTACAATGCCATTCTTGACCATAAAATGGCACTTCTCCCAATTCAAAACCTGGTGCTTTTCCTCACAGCGAGCTAACACCTTGCATTGATTATCCAGACAAGCATGGTAAGATGGTCCGTCGACAGAGAAATCATCCATGAAGACCTCCATAAAATCCTCTATCATGTCTGTGAAGATAGACATCATACATCTCTAAAATGTCGCAGGAGTATTACACAGTCCGAAAGGCATTCTGCGGTATGAAAAAGTGCCATAGGGACCGGTAAATGTAGTCTTCTTCTGGTCCTCTGGGTGGATATCCTCTGGGTGGATAGGGATCTGAAATAAACCAGAATAGCAATCCAAAAAGTAGTAGTAAGGATGATTTGCCAACCTTTCCAACATCTGACCAATGAAAGGGAGTGGAAAGTGATCTTTTTTGGTGGCTGCATTCAACTTCCTGTAGTCTATGCACATCCTGTGACCAGTGATTGTCCTTGTAGGAATCAGCTCATTCTTTTCATTCTTCACCACTGTGACTCCTCCCTTCTTAGGAACCACATGAACTGGGCTGACCCAATCACTGTCTGAAATAGGGTAGATGATCCCAGCTTGCAGCAGCTTCATGATTTCTTTCTTCAAAACCTCTTTCAGGTTAGGATTCAAACGCCTATGGTTCTCAATTGACTACATGTTCTCATCCTCAAGGTGTATCCTATGCATGCACAAATCCGTACAGATACCTGAAATATCATCAAGAGAATAGCCAAGAGCCTTGCGATGCTTGCGCAGCTTGCTTAGCAGTAAAGTAGGTTCTGCGTTATTCAAATCAGCATTGAACATGACAGGATAAGTGGAGTTCTTACCTAAGAATGCATATTTGAGGCCTGCAGGTAGCTGCTTAAGCTCGATCTTTGGAGCTTTTTCCTCGCTCCAATCCTGCGTAACTGGTGTCGACCGATTAACTTGTGCTGTCGGTCGACACTGGATGTCATCGGCGACTTCCAAGTTCATAACTTGCTCAGTAGCGTCCATTAGCCTCAAATATCCAGTAGCAGCTTCATCTTCCAATTCCATCTCATGCTTAGAACTCATTAGAGCTCTCTCCAAAGGGTCGACAGAATGCATTCGATTTAAGAATTCTGCTGCCAGATTCTCAATCGTATCAACATAGAAGGTCTTTCCATCAATGGTGGGATGTCTCATCATTTTTTCCATGTCAAAATTCATCACCAGATCACCCACATTCAGTCCAATCTTTCCTCTCTTCACATCAATGATCACACCAGCTATATCTAAGAATGGTCTGCCCAGGATAAGAGGGTCCTTAGGCTCATCATTGTACTGCAGGACTACGAAATAAGTTGGGATAACACATTCACCAATCTTCACCGGTACATCTTCCAAGAGACCTTAAGGAAATCTCATGGAGCGATCAGTTAGAATCAAAGAAATCCTAGTAGGTGTGAAGTCTGTCATTCCCATCTGCTTGGTAACTGAATATGGCATTACATTGACACTTGAACCCAAATCACAAAGTGACCTCTCAAATCAGTCTCTGAAGATGGTACAGTCCAAGACAAAGCTTCTTGGATCCTTTTGCTTCTCGGGAAACTCTCGTCATCTCCCATGTCAGAAGTCAATATCTGCTTCAAACATCGCTTCAAAATTGGGTTGTTGTTGATAGCATCCATCAATGGCATTGGAAGAGTTAGCTTGCTCAGCATAGCCATGTATTTAGCCTTGAAGCGTTCAAACTTAGACTGCTTCGGGTTTTCCGGGAAAGGTACCTTGGGTTTATACACTTTCCCACCAGCTATAGGGGCTTTCTGCGTAACATTAGTATCTGTACGCTGCTGATGTCGACCGACATCCGCTTGGTGTCGGTCGACATTGGTCGATTTCGGTCTGTCATCGACCTCACAATCGATCTCGGTCGATTTCCGTTCGTCACGAGAACTCGAAATCTTTGTTGAAAGTGGATGTCGACCGACGTCAATGGCAGTGTCGGTCGACGCTCGTTTCGCAGCTTCATAGTCTTCTTCAAATTCTTCTATCTCTTCAATCTCCTTATCACTGATCTTTCCACTCCTCAGTGATATGGCTTTGCAGTGATGCTTGGGATTGATGTCTGTGCTTCCAGGTAGGAATCTGGCTTGCCTCTTAACAGCTCCAGCAGTTTGAGCAACTTGTGAATCCAATTGCTTCATATGTGTACTCAAGGATTCAAACTTCTCATTCAAATCAGCATAGAAAGCATCTATCTTCTTGTTGAAATCCACAACAGTCTTTGTCTGACCTTCCAGCAACTGCTCCATCATAGCTTCCAGCTTGCTCTCACGAGCATTGGTAGCAGGAGGTGCCTGATAGGAGGATAATCCATAAGTCCTCTGATAGGAGTTGTTCTGCTGAAAAAGGCTTTTGGTAACCAGCATTCTGACCATATCCAGAAGAGTTTTGATTGCTTGTGAAAGCACTCTTCTGTCCACCATTAAAGAACTTGTTGTTCTGCTGGTTTCCAAACCTGTTTCCTTGAAATCCAGAACCACTAATGTAGTTCACATCCTCTTCTGTGCAGCCTTCTTCAGGTCCAAACTCTTCAACATCTTGAGCAAAGTGGACATGCTTCTTACTAGTCAGCAAGTTGTGAACAGAATCCAACTTGTTCTGCATCTCAGCCATCTGTAGATGATCCAACTTCCCACCAGACTCTTTCCTTCTCTGATCTGCAGTCTTAGCACTGTTGCTGCTCACCAGATTCTCAATCAACACTCTAGCTTGTTCAGGAGTCTTTGTGTTGAAGTTGCCATTGCTGGCAGCATCTAACACAGACTGGTACCAGAGATACACACCTCTGAAGAAAATGGCCAGCAGCTGAACTTCAGAGAATCCATGATGAGGACAATCTCATTGGTACCTCTTAAACCTCACCCAAGCGGACTTAAATGGCTCTGTAGGTCCCTGAGTGAATGTCAGAAGATCCTGTCTGAGCTGATCTGAGCGAGCATCATCATAGAAATATTGCAGGAACTCTCTCTTTATTGCATTCCAAGTAGTTAATTTCCCAGGTGGAAGTTTCTTAAGCCAAGCTGCAGCTTCTCCAGCAAGAGAGTATCGGAAAAGCTTAAGGTATAGGAAATCATAACCCACTTCATTGTGGTCCATCGGTTGCTCATTGGGAAGACCATGGAAAGGATGTTGTCTTAGAAGTGTGTAGTAGACAGTCTTGACTTCAAAGTCATTCCTCTCAAAAGGAGGAGGTACAATTGCTAACCGGTTAGCATAGAACTCATATGGTCAGTTGTAATCAGCAAGAGTCCTCTCAGCAGCAGGAGGAATAGGTTGCTGTCAATTACCTCCAGCATTGACCATCTGCCCCTCACCTTGAGGCTGTTCAGGTTCAGGGATTACTCGTCCCTCAGCATCAATCCTTTGCCCCTGATCATTGTAGGGGTTGTTTTGTTGGTCTCTCAGAACTCCTTCAGCATCTGGTCTCAAAATCAAACGATTGTTCATCATTCTTGTTCTTTGACCCTTTCTGTTCGTTCTCTCAAGTTTAGCAAGATCCTCAAGTCTGAGGTTCAAAAGTTCTTCGCTCTGGTTGCTTCGGGTATGTCGACTTGGCATAATTTCAAGTCTGAAACCGTGAGTGGTGTCGGGCGACACTGAGAAGGGTGTCGGTCGACACTGAGAGCTTCAGTCGATTCCTGCAGCAACAAAACAAGCCAAACCGAGAAAAATCAGTAACAAATAAAATAAAACGACTTAGACTAAACTTTAAAACAAAATCTATCGGCAAACTCAGTTGAGTCCCCGACAATGGCGCCAAAAACTTGATAGGGCTCAGAGTTTTAATCCTATTCTACTGCAAGTGCACAGTTATGCAATGTAATACTTAGGGTATCGAATCCACAAGGACTCACGGCTCACACGATAGATTGTATGTTCTCAAGTTAAGCTAAATCAATCAACAGTAAACTAAAGCAAGTAAACAGGGAAGTGTTTTCAATAAGAGAAATGTGCTAGATTTAGGAAGTTCTCGGGAATTATGCGATGTCAGACACTTAACTAACCGGATTTTGATTAAACACAGGTTCAAGAACTAGAAACACAATGCTAAACAATCCAACTCTCGCTGAGATTATTTCTATATCTAGCAACCTAGTGATCCAAATCTCTTTGTGATCCTATAGTTCTAAACAAGCATTAAGAACAGGTTCTATCGGTTCACAATTCTCATAAACCAGATCTCTTTGTATCTAGTCAAATTTCTCGCACTAAGTTTATTCAGATTATAACTCATACTCTCGTGCTATTGTCAATTATCTCAGATCTAAACCCTCGGTGATCAGCCCAGAATTCAGTATTAAGCACAACTTAGGTGATGAACAAACAAATTGTGAATCCTAATAAATCAGTTATCTAAACATACATAAAACCTTATTGAGAATCCCTAAATCTAATTAGATTACTACTCAGACACATTATCAATCAAATAACACATCATGAATAGAAAACAAAGATTGAATTGATAATGTAAAGGGGTTCCAAATCCTTCTCTCAAGGTTACAAGTAGCAAGAATCAGCCCCTTAGCAAATCTCTCAATCTCCAAAAGCAAGAACAAAGTAAGAACAAGATTCACTGAATAATGAGTCTGAAAACCTAATTAAAACTCCTAAACTTGTTTTGGGGTCATATTAGAATTAGGGAAAAATTCGGGGTCTTTGTGCAATTTTTCAAAACTTGTCTCAACTCGGCGTATAACTTCTCTCGCGGTCAGTGTCAACCGACACCAAAGTTAGTGTCGGTCGACATCCAGTCTTGCCGAGACACCAACTCCAGCTCCTTGCACAAATCACCAGAAACGTCCTATAATCCCGCTGTTTGCTCCAAACGAAAGTCTACCTGTAGAAGACTCAATAGACTCGAAAAACCAGGTTAAAGACTCAATATACACAACTATATCATGGTTGAAAACATAGAAAAATCTTGATATATCAGTAACAACAAAATAACTACGCTCGACTTAATCTCTTATTTGAGAGTACATAGGCAGCCTTTATGAGGCCCTTTACTTCAGAATTAAAAGCACGTCTTCTATCGGAAACGTGCTCGGATTGCCCGAAATATTAACATCGACATTCTGGCCAAATGATCGATATAACTAAAAAGCGTCCCAAGGCGCAGTGGCATCGCGCCACGTTGTCAATTTCAACAACACCTAAGTCAGGGCCAGTCCCGACAAGTCCTCAGAATAGATTGATTAAGCTGAACCTCCTTCGCACAATCCAATTCGGAGACTTCACAGGATAAGCCGGGCACATACTCGCACCTAAAATCTAACAAATGACAGGATAAGCCGGGCCCGAGCCCGCACCTATAAACATTTGTATGTAAGGCGAAGACAGTTTCGTACTTAGAAAACCATAAAGAGGGCAAGTCAAAGACTGAATTTGCCCTTTGACTTGCCCTCGCCAATATTCGAAAAAAATCGAACAAAACAATCACGCAATACAAAAAAAACCCGAAGCCAAGCTAAGAATGAGCTCGAACCTGCCCGCATTTACGAACGTAAATGCAAAAAGAATAACTCCAGCCCGCGCTAACAGACGTAAACACAAAGGAACGACCGCAAACACCAGAACCAAGCATGTTCCCCCCCCCCCAAAAAAAAAAGAGGAGGGGAGAGGGGTAACACCTCATGAAATCACACGGGACCATCACAAATCCCGAACAAAAAGTACACTATGCGGATTACCGAAAGCATCAAAACAAAAACAATTCACATCAGACTCAAACCCTTTCTTCTTGCCATAAAAGTAAGCCAAAAGACAACCCGAAGCCACATAAAAGGAAAAAATCCAAAAGTATTTAAAAAATAGCGCACACAAAACACTAAGTCACTTGGAAACCCCCAGAGCTCGCAAACCAGCAGCCACCTCGGGAGTAGTAAGCATGGTGTTCGACCCATAAGAAAGATCGACCAACACTTCAGAATACACATCTTCATACCCAGGATCGCCAAGCGAAGTCATAAAGAAGTCATCTCTCCCAAGATCCGGAACCGGTAAAGCAAGAAGTTCAGCCCGCAACTTGACATCATGCTCTTTAAGCTTATCAAGACGAACATGAGGAACTTTAATCCTTTCCTCCACAAGAAGCTGAAGGGCACCCAACATGGCGACGGCCTGATGCATCTCCAGCAACTTACTCGTCGCCAGGGCATCATCTTTCTTCTCAACTCTGATGTTGTAAAGACGCTCAGAAGCCTTCTCATACATCCTCCGCCTCTCAAGCAAACCAGCCTCCTCGCTCGATAAGCGCAGCCGATCACACTCGAACTTGAGTTCCTTAACCTCATCCCTCAGGGAGAAGACCAACTCCCCGCTTCGATCCTTGGAATCCCGCTTCTCCTTCTGAAGATTAAGGATCCGGGCCTTGAGCTCGACATTCGCGAACTCAGCCTCAACAAGCTTCTTCTGAGCACCTTCAGGCCCGTTTAAGGACAGCCGCAAGCTCATAACCTCCTTCGTGAGCTCTTCCTCCCTGTCCTTGGACGCCTCGAGCTCAGCATCGACGAAATTATTAAGCTGATTAAGATTGGCAAAAGCCTGCCAGAACCAAAAGAAACACAACAACATAAGAAAAATCCCCTTCCCTCACACATCATAGAAAGAAGAAATCAGAGAAGATGCTCACCATTGCAAAATGATAATTCATATCCTGCTGGGTCTTGGCTTCGAACAACTGGTCAATAGGAACCAAGCTAGGGTGGGGATTCAGCGATAAGTGATGAAAGAGACTCATACAAGAAGCCCTATCACGAATAATCAAGTCAGGACCATTATAACGGAAGTCGAACGAATCATCTAAAGCCTTCAAACCCTCTGACACCTTTGAGCTATCAATCACCAATGAGCCGTCCCCAGTCGACGATCTCCTTGCCCGACGTTTCTCGGTATGGGCGAGAGCCATCCGTACCTCCAGATCAAAATAGTCTCCTAAACGGTCCAGCTCCGCGACATACGCATCTTCAATTTGCGATCTACGCCTCTTCCCATTCAAACGATCATCGCCCCCACCAACACCAAGGCCATCATTCACTTCCGCAAAAGAACCAACGTGACCAAGAGTCGGTCCCTCTTCAACGCCTACGTCGTCCTAAACAGCAAAGGATGACTCTTCCTCAACATCAACAAAATCACTGTCATCTAGAGATAACCCCCTCATATTATCAATATCACCCCTCATGTCGAGGGACGTATCTCCCTCGGCAACTACATCGCCTCCTCCAGTAACGGACGACTCTTTTTCAATGCCAGCATTCCTTCCTACGGCACCAGCGCCACCTTCGTCACCTACAATTCCGTCTCCATCGTCACCAAGTACGATGGCGCTAGTGGTCTAATCCGCTGTGTAAACCATCTCTTCTCCCTCAGGCTGGTTTGGAAGCGCCGCCGGCTCCTCGGCCACCTGAACGACCGACTGGGTATTGCGAATACTCTCGATCGATTCCCGAGATGGGGAAACACTCACAACGGAAGCAAGAACTCTTTGGATATAATCCGGCAGCATGGCCTCCCTCTAACTCATCTCTCAACAATTCAAAGTAGAGGAAAGAAAAGGCGAGGTAAAAGAGAAATCCCAGGCGAAAGGCTCCGAGAAACCGTACTTCTCGAGCAAATAAGAAAAGGAGGCCAATAGAAATGACAATTTCGGAGAAACAAGTGCAAAAGCCAAAGCTTGCAAGCGTCCGGAATGAAGGAGAAGACGGAAGTCGAAAGAGCAGGATCTGAATTACCAGAGGAAATAATTCTTCTTTACACAAGGAATCACGTCTTTCAAAGCCACGCCCTTTCACTTCCCTAAGGGTAAACGAGCTCCAATAATGAGGACACGAATGATTAAAGCAAAAACGACCTAGCAAGATTTCCGCCTGACTTAAATATTGAAAGAAATTCGCCGACCTCAGCATCATAGCTCGACGAACTGGAGGGGGGGGGTACTAATTGTTGGATATGGGTTTAGAACCCATCCAAAGCCCATTGGAAATCTTTTCTAAATCAATCGCATTCGATGTCGGCCCAAGAAGACAAGCCCAATAAGGGGTCAACGGCCCAAAGAGAAGTCAGCGCACAAGCACTATAAATAGGACCATCCACCTTTCATTTGGGAGACATTGTAACTTGCGAGAGGCCGAGCTATTTCTATAAAGCTCTGACCTCAAGCATTGCTTAGTGAGCACGTCATTCGACGGACTCACACCTCGTACCTTCCTATTCATAGCTCGGCTCCGGCCTTAAGATAAATAAAGAACCATTTCGTAGTTCGGACATTCATATCATAGCCCGTAATATTAACTAGGTCGAATTCCCGTAACAACAATTGGCGCCGTCTGTGGGGAGCGATAAACTTCTTTACGATCTAAAACAAAGCCGAGATGACAGGACCCCTTTCAGCTAGCGACAGCTCTGAAAAGGTAGCAGATCAGCCGCCAAACCCAAAACCCCCAAATCCAAACAAAGGGACGGATCTACCACGCCCACCGGCTAGCTCCTCAAACCCGAACCCCCTCACTCCCCTGGAGCTCTCAAAAACCACTGGGCCCAACACTGCGTTAGCCCGCACGAAGATGTCGACGGTCAACAACCCAGTCAACCTAATCGGAAACACGAGCACACCCAGAAATGACAAACCAGCGACGACCGTCGTACAAGTCCCCGACCAAGACCAACAAGACACCGTTTCTCTCATAAAAACTTTGATGGCACAGATTGACGAGCTAAGACAATGCAAAAAAGACCGCTTCCAACAACTCGTAAACGCCCATAACACATGCCACGAGCAGATCGACAACCTCCGGACGACCGAACAACAAGCACCCCGAAACACGGAAGCATTCGTGGATACCTTCCCACACACAACCATCAGGCCAGGCGAACGACCAACCATACCCCGGCTAGCATCGACATACGAGCACGAGGCACACGAAGAAGAACTAGGCAGTGGCAGCGAAATCGAGCTTTTGAAGGCACAACTGGACAGCATGACGTCGAGAGTCCACAAGGAAACCAGCTCAGCTCCCGAGATCGACAGAGTCCTAAACGAAATGCAGAACACACCGTTCACGAGCAAAATAACGGGAATGCCAGTCCGGCATCAAGGAAAAATCAAACTGCCTACCTACGATGGCAGCTCTGACCCGCGGCAATACCTTACAGCTATCAACATCGCGATGGGACGAACTCAATTCCTTCCAGAGGAACGCGAAGCCGGCTTCTGCCTTCGAATTTCTGTGGTGAGCAAACTCGATGGACACTTTGCCGCCAAGGTGCTTCCCACTGGTGATGATTATTCACAAGTTAGGTCTCTCTAGCGCTTTTCTCCTTATGGCCCTTGGGGTTGTGCCGGATGACGACGTGGTCTGGACGATTGTTAAGGAGAATGGCGAAGCTTTCAATCCTGTCCAAGCGCCTTTTTTGCGGTGGGGGTGGTGTTAAGAGAGCATTGATTTCGCTGCCTTCGGCTTGGATGGGATATACATTATGCAGGATCCGAAATCAGATCCAGAATCTGCTCGCAATATCTGAATATTAAGATGGCTGAATCCGAATAGTAAAATTCCAGATTTGTCAAAACCGGATTCAAATATCTTGATTTTCATGTTATCCAGAATTTTAATATCTTTATTTTATGTGATATTGCATGTTATCCAGATATGGATCTTTTTAAAATATGGATATTTTTATTATTAACAATTATTTTAACATATTAAAATTTATACATAAAATAAATTTTAAATCATTTTATTCTTTATTTTATTTTCTTGTGATACTATGTTTTTGTCAACAAGATACTATTTTAATATATTTTTATTTTATACATATCCACGTATGAAATCCGCAGATATCTTAATGTTTTTACGGATATTTGACATTTGAATATCCAGAAGTTTTAGATCTGGATCCGAACAGTTAAATCACGGAGCCGGTGGATCTGAATCGGGATACAACTACCTTCAGATTTTTGGATATCCAGATTCATCTCAACCCTACCATATACATCAAACTTTGGTTAAATATTCAAATTTCACAAAACTTTCTTCTATCAAACTATGTATATATTATATAATAGAAAATTTTACCTAATGACAAGTTATGAGATGCAACAATGTGTCCTATATTATTTTATATTTCTATCTATTTTTATTTTCCATTTTGTTGTTTCTAATTTAATGATTTTTTTTCTTTTGTGTGTTTCTCTAAAACGTAACAAAAGAAAACAATATACTTATTTAACAATACTTAAAGTTTTTTTTCCTACCATTTCATCGCTTCAAATATCCGACGTAACACATCATTTTGGATCCAAAATATTGACATTGTGATAAAATGCGCATTTTATAAAATAAAGTAAGGTTTCTCTAATGACAAGTTATATGAAGATGGCACATGTCCTCTATTATTTTATACTTTTATCTTTTCTATTTTGTTTCTCCTAATTTAATTACTTTTTTGTTTTATATTTACTCTAAAAAATAACCATCTTATATAATATAATAAAGTAAGGATTTAGGTTTTATATTTAGGTCTTTAGGTTCTTATTTTGGTACAATGACTTCCACTTTAAACCTCTTCCAAATTAAATCCTTAATGTGGTTTCCCTTTTCCAATGTTTTAAAAACCTAACAGAACTGTTTACGGTGAACTATACTCCGTTACAAAATTTAAAAAATATTCAAAATTTTTTAATTATTCAAAAAATTTCAAAAATTCAAAAAAAACTCCAAAAATTTGAAATTTAACAAAAACTTTTATTTTCCAGTAATTCAAAAAAATCTTTAAAATGTCAAAAAAAAATTACAAAAGCCTTAAAAATCATAAAATTTCTATAAATTCGAAAAGTCAAACAAATTCAAAAAATTCAAAAAACTCTTTAAGTATTCTAAATAATTCAAAAGTCTTATAAATTTACAAAATAACAGATATACAAAAATGTTCTTTAATTATTTTATTTTTTTAAATTCAAAATATATAAAATAAAAAAAATTTAGATTTATTTTCCAAGTATTTGTTAAAAATTCAAAAAATAAAAAAATCATAGATTATATAAGAGTAGATACTATCATATACATTATATTTTGATCCATTTCCATAGGTTTTGAATCACATTGGGTTTACATATGCATATTTTGGTAAAAAATATGTAAATTTTTATTTTAATTTATATAATTTTCGATATTTAATTATTAAAGTTTTTTTGTTTTTTTTATTTTTTTGGAAATTTTAAGATTTTTGAAATATTTGGAATATTTAATGAGTTTTTTAGATTTTCTAGATTTTAAGTTTTTTTTTGATTTTTGGGACATTTTTAATATTTTTGAATTATGTGGAATAATTACAAAGTTTTTGGGAATTATTTTTTAAAAATTGGAATTTTATTTAGATTTTTTGGAATTTTTTAATTAATTAAAAAATGTTGAATAATTTTTTAAAATAAAATTATTGTTCACAACAGTAATTCTGTTAGGTTTTTAAAGCAATGGAAAAAAAAAACTACATTAAATGTTTAATTTGCAATTTTATCAAGAATTTAATTGAATTACATAATAGTTTTGGAGTTTAAAGTAAAAATAGTTGCCATATTGAAGAGTTTCCATGAGATTCTTCCTATATAGAATAAAGTAAGGTCACAACAATTATTATTTGATTGGGTTTGAGTAAGGAGTTCGCCCTAAAAACTGGTTTCTCTCGGGCACAACACCTAAGGAGCCGCCCTTCACCATCTTCAATCGGCCATCATCAAACGTTTCGTGCGCCACTTGCTGTGATATTCAGCCCATTAAAGGGTTTTCTCATCCGATATTATGTCGGGAGGCTTTACCAACTTCCTGCTTAGCCTGGGAGAGATCGCTTTCACCCTCCTTCCTTTTTGGGAAGAGAACATTTCAATACTTCTTTGGAAAAAGTTTGTTTCCATTTTCCTCCTTTGTTATGGAGAGAACTGTATCACCATACTGTCTTTCTTTAAAAGGTGGATTTTTCTTGGATGTTATATCAAGAAATTTTTTTAACTTCTTCACTAATTTGACATCTTGTGAAATGGTCTATTCAGGACCAAAATATGCATTTGAATTCGCTTTGACGGATTTTATCGGTGAAGGTTGGTTTTCAAAGTCACAATGCAAAGTGACCCAATTTCAATTTCTTGGCTTTGCCTTGAAACTTCAATTGACGCATTTGAAATTTGTTTCAAATTCGCTGTCAATATATGAAGATCTATCTGTTTTTAAATCTCTTGTTTCTATGCTTTATTATGTTTGTCAAAGATGATGGATAATTCCGTTTAATTCAATGAAATTAATGTTATGACAAAAAAAAAAATAAAAAAAATAAAGTAAGGTCTTCTTTTTAATCAAAAAGTAAGATTCTTCCTTACGAGAGGTTGTCATGTGTTCTCCATATCTATTTTTCTCTCTTCATTTTTGTTGTCCTTGATTTAATGGCTTTTGTGTTTTATCTTTTCTGTAAATAAAAAAACATTATACTTATTAAACACGTTCAAAGTAACTTTTTGACCATTGGATCGCGACAATTTCCGAAATATCACTTCGCTTTTGATACAAAATATTGACATTAAATTTTAAAACATGCATTAACTTGATCTCAGATTGTGAAAATTCATTGAAGAATTTGTGTTTCTCTTTTCGTAATTCATTTGAGATTTTCTACAAAAGCAGTGTTATACTTTCTTTACCATTTTAAAATAAAATTTTGACGGTTTTACGAAACTTCAGGTATGATAAGCTTCCTTATGTTTTCAGAATTTTGACATCTTTCCTTTTTCAAATTAAATGGTTCAACAAACTTCTTTAATTATATTTTCAGCTATCTATTTCTAACTAAAATATAAAAAATTATTGAAACAATTCTCAAAGATCCAAATTTATATTGGAGGAATTGCTAAGACTAGACTCCAAATTGAGTTTGAATGCAAAGTTAGAATCCAAATTAAAATAAATGCAAAATTAAATCAAAATGTAAGAAATTTACGTTTACGCTCTTATTTACAAAAAAAAAAAAAAACAGAAATCGCATCTACCGTTTTAATCTTCGCGCATGATGAGATTTCATGGCGAAGTCTCAAATCCGAGCTTGAAACTTCACAAAAGTCTCATTTAGTAATTAAATCTTATATTTAAGTTAGGAAAAAATAATAATTTCATTGATATTTATTATACAGAAATTAGTTTATCCAAAATGAACTTTATAAATTAAAATTTTATAAAAGTAAAGCATGTAAAGTTGATTATTTTCGAAATCCCAAAAACATACAAACTTCATAGTGAAGTTTACTCTAGGAAAAATCTTAAATTTAATTTTAAAAAATAAAAAACTATTTTGATCAATTTTTCTATACAGAAATTAATTTGAATAGAACTTGGAGATTTAAAAATAAAATTCATAAAATTAAATCATGTGATGTAAATCATCTTTGGAAAGACATAATAGGTTTAGAGTTTAAGATAATGGGTTGGAATATATATATATAGAGTTAGACTTAAAATTGATATTTTTTTGCTGTAAAACGTGGATTCTTCATATAGTTGTTAGATTTTGGATATGTTAAACTGTTTTGATGTCAAATATAATTAGTTATAAGAGAATGTTAGCAAAAGGTGGAAAATATTTGATTTAAGAGTTTAGAGTATAGAGACTTTTGAGTGAAGGCACTAAAGAGATTTTAAACTGAAGTCTGGTAGACAGAAACTACGGTAAAAGCGGAAAACAATATTTCATAGACTTCAAAATAAAGTCTCTCAGTAGAATTTAGTGTTTCGGATACTTAAAAATAAAGTCTTCTAAAGTAGGAACTTTTAGCTTAACATGAGTTTTACCCCCATAAAGTCAATTTCTATTTTCTTTCTCTCTCTCTCTAAAACCTCTGTAACAAAACAAGGATCTCTCCACCTTAGACACGCTCCACCATACCATCGTCTAGTAAGGAGTCTCTCTTCTAGTTCATTCTCCATTTTTATTGCTGTTAGTCTCTTCTCAACAACTCTCTCATTCTTTTTGCATATTTTATTCACTGGCGTTTTCATATTACCGCTTGAAAAGGTAAGATATATATTTGGTGACCGACAAGCAGATATAAGCCAAACCCACAATGTTTTGTGTTACTAACTTATGTTTTCTGCTTGTTACAGAAAAAGGTGCAACACCACCAGAAAAGAGTTAAATCCGCAGATCTGGAATTTTTATTTAAAAGTTTTTTATGTAATCAACATAAGAGTTTTGATTTATGGAATCAGATTTTTATTTTTTATAATGTTTTATTGATTCATTTTTTGCGTTGTTTATTCTTTAGCTTCATACAAAAATTTATGTTCCAAAAATAGTTCAGATCTAAAGCTTCAATTGCTTGTATGTATTTTATTGTTTTTTTGCAATTTCATTGAGAGACTTCGTAATGTAGTCTACTTCATCAATGAAGTCTCCTCCTATGACTTCATCTCGTATTCTGATGTGTAATTGTTATATGGTAAGGAGGATGGTGCAATACAATTACACTCAACCCTCAAGTAGTACACAAAGGACTATAAGTTCCACTACTAGACATCAGTCTGGTGGAAGTTATGGATTTCCTCGGATTTGTTTATGTGGTTTGATGCCTATAATCCAAACATCAACTGCCGATCAAAATCCTGGTAGGAAATTTTATATATGTGAAATTATGAGGTACCAAACTATTTGTAGGTGTTTGTTTGTGTTTGAAATTGGAGTTCTTCTTTGTAGTTTATGTGCTTGTAAAGGGTGTTGGCTACCATATATTAAAGTGGAGAGATGAGGCTATGATGGAGAAGTTAGATGAGTTGATTTTCGGTGTGGAATAATATGGAGAATCAATTTTATGCATTTTTCAGAACTATGTTGATAAACGACTGATGGAGCGTGTGGTAGCTCGACTAAAGGATGTAATGGCTGAGAAACCTTCCAGAGGCGTCGAGTTGAAATTTGATGATTGCCAGTGTGATCTTCCTAGTGGCCATCATGTCCATTTGTGTTTCTTTTTTAAGATTTTAGTTTAGTTTATGTTGAACGCTTGTAATTGTAAGACTTAACATCCAAGACCCTTTTATTTTGTAATTTACTGAAAGGTTCGAGTTTATATGCATTACCTGATTCTTTGTTAGTTCCTATTACCGTTAATGAGAAAATTTTAATGAATGAATTCAATTTTTCCATGGAGACTTCACTGTGAAGTCTAAGAAGAGATTTCTCAGTGAAGTCTGAGAAGAGATTTCACATGTGAAGTCTCATTTTATTTATTCATAGATACTTCAAGTCGATGTCTGAAACGTATATTTCTTGTTGAAGTCTGAAATTGTTTGTATGTGAAGACTTCATCATGTAGAATTAACTCGATCAAGGACTGCACTTTCCTATCATTTGTGACAAGCATAGGTGGGGTAGGATAATCCGTATCCATTAGTTGCAACATTGATCCGATGAAGAATAAGTTCATTCGACCAACTCGGTGTTCTTATCCATCTTATAGTCGTCTTATGCCATCTCAATTAGTTTACGGTATGTACAACAATCATTTATATAATTATAATACATAAACGTCACAGTCTCATAAATCAGAAACAAATATAAGTAATAAAATTCTTATAGCTAGTATTAACAACTTTTCTAACAAAATTAACATGTGCTAACATGTTTCAGAAAATCAATTTAAGATAGAATACAACACATTGAGTTGTGAAGCTCATATATAAACAATAACAATAACCAATACACATGCAAAAATATAAAATCTCAAAAATAAAAAAATAAAAAACTACAAATGTATTTTATTAAAGTTAGTACATAAGACTTCAAAACGAAGTCTCTAACCAGACTTTGTTGTAAAGTATGAACAATATAAGCTAAATACCTAATAACTTAAGAAAAATGATTTAGTTATGCAAAAAACAGCTTAAACTTATACAACATCAAAACCCGTAAACCCATAAGTAACACACATGTTAGGGCAAGAATATATAAAAAATTGGTTATAAGCCAAAGTTTTATTTTTACTAGAATAAGCCTCTGATACTTCACGACGTTTTCTCACACTAGATCTCATGATGAACTCTCATTAGCATCCCAGTGGAGACTTCAACGTGAAGTCTCAAATAGGAGTCTAGTTTTGCAATTGACCAGAGTTAAAAAATGAGAGAGGAGATCGACAAAAATGAAGCTTTTAGCTCATATATAGATCATTAACATCTTTAAATTTGGTTGTTTGAAGCATTTAGAGCTTGGTTTGGGTTGGTAATGGTGGTTGAGAATGAAGGTTTGTTTAGTGTTTGTCCTGGTTTAATTCTGTCAGATTAAACTTAACTAAACATTAAGGATCTAGGTTCTCTTGCAGAATCATAAGGGGATCTCGAAATACCTTGTTATGCAGCGGAAGAATCAGGTATGAGTCAGAGATCAGCAGAACCACCAAGAGGTTGTTCCTCCAAAGGCTCACACACGCACACTAACAGGAAGATGGCTGCTAGACCAGAGAGGAGGGAGGCGCAGAGAGAGAGGAGAGGCGCAGAGAGAGTTGAGAGAAAGAGAGCTAGGTTTAGTTTTAGTTATAAAACTCTTGTCTAGTTCTGTTGGGCTTTTGGGCCCAAATCCCAGTCTGATTAAATCCCTTAGATTTAATCAGGCCCCTTTATTCTCTCTAAGTACAGTAAATGCCTGGCACTTTTACCGTACTTCTGCTGAACCATTCCCTTATAGTTTTCCTGTTAGCTTAGGCGTGTGACCCATATGGGATCATATAATAAAGGTAATAAATCCAAGACTTACAGATCATGAGCGGACTCTAGCAAGCCATCATGACCCCCAGTATTATATGACTTATGTCTGATCATTGACATACTCTTACTTTCTAGAGACAGTACATAGATTACTGGACATAATTCCAACAATCTCCCACTTGCACTGGAATCTCTGTATTCATAATCCTTTTGTCTCAATATCTCGATTAGTCATAAGGCAAGATGAGTGTCATCCTTATAAAGCCTAATCATGTTCATCGGACTCTGATTTGACACTGACAATCCAAACGACTCGGGACAGTCCGTTTGAGCATGGCCATGCATTTTCCAGTATTCAAATCTCCGATTGGCCTAGAGATATTCACTCCATTTATATTGGAGGGACAAATCCCGTCTTGTTCCATCACTGTAAACTACTCACTTCATAATACACCCAAAAAAGGTCCTTATAACTATCGCTTGACGACAGCGTTAGACAATGATCAAAGCGCATCAGTTCATGTGTAGTCACATGCATGCGAACTCAGGTTTAAGGACTATACTCTATAGTCGTAGTTAGAATCTCTTATGACACAGATATAAATATCCTGAAGAGTTCTTATAAGCGGGTCATGTCCGGTCGTATGTACCCCAACATACACCTATGTACTGACTTTGATGCCGTGCATCTATGACACCCTGAGACTTTGTCATAAGTCACATACCAATCTAGTCTCACTCGGTTGTTGGTGTTCCAATTTCAACAACCTTCGACTAGGGACAGGATGATATAAGCCATCTATCAAACATAGGGTCTCATGATCAAGCTAAATGACTTTGATGACTCAAGATCAAGTCACTTACTTCGATGACCTATAAAATGGTTTATATCATTTTGGAACTATTATTTCATCACAGTTAAAATAATCTTGAAATAATAATTTTATTAAACATCTTAAAATGTTTTACAAGAACATATCAATAACTAAATAAAGCCCTCAAACTCCCACTCAAATTTAGATTACATTTCAATGTCTCTAATGCCTACAGCTTTAGTCAGGTACTCGAGCTTAGGCCTTGGGAGTGGCTTTGTCAATGGATCAGCGACATTATCATCTGTCGGAACTCGGCTGATCTTGACTTCCTTTCTATTAATGATATCACGTATCAAGTGAAATCTTCTTAGTATATGTTTGGATTTCTGGTGTGATCTTGGTTCCTTTGCCTGAGCTATAGCACCATTGTTATCACAAAACAGTGCCAGAGGCTCAGCTGCATTCGGTATCACACCTAGTTCAATAATGAACTTTCTGTTGGAATTGTGTCCAGTAATCTCGGTACTGTCTCTAGAAAGTAAGAGTATGTCAATGATCAGACATAAGTCATATAATACTGGGGTCATGATGGCTTGCTAGAGTCCGCTCATGATCTATAAGTCTTGGACTTATTGCCTTTATTATATGATCCCATATGGGTCACACGCCTAAGCTAACAGGAAAATGTGTAGGAACGGCTTAGCAGAAGTACGGTAAAAGTGCCAGGCATTTGTCGTACTTAGAGAGAGATTAATGGGTCTGATTAAATCCAAGGGATTTAATCAGATTGGCATTTGGGCCCAAAAGCCCAAAAGGGAAAGAGAAGGGTTTTATAAACTAAAAGCCAAATCTCTTTCTCCTCTAACCCTAAGCCCAGCCGCGACTCTCTCTCCCTCTGCGCCTCCCTCCTCGTGGTCTAGCAGCCTCTTTCCTGACGGTGTGCGTGTGTGAGCCTTTGGAGGATCCATCTCTTGGTGGTTCTGCTGATCTCTGACCTGTTCTCTCTTTCCGCTGCATAAACAGGTAAAAGGTGAGATCCATTATTGTTTCTATTCAAGAGAACCTAGATCTGGCATGTTTAGGATCTATTAATCTGATGAATTGAATCAGGATTAACACCAATAGATCCTTCAGTGGTATCAGAGCTATTGGTTCTGTGGTTTTCTTGTTTAGAATCATGTTTAGGATTGTTTTTCTTGTTTAAGAAGTGTTTTGAATCAACCTACTGATAAGAGAAATCACTTAAGCAACAAGGAATTGAAACCTAAACATATTTGAAATCGCAAAAACCAAGCTATATGACTTGGATTGCGTCGGCCGAGTGATGATCCGATCAACCAAGCCGATCGCATGTATCGATCAAGGATCGATGGCGTGGATCGAGTTGGCCGGTCGGATCGATCGACCGTGAGGCGCAAGGCAGATCGTAGCCGTACGCGTCCCGTCCGATCGCGGAGAGATGGGCCGATGATCGCATGGATCGTGCGATAGCCGATCGCATGGATCGCGTCTCGTCCCGATAGCATCGTCCCGCGATCGTCCCGAGCAATCCCGTCCGCGTCCCGAGCGTCCCGTCCGAGCATCGTCGCGAAAGACATGGACCGATCTTGGATCGCGTCCGTTGCTTGCGGCTGACTCGATTGCGGCTAGGTCACAACCGTGAACGGTTCGTGACCAATCGGTTCGGTTCGGTTTAAGGTTCGGTTTAAAACTTGATTAAAATTAAACGTCGCGGTTTAATAAACAGATTTAATAATTTTATTAAGTTCTGGTTAAACCGGGATAAGAAATCCAAAGTCGAAAAATTGGATTTTGTGCCTAAACCAGGATTTTCTAATTTGATTTGGTTGGACCAAATAAATTGAGAAAATCCGGTTTAGTAAATAACCGGTTGACAATTGTGGTCATCGTAGTAATTAATTTTGGTTAGACCAATTTTAATGAACCAGACCGGTTATGTCATTTAATTGGACAATTGGGTTATGTCTTGGACATGGACCAATTCTTGGGTCTCGGGCCAAGAAGTTAAAACAATTGGGCCAATTATTTGAGTCTTTTCTTCAGATTAATTTAAAATTTATTTTTATAAAATTATAAAATCGATTTTAAATTAAAGTTTCCGAAATTTTGAAATTAGAAAGTTTCTTAAAATAGAAGTTTCTAGATTTGCATGTTTCTAAAGTTAGAAAGTTTCCGGTTTTAGAAAGTTTCCAATTTTAGAAAGTTTCCAAAAATAGTAGGTTTCCCAAAATGGAAAGTTTCCCAAAATAGTAATCTTCTATTTTGGGATGAAATTTTAATAAACCTACAAACCTCAAATAATATCAAGCGTTGGATGTCTTGTCCAGTCTATGTCAGCTGTCGAAGCCCATTCAATTGTATTCATGGCCGTACAGTGTGAGGGTGTCTACTTTTGCGTGGATAAGACGGTTTGTGATTCATAAATGTCATTGGGAGTCCCAGACATTAATGATTACATGACTGTATAGTCTGGTTTTCTTGACTGGGCCATCGGGAGTCCCGGGCCTTGAGACATCAGAGTGGATTGGGCCTCGGGCCCAGATTCACAACCAAGAGTTATATCACGGATATAATTAGCCGACAAAGGGCTTACCGATATAAGCTAAGGTTGGGTGATGGCCAGTGGCCCACTTTGATCTTAGTTATATGTGGATCTTGGATTCATTATATTCTATTGAGGGTAACTTATGTTATTGAATATAATGCGTGATTAATCATATTAAATAATACGAGATTAATCATATTGAACATATTAACTAATAGCCTTTTTATCTTATATATATCAGCTATGACTACTACAAGCACTCAAAACACATTCTCAATCCGGTCTGTTCTCGAGAAGGAGAAGCTGACTGGAACGAACTTCCTGACGTGGTCAAGGAACTTGAGGCTAGTCCTCAAGCAGGAGAAGAAGGATTATGTCCTTCGTGATCCCCTCCCCGAGAGGCCTCCTGCCAATGCCGCCAGGACTCTGCATAATGCTTGGGAAAAGCATTCGTCAGATGAAAATGATGTGTATTGCCTTATGTTGGCGACAATGACTGCTGAGCTGCAAATGCAGTTCGAGAGTGTGTTGTCACCCATCGAGATAATGGCAAGCCTGAAATTGCTTTTTCAAGAGCAAGCAAGGACTGAGAGGTTTCAGACAGTTAAGAACCTCTTAGACTGTAAGTTGGCTGCAAATGCGGCAGTGAGTCCTCATGTCTTGAAGATGATGGGTTATCTCGATCATCTTCAGAAACTCGACTGCCCTATCAGCCAAGAACTTGCCTGCGACATCGTTCTGCAGTCTTTACCTGCAAGCTATGATCAGTTCATTCTGAACTTTAACATGCATGGCTTGAGTAAGACATTGCCTGAGCTTCACGGAATGCTCAAGACTGCAGAGCCCAACTTGAGGAAAACCGCCAAGGACCCCAATGTGCTTATGGTGCAAAAGGGCAAGGGGTTTAAGAAATCCTCTGCTAAGGATAAGGGAAAGGCCAAGGCTGTCCAAGTCGCGGACAAGGACACGCCAAAGCCCAAGCCCAAGTCCAAGGCTGGGCCAACTGACATATGCAGGTTCTGTAAAGAACCAGGGCATTGGAGGAGAGAATGTAAGAAATTCCAAGAAGGTCTAAAGGAATTGAAGAAGAAGACTCTCGAGACTTCTTCATCAGGTATTTTTGTTATAGAAGTTAATACAACTACTTCTGATAATACCTCATGGGTTATGGATACTGGTTGTGGGGCTCATATTTGTACTAATATGCAGGCACTCAGCAACAGTAGAAGGCTGAAGCAAGGACAAGTGGAGCTACGAGTTGGGAATGGAGCGAAAGTTCCTGCACTAGCTGTAGGCACATACTTGTTGTCTTTACCTTCGGGATTGATTTTAGAACTCAATAATTGTTATTTTGTACCTGCTATAAGCAGAAATATTATTTCAATTTCTTTGTTGGATTTGAAAGGTTATGATTTTTCAGTTAAGAATAAATTATGTTCCTTCAATCGCAACAATTTGTTCTATGGTTGTGCCCCTCTTACGAATGGGCTTTACATACTCGATCAATCCGCGCCAATTTATAACATTAATACCAAACGGTTCAAACCTAATGAGGAGAACCGAACGTTTCTATGGCATTGTCGTTTAGGGCACATCAGCGAGAAACGCATCAAGAGGCTCCATTCGAATGGGCTTCTTGGCTCATTTGACTTTGAGTCATGTGAGAAATGCAAATCCTGCATGATGGGCAAAATGACACGGGCCCCCTTTAATAAACCTAACGAGAGGGCCAGTGACTTATTGGGCCTGATACACACTGACGTGTGTGGCCCAATGTCCACAAATGCAAGAGGAAACTATCAGTACTTCATTACCTTCACTGATGATTTCAGTAGGTATGGATATGTTTATTTAATGAAACATAAGTCTGAATCTTTTGAGAAGTTCAGAGAATTCCAAAATGAAGTACAGAACCAACTTGGCAAAAGCATTAATGCTCTTCGGTCCGACCGAGGAGGAGAATACTTAAGCCAAGAATTCAGTGATCATCTAAGAGAGTGTGGGATCGTATCCCAACTCACTCCTCCCGGAACACCTCAATGGAATGGTGTGTCTGAGAGGAGAAATCAGACCTTATTGGATATGGTTCGATCTATGATGAGTCACACAGACCTTCCAATATCCCTTTGGGGATATGCTCTGCTAACAGCAGTGTTCACTCTAAATAGAGCGCCATCGAAAGCAGTAGCAAAGACACCATATGAATTATGGACTGGAGTGGCTCCAGTGCTGTCTTATCTAAGAATTTGGGGTTGTGAAGCCTATGTCAAGAGATTGATCTCAGACAAGCTTACACCAAAGTCTGATAAATGCTACTTCATTGGTTATCCGAAGGAAACCAAGGCTTATTACTTCTATCTACGTTCCGAGAACAAGATCTTTGTTGCCCGGGATTGTAACTTTCTTGAGAGGGAGTTTCTCTCTAAGAAAGACAGTGGGAGTAAGGTACTGCTTGAAGAAATTCAAGATGAACAGGATACTGCTCAACCTAATGAGGAAGAGCAGCAGGAGGACCTACAAGAAATTGTAGAGCCTGAACCTGTAGTACCTGAAGTTCGAAGATCCGGGAGGATCCGTCACGAACCCGAGAGATATCAAGGATTCCTCGTGACTAACTGTCATGATCTTCTGATCATTGATGGTGATGAACCATCGAACTTCAATCAAGCCATGATGGGCCCAGATTCCTCGAAGTGGCGCAAGGCCACTGATTCCGAAATGGACTCCATGTCGGTCAACCAAGTGTTTTCGTTGGTTGACTTACCCGCTGGTGTAAAAGCCATCGAGTGCAAATGGATCTTCAAGAAGAAGATTGACGTGGATGGAAATGTCCAGATTTATAAAGCCAGGTTGGTGGCAAAAGGTTTCAGACAAGTTCACGGTGTGGATTACGATGAAACCTATTCACCAGTGGCTATGATGAAATCTATTCGGATTCTACTAGCAACTGCAGCTTTTCATGATTATGAAATTTGGCAGATGGACGTGAAAACCGCCTTCCTGAATGTTATTCTGGAAGAGGATGTGTATATGACGCAACCTGACGGTTACATAGATCCAAAGAATGCTGGGAAAGTATGCAAGCTTCATAAATCCATTTATGGATTGAAGCAAGCATCGAGGAGCTGGAATCTTCGTTTTGATGAAGCGATCAAGCAATTTGACTTCATCATAAACGAAGAAGAACAATGCGTATATAAGAAAACTAGTGGGAGCAAGATAGTATTTCTTATTCTGTATGTCGATGACATACTGCTTCTCGGAAACGACGTTCCAATGCTGAAGTCTGTAAAGGACTGGCTTGGAAGTTGTTTTTCCATGAAAGACATGGGTGAAGCCGCATACGTTCTTGGAATCAGGATCTACCGGGATAGATCTAGAAGGCTGATAGGCTTGTGTCAAGATTCATACATTGACAAAGTCCTACAAAGATTCAGCATGAAAGATTCCAAGAAGGGCTTCACGCCAATGGTACATGGCACAACGCTAAGCAAGAAGCAGAGCCCTACGACGGCTGCTGAGCTTGAGCGCATGAAGAATATTCCTTATGCATCTGCAATAGGATCTGTCATGTATGCCATGATCTGTACTCGTCCTGATGTTGCTTATGCATTGAGCATGACGAGTAGATACCAGTCAAATCCAGGTGAAAACCATTGGATTGCCGTCAAGAATATCCTGAAGTATCTAAGACATACTAAGGATAAGTTCTTGGTGTACGGTGGAAGTGATGTGCTTAAAGTCAGTGGATTCACGGACGCAAGTTTCCAGACAGACCAAGATGATTTCCGGTCACAGTCCGGTTATATCTTTTGTCTGAATGGCGGTGCAATCAGTTGGAGAAGCTCCAAGCAAGACACCGTTGCTGATTCCACTACAGAAGCTGAATATATCGCCGCCTCAGAAGCAGCGAAGGAAGCTGTTTGGATACGAAAGTTCATTATTGAACTAGGTGTGATACCAGATGCGGCTGAGCCTCTGGCACTGTTTTGTGACAACAATGGTGCTATTGCTCAGGCAAAGGAACCAAGATCACACCAGAAATCCAAGCATGTTCTAAGAAGATTTCACTTGATACGTGACATCATTAATAGAAAGGAAGTCAAGATCAGCCGAGTTCAAACTGATGATAACGTCGCTGATCCGTTGACAAAGCCACTCCCAAGACCTAAGCTCGAGTTCCTAACTGAAGCTGTAGGCATTATTATTTCAAGATTATTTTAACTGTGATGAAATAATCGTTCCAAATGATATGAACCATTTTATAGGTCATCGAAGTAAGTGACTTGATCTTGAGTTATCAAAGTCATTTAGCTTGATCATGAGACCCTATATTTGATATATGGCTTATATCATAATGTCCCTAGTCGAAGGTTGTTGAAATTGGAACACCAACAACCGTGTGAGACTAGATTGGTATGTGACTTATGACAAAGCCTCAGTGTGTCATAGATGCTCGGCATCAAAGTCAGTACATAGGTGTATGTAGGGTACATACGACCGGACAAGACCCGATTATAAGAACTCTTCAGGATATTTATATCTGTGTCATAAGAGATTCTTACTACGACTATAGAGTATAGTCCTTAGACCTGAGTTCGCATGCATGTGACTGCACATGAACTAATGCGCTTTGATCATTGTCTAATGCTGTCGTTAAGCGACAGTTATAAGGACCTTGTTTGGGTGTATTATGAAATGAGTAGTTTACAGTGATGGAACAAGACGGGATTTGTCCCTCCAATATAAATGGAGTGAATATCTCTAGGCCAATCGGAGATTTGAATACTGGAAAATGCATGGCCATGCTCAAACGGACTTTCCCGAGTCGTTTGGATTGTCAGTATCGAATCAGAGTCCGATGAACAAGATTAGTCTTTATAAGGATGACACTAATCTTGCCTTATGACTAATCGAGATATTGAGACAAAAGGATTATGAATACAGAGATTCCAGTACAAGTGGGAGATTGTTGGAATTGTGTCCAGTAATCTCGGTACTGTCTCTAGAAAGTAAGAGTATGTCAATGATCAGACATAAGTCATATAATACTAGGGGTCATGATGGCTTGCTAGAGTCCGCTCATGATCTATAAGTCTTGGACTTATTGCCTTTATTATATGATCCCATATGGGTCACACGCCTAAGCTAACAGGAAAATGTGTAGGAACGGCTTAGCAGAAGTACGGTAAAAGTGCCAGGCATTTGTCGTACTTAGAGAGAGATTAATGGGTCTGATTAAATCCAAGGGATTTAATCAGATTGGCATTTGGGCCCAAAAGCCCAAAAGGGAAAGAGAAGGGTTTTATAAACTAAAAGCCAAATCTCTTTCTCCTCTAACCCTAAGCCCAGCCGCGACTCTCTCTCCCTCTGCGCCTCCCTCCTCGTGGTCTAGCAGCCTCTTTCCTGACGGTGTGCGTGTGTGAGCCTTTGGAGGATCCATCTCTTGGTGGTTCTGCTGATCTCTGACCTGTTCTCTCTTTCCGCTGCATAAACAGGTAAAAGGTGAGATCCATTATTGTTTCTATTCAAGAGAACCTAGATCTGGCATGTTTAGGATCTATTAATCTGATGAATTGAATCAGGATTAACACCAATAGATCCTTCACTTTCGTATCCAAACAGCTTCCTTCGCTGCTTCTGAGGCGGTGACATCACTACAAGAAAAATCTCTATTCTTAGCACACGAAAAACGCCATCGTATGTATATGATAGCGTTTGTGATAATGCTATTTCTGCCCCAGCTATAATAGGTCGGCTATATATGATAGCGTTTTTTGTCTGTGCTACAATATTGTTCACTATAATAGCGTTTTTGAAATGGCTATGTCTGCCCCAGCTATAATAGGTCGGCCATATATGATAGCGTTTTCGTTCGTGCTATAATATCGTTCACCTATAATAGCGATACTTCCTACCTGCTATCACTGGATGTATTTTAACACATTATCAATGCTGTAATATAATTTATTATAACTCCATATCCATGCTATTTTTTGTTATATAAAACCATATTTGTTTACACATTATAATTAATTATAATTTTATATTTTATATTTGATTCAAAACTAAGTTCATATATTATCAAAATTTACATAACTGTAATATTACATTACTAAAAACACAATTAACTCTAAAAAAAGTCTCACATGTCCAAAATAAGAGTAAACCCACTTAGATTTACAAGAAGGTTGTGTATGGAGAAATGATGTTAAGGAGTTCTTCTCACTCTTCATTCTTTGTGTAGATTGAGGGAGATAAAATTCTTGCTTCTACAAACAACAAAGGTGTCCAAATGCAGCTGCGACACTGAAATGGAAACAAAACACTGTAAGTATAATCTAAACTAACTGAGTTGTTGGATTAAAAACAGTCTTTAAGATGTACACAATATCACAAACACAAAAAATCAGCGTTCGAAGAGGATCCTATTCTGTGGTGAAACAACAGAACTTTGAGTCTCTGAAACCAATCCTATTGGTTACAGAATCACACTCGCATTGTGAACCATTTTGTTGGCCGTACGAAGCAACAAAATCTTAATCAAATGACACTATGAGTTTTCATTCTATACTGACTTAATTACCATATAGACTGTTCAATATGTTCTTTAAACAGTTCATGTGAATACACTAATAGCAAATTAAGAAAATGAAACCTGAAGGCTCAGCTCCATCCAAAATTCCTCACATCTTTGGATTTGAAAGCACACTCAGTCCTGCAAAAAAAAAATTGAGAGATTAACACAAAACCACAACACCGAATCATCAACTTGACTTGTTGATTTTGATGTCAAAAGTAAACAGAGATTCTAGAGAGGAGATAAACTGTCTGTGATATCCATTCCTCTGCAGGTGCAAATACTAGCTCCAACATGGACCTATTAGGCTCTTAATATTCCTACAAAGTTAAGAAAAGATGAATACTTTTAAACTGCACAAAGTAAGCGAAACAAAAATAGCTCGATAAGACTAGCAGCATCACCACTACAATTTGGAGCCACGAATTTGGAGCCTGCAGCATCACCACTACGATTTCTTCCTTTCTAAACATCAACAAAGCAAGCAATGGAAGAACCAAGCTCTTTCTCTGCAAAAACACAAAGAATAAAACAAATCTGAAAGAGGACAAACACAGAAGGAACATAACGACTTGAACTCTCATAATCAACATCTAACCAAGACAAGCATTAGCTACAAAATAACAAACACAAAAATCACCAGTTATCCTCCTGAGAAGAGATTTCAAGGCTGTGAAATCTTGCTGTGAAATCTCAAGCCCATGCTTCTTTACCATGTGTATGTATCTGCAACAAATAAACTTACTTAGAATAATTTGATTTAAGAAAAACAGAAAATGGAAGTGAATGTAAAGAAACTCACTCTTCTGCATCAAAGTGATCGACTCCAAGATCTTCATCCCATATTAATATATAATCGTATCGCGCTACAATGCCAGGATGCATATCCTGAAGAAACAGAAATAAGAAAATAGAAGCTGATCACACATGAAATATGTAGAAGATAAGAATGAGATTGTGTATTGAGAAACAAACCTCTTCAGGGTTCCCCCATAATCTGCGCATATACAAGTCTGATTCAGATGCAATAATACCAGTTGGCAATCTCTCAGCGCCTCAAGGATTTGAAGGAATCCATATCTGAGCAAAATGTGAATCAATCACACTGTTCTTGAAACAGGCAAGCGAAGCCTTATGTGTGACCTCAGATGCTACCTTGTCATCTCTAATATTCACAAATCTCACATATCCCCTGAAAGTAAAGAAGTTCCAATAGTAAAAACTTTTCATTAAGGAGTCTGATCTAACATGCACAAGGTTAAACTGATCAGGTGAAGAGACTCACCAATGAACATAAACTGGACTTGACTGAGCAGCATAGAGAATGGCTTGAACACAATCAGCATGTCCATAATAAGCTGCGTAAAGCATGTTCTTCGATTCACATAATCACACATCAACATCTGCAGATATCTAAAGAAATATCAATCCAAATCCTGAATTTGATTGTTAAAAAGGTAGAACATGAAACAAAAGAAACATGTTTGGACGTACATTAGCTCCAACTTCAGCGAGTTTCTTCACGCAAGAGATCCTCCCGTATATGGCAGCCAACATTAACCGAGTCTACAAGAATCAAATCGAAAAAAACAGTCATGTTTAACAGCGGAGAAGAGAATGAAACTAACTTCCAACTCATTCTTTGGAGTAAAAAAACAGTCACCTGTTTAACATTGTGGATGATGTTTCTGGCTCGAGTGTCCAGCATCTGAGCTTTCTTTAAGTCTTCGTCTTTTTCTCCATTGTGCTGAAAATTTCATTATACCAAGTATCAAGATTTTTCATACAGACATTTAGTCGAATACTTTGTGGACAACAAAGCAAAAACTACTCAAGGACCCAAAACAAACGAAACCTTACTAGAGAGGAAGCGAGAGAGAGAGAGAGAGAGATCCTAGAAACCACTTAGTCCGCTTCAGCTACCTTGGCTTTGGCATCCATAATAATATCAACAAGTGATTTCAAAACCTGCTTACATAGCCTTGGATATGACTAACGCCTGTAAACATGAGAATATGAGAAATTGAACCTGTGAGAGATGGTAGAAACAGATCTGGAAGAACAAAAGCAACAAATAGATTAGACCCATCTATTTTTCATTCAAACTGGGGATATTTACTACCTCAACGAACCAGTTTTATATACCCAACAAACAAATCGATCTTAAAACTTGGAAAGAGAAACCTATCAAAATTCTTCATGAGATATGAAAGAGAGAGTGAGAGCTAGAGATGGCGGTGGAGAAGAGCGTCAGAGGAAGGCATATGAGCTACGAAAGAGATATGTTCAGATAGGGTTTTTCGGAGAAGTGCAAGATAATGGAGGCGAGAGTGGAGAAGAGTGACAGACGAAGTCGGAGGTGACGGTGGTGACGGTGGAGAAGAGAGACGAAGAGTTGGATTATGATCGAAGGTGACGGTGGATGATGATAGAAAGATATGATTCTCTGTGTGTTCAATCACATTTAGGGTTTGAGAAAAATAATTGAACAAGGGAAAAAAATATTTGGTTTGTTCTCATAATAGTTTATCTAATTTTTTCTAAGTGTTGGCTCCAAAGTGAATTTTGTTCCCTCCAAGTGAAAAATATGGCTCTAAAACTCAATTTTCGTTCCCGCTTAGTGAAATTGTTTTTTAGCGTTTATTAAATGCTATTGTATAATAACCAAAATTACAAACTCATCTTTAATAGCAGTTCAGCAAACCGTGCTATTACATTGTGCTATAAATGTGGACTTTTTTTGTAGTGCATATTCAGCTTCTGTAGTAGAATCAGCAACGGTGTCTTGCTTGGAGCTTCTCCAACTAATTGCACCGCCATTCAGACAAAAGATATAACCGGACTGTGACCGGAAATCATCTTGGTCTGTCTGGAAACTTGCGTCCGTGAATCCACTGACTTCAAGCACATCACTTCCACCGTACACCAAGAACTTATCCTTAGTATGTCTTAGATACTTCAGGATATTCTTGACGGCAATCCAGTGGTTTTCACCTGGATTTGACTGGTATCTACTCGTCATGCTCAATGCATAAGCAACATCAGGATGAGTACAGATCATGGCATACATGACAGATCCTATTGCAGATGCATAAGGAATATTCTTCATGCGCTCAAGCTCAGCAGCCGTCGTTGGGCTCTGCTTCTTGCTTAGCGTTGTGCCATGTACCATTGGTGTGAAGCCCTTCTTGGAATCTGCCATGCTGAATCTATGCATGACTTTGTCAATGTATGAATCTTGACACAAGCCTATCAGCCTTTTAGATATATCCCGGTAGATCCTGATTCCAAGAACGTATGCGGCTTCACCCATGTCTTTCATGGAAAAACAACTTCCAAGCCAATCCTTTACCGACCGCAGCATTGGTACGTCGTTTCCGAGAAGCAGTATGTCATCGACATACAGAATAAGAAATACTATCTTGCTCCCACTAGTCTTTTTATACACGCATTGTTCCTCTTCGTTTCTGATGAAGTCAAATTGCTTGATCGCTTCATCAAAACGAAGATTCCAGCTCCTCGATGCTTGCTTCAATCCATAAATGGATTTATGAAGCTTGCATACTTTCCCAGCATTCTTTGGATCTATGTAACCGTCAGGTTGTGTCATATACACATCCTCTTCCAGAATACCATTCAGGAAGGCGGTTTTCACGTCCATCTGCCAAATTTCATAATCATGAAAAGCTGCAGTTGCTAGTAGAATCCGAATAGATTTCATCATAGCCACTGGGGAATAGGTTTCATCATAATCCACACCGTGAACTTGCCTGAAACCTTTTGCCACCAACCTGGCTTTATAAATCTGGACATTTCCATCCACGTCGATCTTCTTCTTGAAGATCCATTTACACTCGATGGCTTTTACACCAGCGGGTAAATCAACAAATGAAAACACTTGGTTGACCGACATGGAGTCCATTTCGGAATCAGTGGCCTTACGCCACTTGGAGGAATCTGGGCCCATCATGGCTTAATTGAAGTTCGATGGTTCATCACCATCAATGATCAGAAGATCATGACAGTCAGTCACGAGGAATCCTTGATATCTCTCGGGTTCGTGACGGATCCTCCCGGATCTTCGAACTTCAGGTACCACAGGTTCAGGCTCTACAATTTCTTGTAGGTCCTCCTGCTGCTCTTCCTCATTAGGTTGAGCAGTATCCTGTTCATCTTGAATTTCTTCAAGCAGTACCTTACTCCCACTGTTTTTCTTAGAGAGAAACTCCCTCTCAAGAAATTTACAATCCCGGGCAACAAAAATCTTGTTCTCGGATCGTAGGTAGAAGTAATAAGCCTTGGTCTCCTTCGGATAACCAATGAAGTAGCATTTATCAGACTTTGGTGTAAGCTTGTCAGAGATTAATCTCTTGACATAGGCTTCACAACCCCAAATTCTAAGATAAGACAGCATTGGAGTTTCTCCAGTCCATAATTCATATGGTGTCTTAGCTACTGCTTTTGATGGCGCTCTATTTAGGGTGAACGCTGCTGTTAGCAGAGCATATCCCCAAAGGGATATTGGAAGGTCTGTGTGACTCATCATAGACCGAACCATATCCAATAAGGTCCGATTCCTCCTCTCAGACACACCATTCCATTGAGGTGTTCCAGGAGGAGTGAGTTGGGAAACTATCCCACACTCTCTTAGATGATCACTGAACTCTTGGCTCAAGTATTCTCCTCCTCGGTCGGACCGAAGAGCTTTAATGCTTTTGCCAAGTTGGTTCTGTACTTCATTTTGGAATTCTCTGAATCTCTCAAACGATTCAGACTTATGTTTCATTAAATAAACATATCCATACCTGCTGAAATCATCAGTGAAGGTAATGAAGTACTGATAGTTTCCTCTTGCATTTGTGGACATTGGGCCACACACATCAGTGTGTATCAGGCCCAATAAGTCACTGGCCCTCTCGTTGGGTTTATTAAAGGGGGCCCGCGTCATTTTGCCCATCAGGCAGGATTCGCATTTCTCACATGACTCAAAGTCAAATGAGCCAAGAAGTCCATTCGAATGGAGCCTCTTAATGCGTTTCTCACTGATGTGCCCTAAACGACAATGCCATAGAAACGTTCGGTTCTCCTCATTAGGTTTGAACCGTTTGGTATTAATGTTATAAATTGGCGCGGATTGATCAAGTATGTAAAGCCCATTCGTAAGAGGGGCACAACCATAGAACAAATTATTGCGATTGAAGGAACATAATTTATTCTTAACTGAAAAATCATAACCTTCCAAATCCAACAAAGAAACTGAAATAATATTTCTGCTTATCGCAGGTACAAAATAGCAGTTATTAAGTTCTAAAACCAATCCCGAAGGTAAAGACAACAAGTATGTGCCTACAGCTAGTGCAGGAACTTTCGCTCCATTCCCAACTCGTAGCTCCACTTGTCCTTGCTTCAGCCTCCTACTGTTGCTGAGTGCCTGCATATTAGTACAAATATGAGCCCCACAACCAGTATCCATAACCCATGAGGTATTATCAGAAGTAGTTTTATTAACTTCTATAACAAAAATACCTGATGAAGAAGTCTCCAGAGTCTTCTTCTTCAATTCCTTTAGACCTTCCAGGAATTTCTTACATTCTCTCCTCCAATGCCCTGGTTCTTTGCAGAACCTGCAGATGTCAGTAGGCCCAGCCTTGGACTTGGGCTTGGGCTTGGACGTGTCCTTGTCCGAGACTTGAACAGCCTTAGCCTTTCCCTTGTCCTTGGCAGAGGATTTCTTAAAGCCCTTGCCCTTTTGTACCATAAGCACGTTGGGGTCCTTGGCTTTCCTCAAGTTGGGCTCTGCAGTCTTGAGCATTCCATGAAGCTCAGGCAATGTCTTAGTCAAGCCATGCATATTGAAAATCAGAATGAACTGATCATAGCTTGCAGGCAAAGACTGCCGAATGATGTCGCAGGCAAGTTCATGGCTGATAGGGCAGTCGAGTTTCTGAAGATGATCGAGATAACCCATCATTTTCAAGACATGAGGACTCACTGCCGCATTTGCAGCCATCTTACAGTCTAAGAGGTTCTTAACTGTCTGGAACCTCTCAGTCCTTGCCTGCTCCTGAAAAAGCGATTTCAGGCTTGCCATTATCTCGATGGGCGACAGCACACTCTCGAACTGCATTTGCAGTTCAGGAGTCATGGTTGCCAACATCAGGCAATAGACATCATTTTCATCTGACGAATGCTTTTCCCAAGCATTCTGCAGATTCCTGGCGGCATTTTTTGGAGGCCTCTCGGGGAGGGGATCACGAAGGACATATTCCTTCTTCTCCTGCTTGAGGACCAGCCTCAAGTTCCTTGACCACGTCAGGAAGTTCGTTCCAGTCAGCTTCTCCTTGTCGAGAACAGACCGGATTGAGAATGTGTTTTGTGTGCTTGTTGTAGTCATTGCTGAAATTTAAGATAAAAAGGATTTTAGTTTATATGTTCAATATTTGTAATCTCGCATTATATTCAATAACATTAGTTACCCTCAATAGAATATAATGATTCCAAGATCCACATATAACTAAGATCAAAGTGGGCCACTGGCCGTCACCCAACCTTAGCTTATATCGGTAAGCCCTATCTCGGCTAATTATATCCGTGATATAACTCTTGGTTGTGAATCTGGGCCCGAGGCCCAATCCACTCTGATGTCTCAAGGTCCGGGACTCCCGATGACCCAGTCAAGAAAACCAGACTATACAGTCATGTAATCACTAATGTCTGGGACTCCCAATAACATTAATGAATCACAAACTGTCTTACCCAGGCAAAAGATAGACATCCTCACACTGTAAGGCCATGTGTACAATTGAATGGGTTTCAACAGCTGACATAGACTGGACAAGACATCCAACGCTTGATATTATTTGAGGTTTATAGGTTTTCTTAAAATTTCATCCCAAAATAGAAGATTACTATTTTGGGAAACTTTCCATTTTTGGGAAACCTACTGTTTTGGAAACTTTCATAATTGGAAACTTCCTAAATTTGGAAACTTTCTAACTATAGAAATTTCCTAAATATCCAAAACATGCAAATCTAGAAATTTCTATTCTAAGAAACTTTCTAATTTAAAATTTTGGAAACAGATTAATTTAAAAATCAAATTTTAATTATTAAATAAATTTTAAATTAAATCTGAAGAAAAGACTCAAATAATTGGCCCAATTGTTTTAACTTCTTGGCCCAAGGCCCAAGAATTGGTCTATGTCCAAGACATAACCCAATTGCCCAATTAAATGACATAACCGGTCTGGTTCATTAAAATTGGTCTAACCAAGATTAATTACTACGATAACCACAATTGTTAACCGGTTATTTACTAAACCGGATTTTCTCAATTTATTTGGTCCAACCAAATCAAATTAGAAAACCACTGGTTTAGGCACTAAATCCAATTTTAAACGACATTGGATTTCTTATCACGGTTTAACCAGATTTAATAATTTTTATTAAGTCTGTAAACCGTGACGATTAAATTTTTAATTATTTTAAACCGAACCACCACAAACCAAAACGAACCGACCGATTGGTCACATGAACCGATCACGATCACGACAGCGCAAGCATCACGCGATCGGGCAAGCTCGGGTCGAGAGGCGGGACGGGACGGGACGGGCGATAGGCGGGTCGAGAGAGGCGGGACACGGGATTGGTCCATCTCTCGCGCTTCAACGCCGATCGGGACGACGACGCGACACGATCCGGTCAAGCGATCGGTCCGTGCGTCATTCCGATCCGGACGTGCGATCCTTGGACGATCACACTCCGACGCATACCAATCCAAAAGGATCGGATCATGCGATTTAGTTTAGGGTTTTAACTTTGTTTCTTAAGTGTTTTACTTATCAATTTTAAGCAAAGATTGATTCAAACACTTCTAAACAACCTAAACATGATTCTAACAAGAAATCCTAATAGAATCAATGGCTCTGATCTCATGATGAACTCTCATTAGCATCCCAGTGGAGACTTCAACGTGAAGTCTCAAATAGGAGTCTAGTTTTGCAATTGACCAGAGTTAAAAAATGAGAGAGGAGATCGACAAAAATGAAGCTTTTAGCTCATATATAGATCATTAACATCTTTAAATTTGGTTGTTTGAAGCATTTAGAGCTTGGTTTGGGTTGGTAATGGTGGTTGAGAATGAAGGTTTGTTTAGTATTTGTCCTGGTTTAATTCTGTCAGATTAAACTTAACTAAACATTAAGGATCTAGGTTCTCTTGCAGAATCATAAGGGGATCTCGAAATACCTTGTTATGCAGCGGAAGAATCAGGTATGAGTCAGAGATCAGCAGAACCACCAAGAGGTTGTTCCTCCAAAGGCTCACACACGCACACTAACAGGAAGATGGCTGCTAGACCAGAGAGGAGGGAGGCGCAGAGAGAAAGGAGAGGCGCAGAGAGAGTTGAGAGAAAGAGAGCTAGGTTTAGTTTTAGTTATAAAACTCTTGTCTAGTTCTGTTGGGCTTTTGGGCCCAAATCCCAGTCTGATTAAATCCCTTAGATTTAATCAGGCCCCTTTATTCTCTCTAAGTACAGTAAATGCCTGGCACTTTTACCGTACTTCTGCTGAACCATTCCCTTATAGTTTTCCTGTTAGCTTAGGCGTGTGACCCATATGGGATCATATAATAAAGGTAATAAATCCAAGACTTACAGATCATGAGCGGACTCTAGCAAGCCATCATGACCCCCAGTATTATATGACTTATGTCTGATCATTGACATACTCTTACTTTCTAGAGACAGTACAGAGATTACTGGACATAATTCCAACAGAGAAATATTGAAGAGGATGATTTTTTGTCATTACAAGATAATTTTTGGGTTATTTTCTTTAAAACCCAGCCATGAGATTTCTCTATTAGGTCATTTCGTGAATAAATATGTTGGGAATGGTAGTTTAAGGCATTCTGATAGTTTGAGGAGAACTTGTCTACTTTTGCCATTAACTTCAATTAATGGTCTAGTTTTGCAAGAAGCCCATTTTATATTTAGTTTTCTAGAACACCACCAAACTTCTAAAGTTTTAAACATACAACAAAATTTTGATGAAGATAGTTCATAAATTTTTTTAAACTGTGATATTTTCAATTTTTTTTTTTAATAAACAACTATTTTGAAAGTATCCATAGTAATTGACATATACGATGTCATAGATAATATAAAAGATAGTACTTTTTAATAAAAAAATTAGATTCCAGAAATCTTGATTTAATGTATGGAGTTTTAATTGAATATATTTCTTTCTTTGTAGTGTCAATTTTCATTAGTAAAGCATATGTATTTATGGAAATGATACAATTTGGCCTATAAAAGTTTTTAGCTGAATATTTTTTGTCAGTAATTTTTGGAATAAAAATAGCAAATGAGATTTGTTTTTTTACTCTTACAATTATGCAAAATTAATGGTATTAAATTATATTTTAAGTGAACATATTGCAATTAAGTGTTTGTCACCAATCAATTGATATTAATTGTAATGCATTTTCATAATTTTAATATATTTAATTTTAATAATTTTGATTTTCCTAAGTATAGTAAAATGTATGTCTTAGTTTTTTTTCTAAGTAACTAAAGGGGATAACTCAAATGAGTAAATAATCATATGAAATTTTTAATAAATAATCTCTCAAATAACAACATAATAAATACAAAGTGGACGAAAAGATATGTCCAACTTCTAATTGGTTAATCAGATACAATACCCAAATATTTATGTTTTTTTCATAAGGTAATAGAATCAGTTTGAGAATGCATATTAATCGTATAATTTGCTAAAAATGAAAACTAAAATACTTTAAGAAGATTTGATTTGCCAGTCGTAATCAAAGACCTTGTGAAAACAAAAACATTAGTTACACAAAATGATGATGGTTATTCAATATGTATATATATAATCTAAAAATTCCAAATCATTACTTTAATTTTTAGTAACAAAATTCATCACCAATATATTACAAATTAGTTATATTTAAATACATGTTATCCTTATTATAAAAAACTGATTTGATATTTTAAATAACTTTCAAAATATTTTAAAGAAAATGGCCGTACACTACCAGAAAACAGCATTTTTGCGACTGTACGTTTAGTCGCAAAATAGTCGGTATACGAGGTTTTACGACTAAATTACGACTACATCTGGTAGTTTTAAATTCATAGTCGCTAAATTGTATAGTTGTAAAAATAGTCGGCAAATTACTATTATTTGTACGACTAACAACAATAGTCGTATCTTAGACGTAGCATAATCGAAATATACAAGGAATAAGTTCCGACTATATTGGCGACAACTGTGCGACTAAAGAGAGAGTTGAGCTGCAGTCGGAGAAATGTGTAATCAAATAGTCGTTAAACTAGGTGACCAATGTGAGACTAATATGTGACTGTATAATATAGTCACAAAGTAGTCGTAAAAATTGGTCACTATGCAGCGACTGGGTAATGACTATTTTAACGACTATCCAACGACAAATCGGAACAACCATATATGAATATGGCAATGATATCGCCACTATGTGATGACTGTTATGTGACTGACTAGTATAGTCAAAAATTAGTCGTAAGTTATGGTGACTATTTTGCGACTGTTTAGTGACAAACGTAACGACTATACATCGACTACTGAAACATCCATAAATAATTATGGTCAACATTTTGCCACAACTTGGCGACTGTTTAATCAATAAGTTAACAACTATTTAGCGGCCGAGAGGAACATCCAGCCACTACTTGGCAACTACTATATGACTGTCTTATATAGTCACAACGTAGTCATAATATATTTGACAACTATTTAATGAATAATCTAACGACTATGCAGTGACTACGCGGGACATCCATATACAATTATGTATTGAATGTGCCACTACTTTGTGACCGTTGTACGATAACTTGACGACGGTTTCGTAGGCGTAAAAATAAGAATTTCGTATCATTCCATTTGTCAAATTTACGATTTAGTAATTGGTGATACTACAATTTGAATGATACAAGATATGTAAAAGACATTTGCTTGAAGATAACATAGATAACTTATATAATTTTGTGTAGCATATATACACAAACGATTATCTACATATGCAAACTCCAACATTAAGGAGTTTACAAATCATACACAAAAAATTAGTTCGGTAGGGACAATGATAACTAACTTACAAAGCATATGGATTTGAAGTTGTACCTGTTGGGGGACGAGGCTCTGTGTTTGCTCCAGCCTTCTGAGTCTGTAGGAAGTCCATAAATTTTGGATCATTTAGCCGTAAATACTTTTCTACCAAGGAAAAGGGCTCGATCTTTTCCTTCTGCTCAGTCACAACTCGGGCGTGATCTGCTTCATGGGCATTCTGCTCTTCGATTTTACGTTGAGATTCATTTAGTTGCTCTTGCAGGGCCACAAACCCTGAAGAGTCTCTCGGCTGCTTGCCCTTGCCCCTCAAAATATTCTCTTTGAAGCATCCAACTCCATAAGGATTTCATCGTCCATCATTCTCATTGGCATGTTATAATTAAAGATAGTCAGAGAAAAAACAATTAATTAAATATCATGACATGACTTTATAAATGTTAATTATAAAAATATTACTTTACCTGAAGAAAGATGTTATATTCATCTATCGGGAGGTCACGAGGTCGCGAAGAAGAACCGTTCAAAACTTCAGAAGTCTCTACATCGAGCTCTGTCAACTTCTCTTTCACATTCTTCTTAAAATTTGTAGCAATTTTCTCCTCCTTCTGATCAACATACGTACCATCTGGCTTTGTATTTTGCTTGATGAGTACCTCACCAATATTCACCGGTCTTCCCAATTCCTCTTCCTGCAGTGATATAAAACAAACAAGGATCATTTACAGAAATTTCAAGTTGCAATGCTTTAAAATACGTAACTAACAAATGTATAATAAAAGTTACTTGCCATTTCTTGTTGGTTTTGTTGGTACGACTTGGGCCCTGAAAAGTGGATGTGATGACCGAGACCTTCACAGTCAGACATACGAATACTGGAATAGGTCGCACTCCTATCCATTGCTTCTGCAGTTTCCATTTTGTCAGTCATCGTTTTTCAGAGAGTCTCGCCGATCCACTTCGATCGCTCTCCACTAGTCCTTGCGTTGCTAACCATGTCTTTCATCCGTCGTTGACAGATCTCCTCGAAATACTGTCGAACTGTCCCTGTTATCAAGGGATCTCATGTGTGGGTTTTCTAGAATACAAAGAGAATAAACATAGCATTAGTGAAAACAACACAAGCAAGGTATATGTGAAAGGACAAGAGAGAAAATTGTACCGCGAACTTGAGGAAGTATTTCTGCTTTAACACGTGGCACACATGACCAGCTATAGTAGAGTTTATCGAATTTGTTTGTAAAAAATTAGTTATCTTCCGAACCAATTTCGATTCTCTGTCACGAGTAAACCTGAAAAATATCTTCAACAGAAGAATGATACTTTGTCTCAAACGATACAAACTTTGCAAAACACAAAGAGTAGTTAAACTAAGACATCTAAAATCAAAATTTTGATAACTATAAGATTAACATCATAACCATTAGAGACTCGAACTCATCAGACCATCATAACTCATAAGCAAACCAACCGTCATATTCATAAGCAAACTTGACGGTTTAAAAACACACCATTACAATACGCATAAGACTAGAACAAAAAACACATTCAAAGAATAACAAGTCCAAATAAAATTTATATCAAAAGCTGAAGAAATAGTATATAACAATAGCCATATCAAGTCGAGTTTGGTTTCGGTGTGGGAGAGAGGACAATGGTAAACATTCCCCAGTCTGGCACCCGAAGCAGAGCATTCAGAGCCCGCAGCAAGTGCTCCTGGAGATCCGGCAAAACTGGAAGAGATTCGTCGAGGAATTTGTGACCTTCAGAATATGGATGACTCTGAGCTTTAGAGTTGTTAATTGGTGAAATTGGGGCGTCCGGAACAGGATTATGGGTGTTCTGGACTTATTCTAACACTGGAGATGCATCAAATTCACGTTGATTAGTACTCGAGTTCTGGAAACGTTTTTGTGGTGGTGGATAGTTCCAGAAATGGGATGATGTCATTGACGGTTGGGGGATAACTGGGTCTTTGTTTTGATGTTGAGTCGACTGAGTCGGAGGAACTATGGCTGCCGGCGTGAAGTTATATCGTTTTGATAGAGGGCTCGTGTAGGATTATGGTGTTTTTCAAGGTTTAATTCTCGTATTACAACCTAACACATAATCTTAACAGATCTAGGTTCTTGCAAAACGAATCATAAAACCAAACCTGTAACATTACCTATTGATTGCACAGCGGATTGATGGTAATGACAAGATCAGTCTAGAACAGATGAATCACCTATTCCTCCTTGAGTATCCACACTCTTACAAGCAAGGGATGGCTGCTAGACCAAAGAGATGGATAATCAGAGAGAGAGGTTAGAGAGAGAGATGGATCGCGGCCACTAGGAGAAAATCGCAAGCCTTTGCCTTATGCTTAGGGTTTTCGATTTCTTTATCTCTCATTAATGGGCCCAAGTCATTTGACTAATGGCTCATTAATCCTTTGGGCCCAAGACACAAATCAGGCAAAAGCCTGCATTTTGTCTGGCCCAATTCTCTGATCCAATACAGTAAATGCCACTGCATCTTACCGTATTAATTCCATTTAACTTTCCCGTTAGCTATGGTGTGTGACCCTTCGGGATCATACAATACTGGTAATAAGTCCTAAACTTATAGATCAAGAGCGGACTCTAGCAAGCCATCATGATCACCCAGTATTTATGACTTATGTCTGATCTCGACACTTATCATACTTTCTAGAGATAGTACGGTAGATTTCAGGACATTCCCAACAATCTCCCACTTGTACTGGAATCCTACACAGGACATTCCCAACAATCTCCCGATTGTACTAGAATCCTACATTCCCTAATCCTTTTGTCTCAATATCTCGATCTGGCATAAGGCAAGATGCGTGTCATCCTTATATAGCCAGACCATGTTTATCGGAACAGATTTGATACTGACAATTCAAACGACTTGGGCAAGTCCGTTTGGGAATGGCCATTCTCTTACCAGCTATCAAATCTCCGATTGGCCTAGAGATATTACCTCCGTTAAACGGCAGGGACAAATCCCATCTTGTTCCATCACTATGAACTACACAATTCATAATACACCCAACCAAGGTCCGTATAGCTCCCAGTTACGAAACAGCGTTAGACAATGATCAAAGCGTATTACTCCATGTGCAGCCACATGCATGCGAACTCAGGTCTAAGGACTATACTCTATAGTCGTATATGAGAACCTCTTATGACACAGATATTAATATCTTGTAGAGTTCTCATCAGCGGGCCATGTCCGGTCATATGCTCCCCTACATATACCTATGTGTCGACTTTGATGCCGCGCATCTATGACCCCTCGAAACTTGGTCATAAGTCTCAACACAATCTAGTCTCAAGTGGTTGTTGGTGTTCCAATTCAACAACCTTCTACTATGGACACTATGATTTATGTCACTTCGTTAAATATGGGGTTTCAGGATCAAGTCAACTCATGTACTTCGATGGCCCATATATAATGACATGAATCATTTTGGAACGATTATTTTATATCACAGTTAAAAATAATCCAGAAATAAAATTTCATTAACATTTAAAATGTTTACATGAACCAATCAAAATAACTAAAACAAAAGCCCTCACAACTCCCACTCAAAAAGAGATTACATTTGAATATCTCTAATTCCTACAGCAGCAGTATGCAACTCGTGCTTAGGTCTCGGGAGTGGCTTTGTCAACGGGTCAGCCACGTTCTCATCAGTGGGAACTCTGCTGACCATCACTTCACCTCTATTCACTATATCACGAATCAGGTGATACCTTCTCATAATGTGTTTGGATTTCTGATGATGTCTCGGTTCCTTGGCTTGAGCAATTGCACCATTGTTGTCACAATACAGTGCTAGAGGCTCAGTGGCATTTGGGAATACACCGAGTTCAATCAAGAAGTTCCTTATCCAAACTCCTTCCTTCGCAGCTTCCGAAGCAGCGATGTATTCAGCTTCAGTTGTGGAATCTGCCACGGTGCTCTGCTTGGAACTCTTCCAACTTACTGCACCGCCATTCAGACAGGAGATGTAGCCAGACTGTGACCGGAAATCATCCTTATCTGTCTGGAAACTTGCATCCGTGAATCCACTGATTTCAAGCACTTCACTTCCTCCGTAAACCAAGAACTTATCCTTAGTATTCCTCAAATACTTCAGGATGTTCTTTACGGCAATCCAGTGACTCTCACCTGGATTAGACTGGTACCTACTCGTCATGCTTAGTGCATAAGCAACATCAGAACGAGTACAGATCATGGCATACATGATAGATCCTATAGCCGAAGCATAAGGAATCCTACTCATGCGCTTAAGCTCATCAGGTGTTTTAGGACACTGATCCTTGCTTAGTGTAGCACCATGTATCATTGGCGTGAACCCTTTCTTGGATTTATCCATTCCGAATCGATGCAGGACTTTATCTATATAAGCATCTTGACAAAGTCCAATCAGCTTTTTAGATCTGTCTCTAAAGATTCGGATTCCAAGAACATACGCGGCTTCACCCATGTCCTTCATGGAAAAACAACTTCCCAGCCAGTCTTTAACAGACTTCAGCATTGGAATATCATTTCCAAGAAGCAATATGTCATCGACATATAGGATAAGAAACGCCACTTTGCTCCCACTAGTTTTCTTATACACACATTGTTCCTCTTGGTTTCTGATGAAGTCAAAGTTCTTTATTGCTTCATCAAAACGAAGATTCCAACTCCTCGATGCTTGCTTCAATCCATAAATGGATTTGTGAAGCTTGCATACTTTCCCAGCATTCTTAGGATCAATGTAACCGTCAGGTTGTGTCATATACACATCCTCTTCCAAGATTCCATTCAGGAAGGCGGTTTTCACATCCATCTGCCAAATCTCATAGTCATAATAAGCGGCAGTTGCTAGGAGAATCCGAATTGATTTCATCATTGCCACTGGTGAATAGGTTTCATCATAGTCTATACCATGAATTTGCTTGAAACCTTTTGCCACCAACCTGGCCTTGTAAATCTGGACATTTCCATCCATGTCAATCTTCTTCTTGAAGATCCATTTACACTCGATGGCTTTTGCACCAGCAGGTAAATCAACCAGTGAAAACACTCGGTTAGCAGACATGGAGTCCATCTCGGATTCAGTGGCTTCACGCCACTTTAAGGAGTCAGGTCCCATCATGGCTTCTTCAAAGTTCGAGGGTTCATCACCGTCAATGATCAAAAGATCATGGCAATTAGTCACGAGGAATCCCTGATATCTATCAGGTTCGTGACGGATCCTTCCGGATCTTCGAACTTCAGGTACTGCAGGTTCAAGTTCTATTACAACTTCATGTAATTCATCCTGCTGTTCTTCCTCATTAGGTTGAACAGGTTCCTGTCCTTCTTGAATTTCATCAAGTTGTACCTTACTCCCACTATCTTTTCTAGAGAGAAACTCCCTTTCAAGAAAAGTACAATCCCGAGCAACAAAGATTTTTTTCTCGGATCGCAGATAGAAGTAATAAGCCTTGGTATCCCTAGGATAACCAATGAAGTAGCATTTGTCAGATTTTGGTGTAAGCTTGTCTGAGATTAATCTTTTGACATAGGCTTCACAACCCCAAATTCTGAGAAAAGACATTGCTGGAGCTTTTCCAGTCCATATCTCATATGGTGTCTTTGCTACTGCCTTTGATGGCACTCTGTTCAGTGTGAACGTTGCGGTGAGCAAAGCATATCCCCAAAGGGATATAGGAAGGTCTGTGTGACTCATCATGGATCGGACCATATCTAACAATGTCCGATTCCTTCTCTCAGACACACCATTCCACTGAGGTGTTCCTGGAGGCTTGAGTTGGGAGATAATCCCACACTCACTCAGATGATCACGAAATTCCTGGCTCAAGTATTCTCCTCCTCGGTCCGACCGAAGAGCCTTAATACTTTTACCAAGCTGGTTCTGTACTTCATTCTGGAATTCTTTGAACTTTTCAAAGGTCTCCGATTTATGTTTCATCAAGTAGACATATCCATATCTACTGAAATCATCAGTGAATGTAATGAAGTACTGAAAGTTTCCTCTAGCACTTGTGGACATTGGGCCACACACGTCAGTATGTATCAGGCCCAATAGTTCACTGGCCCTTTCTGTGGGTTTATTGAAAGGGGCCCGTGTCATTTTGCCCATTAGGCAAGATTCGCATTGCTCACAAGACTCAAAGTCAAATGAGCCCAAGAGTCCATTTGAATGGAGCCTCTTGACGCGTTTCTCACTAATGTGCTCCAAACGACAATGCCAGAGAAAAGTTTCATTTTCTTCGTTAGATTTGAACCGTTTTGTATTTATGTTATATACTGGAGCAGATTGATCTAGCATGTACAGCCCATTTATAAGAGGGGCACAGCCATAGAACATATCATTGAGATTAAAGGAACACAATTTATTCTTAATAGAAAAATCAAATCCTTGCAAATCCAACAATGAAACTGAAATGATATTTCTGCTTATAGCAGGTACAAAATAACAATTCTCAAGTTCTAAAATCAATCCAGAAGGTAAAGACAACAAGTAAGTGCCAACGGCCAGTGCTGGAACCTTCGCTCCATTGCCAACCCGCAACTCTACTTGCCCTTGCTTCAACCTTCTACTGTTGCTGAGCGCCTGCATATTAGTACAAATATGAGCCCCACATCCAGTATCTAATACCCAAGTGGTATTATCAGAAGTAGTAGTATTTACTTCAATAACAAAAATACCTGAAGATTTAGTCTCCAAGGACTTCTTCTTCTTCAGACTTTCCTGGTATTTCTTACAGTCCCTGCGATAATGCCCTGCCTCTTTGCAAAAGTGGCAGATATCAGAAGGCCCAGCTTTAGACACGGGCTTGGGCTTGGCCTTTTCATTGCTGACTACCTTGCCCTTTCCCTTGTCTGCAGCGGATTTCTTGAAACCCTTGCCCTTCTGAACCATGAGTACAGACGACTCCTTGGTTTTCTTCAGATTCGGTTCTGCAGTCTTGAGCATACCATGTAGCTCAGGCAACGTCTTTATCAACCCATGCATATTATAGTTCAAAATGAACTGGTCATATGCAGGAGTAAGAGACTGCAGAACGATATCACAAGCAAGCTCTTGGCTTATGGGACAGTCGAGCCTAGTCAAATGATCGAGATAACCCATCATTTTCAGAACATGTGGACTCACTGCTGCATCCTTAGCCATTTTACAGTCCAAGAGATTCTTAACAGTTTGGAATCTCTCTGTACGAGCCTGCTCCTGAAACAACGCTTTCAGATTTGCCATCAGCTCCATGGGACAAGTCAGGCCTTCCCACTGCATCTGCAGTTCGGGAGCCATTGTCGCCAACATCAGGCAAATCACGTCATTAGCATCTGAAGAATGCGTATCCCAAGCATTCTTCACAGCTTGTGCGGCATTATTCGCAGGTCTAGGAGAGAGAGCTCTTTCAAGGACATAAGCCTTCTTCTCCTGCCTGAGCACAAGTCTCAGGTTCCTGGACCAGTTCAGGAAGTTTGATCCGTTCAGTTTGTCCTTCTCAAGGGCAGACCGGATCGAGAAAGTGTTTTGTGTTGTTGTGCTTGACATAGCTGAAAATATGAGACAATAGAGTTTTAGTTATTAAGTTCATAAAAGAGTAATCTTAAAACTTATAAGAAAACTCGCATTGCATTCAAAATTTCTTTGTTTAACCTCATAAGAATGCAATGATTCCGAGACCCATGTTCAGCTAAATCCAAAGTGGGCCACTGGCCGTCACCCGGAATTAGCTTTACTTGGTAAGCATACACACAGCTAGTTATATCTCATATAACTCTCGGTTGTGAATTGGACCCGAGGCCCAAATTCACCAGATGTCTCAAGGCCCGGGACTCCCGATGGCCCAGTCAAGGAAACCAATCTCTTACAGCCAAATAATCACTAAAGTCTGGGACTCCCAATGAAATTAGTGACTATATACTACTTTACTTATGCGAAAACAGACACCTCACACTGTAAGCCATATCTGTAATCGAATAAGCGTTAAGTAGCTGACAAGACTGGAAAGACATCCAAGCTTGATATTGTTTTTGAGGATTTTTAAGTTTTATTTCCAAAAATAGAAGATTACTATTTTGGGAAACTTTCTTATTTTAGAAACTTTCTAAATTTAGTAACTTACTAAAATAGAAATTTCTAATTTAATATTTTATTAAATATTTTGGGTTGGGTCACAAATTATAGGCCCAATTCTTGGCCCAAGACCATAGAATTCCAGTTGGCCCAATAATTTGACATAACCGATCCGGTTTATTAATTCTGGTCCAAGACCAAATTAACTATCAAAACCATCGGTTATTTACTAAACCAGACCAGCTCTAAATTATTTGGTCCAACCAAATCAAGCTTAGACCAGCCTTCGGTTTAGGTTAAAATTCAATTATTGAATTTCAATCCGGTTTAACCAGAAATTAAATAATACCATGTATTAAATAATTTCCAGCAAACCGCGATTCGGGTTAACCGCTTGAACCACCAATTAAATTGGATCGGTTCAGTAAAATCCAAAACCGGGAAGAAACACCTAGTGTTTTAGCCAATTTGATTTAACTTGCGGTTTAAGGCTTTAAACACACAATTAACCGCCAATTAAATGGACCGGTTTAATCAGTGTGGTTTTGGGCAACGAACCGCGAAGCTCGGTTTAACCGATTGACTATTCGCGGGACGTAAAATTTAACGGGCCAAACAATCGGATCCAAGATCCAACTCGGCCCATTAACGCAATTTGTGGCCCATGATTCATCCGAGGCCCATGATCCAACATCGGTCGCTCACGATCCTAAACGATCGATCATCGCAACACACGATCACGGACGACTCTCGGCATCATGGCACACACGCATCGCTCGATCACGGCTCACGCACGCTCGATCCTTTGCCAGCCTCACGATCGGATTGATCGATCTCGGCCAACTGATCACGCGGCCATGCGATCGTCGATCCACCAATTGATCGGCCCTTGCATCACGATCACAAGGATCGGTCTTTGCGGCATGATCACGCGGTGAATCTCTCGGCATCACACGATCGGCATCACTCGGCCAACAACACAAGCGATCATGCATGATCGGCTCGGCTTACACACGACCGAGACATGATCGATTAGGGTTTCTATCTTGCAAAGCAAGAAAACGATTGCAAACACATGATCCAAGACCAAATTTGCAGCCGATTTAGGGTTTTAAAAGTTTTTAATCAATTTTAGCATAATTGATTCTCTAAACAATTAAACAGCCCTATGATCCAAATTACAAGAAACAGAGAACCTGGCTCTGATACCACTGTAGGATTATGGTGTTTTTCAAGGTTTAATTCTCGTATTACAACCTAACACATAATCTTAACAGATCTAGGTTCTTGCAAAACGAATCATAAAACCAAACCTGTAACATTACCTATTGATTGCACAGCGGATTGATGGTAATGACAAGATCAGTCTAGAACAGATGAATCACCTATTCCTCCTTGAGTATCCACACTCTTACAAGCAAGGGATGGCTGCTAGACCAAAGAGATGGATGATCAGAGAGAGAGGTTAGAGAGAGAGATGGATCGCGGCCACTAGGAGAAAATCGCAAGCCTTTGCCTTATGCTTAGGGTTTTCGATTTCTTTATCTCTCATTAATGGGCCCAAGTCATTTGACTAATGGCTCATTAATCATTTGGGCCCAAGACACAAATCAGGCAAAAGCCTGCATTTTGTCTGGCCCAATTCTCTGATCCAATACAGTAAATGCCACTGCATCTTACCGTATTAATTCCATTTAACTTTCCCGTTAGCTATGGTGTGTGACCCTTCGGGATCATACAATACTGGTAATAAGTCCTAAACTTATAGATCAAGAGCGGACTCTAGCAAGCCATCATGATCACCCAGTATTTATGACTTATGTCTGATCTCGACACTTATCATACTTTCTAGAGATAGTACGGTAGATTTCAGGACATTCCCAACAGCTCGGTGTATTTTTCAAAGTAGTGGGGCCGATGGTCCCAACAGCTCTCTGAGTGACGTTTGGAATGGTTTCTCTTACGTCCTCCTTACTTAGTTACATGCATCGTATCACAGAGAGTTTCAAAGAAGAAATTGAGAGGGTTGATAGGGTTTCTACAAAAGTTAGCGATGAAATTGAGAACGTCGAATAAGAGATTCAAATAAGAGATGTCAGTTAGAGAAGGGTGGGCAAAGAGTAGGATTTAGAGAAAAATAAGCGAGATAATTCGAAGGAGATTTCAGAGAAGGGGGAAGAACAAAATAAAATCAGGGTTTATGTTTGTAGTAAATGAGGACTTCTCGACACTTAGTCGAAATTTGTTGGGTTAAGACGGGTAATTGAAATATTTTGGGCTAAAAATTAGTTTTGGTTTCCCGGATTAATTATGCAAAGTTTTTTGAAAATTTTCCCACGAGTAGTCGTAACTTAGTCATAAAATTGCAAATAACAATGATTTTAAATACTAATAGTAACTAATATAAAGTCTTAGTAAGGAAATATACTATAACTTTGATCCCTATATAAAGTAGGATTGAAGATAAATTCATGGCTTGAAATGAGATCCATTGCCTTTTGTTAAGCACCTATACATAAAAATTAAAATGATGTTAGTAAGAAATTTTTTATGTTTTTTCAGGTCAAAAGCAGAAACAATATATGCTTTATATACCAAATTTGTAAAAATTCAATAATTTACCACTCTTTCATTAGATGAACGTCTTCAATATCTGGATCAAAGTAAATCTGTGAAATAATACATGAATCTTGGACAAATGGAATACCTAAATACGATGACAATAACAAAGAAATAGTAAATTGACGATTCTCGGAAAAAAATTAAACACTTCTTAAATTGTAATAATTAAAAGTGATTTTAATACATTTGAACTTACTTAGATTACTATTCACACGCCAAAACCTCAAAACCACAATTGATTCATGCCAGAATTCATAAAACTTAATCGCATGTTGTCCCCTAGCCAAGCATTTGATGTATTTCCCACTTAAAAAAATTAAGATGAGAATAATTTAATTTAGGTAAAATTTAAGTGGAAACAAATATTTTAAAATTTCATAAATGAAGATGTAAAAATGAAGATGTTACTTCGTTTCCCTTAGATGGAACCAAACTTGTTTAACAAGATCAGAATAACTAGTTCTCTTGTCAATCCTTTTATGTTCATATGATTCCATTTCACCCATGAACTTGATGCATCCAATAACATCTACAATATATATACATAAAATACGTATAACAACTAAACAAGGTTAATATAAATAAATATGCCCAACAAAAATAATAATTTTCTTATAAGAAAATTATAAATGCAGTTATAAGAGAAAACTTATCAATAATGTACTTAGGTGAGATTTGGCGTTCTAATATGGCGTGGATGCCAACAAAATCATAAAACTCATCATCAACAAACGTGAGACAATTTTATATCTGAGTTTGGTCGTCCATAAGAATCTTTTTCAGAGTAATTGTGTTTCTCGGTTCAAACGGATTATAAATCACAACAAAGTTTTGGATATACTTCCAGGATCCTTCATCGAAATGGTTATTAGTTTTATAAAAGGAATTTAATGGTATTATGACCTCTGTTTTGAAACCCTAAAATAAAATTGTGGAGAAACATTAAGAAATTTATTATTTTGCTTTCATATTTTACATTTGTTAATCAAGCATACATGTTCATCACCGAGGATAACATGACATTGAAGACCATGTGGAGAAACATTGGTGATCCATTTCTGAATAATCTTAACCTTACATGCCCATTCCCTTTTAGAATTATCGACATACCTAAATTTTCCATATGTTTTGTTTGGATTTTTTGATTTTGTGTGTGTGTTTTTTTCTTAGGAATGAGTCGAACGATACAAATAGAACCAAAATGAGATGAAGTGGTTAGTGTGAAATATTATTACCAGTTTTATAATGGTATAAAAAATTAAATTCTGATTTACCTAATTTATTTATTGCTTTTATATGTATTTACCATGTTGAGGAAATTGAATAATATCGGTCGAGATGAACATTGAATATTCTACCTGATTCTGCGTCAATGCTTAAATATTTATTACTTCCAAATCAGTTTTATTTTTGTCAATCTCTGCAAGTTGTGTTTGTTGTAGGTTTACGTCAAATCGTAACTCCAATAAAATAACAACACAATCTCATAATTAAATTTTTACATTCTTAATAAAAATATAGATTAATTAAACATAGTCGACTATGTAGATGGACTAAATATAGAGATCACTTGATTGATTAAACAAAGAAATTAGTAAACTTCTCTGCAAAGCTCCATGTTTCCGCCTTCCAAAAACACTTATCACGCGATCCCGACCTTTTGAATGGTAAATGCCAGGGACAGTTAGGAATACAATTGCATTCCTTACTGCTTGGCACATCTATGATGGCTTTCATTTCCGTCAACCATTGAGGATTTTGGTGGTTCCATGGCGTTTTGGCACCAAAACGCTCTGCAGGATGAAGGATTCTTCGGAGACAAGCATTTGAATATATTTCCAAACCATACCCTTTATCTGATGCATTACTAATCAGGTTAAGACCTTCTCTATTTCCCTGTTGAAACAGATGCCTCACACCTCTTATGTACATAGCAGAAGGATTCCCTAATTGTAGGCAAAACTTTTTTTAAATCTTCCTCTTATGGATGTGTCCAAACATGTACATGCATGGTCCACAAGTCAAATTCCTTGTATACCATTCCTCCTCCATAACATCCCTAAACCTGTGATATGCTTTTAAAATCGTCATATCTAACTTCAGCCGCCTTCAACAGTATTTTGTGTAGGATTGAGTGAGGAACAAATAAAATTTGAGATTTGTTTTGTATCTTTCTCCTGCAAAACAGAGATCTCCTTGTAGATTTCGAAGAAAGAAGAAGTTTTCCAGAGTCTCATTTTTTCCTTATTAGTTTGAAGAAGATGACCATTCGTTCTATGTTAAACATCCTTTTAATAGAGAGATTTTCGAGGGATTTATATGAAGCGATTAAAAAAAACATTTTTGAGAATCGTAAGCGTCGTTCCATCTGAAAACTGCCATTTCTCCCCTGTTTCTAAAATAGATATGTGACTTTGTATAATTATTGAATATATAGATAACTAAGTTGAACTACTAAATAACATAGTTTGAGCTATTAACAACATAGATAAATCTCAAATACCAAAAACAATTTAAAACCAAAAACGCTAAAGGAAAATTACATAGTTTAGAAATTAACACCATGATCATGACAAATGCTGTTAGTTGGGACTTAGTGATAGGACATATACATATACATAATTATTACTACCTAAGATGCACAAAAACATATACATATTAATTAATAAAGAAGAATAACATAAATAGTATTTAAGCTTATGGACAACCCAAAGGTTGCATCGTCTCTATAAATAAATTCTATTGGTTGCATCGAACTCTCAAATATTGAACGATATATATTATTTGTTAAAAATTTTCTTGCCTAATTTATATCTCTTTATTACAAAATTCGTAATAGATTACCTTCCTAATGATATTCTACGAAAAAAATCTTTTTGACGTCATTGACGGTGGAAAAGGTTTACGCTATTTTATAAGGGCGAAGACAACATGCAAGGTGCTGCAAATCATCAGAAAAAGTCAAGATTTTTACAAGTCGATCGATTTATACTACGGGTCCACTAACTTAAATCTCTTTGTTTGCCCACATCATTATAAACAAGATTTCGTCGACAGTTGTCTGCGATCCGGAAATCCTTCAGCTCTTCTCCCCTGAGGTATGTGTTGTTTTATCTACAGCGACCGGATGGTTGAAGGAGAGAATGATCAAGAGAACGATAGATAGCCGATGGGAGGCAGGGATATACGTGTACTCCATGCTCTTACGTGTTTTTTATGGAGATGGAAAAGTGTTGAACCGTGGATATGTCATCGACCATGAACTTTCCAATCGAATACGTGTGAAGATAACTTGGATAAATAGGGGTGTAAGGCCAGAAAGACCGTCTGCTCTGTTCTTTGAGAAAGAAGTGAGTGTAGATATCAACGTGCTTTATAGCTGCATGTGTGTTCCGATAACAACTTGGAAGATTGGTGGGACTTTGGTTTCAAGGGTTCAAACATATGCAATAGATGCTTTTGGACCATAGAGTTACTATTTTACTTCAGACTCATCATGAAAATTTTTGGACTTTGGCCCGCTTAGGTTCTTGAATATCTTTAATACACCCTCTATTTCAAAGTGTTTGATGTTTCCAACATTTATTGTAAAACTAATTATATTTTTATTGTTTTTGACCCTTTATATTCTAAATATTGTTTTAGCATTGGTTAGATTGTGTTTAGGTATATAAATATTAAATAATATCTTAATTTATGTGCAAATTTTAAACAGAGGGTGATGAGGTCATCGGATCATCCGAGCCTGACCCGGACGAGCTAGATGTACCGCCTTCGACTGAGCAGGACGTACCACCCTCGACTATGAGGTTGGTCGACCAGTTCCCGACCATGGGAAACGTACCGCGGACGCGATTAGGACATAGGAAGCTTCGGGACAATTTCAACCAAGCCATGAAGCAACGGATCTCCAAGACGAGCATGGAAGATATCACAGAGCACTTGGATCAGCTGACTCACGACCAGCCTGTTCTGAACCAGCTTGCTTGGAGGATGACCGAGACCGTTGACCCACTAGACCCGACCATTGCATGGCCTTTGATCAAGACCAACAGACCGTCCATGATCTTCACCATCATGTCTGTTGTGCCTTAGACCGAGCCATCTCTTCGACCGAAAGATCATACTCTTTTTCCCTTGTGAGGTTTTGTCCCAAATGGGTTTTCTTTACAAGGTTCTTACTGAGGTGATCCTAGGCCCGTCCATCCTAAAGAGATAGGCTGGCCCTTTTATTTCTTTAAGTATTTTCTTTGTTTAGTTTTTCCTTCTTTTCTTTTATCATTTTCGAATGGCCCATTGGCCCATCTTGTTGTAGAAAACCTTAGGCTATTTAAGCCTCTATTTTTGTTTGTAAATGTTAAGAAATTTTTTAAGAACACCCTAAGTGTTTTTTGCCCTAAGACGGCGTGACCTCTTGAGCTACTGCTGATATATCAACTCTCCTACACTTAGCCTTTGCTTGCCCTCAAGCAAACAAAAAACCAAAGCATGAAGAAGAGGTTTGAAAAAACGGAAACTCATGTTGTCTTAGGAACATCACATTCACATTTACTTAGTAATCCACATGAAAACATCGCTGCAGAGATCAAGACCACAATGTACTTCCCCCACACTTAGCAACTATCCCAAGTAAACTCCACAATCAAGACAAGAAATCCAAATTCACCATACTAACTTTTGTAAGTAATTAAGTGCGGTATCACCGAGGGGGTATCGATCAAAGGACTCATGGACTCTTACTCAACATTTCCCTAATTGCAGACTGTCAACTTTTGGTTCCTTTCTTCTCCCTTTTCTCACTTCAGCAGCTCATTTTTCCCCATTGAGTATGATTTTATTGAAGGAATTTCTAGCAGATTCCTAATCCAATTAGGCAATCCTAGTCTGAATTCCGAGCCTAGGATCTACAGGTTCATGTAATTGAATCTATCGGATCTGAAGATTACCTGGTGATTAATGCAGCGGAAGTCTTAGCAAGTAATCGAGATCTAGAGCGCCTCAAGTGCTGCGCCTCTACTGGTATCCACACGCACACAGAACTGGACAGCAGGGATGCTAGTGCCTATCAGAGATCTGATCTCCAGAGAGGTTTCTTTTCTGTTTCTGGTGGCTGTCGATTAGGTCAGAATCGAGTTTAGGTCGACCATATATCTTATATATGTCGACTTAAACCGCAACGGGATTAACTAATGATTAAACCGATTTAATCTGCTAATCCGCGAGTTGTGTCGACCGACACACTCTTTGTGTCGATCGACACAGTCGATCCGTGTCGACCGATACACATAGTGCGTCGATCGACACTGCCCAGAAAAGATGACATCGAATGCATATCAAATATGCATTCATCCGATCATTACATTAATGATCAACCTCACATTCAATGTCCAGTTTGCTTAGGTGTGTGACCCTGTAGGATCATATAACACTAGCAATGAGTTCTAAACTCATTGATCATAAGTGGCTTCTAGCAAAGCATTACGAGTACCTAGTGTCATATGATTGTCTCATCTCGACAACACGACTTTCTCTCAGAGTAAGTACAAATAGATTTCAGGACATTCCCAACAATCTCCCTGTACTGGAATCATCTATTCCTATAATCCCTTCGTCACTATATATCGATCCGGCATAAGGCAAGATCCGTGTCATCCTTATTAAGCCAAAATCATGTTCATCGAATTCCGATTTATACTGACAAGACAAACGACTGACAATCACCTCGTTTGAGTGTGGCCACACATTTCTCAGTATCAAATCTTCGATGGGCCCTGAGATATTTATCTCCTGTTATATAGGAGGGACAATTCCCATCTTGTTCCATCCCTGTTCCTTCACACGCTTCATGATACGCCCAATCAATGTCTTTATGATCACCAGTTACGGCTGACGTTTGACAAGGTCAAAGCGGACCAATTCACATGTAAGAAATCATGATGAACTCAGGTCTAAGGACTATACTCTATAGTCGTAATGAAAACTCTCATGACACTTATATAACTATCCAGTAGAGTTCTCATCAGTGGGTCATGTCCGATCATGTGTTTTCTAACACATACCTATGTGATTGACTTTAATACTCTTATTAATGACTCCATGAAACTTAGTCATCAGTCACCTCACATACTAGTCTCACGTGGTTGTTAATGTCCCACTTTAACAACCTCGACCAGGGACAAACATAATTTATGTCATTTATTATTTATAGGGTTTCATGATCAAGTCACATACTTGATGACCTATAAAATGTCATAAATTACTTTGGGACTATTATTTAATAACCATTATTAAATAATACAGATGTCAGATTTCAATAACATAATCATATTATGTTTATACGAACATCATATCATAACTAAAATTAATAACATTTACTCCCACTAAAATTAAGATCACATCTTAAGACATCTAATGCCTTTAGCAGTAGCCTGACCCTCATTCGCCCTAGCTCAGCGTGTGTCGAAGGACACTGCGTCTTGCTAAGAGTAATACCAAGAGTCATTTGCACAAAGTCCTTCTTGGAATCATGCATACTGGATCTGTGTAAGAGCTTATCACATAAGTATCTTGACACAATCCAATTAGCTTGTCTAATCTATCTCCATAGATTCTTATTCCAAGAATGTATATGGTTTCTCCCATATTTCTCATCGAAAAACAACTTTCGAGTCAAGTCTTAATAGACTTATACAATGGAACTTCATTTCCGAGAAGTAGTATGTTATCAACATACAATACTAGAAATGCAACTGCGCTCCCACTAGTCTTCTTGTAAACACATGTTTCCACTTCATTCATGACGAAATCAAACCTTTTGACTTCTTCATCAAAACGAAGGTTCCAACTCCGAGATGCTTGCTTCAATCCATAAATGGATCGATGAAGCTTCCATATCTTCCTAGCTTCATTAGGATCAATGAAAAAACTTCAGGTTGTGTCATGTACACATCCCTTTCCAGAATTCCATTAAGGAAAGCTGTTTTCACATCCATCTGCCAGATCTCATAACCATTATGATTGGCGGTTGCTAGGATAATCCGAATGGACATAAGCATGGTGTCTGGGATTAGGTTTCTTCACAGTTAATACCATGAATTTACTTGAAACCTTTTCCACCAATCCAGCTTTGAACATCGCCATTCCGGATTCAGCGGCTTTCAGCCACTTTCGGAGTCAAGGCCCATCATTGCTTCTTCAAATTTCGCAGGCCCGTCACTTTCAATGATCAGTAGATCACGGCAATTGGTTACGAGAAATCCCCATTTCTCGGATTCGTGACGGATCCTATTGGATCTACGAGCTTCAGTCTTGTGTTAAAAGTCACGCACATATCTCATATGTAGACTTTTACCACGATCTAATTAACCAAGATTTAAACCGTAGTTAATTAAATCATAAACCAAAATATTTTGGTTTGCGACCTGTGTCGATCGATGCAACTTTTGCGTCGATCGACACATCTTTAAAACTCGCTTTTGAATGTATATCTAATATTCATTCATCAGATCCTTGCAAACCTCAGGCACCACAGTTGCAGGTTCTACAACTCTTTGTAGATCCAACTGCTGTTCTTCCTCATCGGGTTGAACAGTCTCCTGTGATTCTCGAATTTCTTCGAGTTGTACTTTACTCCCACTGTTCTTCTTGGAAAGAAAGTCTTTCTCAAGAAAACATAGTTCCGAGCAACAAACCATTTGTTCTCGAACTGGTTGTAAAAGTAACATGCCTTGGGTTTTGTTAGGACAACCAATGAAGTAGCAGTTATCAGATTTGGATGTGAGCTTATCAGAGATTAAACGTTTTACATAAGCCTCACAACTCCAAATCTCCATGATGGATAAATCAGAAACATTTACATTCCACATCTCATGTGGTATCTATGTAACTGATTTTAATGGAACACTATTTAATGTAAACTCAGACAATTTTAGAGTGTATTCTTAGAAGGATATTGGAAGATCTAAGTGACTCATCATTGATCGAACCATATCTAATAGCGTCCGATTCAGGAGGAGTGAATTGTGAAACACTTTCACAATCTATCAGATGATCACTTAATTATTGACTTAAGTATTCACCTCCATGATCTCATCATAGAGCTTCAACATTTTTGCCAAATTGATTCTATACTTCATTCTGGAACTCTTTGAACTTTTCAAAAGATTCTGATTTATGTCTTATTAACAAGACATAACCGTACCTACTGAAAATATCAGCAAAGGCAACGAAGTACTGAAAAATTTCCTCTAGCATTACTGCTCATCGGCCCATATACATCCGTATGCATAAAACCCAATAAGCCTCTGGCCCTTTCATTTTATCCTTTCGCGACCTGTGTCGACCGATGCACCGTTTGTGTCGATCGACACTACCCTTTTCCGAAAGGGGCCTTTGTCATTTTACCCAATAAACAAGATTTACTTTACTCATTGTGATTCATAATCAGATGAGCCCAAAAGCCCATCACTATGGAGCTTTTGAATCTGTTTCTCATTTACGTGGCCCAAAATGACAATGCCAGAGAGAAGTTCGATATTAATGTTATAGTTAGGCACATTCTGGTTTATAACATAAAATCCATTCTTTAATGGATTGCTACTATAAAATATATCATTGTAATCAAATGAATAACACTTATTCTTAATTTGAAAACTGATATCCTTTCATATCCAAACAAGGATTAGAAATAATATTTCTGCTCATAGCAGATACATAGTAGCAGTTTTAAGTTCAAAACATGCCATATAAGGAAAAACAAATGAAATACTCCTACGGTTAATGCAGCAACTCTTGCTTTATTTCCACGCGTAGATCCACTTGTCCTTTCTCCATAATCCTACTTTTGCTCAGGCCCTGCACATTTTCACAAAATATGAGCACCACAGCTGGTATCCAATACCCAATAAGTAGGACTATAAGAAGTAACATTTACTTCTATAACATAATACCTGAAGAAGAAGTCTCGTACGTCTTCTTCAGCTTCTCATAATCTTCCAAGAATTTATTGCAGTTTCTTTTCAAATGCCCATGACCATTACAATAACGGCACTTAACATCTTCAGAAGGACTGGTTTTAACCTTAGGAGCATGGCCAGACTCGCTTGGATTCACAATCGAGCTCGTCTTGCCATCACCTATGTTCTTACCAAGTTTCTTAAACTTTTTACCCTTTTGTACCATAAGGACATCCGGGGTGTCCTTCTTGATGTTAGGTTCAGCAGTCTTAAGCATCCCATGCAATTCAGTCAACGTCTTCGTCAAGTTGTTCATGTTATAGTTCATAACAAATCGATCATAGCTTGACGGCAGTGACTGTAGAATGATGTCAGTAGCCAACTCTTGGCTAATGGGACAATCCAGTTTCCCCAGGTTATCAATATAACCCATCATCTTAATGACATGAGGACTGACTGGTTCGCCCATTGGTAGCTTGCACTCAATCAGAGACCTAACCGTCTGGTACCTCTGAGTTCGTGCCTGCTCCTGAAACATACTTTTCAGGCCAGTGATCATCTATTTTGGCGACTCCATGTACTCATATTGCTTCTGCAATTCCGAGTTCATGGTAGCCAACATGAGACAACTCACATCCACCGCATCATTAGAATGCTTATCCCAAGCATCCTTATCTGACTGCCAGGCATTGGCTCGGTACTTCTTAGGGAGAACTTTCTCAAGGACATAGTCCTTCTTCTCCTGCTTGAGAACAATTCTCAAGTTCCGATACCATTCAAGAAAGTTCGATCCATTTAACTTGTCCTTCTCAAGGACGGATCGCAGGGAGAAATTGTTACGATGGTTTGTGCTAGACATAGCTGAAAAACAAGGGAGTTTTAGTTATGATGTTCAAGAAATGAGAAGTCTTAACAATTAAGAAAACTCGCATTATATTCGAACAATGTTTCCTCAGATGAATATAATGATCCAAGACCCATACTTCACTAAACTTGAGTGAGCCACTGGCTATCACCCAAATTTAGCTATCTAGGTAAGCAACAACTTTGCTAGTTATATCCAATACAACTCTTGGTTGTGGACTGACATCTTATGTCAAATCCACCTGATGTATCTGAGCCCAAAACGATTTTGATGGCTCAGTCAAGTAAACCAATCTCTTCAGTCATGTAACTGTCGATGTCTTGCACTGCAAGTCCATCAACATGATTACCTCTGTCTTACTCATGAAATGCGGACATCTTGCACTGCAAGTCTATCACACAACTCAATGAGTCTTGACAGTTGACAAGATTGGAAAGACATCAAGTATCACTTGATATTTGAGTTGAGGAACGGAATCATTAAAACTTTCAGTTTTATTATGTTTTAATTCTTATAATTAATTGATTTATCATGCTTTGGTTCTGTGATTGCAGGTTCCAAAACCCAATCATCGGATCTGATGTCGACCGACACTACTATAGTGTCGATCGATACAGAGTAACCAAAAGCAATCCGCGATAACCGATCAATCCAATTGATCCGGTTTTGAATACCGGTCAGTGTCGGTCGATGCTACATTAGCATCGATCGATACCAACCTGATCAAACCAATCGCAGTTAAACCATCATTAACCAAGCTCAATGACCGGTCCAATCCAATTGAACCGATTCATCATTCTAGCGAGGTCTGTGTCGACCGACACAACTCTTGTGTCGATCGACACTAGGTGAATAAGTTTTATTCGGGTTATCCTTCTGTGTCGACCGATACCGGATTGGTGTCGATCGACACAGTGCGATAAGCCCTAATCGTTTTTCAATCAAAAAACCTAAAAACTAGATTTTCATAAAAATGAATTTTAGCATGCTTGTATCAACTATACAGAGATTCAGATTCAACTAATCTAATCAACATGCTACAGATTCAATGGAACCCTAAAGCTCTGATACCACTGAAGGAATTTCTAGCAGATTCCTAATCCAATTAGGCAATCCTAGTCTGAATTCCGAGCCTAGGATCTACAGGTTCATGTAATTGAATCTATCGGATCTGAAGATTACCTGGTGATTAATGCAGCGGAAGTCTTAGCAAGTAATCGAGATCTAGAGCGCCTCAAGTGCTGCGCCTCTACTGGTATCCACACGCACACAGAACTGGACATCAGGGATGCTAGTGCCTATCAGAGATCTGATCTCCAGAGAGGTTTCTTTTCTGTTTCTGGTGGCTGTCGATTAGGTCATAATCGAGTTTAGGTCGACCATTAATCTTATATATGTCGACTTAAACCGCAACGGGATTAACTAATGATTAAACCGATTTAATCTGCTAATCCGCGAGTTGTGTCGACCGACACACTCTTTGTGTCGATCGACACAGTCGATCCGTGTCGACCGATACACATAGTGCGTCGATCGACACTGCCCAGAAAAGATGACATCGAATGCATATCAAATATGCATTCATCCGATCATTACATTAATGATCAACCTCACATTCAATGTCCAGTTTGCTTAGGTGTGTGACCCTGTAGGATCATATAACACTAGCAATGAGTTCTAAACTCATTGATCATAAGTGGCTTCTAGCAAAGCATTACGAGTACCTAGTGTCATATGATTGTCTCATCTCGACAACACGACTTTCTCTCAGAGTAAGTACAAATAGATTTCAGGACATTCCCAACATTTATTTTTTCTATCAGCTGCTCTTCCCTCATTGGGGTATTACTTTGGACCCATTCCATGAAGCACAAGAGGTAATAGGGGTCTCTACCACTCCTGTGATCACTTCGAAGCTATTAGCTTATCCGCAGTTTATAACTCTTTTTTTTTTTTTTTTACTTTGCTTGAAGGGAAAGGAGAAGGGAACCACATTCAGACAGATTTACAGACATTTTAGGACTGACAGAGGAGTCTGATCTAATGCATACCAAGCCCCTGGGTAAGAAAATTAAGTCAAGATTAGAGGTGAAGTTAGTAATGGATCCTCTTAATACCTGAACTGATATGGGTGTCCTTGGTAGGTTGATCTGTATGTGGTTTTCTAATAGTCATAGAGCTACTGCAGATCTGTCCAATGGTTACTTAGGCTCCTGTGAATGTGAAAATCTCCTAAAAAAATCCTTGTTTCCAACTAATTTTGACTCAATAAAACAATTTCAAAAACAATGGACTGACTCTAAGAAAAGAAAGCAAACATTGGTCAGTAAACTACCTCCCCCACACTTAAAAAACACTGTCTGCAGTGTTATGTAAGCTTGGGCTCGGGAGAACAAGGTATAAACATGTGGAAATTCGGGAAATCAAAAACCTTACCTGCTAGCGGGGTGAGTGTCAAGCGACACTAGGCTTAGGTCGACACATTCCTGATCCAAATCGAGCGTCCTCGAATTTTGTCCGTCTTTTCGAGTTTGGTGTCGACCGACACTGGTGTCTGCAACCTGTTCGTCACGTTTCTAACACACCAAAACCACAAAAATCAAAGAAACAAAACCAAAAACCGAAAAATAAAAGAAAAACTGACTCAACAGTGGGTTACTTCCCACTCAGTGCTTGTTTTTAGTCATTAGCTTGACTATGGATAGGAGATCAGGCTCGTGGGGGTTTCGACACAGGCGAAGAGTGCCTCTGCAAAAGTCTCCTCATCAATGGAGGTGTATAGGCAGTATCAACATGAGAGTGTCCAAGGAATGAGGGAATAGATCCAGGGTGGGAGCAAAGCTTGGGTGGGATAGAGAATTTTCCGGTATTCACATACAATGAAGTTAGGAGGTTTATGTTTAAATGATTCATACCTTTGCTTTGGAGGATGTGTGATGTTTGGAGCTTTCTTTTTATGAGCCATTGCAGGGTCTGAAGATGTTAGAGTAGATTCCTGACGAACCACCATCTTCTCTTTTCCAATATCAGACACCGTAGCCTCACTAATCTGAAATTCTTGCTCCCCTTCAACACTAAAAGTTTGACCATCAATGGTGGATATCCATTTTGAAGTGCATAGGCTTATTTTCCAGGTGGAGATCAACCAGACTGTGCCTCACATCAATCACTGCTCCAGCTGTAGCTAAGAAGAATCTGCCAAGTAGCAGATGATCATCCGGTTCAACATCATACTTCAGTACCACACAGTCTGTTGGAATCATGTAGTTTTCAACTCTGATAGGAATGTCCTCAAGAACTCCTTCTGGAATCCTCTTGAATCGATCAGCTAGGATTAGAGAGATCATAGTCTGCTGGAAGTCTGTCAATCCCAATCTCACAGCAACAAAGTATGGCATGAGATTCACAATAGATCCCAAACTATACAAGAAGCGCTCGAAGCTGTCCTTGAAGATGGAACAATCTAGTAAAAAGACTCCCGGATCTGGAAGCTTCTCTGGAACCTTATTCAATAGCACATCACTGACTTTCTGAGGTACCACTACTATCCCTTCCTTCAAATCCCCATCCATGGAGATCATCTTCTTCATATATCTCTGCAGACAAGGGTGAATTTGCAAAGCATCAGCTGGTGGAATCTCATTCAGCTTCTCATCTATTACTTCCATGCATTTGACCTCATCCAACTCCTGTTTAAACTTCGTAGCCACCCTGGGGAAAGGTATAGGAGGTTTGTAAACCTTCTCATCAGAAACAACACGAGATTTGAATGAAACTGGTTATGCCCGACCATAGTGTCGATCGACGCTGAAGTGGTGTCGGTCGACACTATGTGCATATCCCGAATCCTTCGTCGATTTCCCAGGAATTTCGATCTCAGAATCGACCCTGATCGATTTAAGTTCGTCAATAAAACTCAAAATCACTACTGAAGCTGGATGTCGACCGACATTAAGTGGATGTCGATCAACATTGAGGGCTATAGAAAGAAGATCAATGTCGATCTCAGTCGATTTCGGTCCATCAAAGCTCGAAAACTCGGGTTTTTCAAGGAGTGTCGACCGACACTCAACAGTTGTGTCGATCGAAGCTGATTCTGCAGCTTCGGATTTTTGACTGTTCTCCACGATTTTCACAGCTTTGACCTCAAATCCTTGGTCTTGATCCATCATATCATCAATCTGAACCGAGATAGCATTGATATGAGCATTATGAGCATTCTTCCCCTTGACTGAACATGAAATCTGAGCCACTCATGTATCTAGCTGCTTCACATGGGTGTTCAAATATTCAAATTTCCCATTTAAATCAGTATACAGGGCATCAAGCTTCGAGTTATAGCTCACTGTGGTCTGCTGCTGTCCCTGAAGAAGCTGCTCCATCATAGATTTTAATTTTCTCTCATGTGTAGGTGCATGGGGTGTTTGGTAAGAAGAAGCTCCATCGTTCTTTGAGAAGGAATTGTTTTGCTGCTGGAAAGGTTTCTAGAATGCAGATTTCTAAAAGAAAACAGAAGGATTTTGAGCACAATACTTCTGAAATCCAGTTCTTCCAATGTAATTAACAGCTTCTTGTGCACACTCTCCGGCTTCAGATGTCTCATGGGCATGTGTCTTCCCAAGAAGAATGTTGTGGACAGAATCAATCTTGTTCTTCATCTCTACCATCTTTGAGCTGTCAACTTTTCCACCAGACTTCTGTCGCTCCAAATCAACATTCTTGGTGCTATTTCTATGCACCAAGTTCTCAATCAGCTCTTTAGCTTGCTATGGAGATTTGGTGTTGAAGTTCCCATTGCTAGCAGCATCCAAAGCCATATGATACCACAAATCTACACCTCTGAAGAAGATACCCAGCAGTTGAACCTCTGAGAAACCATGGTGTGGACAGTCTCTCTGATACATCTTAAACCTTATCCATGGGTTTTTTAGAGGCTCTGTAGATCCCTGCTTGAATGTCAGAAGATCTTCTCTCAGCTGATCACTTCGAGCATCATCATAGAAGTGTCGAAGAAACTTCCTCTTAACTGCATCCCATATAGTCAGAGTCCCAGGTGGCATCTGCTTCAGCCAATTTGCAGCTTCTCCTCTAAGTAAGTGTGGGAAAATCTTATAGTGCAGGAAGTCATAGCTCACTCCATTATGCTTCATTCCGGTCACCAAAGACTCAAAGTCTTTTATACCATCCATTGGGTGCTCATGTGGGTATCCATGAAAAAGATGTTGTCCCAAAAGTGTGTAGTAAGAAGTCTTCAGCTCGAATTCATTCCTCTCAATGGGAGGAGGTACAATCGCAGACCAGTTAGCATAGAACTCGTTAGGTCTATTGTAGTCAGCAAGAGTCCTCCCAACTAGAGTATTGGGTGCATTAGGTATCACTTCAACTCGTGGATTTCCTTGTCCACCTGCGCCTCCACCTTGAGCTCCAACATCAGGATTAACAACATGTCGCTCAGCTTCATGGATCACATTCCCTTCTACATCAATTCTTCGGTCCTGATCATTGTAGGGATTGTTTTGCAAATCCCTTAGAACACCTTCTAAATCTCGAACCAAAATCACAACATTCAGATTCATCATCTTAACTGGTTTGTGAGCTTTCCGGTTCGTTCTCTCAAGTCTAGCAAGCTCCTCAAGTCTGAGGTTCAAAAGCTTCTCGTCTGGGACGCTTATTGATGTCGATCGACACTAAGCGCTCCTATTCGTAGTTTCCTGCAGCAACAAAGACAAGAAAGACAAAGAGATGTCAGTAACAAAGAAAAGAAAACACTTAGTCTAAATTCTAGTATAAATTGTATCTGCGAACTCAAAGAGTCCCCGGAAACGGCGCCAAAAACTTGATAGAGCAAACCTTAATCCCAATTTTCTAAATGCAAGTGCACATACGTGATTGTAGTATTTAGGGTATCAAATCCACATAGACTCAAGTTTCACATGAGAGATTGTATGCAGTCGAATTAAGCTAAGCAAATCAGATGTAATCAGTAAATAATGCAAGTAATTAAAAGAGTGTATGATCAATAAGCGAAAGCGCTAGACCTAGGGAAGTTCTCAGGAAATCAGGAATACAAATCAACCAACCAACCATGATTCAGATATCGATGTTCTATAACTAGAATCACTGATATATAACAAACCAACTCTCGCTGCGAATGCTAACTATGTCTAACAACCTAGAAAGCCAAATCTCTTTGCGAATTGTAGAGTTCTAAACATGCATTTAATTCAGGTTTTTTCATTCACAAATTCTCTAAGCCAAATCTCTTTGCAAAGCTAGCTATTGTGCGGCTTCCCCTCTAGCTTGAAGGTTGTTGGTTACTTGTTCGTTGTTCTCTGTTAAAACCTCCATCTAATCATCCACTGTGTTACACAAGAGCGCCATCGGCCAGTGTGCAACTCCCATACGATCACCCGATTCCATTGCTTCACCGCTCGAGCACTCACGCATCATTCGCCCGACCATCCTGACTCGACCACGGCCTGTCCAAAGAGCGTCATTGACTAGCTGGCTGCCCGACTGTAGGATCCATACCCAATCTTACATTATATGGTATAAGATCTTAGGCTCTCGACACCGATCGGTTACATCTTACCTTCACACTTTTGTTTCTGTCTTTTGTTGTTTGCTTTCATAAAAATCAAAAACTTATAAAAATTGTCACTGGTTTGCTTCTGTTTTCTTGTTGTCCCTGTATTGTTGCATTCATAAACTTAAAATAAAAAAAAGAATATGTACAACGGTTGTTAGGTTGCTTGAATCGAACTCGGCCGCATATAGACCTATTGTTAGGACTGATTGCAATTGCTTGTTCGGATTGACTGCCTTGCGATTGATAGTTGTTAGTTACCTTCATTCTTTTGTGTTCTTCATCCTGCATTCGCATTCATCACAAAAGAAGAAGAAGAATCCTATTTAGGAAAGTCTATGACAGCCGCATCTCGCATAACCTTGCCTAAGGGTTTTGTTGACCTCAGTTTTGTTGTGGTTTAATTTTGTTTCAGTTCTAGTTAATTTCATGAATTGGTTTGATTTATTATTGAATCTTTCCTTTTATTTGTCATTGTCAAAAAAGAAAAGAAACTGGCGTTACCATTTTTGCATATTTTCCTTTTCGGTTGATCTCGCTAGCATATTTTCATTTATTGTTAGCATATTTTCTATTTGTCTCTTCCTATTGCGTTTGATTTGTGTGCTTAAGTGTGCAGAACATTCAGCATGAAAGACAACCAAAACAACCAGGCTGCCCCACCCGACCTCGCCCAGCTCCTGATCACGATTCAGGCCATAGGGGCTCGACTCGACCGCCTCGAACACCCTGTCGACAAGAAGCCTCAAGCCGAACCGTAGAACGTACGAGCAAGGCAAGGAGAATGCGACAGTAATGCTCGACGGGACGATACAGACAACTACATGCCCGACCTTGATGTTGATCTGCTCGACAAGAACTATCGACAACCTGACCGACGCGAACCAAACCACCGCGGTCGCATACGCGACAATGACGTACAACGACCAAATTTTAATGATGTGAAACTAAAGCCTCCTACTTTTTCAGGTAAGATCGACCCTGAAGCCTACCTAGAATGGGAACGTCGGATGGAGCATATCTTCGACTACTATGCCTACAATGACTGCATGAAGGTAGCATTGGCCGCGGCTCAGTTCACTGGACATGCCCTAACCTGGTGGGATTTAGACGTCTCGGAACGCCGACACCATCACCACGACCAGCTGACCACTTGGGCCGACATGAGATACAGCCTAAGACAAAGGTACGTCCCGACCCATTTCCACAGAGACTTAAAGAAACTTTTTCGTACGTTGGTGTAGGGAAGCAGATCCGTGGAAGAGTATTATGAGGAGTTTGAGAAACTAAGGAATCGTCTCGAGCTAAACAATTCAGAGGAGATACTCATGGCCCAATTCGTAGACATATTACACGAACGGATTGCCCGAAAGGTCGAGATCTAACCCTAGCACGACATGTCAGAGTTGCTGCACCTAAGTATTCAGGTCGAGCAGCAAAACAAACGTAAGGCAGCCACGACCAACCGAACCCGGAACAACCCGACCTGGTCGACACCATCGCCCGAACCCATCGACGAGGGCAAGGCTGTCGAGGTCGAGTCACGGTTCAAAAGGCCGACCACCGAGGCTTCCAAACTCACCTATCCTGATCCAAGTAAGTTCCCTAGTACTTCACGATCTAGAGATATTACGTGTTTCAAGTGTCAGGGTAAAGGACACAAGGCCCGCGACTGTCTGAACTGCTGCGTCATGATCCTCACCGAGGCTGGTGAGTACGAGTCCCAGGACGAGCAAGAGGAAGGAGAAGAGGAGTTGGCCGATCCAGGAATGCCCGTGGAATATCTAGACTCTGGAGAGCTTTTGGTGATACAGCGAGCTTTCAGCTCCTTGGTCGACCCCGAGACGGTCCAACGGGAGAACATCTTCCACACCCGATGCACCGTGAACATCAAGATATGTAGTCTTATTATAGACGGCGGATCCTGTGCTAACGTCGCAATAAGGTACATGGTCGATAAGCTCGGTCTTCAAGTCATAAAACATCCTCGACCATACAGGTTTAGGTGGCTGAACGACGACACAGAGCTACGAATAGACGACCAGGTTACCGTCCCGTTGAGTGTTGGCAAGTAATGTGCAATTTCGTGCCTATGCAGGTCGGAAAACTACTTATAGGCCGACTGTAACACCCTCGACGCGGACAACGGAAAATAGCCACACCGGAGATGTCACAAGTGTTGAATACCATGGACGGTCCAGCCCGTCCCTTGGTTAGGCTGATCCGTTCGCGATATCCAACCCTCTCGACTAAGGCCTAAGGCTTGCCAACCCGTACCAAAGCCGAGAGTTGTGTCGACTCGGACGAAGTCACGTATCATCAGGCGATAGAGGGTTATTCCTGAAAATACGTTTATGCCTCGCAGCAAAATAAGATGTAGTCAATATAAAAATCTATGTCCGGACTCCCCAAACGACTTTAATATTGAAACATCATATTTACTTTACGTACTTAAGTTTTGGTGTACAACCAACTCCACAATCCTACTCCGGCTTCCTAAGTCCGAGACCGGCTTACTAGCTATCCCGTCCCTAGGCTTCCTGCGAGATAAAAGTGTTATAATGAGCAACCTACGGTTACCCAGTGAGTCCAGGACCCGCTAAATACAAGTTAGTGCCCAGCCCCTCCCATATCCAAAGCACAAACAATAGACGTGAAACAACAATCATCAAGTTCATGTTAGCAATCCATAATCGAGTCCAAGACAACAAGGCATCGCAAGCAGAAGCGTGAATAAATAAGCAAAAATGATAAACCGTTCATGAATGCATTTACCGTCTCATGTCTAGAATCTCTAGAAACGACATTCTTACCACCATGCATGGGCCCAAAATGCACCGGCGCCACCACCCATTCTCTCTCGTGACCGCCCGCGATCAATCACCACAAAGGATCGTGATCCGTGCATTACACCCGATTACGGGGAAAATACTTCCCTCGGGTTCCCGATTACGGAGAATTTAACTCTCGGGATCGTGTCGTCACACGATGCTCGGCCATGGGAGCGACCCAAGTAACCCTCCGAGCTTTACTTCAATTTAAGGGGTGGCGTCGATAGCATCTACCTAGAGTATCTACTCATACCCTAGGTTGCACGTCTTAACCTGCATGAATACTCACATCATACAGTCAATATATCATAAGAGGCGTAGTGTAGTGCAAAGGATCCGAAGATCACGGCATACACCACAACCTGATCATAACCGGAAGGGAGACTCGCGCGGATAACCAATACCGCGGAGCTACCGCATCCTCACCCCTCGGGCCAACACCTGTTCTTCTCAACGTGCATGATTAACACAATCTCAAAGAAATATTCCAACCATTTCAAAGAGAAATCATGCAAAGAACAGAACATAACCAGCAACTCATGCATGCCATAATTTCACAGTTTTATCGGTTATGAATACATCAAGTAAACTAAGCATCAACCAATATTATGCATGCATAGAAACGTAACCACACAAGCCAGAAAGGATTAATACTCAAAGTATTACAACCCTCAAAGCAAAACCTGCAGAGAAAACGTCAGTCCTAGCTACTGGACTCACTTTGCTCTAATCTCGGTTTTGTGCAGTTTCTGGCTCCGGGTGAAAGGACTAAGGATCTTAGCTTAAAAGTGATTTCCTAGCTTCTTGATGTTATGCTCCACGTTCTCCCACCTCTTGAGCTTCTCCTAGTGCTGAGTATAGCTCACGGACTTGCCCAAAACACTCCCCGGCCTCCTTTCTCCTCACGCCCTCTTTCTCTTCTTTTTCCCTCTCGGTTTCTCTCTCTTCTTATCTACGGTCTCTCTCTCTAAAAATGAGCTAGAAAATCTATGGGTATTTATAAGCTGGAATGTTAGGGGACAGGTTTTCCATTTGTTGGGAAGGATGGGACATTCCATGCAAATGGGATCCAAATGTCTTCTTTGTGAATGTGGTGATGACACATGTCCCAAACATTCCTTCCTTTCATTCTGGAGCCACCAGCTGCTTCACCAGGTGCTTCTAAATGTGACTGGTGGCGGTGGTTAGTGTGCATGGTCCATGCAGCTTGTTTTCTCCAATGCAACACGCGCCCGACCTTAACTAGTCCCGCGCGGTCCGTTCAGTTTTCGTCCCGTCTTTCATTCGCTCCTTACTGTACTCAACCACGCCTTCTCTGTCCTGATTCTTGGGTGGATTGTGGTCAGTATGGTGCCACGCTTGGTCGTTAAATGTCCCGATAAAGGTTTCGGGTGACGGTTGTACTTTTATCGGTTTTATAGCAAAAACTGTCCCGTTAACGCAACAGTTTGTTTTTGCTATCTCCGTACCGTTCCAAGTCACGCCAATCCTCCTAAATACTACCTTTTAATATTATTCTTGATTCCCTTGATGATCCCGGCTTGCGACTGTACTGAGATGTACTTTCTCGTCCCGACGCCCGAACTGTGCCGCACGTCAGATTTTTGTATCTTTCGTAACTTCCCGCTCGTTGGTCTGTTTTAACTCCCGTTTCGTCCTATCTTCATATTTTTACTTTATTTATCACTTTATGATGATTTCTGGACACCCATATTCCTTTAATGTTGACGTTTGAATTTTCCCGTTGATATCCGCCTCCCAATACTTTTGTGCTTCTTCTTAAAAATTCTCCCGGCCGTTCTGTCTTGTTTGTTGATTCGGCCGGCTATGTCTATTGACCAGATGGGTTATTACACCGACCCTGGCAGTTCGACAAGGAGGCACTCCACAACGAACGCACCAAATATTACTCGTTCGTCCATGACAAGCTCATGTACCAGCTTGCACCGCTCAAGCCCTTGATGGTTCACAAGATGCAACTGAAACTTGCCAAGGACTGTAAGAACAGTAAGACAAACCTGTTTATCTCTTCCCATTCTGTTTCTAAAGCTATTAACAAGAACATGCATGTATTGCTAATGATATTTAAGGAGGCTCTACACTCTTGTTCAGATGACATAGAGTTGCCCCGAGAAGTGGTTTCTTTGTTGGACATGTTTAAGGATGTGTTCCAGAAGGAGATCCAGCCGGCTTATCATCCATCCGAGGCATCGAGCATCAGATCGACCTCGTACCAGGAGCCGCACTGCCGAACCGACCATCTTACCGCATGAATCCGACCGAGTTAAAGGAATTGGAAAAGCAGGTTCAAGACCTTATGTCCAAAGGCTACATCCGCGAAAGACTAATCATGTGTGCCGTTCATGTCCTATTAATGCCCAAGAAGGACGGATCATGGCGAATGTGTGTGGACTGCCGAGTGATCAACAACATCACGATCAAGTACTGCCATCCCATACCACGCTTGGACGAAATGCTGGATGAGCTGCACTGAGCGTCTGTCTTTTCCAAGATAGATATACGGAGTGGCTACCATAAGGTACGAATGAAAGAAGAGGACGAGTGGAAAACCGCGTTCAAGACCAAGCAAGGTGATGTAAGATGATAAAAGAAAAGGAGGAAAAACTAAACAAAGAAACGACTTAAAGTAATAAAGGGCCGGCCTATCTCTTTAGGATGGACGGGCGACGGGCCTAGGATCACCTCAGTAAAAACTTTGTAATGAAAACCCATTTGGGACAAAACCTCACAAGGGAAAAAAGTATGATCTTTTGGTCCAAGAGATGGCTCGGTCTACGGCACAACATACATGATGGTGAAGATCATGGACGGTCTGTTGGTCTTGATCAAAGGAAATGCAATGGTCGGGTCGAGTGGGTCGCCAGTATCCCCCCCCCCCCCGCACAAAAAGATGTCTAGCATAGGAAGCGCACGTCGAAGCGGTAAAACCCAGTCGACCTGGCGAATAAAATGAAGAAAGGCGACCTGAGTGATGCCATTCTCTTCGCCATGGGTCGGGCACCTCCCCCTCGTTACTAGTTGGAAGTCACTGAAGGCTTTTACTTCTCGGGCTCCTATTGCTATAGCTAACCTGTGTCCGGCTATCCATGCTTCGTATTCTGCTTCATTGTTTGATGCGGCGAAGCCTAGCCTTAATGACTGTTCTAGTACTTCTCCGGTAGGGGATACCAATTTTACTCCGACCTCAGATCCTTGCCTTGAGGATGCGCCATCAACGTGGAGTTTCCACCTCTTCGTGAACGCTGGGTCAAGGTCGATGGTAGGCGAGAGTTCGACTATAAAGTTAGCCAACACTTTTGCTTTTAAGCATGTTAGAGTTTTGTATTTGATGTCGTACTTGCTGAGTTCAATGGCCCTTTTAACCAGTCGACCAGAATGGCTTGGACTGTGAAGGATTGTCCTTAAGGGTTGAGAGGTCATAACAATGATTGAGTGCGATTGGAAGTATGGTTGAAGCTTTCAAACTGATGTGATCAATGCTAGTGCGAATTTTTCCCTTGTTTCAGCAAAGATAAGAGTCTTACTGACGTAATAGACTGGTCTTTGATCGGTTTGTTCTTCGCGAACCAAGACTCCACTTACCGCAGCCGAAGAGACAGCTAAGTAGAGGTAGATGGGCTCCCCTTCTACTGGCTTCGCCAGTATCGGTGGTTCACTCAGATACGCTTTGAGCTGGGTAAATGCCTCTTCGCACATCTCGTCCCAAAGGATTTTTTTTTCACTTTGAGGAGGTGGTAGAAGGGTAGACATTTATCAGTCGACCTCGATATGAAGCGATTCAGAGAAGCTATTTTGCCAGTCAACCGCTGTACTTCCCTGGAGATTGCATCTCCAGGAACGTCGCGATTTGTTTGGGGTTAGCTTCGATCCCTCTTTCAGTTACCAGGTAACCTAGGAATTTACCTGATGGGACATCGAAGGTGCACTTCGCCGGATTGAGTTTCATCCCATATTTGTTGAGAATGACGAAGCATTCTTTAAATTGGGGGATATGATCTTCGCACCTGGACGATTTGACCAACATATCGTCGATGTAGACCACCATGGTTTTACCCAACAGTCCTGAGAACATCTTGTTGACGAGACGTTGGTAAGTAGCTCCTGCATTGTTTAGCCCGAAAGGCATGACTTTATAGCAGTATGTGCCTCGATCGGTTATGAAAGAGGTCTTTTCTTGACTACTACAGGGTTCGCGAGCCAGTGGGGGTATTTCACCTCCCTGATCGATCCGATTTTAAGTAAACGGTCGACATCGTCATTGATGACTTGGGCTCGTTCTGGGTCGAGCTTGCGACGCTTTTGCCTGACCGGTTTGTAAGTCGGGTCGACATTTAGCTCGTGACTGGTTACGTCAATATCGATTCATTTAATGTCTGCGGAGGACCAAGCAAAAGACTCGACGTTTTGTTTGAGGAAGGTTATCAATTCGTTTTTAACCGATTCTGATAGGTCGGCTCTGTCGCCGACGAGCCATTCGGGATGAGCTTCCTCTATGCAAACCTGAGTCGTGATGTCCTTCGAGGGTCCTCTTTTACTAGTGGTCGTTGGACTTTTTAGTTCGCATTTTGGAGAGCTCCTCCTCGATCTGTAATTATTGTGCGTGAGATTTTTCGATCTGCTTATATCCATTCATGTAGCAATTTCTGGAAGTCTTTTGACTTTCGTAAACAGTTTTCACACCTTTCAGAGTTGGGAACTTGACGCACTGGTGGTAGGTCGATGGCACAGCCTTCATATCGTATATACAGGGTCGACCAAAGATGGCATTATAGGGAGCTGGTCGGTCTACTACGACGAACTCCGTCATCCTTCGAACTCCTCCAGCTGTTACTGGGGCGAAGACGAAGCCCATTGAATATGTTGTTTCACCAACGAACCCTACTAGGGGGTGTTTGTCCTTCGACAATTTCGGAGTCCTCGAACTCCATTTTTTTAAATGTGTCGTAAAAGAGGACGTCTACCGAGCTTCCTGTGTCGATCATTATCCTCGTGAGCTCGACATCCCCGACTACTATGCACACGAGAAGCGTGTCGTCATCCGGCTTGTCGAGTTCAAGTGTTTCGCTCTCGTAGAAAGTGATCTCATGATCTGGACCTTGTATCGGGGGTCTTTCTCGTCTGTCAATCTCAACTCTCCTCTGGAGGGCTTTGATCGAATTGATCGAGTCTCGACATAACTTGGAGCCACCAAACATGAAGTCGTCTTGTTTAGGAGGTGTAGCCCTCACACCCCCCTGCAGAGACGAGGGAGATTAATTCGTGAACTTAGGTTTTTCCTCGGGGTTGGAGGTGGGGACATCGCTGACCTTCCTGAGGTGCCGCATAAGCTGAGTTCACCGAGGATGACCTCGACTCGTTTTCGCGACCCCAAGGGAAAGACTTCGGGTGAGTCTTTCTCCTTGGATTGCTCTCTTTTATTTTGAGAAGGCTTTTTAACGTTCGACTCTTTGGTCGTTCTGGTTTCCTTTTTGTTGGAAGGTGTTTCCTACTCGACCTCGGACTCTTGGTTATTTTCGGCCTCTTGCCTTTTGCCTTCGACTTTAGCTCGAGTATAACACTCTTCAGTTGAATGAACTCTTTTGTTGTGAAAATCACAAAATTTATCTTTATCGAACTCAAATTTTGTCGAACTCTTTGGACTCTCGATTCCGTTAACAGTTCCAGATTTATGAGAGTTCTTTTTGGTGTTCGAGTTCTGTGAGTCCGATTGGTTTTTCTCTTTTCGTTGTTTTTCTCTGAGGGTTGTGGTTTCATCCTCGAGGCACGATGCAGAGCTTCGTCAAGGGTTAGCGGTTCGCTGACCGTTATTTCTTCGCGGAACTTGGTCGAGTACCACAGCCCGCATTTCAGTGCCTCTATTGCCACTTTTTGTTTAGGTTCGCGATTTTGGATTTTATTCCCTTGAATCGGTCGATGTACAAGCGAAGTGTTTCATCGGGTCGTTGAGACATGCCAAATAGGGGCTGCCTCAGTTGTCTTGACCTCGATATTGACGGAGTACTGCTTGAGGAAAGCGGTCATGAACTGGGTGAAGTTGTAAATAGACTTCTCCTCCAGTCCGGAGAACCATTCTAGAGCTGAGCCCGATAAGTCTTTGACAAAGATTCTGCAGAAAGCAGGTTCTCTTTCTTCGTCAGTTAGGTATACTCAGGATATTGCTAGTCTGAACGCTTTTGCAAGATGCTATTAGCTTAGTACTTGTGTTTCGTAGTTGTGTGACGTAAGCCGGGATCCTGGGTTCCTTAAATCCGCCCTCACTGGGTAATTGTGTTTGAAAAAATTACTCAGTCCTCCTTTCCTTTCCTTGTCCCCGTTTTCTCGCAGGTCCGGATGCGGGATTGATTTGATCATGTATTTGAATGCGAAGGAAGCGCCGGGTCCTGGGACAAGTTGCGAAGGTACCCCGGTTGGACCAAAAATGGGTTCAACGGGTGCCCTAATGCCGCGTCTCCGGTTTAACCGGGAGACGAGTGTTACAATTTGGTATCAGAGCCTAGGTTAAGGTCTCCCAGTCCCGTCGTGGGAGATCAGCTTCTGTTGTTTACCCCAAAAACACTGTTTTCAAATCTTTTCAAAAGCGTTTGCGAAAATTTTATAAAATGGATACTTTGCGAAAACCTTTTTTCAAATCCAAATATATATCACTGATTATCTCATGTTGTGACCTCTCTTAGTACTATTTTATGCAGGATGTCCACCGATTCGAGTTCTGAGTCTGGGTCCGAGTATGCGCCGAGTCCCACCAGTGTTCTACGTACCCGTGCTTCGACCAGGAGAAGTGCACCACTGCGCCAGAGGAGACGTCTCACGATTGGGACCCCAGCCGTGACCCCGGGATCCGTTCTGCCACCCACCCCGCACCCTAGAGGTAGACCTGTGCTTCCATCAGTTGGGACCTTTACGAGACCAGTGAGAGGGAGAGGCCGACCTCGGAAGACGCCCATTGTTGATATTTCGACATCTGTGGATCCGATGGATGCTCCCAATGTTAGGAGACCTGGGAAGGAGCCAGCAGTAGAGGAGAGCCGCTTCGACCCGACAGCTCATGTGTGCTTCATGACTGTGAGACCCTTAGCCCCGTACAATGCACTGTACCCGGAGGACGGACCAAAGGTGATTCCGCAGGAGGCTGACACCCCGGGAGCGTCGAACGCGAGGCCTCAGGTGCAGACGCCTCTCAGGGATGTCCCCCGACCATTTCAAGTAGCGGGGATGAGCGTGGAGGACTATTTCGGCGCGTACATTTGGAGAGCCGGTTGTAACTATCCCGGATCCCCAATCCATATGATGGCCATGTTTATGGGTGGGCTGCTGCCGGAGATCCGTCAGGGGATGACAGATAGGAGTGAGTTTAGAGATTATGGGCTAGTAGTGATGGCAGACCGGTATGCAGAGTCTGTAGCAAGGAACCAGAGGGACTCAGCATAAAGACAGCAGATGAGAGAGAGACGTCAGAGAGATGAAGACATTCGACGGCAAGTGATGGCTGAGCAGCAGGCGGCTTGGGATAGAGAGCTGCGTTTGAGGCGGGATCAGGAGACTGTGGATTATGCCTGGGTGAGAGAGTAGAGGTCCACCAGAGAGCGGATACAAGAGAGGTTGGATCAGCAGCGGGCATAGTGGGCGCAGGAGCATGCCGCTTGGGAGCAGGAGCGGGAGCAGAGACAGCAGCGACAGGCTGCACAGAGGCAGGATAGAGAAGTTGTACCCCCAGTGATCTCCCTTTTAGATAAAGAGTCAGATCCAGAGGAGTGTGAGAAGTCTACACCAGGGCGACAGAGACCTCGAGCACCGGACCCCAGGATCACAGAGTGGCTAGAATCGGGAGACTTAGGGTTTTGTTAGGAGTAGGGCTTAGTTATTGATTGTTAGGGTTTTCTCTCGTTTTTCCACGGTTTTTTGCGTAGTTGGTTTTTTCTTCCATTTCATTCATTCGAACGTTGTAGCCCTGCGCCTTTGAATTATTCTATTCATTCTTTATTCATCTCGTGCCTTTCCGTTCGGACATTCCGTAGCCATCCCCACACTTGATCAGATGGTACCCTTGAGTTCAGCAACGACCGGGAAACCGAGTCATTCCGAATTCGGGACGAATTCTTTTTAAGGGGGGAGAATTTGTAATGGCCCTGTCCCGGTCCAGAAAATTTTTAGGAAAAAGAAAGAAAAGCCCAGCCCAATAAGCCAATCCCACTTTCCTTTTCCCAAAACCCTAGCCCTCCCCTATAAATACTGGTCATTCCCCTCCTAAAACTCATTCTCTTCTCTCTTTGCGAAGCTGATATACCATGGATTTTAGGGATTTTAGCCATGGTATATGTCTTATTTATCGAGTCTTTTATTATGTTTTGGAGTCTTTTCAGGTGTTTTACAGGTTTAAGGACATTTGGAGCCTAATTGGACGTTTTGGAAGCATTTGGGTCATTCTGCACTGTTTAGAGATCTCACAGAGTTCACTGGCTGCGAAATCACCTTGCAACGATCGATGCAGTCTGTGCAGTGGTCGACGCAAGGTGATTCCAGGGTTCTGCGCCCAAAAATCAGCATTTTAGAAAAATTACAGTTTTTGCCCAGAAACTTCCCAGACTTGCAAAAAGGCCCAAAAACGTTTTTAGACTTATATATTAGGGTTTTAAGCCATTGTTTAGGCTACGCTTTATTTTTACATTCAGAGAGTTTTAGGTGCTGATCAGATACTTGACAGAGAGAAGATTTCGAACCCCTGTTTCTTATTCTATTTTATGATATTCAGTATTGTATTCATCATGTCTTTTGTTATGATTGTCATGTTTGAGTAGTTTACCTGTTAGGTTTAGGGATTCTCATTAGGGATTTTATGGAATTATAGGTTGATCAATCTGTAGGGATTCACATTTGCTAGTTCTTCATCTAAGACTGTTCTTAATGCTTAATCTGAAGTAGCTACCCAGATTTATGATGTTAGGTTGATTTCCACAACGACAGTATGTTAATTAGCTAGAAAGAACCTACATGAACAATTTGATCTACTCGCAAAGAAATTTGGTTTAGAGGAATTGTGAACGTAAGAACTTGAGATTAATGCTTGTTTAGAACTCTAGAATTCGCACCGAAAGTTGGCTTGCTAGGTTGTTAGACATTGATAGGAATCCCAACGAAAGTTGGCTTCTTATACTTCTGTGATTCCAGTTCTAGAACAGTTCTTAATTAGATCCCGATTGATTTATTGCATGTGTTCCTGATTTATTGAGAATTCCCTTGACCTGACGCCTTCGCCTTCTGATTTACAAACCGTTTACTTACTTTCTATTTTGATTTATTGCTTTCTACCGCTTCTACCTAGCTTAACCTGAAATTCTATAATCTATCGCAAGAGTCTAGAGTCTCTGTGGGATTCGATGCCTTTTATACTATAATTGCATTAACTGTGCACTTGTAGTAGAATAGGATTAAAACTTAGACCCTATCAAGTTTTTGGCGCCGTTGCCGGGGACTCTTTTGAGTCTTCGATAGATTTGAACTTAGGGTTTAGACTAGGTTTTTCGTTTTTGTTTTTGGTTACTAATTTTTTTTTTTCTTGCGTTTCAGGTACGTCTGTAATCGCTTTGCATCGATCGACACGGTCCTGTGTGTCGATCGTCACATCTTCGCGCCTTGCATCGATCGACACTATTTTTCATCGATCGACACAGCGCGTAAGATGATTGGAATGGTGGAACGGATGTTGGAAAATCAGCAGAATAACTCATTCTGCAGAGACTATGGTTCTTATTCATTCACCAGAGATTATGAATCTTCATCATATCAGCTTGTTCCTCCTCAAAATACGCAGTCTGATAAGCTGATAAGTATGATGGAGCAGTTACTGGAAAGACAGGGAAAGGATTTGAACTACATCAATGGCTCTGGATTCCAAGGAAACAGGTTTGGTAATCAACAAGGTAACAAGTTCTTTAATGGTAGACAGAAGAGTGCTTTCACAAGCAATCAGAACTCTTCTGGATATGGACAGACTGCTTGATATCATAAACCTTTTCAGCAAGGTAATTCTTATCAGAGAACTTATGGATCATCCTCATATCAGACACCTCTTGCTGCTAATGCTTATGCGAGCAAAATGGAAGCCATGATGGAGCAGTTGCTTGAGATCAAGCTAAGACTGCTTTAGACTTCGACATGAAGTTGGATGCTATGCATGAAAATATGAATGGGAAGTTTGAATCCTTAAGCACACATGTGAAAAAGCTGGATGTTCAAGTTCAACAGATTACTGAAGCAGAACAAAGGCAAAATGGACCAGGAAGAGCTGAACAAAAGCAATACATTAATGCTGTGACCATAAGAGATGAAATTGACTTGCTGGAAGAAGAAGAGAGCATAATCTCGGATTTTCTGGGTGAATTCTGTCTGTCTGAGACAAGCACCGATCGACACAAATCTTGCATCGATCGACACAGTCCCGATACGTCTGATGGAATTGCTCGAAATCGCCTTGTGTCGATCGACACACAACGAGCATCGATCGACACAAATCCCAGATGGGACCAGAAACCTGCAACAATCCTGGAACGAGTCTATAAGCCCTATATGCCGTATCCTAAGGTTGCTAAACTGTCTAAATAGGAGCTAGAAGTGGCATGATTTTGCATGAAAGTGATGGAAAATAAGTTGATTCAGATTACAGAGAAGCTTCCAGATCCAGGAGCATATGTGCTAGACTGTTATATCTCTGAGGATAGATTCAAGCATTCTCTGTGTGACTTAGGATCTTGTGTGAATCTAATGCCACACTCAGTAGCTGTGAGATTGGGAAAGATGGAATTCCAGCCTACAAGGATCTCTCTTATCCTAGCTGATCGTTCAGAGCGATATCCGGAAGGAGTTCTTAAGGATATTCCTGTCAGAGTTGGAAACTACTTGATTCCAACAGATTTTGTGGTGCTGAAGTATGATATTGAGCCTGATGATCCTCTACTACTTGGTAGATCATTCTTAGCTACTGCTAGAGCAGTGATTGATGTGAGACATGGATTGATTGATCTCCATCTGGGAGAAAATCCATTGAGGTTCAAGATGGATAAGCTGCAGAAATCCACCATTGATGGACAGAGCTTCAGTGTGGAAGTGGAACCAGAGATTCCTGTTGGAGAAGAGAAGATGGCGGTTCCTCTTGAACCTGCTCTAACATCTTCAGTGTCTGCAACTTCTCATAAGCAGAAAGCTCCAGACATCTCATTTCCACCAAAGGTAAGGCACAAATCATCTAAGCTTAAACATCCTAACCGCATTGCTTTGAATGCAGGAAAACGCAGAATCCCACCCAAGCTTCGCTCCCGCCCTGGTTCTACTCCTTCGTTCCTTGGAAAATCTCATGATCCGACAGCATATACACCACCTTGGATGAGGAGACATTCACAGAGATACTCAAACTCTTTGTTGAAACCGCCATGAGTCTAATCTCTATCACATAGTCAAGATAATGACTAAAAACAAGCACTGAGTAGGAGGCAACCCACTATAGAGTCAATTTTCGTCTTTATTTTCATTTTTAGGTGTTTGTTACTTTGATTTTTCTTTTTGGTGTTTTCAAACGAGAGAACAGGTCAAAAATCGCCTAGCAACGATCGACACGGTCATGTGTGTCGATCGACACAAAGCGAACACGAATGAATTGAGCAAATGCGATTTGCGTCGATCGATGCAGTCCTGAGCATCGATCGATACAGTGCGACGAGAGGTACGTAACTCTGGATTTTTCACTCTTTTCAATTTGATTATCTGTTTTCACCAAGATCATGCTTTTATTACATTGGGTACAGTGTAGTTCAAGTGTGGAGGAGGTAGCTACTGACGCAAGCTTTTGTTTTGTCAGTCCAAATTTATTTTATTGAGTCAAATTGAGTAGGAAAGAAGGACTTTTTGAGGAGATTACCACACTTGCAGGAACTTAAGTGACCATTGGATGACTTGCAGATGATCTATGACTATTAGAAAACCTAACACAGACCAGCCTACTGAGGACACCCATATCACTTCAGGTATTCAGAGAATCCATTACTTGACTTCACCTTTAACTTGACTTAGTTTTCTCTCCTATGGGCTTGGTATACTTTGAGTCGGATTCCTCTGTTGGTTCTGGCACAGCTTGTAAACCTGTCTAATTATGGTTTCCTTCTCTCCTTCTTTGAAAGTAAAAAAAAAAAAGAGATAAACCGAGGATACGCTAGTAGCTTCGAAGTGGTCGCGGGAGTGGTAGAGACCCCTATTACCTCCTGTGCATCCATGGAAACATGTCCAAAGTATGCCCCAGTAAGAGAAGAGCACTGATAGAAAAAATAAAATGATACCCAGTGGGGAAAAATCAGTGCTAAGGAAGGAAAAAGAGAAGAAAGGGACCAGAAGCAACAGTTGAGTGGTCAAATGCTAACAGAGTAAGAGTCCATGTGTTCTTTGATCGATACCCCATAGGTGAAACCGCACTTAATAGCTTATAGAAGTCAGTATGGTGAATTTGGATGCTCTGAATGTGATTGTGGAGTTTACTCAGGACAGTTGCTAAGTGTGGGGGAAGTACATGTTGGTCTTGATGTTTGCAGGTTCATTTTCATGTGGCTTACTAAGGCGAATCTGAGTGTGGTGCTTCTACGATGAAACGAGTTTCTGAAGTTTTCAAACTTCTTCTCCTGATCTTGGTTTTCTGTTTACTTGAGGGCAAGCAAAAGATAAGTGTGGGGGAGTTGATATACCATGGATTTTAGGGATTTTAGCCATGGGATATGTCTTATTTATCGAGTCTTTTATTATGTTTTGGAGTCTTTTCAGGTGTTTTACAGGTTTAAGGACATTTGGAGCCTAATTGGACGTTTTGGAAGCATTTGGGTCAATTCTGCACTGTTTAGAGATCTCACAGAGTTCACTGGCTGCGAAATCACCTTGCAACGATCGATGCAGTCTGTGCAGTGGTCGACGCAAGGTGATTTCAGGGTTCTGCGCCCAAAAATCTGCATTTTGGAGAAATTACAGTTTTTGCCCAGAAACTTCCCAGACTTGCAAAAAGGCCCAAAAACGTGTTTAGACTTATATATTAGGATTTTAATCCATTGTTTAGGGCTACGCTTTATTTTTACATTCAGAGAGTTTTAGGGGCTGTTCAGATACTCGACAGAGAGAAGATTTCAAACCCCTGTTTCTTATTCTGTTTTATGATATTCAGTATTCTATCCATCATGTCTTTTGTTATGATTGTCATATCTGAGTAGTTTACCTGTTAGGTTTAGGGATTCTCATTAGGGATTTTATGGAATTATAGGTTGATCAATCTGTAGGGATTCACATCTACTAGTTCTTCATCTAGGACTGTTCTTAATGCTTAATCTGAAGTAGCTACCCAGATTTATGATGTTAGGTTGATTTCCACAACGACAGTTGGTTAATTAGCTAGAAAGAACCTAGATGAGCAATTTGATCTACTCGCAAAGAAATTTGGTTTAGAGGAATTGTGAACGAAAGAACTTGAGATTAATGCTTGTTTAGAACTCTAGAATTCGCAACGAAAGTTGGCTTGCTAGGTTGTTAGACATAGATAGGATTCACAACGAAAGTTGGCTTCTTATACTTTTGTGATTCCAGTTCTAAAACAGTTCTTAATTAGATCCCGATTGATTGATTGCCTGTGTTCCTGATTTCCTGAGAACTCCCTTGACCTGACGCCTTCGCCTTCTGATTTGCAAACCGTTTACTTACTTTCTATTTTGATTTATTGCTTTCTACCGCTTCTACCTAGCTTAACCTGAAATTCTATAATCTATCGCAAGAGTCTAGAGTCTCTGTGGGATTCGATACCTTTTATACTATAATTGCATTAGCTGTGCACTTGCAGTAGAATAGGATTAAAACTTAGACCCTATCAGAAGCCATGTCGGATTGACGAGCCGTTCGAAGCCCCAGGAGTTGTTATTCACGTTTTCCAATGAGCCCCTTTGTTCCAGGTAACCCCCGAGCTATAGATCTAGTGTTTTAAAACCAAAAACGTTTTGTTTTATTCGTTTCTTTAAAAATACCCCGAATCCCGAGAAACCGAGCACACCACCGCGACCGCCTCGACGAGATGAAGCCGGATCCGCCGACCCGAGGAGCACGCACCGCACACTCCCCACGCGCTGGAGTAGAGCCGGGCGCGTGAGATCCACGCGCGCCGGAGCCCACGCGCCCCCGCCCCCAACCGGAGCCGCCGTCCACCGCCAGAGAACCGCCAGACCGCCACCGCCGTCCGCCGCGGGAGCCGTCGCCGTTGCCGGAGAAGCCGCCGGCCGTTGACCGACCAGTCCAATTAGGCTGGTCCGGTTCTGTTTATTCCCAATTCCAAATTGATTTCGGTTTATTCAATTCGATTTCGGTTTAAGCCGGTTTAGTAAAATTAATTTCAATTCGATTTTCAATTGGTTTAATCCAATTCGATTCGGTTTAGTTCGGTTTTCCCAAATTGATTTCAAATCCCGGTTTAGCCCAAAACCAATTCCAATTCGATTCCAAATGTAATTCTGATTTCAAATCCGATTTGCCTTGGTTTAGGATTTAAACCTTGAAACTTCTTTCGATCATATCTAGCCCATCCTACGTCCGATTCGGGTGATTCAAAATCCTAAACCGCTCCATTTTTCGTCCTCTTTCCAGATCTGTTGTTCGTTTGGGTTAATGAAGCTTCCTAATTCCGATTTTTCCCTTCTTTGGCCAAGGTGAGGATCGGCTCTTGACCCTTGCTTGCCCTATTCAATTCCGGACGATAGTCCTTTGTTAATACTGTCTTTCCTAGGTAGTGTAGGATAGTTGAGTACTCGATGTGATTGATTGTGGAACGTAGAATGCTAGAATATCGCTTAAACTGAAAACGTTGAATGTGCGTGATGGACTTATATTACTTAGAACTGTGGTAGGGCCCCCAAAAGGGTGTTGTGTGGCGGCTCGCGTACTGGGGAATCCGGTTGTAGAGTACGCGACCCTTGTATCGTTGGAAGGGGGTTTTGGGGAGCCCCCCAAGTGAAATTATATTTGGGCACCGGAGCCAAAGGCGGGCTTCGGGGCTTGTGGAATTGTTTGCGCTTCGGGCGGTAGTAGTCCTTTGGGAGGTAGGTTGTGTGATGAAAGCCTTCGGGTGATGTTTGCAAGATGCTATTAGCTTAGGACTTGTGTTTCGTAGTTGTGTGCCGTAAGCCGGGATCGCGGGTTCCTTAAATCCGCCCTCACTAGGTAATTGTGTTTGAAACAATTACTCAGTCCTCCTTTCCTTTCCCTGTCCCCGTTTTCTCGCAGGTCCGGATGCGGGATTGATTCGATTATGTGGCGTCATTGGTATATTTGAATGCGAAGAAAGCGCCGGGTCCTGGGACAAGTTACGAAGTTACCCTGGTTGGACCAAAAAAGGATTCAACGGGTGCCCTGATGCCGCGTTTCCGGTTTAAACGGGAGACGGGTGTTACAATTTTTTTCATAGCATCAAAAGTGGAGAGAAACAACAATTAATCTACGAGACATAAAAGCAGTTTAATCCACAACTTAGCAAATAGAAAAATCCTTAAAATGGTGACGGAAAAACATTGAGATCCTTGATTAGTAAGCGACTCAAGCATTTAGTCAATCAACTTTTCTCTTGTCTACAAGAGAATTGATTATCAATGGGTGCAATACATATTCTCTAAATCTGTTGTACTATTTGTAAGAAAGTGTACGAGGAAACGTTATCAATGCAAAATGTGATACAAATAACTAAGGAAAACTACACTAAATACGGTTTTTACCTGTTTCGAAACGGAAAGTTGTCAACTGGAATCAACATGCGTAAGTAAAACATAACAACTCTCAGAGTTTAAAGCCAACAAGGAGTCAAAAGGCGGCGGGCTAATAGGTAATCTCCAGAAACAGAACATACATAAAAATAACAAACATCGAAACAACAAATATAAATCAACAAAAAACAGATCAATAACAAAACCAAGATATCCAAGAAAGAGACTACCTCGAAGCAAGACAGAAGAGGATAGTAGCATCCAAAGCCGAGTTTTATTGGGGTTGATCCACCACGACTCATTATATTGCTCAACCAAATTAGGAGCCACGAGACAAAACATATGCAGCATATCCGAGGAAGACGAAGGGACACAATTTAACCATTCGACAACCGAAGACTAGATGGGAAAGTCGAAGCTCTAATTTCTAAATATTGAGTGAGAGAACTTTTGCCAACTGGAAGAAGGTAAGGAAGAACACACCATGAACAATAGTGATGCAACCAATATTAAAGAAAAGCACTCACACAACACGCCGCTTCACCACCACCATAAGCAAAATAAATCAAGCACCCAAGAGCCCAACGAAGGCTGAAACATTGCAACTGGAAAATATAACCATTGAAACTGCAAATGAAACCAGGAAAGTAACGAGACCAACAGAGCCGGACTAACACAGACTAGTTTGGCCATACAAGTAGCTAGCACCGCTAACAACAAGGCCACCAACACATGAGCTGAACATCAAGGTCAAGATCTGAAATTTGAAAACTCATAGCCGATTATACAGAAAAGACGCTACCTAAACCTACTGAGTTGACCAAACCTAACCAAATAAAAGGACCTAACAAATCAGAACCTAACCGGCACTAACCAAAACAACTAAACCACAAACCAAGAATCAACAAGAACCAATAAATCACAAGAGACAATCAAACCTTGAAAGATAACCACCGACACCGGAGAAGATCCATTCGAGCGCCACACCTCCAGAGCCTTCACGCCAAGGGTAGGACGAAGCAGAAAAACACTAATCCGAAGACCGAAGCTTGCCGCCGAACAACACAATGTCTATAATGAGACCCATTATGTAATATCCCGTTCTCAAAAAAACAATAAAATATTATTATCAAATATAATAATATTTTATTTATTAAAATGAATTATCTTTTGGATTTTTTTTTTAAATTCTCATAAATAATTCTAGGAGATAAGCTTTTACTAAGAAATTATTAAATCGATCGGGTAAGTCGAAAACCTTCTAACTGCTCTAAAAATTATGAAATTTCGACCACAACACTATTAAAATATATATAAACTATGGTTAAAAGGAATCAACAAGACTGGATTCCTGGATTAAGTTATGATTTTGGATCATTAAAGATTAATTATTGATCAAAAATTAAATATAAAAATGTGTGGACTTGGACTTGGATCAAGGGAGATTCGGCTGAGAGATGAGATGTTAGTGGACACAAAATCAAGCCCAAAAAAGTTTATGGGCTACGAATTTGTTAGAGAAGAATAGATCCAGTGAATGTGAATTTAGATGCATTGAACCTAAGGGTCCCTTCACCATTGTGCAATGAATTTGAGCTGATGTGGTGGCTACCATCTAAGTAGTTTCTAGAAGGAGGGACAGGTGTAAGGTGAGACTCTCACCGTGAGAAGTAAAGTTCATTGTTTTTGGCTGGTTTTTGGAGTGCAAAATATGGAGGGAGATGGGGGTGGAGGAGTGACACTTTTATGGTGTTGATTTACCTTCTTTTAGTACAAAAGGAGAGCTACCCCCAACCCATTTCCTCACACCAAAACTCACAAGAGTAAAAAAAGAGAGAAAGAAGGGAGTAAGAAAAAGAGAGAAGCCAGAGGGAGGAAGAAGAAGAGAGAATCCGGAGGGAGGAAGAAGAAGAGAGGAGCTGGAGGAGGAGAGGAGCCGGAGAAGGAAGAAGAGATAAGGGAGAGAGAAAGAAGAAAGAGGTTAGTGAGAGAAAGTGAAGGAGCGGAAAAAGAGAAGGAAAGGTATCAGAGGAGCGATGAAATATTTCCTAAACAACGATTTCCAACGTCCATCCTAATTACTGACTTTCTCTTTCCAAGTGGCGGTTAGGGTTAGACGCTGGTCGGTTAAGTTTAGGGTTTGTTTGTGTGAGATTGGTCGGTAAAATCATTGGGAGGAAACAATCGGAGTAGGGTTCGTCAGTAGCGGAAAAGTTTGGGTTCAGATTCGTCAAAAGGAGTGTCGGGAATTGGGTTCGAGTTTTGGGTCGGGGTTTGGTCGAGAGACGTTCCGGTCACTTCCGCCTTCCATCCAAAAACACTGTGAGTTGGTTATGTCGGATTGATTGTTGCATTAGGGTTAGATTGAGTCTGCATATAGACCCCCATTTTAGTAAACCGTAGAGTCGTAGGATATCATACCCGGAATTTGAACATGGTAGAATGCGGTTAGGTTGTTTAATCAGACTTCAATAACTGGCTAGGATAATAAGATGCATGACATGTTTAAATTCTGTAAATAGCATGATTGGGTGTTTGCGTAGATAGTATTGATTGCCGCATAATTGATTGATTGTTGAGTGTTGCATTGCATATAGAATGACATGCTTAGGGAAATATATGCATCTATATAAAGTATAAGAACCGTATAAATGAATATATGTAAGGAATTAAGAGATAATTAAATACGAAGTAAAACTTAACAAACCTTAATATTAAATAAATCGGGCTAGGGTAAAATAGAATTAACTAATCGGGTTAAGATAAATAAAGAATTAAATAATTTAATTGGGGTCAGGAGGTTAGTAAGGTTAGTAACCTCAATCTGACAGATAAATAATTAAACTTATAAAATTAAAGAATTAAGAAATTAAAAGACTTAAAATGAGGTTAAAACCGTCTAGTAAGTTTACTAACTCCAATCTAGCGGTTAGATAATCTGGAATTAAACTTAATAAGAATTAAAGGGAATTAAATAATTGATTAAACCTAAGTATTTTGTTTCAGTAGAGTTATTGCTTGATGATTATTGGTTGAGTGTGTTGATATTGTTGTGTGATTGGTTATCTACTTCGGTGTTGGACCGAATAGACTATATTGTTAAGTTATTGTTTATCTACTCGGGTGTTGGGCCGAGTAGACTATGTTGATTGATACTTACTAAATGGTACAGGACTAGGTAAGTTGGGTGTGGATACCTATTCTGGTACGGGACTGGGTAGGTCGGGATGAGTTGATGAATGGTGTTAGGACATGCGGAATGTATTGGGTACTGGGTAAGGTTACTGTTACTATTTGACCTTATGGGTCTTGCGCGATAGAGTCCCAATGAGTTTGCTTGTTTATATTACTGTTATTAGGACTCTATAGGATGTGTTAGATCCCGCAAGTCTAGAGATGACGTTCCGATACTTCATTCCCGATTGGATCCTCAGGATTTCCTGGTCGGTTCACGTACCTTCGGGTAGTGGTTCTAGTTAGGTGTGAACCTACGGACTGACACCAATTGTTGTGTAGTCCGGAGACACGGTGCCGCACCCTAGGTCCAGACAGCATGAAAACTTTGGCTATCTAGGAGTAGCCCAAGTCACCACGTATCAATGGACAGAGAACGGTGTTCTAGTCGTAGGACTTCATGTTTACGTCTGGGAGTCGTGGGAGGTTTTAGTTATCATGGGGTAGCTAAGTATACCCGTGGAAGTTTACCGAGATCGCGTTAGGGGCCCATGGTGTTGAGGTTGCGATAGAGATACATTTATTATAGATCGAGTTTAGTCGAGGGCATAAGTCGCAGTGATCTCGATTTCCTTCTGTGATGATATGTGTTGTTAATTGAATGCTTGTGTGTTGTGTGGAGTCCATTACGTATTGGTAGTACATGATCGGCTGTTTTATTTCATTGCTTGTTATCGCCTGTTATTTTGGGTTTGTCGGGTAGGGTTTTCAGCCTATGTAGTTGGGAGCCAACTCACTGGGTAATCTTAGACTGCTCATTAAACTCTCTTTGTTTTCAGGTAACCTTAGGGGGAGGCTGGATAGTGGAAGCTGGGCGTTAAGACCACCGGAGTAGATTGCAATGCTTTTATAAAAGTAGCATTTTGTTTAGTGTACTTATTCAAGTCTTTATAAGTCGGCCGCACTGTTGTTTTCATTTAGTTGTAATATATATTTTATTTAAATAAATAAAATTAAGTTATATTCGCAATGTGAGTAACTCTGATATTACACTAGTCTGGTCTAACACAACTCGCTGACACTGTACAGGTTGCAAAGCCTTTTGCCGTCAATGCGAGAAAAACAAAATCGAGGTTATAGATGGACTGGCTAGAGATTTTGACTCAGGTTAAACTGTCTCAGGCTTCGAACGTAACAACTCTTTTCCGTTTAACTGCACGGATTCGAACGGTCATGTTCTTGTTTGATTGTTGGCCGGTCAACAAAAAAAACGGGAAGAGAGTGTTACACATTACGCGCTCGAAAGCCGAAGCCCAAACAACTGCTTAAGACCACCAACACAACAACTATTTTCGCCGACCTCAACACAGTCACTGCCGAGCAAACTTACACAAATGTTGGAAGATCAAGGGAAATGAAACGTCAAAGACAAACAAGAATAAAAACTTTTTACCGGAGGCAACAATGAAAATTGCCAGCCACCAAAAAAATTGCAGGAACCAGAAATTGAGGACGACAACTTCGTAAAATGTGCCTGGGAGCTTTTAGATGAGGCCAACTCGAAAGCAACCAAAAGAAATCAATTGGGCTATATTGTCACAACCAAAATAAATAATATTAATTTATATTTTTTTCTGCTAGATGAAAGATATTCATTCCATGATACGTACCCAGTTTCAAGCAGTACATAACATTTTTATTCCATGATTTATTATACAAATAAAATAAAATTTAATCTCCAAATTTTATACAGATATGAGTATTTAGTCATATTGTATAGTCATACTTGTTGAAACACAATACGTTTTCTTTAGAACTATTTAAGAAAACGTACAATTGTGTTTTAAAGTCATTACAATATGACTAAATTTGGATATTTCTATGCGCATTGATTTTATATTTTTTATAGTTGATCATTATATTTGTTTATAAATATAAAATAAAATTTCAGTTTTATCTTCTGAATTTTATTTTAAATTTAAGTAGCTAAATTTTTAAAAATGCATATATACAATTATACCATTAATAAAAATTATACTTTTACTGTAAATAAAAATATCTTACCTAGAATGATGTATGGTAATATTAGTTATATTATCTAAAAATGTGTAAAATATGTTCTATGATTTTATTTTACTTTTATGAATGAATTTAAATTCAGTTATTGAGAAATGACCTTTTTGTTGCTTAATATTAAAATTTGTAAATAAGTAAATAATTTATTTTTCTTAAAATAAAATATTACCTTGTCTATTAAAAGTTGTTTAAAATCTCATATCAATTCCTTTTTGTAATAAGGATAAATTGTGTTATAACATAACTAATTTGTAATATATTGGTGATAAAATTCCAGAATAAAAATAAATAAAAAAATTATTTGATCATTTTAGAATATACATTCATATTAAAGCCATCATTGTTTTTGTTCTTTCTAGGTTTTTGATTAGGATTTGGACATCAATTTTATTGAAATTTTTATATTAAGATTTTTAATTTAAAAAAAAAACATTTTAAGGCATTGTGTGATGTGTTCTCAATATGATTCTGTTATCGTCTAGAGAAAAAACTAACGAACGACTGGTTTATAAGATATATTAACCAAATATTCATTAGTTTATTTTCAGACGGCTACGGCAATAGAATCGGCAAGAGTACACATAATATAATTCCTCAAACTAATTTTGAAATTAAAACCCCAACTAAAAAACTTTAAAAAGGTTTGATATTCAAGTGGCAATCAAAGACTTTGAGGACAAAACATTAGTTACACAACATTATGGTTGTTCAATATGTGTCTATAGTCTAAAGACCAATAAAAACATTAGTTACATAAAAATGATGATTGTTCAATATGTATATATAATATAAAAATATTAATAAATTGACATTTTAGTTTTTAGTAACAAATGTCATCACGAATATATTACAAATTAGTTATATTACAGTACACATTATCTTATTATAAAAATATGATATGTTTATTTGAAATATTAATATTGAGTAACTAAAGATATTATTTCTCCTTAACTGAATTCAAAATTCATTGGAAAGGTAACAAACAAGCTAATGAAACATATTTTTAAATACTAAAGCTATATTATTTTATTTTTGATAAATTATTTTTGATTAATAGTAAAAGTAAACATTTGTATTAATTGTAAAGTGTATATTTTTATTTACGCTCTCAAAAATAATAATAACAAAAGTTTAAGTATTTAAATTGAAAATAAACTATTAAAAAAATATGAAATTTACGCTTTATTTATAAATAAATATTGAATTTAATTATTAAAAATCAAATACATGCACGTATATATTTTGAGAGTATTAAAACTTCTCATTAATGAGATTAGAGTTTACACAAACCATTCCACAGATTCTGACACTATCCTGGGTTTCGAAAGAGTCGATTGTTAAAGGGTATATTGCATCCAATGTATCTTTTTATCTTTTTTTATAATTTTGTATTTTTTGAAATGTTTGTGCAGTTTTGTATTTTTTGTTGATGAGAGGGGATTAAAAATACAAAAAAAAAAACTTAGACTAAATGAACTGACCAATTACTTATCCTGCTAACTAAATATTTTATAGTTGGTAAGAGCTAATTAATTTTAGGTCTGAAAAAAGATATAGAAACTTCCATCGTCTCTCTCGATCATCTCTCTCTCCTCCATTTTAGACCGGCGAAAAGCTGAACCAACATTCGTTAGGGTTTTTGATCCTCGTTCATTACTAATAAGGTAAGATTGCAGTACTCTAATATTGTGTTGTAGTGATTTCCAATCGAAAAATCTATTCAATAGATGTTTATTTTGCAGATGATGGTGGACAAAAACCTACCGAGTAGATTGTACAAGACAAAATCGATATCCAGATGGTCGACTGAGAATATAATCCAAACTGGAAATACTAAACAGAGTGTGGTCGAAAATTAAGGATACGCCAGAGTGGGAGAGAATTCGAGATTCTAGTTTTGGAGATTTGTTTAGGCTCCCAGTGAAACAGTGATCAATTTCTGGGAAAATGGTTCATGGGCTACTGGCGAGGCAACTAATTACGAAAAAGAAATACAAGTTGACTTCGGTTATTGCGGGGCAATCTCTGTGATTCTCATTAGAAGAGTTTGGATTAATAACAGGCTTGAATTGTTGTGAGTTCCTGAACCAGAAGACATAGATGAGAAGAATATGGTTATGTCGAGAAGCACTTCTGAGTGGGAAGACTTATTTGGAAATATAAGTAAGCGTAGGAAGAAGGAGGACCAAGGTGTTAAGATTACATACATACATAAAATGCTTGATGATACATACATGGATGATTCTAAAAGGCTGAAACTTGCGCTGATATGTATTGTTGACGGAGTGATTATTAGTAGCAACAAGGTTGCAAAGGCAACACCGGAATTTATTGAGATGCTTAGCGATGTGGATTTCTTTCTGAGCTATCCATGGGGAAGAGAGTCTTTTCTTAAAACAATTAAATTCAATGAAACCTGGCGCGATAACTGGTAAACTTGGTGAGGATCCTGCTAAAAAATTCAGAACACAGCTGCAGCAGCAAACGATGGTCGTGTATGGATTCCCGCTTGCATTTCAACTCCGAGTTTTCCGTTGTATTCCAGGATTCTTGGAGAGGATGCCTGACCATGAATCAACTATGAATTTCATCGATAGTTCTTTCAAAAGGATCCCGAAAAACAACTAGATTAGTAGTGAGACTTTACTAGACATCGATTTTGGACCAGAGGTATGTGTATATTCATATCGTCCATACTTATACGAATCTCTTTATCCATATAGATATGCTATTTTACTATGTACATGTAAAAGTGGTTCCTTCTTTAAAACTCTAAATTAGGCCATTAGGAGAAGGTTGGGGGGAATGGATAGACGAGATAAAAGAGAAGAAGGTTGTTTATCTTGAAAGCCTCATGGATAGTCATCACGAGTTTAAGAAGGATGAGTGGCCTGGTGGTGATTCTTCCCAGGAGCTTATGAACATGTCCCCAAGCCTTTTGTGGAGAACAAGCAAAAGAGAAAGGCATTTATTGCAATTGAAGATGGGGCCAGCAGTGAGGCCGACTCTGTTGTTAATGACAAGTTCAAGAGTTTGGTAAAGGATTCAATTGAAGATTTGAAAAAGGAGGTAACATGGTTGAAGCGAAAATTGACGACCAAGGATTGTAGGTTGCGTGTAAGTAAACGTCTAAACAGCCCCACTCAGAAGTGCACTTTGACAGGAATGAAGAAAGTTTTCTTAGGTGCAACTAAAAAAGCGAAGAAGGAAAAATATAATTCTGGAGTGCCTGAGAATCTTAATACTGGAGTTGGAGATCAAACTTTTGGAAGTACTGCCACCAACGAGGATACAATTTGGAATAATGCGAATTCTATTATTTTTCAAGTTAACAACTATATTGATGAAACTTTTTTCGATCAAGAAAATCTGGGATCTGAATTTAATATTAGCAACTTTTGTACTCAGCTGGCTGACACGACTGATCCTTGTAAAACAAGGGATGAATCCATTGTTGGTAATGACAAGCAGCATGTGAGTTTGACCACAAATGGGGAGGATCAAGAGCACTCGAAAGATGTTATGTATGAAGTTGAAAGCCTAGAAACACTTGGAAAGGAGGCGGTAGTAAACAGTGTGGTTTTGCATCCATTAAACCAGGTGATTTGCTGATACATTTGATAGTTTGTTTTGTTGAGGTTTACGCTCACCTTAGTTATCCCGTTTGACTTATTTTTCATAATGTTTGCCCTCTCCTTGATGTTAACGTGTTAATAAGTGAATACTAATTGTTGGGAGCTAGCATGGTCAGACTAAAAGCTGCAGTCCGTGCGATAAAAAATCCGAAGAACTATCCACAGAGAGTCAAGTGTGTACTACCAAAGAGAGTGAAGTGGATCCTCAGCATCAAGTTCTTTATGGATATATTTGAATGATTTTGAATAACTGGTGTTTTATCCTCTTTGCCATATTTGGTAAATATACGGTTTAAGTAGATAAGTCCAAATTATTTGTATCCATATTGGACAGGGTAACACCCAGATTCGACGGTTTATCCATAAAAAGCCAAATGGAAACTGCCTCCGACGAGCCTAAAAAAATAGATGGAGCGATGGTGTAATACCCTGTCTCACTTAACTGGTCAATGGGCAGCAGAAAAGTCAACGAGGGGCATTTTCGAATTTCCAAGAGACGAGGGGTATTTTGGTAATTTTACCAAAATATGAGCCGGAAGCTAAGACGGGCCAAATATTTTTATTTTTAACCAAAGAAAAAATTTAGAAGACCAATAATGGTGGAAACAGACCGTAGATGAGTTTTTTTGGACTATCGGGAAAAGAAACCGATAGAACCGACAAAACTCGTAAAATTCATAACTGGAGCTACGAGTGTCCGATTGAGGTGAAACGAATTTATAAATTCATAAAAAAGAGTATAGTATTTAAGAAGAAGCTTGGAGGATTTATTTCAGAGGATACGGAGTTTTAAAGATTTTAACGGGCTGTCAGGAATGGAAACCGACAAAACCGAGAAAACTTGTAAAATCCATATCCGGAGCTACGAGTGTCCAAACGGAGTGATTCAAATTGATAAATTCATCTAAGAGCATCTAGAATCTGAATATGTGTCTTTATAGATTTATGGAAGCATATAAAGAGTTTTTAAAATATTAAACGTAAAACTGATTAAACCAAAGCATCAGAAGAAATCGAGAATATGAAATTCTATGGAATGTTGGAGCAATCTAATTGGTCATTATGCATGCAAAAACAATCTCTAAGGGGATAAGGAGTGGGTGTCGTGGCATGCAGAAGAGGATACTGAAGGAATTTCTAGCAGATCCTAATCCAATTAGGCAACCCTGGTCTGAATTCCAAGCCTAGGATCTAAGGTTCATGTAATTGAATCTAACAGATCTCGAGATTACCTGATGAATATGCAGCGGAAGTGTTTACAGATAACCGAGATCACGAAGCGCCTCAAATGCTGCGCCTCTACTGGTATCCACACGCACACAAACTGGACCGCAGGGATGCTAGTGCCTTACAGAGATCTAATCTCCAGAGAGGATTCTATCTGTGTTCTGGTGTCTGTCAATTAGGTTAGGGACGAGTTTAGGTCGACCATATATCTTATATATGTCGGCTTAAACCACAACGGAATTAACCAACGATTAAACCGTATTAATCTGGTTAATCCGCGAGTGCATCGATCGATGCAATACCTGCAACGATCGATGCTCCCCAGAACATTGATATCGAATGCATATAAAAATATGCATTCATTGGATCATTACATTAATGATCAACCTCGTCTATGACGCCCAGTTTGCTTAGGTGTGTGACCCTGTAGGATCATATAACACTAGCAATGAGTTCTCAACTCATTGATCATAAGTGGCTTCTAGCAAAGCGTTATGACTACCTAGTGTTATGTGATTGTCTCATCTCGACTATACGACTTTCACTTAGAGCAAGTACAATAGATTTCAGGACATTCCCAACAATCTCCCACTTGTACTGGAATCATCTATTCCTTTAATCCCTTTGTAGCTATATCTCAATCTAGCATAAGGCAAGCACTGTGTCATCCTTATTCAACCAGATTACGTTTATCGAATCCCGATTTGTACTGATGAAAAAAACAAACGACTGACAATCACCTCGTTTGAGCGCGGCCACGCATTTCCAGTATCAAATCTTCGATAGGCCCAGAGATATTTAACTCCTGTTATATAGGAGGTACAAATCCCATCTTGTTCCATCCATGTCTCTTTTATATTTCATGATACGCCTAATCAGTGTCTTTATGATCACCAGTTACGGCTGACGTTTGACAAAGTCAAGACGAACCAATCCATATAAGAGAGGACATGATGAACTCAGGTCTAAGGACTACTCTCTTTAGTCGTAATGAGAAACTCTTATGATACTCATATAACATCTTGTAGAGTTCTCATTAACGGGTCAAATCCGATCATGTGTTCTCTAACACATATCTATGTGAATGACTTTAATACACTTATTAATGACTCCATGAAACATGGTCATCAGTCACCTCACATACTAATCTCACGTGGTTGTTAATGTCCCACGTTAACAACCTCGACCAGGGACCATTATAATTTATGTCATTTATTGCTTATAGGGTTTCATGATCAAGTCACATACTTGATGGCCTATAAAATGTCATAAATTACTTTGGGACATTATGTATATTTAATTAACACAATTAAATAATGCTGAAACAATTTCATTAAAATAACATAACTATTATGTCTTTGTGAACATTATGTCATAACAAAAACAAATACAACTCCCACTGAAATCAAGATCATATCTTAAGAAATCTAATGCCTACAGCAGTTGTATGAAACTCATGCTTAGGCCTTGGGAGCGGCTTGGTCAGTGGATCAGCAACATTCTCATCCGTCGGGACTCTGCTGATCTTCACATCTCCTCTATTCACAATATCACGGATAAGGTGATATCGCCTTTCTATGTGTTTGGATTTCTGGTGTGATCTAGGTTCCTTTGCTTGCGCAATGGCTCCATTGTTGTCACAATACAAAGCCACTGGCTCAGAAATGCTAGGAATCACACCAAGTTCAGTGATGAACTTCTTGATCCAAACAGCCTCCTTTGCCGCTTCAGAAGCAGCGAGGTACTCAGCTTCAGTTGTGGAATCTGCTACAGTGTCCTGCTTGGAACTCTTCCAGCTTACTGCACCGCCATTCAGGCAGAAGATGTAACCAGATTGCGATCGGAAATCATCTTGGTCTGTCTGAAAACTTGCGTCTGTGTAACCACTTACTACCAGCTCATCACTTCCTCCATACACCAAGAATTTATCCTTAGTATTTCTCAAATACTTCAGAATATTCTTGACTGCTGTCCAGTGACTTTCACCTGGATCCGATTGGTATCTACTCGTCATGCTTAAAGCACAAGCAACATCTGGACGAGTACAGAGCATGGCATACATGATGGATCCCAACGCCGAGGCATAGGGAATCCTACTCATGCGATCTCGCTCAGCAGGTGTCTCAGGACACTGCTTCTTGCTGAGACTTATGCCATAAGACATTGGTATGAAGCCCTTCTTGGAATCTTGCATTCTGAACCTGTGTAAGACCTTATCGATATAAGTGTCTTGACACAGTCCAATCAACTTGTTTGATCTATCTCTATAGATTCTTATTCCAAGAATATACGCGGCTTCTCCCATGTCTTTCATTGAAAAACAACTTCCGAGCCAAGTCTTAACAGACTGTAACAACGGAACGTCATTTCCGAGAAGAAGTATGTCATCTACATACAACACGAGAAATGCAACTGCGCTCCCACTAGTCTTCTTGTAAACACATGGTTCTTCTTCGCTTCTGATGAAATCAAACTTTTTGACTGCTTCATCAAAACGAAGATTCCAACTCCGAGATGCTTGCTTCAATCCATAAATGGATCGATGAAGTTTGCATACTTTCCTAGCTGCATTTGGATCGATGAAACCTTCGGGTTGTGTCATGTACACATCCTCTTCCAGAATTCCATTAAGGAAAGCTGTTTTCACGTCCATTTGCCAGATCTCATAATCATAATGAGCAGCTGTTGCTAGGAGAATCCGAATGGATTTAAGCATGGCGACAGGTGAATAGTTTTCTTCATAGTCAATACCATGAATTTGTTTGAAACCTTTTGCCACTAGCCTTGCTTTATATATCTGAATATTTCCATCCACATCAATTTTCTTCTTGAAAATTGATTTACACTCAATGGGTCTTGCACCATCGGGTAAATCAACCAAAGTCCATACTTGGTTCTGTGTCATGGATCCCATTTCGGATTCAGCGGCTTTCAGCCACTTTGCGGAGTCAGGGCTCATCATTGCTTCTTCGAAATTCGCTGGTTCGTCACTGTCAATGATCAACAAATCATGACAATTGGTTACGAGAAATCCATATCTCTCGGGTTCGTGACGGATCCTTTCGGATCGGCGAATTTCAGGCTCCACAGGCGCCGTCTCTACAACTCTTTGTAGATCCAACTGTTGCTCTTCCTCTACGGGTTGAGCATTTTCCTGCGGTTCTCGAACTTCTTCGAGTTGTACTTTACTCCCACTGTTTCTCTTGGAAAGAAACTCTCTTTCAAGAAAAACGCAGTTCCGAGCAACAAACACTTTGTTCTCGGATTGGTTGTAAAAGTAGTATGCCTTGGTTTCCTTAGGATAACCAACAAAGTAGCATTTATCAGATTTGGGCTCGAGCTTATCTGTAATTAATCTCTTAACATAAGCTTCACAACCCCAAATCTTCAGGAAAGACACATTCGGAACATTTCCAGTCCACATCTCATGTGGTGTCTTTGCAACTGATTTTGACGGAACCCTATTTAGTGTAAACGCAGACGTTTCTAGAGCGTATCCCCAAAATGATAATGGAAGAGTTGAGAGACTCATCATTGATCGAACCATATCTAATAAAGTCCGATTCCTCCTCTCAGACACGCCATTCCATTGTGGTGTTCCAGGAGGAGTGAGTTGTGAAAAATTTCCACAATCTCTCAAATGATCACTGAATTCTTGGCTTAAGTATTCTCCTCCACGATCTGATCGAAGAGCCTTAATACTTTTGCCGAGTTGATTCTGTACTTCATTTTGGAACTCTTTGAACTTTTCAAAGGATTCCGACTTGTGTCTCATTAAATAGACATAGCCATACCTGCTGAAATCATCAGTGAAGGTAATGAAGTATCGAAAATTTCCTCTGGCACTTGTGCTCATTGGGCCGCATACATCTGTATGTATAAGGCCCAACAGGTCACTGGCCCTTTCGTTTGATTTGTTGAAAGGGGCTTTAGTCATTTTGCCTAGTAAACAAGATTCACATTTCTCACATGATTCATAATCAAATGAGCCCAAAAGCCCATCACTATGGAGCTTTTGAATCCGTTTCTCGTTTATGTGGCCCAAACGACAATGCCATAGAAAAGTCTGATTCGTGTCATTTGATTTGAATCTCTTGGTGTTAATGTTATAGATTTCTGTACTTTGGTTTAGAACATAAAGCCCATTCTCTAATGGGCTGCTACCATAATACATATCATTGTAATCAAAAGAACAACATTTATTCTTAATTGAAAACTGATATCCTTCCAAATCCAAAACAGGAATAGAAATAATATTTCTGCTTATAGCAGGTATATAGTAACAATTATGAAGTTCTAAAACCAAACCAGAAGGTAAAGGCAAGTTAAATGTTCCTACGGCTAATGCAGCAACTCTTGCTCCATTCCCCACACGCAGGTCCACTTGTCCCCTTTCCAACGTCCTACTGTTGCTTAGGCCCTGCATATTTGTACAAATATGAGCACCACAGCCGGTATCCAATACCCAAGAAGTAGAACCAGAAGTGGTAACATTTACTTCTATAACATAAATACCTGAAGATGAAGTCTCGAAAGTCTTCTTCTTCTTCTTCTTCTCTTCCAAGAATTTGTTGCAATTTCTCTTCCAATGCCCAGGCTCTTTACAGTAATGGCACTTATCAGTCTCAGATGGGCCCGGCTTGGGCTTCGGGGCTGGCGCAGGCGTGTCCTGGTTCTCAACCGGGACTGCCTTGCCCTTTCCCTTGCCTTTGCCTAGTTTCTTAAACTTCTTACCCCTTTGTACCATAAGTACATTAGGAGTGCCCTTCCTGATATTAGGCTCAGCTGTCTTGAGCATGCCATGCAGTTCAGTCAACGTCTTCGTCAAGTTGTTCATGTTATAGTTCATAACAAACTGATCATAACTTGATGGCAGTGACTGCAGAATGATGTCAGTAGCCAACTCTTGGCTAATGGGACAATCCAGTCTCCCCAGGTTATCAATATAACCCATCATCTTAATGACATGAGGACTGACCGGACTGTCCTTTGGTAGCTTGCATTCAATGAGAGATTTAACCGTCTGGTATCTCTCAGTTCGTGCTTGCTCCTGAAACATGCTTTTCAGGCTAGTAATCATCTCCACTGGCGACTCCACGTTCTCGTATTGCTTCTGCAAGTCCGAGTTCATGGTAGCCAACATGAGACAATTCACATCGACCACATCATTGGAATGCTTGTCCCAAGCACTCCTTTCTGCATGTGCAGCATTGGATCTCGGTTTTTCAGGGAGAACATTTTCAAGGACATAGTCCCGCTTCTCCTGCTTGAGAACAATTCTCAAGTTCCGATACCATTCGAGAAAATTCGATCCATTTAACTTGTCCTTCTCAAGGACGGATCGCAGGGAGAAAGAATTATTATGAGTAGTAGTCATAGCTGAGAACATAGAAAAGAAAATGGTTTAGTTATGATGTTCAAGAAATGAGAAATCTTAACTTTTAAGAAAACTCGCATTATATTCAATCAATGCTTCCTCAGATGAATATAATGATCCAAGACCCATATTTTACTAAATTCAAGTGAGCCACTGGCTATCACTCAATTTTAGCTATTTAGGTAAGCAACAACCTTGCTATTTATATCCAATATAACTCTTGGTTGTGGATCGACATCTTATGTCCAATCCAACTGATGTCTCTGGGCCCAAAACGATTTTGATGGCCCAGTCAAGCAAACCAATCTCTTCAGTCATGTAATTGTTGATGCCTTGCACTGCAAGCCCATTAACACGATTACTTCCTGCCTTACTCATGTAATTGTTGATACCTTGCACTGCAAGCCTATCGTACAATGAAATGAGTCTTGACAGTTGACAAGATTGGAAAGACATCAAGTATCACTTGATATTTGGTTGAGGAACGGAACCATTTAAAACGTTCAGTTTTACTATGTTTTAATTCTTATAATTAATTAATCCGCGATAACCGATCAATCCAATTGATCCGGTTTTGAATACCGGTCAGCGTCGATCGATGCTACATTAGCATCGGTCAGCGTCGATCGATGCTACATTAGCATCGGTCGATGTCAACCTAATCAAACCAATCGCATTTAAACCATTCACAGTGTTCGACCATTATTAACCAAGCTCGATAACCGGTCCAATCCAATTGAACCGATCCAACAATCTCGCGAGGCTGTGTCGATCGGTGCAACAATTGCATCGATCGTCACTAGGCGAAAACTTGGTTTATTCGGGTTTTCGCCCTGCATCGATCGATGCCGGATTGGCATCGATCGACACCATGCGAAAAACCCTAAATTTTATTCGGGTTTTCGCCCTGCATCGATCGATGCCGGATTGGCATCGATCGACACCATGCGAGAAAACCCTTAAACGTTTTCGATCAGAACCCTAAACTAGGTTTTTCAGGAAAACGAATTTTAGCATGCTTGTATCAATTATACACAGATTCAGATTCAACCAATCTAATCAATATGCTACAGATTCAATGGAACCCTAAAGCTCTGATACCACTGAAGGAATTTCTAGCAGATCCTAATCCAATTAGGCAACCCTGGTCTGAATTCCAAGCCTAGGATCTAAGGTTCATGTAATTGAATCTAACAGATCTCGAGATTACCTGATGAATATGCAGCGGAAGTGTTTACAGATAACCGAGATCACGAAGCGCCTCAAATGCTGCGCCTCTACTGGTATCCACACGCACACAAACTGGACCGCAGGGATGCTAGTGCCTTACAGAGATCTAATCTCCAGAGAGGATTCTATCTGTGTTCTGGTGGCTTTCAATTAGGTTAGGGACGAGTTTAGGTCGACCATATATCTTATATATGTCGGCTTAAACCACAACGGAATTGTTGGGAATGTCCTGAAATCTACTGTGCTATCTCTAGAAAGTATGATAAGTGTCGAGATCAGACATAAGTCATAAATACTGGGAGGTCATGATGACTTGCTAGAGCCCGCTCTTGATCTATAAGTTAAGTACTTATTACCAGTATTGTATGATCCCTAAGGGTCACACACCATAGCTAACGGGAAAGTTAACAAGGAATTAATACAGTAAGATGCAAGACATTTACTATATTTGTACAGAGAATTGGGTCAGACAAAATACAGTCTTTTTGTCTGATTTGGGTCTTGGGCCCAAAAGCCTAATAAGCCATTAGTTTAATTACTTGGGCCCATATAAGGAAGAGGAGGCGCCAGCAAGCCTAGCAGTTCTGCGATTTTCAGGTCTGGCCGTCCTCCTCTCTCTCTGTTGTTCCAGCTTGGTCTAGCAGCCTGATCCAGTAGCTTGTAAGCGTGTGGATACCAAGGAGGAGCCGGTAATCATCAGCTCTTGCAGATCTCGATATTCCCTTGATCAATCCGCTGCAATCATAAGGTAATGATCCTGATCTGTTTATGATTCAACTGCAAATCACCTAGATCCTAGTTGATTATGTTAGGTTGTAATCTGATAATTACACCAATGAACCAACATAATCCAACAGTGGTATCAGAGCCTAGGTCGTTAGGTTTTTGCTGTTTGGATCATATTTAGGTTGTTTTAATGTTTAGAATCGAATTTGTGTTAAGAAATTTGATTAGAAAACTTGAAAACCTAAAAAGTAAATCGCATGATCCGATTGAAACCCATCGGTATGCGATGTGAACGCCCGTATCGATCGACGAGGGAGCGAGATATCGATCGATATGAATCGGATCGATTGCTTCTCGCTGTCCTGATGACCCGATCGCAACGAGCTGATGCACGCGAGTATCGATCGACGTGTAAGCGTCATATCGATCGATATGCTGGCGAGGCATACGTTCCGCGAGTAGCCAATCGGTTCAGCCGAGCTTCGCGGTTCGTTCTTCCCAAACCCGCGACAATGAACCGATCAAACCGATTGTGGTTCATTGTCAGCTTTAGCTAAAACCGCAAGTTAGGTCAAAATTGGCTAAAACACAAGGTGTTTCTTCCCGGTTTTGGACTTAACCGAACCGATCCAATTTAATTGGTGGTTCAAGCGGTTAACCCAAATCGCGGTTTGCTGGAAATTATTTAATACAATTGGTATTATTTAATTTCTGGTTAAACCGGATTTAAATTCAAAAATTGAATTTTAACCTAAACCGAAGGCTGGTCTAAGTTTGATTTGGTTGGACCAAATAATTTAGAGCTGGTCTGGTTTAGTAAATAACCAGTTGGATTTAGTAGTTAATTTGGTCTTGGACCAGAATTAATGAACCGACTCGGTTATGTCAAATTATTGGGCCAATTGGAATTCTGTTGTCTTGGGCCAAGAATTGGGCCTATAATTTGTGACCCAACCGAAAACTTTAAATTAGAAATTTCTATTTTTAGCATGTTTCTAGATTTAGAAAGTTTCTAAAATAAGTAAGTTTCCCAAAATAGTAATCTTCTATTTTTGGAAAGAAAACCCAAAATCCTCAAAACCAATATCAAGCTTGGATGTCTTGCCCAATCTTGTCAGCTACTTAACGCTTATTCAATTACAGATATGGCTTACAGTGTGAGGTGTCTGTTTTTGCGTAAGTAAAGTAGTATATAGTCACTAATTTCATTGGGAGCTAGTCCCAGACTTTAGTGATTATTTGGCTGTAAGAGATTGGTTTCTTTGACTGGGCCATCGGGAGTCCCGGGCCTTGAGACATCTGGTGAATTGGGCCTTGGGCCCAATCCACAACCGAGAGTTATATGGATATAACTAGCAGTGTGCATGCTTACCAAGTAAAGCTAATTCCGGGTGACGGCCAGTGGCCCACTTTGGTTTTAGTTGAACATGGGTCTCGGAATCATTGCATTCATATGAGGTTAAACAAAGAAATTTTGAATGCAATGCGAGTTTTCTTATAAGTTATTAAGATTACTCTTTTATGAACTAAATAACTAAAACTCTATTGTCTCATAATTTCAGCTATGTCAAGCACAACAACACAAAACACTTTCTCGATCCGGTCTGCCCTTGAGAAGGACAAACTGAACGGATCAAACTTCCTGAACTGGTCCAGGAACCTGAGACTTGTGCTCAGGCAGGAGAAGAAGGCTTATGTCCTTGAAAGAGTTCTCCCCCCTAGACCTGCGAATAATGCCACACAAGCTGTGAAGAATGCTTGGGATACGCATTCTTCAGATGCTAATGACGTGGTTTGCCTAATGTTGGCGACAATGGCTCCCGATCTGCAGATTCAGTGGGAAGGCCTGACTTGTCCCATGGAACTGATGGCAAACCTGAAAGCGTTGTTTCAGGAGCAGGCTCGTACAGAGATATTCCAAACTGTTAAGAATCTCTTGGACTGTAAAATGGCTAAGGATACAGCAGTGAGTCCACATGTTCTGAAAATGATGGGTTATCTCGATCATTTGACTAGACTCGACTGTCCTATAAGCCAAGAGCTTGCTTGTGATATCGTTCTGCAGTCTCTTACTCCTGCATATGACCAGTTCACCTTGAACTATAATATGCATGGGTTGACAAAGACTTTGCCTGAGCTACATGGTATGCTCAAGACTGCAGAACCTAATCTGAAGAAGGCCAAGGACCCGTCTGTACTCATGGTGCAGAAGGGCAAGGGTTTTAAGAAATCTGCTGCAGACAAGGGAAAGGGCAAGGCTGTCCACAACGAAAAGGCCAAACCCAAGCCCGTGTCTAAAGCTGGGCCTTCTGATATCTGCCACTTTTGCAAAGAGGCAGGGCATTATCGCAGGGACTGTAAGAAATACCAGGAAAGTCTGAAGGAGAAGAAGAAGTCCTTCGCGACTACATCTTCAGGTATTTTTGTTATTGAAGTAAATACTACTACTTCTGATAATACCACTTGGGTATTAGATACTGGATGTGGGGCTCATATTTGTACTAATGTGCAGGCGCTCAGCAACAGTAGAAGGTTGAAGCAAGGGCAAGTAGAGTTGCGGGTTGGCAATGGAGCGAAGGTTCCAGCACTGGCCGTTGGCACTTACTTGTTGTCTTTACCTTCTGGATTGATTTTAGAACTTGAGAATTGTTATTTTGTACCTGCTATAAGCAGAAATATCATTTCAGTTTTATTATTGGATTTACAAGGATTTGATTTTTCTATTAAGAATAAATTGTGTTCCTTTAATCTCAATGATATGTTCTATGGCTGTGCCCCTCTTATTAATGGGATGTACATGCTGGATCAATCTACTCCAGTATATAACATTAATACAAAACGGTTCAAATCTAACGAAGAAAATGAAACGTTTCTCTGGCATTGTCGTTTGGGGCACATTAGTGAGAAACACGTCAAGAGACTCCATTCAAATGGACTCTTGGGCTCATTTGACTTTGAGTCTTGTGAGCAATGCGAATCTTGCCTAATGGGCAAAATAACACGGGCCCCTTTTAATAAACCTACAGAAAGGGCCAGTGAACTATTGGGCCTGATACATACTGACGTGTGTGGCCCAATGTCCACAAATGCTAGAGGAAACTATCAGTACTTCATTACATTCACTGATGATTTCAGTAGATATGGATATGTCTACTTGATGAAACATAAGTCGGAAACCTTTGAGAAGTTCAAAGAATTCCATAATGAAGTACAGAACCAGCTTGGTAAAAGTATTAAGGCTCTTCGGTCGGACCGAGGAGGAGAATACTTGAGCCAGGAATTCCGTGATCATCTGAGTGAGTGTGGGATCATCTCCAAACTCACACCTCCTGGAACACCTCAGTGGAATGGTGTGTCTGAGAGAAGGAATCAGACATTGTTAGATATGGTCCGATCCATGATGAGTCACACAGACCTTCCTATATCCCTTTGGGGATATGCTTTGCTGACCGCAACGTTCACACTGAACAGAGTGCCATCAAAAGCAGTAGCAAAGACACCATATGAGTTATGGACTGGAAAAGCTCCAGCAATGTCTTTTCTCAGAATTTGGGGTTGTGAAGCCTATGTCAAAAGATTAATCTCAGACAAGCTTACACCAAAATCTGACAAATGCTACTTCATTGGTTATCCTAGGGATACCAAGGCTTATTACTTCTATCTGCGATCCGAGAACAAGATCTTTGTTGCTCGGGATTGTACTTTTCTTGAGAGGGAATTTCTCTCTAAGAAAGATAGTGGGAGTAAGGTACAACTTGATGAAATTCAAGAAGGACAGGAACCTGTTCAACCTAATGAGGAAGAACAGCAGGATGAATTACATGAAGCTGTAATAGAACCTGAACCTGAAGTACCTGAAGTTCAAAGATCCGGAAGGATCCGTCACGAACCCGATAGATATCAGGGATTCCTCGTGACTAATTGCCATGATCTTTTGATCATTGACGGTGATGAACCCTCGAACTTTGCAGAAGCCATGATAGGCCCTGACTCCTCAAAGTGGCGTGAAGCCACTGAATCCGAGATGGACTCCATGTCTGTCAACCGAGTGTTTTCACTGGTTGACTTACCCGCTGGTGCTAAAGCCATCGAGTGTAAATGGATCTTCAAGAAGAAGATTGACATGGATGGAAATGTCCAGATTTACAAGGCCAGGTTGGTGGCAAAAGGTTTCAAACAAATTCATGGTATAGACTATGATGAAACCTATTCACCAGTGGCCATGATGAAATCAATTCGGATTCTCCTAGCAACTGCCGCTTATTATGATTATGAGATTTGGCAGATGGATGTGAAAACCGCCTTCCTGAATGGAATCTTGGAGGAGGATGTGTATATGACACAGCCTGACGGTTACATTGATCCTAAGAATGCTGGGAAAGTATGCAAACTTCATAAATCCATTTATGGATTGAAGCAAGCATCCAGGAGTTGGAATCTTCGTTTTGATGAGGCAATATAGAATTTTGACTTCATCAGAAACAAGGAAGAACAATGTGTGTATAAGAAAACTAGTGGGAGCAAAGTGGCGTTTCTTATCCTATATGTCGATGACATATTGCTTCTTGGAAATGATATTCCAATGCTGAATTCTGTTAAAGACTGGCTGGGAAGTTGTTTTTCCATGAAGGACATGGGTGAAGCCGCGTATGTTCTTGGAATCCGAATCTTTAGAGACAGATCTAAAAGGCTGGTTGGACTTTGTCAAGATTCTTATATAGACAAAGTCCTGCATCGATTCGGAATGGATAAATCCAAGAAAGGATTCACGCCAATGATACATGGTGCTACACTAAGCAAGGATCAGTGTCCTAAAACACCTGATGAGCTTAAGCGCATGAGTAGGATTCCTTATGCTTCGGCTATAGGATCTATCATGTATGCCATGATCTGTACTCGTCCTGATGTTGCTTATGCACTAAGCATGACGAGTAGATACCAGTCTAATCCAGGTGAGAATCACTGGATTGCCGTAAAGAATATCCCGAAGTATTTAAGGAATACTAAGGATAAGTTCTTGGTTTACGGAGGAAGTGAAGTGCTTGATATGAGTGGATTCACGGATGCAAGTTTTCAGACAGATAAAGATGATTTCCGGTCACAGTCTGGTTACATCTTCTGTCTGAATGGCGGTGCAGTAAGTTGGAAGAGCTCCAAGCAGAGCACCGTGGCAGATTCCACAACTGAAGCTGAATACGTCGCTGCTTCAGAAGCTGCGAAGGAAGGAGTTTGGATAAGGAACTTCATGATTGAACTCGGTGTATTCCCAAATGCCACTGAGCCTCTAACACTGTATTGTGACAACAATGGTGCAATTGCTCAAGCTAAGGAACCGAGACATCATCAGAAATCAAAACATATTATGAGAAGGTATCACCTGATTCGTGATATAGTGAATAGAGGTGAAGTGATGGTCAGCAGAGTTCCCACTGATGAGAACGTGGCTGACCCGTTGACAAAGCCACTCCCGAGACCTAAGCACGAGTTGCATACTGCTGCTGTAGGAATAAGAGATATTCAAATGTAATCTCTTTTTGAGTGGGAGTTGTGAGGGCTTTATCTTAGTTATTTTGATTGGTTCATGTAAACATTTTAATGTTAATGAAATTTTATTTCTGGATTATTTTTAACTGTGATATAAAATAATCGTTCCAAAATGATTCATGTCATTATATATGGGCCATCGAAGTACATGAGTAGACTTGATCCTGAAACCCCATGTTTAACGAAATGACATAAATCATAGTGTCCATAGTCGAAGGTTGTTGAAATTGGAACACCAACAACCATTTGAGACTAGAGTGTGTTGAGACTTATGACCAAGTTTCGAGGGGTCATAGATGCGCGGCATCAAAGTCGACACATAGGTATATGTAGGGGAGCATATGACCGGACATGGCCCGCTGATGAGAACTCTACAAGATATTAATATCTGTGTCATGAGAGGTTCTCATTTATGACTATAGAGTATAGTCCTTAGACCTGAGTTCGCATGCATGTGGCTGCACATGGATTGATGCGCTTTGATCATTGTCTAACGCTGTTTCGTAACTGGGAGCTATAAGGACCTTGGTTGGGTGTATTATGAAGTGTGTAGTTCATAGTGATGGAACAAGATGGGATTTGTCCCTGCCGTTTAACGGAGGTAATATCTCTAGGCCAATCAGAGACTTGATAGCTGGTAAGAGAGTGGCCACTCCCAAACGGACTTGCCCAAGTCGTTTGAATTGTCAGTATCAAATATGGTCCGATGAACATGGTCTGGCTATATAAGGATGACACGCATCTTGCCTTATGCCAGATCGAGATATTGAGACAAAAGGATTAGGGAATGTAGGATTCCAGTACAAGTGGGAGATTGTTGGGAATATCCTGAAATCTACTGTGCTATCTTTAGAAAGTATGATAAGTGTCGAGATCAGACATAAGTCATAAATACTGGGAGGTCATGATGACTTGCTAGAGCCCGCTCTTGATCTATAAGTTAAGTACTTATTACCAGTATTGTATGATCCCTAAGGGTCACACACCATAGCTAACGGGAAAGTTAACAAGGAATTAATACAGTAAGATGCAAGACATTTACTGTATTTGTACAGAGAATTGGGTCAGACAAAATACAGTCTTTTTGTCTGATTTGAGTCTTGGGCCCAAAAGCCTAATAAGCCATTAGTTTAATTACTTGGGCCCATATAAGGAAGAGGAGGCGCCAGCAAGCCTAGCAGTTCTGCGATTTTCAGGTCTGGCCGTCCTCCTCTCTCTCTCTCTGTTGTTCCAGCTTGGTCTAGCAGCCTGATCCAGTAGCTTGTAAGCGTGTGGATACCAAGGAGGAGCCGGTAATCATCAGCTCTTGCAGATCTCGATATTCCCTTGATCAATCCGCTGCAATCATAAGGTAATGATCCTGATCTGTTTATGATTCAACTGCAAATCACCTAGATCCTAGTTGATTATGTTAGGTTGTAATCTGATAATTACACCAATGAACCAACATAATCCAACAGGAATTAACCAACGATTAAACCGTATTAATCTGGTTAATCCGCGAGTGCATCGATCGATGCAATACCTGCAACGATCGATGCTCCCCAGAACATTGATATCGAATGCTTATAAAAATATGCATTCATTGGATCATTACATTAATGATCAACCTCGTCTATGACGCCCAGTTTTCTTAGGTGTGTGACCCTGTAGAATCATATAACACTAGCAATGAGTTCTCAACTCATTGATTATAAGTGGCTTCTAGCAAAGCGTTATGACTACCTAGTGTTATGTGATTGTCTCATCTCGACTATACGACTTTCACTTAGAGCAAGTACAGTAGATTTCAGGACATTCCCAACAGATACTTGTTCTCTAAAGTTTTCACATGCAAGAGTGGTGATGTGGCATGAAGAGATGAGAAGGGAGGGAACACTTGTGGGACACTTTTCGCACCTTAGCACAATGAGTTTTGCTATAAATGCTGAGACTCTCATTATTTGGCACACAAAAACATTAGAAGAAGAAGAGAGAGATATGGAGGAGAACCATAGGAGAGAGAGAGATAGAACCCGGAAGAGAGAGAAGGAGGGAAAGAGGAGAGAGAAGATGAGGATGGTCCGGAGGCTCGATCGGAATCACTAAGGTCAACATTACGGTCAAGTGCGGATTAAGGTCGGGTCAAAGCAAATTGACGATTCGGAGAAGGTTTGGGTTCGTGCTGGGTCTCGTTTTTCTGCTAATACTTCTAGAGGAGAGAGAAGATGAGGATGGTCCGGAGGCTCGATCGGAATCACTAAGGTCAACATTACGGTAAAGTTCGTATCAAGGTCGGGTCAAAGCAAGTTGACGATTTGAGGAAGGTTCGGGTTAGCGTCGGGTTCGTGCCGGGTCTCGTTTTTCTGCTAGTCCGTCAATCCGTCCGTCTGCCATCACAATATCACTGTGAGTCGGCTAAATTGTGTGATGCAGTTAGTTAGAATCATATAGATCCAGAATTGATAAACCGTAGTTTAGGTAGCATACCCGATTGATTGAATTGGTTAAAACGGCTAGGTTGATTAATAACTCGGTTAACTAATTAAGTGGTTAGGTTAAGGGATGCATGCTAGTTAGCTTATATCTGTAATCGTTGATAATTCGTTGATTGATTGATTGGGTGTTGCATTAAGTGATTGATAGTTCGTTGATTGCTTGATTAGGTGATGCATACATATAGAACGGCATGCTAGGACGTATATGCATATATAAGTATTTAAGAATGTATCTAAAGGAATCTATATACGGGAAATTATGAGTTGATTAAAATACGGTTAAAAGACATAACACACTTAGAATATAATAACAAGGTGGATTAATTAGTCGAGTTAAGGGTAATGAATGGAAGTTAATGAATAATGAGATTTCGGGGAGTTAGTAATCACTAACTCTAAACCGACATATCGAAGACTTATTAAAGATACTTAGGAAAGGATAAATAAAAGAAGTGGTGTGATTTATGGGCCGTCTACGGGATTAGTAATCCACTAATTCCAAGGTAGCGGATTGAATGAGTAAAGGTTAAGGATTGACTGAGTAAAGGTTAAGGACATATTAAAAGACTAATAAACCTAAATAACTGTTTGTGTGGTGTTGTGATTGTTGATTCTGTGATTGTGTATCTACTTCGGTGTTGGGCCGAGTAGACTGTTGATTGTTTGTGTGATTGTGTATCTACTTCGGTGTTGGGCCGAGTAGACTGTTGATTGTTTGTGTGATTGTGTATCTACTTCGGGGTTGGGCCAACTAGACTGTTGATTGCTTGATTGTTTATCTACTTCGGGTTTGGGCCGAGTATACTGCACTGATAGAGACTTACTCTGGTGCGGAACTGGGTAAGTCTGGGTAAGGTCGGGTGATGTGGAGGTTGGTGATATACACTGGGGATTGAGATGGTAGTTCTATTTGACCTTGTTGGTATTGGCGTGATAGAGTCCCGATGAGTTTGCTTGTTTACTTTATTGTTATTAGGACTCTATAGGGTGCGCTAGATCCCGCAAGTCTAGAGATTGCGTTCCGGTACTTCCGACCCGATTGGATCCTCGGGTAGTTACCTGATCGGACACGGACCTTCGGGTGATGATTCTGGTTATGGTGTTAACCTATTGAGTGACGCTGGTAGGTGTGTGGCCTGGAGAATACGGGGTCGCGTCCTAGGGCCGGACTGCATGGAAGCTTTGGTTATCTAGGGGTAGCCCGAGACACCGCGTATCGATGGACAGAGAACGGTGTCCTAGTTGTAAGACTTCGTTTTTCGTCTAGGAGTAGTGGGAGGTTTAGTTACCGTGGGGTAGCTAAGTGTTCCCGTGGAAGTTACCGAGTTTTTGTTTGGGGTCCATGGTGTGGAGATTGCGTTAGAGATGCGATAGATAGATCGAGTTTAATTGAGAGCATGTGCCGCAATGTTCTCGATTCCCTTGGTTGCTTTTGTGTTGTTGTGTTGTTATTCGAATGCTTGTGTGTTGTGGACCTCGCCACGTCCTGGTAGCACGTGACCAGCTATTTGTACTTGATTGTTATTTTGGATTTGGGCGGGATTATTAGATTGTTAGCAGCCTTTAGTTGGGAGCCGTCTCATTGGGTAATCTTAGATTGCTCATTAGACTCTTTTGTATTTTCAGGTTTGGCATAGCTCGGCGGATGCGTAGGACACTCGGAGTAGTCTCGGGTTGGCATTTGGTATCGGTTGTTATGCGTTTTGACTTTATTTTCGGTTTCAGATTTTATGGGCCCAGCTAAATGATTTGTATTGAACCGTATATTGTTATTAATAAGATTTATATTTTTAAAGTAATAAAAATGGAATAATTCCCTGATATACGGTTTAGTCCGAACCGAACGCAACTCGTGGAAGCGGTACGGGTTGAAAAGCCTCGTATCGTGGAAACGAGGTAAACGGAGTCAACAGTGGTTTGGTTTCAGCCTTTGTCTCAAACCGGACTGTCTCTGGCTTTCGTATTGTGACAAACTCTTCTCGTATGACTGCTCGGGTTCGATAGGTCATGTTCTTGTTTGATTGTTGGCCGGTCAGCTCGTCGGTCAGCGGAAAATGGGAAGTGTTGGAACGTTTAGATGAATCCTGATTCAATTCCAGATTCAGATTATCCTAAACATGCGATCTAGGTTCTTCTCAGAATAGAAACAAATGATGATCTCACCTTATACCTGTTATTGCAGCGGAGATGGATGGTATGTCTGAGATCAGAGAAACACCGAGGGATGAATCCTCCAAAGGTTCACACACGCTTTCACAGGAAACAGCTGCTAGACCACAAGGGGAACTCGGCGCAGAGAGAGAGAGTTTTCGGCTCTAGTGTTAGGGTTAATCAGTCTGAAACTCGAGTTTTATGACACAAAACTCGTCCTGTTCCGTTTGGGCCATTTGGCCCAAATACCAATTAACTCGTCGGTGTTTGCGCACTGCATCGATCGTTGCACCTCATGCATCGATCGATGCACAGTGGCTAAACCTTTTATTCTCTCTAAGTACAGTAAATGCCTAGCACTTTTACTGTACTTCTGCTAAACCGTTCCTACACATTTTCCTGTTAGCTTAGGCGTGTGACCCATATGGGATCATATAATAAAGGCAATAAGTCCAAGACTTATAGATCATGAGCGGACTCTAGCAAGCCATCATGACCCCAGTATTATATGACTTATGTCTGATCATTGACATACTCTTACTTTCTAGAGACAGTACCGAGATTACTGGACACAATTCCAACAATCTCCCACTTGTACTGGAATCTCTGTATTCATAATCCTTTTGTCTCAATATCTCGATTAGTCATAAGGCAAGATTAGTGTCATCCTTATAAAGCCTAATCTTGTTCATCGGACTCTGATTTGATACTGACAATCCAAACGACTCGGGAAAGTCCGTTTGAGCATGGCCATGCATTTTCCAGTATTCAAATCTCCGATTGGCCTAGAGATATTCACTCCATTTATATTGGAGGGACAAATCCCGTCTTGTTCCATCACTGTAAACTACTCATTTCTTAATGTACCCAAACAAGGTCCTTATAACTATCGCAAAACGATAGTGTTAGACAATGATCAAAATGCATCAGTCCATGTGCAGTCACATGCATGCGAACTCAGGTCTAAGGACTATACTCTATAGTCGTAGTAAGAATCTCTTATGACACAGATATAAATATCCTGAAGAGTTCTTATAAGCGGGTCTTGTCCGGTCGTATGTTCCCAAACATACACCTATATACTGACTTTGATGCCGCGCATCTATGACACACTGAGACTTTGTCATAAGTCATGTACCAATCCAGTCTCACACGGTTGTTGATGTTCCAATTTCAACAACCTTCGACTGGGGACGGGATGATATAAAACATCTATCAAATATAGGGTCTCATGATCAAGCTAAATGACTTCGATGACTCAAGATCAAGTCATTTACTTCGATGACCTATAAAATGGTTCATATCATTTTGGAACGATTATTTCATCACAGTTAAAATAATCTTGAAATAATAATTTCATTAAACATAAAATAATGTTTTACAAGAACATATCAAATAACTAAAATAAAGCTCACAAAACTCCCACTCAAATTTAGATTACATTTCAATGTTTCTAATGCCTACAGCTTCAGTCAGGAACTCGAGCTTAGGCCTTGGGAGTGGCTTTGTCAACGGATCAGCGACATTATCATCTGTCGGAACTCGGCTGATCTTGACTTCCTTTCTATTAACGATGTCACGTATCAAGTGATATCTTCTTTGAACATGCTTGGATTTCTGGTGTGATCTTGGTTCCTTTGCCTGAGCTATAGCACCATTGTTGTCACAAAATAGCGCCAGAGGCTCAGCCGCATCTGGTATCACACCTAGTTCCATAATGAACTTTCGTATCCAAACAGCTTCCTTCGCTGCTTCTGAGGCGGCGATATATTCAGCTTCTGTAGTGGAATCAGCAACGGTGTCCTGCTTGGAGCTTCTCCAACTTACTGCACCGCCATTCAGACAAAAGACATAACCGGACTGTGACCGGAAATCATCTGTGTCTGTCTGGAAACTTGCGTCCGTGAATCCACTGACTTTAAGCACATCACTTCCACCGTACACCAAGAATTTATCCTTAGTATGTCTTAGATACTTCAAGATATTCTTTACGGCAATCCAATGGTTTTCACCTGGATTTGACTGGTATCTACTCGTCATGCTCAATGCATAAGCAACATCAGGACGAGTACAGATCATGGCATACATGACAGATCCTATTGCAGATGCATAAGGAATATTCTTCATGCGCTCAAGCTCAGCAGCCGATGTAGGACTCTGCTTCTTGCTTAGCGTTATGCCATGCACCATTGGTGTGAAGCCCTTCTTGGAATCTTTCATGCTGAATCTTTGTAGGACTTTGTCAATGTATGAGTCTTGACACAAGCCTATCAGCCTCTTAGGTCTATCACGATAGATCCTAATTCCAAGAACGTATGCGGCTTCACCCATGTCTTTCATGGAAAAACAACTTCCAAGCCAGTCTTTTACGGACTTTAGCATTGAAACGTCGTTTCCGAGAAGCAGTATGTCATCGACATACAGAATAAGAAATACAACTTTGCTCCCACTAGATTTCTTATACACGCATTGTTCTTCTTCGTTTCTAATGAAGTCAAATTGCTTGATCGCTTCATCAAAACGAAGATTCCAGCTCCTCGATGCTTGCTTCAATCCATAAATGGATTTATGAAGCTTGCATACTTTCCCAGCATTCTTCGGATCTATGTAACCGTCAGGTTGTGTCATATACACATCCTCTTCCAGAATACCATTCAGGAAGGCGGTTTTCACGTCCATCTGCCAAATTTCATAATCATGAAAAGCTGCAGTTGCTAGTAGAATCCGAATAGATTTCATCATAGCCACTGGTGAATAGGTTTCATCGTAGTCCACACCGTGAACTTGTCTGAAACCTTTTGCCACCAACCTGGCTTTATAAATCTGGACATTTCCATCCACGTCAATCTTCTTCTTGAAGATCCATTTGCACTCGATGGCTTTTACACCAGCGGGTAAGTCAACCAACGAAAACACTTGGTTGACCGACATGGAGTCCATTTCGGAATCAGTGGCCTTGCGCCACTTAGAGGAATCTGGGCCCATCATGGCTTGATTGAAGTTCGATGGTTCATCACCATCAATGATCAAAAGATCATGACAGCCAGTCACGAGGAACCCTTGATATCTCTCGGGTTCGTGACGGATCCTCCCGGATCTTCGAACTTCAGGTACTACAGGTTCAGGCTCTACAATTTCTTGTAGGTCCTCCTGCTGCTCTTCCTCATTAGGTTGAGCAGTATCCTGTTCATCTTGAATTTCTTCAAGCAGTACCTTACTCCCACTTTCTTTCTTAGAGAGAAACTCCCTCTCAAGAAAGTTACAATCCCGGGCAACAAAAATCTTGTTCTCGGAACGTAGATAGAAGTAATAAGCCTTGGTTTCCCGTGGATAACCAATGAAATAGCATTTATCAGATTTTGGTGTAAGCTTGTCTGAGATTAATCTCTTGACATAAGCTTCACAACCCCAAATTCTGAGATAAGACAGCACTGGAGCTTCTCCAGTCCATAATTCATATGGTGTCTTTGCTACTGCTTTTGATGGCGCTCTATTTAGAGTGAACATTGCTGTTAGCAGAGCATATCCCCAAAGGGATATTGGAAGGTCTGTGTGACTCATCATAGATCGAACCATATCCAATAAGGTCCGATTTCTCCTCTCAGACACACCATTCCATTGAGGTGTTCCAGGAGGAGTGAGTTGGGATACAATCCCACACTCTCTCAGATGATCACTGAATTCCTGGCTTAAGTATTCTCCTCCTCGGTCAGACCGAAGAGCCTTAATGCTTTTGCCAAGTTGGTTCTGTACTTCATTTTGGAATTCTCTGAACTTTTCAAAAGATTCAGACTTATGTTTCATCAAATAAACATATCCATACCTACTGAAATCATCAGTGAAGGTAATGAAGTACTGATAGTTTCCTCTTGCATTTGTGGACATTGGGCCACACACATCAATGTGTATCAGGCCCAATAAGTCACTGGCCCTCTCGTTAGGTTTATTAAAGGGGTCCCGTGTCATTTTGCCCATCATGCATGATTCGCATTTCTCACATGACTCAAAGTCAAATGAGCCAAGAAGTCCATTCGAATGGAGCCTCTTGATGCGTTTCTCGCTGATGTGCCCTAAACGACAATGCCATAGAAACGTTCGGTTTTCCTCATTAGGTTTAAACCGTTTTGTATTAATGTTATAAATTGGCGCAGATTGATCGAGTATGTAAAGCCCATTCGAAAGAGGGGCAGAACCATAGAACAAATTGTTGCGATTGAAGGAACATAATTTATTCTTAACTGAAAAATCATAACCTTCCAAATCCAACAAAGAAATTGAAATAATATTTCTGCTTATAGCAGGTACAAAATAACAATTATTCAGTTCTAAAATCAATCCCGAAGGTAAAGACAACAAGTATGTGCCTACAGCTAGTGCTGAAACTTTCGCTCCATTCCCAACTCGTAGCTCCACTTGTCCTTGCTTCAGCCTTCTACTGTTGCTGAGTGCCTGCATATTAGTACAAATATGAGCCCCACAACCAGTATCCATGACCCATGAGGTATTATCAGAAGTAGTTGTATTAACTTCTATAACAAAAATACCTGATGAAGAAGTCTCGAAAGTCTTCTTCTTCAATTCCTTTAGACCTTCCTGGAATTTCTTACAATCTCTTCTCCAATGCCCCAGTTCTTTGCAGAACCTGCACATGTCAGTAGGCCCAGCCTTGGACTTGGGCTTGGGCTTTGGCGTGTCCTTGTCCGTGACTTGGACAGCCTTGGCCTTTCCCTTATCCTTAGCAGAGGATTTCTTAAACCCCTTGCCCTTCTGCACCATAAGCACATTGGGGTCCTTGGCGGTTTTCCTCAAGTTGGGCTCTGCAGTCTTGAGCATTCCGTGAAGCTCAGGTAGTGTCTTACTCAAGCCATGCATGTTAAAGTTCAGAATGAACTGATCATAGCTTGCAGGTAAAGACTGCAGAATGATGTCGCAGGCAAGTTCCTGGTTGATTGGGCAGTCGAGTTTCTGAAGATGATCGAGATAACCCATCATCTTCAAGACATGAGGACTCACTGCCGCATTCGCAGCCAACTTGCAGTCCAAGAGGTTCTTAACTGTTTGAAACCTCTCAGTCCTAGCCTGCTCCTGAAAAAGCGATTTCAGGCTTGCCATTATCTCGATGGGAGACAATACACTTTCGAACTGTTTTTGCAGCTCAGGAGTCATTGTCACCAACATCAGGCAATAGACATCATTTTCATCTGACGAATGCTTTTCCCAAGCATTGTGCAGAGTCCTGGCGGCATTGGCAAGAGGCCTCTCGGGGAGGGGATCACGAAGGACATAGTCCTTCTTCTCCTGCTTGAGGACCAGCCTCAAGTTCCTTGACCACGTCAGGAAGTTCGTTCCAGTCAGCTTCTCCTTCTCGAGAACAGACCGGATCGAGAATGTGTTTTGTGTGCTTGTAGTAGTCATATCTGAAATATATAAATAAAAAGGTTATTAGTTAAATGTTCAAAATGATTAATCTCGTATTAAAATTAATATGATTAATCATGCATTATATTCAATAACATCAGTTACCCTCAATAGAATATAATGATTCCAAGATCCACATATAACTAAGATTAAAGTGGGCCACTGGCCGTCACCCAACCTTAGCTTATATCGGTAAGCCCTATATCGGCTAATTATATCCGTGATATAACTCTTGGTTGTGAATCTGGGCCCGAGGCCCAATCCACTCTGATGTCTCAAGGCCCGGGACTCCCGATGGCCTAGTCAAGAAAACCAGACTATACAGTCATGTAATCATTAATGTCTGGGACTCCCAATGACATTTATGAATCACAAACCGTCTTACCCACGCAAAAGCAGACATCCTCACACTGTAAGGCCATGAATGCAATTGAATGGGCTTTGACAGCTGACATAGCTTGGACAAGACATCCAACGCTTGATATTATTTGAGGTTCGTAGGTTTATTTAAAATCATTCCCAAAATAGAAGATTACTATTTCGGGAAACTTTCCATTTTAGGAAACCTACTATTTTTGGAAACTTTCTAAAATTGGAAACTTTCTAAAAACGGAAACTTTCTAACTTTAGAAATTTCTTAAAATCCAAAACCCGCAAATTCAGAAACTTCTATTTTAAAAAACTTTCTAATTTCAAAATTTCGGAAACTTTAATTTAAAATCGACTTTATAATATTATAAAATAAATTTTAAATTGATCTGAAGAAAAACTCAAATAATTGGCCCAATTGTTTTAACTTCTTGGCCCGAGGCCCAAGAATTTGTGCATGTCCAAGACATGACCCAATTGTCCAATTATTTGACATAACCGGTCTGGTTCATTAAAACTGGTCTAACCAAGTTTTAATTACTACGATGACCACAATTGTCAACCGGTTATTTACTAAACCGGATTTTCTCAATTTATTTGGTCCAACCAAATCAAATTAGAAATTCCTGGTTTAGGCACTAAATCCAATAATTCTTTCGACATTGGATTTCTTATCCCGGTTTAACCAGACTTAATAAAATTATTAAATCTGTTTATTAAACCGAGACGTTTAATTTTAATTAAATTAAACCGAGCCGAAACCCTAACCGCATCGATCGATGCTCACAGCATCGATCCTGCAACGATCGTTCATCGATCCTGCATCGATCGATGCTCTCACGCGTGCACGAACGGTTATCAGGTTTGGCCGAGAGATTCTCGCGAGATCCATGCGATCGTTCGAACGATCCATGCGATCGCGGTCAATCTCTCGCGACTGCAACGATCGATCCTTGCATTGCATCGATCGATGCAATGCGATCTCAGTCGATGCAAAATCAGTTTAGATCACATACCAAATCAATATAGTTTGGTCATGCGATTTTTAAACAGTTTGTTTAGGATTCAATTCTTGTTTCTTAAGTGATTTATCTTATCAGTAGTTGATTCAAAACACTTTTAAACAAGAAAACAGTCCTAAACATGAATCTAAACAAGAAAAACCAGAACCTAATGCTCTGATACCACTGTTGGAACGTTTAGATGAATCCTGATTCAATTCCAGATTCAGATTATCCTAAACATGCGATCTAGGTTCTTCTCAGAATAGAAACAAATGATGATCTCACCTTATACCTGTTATTGCAGCGGAGATGGATGGTATGTCTGAGATCAGAGAAACACCGAGGGATGAATCCTCCAAAGGTTCACACACGCTTTCACAGGAAACAGCTGCTAGACCACAAGGGGAACTCGGCGCAGAGAGAGAGAGTTTTCGGCTCTAGTGTTAGGGTTAATCAGTCTGAAACTCGAGTTTTATGACACAAAACTCGTCCTGTTCCGTTTGGGCCATTTGGCCCAAATACCAATTAACTCGTCGGTGTTTGCGCACTGCATCGATCGTTGCACCTCATGCATCGATCGATGCACAGTGGCTAAACCTTTTATTCTCTCTAAGTACAGTAAATGCCTAGCACTTTTACTGTACTTCTGCTAAACCGTTCCTACACATTTTCCTGTTAGCTTAGGCGTGTGACCCATATGGGATCATATAATAAAGGCAATAAGTCCAAGACTTATAGATCATGAGCGGACTCTAGCAAGCCATCATGACCCCAGTATTATATGACTTATGTCTGATCATTGACATACTCTTACTTTCTAGAGACAGTACCGAGATTAATGGACACAATTCCAACAATCTCCCACTTGTACTGGAATCTCTGTATTCATAATCCTTTTGTCTCAATATCTCGATTAGTCATAAGGCAAGATTAGTGTCATCCTTATAAAGCCTAATCTTGTTCATCGGACTCTGATTTGATACTGACAATCCAAACGACTCGGGAAAGTCCGTTTGAGCATGGCCATGCATTTTCCAGTATTCAAATCTCCGATTGGCCTAGAGATATTCACTCCATATATATTGGAGGGACAAATTCCTTCTTGTTCCATCACTGTAAACTACTCATTTCATAATGTACCCAAACAAGGTCCTTATAACTATCGCAGAACGATAGCGTTAGACAATGATCAAAGTGCATCAGTCCATGTGCAGTCACATGCATGCGAACTCAGGTCTAAGGACTATACTCTATAGTCGTAGTAAGAATCTCTTATGACACAGATATAAATATCCTGAAGAGTTCTTATAAGCGGGTCTTGTCCGGTCGTATGTTCCCAAACATACACCTATATACTGACTTTGATGCCGCGCATCTATGACACACTGAGACTTTGTCATAAGTCATGTACCAATCCAGTCTCACACGGTTGTTGATGTTCCAATTTCAACAACATTTGACTGGGGACGGGATGATATAAAACATCTATCAAATATAGGGTCTCATGATCAAGCTAAATGACTTCGATGACTCAAGATCAAGTCATTTACTTCGATGACCTATAAAATGGTTCATATCATTTTGGAACGATTATTTCATCACAGTTAAAATAATCTTGAAATAATAATTTCATTAAACATAAAATAATGTTTTACAAGAACATATCAAATAACTAAAATAAAGCTCACAAAACTCCCACTCAAATTTAGATTACATTTCAATGTTTCTAATGCCTACAGCTTCAGTCAGGAACTCGAGCTTAGGCCTTGGGAGTGGCTTTGTCAACGGATCAGCGACATTATCATCTGTCGGAACTCGGCTGATCTTGACTTCCTTTCTATTAACGATGTCACGTATCAAGTGATATCTTCTTTGAACATGCTTGGATTTCTGGTGTGATCTTGGTTCCTTTGCCTGAGCTATAGCACCATTGTTGTCACAAAATAGCGCCAGAGGCTCAGCCGCATCTGGTATCACACCTAGTTCCATAATGAACTTTCGTATCCAAACAGCTTCCTTCGCTGCTTCTGAGGCAGCGATATATTCAGCTTCTGTAGTGGAATCAGCAACGGTGTCCTGCTTGGAGCTTCTCCAACTTACTGCACCGCCATTCAGACAAAAGACATAACCGGACTGTGACCGGAAATCATCTGTGTCTGTCTGGAAACTTGCGTCCGTGAATCCACTGACTTTAAGCACATCACTTCCACCGTACACCAAGAATTTATCCTTAGTATGTCTTAGATACTTCAAGATATTCTTTACGGCAATCCAATGGTTTTCACCTGGATTTGACTGGTATCTACTCGTCATGCTCAATGCATAAGCAACATCAGGACGAGTACAGATCATGGCATACATGACAGATCCTATTGCAGATGCATAAGGAATATTCTTCATGCGCTCAAGCTCAGCAGCCGATGTAGGACTCTGCTTCTTGCTTAGCGTTATGCCATGCACCATTGGTGTGAAGCCCTTCTTGGAATCTTTCATGCTGAATCTTTGTAGGACTTTGTCAATGTATGAGTCTTGACACAAGCCTATCAGCCTCTTAGGTCTATCACGATAGATCCTAATTCCAAGAACGTATGCGGCTTCACCCATGTCTTTCATGGAAAAACAACTTCCAAGCCAGTCTTTTACGGACTTTAGCATTGAAACGTCGTTTCCGAGAAGCAGTATGTCATCGACATACAGAATAAGAAATACAACTTTGCTCCCACTAGATTTCTTATACACGCATTGTTCTTCTTCGTTTCTAATGAAGTCAAATTGCTTGATCGCTTCATCAAAACGAAGATTCCAGCTCCTCGATGCTTGCTTCAATCCATAAATGGATTTATGAAGCTTGCATACTTTCCCAGGATTCTTCGGATCTATGTAACCGTCAGGTTGTGTCATATACACATCCTCTTCCAGAATACCATTCAGGAAGGCGGTTTTCACGTCCATCTGCCAAATTTCATAATCATGAAAAGCTGCAGTTGCTAGTAGAATCCGAATAGATTTCATCATAGCCACTGGTGAATAGGTTTCATCGTAGTCCACACCGTGAACTTGTCTGAAACCTTTTGCCACCAACCTGGCTTTATAAATCTGGACATTTCCATCCACGTCAATCTTCTTCTTGAAGATCCATTTGCACTCGATGGCTTTTACACCAGCGGGTAAGTCAACCAACGAAAACACTTGGTTGACCGACATGGAGTCCATTTCGGAATCAGTGGCCTTGCGCCACTTAGAGGAATCTGGGCCCATCATGGCTTGATTGAAGTTCGATGGTTCATCACCATCAATGATCAAAAGATCATGACAGTCAGTCACGAGGAACCCTTGATATCTCTCGGGTTCGTGACGGATCCTCCCGGATCTTCGAACTTCAGGTACTACAGGTTCAGGCTCTACAATTTCTTGTAGGTCCTCCTGCTGCTCTTCCTCATTAGGTTGAGCAGTATCCTGTTCATCTTGAATTTCTTCAAGCAGTACCTTACTCCCACTTTCTTTCTTAGAGAGAAACTCCCTCTCAAGAAAGTTACAATCCCGGGCAACAAAAATCTTGTTCTCGGAACGTAGATAGAAGTAATAAGCCTTGGTTTCCCGTGGATAACCAATGAAATAGCATTTATCAGATTTTGGTGTAAGCTTGTCTGAGATTAATCTCTTGACATAAGCTTCACAACCCCAAATTCTGAGATAAGACAGCACTGGAGCTTCTCCAGTCCATAATTCATATGGTGTCTTTGCTACTGCTTTTGATGGCGCTCTATTTAGAGTGAACATTGCTGTTAGCAGAGCATATCCCCAAAGGGATATTGGAAGGTCTGTGTGACTCATCATAGATCGAACCATATCCAATAAGGTCCGATTTCTCCTCTCAGACACACCATTCCATTGAGGTGTTCCAGGAGGAGTGAGTTGGGATACAATCCCACACTCTCTCAGATGATCACTGAATTCCTGGCTTAAGTATTCTCCTCCTCGGTCAGACCGAAGAGCCTTAATGCTTTTGCCAAGTTGGTTCTGTACTTCATTTTGGAATTCTCTGAACTTTTCAAAAGATTCAGACTTATGTTTCATCAAATAAACATATCCATACCTACTGAAATCATCAGTGAAGGTAATGAAGTACTGATAGTTTCCTCTTGCATTTGTGGACATTGGGCCACACACATCAGTGTGTATCAGGCCCAATAAGTCACTGGCCCTCTCGTTAGGTTTATTAAAGGGGGCCCGTGTCATTTTGCCCATCATGCATGATTCGCATTTCTCACATGACTCAAAGTCAAATGAGCCAAGAAGTCCATTCGAATGGAGCCTCTTGATGCGTTTCTCGCTGATGTGCCCTAAACGACAATGCCATAGAAACGTTCGGTTTTCCTCATTAGGTTTAAACCGTTTTGTATTAATGTTATAAATTGGCGCAGATTGATCGAGTATGTAAAGCCCATTCGAAAGAGGGGCATAACCATAGAACAAATTGTTGCGATTGAAGGAACATAATTTATTCTTAACTGAAAAATCATAACCTTCCAAATCCAACAAAGAAATTGAAATAATATTTCTGCTTATAGCAGGTACAAAATAACAATTATTCAGTTCTAAAATCAATCCCGAAGGTAAAGACAACAAGTATGTGCCTACAGCTAGTGCTGAAACTTTCGCTCCATTCCCAACTCGTAGCTCCACTTGTCCTTGCTTCAGCCTTCTACTGTTGCTGAGTGCCTGCATATTAGTACAAATATGAGCCCCACAACCAGTATCCATGACCCATGAGGTATTATCAGAAGTAGTTGTATTAACTTCTATAACAAAAATACCTGATGAAGAAGTCTCGAAAGTCTTCTTCTTCAATTCCTTTAGACCTTCCTGGAATTTCTTACAATCTCTTCTCCAATGCCCCAGTTCTTTGCAGAACCTGCACATGTCAGTAGGCCCAGCCTTGGACTTGGGCTTGGGCTTTGGCGTGTCCTTGTCCGTGACTTGGACAGCCTTGGCCTTTCCCTTATCCTTAGCAGAGGATTTCTTAAACCCCTTGCCCTTATGCACCATAAGCACATTGGGGTCCTTGGCGGTTTTCCTCAAGTTGGGCTCTGCAGTCTTGAGCATTCCGTGAAGCTCAGGTAGTGTCTTACTCAAGCCATGCATGTTAAAGTTCAGAATGAACTGATCATAGCTTGCAGGTAAAGACTGCAGAATGATGTCGCAGGCAAGTTCCTGGTTGATTGGGCAGTCGAGTTTCTGAAGATGATCGAGATAACCCATCATCTTCAAGACATGAGGACTCACTGCCGCATTCGCAGCCAACTTGCAGTCCAAGAGGTTCTTAACTGTTTGAAACCTCTCAGTCCTAGCCTGCTCCTGAAAAAGCGATTTCAGGCTTGCCATTATCTCGATGGGAGACAATACACTTTCGAACTGTTTTTGCAGCTCAGGAGTCATTGTCACCAACATCAGGCAATAGACATCATTTTCATCTGACGAATGCTTTTCCCAAGCATTGTGCAGAGTCCTGGCGGCATTGGCAAGAGGCCTCTCGGGGAGGGGATCACGAAGGACATAGTCCTTCTTCTCCTGCTTGAGGACCAGCCTCAAGTTCCTTGACCACGTCAGGAAGTTCGTTCCAGTCAGCTTCTCCTTCTCGAGAACAGACCGGATCGAGAATGTGTTTTGTGTGCTTGTAGTAGTCATATCTGAAATATATAAATAAAAAGGTTATTAGTTAAATGTTCAAAATGATTAATCTCGTATTAAAATTAATATGATTAATCATGCATTATATTCAATAACATCAGTTACCCTCAATAGAATATAATGATTCCAAGATCCACATATAACTAAGATTAAAGTGGGCCACTGGCCGTCACCCAACCTTAGCTTATATCGGTAAGCCCTATATCGGCTAATTATATCCGTGATATAACTCTTGGTTGTGAATCTGGGCCCGAGGCCCAATCCACTCTGATGTCTCAAGGCCCGGGACTCCCGATGGCCTAGTCAAGAAAACCAGACTATACAGTCATGTAATCATTAATGTCTGGGACTCCCAATGACATTTATGAATCACAAACCGTCTTACCCACGCAAAAGCAGACATCCTCACACTGTAAGGCCATGAATGCAATTGAATGGGCTTTGACAGCTGACATAGCTTGGACAAGACATCCAACGCTTGATATTATTTGAGGTTCGTAGGTTTATTTAAAATCATTCCCAAAATAGAAGATTACTATTTCGGGAAACTTTCCATTTTAGGAAACCTACTATTTTTGGAAACTTTCTAAAATTGGAAACTTTCTAAAAACGGAAACTTTCTAACTTTAGAAATTTCTTAAAATCCAAAACCCGCAAATTCAGAAACTTCTATTTTAAGAAACTTTCTAATTTCAAAATTTCGGAAACTTTAATTTAAAATCGACTTTATAATATTATAAAATAAATTTTAAATTGATCTGAAGAAAGACTCAAATAATTGGCCCAATTGTTTTAACTTCTTGGCCCGAGGCCCAAGAATTTGTACATGTCCAAGACATGACCCAATTGTCCAATTATTTGACATAACCGGTCTGGTTCATTAAAACTGGTCTAACCAAGTTTTAATTACTACGATGACCACAATTGTCAACCGGTTATTTACTAAACCGGATTTTCTCAATTTATTTGGTCCAACCAAATCAAATTAGAAATTCCTGGTTTAGGCACTAAATCCAATAATTCTTTCGACATTGGATTTCTTATCCCGGTTTAACCAGACTTAATAAAATTATTAAATCTGTTTATTAAACCGAGACGTTTAATTTTAATTAAATTAAACCGAGCCGAAACCCTAACCGCATCGATCGATGCTCACAGCATCGATCCTGCAACGATCGTTCATCGATCCTGCATCGATCGATGCTCTCACGCGTGCACGAACGGTTATCAGGTTTGGCCGAGAGATTCTCGCGAGATCCATGCGATCGTTCGAACGATCCATGCGATCGCGGTCAATCTCTCGCGACTGCAACGATCGATCCTTGCATTGCATCGATCGATGCAATGCGATCTTAGTCGATGCAAAATCAGTTTAGATCACATACCAAATCAATATAGTTTGGTCATGCGATTTTTAAACAGTTTGTTTAGGATTCAATTCTTGTTTCTTAAGTGATTTATCTTATCAGTAGTTGATTCAAAACACTTTTAAACAAGAAAACAGTCCTAAACATGAATCTAAACAAGAAAAACCAGAACCTAATGCTCTGATACCACTGTTGGAACGTTTAGATGAATCCTGATTCAATTCCAGATTCAGATTATCCTAAACATGCGATCTAGGTTCTTCTCAGAATAGAAACAAATGATGATCTCACCTTATACCTGTTATTGCAGCGGAGATGGATGGTATGTCTGAGATCAGAGAAACACCGAGGGATGAATCCTCCAAAGGTTCACACACGCTTTCACAGGAAACAGCTGCTAGACCACAAGGGGAACTCGGCGCAGAGAGAGAGAGTTTTCGGCTCTAGTGTTAGGGTTAATCAGTCTGAAACTCGAGTTTTATGACACAAAACTCGTCCTGTTCCGTTTGGGCCATTTGGCCCAAATACCAATTAACTCGTCGGTGTTTGCGCACTGCATCGATCGTTGCACCTCATGCATCGATCGATGCACAGTGGCTAAACCTTTTATTCTCTCTAAGTACAGTAAATGCCTAGCACTTTTACTGTACTTCTGCTAAACCGTTCCTACACATTTTCCTGTTAGCTTAGGCGTGTGACCCATATGGGATCATATAATAAAGGCAATAAGTCCAAGACTTATAGATCATGAGCGGACTCTAGCAAGCCATCATGACCCCAGTATTATATGACTTATGTCTGATCATTGACATACTCTTACTTTCTAGAGACAGTACCGAGATTACTGGACACAATTCCAACAGGAAGGGGGCGTTACAAAAGGTGGTATCAGAGCATGGTTCTTCATGGGTTCGAAAATTCCGATTTTTCAAAGTTTTCAATGTTTTATCGAGTCGAAATGTTTCACCAATGCAACCGTTAGGAATCCTAGTCGCGTCCGTCTCCGGGGAAATGGGTATGTTAGAAAAATTTTAGGACTGTGCTAATCATTTGGTGTTTTATTGCAGTCACACAACATAGTTGTCCTAGGAGGATTGGTGTGTGTGTGTGGGTGTGACAACAAGATGAGCGGCATCAGCATGGATGACCTTGAATCCATTGGATCTACTGCAGCTAGTCCAGGTCCATACTTCCTGCTTGCGGACAGTTCCCATATTTCACAGCCTATTCCGAAATATGTGATTACTGGTGCCGAGCCCGTTATCGCTCATCCCATTCCATAGCCGCCTTATGATACGATTACATCCGGAATACCACCATCAGTAGCACGCGCACCGCCGATATTCATCCCTGATGACATGGCGATCAAGTACATTCTCTGGTTATGGGAGCTACCACCACCTGCTATTAGACCACCAGTCCGATGCATTGGACCCTTCGTTCCTTGCCTGTGGTGCCACCCGTCTTTCATTTTTACTCGGTGTCGGTTGTTTGGCCGAGCATATCAACCGCCACCTCATTAACACAGATTCCGACTTGTCACATTTGAGACCGAGATGAACATTGTGCTCCTTTCCTGTCATGATCGAGACCGCGTCACTCCGCCACCACCACCGCACTAATTCCATCCTCCTGGCGCACCTGCCGGTTAGAATCCACATGAGCTATACCGCTCATGTTGGAGAGTTTAGGTTAGGCCAGGTAAGTAAGGGCTCTAACTCGTTGTTTGATGTGTGTATATTAGCTTGCATTTGTCTCTTACGATTCAGTTGTGTGAAGCGATGTTTCTTGTGGGACGGATTGGAACCTCTAGTATGTAGACTTCGACAGACCTATGCATTTAAAACTCTATGTGGTGAATAGAAGTTTTCTTTACATAGTGAATGTTGAGTATTTCGGTTGTCGTTTGGAGTAGCGGAGTGGTTATATTGCATACTCATGATGGTTGTGAATGCAATGTAGTTACGATGTGAAAACAAATGATGGTCCGAACAAACGGTTTCCATCAGAACCCAGAGAGACGACTGCAATCGCCGATGTGCTTGATTGATTGATTGCCTTTCTAGGGTGTTATAATGTTGAATTGATTGATGCTTTGATTGCTCGCTAGGTTGTTAGTTTTTGATTTTGAAGCATTGCATTTGATTGATCGTTAGGTTGCTAGAGCGTTTGATGGTATCATTGCATTGCTCATGGGATTTATTTGGTTTGGTAGTACTGCATTCATTTGATCGATATGTTGCTAGCATTGCATTTGTTTAATCGCTAGATTGTTAATTGAGATTCGGTGCATTAATCATCTCGTGCGATTGTTAGTTGAATGTTGACCATCTTTGAATTGTGTGATTCGCTAGGTTGCTAGAAAGTAGTTCTTGAGTTATGGTTTGTGAATCGTTTGGATTGATCGGATAGGGTGTTAGATGTTTGGGTAAGTGTTAGACCATTAGTCTTGTGTAGACGAGGTGATAAGTTATCGGTTAGAATTGTTTTTTGGTTAGAAAGGTTAGAAAACCTCTTAGATAGAAATAAAATCGTAATTGATAAAGCGGTTTTTATAAGCAACTTATTTGAGATTGAGCGGAATTATAAGATATTGATAATTAGCCACGTGTAACCATTGGATACGTGACTAAATACCAATATCTCTATAAGGAAGTAATATCGGGAAGTGAGTTAGAAATGTCTAACCGTTCCAGTGTTGTTGAGGTTGTTGATGTAGAACGTGATGGACGATTTGACGAGGACACGAGACCGAACCAGAATCCGAGAGACGAGATGTTATTTCAGGAAGCAGTTTGACCCGAGTCTACAAGAAAGTCAGTGGAGGAGTCTGTTCGAGGATATCAGTGGGAAGAACAGTTTAGGAGTCAATGAAGCAGGGAGATCAGTGGTCGAAGAAGTTCGAGGCGTGCATGAGTATGGCGTTTTAAAGGGAAGGAATAAAATCGATATGAAAATAATATCGATCGAGGCTGTAATCATTGGAAACAAGTTAAGCGACGGGAATGAAGGACGAGTCATTATTGCGTAATTTTGGGAAGTCAAAGCAAAGTGGGGAAGTAATCAGTTGGCACATGTGGATTCAAGAAGTCGTCAGTTAACGCAAAGTTTTGGGGAATCAGATTGGAGCGGTTTAGATAGCGGTGTGGAGAAGTTTTGTGCAAACCAGTGGTTCATAAGTCAATAAGCATGGAGAGTATGAGCTTAGTTTGGGAGCAAAGTGTAAGCACCAGAGCATAGTTGGATTAGATTCGGAGACCGAGACTTACAGGATTCAGACTCCGATTCAAAGTTTGGTAGTAGCAGACTTGTAAGTGGGGAAGAATGTATCACTCTGTCTCACTAAATGGTCAACGGGCAGCAAAAAAGTCAACGAGGGGCATTTTCGTAATTTCTAAGAGACGAGGGGGTATTTTGGTAATTTTACCAAACTGCGATCCGAAAGCTAAGACGTGCCAAATGTTATTCTTTTTAAACAAATAAAAGATTTAGAAGACCAAGAATGGTGGAAACGGACCGTAGATGAGTTTTTCGGACTATCGAGAAAAGAAACCGATATAATCGACAAAACTCGTAAAATTCATAACGGGATCTACGAGTGTCCGATTGAGGTGAAACGAATTTATAAATTCATCTAAAAGAGTATAGTATTTAAAAAAGAAGCTTGGAGGATTTATTTCAGAGGCTATGGGGTTTTAAAGATTTTAACGGGCTGTCACGAATGGAAACTGATAAAACCAAGAAAACTTGTAAAATCCATATCCGCAGCTACGGGTGTCCAAACGGAGTGATTCAAATTGCTAAATTTATATACGAGCATCTAGAATATTAATATGTGGCTTGATGGATTTATGGAAGCATATAAAGAGTTTTTAAAATATTAAAAGTAAAACCGGTAAAACCAAAGCATCGGAAGAAATCAGGAATATGAACTTCTACGGAATGTTGGAGAAATCTAATTGGTCATTATTCATGAAAAACCACTCTCTAAGGGGAGAAGGAGTGGGTATCGTGGCATGGAGAAGAGGAGACTTGTTCTCCAAGGTTTTTACATGCAAGAGTGGTGATGTGGCATGAAGAGATGAGAAGGGAGGGGACACTTGTGGGACACTTGTCACAACTCAGCACAATGAGTTTTGCTATAAAAAGCAGCTGAGACTCTCATTATTTGGCACACAAAAACGTGAGAAGAAGAAGAAAAGAAAAGGAGATAAGCGTGAGAAGAAGAAGAAGAAGAAAACTGAAGAAGAAGAGAGAGAGATGGAGGAGAACCGGAGGTTAGAGAGAGAGAACCGGAGGAGAGAAAGAGAAACCGGAGGAGAGAGAAGGAGAGAAAGAGGAGAGAGAAGATGAGGATGGTCCGGAGGCTCGGTCGGAATCACTAAGGTCAACATTACGGTCAAGTGCGGATCAAGGTCGGGTCAAAGCAAGTCGACGATTCGGGGAAGGTTCGGGTTAGCGTCGGGTTCGGGTTTGTGCCGGGTCTTGTTTTTTCGCTAGTCCGTCAATCCGTCCATCTGCCGTCACAATATCACTGTGAGTCTGTTAAATTGTGTGATGCATTTAGTTAGAATCATATAGATCCAGAATTGATAAACCGTAGTTTAGGTTGCATACCCGATTGATTGAATTGGTTAAAATGGCTAGGTTGATTAATAACTCGGTTAACTAATTAAATGGTTAGGTTAAGGGATGCATGCTAGTTAGCTTATATCCGTAATCGTTGATAATCCGTTGATTTCTTGATTGGGTGTTGCATTAAGTGATTGATAGTTCGTTGATTGGGTGATGCATACATATAAAACGGCATGCTAGGACGTATATGCATATATAAGTATTTAAGAACGTATCTAAAGGAATCTATATACGGCTAATTATGAGTTGATTAAAATACGGTTAAAAGACATAACAAACTTAGAATATAATAACACGGTGGGTTAATTAGTCGAGTTAAGGGTAATGAATGGAAGTTAATGAATAATGAGATGTCGGGGAGTTAGTAATCTTACTAACTCTAAACCGACAGATCAATAACTTATTAAAGATACTTAGGAAGGGAAAATAAAAGAAGTTGTGTGATTGATGGGCCGTCTACGGGATTAGTAATCCACTAATCCCAAGGTAGCGGACTGAATGAGTAAAGGTTAAGGATTGAATGAGTAAAGGTTAAGGACATATTAAAAGACTAATAAACCTAAATCACTTTTTGTGTGGTGTTGTGATTGTTGATTGTGTGATTGTGTATCTACTTCGGTGTTGGGCTGAGTAGACTGTTGATTGTTTGTGTGATTGAGTATATACTTCGGTGTTGGGCCGATTAGACTGTTGATTGCTTGATTGTTTATCTACTTTGGTGTTGGGCTGAGTATACTGCACTGATAGAGACTTACTCAGGTACGGAACCAGGTAAATCTGGGTAAGGTCGGGTGATGTGGAGGTTGGTGATAGGATTTGCGGGATAAACTGGGGATTGAGATGGTAGTTCTATTTGACCTTGTTGGTATTGCTTGATAGAGTCCCAGTGAGTCTGCTTGTTTACATTATCGTTATTAGGACTCTATAGGGTGTGTTAGATCCCGCAAGTCTAGAGATGGCGTTCCGGAACTTCTGACCCGATTGGATCCTCGGGTAGTTACCTGATCGGACACGGACCTTCGGATGATGATTCTGGTTATGGTTTTAACCTATTGAATGACCGGTAGGTGTGTGGTCTGGAGAATACGGGGTCGCGTCCTAGGGCCGGACTGCATGGAAGCTTTGGTTATCTAGGGGTAGCCCGAGTCACCGCGTATCGATGGACAGAGAACGGTGTCCTAGTCGTAAGACTTTGTGTTTCGTCTAGGAGTAGTGGGAGGTTTAATTATCGTGGGGTAGCTAAGTGTTCCCGTGGAAGTTACCGAGTTTGCGTTTGGGGTCCATGGTGTGGAGATTGCGTTAGAGATGCGATAGATAGATCGAGTTTAATCGAGAGCATGTGCCGCAATGTTCTCAATTCCCTTGGTTACTTTTGTGTTTTTGTGTTGTTATTCGAATGCTTGTGTGTTGTGGAGCTCGCCACGTCTTGGTAGCACGTGACCAGCTATTTGTACTTGATTGTTATTTTGTTTTTAGGCGGGATTATTAGATTGTTAACAGCCTATAGTTGGGAGCCGTCTCACTGGGTAATCTTAGATTTCTCATTAGACTCTTTTTGTGTTTTTCAGGTTTGGCATAGCTTGGCGGATGCGTAGGACACTCGGAGTAGTCTTGGGTTGGCATTGGGCATCGATTGTTACGCATTTTGACTTTACTTTCAGTTTCAGATTTTATGGGCCCATTTAAATGATTTGTATTGAACTGTATATTGTTATTATAAGATTTATATTTTTAAAGTAATAAAAACGGAATAATTCCCTGATATACGGTTTAGTCCGAACCGAACACAACTCGTGGAAGCGGTATGGGTTGGAAAGCCTCGTATCATGGAAACGAGGTAAACTGAGTCAACAGTGGTTTGGTTAAGGCCTTTGTCTCAAACCGGACTGTCTCTGGCTTTCGTATTGTGACAAACCCTTCTCGTATGGCTGCTCGGGTTTGATCGGTCATGTTCTTGTTTGATTGTTGGTCGGTCAGCTCGTCGGTCAGCGAAAAACGGGAAGGGGGCATTACAGAAGGCTTTGCCTGCTGAACAACAAATAACGGTAAAGGATGGGACACCAAGTGAAGGAAAGCCTGATGTACATAAGTCATTAATTTGGAAATAACTAATTATTTGTATACATTTTGGCCAGAGTGATACCGGACATCCTGTTGAAGGAAATCAGGATGGCTTATCCATAGAAAGCAAAATGGACAGCTGCTGCGACGAGGCTGAATTGGTAGATGGACAGATGTCTTTATCTGAAGTGAAACAATCCACGATAATTAAATTAAAAAAAAAAATTGTGAGTTGTTATTGTGGATATGAGCGAGTTATATATTTTGTACTAATAATGGCCAGAGTGACTCTGAGGTTAGATGTGAAGTAAATATTGATGACATACTTATGGAAAGCAAACTGGATACTTCCTAAAATCAGGATAAAGAGGGAGATGGACAGGAGGAAATAACTGCCAAGAAACTGTCCACAGAGAGTCTAGTGCGTACTACCAAAGAGAGTGAAGTGGATCCTCAGCATCAGGTTATTTATGGATACATTTGAATGCTTTTGAGTAACTGGTGTATTATCCTCTTTGCTATATTTGGTAAATATACGGTTTAAGTAGAAAAGTCCAAATTATTTGTATCCATTTTGGGCAGGGTAACACCCATATTCCGTGTGAAGCAAAGATTGATGGTTTATCCATAGAAAGCCAAATGGATACTGCCTTCCACGAGCCTAAAAAAATAGATGGAACGATGGCTTTGCCTGCTGAAAAACAAATAATGGTAAAGGATGGGACACCAAGTGACGGAAAGCCTGATGTACATAAGTCATTAATTTGGAAATAACTAATTATTTGTATACATTTTGGCCAGAGTGATACCGGACATCCTATTAAAGTAAATCAAAGATGGCGTATCCATAGAAAGTAAAATGGACAGTTGCTGCGATCAGGCTGAATTGGTAGATGGACAAATGTCTTTGTCTGAAGAGAAACAATCCACGGTAATTGAATTGGAATTTTTTTTTTTTTTTGTGAGCTATTATTGTAGACATGAGCGAGTTATATATTTTGTACTAATAATGGCCAGAGTGACTCTGAGATTCCATGTGAAGTAAAGATTGATGACATACCCATGGAAAGTAAACTAGATACTTCCTTAAATCAGGATAACGAGGGAGATGGATAGGAGGAAGTAACGGCCAAGAAACAATCCAAGGTAGTTTAATAATTTCTTTTTAAATATGTGTTCGACAGTTTATAGGACCTATTTAATGTGTTTGCCAGGAAACAGTAGACGTAGTTCTAGGTGAAGTTAAGGAAACGAGGAAGAAAGCTAACAAGAAGAACAACGAACGCAAAAAGAAGCGTGGCTCAATGAAAGTATTGGTTGCTAGCACTGAAGATCCGGTGCATATGAGCGATTCTTCTCCTCCACCAAAGCGTGTTAAACCTACTCCAATGAATGACAAGGTTGAGCTTGCTCGGGTATTTGCAGCATTAAGGGAAAACGAAGATATGTTTATTGAGCATAAGAACGCTTGGCAGGAAACGCTGAAACTTTATCCTACAAGGTAAGAAATAACTGTGCTTATAGAAAAGTTAAATATGTTATATGTACAATAATTTTCGCATAATTTGTAGGCAATACGAGCTGAAGAACTTGATATATGGGGAGGTGGACATAGATAACAAATTATTTCTTGAAATCACAGACCGAAGAAATGTTTGAACCCAACGGTTAGTATGGTGTTAATTTGTTGTATATCTTGCCATATGTTGTTAACATATATGGTTTCTGGGTACTTCAGCATATGCAGGTACTTGCAGAGTACATATACATAAACATCCTAAGTACTTCGAAAGGGAGAAGGTGGTCTTCCTCCCCCCCCCCTTGTTTTTCAAACCATTTGCAAGGGAGATATAGGAGCTTCTCCTCGTCCAAAGAAAAGCGAGAGTACCATTGGGACGAACGCATCAAGGAGTTTGTATACGACGACTGGACGCACGTCCGTGTTAAGGCGCGGTGGTTTGAAGATCTGTCAACAGTTTACGTTCCCATGAATTGGGACGGAGATCACTGGGTCAGAGTTGTTATTAACATTGAATTTTGGTCTGTCGAGCTACTAGACCCGTTGGCAATCCATAACTGTGGCACCAAAGCTGCTAAAAACCTTGCATCAATTTTACAAATGTTGCCTTACATTGTAGAAGCCTTTTTCAATCCGGACCATGATACTAATTGTATGAAGCCAAAGGAACCAAGCAAGGCGAGTAAATAGGAGCTGAAAGAGAGTTTACCGACTTATTCATGGAGTCGCTTGGAGTCGGTGTACACGAATGATCGAGTGGGCGACTGCGGACCTGTTACAATGAAGTTTCTTGAGTTGTATGCCCTAGCCAAATCAAATGGAATGGAGGCGATGACAGATGAGTTCGTGGACCAGTTTCGAGAGGAGTACGCGATGGACATTTATAAGCAGTGGATAGTCCCGAAAATTTTCAACTGAACTTTTAACTATTCAGTATGATTTGTGTGTTTTATGGTTTGTGTGATTAGGTCTTTTAGACATGAGAAACTGTTTGTCTTTTCGAACTATGACTATTTGGTTTCCATGTAATAACTTCAATTATATGATATACTACTTTGATAGGTGTACATCTCTATTAGGGGGTGGATAGGTAAATTGAAGTTAGGTGTATATAATTGTTTTGTGTTATCCTGGAAAATTGTATGGGTTGGTTTTGGGAACTTATAATATATGGACATTAGGGATATTAATTTGATATGTGTGGATAGGTAAATTGAAGTTAAACTATGAATACATGCCTATTTTTTTATATTGGGTAATTTTATGGGTTGGTTTTGCCTACTTAGAACATGTGTACATTAGGACGGATAGCGATATAATTCAATGTATCAATTGACGATCGACTAGGAATGATAAATCGTACGTATAGTAATAAATAGTGAATTAGTAAAAATCCATTGGGAATATTAATTCTACTCTTCAGAGTGAGGTTAAAGTGATGGATTAGATGGGAGGGGATATGTCATATAAAACTGTCTGGCTAGTCTGTGATAGATATGAACCTGATAAAGTTCCTCGATAAAGGTATCCTAAAAATATCGATTTTATCCGGTGTATACGATTAGACAGTATAATGAGATTTCGGTACTAAGGGGGAAAAATTGGTTTTAGCGTACTTGTAAAAAAAATAGGCCCGTCAATTTTGTTAGCATGGTGCAAATGGACAGTAGATGCATGTTCTAGCCTTTTTAACGTTGATATAGTTTTTTCTTAGAAAAAATAATGGATGGCAAAACAAGATAACATGGTTAATAGATGGCATAATGGACGGCATAAAATGGAGGACAAAAACAAATGGATAGGGAAAATGGATACTAACAGTAAAACTATCCACAAATGGAAAGTCAGTTTACGCAATGTGAGTTTTTTTATTAAAGGATTAATTAATTTAAGTGTTATCCCTGTTATTGATTGTCCGTAATGATCGCCTTCCCTTGGAACTGGTAAAAAATATCTGACGAGTATAAGGGTTGTGGTTTCGATGGTTGTGATAATTACGTTGGAATATGTTTTAATTTATGTTTGTTTGTGCAAAAACAAATGGATAGTGAAAGTAAATATGAAAGTCCAATCGACACGACACGTTCTGTGGATAGTTTATTACAATGGTGCGTGTGAGAGGATTTTAATCATAAAATCCATTGCCCAAAATATAAGTATCCGTTGATTAAATATATATTTTAATATAAATTTGTTATCGTGCATAATGACGCCTTGGAATCGTAAGAATGATTTGACGGCAAACATGAATAAGGTTTCGAAGAGTCCGGGTCTCGAGAAGTGGTGTTGAGGGAATTAAAGTTCGTTTATTTTTTTGTTAATAAAGTTCAACTATTTAGTAATGATATATTTTATAGGATAAAAAAGGAATCGATAAATTAGAGTAGATAGTGGTTAGATTTAAATTAATATTCGATTGATACCTTGAGCTATTGATGAATAAGATAACAAAAAAGAAAATGATAGTCCTAAATAATATTAAACATACTTAGCCAAAAACATTAATCAAAATATTTATGCGACCCAAACGACATAAACGCCAGCGACGTTGCCCCAACCGCCACCGTCTCCCCAGCCGCATGTGTTTTCCTCTCCGCCGATTTGGACTGCACCCTTACCCCAACCGTCTTCATCGTTTTGTTCTCCACCGTTGTGCACTGCGCCCTGATCCCAACCGCCTGCGTTTGCATCCTGACCCCAACCGCCAGCGAGCAACCCCCAACCGCCGTTGAGTGGAATGTCTTCTATCTAAGGCCATTAAAGGAAAGTCTGGGGTATGATTTGGAAAAAAACATTTGTCTCGATAGTCCAAAAACAAGCATTGCACATGCCGTGACCTTTGACATTCTCGTGGGTGATGCTAAGCTAATATCTATAAACGGAGCAAGGGCTTGACCTTAAAATTCCCACGTCAGCCTCATCCCCTATATGCGCAAAATCCACATCGATTCCGATAGGCCAGAAGTAGCATTCGAGTTTCCTCACATGCCTCCTAAGAGCACCGATAGCAAAACGGGAAAGGAATGGGATGGTCGAACCTGATTCAAAGGATGGGGAAATAAATCGCCGGATTACTTCGTAGCAATACACAACAGGTTTGCAGCCAGCGATGGTAGAATCTTTAACCTTTTAAAAATCTTCTAATCGTCCATAGTATATGTACACGAAGTCGGAGATGGCCTTCAGAAACCGAGCGTATATGTTTTTGGCATCCAAGAAGGCATTGTGAAAAAGGTTAATGTCTCTTTGGTATCCTTCTGAAGGGCCCTCCTGGATAAGGTTAATTCGAGAATGAGTATCCATGTGAAGGGTCTTGCAAACAGCTCGGACTTTGAAGTGTTCTCAAACATTATCACTTGCATTCTTCGCAAGGATTATTCTTCTTACTTCCGCTGGAAGGTCTAGAACGTTAAGACTACTCATTTTGATTGATTTGTATTGTGTGTGTGGACAGAGGGAATGCGTAGACATATATTATTTATAGATGCCGAAAGGGAGCAACGTTTCAATTTCCTAACTGAAATTAAATGCATTTGAATAAAAAGATGCATTTCTCAACACAAACACGTATACATAGATGGTACTAACTTGATTGGACGCAGTCTGCATCCATTTTGTATTGAAGTTTTGAGAAAATAACATGTGTTCGTTAGCAAAACTCGTAAAATTGTAGATTAAATTAATTATATTATATTGGTTATATAATGTATAAGTATTATAGTTAAAGCAAAACGCATAATGGATAGTTGATTGTTAAATATAACGAATGATGGATAATGACAATGGTAATAGATTGGGAGGAAGCCAATGAAATGTATAATCTGGTTATCTTATGGATAGTCATGGAGTGTAGAAAATGGATAGTAGACTCCTTAAGAATGTACTGCGGTTAGCGCGAGGTGGATAATATGAGATTGTTGGGGACTGTAAAATTGGTCTTATGTCGAGTAACATCTATGGATAAAAGACAATTATCTAACCATAGATGGTCATTTAGATTTTCAATAAACATTAATCGATACTAAACTAAGTTTGAGATGAAGAACTAGACATCTATTATGTTTTTAGGTGGATACTTGGTGAAAAAGGTATTTTTTGATATTCATTTAGCAATTTAGAAATACCAGTTGTCATTGAAAATATATTGTTACGCGTTTCCGGTAGTGTTTAAGCAATTGAAAAGTTTAGTGTTAAAGATAATACTCCAATATGTTATATTTGTAGATAGATACTAAGCAAGGAACAAAGCATGGATAGACTTATATCCATACGGGGAAGAACTTTTGACTGTTTGGCTAACTTAACCAGTTCAATACAGTAAATGACGCATATCTGCTAACTTTGTTTCAAGGTCTCCAATCTTCGAAAGCAGAAAGTCGACCCAATCAATTAATCCTGAAATTTGGGACTTGTTTGTTTCTTCTTTCAGGCGAGCCTCAAGCTTCAGCTTCTCAATTTTCTCAGTAATCGCGTCGTCCCACCATTTTTAAATCCACATCCCTGAGCCGGACCCTACGAATCCGAAGGGACACGTTACAAATGGAAAAAAATAAAGATATAGAAATTCATGGGTACAATGAGATTTAATAAAGAAATATACATCAGAAATTTCGTAAAGACATGTATAGAAGCGCCTTCCTTTACTGTCAGCTGATGTCAAGGTTGTTATAAACAAGGAAGAGTGGCAATGGCAGCTCTTAGGAATACCTAATTCCTGAGTGGTTTGAACAACTGACCTTATACTAGAGACAGGTTGTCCCCATTTGTAGCAAATTTTGTCACCTGCATCAGTCATATTGTGGGAGGGAAATAACAGACTGGGAAAGGGAGCTGGTTAAGTGTTATGTTCTTCTGCGGCTCGACTACTTATAAAAAGAGTTGAATTAAACGTGTAGAAAAATTTCATATTGTCATTCCATTTAACAAGTAATATTTGAATGGATAGATTGGAAAAGTTAGGATGGCAGATGTGTAATATACATATAGTAAAATAGAGAATGAGCCATCCACCTGTTAGATGTAATAACACATTTGGTCAGACATTCTCCCCGCCAATATTATGATATGTTAAAGCTTAAAGTTGCTACGCAATGTATCTGATATTAAGCTAAAGGTAATATGTAGTAGCCAGCCTGTTAGAAGAACTAGTCAAATTGTCAGAGGTAGGGTTATGACTAAAGAGAAAAGAACGTCTACTGACTGGAAAAGGTGTAGAGTTTTGAAGCGACGTCCTATCCTTCTGTTGAGGGTCACGCGCCATAACCCAAAAATAAAACCAATTTGGGGGGGGGGGGAGAGCAAAAAATTGGGTGCGAGGGAAAAAAATAACAGATCCATAATTGGGCCTAATCAGAGGGAAACGATAAGTTTGGCTAATGTGGTTTCCAAGTTCGTTACTGGCCGAGATCGCAGCTAGGGTCGCAGAAGACGGTGTTATACGTGTGTGAATCTACTTAAATCGGGCCCTGAGGGCGTCACTGCGGTATGTTCACCAGAGGTGTATTCAAGAGTCCGACTGGACAGGCGGCATGACTTCACTTGGTTTTCAGACGAACAATATTCGTAGTATTACAAATTCTACAGGAAGTGCGTAGAGCACAAAATCTGTATGCGATGTACACCGAAAGCCTGCACACTGCATTCAATTTGAGCGATTTGACAGCTATATTACATGAAGTGAGAGATGTGTATCCGCATGCCGAGCTAATGTATATTATTTTTAATTGGTGTGCAGGGAGAGGCTGCAACGCCGAGTATAAGGTTTTCAGATCTAAACGATCGTATGATGAGGCTATGGCTATTGGTGAGATGCTGGTGTACCACGTGTGTGCGGTTCGGCCAAAACAAGTTGACAGTTGGCGTGATTCTTGGAGTTGTAGCGATTTGAATGACTATTGGTGGGTTCACACGATGATGGGTGAGAATAGTGGCGATAGGTGCGAAGACTATTACTTCTATTTCCTATCCATTAAAATTAGGAAGATGTCGTAGATAGTATCCATGTAATATATTTTAATGTATCTGATGAGTATCCATGAGTTTATATAAAAAATACTAATGACATAGCGTGTTCAAAAGGTCATGGATTGTTAATGGAGGCGTCGAACCAAGTGACATGATATAATCAATAGGGTGAACATGTAGATTTTTTTTGAATTAATTGGATAAAAATGTATTACAAGTGTGGTTAGAACAAGAATAACAAACATACCCTTCTTGTGTGGGTTTTTGTGATTTCCATAGAAATATTGGCATGGAGGGACAAGTACAAGTAATGGATACGTTAAATTGTATCCAGCATTTGAAAATATAAGGGCATAATGTATAGTGAATATTGTTTTGTGGTCATTGTATTAGATAGCTTTTTAAATAATTGCAGTTAGTGAGGACAGTAGGTAAACCGAAACGTTTAAGTTACAGTGGATAGGATGATGTATTACATCCATATTAATAGTGTGTCTAGAAAGCACAATGGACATTCAATGGATACGTCAAACGAGGTACGATATAGTCAGTCATTTATATAAAGATAATGTAGATAAATTGGATAAATAGATTGATTAGTCGGAGTGTAACTAGAAAGTTTGACTAATAACTGGTATAGTGTTGGTAACTATAAAAAGTGATTTGACTAATGAAATGTCCTGACTGAAATATATAGGGGTACTCCATATAGAGAAGGGGAGTAGTCCTTTAATGAGTTAGAGACATTCAAATTTATTTATTTCCATTATTAATTTAACAAACATAACTCAAATTTGTTGGATGATTGGCTAAGCGGGGATTTGGAAAAGGGTTAGCTGCATTAAAAAATGAAAAATGTAAAGGAACGATCTGATAGTTAGAAATAGACGACGTTGGTGTGTCAATATGCAAGGTTTACAAATGGATAGTAGGGATAGCTTCGGGAGATAAGATACATTATTACATAGGGTCGTTGGCAGAGAGGTTACTGGGAAAATAAGTAATAAACGGTATCCAGCATGTTCCTTTGTAGCTAAAAGTATGAATTGAAGGCTTGTGAAGTTATTAATTACGTCTAGCACCTTTATAAATGGAGTGTTTTATTAAGTAAACCGAATAATTCAAGACAGAAGGTAACGAATCATGGATAAGATCTGGTTTTGTATCCATCTTTATAAAGTGGAGAGTACGAAAGGAGTTTTTGTATATAATAATTAGTAGGTAAAAATATAGGATAATGACAGTTTGAAAGGAGTTAAACTAAATGGTTTGAATTTGGGAAAAGAAAAAAATTTATCCCTCGTATTGGGTATAGTACAGAAACCGCAATTTGACTAGTGAAGTGCCTGAAAGGAGTTGACGCAGGCATTCTGACACATAAAGTAGGTTTTAATTAATGAGAAACGTATAAAAATTAGAATTTTCCAGTAATTACTTGAAAAACAATAGTAATTTAAATGTTGTGAGGTTGACTAATGGATATTAATAGATATGTTGGTGAGGTTGTGGATAGCCTATTGTAACATGGAGTGTTGATTAATAACGGTTTTTCGTATAATGGTAGTTAATGAATACGATATTGGATAGAACATGAAGTAGAAGTCTGAAAATGCATTAGTAACGGGGTTCCATATCCATCATATAGTAGTGGATAGAATGACAAAAAGTAACAATATTTTTTGATGATGATTATTAGAGAGTTAAGAACGTGATCTTTAAGCGCCCCAGACCGCAGGAATGGCGTTTTGCCCATTACCGCCGACCAACACGGTGGCGCCTTGCTCATGATCAACGACCCCATCGACCATAGCGTTCCAAACTACAGCGTCGTTTTCGACATGTGCTTCATGTATTCCGACATGTTCTTCCCATTCAATGAGCTCGATCCATTTAAAGAAAGTCCCCGGGATTATACGGAAGAAAACAAAAGTTTCAATAGTCCAAAAACAGAGATCGCACATACCTTTACCTTTAACGTTTTCTTTTAGGAAGTCAAGCCAATGGCGATTAACATAGCAAGGGCATGATGAAGTTCTTCTATGGTTGACAGAGTCCAATATCGTAGTCAGAGCGGCGGAGATGTTCATGGGCCAAGTTATCCGCTGAAATTGTCAAACATGCTTTCTAAGAACACAGATAGCAAAATGAGAGAGAATAGGAATAATTGAACCTGAATCCAGATCAGGAAAGATGGAACGTCGTATAACTTCGTAGCAATATAAGGTGGGCTTGATTCCGAGGACCGAGCAGTGTTTGAGGCGGGCAAAGGCATCGACTCTTCCATCTGTGTACATGAAATCCGATATTGCTTTCAATAACATTGATGTTGGATTCTTGGCATCTAGACAAGCGCGTTTCAAATGGAGTATCCCTTGATAATCATGGTGAGTCTTTATAAGGTCAACCTGGAATAAGATATCCATGTGATCTGCATCATCATGAAGGGTCTTGCAGACAGCTCAGTGCTCAAGTATGTTTTCGCTAGCATTTTTGGCCAGAATTGCCCTCCTTAATGCGGCCGACAAATCGAGTAGATTGAGAGAGGGAACGATGTGGAGGTGGGGATTCACTGAACTAATCTTGGGTAATGCAAAGGTTAAGTGTGGACAGAGGGTTAGTGGGTGGACATAACATATTTATATATTGCTTTAAACTGTAAAGATTAATATTTTATATAACTTAATTCCATGTTTGAGATAAAACGAATAGTGTAGGAGTACATGACTCCCATCCATGTAACAATTAGAATAGCTAAAAAACGACAAATTAAATAAAAGCATGGATAGAAAAGATTGAGTTATATTTCGTAATACATGTACTTGAGTATCATGGCCTTATACAAACAATATTAAATATTACTTGAGTATTCATATATTTAGTTGTAGTTTATAATCTACTACTTCAGGTTTCTATCCATATATATTCGATCAATAGGATAAATAGAGCATCCATCTTAATTGCATCGAATTATGTGGGAATCAAAACCAAATAACAAGACTTGGAGCTGATTAGTTAAACATAAGGTAGTGACTTACAAGAACACAAATAGTACAATAAGAAGCTATTAGTGTCTAATCCTAAGCTAATAGACTAAGTATTACAGTCACCCAGGATATATGTGTGCCTTTATCTGGCCAAACGTCCAAGCGGCTGCACAAAAAGACACTGCTGCAACCCAGATAATCTGCAGCTTGTTCATCTTTTCCTGCACATGCCTCTTGGTACAAAGAGCATTGTTGTTCCTTGCGACCTCAACGGAGATCTTTCTAGCCATTTTGATCGCTAATTCGTCTCCAACAGAATTTGACCACTTTTCTAAAATCTTAACGTACTCTTGCATTTTCTTGACATCTTTTGAAACCCTGCCCACTTCTTTCATAATCGCGTCGTCAACCCACTCGCGTACGTGACCTTCACTTGGGAACTGTTTTTTTTTAAAGGAAGTGTTTTTAAAAAGGAAGGTTTGAAAAAAAAAATTAGAACGGACAAGGAATCTTATTTTAATCTAACTCGGCTAGCTTGCGGACATTTGAACCACCTCCGGTGAAGGTTGGCACGAGTTCTACCATATCATACTTCAATGTGTTCCCCACACCAATACATAGTTGGGGCTGCGATGCCTATCGACCTACAGAGTAATGGTTGATTAGAATTAGGAACAGTTGAGATAGACGTGAAACTCATTTTGTGAAACGTTGTTACAACGTAATAGGGGGTCTGTGTGGTAGGACTCGTGTGGTAGCCTTTAATTTATAACATGTTCAATATGTAGGAAATGATGATCTAGCTACGAAAAAAGAAATAAAAATAACGATCCATAAAAGGTAGGTAAAATGGACAATTTGTATCCATGTCTGAAGGTAATCCGTAGCGTTTTACGACTCGTTGAATGTAATTCGTAACAATGGGTCCATGTAGTTTTGTTGAAACTATGTTTAGTATCCTTAGATGTCGGTATAAAACAAAAAAAGTAGACGGTCGACAGCTTATTAAAGGGAGTAGTAGCAGCTTTATGGGGAAACTCTAAACCCACATCATTAGTTTTTCAAATGGTCACCATCAAATAATATCCTTGAATGTGGACTGGAATGTGTTAAATGAAGGGAGATGAATAACAAAAAGACGAAATCAAAAACGAAGTAATGCAACAGGTATCCATCAAAAATGATGGTTAGTTACAAAATAAAAGGTCCCATCCAAAATTAGGAGCGTAACAGGTATCCACTCTTCATTAAACAAAAATGATGGCTAGTTATAAGCAAAAAGCGAAATTAAAACAGATTGTTATCAGATTTTGCAAGTAGGACAGTTGTGATTGACTTCTCTGCATTTGGAACATATGTTTGGTGTTGACCGAGGGGTCTTCTCCTTCTGAACACAGTATTGCAAAGATACATATTAGTACAATTAGAAGGCTACATATAAACACACATCTAAGGTTAAGGGTATTGTGTGGTATTCGCCGATGGATGGATACCTTCCTTCCTTAGGTCTACCAGATGGTCTGTCGACGTCTGGTGGATACATGTAACGGTTGCGAACATCATCCGGTATATCGAAGTCATTGGGATTTCCCACTGGGTTTACCACTCCTTCATAAGTTTTCCTCCACGTTGATGTCTTATAATGAGAATCGCATAGAGTCACGTAGGCTACGTCAAGACTGTCTGCAGCTATTAACGCGTGTCCGCATGAGATTTTAAGCTTGTCAAATATCTTGCATGTGCATTACTTGTCATCCAGAAGAACATGAATCGATTCCCCGTTAAATTGTCCAACAATTTCGAAATTCCAGTTCGAAACACTAGCTATCTTAGATCCGTGAACTGACTGCATATGTTCATCCATTACCTTATCAACCTCAATAGAAACATCATCCTGGTGTGCCGCTGATTTCTTACATCAAAAATTGAACCACCTGGTCAGCATAGACCGTATACAAGAGACAGGATCTACAATGGGTTTGTTCCTCCCATCAAGTAACGCTTTATTCAATGTCTCGGAAACGTTTCTTGTCATAAGATTGTAAAGTTCTCTTTTGAAATATGCTCTAGTCCAGTGTCCAACGCCTATATTGTCAAGATACTTAGCGCATGCGGCATTGTTGTTACGTATACGCTTGTATACTTCACTGTAGCCACCAATCATGTATGCATTCCACGCCGATTTCACCAGTTGCACAAGTCCTGAGGATTTAAACTAGCTCTAACATTTCTCTGAACGTGCTCAAGACATGCTCCATGGTGAGCTCGGGGGAAAATTCTACCATTTGCTTTGTATATTGACTAGCATCTGTCCGATATGAATGTCAATGTGGGGCTATCAACAGTAATCTTTTCAAGCTTGTAAAAGAAATATTTCCAGGACTCCTCATTCTCTTTGTCCACAATACAGAACGCCAGTGGAAAGACTTGGAAATTAGCATCATGTCCACTTGCAGTTAGCAGAACTCCCTTGTATTTACCACTCAAATGTGTACCATCCACAATAATAATTTTGCGCAGCTTCGCAAAACCTTTTATGGACGCGACAAATGCTAAGAACAGATATAGAAACCGCTCACAGCTTAATGCGTCTATCTCGGTCTCGAGATCAGAAATCATGCCAGGGTTAGCGAGTTTAAGCATATACAAAAACTATGGTAGCTTCCTATAAGATCCATCATCTGTACCTCGTAGCATCGTGAGTGCCTTGGACTGTGCACGCCAACACTTGTTATACGGTGTATCGATATGTAGCTCCTTCATCAATAATGCTTTGAGTCCAGTTGGTTTTGGATGAGATGCCGGGTCTGAATATTAATCTTTGAAAACTGTGGCAATGACCTTTGAAGTCCCAAGTTTCCTGTGCTTGTTCCTAGTATCAGTACATCAAGAGTGATGTAACTCTGCCTTGCGTACCTCCCAATACCCAGTGTCCTTCGTCTCATAAACTATAACACGCCAGTTGCAAGTCTTATCCAGGAAATGGATAACAGTTTTATGAAGAGTGGACACAGGTTTTATGTAATGAAACTTGTTTTTTATCGCATGGATTGCTAACCATACCAAGCAATCGTCTTTATCCTTGAAAAGTTTACCCTTGTACAGATCATCACCCATTTAGTCTAAATCTAAATCAGGGACAGGATCTCGTTGATAATTGTTATCATCCACCATTGGCGGGATATCAGCTTATTCGTCGTCGGTAGGGTAGGAGTTGCCACCAGATTCAGTACCGCTCCCATGTACACGTATTCTTCCTGTACATGATAAGATTCACCAGTCTTCTGTTTGGATCTATTACCTACTCCAACGGGGATTTCGGTCATCACATCCAGTGCAGTGGAGCATCCATATTCATCATCGATGAGGTTGGACCAAAACTCACGATCCACATTGCCCACATCCACGGGTATCTCGTCTGACGTTCCATTCTCATCATCATCTGGTGTGCAGTTTTCATCTTCTCCTCCTCCTTCCATATCAGCATCGCCAGATGGATGTTAGACACCGCGTGACTAACAATTTCGGTGTTCGTGGATAAATCTTCTTGGCTATCTAGCAAATTTAAACTTAATGGAGCCCTCTTGTCTGGAACGTGCTCAACAGAAGTATCCACTAATACAGTGCGAGGTGGGCTGTTGGGAAGTGTAAGTTTTTTTTTCTCCTGGAGTTACTGATGCCCTTTTCTTGGCTAGATTTATCTTGTAAATCGAAGCTGAAATGAGGCATGTTACCTGCGACGTAATTAACTTCTATATCCACCAAATCGTTAGTGAGGTCATCTTCTTGGCTATCTCTGTCTAATAATTCAAAACTGAATGGTGGTTTTTTGTTTTGAAAACGTTCGCCCCTTTTCTGTTAAATCTGCGTTGGATGGATAGTCTGAAATATAAGCCATTAATGTTGGTTAATTGGAGTTTTTTTGGATCGAAGTTATTGGAAAACAAGGAGAGACTGATTAACATACCACGTTCGACCGGTGAATGGTTTTGGTGGTAGTTGGTATAAGTAAATGACGGTGAGCGCTGATATGTAACTGCATCAACAAGTTCTTGCTTGACGGGCCTGACGAATGGAACAATCATTCCCTCACAGCTTGGTTTGCCTAGAGGTGAATAAGTACGAAACATCGTGTTTAGCGTTTCAACAGTGTCGTCGTCAAGCATGACCAGAGAATTTCTGCTACCAGACGGAGTTGCATCACCAAATAGTCTAACATGTATCATAAACCTCCCTCGGTGAGCTAGCTTAGACGCCTTTTGCTTTTCAGAATCGCCTTCTTTCCTAACTATCTTCCCCAGGGACATGAATAGCTTCATTGAGCGGTTAGATGACAAAATATCCGGGAAACATGATAGCCTCAAATATGTTGTTACCATTATAGGCGGCGAGCTGTCATTGCAGGCAAAGGACAATGTAAGAGCCGGCGAGTAGCTAAGCTTTTGTTTCGAAGCACATTTCAAACCAAACTCTATCATAACAAGGACGACGAGGTTTTAATCTTCATGCCCAACTTCATTGGGACGACCCGAGATATCCTATCTATCTCTACGATGAATCTCCATGCTCCGTCGCCGGTGACCAGCCATGAGCCGCAATCTAGAACACAATTCATCTTTGCGTCTGGATGATCTTCGGTATCCATGAGTTTCGTGTTTGTATATCACGAAATATATCAGACCCGCAATATATTACAAATATAATATATTGCCTCCAAATTGTATAATATATTAATTCAATTTAGTCTCAAAACAAACTAAATAGACATCCATTTCTAAACTGTGTAACTAATAAGATCAAAACGATAACTTAGCTAACTAATTATAAAAGGTAGTATTATTTGTTAGTGAAGGGTAAGTTAGTCATTTTAGCTCACAAAAAGAAAAAAAAATACATAATGGCACAAAATTTTGAGAAGAAACAAATTTGTTATTACCTTATGAAAAAGATACACTGTAGGCCCATTAAAATGAAACACACCATACCAATTTTGAACTTTTAACATTTTTAAACCTCTTTAAAAAAAAATTCTCTCGTTTTTCTCTCCGACCTCTTTCTAAAACATTTTCCAATTTCATATGTTTCCGGCCATTAACGTTGCCGGCGGTCGGATTACTTTTAGTTTTGGTTTTGTTTATATCTCCTGACTTTGTTCTCGAGTTTCTTTTGTCTGTTTTGTTTTTCTCCCAGTCGTTTCCAGAATCAATAATTCCGATTATTGTCGGATTAGGATCTCTGACGTCTTTGTCGGTTTCAGATATCTCTTCCCTGTGATTTTCTCGTGTGTCTCACTACAAGAAAAATCTCTATTCTTAGCACACGAAAAACGCCATGATATGTATATGATGGCGTTTTTGAAAATGCTATGTCTGCCCCAGCTATAATAGGTCGGCTATATGTGATAGCACTTTATCCGTGCTATAATATCTTGCATCTACGATAGCGATAATTTCTCTTGCTATTGTTAGATCCGAGCCGAGCCAAGCCGAGCCAAGCCGTATTAAATTATTATTATTATTATTATTATTATTATCATTATAATATATTTTTGTATCAATTGGATTTATATATAAAAAATATTTGAAACCATTTTATTAATAAACCAAAAAAGTTTACACAAAGTATGATATGGAATCTACACTTGTTACAAAAATATTTACACACAGAAGATCCTTCGATTTCATCACTCACTCTTTCCTTCATGTGAGCTCCATGAAGTCCACATTGACCTGAGATCAAAACAAGACACGGAGTCACTGTTTTTGTTTCATTTTTGTTGGGATTAGAAGTCATAGGAAACCCATTAATATCCACAAAGTATAAACTTTTGATTTCACAAGCCCAGTTATATGCAAGATTTCAGAAACAATAAGGATTATACACTCAGAAAACACAGATATTAAGTTAGCAAAAATCAAAAATAAAAAGGATCAATGGAACTTACAATCGTTGCAGATTTGGAGGAAGCTGATATGGCAAATTACCTCCAAGGTTATTGCTGCTTAGATCACTGCAATTTTCAAGAATCAAATCAGAATGTATATCAGTAAAAAACAGAGGATGTAATATTATTTACGTTGGTGGGAAACTACTATAGTCAGTATAAGTCTAGTCGTGATTTTCCAGGGACAGATTGTGCACCCGTGCTGAGTTTGATGGAAGTGCTAATTAGTCCTGACTGAAGAGAGAAAACAAAACCTTACAACCTTATACATATCTGAACCATGAACTTCTTTGTATATCATCAACAAACCCAAGTCCAGGATGAAAGATGAATAGATTACCTCATCTGAAACTGAAGTGTCGCCAGATCTTATCAGTGATTATTGTTGATCAACTGCACTTGATGAAAAAAGATTAAGTGTTAAAGGTCAAGAGTTAATCAATTTTTGCCACTATGAATTCAAGTATTAGAGTAGACATGGTATGATTCTTACATGGCTTCATTAAGAACTGATAATACACACTTTTGCAGGGCCAAAACTTCTACTGCTACCTTTTTACTGGATTCCACACCGGATATCGTTGGGTTTTTTTCAGATCCAGTAAACAAATTTCAGTTGTCCAAATGCAGAACATAAATTTTAAGCCTAGAGATTACAAGAGAATATAAACATACCTGATGACAGATCTCGCATATGATGTTTTCCTTTTCATTGCACCAACCCTGAACACATTTTCTGTGAGCATACTAGTAAAAACATAAAGCTTTTCGTCAGTCTGAGAAACAGCTTCATTTGCCCAAGTATCTCGATTTAGCTTCGAGGAAGAAACACAAATAATTGGATGAGAGTGATTAAGTTTGCTGTTAGATGATAAATCTGTTGGGAATGTCCTGAAATCTACCGTACTATCTCTAGAAAGTATGATAAGTGTCGAGATCAGACATAAGTCATAAATACTGGGTGATCATGATGGCTTGCTAGAGTCCGCTCATGATCTATAAGTTTAGGACTTATTACCAGTATTGTATGATCCCAAAGGGTCACACACCATAGCTAACGGGAAAGTTAAGATGGAATTAATACGGTAAGATGCAGTGGCATTTACTGTATTTGTACAGAGAGATGGGCAGACAACAAATGGGCTTTTGTCTGATTTGTGTCTTGGGCCCAAAAGTCTAATGGACCATTAGTTTAATTAATTAATTAAACTTGGGCCCATTAGTGAATAAAAGGGAGAATGGAACATTAGGTTTGGTAATTTTTCTGTTCTTCTCCTGCGATTTTCTTAAGGCAGCCGAAGGCTCCTCTTGAACTCTCTCTCTTTTGTTCATCCATCCGGTCTAGCAGCCATCCGTGCTTGTAAGCGTGTGGATACCTGAGGAGGAGCCGATTCTCATCAGCTCTAATCTGATCTTATCATTACCACCAATTTCCGCTGCAAAGGTAAAGATCAGGTTTGTTTTATGATTCGTTTGACAAGAACCTAGATCTGTTTAAGGTTATGTGTTAGGTTGCAACTTGGGAATTGAACCTTGGAAAACACCCATAATCCTTCAGTGGTATCAGAGCCTAGGCATTAGGTTTCTTGTGAAATTGGATCATATGAAAATTGATTAATTGATTAATTGATGTTGATTGAAAATTGGTTAATGAAAACCTTGAATTTGATCTCGTGTATTGAGGCATGTGATGATCGAATGTGTGCCTTGTGTGCGTCTGGTGTGTCATTCAATTAATTATCAGAATGAGTTGTTCTCGATCGTTTGTGTTCAGTTGAACAAGTGTTCATAATTAATGATAAGTTAATTGTATCATGCTTGCGGCAAATCCTTGAGATCTGTAGTTAGGGTTTGTGTGTGCTTTTGTTCACGTGATCTTGTTGCGATCTTGTTGATAATTAATGATATGATCACATGATCAAAATAATGTGATCGTGATAATAATATACGTGATTGTGTGTTCACGTTTGCGCTTTTAACATATATATATATATATATATATATATATTATATATTGGAATATATAATATATAATAGTATATTATATAAATCATTAATTATTTAATTAATGTATGGTTAAGGCGTTAACCCAAAATCGCGGTTTGCTGGAAATAATTTAATACATGGTATTATTTAATTTCTGGTTAAATCGGATTTAAATTCATAAAATGAATTTTAACCTAAACCGAAAGCTGGTCTAAGTTTGATTTGGTTGGACCAAATAATTTAGAGCTGGTCTGGTTTAGTGAATAACCGATGGTTTTGATAGTTAATTTGGTCTTGGACCAGAATTAATAAATCGGATCGGTTATGTCAAATTATTGGGCCAGCTGGAATTCTATGGCCTTGGGCCAAGAATTGGGCCTATAATTTGTGACCCAACCCAAAATATTTATAAAATATTAAATTAGAAATTTCTATTTTAGTAAGTTACTAAATTTAGAAAGTTTCTAAAATAAGAAAGTTTCCCAAAATAGTAATATTCTATTTTTGGAAATAAAACTTAAAAAATCCTCAAAAACAATATCAAGCTTGGATGTCTTTCCAATCTTGTCAGCTACTTAACGCTTATTTGATTACAGATATGGCTTACAGTGTGAGGTGTCTGTTTTCGCGTAAGTAAAGTAGTATATAGTCACTAATTTCATTGGGAGTCCCAGACTTTAGTGATTATTTGGCTGTAAGAGATTGGTTTCCTTGACTGGGCCATCGGGAGTCCCGGGCCTTGAGACATCTGGTGTATTGGGCCTTGGGCCCAATTCACAACCGAGAGTTATTGGTTATAACTAGCTGTGTGTATGCTTACCAAGTAAAGCTAATTCCGGGTGACGGCCAGTGGCCCACTTTGGATTTAGCTGAACATGGGTCTCGGAATCATTGCATTCTTATGAGGTTAAACAAAGAATTTTTGAATGCAATGCGAGTTTTCTTATAAGTTGTTAAGATTACTCTTTTATGAACTTAATAACTAAAACTCTATTTATCTCTAAATTTCAGCTATGACGAGCACAAACAATCAAAACACTTTCTCGATCCGGTATGTCCTTGAGATGGACAAACTGAACGGATCAAATTTCTTGACTTGGTCGCGGAACCTGAGACTAGTTCTCAGGCAGGAGAGAAAGGACTATGTCCTTGAAAGAGCTCTCCCCGTGAGGATCGGGTCCAATGCCTCTCATGCAGAATATAATGCTTGGAATAAGCATTATAATGATGCGGTAGATGTGCGTGGTCTGATATTGGCTACCATGGACTCAGATTTGCGGAAGCAATATGAGAACGTGGAGTCGCCAATAGAGATGATCAGCAGCCTGAAATTGAAATTTCAGGAGCAGGTAAGAGTGGAGAGATACCAGTTGGTTAAGTCTCTCACTAGCTGCAAGCTACCAAATGATCATCCAGTAAGTCCTCATGTCAGTAAAATGATGGGTTACATTGATAACCTGAGGAAACTGGATTATCCAGTTAGCCAAGAATTGGCAACTGAGATCATTCTGCAGTCACTGCCGTCAAGCTATGATAAGTTCAGAAGGAACTATATCAAGAAAGGCTTAACGAAGACGCTGACTGAACTGCATGATATGCTCAAGACAGTTGAGCCAAACGTGAAGAGTACCCTGTACAATCTCATGAAGGAGAAGGGTAGGTTTACTAAACCTAATGATGACAAGGGTGAAGACAAAGTTGTCCAGATTTTGAATCATGGCAAGCGTGTGTCTTCTGAGCCCGAGTCAGATACCTCTTACGTTGGTAAGTGCTGCTACTGTAATGAGACTGGGCATTGGAAGAGAAATTGCATTAAATTCATGGAAGATTATGAGGAGTTGAAGTTGATGTATGAGACTACTTCCTCAGGTATTCATGTTATTACTTCATGTTATACCTTATAGGTATTGGATACTGGTTGTGGCACTGATATTTGTTATAATATGCAGAGCCTGAGCAACAGTAGAACGTTGAAGGAAGGGCAAGTGGAACTGCGTGTCTGGAAGGAGCTATAGATGCTGCCTCAGCCGTAGGGTTTTCACTTGTAGATGCCTTTGAGGCTTGGTTTTATTAAGTAATTGCTACAATGTACCTGCTTTAAGAAGAGTTGTTTTTTCATTTTCTTGTAAAGAATTTGAATGTTTTTCATTTTGATAAAAGACTAGTTTGTTCTTTTGATCTTAATGAAATATTAATTGTAGCACCCTATTCAAGGAATGGGTTTTATATCTTAAACCAAAGAGTGCCTAAATATAACATAAATACCGAATTGGTTTAAATCTGATGAATTAAACCTGATTTTTCTTGGCATAAATGTTTTTGTTCACATAGAGTAAGTCGGATTCAGAAACCCCATAGTTATGGACTTTTGGGCTCATTTGAATGGATATCTTATGAGACTTGAATTCTTCTTACTGGACCAAAACACAAAGGGCCCATCTTAGCCGAGCTAGAGAAAAGCCCAAAGGCTTATTGGACATTGGACATACTCATGTATGTGGTCCGATGAGCAGTAATGCCAGAGAAAATTTCCTGTACTTCATTGTCTCTACTGATTACTTCAGTGAGTGTGACTGTGTTCATTTGATGAGACACAAGTCGGAATTCTTTGACATGGTCGAAAGAGTTCCAGAATGAAGTATAGAATCTAAATGACAGAAGTATTAAGACTCTGGATTAGATCACGAGTGAGAATACTTAAGTCATTGATGGTATGATCATCTGAATGAGTGTGAAGTCGCTTCACAGCTCATTTCTCCTGAAAACCTGGAGGTGTTTCTGTGAGAGAGAATCAGATCTTATTAGAAATGATTCAAGATGAGTCACACGAATTTTCCATGATATTATTTAAGAATAACGCTCTAGAAATATCTAAGTTTACGCTGAAATAGTTCCACCAATATCAGTTGAAAGACACCACGTAAATGTGGATTGGAATCGATCCAAATTCGTCTTTACTGAGTATTTGTAGTTGTGCTACTTCGCTGGTTGTCCTAGGGAAACCAAGGCTTGTTACTTTTACGTCCATTCTGTTTTCTAAGAAGGGAAGTTACTTTCCAAGAAGAACAGTGGGAGTAAAAGTAGAACTCGAAGAAATTCGAGAAATACAGGAGGCTGCTCAACCTGTTGGGGGAGAGCAACGGATGGATTTACAGATTTCTGTAGAATCCATACCTGTAGAGCCTGAAGTTCGCAGATATGAATGAATCAGTCACTAATCCGAGAGTGATTTCTCGTCATTAGTTGAACCTGATGATCATTGAAAGTTCGCATGATCTGATGATCATTGAAAGCGACGAAACTGCGAAATTCAAAGAAGCGAAAGTGAGCCCGGACTCCGAAAAAATTACATTTTGTGTAAGTTAGCTTCATCGATCCATTCATGGATGGAAGCAAACATATTGGAGTTGGAATCTTCGTTCAGTTAAAGTAGTCAAGGTTTTGACTTGAAAAGGAACGAAGAGGAACTGTGCGTTTACTAAAAGATAAGTGGGAGCAATATTGCATTTCTCATAGTGTATGTCGATGACATACTGATTCTCGGAAATAACTTTCCAATGCTGCAGTCGGTAAAGGACTGGCTTGGGAGTTATTGTATGATTGACATGGGTAAAGTCACGTAGTTCTTGGATTTTGGATCTGAAGATAGAGATCCAAAAGAGCTGGTAGGACAAAGTCAGAATTTTTAAGTTGACAAAGTCCTACACGTAATCAGCAATCCAAGAAGGGTTTTATGCCAATGTCACATGGCAATATGTTAAGCAAGAAACAGTGTCCTACGATAACTGCTGAGCTTGAATGCATGGATAGGATTCCAAATGCGACGGCAATTGGATCTATCATGTATGCCATGAGACGTACTTGTTTTGATGTTGCTTTAATGTTAAGCAAGACAAGTAAAGACCAGTCAAATCCAGCAAAGAATCATTGGATTGCCGTAAAGAATATTTTGAAGTATTTGAGGAATACTTAGGATAAGTTCTTGATTTACGGAGAAAGTGAGGTGCTACAAGTCGATAGAGTCTGAAAGGCAAGTTTCCAATAGACAAAGATAATTCCTTGTCACAGTCCGGCTATATCTTGTGTCTATCTGGCGGTGCAAGGCACTGTAGCTGACTCCATGACTTAAGCTGAACATTTCGCAGCTTGAGAAGCGGTGAAAGAGGTTGTTTGGATAAAAGAGTTCATCACTGAGCTTGATGTGATTCCCAGCGTAGATGAGACTAGCTGCACATCAGAGGTCCAAACACCTTGAGGATAGGTATAACCTATTCCTTGAGATAAATGACAGAGGTGTTAAGTAGATAAGCAAGTTTCATCGAATGAGAACGTTGCTAATCTATTAACGAAGCCACTCCTATGCCTAAGCACGAGTCGCGGACTGTAGCTGTAGGATGAGTAAAATTAAGATGTAGTCTTAATTTCAGTGGGAGTTTGTAAAGGGCTTTACTTAGTTATTTTGAAAGGTTCATGTAAACATTTTAAAATGTTAATGAAATTTTTATTTCTGGATTATTTTAACTGTGATATAAAATAATCGTTCCAAAATGATTCATGTCATTATATATGGGCCATCGAAGTACATGAGTAGACTTGATCCTGAAACCCCATATTTAACGAAATGACATAAATCATAGTGTCCATAGTCGAAGGTTGTTGAAATTGGAACACCAACAACCTGTTGAGACTAGATTGTGTTGAGACTTATGACCAAGTTTCGAGGGGTCATAGATGCGCGGCATCAAAGTCGACACATAGGTATATGTAGGGGAGCATATGACCGGACATGGCCCGCTGATGAGAACTCTGCAAGATATTAATATCTGTGTCATAAGAAGTTCTCATATACGACTATAGAGTATAGTCCTTAGACCTGAGTTCGCATGCATGTGGCTGCACATGGAGTAATGCGCTTTGATCATTGTCTAACGCTGTTTCGTAACTGGGAGCTATACGGACCTTGGTTGGGTGTATTATGAATTGTGTAGTTCATAGTGATGGAACAAGATGGGATTTGTCCCTGCCGTTTAACGGAGGTAATATCTCTAGGCCAATCGGAGATTTGATAGCTGGTAAGAGAATGGCCATTCCCAAACGGACTTGCCCAAGTCGTTTGCATTGTCAGTATCAAATCTGGTCCGATAAACATGGTCTGGCTATATAAGGATGACACGCATCTTGCCTTATGCCAGATCGAGATATTAAGACAAAAGGATTAGGGAATGTAGGATTCCAGTACAATCGGAAGATTGTTGGGAATGTCCTTTGTAGGATTCCAGTACAAGTGGGAGATTGTTGGGAATGTCCTGAAATCTACCGTACTATCTCTAGAAAGTATGATAAGTGTCGAGATCAGACATAAGTCATAAATACTGGGTGATCATGATGGCTTGCTAGAGTCCGCTCATGATCTATAAGTTTAGGACTTATTACCAGTATTGTATGATCCCAAAGGGTCACACACCATAGCTAACGGAAAAGTTAAGATGGAATTAATACGGTAAGATGCAGTGGCATTTACTGTATTTGTACAGAGAGATGGGCAGACAACAAATGGGCTTTTGTCTGATTTGTGTCTTGGGCCCAAAAGTCGAATGGACCATTAGTTTAATTAATTAATTAAACTTGGGCCCATTAGTGAATAAAAGGGAGAATGGAACATTAGGTTTGGTAATTTTCTGTTCTTCTCCTGCGATTTTCTTAAGGCAGCCGAAGGCTCCTCTTGAACTCTCTCTCTGTTGTTCATCCATCCGGTCTAGCAGCCATCCGTGCTTGTAAGCGTGTGGATACCTGAGGAGGAGCCGATTCTCATCAGCTCTAATCTGATCTTATCATTACCACCAATTTCCGCTGCAAAGGTAAAGATCAGGTTTGTTTTATGATTCGTTTGACAAGAACCTAGATCTGTTTAAGGTTATGTGTTAGGTTGCAACTTGGGAATTGAACCTTGGAAAACACCCATAATCCTTCAAAATCATCTCATCAAAGGCGTGTATGATCTGTTCAAGAAGCCATCTCAGAAGTCTGCATTTAAAGGATTTGTCAAGCTTTTGAGCAAGAATTCAAATCGAAAATAGATAGCAGAGACAAAGGGATGAGACACTTATCTGAGCAACTGAATGTCACGGCGGATTTCTCTGTCTTTTCCAGTCACAACAACATATCTTAGTCATGTTTTCTTGTCAAAATGAGATAAGAAGATGTTTGACCTGGTTTTTAGCTTTTCTCATGTCTTCCATGTTCAAAGGTCTCAAAATAATCTCTCTCTCCTCAGAAGCTTCTTCTTCTTCTTCTTCTTCTTTTGGTTCGTCTGTGCTTTTGCCTGCTTCTTCTCTCTTCTTCTTCTCCTAAACCACCAAGAAATTTTCAGAGAATTCGATTGGCAAGAGAGGGTCTTTTACTCTTTATACCTGATCTTTCAATCTTTCTTGCTGAATTAGTTCTCGAACCGGTCTATACGCAGCTGTAATGCATAAGCTCTGTTGCACAAATTTTTAACAAAACAATCACTTTCCAAATTTCAATAATTTGACACAAGAGTTTTGAGAGATGATAATAACCTTGAGATCACTTCCACTGTAGCCTTTTGTCATCTGTCCAAGCTCATGGAAGTCAAGATTATCTGTATTCTCTTTCGACAACAAAGTTCTCAAGATCTTCTCTCTGCTCTCAATGGAAGGAAGTCCCACCATTATTCTGTTATTTCCAACACAAAAACAAAAATCAGTCACAATTGTATAGTCTATTAAGAATCATTTAGAGATTTTACAAAAGTTGCTATGTTACCTCTACAAAACAATTTATGAAACTCATCATCAGTCAAATGACTAGTGATGAAGAAGATCTAAACAAGTAAATATATACTTATTGTGTACCGAAAATCTGTTGAAGGGTCTGTTCCTTGCCAGCCCATCTCCTTCCAGAGTTCGGATTTAAGAGGTGGTAGTTCTCTTTGTGGATACGCTAACCTCCATAGTTGTCTAAGTGCATCCTGTAAATCATGTGATTACATAATCTTGACAAAACTTTGGAGATGCGGAATTAAGCAAACAGAGAGGCCATGAAAACACTTACTTGATGCTCCATTCGAGATCCATCAAAAGGTATTTCGATTCTTAGCTTAATGTTTCTCAGTCTTTCTTCCTAGTAAGAGGTAATCAAATACAGAATATAAAACGTGATCTTTAAGGAGATATGATATAGATAAGATAGATGCTTTGAATATACCTGCAACATACTAAGAGGCGGTTGTCTAAGTGCCTCCATAGTTGTCTAAGTGCATCCTGTAAATATCCTCCAGAGTACGCTCCTAAGAAGACACATCACATAAGAGATCGAACAACCCAGAACTCATCATCAGTGGACAAGATCTTCAAAGAGGAAGATAGATCGATTTAAAATAGTTGAAGGAACAAGGAAGGCAGACCCTTACCTCTCTATCTCGGGTATGTAAAGAGGTTAGGTAAAATCGATCATAACTTGAAATCGATCTACAGGAAGAAGAAGTGTTAGAATTTGAAATCGGTTGGCTAGGTATTTAAAATGAAGATGAATCGGTTTATCAAAAGCTGAAAGAACAAGGAGCTAGACACTTACTTTGTCAAGATCGAGTGTTGTATTAGAAGCTGAGAGGCTTCACGGCCACACGCAGAAGAAATCCGAAATGAAACAAAAAGGGGTTAGCAAAAGAGAAATGAAAATCGACCCATACATGACTGAGAAACCTAAAGGAAGAGGAGATTGAAGCTTTACCTGAGTTGTCTCAGCTCGCGGTATGAAGGGGATGAGCTCAAGATCGATTTTCCAAAAATCGCCATGGCTGTCGCCGAAAGAGAGTGAGAGAGCAGCTTAACTGAGAGGAAGGCTATGGAAGAGAGGAAATTAGGGTTTGTGTGAAGAGGAGGAAGGCTCTGGAAGAGAGGAAGAAGGCGAGAGTTGAGAAACTGAGAGGAAGAGAGGAGGAAGAATAATTGATCTGTTCAAAAAAAAAAAAGTCTATCATGTGGATAAGGAAGAGGGGAAAAACAGTTTTGGCAAAAATCCAAAAAAAGGCGGATAAATTTTAAGTGTTACCGCCCATAGTAGAAATTAGGCTCGAAACTCGTTTTTTGTTTCCCGCTTATTGAAATTTCGGGTTAGCATTGATAAAATGCTATAATAAAGTATCACAATCCAGCAAACACTCTGTAATAGCACTTAGAGAAACCGTGCTATTATAATGTGCTATTAATATCCAGTTTTTTTGTAGTGTCTCTCCGTTTCTTTCTTCTCTGCTTTGTCGGATTCTTTGGATCTCCCGGATTAATATCGCTTCCATTTCTCTGCTCGCTGAGGATGAACTTATGTGGATCAAGGACGGGTCAATAGATTAGGCCCTCCAGCAACGGCGTCTCTTTGGATTTAACTGGTTCCGATGAAGCTGTTTGTCTTTGTTATGCGGGTGTTGTAGACGGCATCTACTGAAACAGTGATTGGCAAACAGACACATTAAGGTGCAAAGTGATGGACCGGCGGGGTTTGGGTGGCGCTTTCCTTGGTGTTTTCCAGCGATTGCATGGCGACAATTGTAGGATTATGTGTGTGTTCATGGTTTAATTCACAGATTACAACCTAGCACACATAACTTAGATCTAGGTGATTTGCAGAACGAACCATAAACCAAACCTGATCACTACCTTTCAGATTGCAGCGGATGATGGATGGTAATGATGAGATCAGCTAGAACAGATGGCAACACCTATTCCTCCTTGGTGTATCCACACTCTTACAAGCACGGGACGGCTGCTAGACCAAAGAGTTGGAAGATCAGAGAGAAAACAGGACGGCACGGCTCAGATTAGCAGACTTATTGTCGAAAAATAAATAAGACACTTCTTATATATCGACTCGTCATAAACCTAAACAGATGTTTCGGTTTCGCTATTGTGTCGACCGACACATATACCTGTGTCGATCGACACAAGTCCTGTATCTCGATATGGGCCCAAGTAATTAAACTAATGGCCCAAGTCTCTCTGCACAAATACAGTAAATGCCTTGCATCTTACCGTATTAATTCCATTTTAACTTTCCCGTTAGCTATGGTGTGTGACCCTTAGGGATCATACAATACTGGTAATAAGTCCTAAACTTATAGATCATGAGCGGGCTCTAGCAAGTCATCATGATCACCCAGTATTTATGACTTATGTCTGATCTCGACATTTATCATACTTTCTAGAGATGGTACGGTAGATTTCACGACATTCCCAACAATCTCCCACTTGTACTGGAATTCTACAAAGGACATTCCCAACAATCTTCCGATTGTACTGGAATCCTACATTCCCTAGTCCTTTTGTCTCAATATCTCGATCTGGCATAAGGCAAGATACGTGTCATCCTTATATAGCCAGACCATGTTTATCGGACCAGATTTGATACTGACAATGCAAACGACTTGGGCAAGTCCGTTTGGGAATGGCCATTCTCTTACCAGCTATCAAATCTCCGATTGGCCTAGAGATATTACCTCCGTTAAACGGCAGGGACAAATCCCATCTTGTTCCATCACTATGAACTACACAATTCATAATACACCCAACCAAGGTCCGTATAGCTCCCAGTTACGAAACAGCGTTAGACAATGATCAAAGCGTATCACTCCGTGTGCAGCCACATGCATGCGAACTCAGGTCTAAGGACTATACTCTATAGTCGTATATGAGAACCTCTTATGACACAGATATTAATATCTTGTAGAGTTCTCATCAGCGGGCCATGTCCGGTCATATGCTCCCCTACATATACCTATTTGTCGACTTTGATGCCGCGCATCTATGACCCCTCGAAACTTGGTCATAAGTCTCAACACAATCTAGTCTCAACAGGTTGTTGTTGTTCCAATTTCAACAACCTTCGACTATGGACACTATAATTTATGTCACTTCGTTAAATATGGGGTTTCAGGATCAAGTCTACTCATGTACTTCGATGGCCCATATATAATGACATGAATTATTTTGGAACGATTATTTTATATCACAATTAAAAATAATCCAGAAATAAAAATTTCATTAACGTTTAAGAAAATGTTTACAAGAACCAATCAAAATAACTAAAACAAACGCCCTCACAACTCCCACTCAAAAAGAGATTACATTTGAATATCTCTAATTCCTACAGCAGCAGTATGCTGTTGGAATTGTGTCCAGTAATCTCGGTACTGTCTCTAGAAAGTAAGAGTATGTCAAAGATCAGACATAAGTCATATAATACTGGGGATCATGATGGCTTGCTAGAGTCCGCTCATGATCTATAAGTCTTGGACTTATTGCCTTTATTATATGATCCCATATGGGTCACACGCCTAAGCTAACAGGAAAATGTGTTGGAACGGCTTAGCAGAAGTACGACAAAAGTGCCAGGCATTTGTCGTACTAAGAGAGAAAGATTAATGGGTCTGATTAAATGGGATTTAATCAGATTGGTGTTTTGGGCCCATAAGCCCAAAAGGGAAAGAGAAGGCTTTTAATAAACTAAAAGCCAAATCTCTTTCTCCTAACCCTAGCCCCTGCGCCGTTTTTCCTCTCTCCCTGCGCCTCCCATCAGCTCGGTCTAGCAGCCGTTTTCTGTGATCGCGTGTGTGAACCTTTGGAGGATTCATCCCTCGGTGTATCTCTCTGATCTCTGACCTGTTCTATTCCTTCCGCTGCAACAAACAGGTAAAAGGTGAGATCATCTAATGTTTCTAATCAAGAGAACCTAGATCTGTATGTTTAGGTTGATATGAATCTGTGAATTACATCAGGATCAACTAAACAGTTCCTACAGTGGTATCAGAGCCATTGGTTCTTAGGATTTCTTGTTTTAGATTCATGTTTAGGTTGTTTAATCTGTTTAGAAGTGTTTTGAATCAATTACTGATAAGATAAATCACTTAAGCAACATGAATTGAACCCTAAAAACATTAATCTAATCGCAAAACATGCTATATGACATGTTTTGTGATCGGCCGACGGTTTTGATGCATGGGTCGATCCATGATCGATCGCATGATCACTGCCGAGCGGATCGTTTGATGCACGGGTCGATCGCGGATCGATCGCGTGATCATGCCGATCGCTTGAAGCTCACGGCAAGTGATGAGCCGATCGACGAGCTGATCGCGTGCTTTGAGCATGGATCAATGCGATCGTGTGCACCTCACGCCGAGCATCATCCCGCCTGACCCGAGCACCATCCCGTCCCGATGGATCGTCCCGTCCGGCTGTCGTCTCGATCTCGGATCGTTGGCGCACGGCTTGCGGCTGGACGATCGTTCCTTGATCGCAACGCTAGGGCAACGTGATCACGGTTCAATCGGTTCGGTTCGGTTAATGGCTCGGTTTAGAATTTTGATTAAAATCAACGTCTCGGTTTAATAAACAGATTTAATAATTTTATTAAGTCTGGTTAAACCAGGATAAGAAATCCAATGTCGAAAGAAATATTGGATTTAGTGCCTAAACCAGGAATTTCTAATTTGATTTGGTTGGACCAAATAAATTGAGAAATTCCGGTTTAGTAAATAACCGGTTGACAATTGTGGTCATCGTAGTAATTAAAACTTGGTTAGACCAGTTTTAATGAACCAGACCGGTTATGTCAAATAATTGGACAATTGGGTCATGTCTTGGACATGGACCAATTCTTGGGCCTCAGGCCAAGAAGTTAAAACAATTGGCCCAATTATTTGAGTCTTTCTTCAGATTAATTTAAAATTTATTTTATAAAATTATAAAGTCGATTTTAAATTAAAGTTTCCGAAATTTTGAAATTAGAAAGTTTCTTAAAATAGAAGTTTCTGGATTTGCGGATTTTGGATTTTAAGAAATTTCTAAAGTTAGAAAGTTTCCGTTTTTAGAAAGTTTCCAATTTTAGAAAGTTTCCAAAAATAGTAGGTTTCCAGAAATAGAAAGTTTCCCGAAATAGTAATCTTCTATTTTGGGAATGAAATTTTAATAAACCTACGAACCTCAAATAATATCAAGCGTTGGATGTCTTGTCCAGGCTATGTCAGCTGTCGAAGCCCATTCAATTGCATTCATGGCCTTACAGTGTGAGGATGTCTGCTTTTGCGTGAGTAAGACAGTTTGTGATTCATAAATGTCATTGGGAGTCCCAGACATTAATGATTACATGACTGTATAGTCTGGTTTTCTTGACTAGGCCATCGGGAGTCCCGGGCCTTGAGACATCAGAGTGGATTGGGCCTCGGGCCCAGATTCACAACCAAGAGTTATGTCACGGATATAATTAGCCGATATAGGGCCTACCGATATAAGCTAAGGTTGGGTGACGGCCAGTGGCCCACTTTAATCTTAGTTATATGTGGATCTTGGAATCATTATATTCTATTGAGGGTAACTTAGGTTATTGAATATAATGCGTGATTAATCATATTAAATTTTAATACGAGATTAGTCATTTTGAACATAATAACTAATAACCTTTTTATTTATATATTTCAGATATGACTACTACAAGCACACAAAACACATTCTCGATCCGGTCTGTTCTCGAGAAGGAGAAGCTGACTGGAACGAACTTCCTGACATGGTCAAGGAACTTGAGGCTGGTCCTCAAGCAGGAGAAGAAGGATTATGTCCTTCGTGATCCCCTCCCCGAGAGGCCTCTTGCCAATGCTGCCAGGACTCTGCACAATGCTTGGGAAAAGCATTCGTCAGATGAAAATGATGTCTATTGCCTGATGTTGGTGACAATGACTCCTGAGCTGCAAAAACAGTTCGAAAGTGTATTGTCTCCCATCGAGATAATGGCAAGCCTGAAATCGCTTTTTCAGGAGCAGGCTAGGACTGAGAGGTTCCAGACAGTTAAGAACCTCTTGGACTGTAAGTTGGCTGCGAATGCGGCAGTGAGTCCTCATGTCTTGAAGATGATGGGTTATCTCGATCATCTTCAGAAACTCGACTGCCCAATCAGCCAGGAACTTGCCTGCGACATCATTCTGCAGTCTTTACCTGCAAGCTATGATCAGTTCATTCTGAACTTTAACATGCATGGCTTGAGTAAGACACTACCTGAGCTTCACGGAATGCTCAAGACTGCAGAGCCCAACTTGAGGAAAACCGCCAAGGACCCCAATGTGCTTATGGTGCAAAAGGGCAAGGGGTTTAAGAAATCCTCTGCTAAGGATAAGGGAGCGGCCAAGGCTGTCCAAGTCGCGGACAAGGACACGCCAAAGCCCAAGCCCAAGTCCAAGGCTGGGCCTACTGACATGTGCAGGTTCTGCAAAGAACTGGGGCATTGGAGAAGAGATTGTAAGAAATTCCAGGAAGGTCTAAAGGAATTGAAGAAGAAGACTTTCGAGACTTCTTCATCAGGTATTTTTGTTATAGAAGTTAATACAACTACTTCTGATAATACCTCATGGGTCATGGATACTGGTTGTGGGGCTCATATTTGTACTAATATGCAGGCACTCAGCAACAGTAGAAGGCTGAAGCAAGGACAAGTGGAGCTACGAGTTGGGAATGGAGCGAAAGTTTCAGCACTAGCTGTAGGCACATACTTGTTGTCTTTACCTTCGGGATTGATTTTAGAACTGAATAATTGTTATTTTGTACCTGCTATAAGCAGAAATATTATTTCAATTTCTTTGTTGGATTTGGAAGGTTATGATTTTTCAGTTTAGAATAAATTATGTTCCTTCAATCGCAACAATTTGTTCTATGGTTCTGCCCCTCTTTCGAATGGGCTTTACATACTCGATCAATCCGCGCCAATATATAACATTAATACAAAACGGTTTAAACCTAATGAGGAAAACCGAACGTTTCTATGGCATTGTCGTTTAGGGCACATCAGCGAGAAACGCATCAAGAGGCTCCATTCGAATGGACTTCTTGGCTCATTTGACTTTGAGTCATGTGAGAAATGCGAATCCTGCATGATGGGCAAAATGACACGGGCCCCCTTTAATAAACCTAACGAGAGGGCCAGTGACTTATTGGGCCTGATACACACTGATGTGTGTGGCCCAATGTCCACAAATGCAAGAGGAAACTATCAGTACTTCATTACCTTCACTGATGATTTCAGTAGGTATGGATATGTTTATTTGATGAAACATAAGTCTGAATCTTTTGAGAAGTTCAGAGAATTCCAAAATGAAGTACAGAACCAACTTGGCAAAAGCATTAAGGCTCTTCGGTCCGACCGAGGAGGAGAATACTTAAGCCAAGAATTCAGTGATCATCTGAGAGAGTGTGGGATCGTATCCCAACTCACTCCTCCTGGAACACCTCAATGGAATGGTGTGTCTGAGAGGAGAAATCGGACCTTATTGGATATGGTTCGATCTATGATGAGTCACACAGACCTTCCAATATCCCTTTGGGGATATGCTCTGCTAATAGCAGTGTTCACTCTAAACAGAGCGCCATCAAAAGCAGTAGCAGAGACACCATATGAATTATGGACTGGAGAAGCTCCAGTGCTGTCTTATCTCAGAATTTGGGGTTGTGAAGCCTATGTCAAGAGATTAATCTCAGACAAGCTTACACCAAAATCTGACAAATGCTATTTCATTGGTTATCCACGGGAAACCAAGGCTTATTACTTCTATCTACGTTCCGAGAACAAGATTTTTGTTGCCCGGGATTGTAACTTTCTTGAGAGGGAGTTTCTCTCTAAGAAAGACAGTGGGAGTAAGGTACTGCTTGAAGAAATTCAAGATGAACAGGATACTGCTCAACCTAATGAGGAAGAGCAGGAGGAGGCCCTACAAGAAATTGTAGAGCCTGAACCTGTGGTACCTGAAGTTCGAAGATCCGGGAGGATCCGTCACGAACCCGAGAGATATCAAGGATTCCTCGTGACTGACTGTCATGATCTTCTGATCATTGATGGTGATGAACCATCGAACTTCAATCAAGCCATGATGGGCCCAGATTCCTCTAAGTGGCGTAAAGCCACTGATTCCGAAATGGACTCCATGTCGGTCAACCAAGTATTTTCGTTGGTTGACTTGCCTGCTGGTGTAAAAGCCATCGAGTGCAAATGGATCTTCAAGAAGAAGATCGACGTGGATGGAAATGTCCAGATTTATAAAGCCAGGTTGGTGGCAAAAGGTTTCAGACAAGTTCACGGTGTGGATTACGATGAAACCTATTCACCAGTGGCTATGATGAAATCTATTCGGATTCTACTAGCAACTGCAGCTTTTCATGATTATGAAATTTGGCAGATGGACGTGAAAACCGCCTTCCTGAATGGTATTCTGGAAGAGGATGTGTATATGACACAACCTGACGGTTACATAGATCCAAAGAATGCTGGGAAAGTATGCAAGCTTCATAAATCCATTTATGGATTGAAGCAAGCATCGAGGAGCTGGAATCTTCGTTTTGATGAAGCGATCAAGCAATTTGACTTCATCAGAAACGAAGAAGAACAATGCGTGTATAAGAAAACTAGTGGGAGCAAGATAGTATTTCTTATTCTGTATGTCGATGACATACTGCTTCTCGGAAACGACGTTCCAATGCTGAAGTCTGTAAAGGACTGGCTTGGAAGTTGTTTTTCCATGAAAGACATGGGTGAAGCCGCATACGTTCTTGGAATTAGGATCTATCGGGATAGACCTAAGAGGCTGATAGGCTTGTGTCAAGACTCATACATTGACAAAGTCCTACAAAGATTCAGCATGAAAGATTCCAAGAAGGGCTTCACGCCAATGGTGCATGGCACAACGCTAAGCAAGAAGCAGAGCCCTACGTCGGCTGCTGAGCTTGAGCGCATGAAGAATATTCCTTATGCATCTGCAATAGGATCTGTCATGTATGCCATGATCTGTACTCGTCCTGATGTTGCTTATGCATTGAGCATGACGAGTAGATACCAGTCAAATCCAGGTGAAAACCATTGGATTGCCGTAAAGAATATCTTGAAGTATCTAAGACATACTAAGGATAAGTTCTTGGTGTACGGTGGAAGTGATGTGCTTAAAGTCAGTGGATTCACGGACGCAAGTTTCCAGACAGACACAGATGATTTCCGGTCACAGTCCGGTTATGTCTTTTGTCTGAATGGCGGTGCAGTAAGTTGGAGAAGCTCCAAGCAGGACACCGTTGCTGATTCCACTACAGAAGCTGAATATATCGCCGCCTCAGAAGCAGCGAAGGAAGCTGTTTGGATACGAAAGTTCATTATGGAACTAGGTGTGATACCAGATGCGGCTGAGCCTCTGGCACTGTTTTGTGACAACAATGGTGCTATAGCTCAGGCAAAGGAACCAAGATCACACCAGAAATCCAAGCATGTTCAAAGAAGATTTCACTTGATACGTGACATCGTAAATAGAAAGGAAGTCAAGATCAGCCGAGTTCCGACAGATGATAATGTCGCTGATCCGTTGACAAAGCCGCTCCCAAGGCCTAAGATCGAGTTCCTGACTGAAGCTGTAGGCATTAGAAACATTGAAATGTAATCTAAATTTGAGTGGGAGTTTTGTGAGCTTTATTTTAGTTGTTTGATATGTTCTTGTAAAACATTATTCTATGTTTTAATGAAATTATTATTTCAAGATTATTTTAACTGTGATGAAATAATCGTTCCAAAATGATATAAAGCATTTTATAGGTCATCGAAGTAAGTGACTTGATCTTGAGTCATCAAAGTCATTTAGCTTGATCATGAGACCCTATATTTGATAAATGTTTTATATCATCCTGTCCCTAGTCGAAGGTTGTTGAAACTGGAACACCAACAACCGTGTGAGACTGGATTGGTACGTGACTTATGACAAAGTCTCAGTGTGTCATAGATGCGCGGCATCAAAGTCAGTACATAGGTGTATGTTGGGAACATACGACCGGACAAGACCCGCTTATAAGAACTCTTCAGGATATTTATATATGTGTCATAAGAGATTCTTACTACGACTATAGAGTATAGTCCTTAGACCTGAGTTCACATGCATGTGACTGCCCATGGACTGATGTACTTTGATCATCGTCTAACGCTATCGTTCTGCGATAGTTATAAGGACCTTGTTTGGGTACATTATGAAATGAGTAGTTTACAGTGATGGAACAAGACGGAGTTTGTCCCTCCAATATATATGGAGTGAATATCTCTAGGCCAATCGGAGATTTGAATACTGGAAAATGCATGGCCATGCTCAAACGGATTTTCCCGAGTCGTTTGGATTGTCAGTATCAAATCAGAGTCCGATGAACAAGATTAGGCTTTATAAGGATGACACCAATCTTGCCTTATGACTAATCGAGATATTGAGACAAAAGGATTATGAATACAGAGATTCCAGTACAAGTGGGAGATTGTTGGAATTGTGTCCAGTAATCTCGGTACTGTCTCTAGAAAGTAAGAGTATGTCAAAGATCAGACATAAGTCATATAATACTGGGGATCATGATGGCTTGCTAGAGTCCGCTCATGATCTATAAGTCTTGGACTTATTGCCTTTATTATATGATCCCATATGGGTCACACGCCTAAGCTAACAGGAAAATGTGTTGGAACGGCTTAGCAGAAGTACGACAAAAGTGCCAGGCATTTGTCGTACTAAGAGAGAAAGATTAATGGGTCTGATTAAATGGGATTTAATCAGATTGGTGTTTTGGGCCCATAAGCCCAAAAGGGAAAGAGAAGGCTTTTAATAAACTAAAAGCCAAATCTCTTTCTCCTAACCCTAGCCCCTGCGCCGTTTTTCCTCTCTCCCTGCGCCTCCCATCAGCTCGGTCTAGCAGCCGTTTTCTGTGATCACGTGTGTGAACCTTTGGAGGATTCATCCCTCGGTGTATCTCTCTGATCTCTGACCTGTTCTATTCCTTCCGCTGCAACAAACAGGTAAAAGGTGAGATCATCTAATGTTTCTAATCAAGAGAACCTAGATCTGTATGTTTAGGTTGATATGAATCTGTGAATTACATCAGGATCAACTAAACAGTTCCTACATATGCAACTCGTGCTTAGGTCTCGGGAGTGGCTTTGTCAACGGGTCAGCCACGTTCTCATCAGTGGGAACTCTGCTGACCATCACTTCGCCTCTATTCACTATATCACGAATCAGGTGATACCTTCTCATAATGTGTTTGGATTTCTGATGATGTCTCGGTTCCTTGGCTTGAGCAATTGCACCATTGTTGTCACAATACAGCGCCAAAGGCTCAGTGGCATTAGGGAATACACCGAGTTCAATCAAGAAGTTCCTAATCCAAACTCCTTCCTTCGCAGCTTCTGAAGCAGCGATGTATTCAGCTTCAGTTGTGGAATCTGCTACGGTGCTCTGCTTGGAACTCTTCCAACTTACTGCACCGCCATTCAGACAGAAGATGTAGCCAGACTGTGACCGGAAATCATCCTTATCTGTCTGAAAACTTGCATCCGTGAATCCACTGATTTCAAGCACTTCACTTCCTCCGTAAACCAAGAACTTATCCTTAGTATTCCTCAAATACTTCAGGATATTCTTTACGGCAATCCAATGACTCTCACCTGGATTAGACTGGTACCTACTCGTCATGCTTAGTGCATAAGCAACATCAGGACGAGTACAGATCATGGCATACATGATAGATCCTATAGCCGAAGCATAAGGAATCCTACTCATGCGCTTAAGCTCATCAGGTGTCTTAGGACACTGATCCTTGCTTAGTGAAGCACCATGTATCATTGGCGTGAACCCCTTCTTGGATTTATCCATTCCGAATCGATGCAGGACTTTATCTATATAAGCATCTTGACAAAGTCCAATCAGCTTTTTAGATCTGTCTCTAAAGATTCGGATTCCAAGAACATACGCGGCTTCACCCATGTCCTTCATGGAAAAACAACTTCCCAGCCAGTCTTTAACAGACTTCAGCATTGGAATATCATTTCCAAGAAGCAATATGTCATCGACATATAGGATAAGAAACGCCACTTTGCTCCCACTAGTTTTCTTATACACACATTGTTCCTCTTGGTTTCTGATGAAGTCAAAGTTCTTTATTGCTTCATCAAAACGAAGATTCCAACTCCTCGATGCTTGCTTCAATCCATAAATGGATTTGTGAAGCTTGCATACTTTCCCAGCATTCTTAGGATCAATGTAACCGTCAGGTTGTGTCATATACACATCCTCCTCCAAGATTCCATTCAGGAAGGCGGTTTTCACATCCATCTGCCAAATCTCATAATCATAATAAGCGGCAGTTGCTAGGAGAATCCGAATTGATTTCATCATTGCCACTGGTGAATAGGTTTCATCATAGTCTATACCATGAATTTGCTTGAAACCTTTTGCCACCAACCTGGCCTTGTAAATCTGGACATTTCCATCCACGTCTATCTTCTTCTTGAAGATCCATTTACACTCGATGGCTTTTGCACCAGCAGGTAAATCAACCAGTGAAAACACTCGGTTAGCAGACATGGAGTCCATCTCGGATTCTGTGGCTTCACGCCACTTTAAGGAGTCAGGGCCCATCATGGCTTCTGCAAAGTTCGAGGGTTCATCACCGTCAATGATCAAAAGATCATGGCAATTAGTCACAAGGAATCCCTGATATCTATCAGGTTCCTGACGGATCCTTCCGGATCTTCGAACTTCAGGTACTGCAGGTTCAGGTTCTATTACAACTTCATGTAATTCATCCTGCTGTTCTTCCTCATTAGGTTGAACAGATTCCTGTCCTTCTTGAATTTCATCAAGTTGTACCTTACTCCCACTATCTTTTCTAGAGAGAAAATCCCTTTCAAGAAAAGTACAATCCCGAGCAATAAAGATTTTGTTCTCGGATCGCAGATAGAAGTAATAAGCCTTGGTATCCCTAGGATAACCAATGAAGTAGCATTTGTCAGATTTTGGTGTAAGCTTGTCTGAGATTAATATTTTGACATAGGCTTCACAACCCCAAATTCTGAGAAAAGACATTGCTGGAGCTTTTCCAGTCCATATCTCATATGGTGTCTTTGCTACTGCCTTTGATGGCACTCTGTTCAGTGTGAACGTTGCGGTGAGCAAAGCATATCCCCAAAGGGATATAGGAAGGTCTGTGTGACTCATCATGGATCGGACCATATCTAACAATGTCCGATTCCTTCTCTCAGACACACCATTCCACTGTGGTGTTCCAGGAGGTGTGAGTTGGGAGACAATCCCACACTCACTCAGATGATCACGAAATTCCTGGCTCAAGTATTCTCCTCCTCGGTCCGACCGAAGAGCTTTAATACTTTTACCAAGCTGGTTCTGTACTTCATTCTGGAATTCTTTGAACTTTTCAAAGGTTTCCGACTTATGTTTCATCAAGTAGACATATCCATATCTACTGAAATCATCAGTGAACGTAATGAAGTACTGAAAGTTTCCTCTAGCACTTGTGGACATTGGGCCACACACGTCAGTATGTATCAGGCCCAATAGTTCACTGGCCCTTTCTGTGGGTTTATTGAAAGGCGCCCTTGTCATTTTACCCATTAGGCAAGATTCACATTGCTCACAAGACTCAAAGTCAAATGAGCCCAAGAGTCCATTTGAATGGAGCCTCTTGACGCGTTTCTCACTAATGTGCCCCAAACGACAATGCCAGAGAAATGTTTCATTTTCTTCGTTAGATTTGAACCGTTTCGTATTAATGTTATATACTGGAGCAGATTGATCCAGCATGTACAGCCCATTCATAAGAGGGGCACAGCCATAGAACATATCATTGAGATTAAAGGAACACAATTTATTCTTAATAGAAATGATATTTCTGCTTATAGCAGGTACAAAATAACAATTCTCAAGTTCTAAAATCAATCCAGAAGGTAAAGACAACAAATAAGTGCCAACGGCCAGTGCTGGAACCTTCGCTCCATTGCCAACCCGCAACTCTACTTGTCCTTGCTTCAACTTTCTACTGTTGCTGAGCGCCTGCATATTAGTACAAATATGAGCCCCACATCAAGTATCTAATACCCAAGTGGTATTATCAGAAGTAGTAGTATTTACTTCAATAACAAAAATACCTGAAGATTTAGTCTCGAAGGACTTCTTCTTCTTCAGACTTTCCTGGTATTTCTTGCAGTCCCTACGATAATGCCCTGCCTCTTTGCAAAAGTGGCAGATGTCAGAAGGCCCAGCTTTGGACACGGGCTTGGGCTTGGCGTTTTCATTGCCAACTACTTTGCCCTTTCCCTTGTCTGCAGCGGATTTCTTGAAACCCTTGCCCTTCTGCACCATGAGTACAGACGACTCCTTGGTTTTCTTCAGATTCGGTTCTGCAGTCTTGAGCATACCATGTAGCTCAGGCAACGTCTTTATCAACCCATGCATATTATAGTTCAAAATGAACTGGTCATATGCAGGAGTAAGAGACCGCAGAACGATATCACAAGCAAGTTCTTGGCTTATAGGACAGTCGAGCCTCGTCAAATGATCGAGATAACCCATCATTTTCAGAACATGAGGACTCACTGCTGCATCCTTAGCCATTTTACAGTCCAAGAGATTCTTAACAGTTTGGAATCTCTCTGTACGAGCCTGCTCCTGAAACAACGCTTTCAGATTTGCCATCAGCTCCATGGGACAAGTCAGGCCTTCCCACTGCATCTGCAGTTCGGAAGCCATTGTCGCCAACATCAGGCAAACCACGTCATTAGCATCTGAAGAATGCGTATCCCAAGCATTCTTCACAGCTTGTGCGGCATTATTCGCAGGTCTAGGAGAGAGAGCTCTTTCAAGGACATAAGCCTTCTTCTCCTGTCTGAGCACAAGTCTCAGGTTCCTGGACCAGTTCAGGAAGTTTGATCCGTTCAGTTTGTCCTTCTCAAGGGCAGACCGGATCGAGAAAGTGTTTTGTGTTGTTGTGCTTGACATAGCTGAAAATATGAGACAATAAAGTTTTAGTTATTAAGTTCATAAAAGAGCAATCTTAACAGCTTATAAGAAAACTCGCATTGCATTCAAAATTTCTTTGTTCAACCTCATAAGAATGCAATGATTCCGAGACCCATGTTCAGCTAATTCCAAAGTGGGCCACTGGCCGTCACCCAGAATTAGCTTTACTTGGTAAGCATACACACAGCTAGTTATAACCAATAACTCTCGGTTGTGAATTGGACCCGAGGCCCAAATTCACCAGATGTCTCAAGGCCCGGGACTCCCGATGGCCCAGTCAAGGAAACCAATCTCTTACAGCCAAATAATCACTAAAATCTGGGACTCCCAATGAAATTAGTGACTATATACTACTTTACTTACGCGAAAACAGATACCTCACACTGTAAGCCATATCTGTAATCAAGTAAGCGTTAAGTAGCTGACAAGATTGGAAAGACATCAAACTTGATATTGTTTTTGAGGATTTTTAAGTTTTATTTCCAAAAATAGAAGATTACTATTTTGGGAAACTTTCTTATTTTAGAAACTTTCTAAATTTAGTAACTTACTAAAAATAGAAATTTCTAATTTAAATATTTCATTAAATATTTTGGGTTGGATCACAAATTATAGGCCCAATTCTTGGCCCAAGACCATAGAATTCCAGCTGGCCCAATAATTTGACATAACCGATCCGGTTTATTAATTCTGGTCCAAGACCAAATTAACTATCAAAACCATCGGTTATTTACTAAACCAGACCAGCTCTAAATTATTTGGTCCAACCAAATCAAACTTAGACCAGCCTTCGGTTTAGGTTAAATTCAATTTTGAATTTCAATCCGGTTTAACCAGAAATTAAAATTATTTCCAGTAAACCGCGATTTGGGTTGACCGCTTGAACCACCAATTAAATTGGATCGGTTCGGTTAAGTCCAAAATTGGGAAGAAAAAGATTGGTCTAACCAATCAATTTTAGCCAATTTTGACCTAATTGCGGTACTAGCTAAAACTGACAATGAACCACAATCAATTTGATTGGTTCATTGTCGTGGTTAGGGAAGAACGAATCGCGAGGCTCGGTTAAACCGATTGACTACTCGCGAACCGTTCACCACGCCAGTGTGTCGATCGATATCACGCTCTTGCGTCGATCGACACTCACGTGCTTCAGCTCGAAAACAATCGGGTCATCGGGCCAGCGAGAAACAATCGATCCGATTGGCAAGAGAGGGTCTCTCTCCTCAGAAGCTTCTTCTTCTTCTTCTTCTTTTGGTTCGTCTGTGCTTTTGCCTGCTTCTTCTCTCTTCTTCTTCTCCTAAAACCACCAAGAAATTTTCAGAGAATTCGATTGGCAAGAGAGGGTCTTTTACTCTTTATACCTGATCTTTCAATCTTTCTTGCTGAATTAGTTCTCGAACCGGTCTATACGCAGCTGTAATGCATAAGCTCTGTTGCACAAATTTTTAACAAAACAATCACTTTCCAAATTTCAATAATTTGACACAAGAGTTTTGAGAGATGATAATAACCTTGAGATCACTTCCACTGTAGCCTTTTGTCATCTGTCCAAGCTCATGGAAGTCAAGATTATCTGTATTCTCTTTCGACAACAAAGTTCTCAAGATCTTCTCTCTGCTCTCAATGGAAGGAAGTCCCACCATTATTCTGTTATTTCCAACACAAAAACAAAAATCAGTCACAATTGTATAGTCTATTAAGAATCATTTAGAGATTTTACAAAAGTTGCTATGTTACCTCTACAAAACAATTTATGAAACTCATCATCAGTCAAATGACTAGTGATGAAGAAGATCTAAACAAGTAAATATATACTTATTGTGTACCGAAAATCTGTTGAAGGGTCTGTTCCTTGCCAGCCCATCTCCTTCCAGAGTTCGGATTTAAGAGGTGGTAGTTCTCTTTGTGGATACGCTAACCTCCATAGTTGTCTAAGTGCATCCTGTAAATCATGTGATTACATAATCTTGACAAAACTTTGGAGATGCGGAATTAAGCAAACAGAGAGGCCATGAAAACACTTACTTGATGCTCCATTCGAGATCCATCAAAAGGTATTTCGATTCTTAGCTTAATGTTTCTCAGTCTTTCTTCCTAGTAAGAGGTAATCAAATACAGAATATAAAACGTGATCTTTAAAGAGATATGATATAGATAAGATAGATGCTTTGAATATACCTGCAACATACTAAGAGGCGGTTGTCTAAGTGCCTCCATAGTTGTCTAAGTGCATCCTGTAAATATCCTCCAGAGTACGCTCCTAAGAAGACACATCACATAAGAGATCGAACAACCCAGAACTCATCATCAGTGGACAAGATCTTCAAAGAGGAAGATAGATCGATTTAAAATAGTTGAAGGAACAAGGAAGGCAGACCCTTACCTCTCTATCTCGGGTATGTAAAGAGGTTAGGTAAAATCGATCATAACTTGAAATCGATCTACAGGAAGAAGAAGTGTTAGAATTTGAAATCGGTTGGCTAGGTATTTAAAATGAAGATGAATCGGTTTATCAAAAGCTGAAAGAACAAGGAGCTAGACACTTACTTTGTCAAGATCGAGTGTTGTATTAGAAGCTGAGAGGCTTCACGGCCACACGCAGAAGAAATCCGAAATGAAACAAAAAGGGGTTAGCAAAAGAGAAATGAAAATCGACCCATACATGACTGAGAAACCTAAAGGAAGAGGAGATTTAAGCTTTACCTGAGTTGTCTCAGCTCGCGGTATGAAGGGGATGAGCTCAAGATCGATTTTCCAAAAATCGCCATGGATGTCGCCGAAAGAGAGTGAGAGAGCAGCTTAACTGAGAGGAAGGCTATGGAAGAGAGGAAATTAGGGTTTGTGTGAAGAGGAGGAAGGCTCTGGAAGAGAGGAAGAAGGCGAGAGTTGAGAAACTGAGAGGAAGAATAATTGATCTGTTCAAAAAAAAAAAAGTCTATCATGTGGATAAGGAAGAGGGGAAAAACAGTTTTGGCAAAAATCCAAAAAAAGGCGGATAAATTTTAAGTGTTACCGCCCATAGTAGAAATTAGGCTCGAAACTCGTTTTTTGTTTCCCGCTTATTGAAATTTCGGGTTAGCATTGATAAAATGCTATAATAAAGTATCACAATCCAGCAAACACTCTGTAATAGCACTTAGAGAAACCGTGCTATTATAATGTGCTATTAATATCCAGTTTTTTTGTAGTGTCTCTCCGTTTCTTTCTTCTCTGCTTTGTCGGATTCTTTGGATCTCCCGGATTAATATCGCTTCCATTTCTCTGCTCGCTGAGGATGAACTTATGTGGATCAAGGACGGGTCAATAGATTAGGCCCTCCAGCAACGGCGTCTCTTTGGATTTAACTGGTTCCGATGAAGCTGTTTGTCTTTGTTATGCGGGTGTTGTAGACGGCATCTACTGAAACAGTGATTGGCAAACAGACACATTAAGGTGCAAAGTGATGGACCGGCGGGGTTTGGGTGGCGCTTTCCTTGGTGTTTTCCAGCGATTGCATGGCGACAATTGTAGGATTATGTGTGTGTTCATGGTTTAATTCACAGATTACAACCTAGCACACATAACTTAGATCTAGGTGATTTGCAGAACGAACCATAAACCAAACCTGATCACTACCTTTCAGATTGCAGCGGATGATGGATGGTAATGATGAGATCAGCTAGAACAGATGGCAACACCTATTCCTCCTTGGTGTATCCACACTCTTACAAGCACGGGACGGCTGCTAGACCAAAGAGTTGGAAGATCAGAGAGAAAACAGGACGGCACGGCTCAGATTAGCAGACTTATTGTCAAAAAATAAATAAGACACTTCTTATATATCGACTCGTCATAAACCTAAACAGATGTTTCGGTTTCGCTATTGTGTCGACCGACACATATACCCGTGTCGATCGACACAAGTCCTGTATCTCGATATGGGCCCAAGTAATTAAACTAATGGCCCAAGTCTCTCTGCACAAATACAGTAAATGCCTTGCATCTTACCGTATTAATTCCATTTTAACTTTCCCGTTAGCTATGGTGTGTGACCCTTAGGGATCATACAATACTGGTAATAAGTCCTAAACTTATAGATCATGAGCGGGCTCTAGCAAGTCATCATGATCACCCAGTATTTATGACTTATGTCTGATCTCGACATTTATCATACTTTCTAGAGATGGTACGGTAGATTTCAGGACATTCCCAACAACAATGTACTCTGGACGACATGTGACTGCATAACTATGTGATATGATCATGGATAGCAAGGAGAATATGGAGCTTGAACCAGAGCTTGAACCTGAGGATGCTAAGCTTGAACCAGAGGATATACATGGAGATGAGTGTTGGGAATGTCCTGAAATCTATTGTACTTGCTCTAAGTGAAAGTCGTATTGTCAAGATGAGACAATCACATAACACTAGGTAGTCATAACGCTTTGCTAGAAGCCACTTATGATCAATGAGTTGAGAACTCATTGCTAGTGTTATATGATCCTACAGGGTCACACACCTAAGCAAACTGGGCGTTAAAGACAAGGTTGATCATTAATGTAATGATCCAGTGAATGCATATTTGATATGCATTCGATATCAATATTCTGGGGCAGTGTCGATCGATGCAGATAGTGCATCGATCGATGCAACTCGCGGATTAATCAGATTAATTCGGTTTAATCGTTGGTTAATTCCGTTATGGTTTAAGTCGACATATATAAGATATATGGTCGACCTAAACTGATTTCTAACCTAATTCACAGCCACCAGAACTTGAATAGAAACCTCTGAAGAGATTGGATCTCTATAGGCACTAGCATCCCTCCTGTCCAGTTTGTGTGCGTGTGGATACCAGTAGAGGCACAGCGTTTGAGGTGCTTCGTGATCTCGATTATCTGCAAATCTTCCGCTGCTAATCACCAGGTAATTCTGAGATCCCATTGATTCAATTACATGAACCTTAGATCCTAGGCTCGGAATTTAGACCAGGATTGCCTAATTGGATTAGGATCTGCTAGAAATTCCTTCAGTGGTATCAGAGATTTAGGGTTCCATTGAATCTGTAGCATGTTGATTAGATTAGTTGAATCTGAATCTGTGTATGGTTGATACATACTTGCTAAAATTCGTTTTCCTGAAAACCTAGTTTAGGGTTCTGTTCGAAAACGTTTTAGGGTTTTTTCGCATGGTGTCGATCGATGCCAATCCGGCATCAATCGACACAGGGCGAAAACCCGAATAAAATTTAGGGTTTTTCGCATGGTGTCGATCGATGCCAATCCGGCATCGATCGACACAGGGCGAAAACTCGAATAAAACTTAGTTTTCGCCTAGTGTCGATCGACACAAGTGTTGTGTCGGTCGACACAAACCTCGCGAGATTGATGAATCGGTTCAATTGGATTGGACCGGTTATCGAGCTTGGTTAATAATGGTTGAACACTGTGAATGGTTTTATTGCGATTAGGGTTGGTATCGACCGGTGCTAATGTAGCATCGATCGACACCGACCGGTACTCAAAACCGGATCAATTGGATTGATCGGTTATCGCAGATTGGTTTTGGTTGATCTGCATCGATCGACACTAAAGTAGTGTCGGTCGACACCAGATTCGATGGTGTAGGTTATGGAACCTGAATCCACAGAACCAAACCAAGACAAATCATTTAATTAGAAGAATTAAAACATAATAAAACTGAACGTTTTAAAAGGTTCCGTTCCTCAACCAAATATCAAGTGATACTTGATGTCTTTCCAATCTTGTCAACTATCAAGACCCATTTAATTGTGCGATAGACTTGCAGTGCAAGATGTCCACAATTTCATGAGTAAGACAGAGGTAATCATGTTGATGGACTTGCAGTGCAAGACATCGACAATTACATTACTGAAGAGATTGGTTTACTTGACTGGGCCATCAAAATCGTTATGGGCTCAGAGACATCAGGTGGATTGGACATAAGATGTCGATCCACAACCAAGAGTTATAGTGGATATAACTAGCAAAGTTGTTGCTTACCTAGATAGCTAAAGTTGAGTGATAGCCAGTGGCTCACTTGAATTTAGTGAAGTATGGGTCTTGGATCATTATATTCATCAGAGGAAACATTGTTTGAATATAATGCGAGTTTCTTAAAAGTTAAGACTTCTCATTTCTTGAACATCATAACTAAACCTTTTACCTTTCTTTGTTCTCAGCTATGACTAACACTCATAATAACTCTTTCTCCCTGCGATCCGTCCTTGAGAAGGACAAGCTAAATGGATCGAATTTTCTCGAATGGTATCGGAACTTGAGAATTGTTCTCAAGCAGGAGAAAAGGGACTATGTCCTGGAAACTGTTCTCCCTGAAAAACCGAGAGCCAATGCTCCACATGCAGAAAGGAGTGCTTGGGATAAGCACTCTAATGATGTGGTCGATGTGAATTGTCTCATGTTGGCTACCATGAACTCGGATTTTCAAAAGCAATACGAGAACGTGGAGTCGCCGGTGGAGATGATCACTAGCCTGAAAAGTATGTTTCAGGAGCAAGCACGAACTGAGAGGTACCAGACGGTTAAATATCTCATTGAATGCAAGCTACCAAAGGACGGTCCAGTCAGTCCTCATGTCATTAAGATGATGGGTTATATTGATAACCTGGGGAGGCTGGATTGTCCCATTAGCCAAGAGTTGGCTACTGACATCATTCTGCAGTCACTGCCGTCAAGTTATGATCAGTTTGTTATGAACTATAACATGAACAACTTGACGAAGACGTTGACTGAACTGCATGGCATGCTCAAGACAGCTGAGCCTAACATCAAGAAGGGCACTCCAAATGTACTTATGGTACAAGGAGGTAAGAAAATTAAGAAACTTGGCAAAGGTAAGGGAAAGAGCAAGGCCGTCCAGGTTGAGAACCAGGACGCGCCTGCACCACCCCCTAAGCCCAAGCCCGGCTCATCTGTGACTGATAAGTGCCATTACTGTAAAGAGCCTGGACATTGGAAGAGAAACTGCAACAAATTCTTACAAGAGAAGAAGAAGAAGACTTTCGAGACTTCATCTTCAGGTATTTATGTTATAGAGATAAATGTTACTACTTCTGGTTCTACTTCTTGGGTATTGGATACCGGTTGTGGTGCTCATATTTGTACAAATATGCAGGGCCTAAGCAACAATAGGAAGTTGGAAAAGGGGCAAGTGGACCTACGCGTGGGGAATGGAGCAAGAGTTGCTGCATTAGCCGTAGGAACATATAACTTGTCTTTACCTTCTGGTTTGGTTTTAAAACTTAATAATTGCTACTATGTACCTGCTATAAGCAGAAATATTATTTCTATTCCTGTTTTGGATGTAGAAGGATATCAGTTTTCAATTAAGAATAAATGTTGTTCTTTTGATTACAATGATATATTTTATGGTAGCAGCCCATTAGAGAATGGGCTTTATGTTTTAAACCAAAGCACGCCAATCTATAACATTAACACCAAGAGATTCAAATCAAATGATACGAATCAGACTTTTCTTTGGCATTGTCGTTTGGGCCACATAAACGAGAAACGGATCCAAAAGCTCCATAGTGATGGGCTTCTGGGCTCATTTGATTATGAATCATGTGAGAAATGTGAATCTTGTTTACTGGGCAAAATGACTAAGGCCCCTTTCAACAAACAAAATGAAAGGGCCAATGACCTATTGGGCCTTATACATACAGATGTGTGCGGCCCAATGAGTACAAGTGCCAGAGGAAATTTTCGATACTTCATTACCTTCACTGATGATTTCAGCAGGTATGGCTATGTCTATTTAATGAGACACAAGTCGGAATATTTTGAAAGGTTCAAAGAATTCCAAAATGAAGTACAGAATCAACTTAGCAAAAGTATTAAGGCTCTTCGATCAGATCGTGGAGGAGAATACTTAAGCCAAGAATTCAGTGATCATTTGAGAGATTGTGGAATTGTTTCACAACTCACTCCTCCTGGAACACCACAATGGAATGGGGTGTCCGAGAGGAGGAATCAAACCTTATTAGATATGGTTCGATCAATGATGAGTCTCTCAACTCTTCCATTATCATTTTGGGGATACGCTCTAGAAACGTCTGCGTTTACACTTAATAGGGTTCCGTCAAAATCAGTTTCAAAGACACCACATGAGATGTGGACTGGAAATGTTCCGAGTTTGTCTTTCCTGAAGATTTGGGGTTATGAAGCTTATGTTAAGCGATTAATTACAGATAAGCTCGAACCCAAATCTGATAAATGCTACTTCGTTGGTTATCCTAAGGAAACCAAGGCATACTACTTTTACAACCAATCCGAGAACAAAGTGTTTGTTTCTCGGAACTGTGTTTTTCTTGAGAGAGAGTTTCTTTCCAAGAGAAACAGTGGGAGTAAAGTACAACTCGAAGAAGTTCGAGAGCCACAGGAAACCGCCCAGCCCATTGTGGAGGAGCAACAGTTGGATCTACAAAGAGTTGTAGAGCCAACGCCTGTGGAGCCTGAAATTCGCAGATCCGAAAGGATCCGTCACGAACCCGAGAGATATGGATTTCTCGTAGCCAATTGTCATGATTTATTGATCATTGACAGTGACGAGCCCGCGAATTACGAAGAAGCGATGATGAGCCCTGACTCTGAAAAGTGGCAGAAAGCCGCTGAATCCGAAATGGGATCAATGTCACAGAACCAAGTATGGACTTTGGTTGATTTACCCGATGGTGCAAGACCCATTGAGTGTAAATGGATTTTCAAGAAGACAATTGATGTGGATGGAAATATTCAGATATATAAAGCAAGCCTGGTGGCAAAAGGTTTCAAACAAATTCATGGTATTGACTATGAAGAAACCTATTCACCTGTGGCCATGCTTAAATCCATTCCGATTCTCCTAGCAACAGCTGCTCATTATGATTATGAGATCTGGCAGATGGACGTGAAAACAGCTTTCCTTAATGGAATTCTGGAAGAGGATGTGTACATGACACAGCCCGAAGGTTTCATTGATCCTAATGCTGCTAGGAAAGTATGCAAGCTTCATCGATCCATTTATGGATTGAAGCAACCATCTCGGAGTTGGAATCTTCGTTTTGATGAAGCAGTCAAAAAGTTTGACTTCATCAGGAACGAAGAAGAACCATGTGTTTACAAGAAGACTAGTGGGAGCGCAGTTGCATTTCTCGTGTTGTATGTAGATGACATACTTCTTCTCGGAAATGACGTTCCGTTGTTACAGTCCGTTAAGACTTGGCTCGGAAGTTGTTTTTCAATGAAAGACATGGGAGAAGCCGCGTATATTCTTGGAATAAGAATCGATAGAGATAGATTAAACAAGTTGATTGGACTGTGTCAAGACACTTATATCGATAAAGTCATACACAGGTTCAGAATGCAAGATTTCAAGAAGGGCTTCATACCAATGTCTTATGGCATAAGTCTCAGCAAGAAGCAGTGTCCTGAAACACCTGCTGAGCGAGAACGCATGAATCGGATTCCCTATGCCTCGGCGTTGGGATCCATCATGCATGCCATGCTCTGTACTCGTCCAGATGTTGCTTGTGCTTTAAGCATGACGAGTAGATACCCATCGGATCCTGGTGAAAGTCACTGGACAGCAGTCAAGAATATTCTGAAGTATTTGAGAAATACTAAGGATAAATTCTTGGTGTACGGAGGAAGTGATGAGCTGGTAGTAAGTGGTTACACAGACGCAAGTTTTCAGACAGACAAAGATGATTTCCGATCGCAATTTGGTTACATCTTTTGCCTGAATGGCGGTGCAGTCAGCTGGAAGAGTTCCAAGCAGGACACTATAGCAGATTCCACGACTGAAGCTGAGTACCTCGCTGCTTCTGAAGCGGCAAAGGAGGCTGTTTGGATCAAGAAGTTCGTCACTGAACTTGGCGTGATTCCTAGTATTTCTGAGCCAGTGGCTTTTTATTGTGACAACAATGGAGCCATTGCGCAAGCCAAGGAACCTAGATCACACCAGAAGTCCAAACACATAGAAAGGAGATATCACCTTATCCGTGATATTATTAATAGAGGAGATGTGAAGATCAGCAGAGTCCCGACGGATGAGAATGTTGATGATCCACTGACCAAGCCTCTCCCAATACCTAAGCACGAGTTTCATACTACTGCTGTAGGCATTAGATTTCTTAAGATGTGATCTTGATTTCAGTGGGAGTTGTATTTGTTTTAGTTATGTCATGATGTTCACAAAACATAATTTGGTTATGTTATTTTAATGAAATTGTTTCAGCATTATTTAAATGTGTTAATTAAATATATAGTCCCAAAGTAATTTATGACATTTTATAGGTCATCAAGTATGTGACTTGATCATGAAACCCTATAAGCAATAAATGATATAAATTATAAATGGTCCCTGGTCGAGGCTGTTAAAATGGGACATTAACAACCACGTGAGACTAGTATGTGAGGTGACTGATGACTATGTTTCATGGAGTCATTAATAAGAGTATTAAAGTCAGTCACATAGATATGTGTTAGAGAACACATGATCGGACATGACCCGTTAATGAGAACTCTACAAGATGTTATATGAGTGTCATAAGAGTTTCTCATTACGACTAAAGAGTGTAGTCCTTAGACCTGAGTTCATCATGTCCTCTCTTATATGGATTGGTTCGTCTTGACTTTGTCAAACGTCAGCCGTAACTGGTGATCATAAAGACACTGATTAGGCGTATCATGAGATATAAAAGAGACATGGATGGAACAAGATGGGATTTGTACCTTCTATATAACAGGAGATAAATATCTCTGGGCCTATCAAAGATTTGATACTGGAAATGTGTGGCCGCGCTCAAACGAGGTGATTGTCAGTCGTTTGTTTCATTAGTACAAATCGGGATTCGATAAACGTGATCTAGCTTAATAAGGATGACACAGTTCTTGCCTTATGCTAGATTGAGATATAGCTACAAAGGGATTAAAGGAATAGATGATTCCAGTACAAGTGGGAGATTGTTGGGAATGTCCTGAAATCTATTGTACTTGCTCTAAGTGAAAGTCGTATTGTCAAGATGAGACAATCACATAACACTAGGTAGTCATAACGCTTTGCTAGAAGCCACTTATGATCAATGAGTTGAGAACTCATTGCTAGTGTTATATGATCCTACAGGGTCACACACCTAAGCAAACTGGGCGTTAAAGACAAGGTTGATCATTAATGTAATGATCCAGTGAATGCATATTTGATATGCATTCGATATCAATATTCTGGGGCAGTGTCGATCGATGCAGATAGTGCATCGATAGATGCAACTCGCGGATTAATCAGATTAATTCGGTTTAATCGTTGGTTAATTCCGTTATGGTTTAAGTCGACATATATAAGATATATGGTCGACCTAAACTGATTTCTAACCTAATTCACAGCCACCAGAACTTGAATAGAAACCTATGAAGAGATTGGATCTCTATAGGCACTAGCATCCCTCCTGTCTAGTTTGTGTGCGTGTGGATACCAGTAGAGGCACAGCGTTTTAGGTGCTTCGTGATCTCGATTATCTGAAAATCTTCCGCTGCTAATCACCAGGTAATTCTGAGATCCCATTGATTCAATTACATGAACCTTAGATCCTAGGCTCAGAATTTAGACCAGGATTACCTAATTGGATTAGGATCTGCTAGAAATTCCTTCAATGAGGATGTCCTAACTGCACCAAGTGGACCAATGACCCGAGCAAGAGCTAAGCTGTTCAACAAAGCCATTGGAGGAATGCTTAATCACTTAAGTATAGAGCATGAAGAATACAATCAAACCATTCTAGTTTTGATTCAGGCCCAAAGAGATCACTAATTGGGTATGTGAATCAATTGTACTCTTTTTCCCTTATCCAAGTTTTGTCCCAATGGGTTTTCTTGGAAAGGTTTTAATGAGGCAATTGTTTCACATTGTTTGGCCCATTAGTTGATTCTCCTCAAGCCCAGAATATTCAAATTCGTCCAGAATATTCCCTAGGAGTTTAAATTTCGAAAATGAGTTGTAATAAGTGTTTTAGTTAGTTCCTAGGTCATTTAATGCTTGCTCTTCATGCAAGCCTTCTTCCAAAGTTCTTTTAAACTCATGTACTTCTTTCATTACGAATTTTATCCAATCTTTTTATCAAAAATATTTCTGAGCTTGGATCAAACAATTCTGTTGGTGTTTCATATCAACAAATCCTTAGTTTCTTTTGGTGTGATTCTGAAAGAGACTAAGTTGTGGTGTTTAGAGATTCATTCCGCAAATCTCTGATCTAACCAATCGATCATCTTATTCCTTCCATCATCACGGCTTCACAGCCACAATCTATCCAAGTCTCAACCTCACAAGTGCCGATCTAGGGAAGATCTCATCAAGTGGTATCAGAGCACCCTTGAGAAGTTGAGTTTTCTATCTATCATTTTCGTTTTTATTTGTTCATGTTCTGTTTTTATGTGTTCATCATAGATTTACAGATTTGTTGTGTTTGTCCTGTCTATTATTGTGTCTATCACTTTCGCTTGATCATTTGCAGTATTTTATCATCAAAATCATCATTTCAGTCACTGATTTGTTCATCACCATATACCAGTACGAAAATAACTCTTCATCTTCTGATCGATTTGTTCATCACTGTTTGAAGTTGTTGTTGTGTTGATTTGTTTCTGGTCATTTATAAATCATCATCTTGTGTTTCTGTTTTAAGTTCGGCATCAACTTTCTATAAAAACAGTTACTGCTGAGTTTGTGTGAATTGTTTCAGGATGTCTGAAGAAGAAGAAGAAACCAGTATCAACAGAAGTCAGAAACTCTTGGCTGAAGCTATTACAGCCCAAATTACTGCTCAATTGACTAAGGTAATGGATGACAAGTTTGAGGCTATGAGAGAAGAGCTGAATGTCAAGTCATCAAACAAGGATAAGCAGTCAACAGGAAGAGGGAGTCATGCTTCTGAAAGATAAAGAGAACAAGAAACCAGAGAAGAAAAAAGGCGAATAAGAGATGAAGGTGCACATGGTTATTATAGTCATTCATCTCAGAGAAGCCATAGAAGATCTAGCCGAACAAGGGAAGGCAGAGACTTAATGCAAGAGAACCTTAAAGGATTGAAAATCAAAATCCCGTCCTTTCATGGAACCAACAATCCAGATGCTTACTTGGATTGGGAGAAGAAGATTGAGCTGGTCTTTAACTGTCAAAATTATGCAGAAGTAAACAGAGTTAAAGTGGCTGCTACTGGATTCTATGATTATGCTTTGAGCTGGTGGGATCAGATTGTCACTTCTAGGAGACGCAATGGAGAGTATCCTGTCGAAACTTGGTCAGAATTGAAGCTCCTTATGAGAAGAAGGTTTGTGCCAAGTCATTATCACCGTGAGCTTCACTCCAAGCTAAGGAAGCTTTCCCAAGGCAACCGATCAGTAGAGGATTATTATCAAGAGATGGAAACCCTGATGCTGAGAGCACATATTTCTGAAGATAAAGAAGCTACTATGTCTCGGTTTCTAGGAGGATTAAATAGAGAAGTGCAAGATAGAGTGGAGATGCAGCACTATGAGGATATTGAAGAAATGTTGCATAAAGCAATTCTGGTTGAGCAGAAAGTTAAGAGGAAAGGCACCTCAAGGCCTAGTTATGATTCAAGCAAGCTGAGCTATCAAAGAGAGGGAAAGCAAATCATGACTCCAAAACCAGAAGCTAAGCCATTCACAGCCAATCAAGAGAAGGACAAAGGAAAATCAGAAGTTGCTGCAACTAGGACTCGTGATCTTAAGTGTTATAAGTACCAAGGCAGAGGACATTATGCAAATGAGTTCACTAACTGCATAATCATGGTTATTAGAGACAATGGGGAGTTTGAGTCCGAGGAAGAACCTGCGCAAGGAGATCAAACATCTTCTGAAGATTGTAAAAGAGTATACAAAGGATTGTCTCTTGTTGCTAGAAGGTCTTTGAGCATCCAAAGCCAAACTGATGAGCAAGAGAAGAGGGAGAATCTGTTTCACACTAGATGTCATGTCAAAGGAAAAGTCTGTAGCTTAATCATTGATGGAGGTAGCTGTACTAATGTGGCAAGTGAAATAATGGTTAAGAAGCTCTGTTTGGAGGAAAAGAAGCATCCTAAACCATATAAGCTTCAGTGGCTTAATGACGAAGGAGAAATGAAGGTCAAGAACCAAGTGCTTATGCCATTCTCTATTGGAAAGTATGAGGATGAAGTTCTGTTTGTTGTTCTACCTATGGAAGATGGACATATTCTTCTTAGACGTCCATGGCAATCTTATAGGAGAGTGATTCATGATGGCTTCACCGACAAGCACACTCTTATGTTCAAGGGCAGAAAGACCACTCTCATTCCTATGACACCACAAGAGGTTTATGAGGATCAACTCTATCTCCAACGCAAGGAAACCAGGTTAAGCAAACAACCAAATATTTTTATAAAGGCTAATGAAGTTAAGAAATCTATTTGTTCAGATAAGCCTATCTTGTTGTTTATATTTAAAGAAGCTCGTCTGAGTTTGACTAACCAAGCACCGGCTTTGCCGAGTGAAGTAAGTGAGCTTTTACAGGATTATAAGGATGTGTTTCCTGAGGAGAATCCAAGTGGTTTACCACCAATTCGTGGCATGGAACATCAGATTGACTTCATACCAGGAGCCACATTACCAAACAGACCAGCCTACCGCACCAATCATGTGGAAACAAAAGAGCTGCAAAGACAGGTTGATGAACTCATGGCCAAAGGATATATCAGAGAAAGCATGAGTCCATGTGTTGTACCAGTCTTACTTGTGCCTAAAAAGGATGGGAGCTGGCGCATGTGTGTTGATTGTAGAGCAATCAATAATATCACTGTAAAGTATCGACACCCTATTCCTAGATTAGATGATATGCTTGATGAATTGCATGGTTCTAGCATATTTTCTAAAATTGATCTTAAAAGTGGTTATCATCAGATTAGGATGAAGGAGGGTGATGAATGGAAAACTGAATTTAAAACGAAGCATGGTTTATATGAATGGTTAGTTATGCCATTTGGTTTGACAAATGCACCTAGTACATTCATTAGGTGAATGAATCATGTTCTTAGAGCTTTCATTGGTCATTTTGTTGTAGTGTATTTTGATGACATTCTGATTTACAGCAAAAGTTTAGAAGAGCATGTTCAGCATCTTAATTATGTCTTAAGTGTTCTTAGACATGAGGAACTCTATGCTAACTTCAGCAAATGCACATTTTGCACATATAACCTTGTCTTTCTAGGTTTTGTTGTAAGTGCAGATGGAGTTAAGGTAGATGAGGAGAAAGTCAAGGCTATTAAAGAGTGGCCAAGTCCTAAGACAGTAGGAGAAGTGAGAAGCTTTCACGGTCTTGCTGGGTTCTATAGACGTTTTGTCAAGGACTTTAGCACCATTGCTGCACCACTCACTAAAGTTATCAAAAAAGAAGTCGGTTGGAAATGGGAACAAGCGCAGGAAGAAGCATTCCAGACCCTTAAAGAGAAGCTTACTAATGCTCATGTCTTGGTCTTACCTGATTTTCTTAAAACATTTGAAATTGAGTGTGATGCCTCAGGTATAGGAATTGGAGTTGTTCTAATGAAAGAAAAGAAGCCCATTGCCTATTTCAGTGAAAAGCTTGGAGGAGCTACCTTGAACTACCCAACTTATGATAAAGAGCTCTATGCCTTGGTCCGAGCCTTGCAAACATGGCAACATTATCTGTGGCCTAAGGAGTTCATCATCCATACTGACCATGAATCTCTCAAGCACATGAAAGGTCAGCAAAAACTTAATAAGAGACATGCTCGGTGGGTTGAATTCAGTGAAACATTCCCTTCTGTCATCAAGTATAAGAAAGGTAAAGATAATGTAGTTTCTGATGCATTATCCAGAAGGTACACTCTACTCTCTACTCTTGATGCAAAGCTTTTGGGATTTGAACAGATTAAAGAGCTTTATGAAACTGATTCTGATTTTCAAGATATATATAAAGCTTGTGAAAATTTTGCTTCTGGACATTACCATAGACAAGATGGGTTCCTGTTTTATGAGAACCGCTTGTGTGTGCCTAATTGTTCTCTTCGAGACTTGTTTGTTAGGGAAGCTCATGGTGGAGGTCTCATGGGACACTTTGGCATTGCCCAAACAGTTGAGGTGATGAGAGACCACTTCCATTGGCCCAATATGACGAGAGACGTTGAGAGAGTCTGTGGTAGATGTGTCACTTGTAAGCAAGCCAAATCAAAAGTTCAGCCAAACGGTTTGTATACTCCTCTTCCTATTCCTTTGCATCCTTGAAATGATATTTCTAGGGATTTTGTGCTTGGATTGCCTAGGACCAGGACTGGTAAGGATTCTATATTTGTTGTGGTTGATAGATTTTCAAAAATGGCACATTTCATTGCATGTAACAAGTCTGATGATGCATCTCATGTAGCAAATATGTTCTTTAGAGAAATTGTTAGGTTGCATAGAATGCCTAGGACTATAGTTTCTGATAGAGATACTAAGTTCCTTAGCTACTTTTGGAAAACTACTTTTGGAAAACCTTGTGGTCTAAGTTAGGGACTAAGCTGTTATTTTCTACTACATATCACCCTCAAACTGATGGCCAAACTGAAGTTGTTAATAGGACTTTAGGAACTCTCTTGCGTGCATTAATCAAAAAGAATCTTAGAACATGGGAGGATTGTTTGCCTCATATTGAATTTGCATACAATCATGATGTGCATTCTGCTTCTAAGTATTCACCATTTCAGATTGTTTATGGCTTTAATCCTATGTCACCTTTGGATCTAATCCCTTTGCCTTTGAGTGAAAGAGCTAGCATTGATGGAAAGAAAAAGGCAGAGTTGGTTAAGCAGATCCATGAACAAGCTAGAAAGAACATAGAAGAAAAGACCAAGCAATATGTTCAACAAGCTAACAAAGGCAGGCGCCAACTGATCTTTGAAGAAGGAGACCTTGTGTGGGTGCATATGAGGAAAGAAAGATTTCCAGCTGAAAGGAAATCAAAGCTCATGCCAAGGACTGACGGACCTTTCAAAATAATCAGGAGGATTAGTGACAATGCCTACCAGCTGGACCTCCAAGGTAAGTATAATGTAAGTTCTAGTTTCAATGTTTATGATCTTGTTCCTTTTATTGCAGATGAAGCAGATTTGAGGTCAAATCTTTCTCAAGTGGGAGAGGATGATATGATCATGACTAGCAAGGAGAATATGGAGCTTGAACCATAGCTTGAACCTGAGGATGCTAAGCTTGAACCAGAGGATATACATGGAGATGAGGATGTCCTAACTGCACCAAGTGGACCAATGACCCGAGCAAGAGCTAAGCTGTTCAATAAAGCCATTGGAGGAATGCTTAATCAATTAAGCATAGAGCATGAAGAATACAATAAAACCATTATGGTTTTGATTCAGGCCCAAAGAGATCACTAATTGGGTATGTGAATCAATTGTACTCTTTTTTCCTTATCCAAGTTTTGTCCCAATGGGTTTTCTTGGAAATGTTTTAATGAGGCAATTGTTTCACATTGTTTGGCCCATTAGTTGATTCTCCTCAAGCCCAGAACATTCAAATTCGTCCAGAATATTCCCTAGGAGTTTAAATTTTGAAAATGAGTTGTAATAAGTGTTTTAGTTAGTTCCTAGGTCATTTAATGCTTGCTCTTCATGCAAGCCTTCTTCTAAACTTCTTTTAAACTCATGTATTTCTTTCATTACGAATTTTATCCAATCTTTTTATCAAAAAATCTTTCTGAGCTTGGATCAAACAATTCTGTTGGTGTTTCATATCAACAAATCCTTAGTTTCTTTTGGTGTGATTCTGAAAGAGACTAAGTTGTGGTGTTTATAGATTCATTCCGCAAATCTCTAATCTAACCAATCGATCATCTTATTCCTTCCATCATCACGGCTTCACAGCCACAATCTATCCAAATCTCAACCTCACAAGTGCCGATCTAAGGAAGATCTCATCAGTATGCTATTTCGAATAAGGTTTCGGCCACATGATCTTTTTATCTTGACTTGTATTATGTGGCCTTGTATGTTAGCCCAAATCCTTTCTATAGATTGTTGTACTGTTTGTATTAGTTGGGCCTTTGAACACCTGTAATATAACAAGTTGACAAAAGAAAACCTCTTTAAATTAATCTTCAAATACAGTCAAACTATCCAGGATTTTACCGTTCGATTATGATTTATGATTTATGATTTACGATTTACTTTTATAATCGGAAAAATTAATTTTATATTGTCGTTACATTTAAGGGATGTAGCTATTAAATGACGTGGGAAACAAGATAAAGACCGAGCGGATAAACATCATCCGATCTTGGAGTGGGTCCCGCATAATAAAGAAGTGGACAGGTGAATATGCAAAACAATGTGCGTTGTCTTTTTATCCCCCCACCATTTGTCTGGTTTTTATTATTCAAAATAGACGATTTGTCGCAACTTATTAATTTAATAAATATATTTTTTTTTGTCAACGACCATAAATAAAATTTATTTGCTGTATTTAGAAGAAAACAATATAATTAGTTAATTTATTAGTGATAATTTAATTTTTTTGTTTTTCTTAGACAGCTGATAATTTAAAATTTGCTAAGCAAATGACAAATAAATATGCATATCACAAAAAAATGTATTTTATATTTTTTTACGTTTATTATCAAGTAAAAACTAAATAATACTTATAAAGATAAAAAAATTTTACATGTGATTAGTCAAATGTCAAGACTTTCTTCCCCTCTCTAGAGAACGAATCGACGGTCTTCGCTTTTCTTTGGTCACCGGCGTGAGTTTCCACAGTCACGTCGGTTGGTTCGGCTGTTTATATTTTTTTGGTTTTGTCTCGCAGTTGTTTCCGCTAATAATCTCCCGATTTTGCTATCGGGTTCGGCTTTCCGATTTAATATCAGATTTCTCTCGGTCTTCTTCCAAGCTTCTCCGATTATCGAGCTATCCCTGTAATTTATCACTTTTGGGATGGTTTTTTAGTCGGATTTTCCGATTCCCCTTTGGAATCGTCTCGATCTACTCCCCGGAGCTTTGCCATCTCCACGCCGTGACCTTCTTATTCACTTTTCTAGTTATCATGCGTTCATCCAATTGTACGGGTCTATCCTACTCTTCCTTCTTACGGTGGCTTTTCCTTTTGGATGCCCAATTACAGCGTAAATCTACGGTGGCTCTGAAGAACGGGATAAGAGCAGAGATCTCAAATGTGGTTTTGTGGTCCTGTTTGGGGTGGAGTTGATCGGCAGGGGCAGAATGGTGACTGAACAGCTGCCGGAAAACTTCGTCGGCAATAGGACATGCATCCACTGTTTCTTTTTGCGACGCGTGGCCATGACTCAGACTCGCTTCTGTCATTGTTTGCCACCTGTCTTCCGCACTTGTTCTAAATAAGCTCATTGGGCCTCGTCGATTTTAATTTGTATCTCCTGTACTTGTTGGTCTTGTATTTCGTTTTTATGGACTGATTCTGTACTTTGCCTAGTTAGGCTTTAATGAAATTTTGGTTTTCGCCTGGAAAAAAAAAAAAAAAAAAGTCAGACGTAGACAAACTTATTTTCCCTAGTGATACAACTAAAAATGAAAAATTAATAAGAAAGTAGGAAACCAAGGGCGGATATGAATGTAAAAAGTAGAAGACACCCCTAGATTTTACTTCCCTTCTCCCGACTATATAACTAAAGACGATTGTGTAAACAATAAGAGAAACACACAGAGAACGAGAAAGGACAAGAAGATTCAATTGAGAGAATAAAGTAAACAAGAATGTTGCTGGTGATGGTATTGGCCGAGATTTTGAAGGACTTCACGGTGGTGCTCGCCGGAGTTTTGGAACATCTCTTCTCTCAAGCGCCTTTTCCGAGGAGAATCCGACTTCATATTTTATACTCTCTTCCTTTCCATAATTCCAATTCATCTCACCCTCTTCTGCTTCCTTCTCCTCCTCCTTACTCTCGTACTTTATAACCTATAATCTTGATGTTTTGTTTCTTTGCTTACTTTGTGAATTATTTTCTTTGAGTTAAGTTGTATAATGATCCAGAGCTTTGGTTGTAAATAAGATATTTTCAATTGATGCATCCTTTTGTTGAAAATACAAAAGAAACAAGTTAAAGAGCTTTGTTTGTATCTCATTTTGTGATTTTTTTTTTCTTGAATTTATCTGTTAAAGAAGATTCTTATATTGAAAACAAATATGAGAAGGAGACTGTTTTTTTTTCCCTGACGTCTCTTCTTTAGAAGAGATAAAATCAAAGACACTATTCTATCAAGAAGGCCAATCCAAGAGTTATTTATCTCTAAAAGACTTGAATTCGATGTTGCAGATGTGTTTAATACCCTATATGAAAAGTCCACTCATGAATTTAAGTCGATCCAAAATAAAAAGGATTAGGTTAAGTCGGCAAACTAAAAGAATGATAGCAACAAAGAGATAACAATGCGCGTAGAAGACATGTCGAACAAGAAGATTCGTTTAGAGATCCACGTCAATCAAAAATGAAATATTCTATTTTATCTTTAGGAAATTTATCTTTTTATATGCCAACCTTGAAATCTATCGATCAAAAATGAAATATTCTATTTTATCTTTAGGAAATTTATCTTTTTATATGCCAACCTTGAAATCTATTTAAGAGCGTTAAGTTACCGATGTAAAACACAATCAATTAATTTTCACTTTTCACTCGAACCCTAAGTCTTTTGAGAGCTTTCGAGAAATCATAACTTGAACGGTTCTCCGATGACCTAGTTTATCATCCCGCATCTTGTTTTCCTTTCGGGAAACCTAGTGAAACCCTAACCTTAACGTCGTCTGCTGAGATGATTCACACAAACTTTCTAGAATCCCTAAATAAAACCCTAAGGTTCTTTCTATCTATAGATAAGCACAATCGAGATTACAATTGGCGAAGTTATTCGGCCGGCGAATGAATCCAAAAAACAGATCGAGGTCGATTCCATCAATGCATCACTTCTGGAAAGGTCGACGTTTAGAACGATTTACTAAAGGAAACCTCCGCGGAAGTTAGCGAGTTACGCGCCGATCATGACAAACTACAATCAGAGCAACGATCAAGGGAACCATCCAAGTTACAACAGACCATCCCTCAAAGGACAAAGGACGGCGTCACCAGTCAACTAGCCTACGGATCTTCAGAATACAACACCGTCTGGGCGGCATCTACTTGAGGATAGACCAAGACAACGACTATCGTCGTCAACTGATGGAATTAAAAGACAGTATCAAGGAGATGAGAACTGAGGTTCACCACATCACACGGTCGGCGCCCGGCATCGATCACATACTCAAGGAAACTCAGAAGACCGCGTTCACACCGCATATCACTAATGCCCACGTCCGCCATCCTGAGATGATCAAACCGCCTTCTTTCAACGACAACTCATATCCTACTGGTCATCTAACCTCGTTCAAAATAGCGGCAGCCAAAGGACAATTCTCATTAGAAGAAAAAGATGCGGGATACTTCTAGCTGTTCGTGTAAAGTTTGAAAGGAGCCACCCTCACTTGGTTCTCACGCCTCCTTCCAGAATCAATCGAAAACTTCCAAATGTTGTCTCGGGCATTCGTCAAACACCACTTCTTATACATGGAGAAAGATGCATCCCTTTCTTCCTTGTTCTCTATGTCCCAATGACCTAAAGAAACCTTACGATCTTTCATAGAAAGGTTTAAGGGCATCATATCACGAGTCTCAGTCTCGGACGACCTCACTGTCACCGCCCTACAAAACGCCGTTTTGTTTGAGACCCCCTTTCACCAAGATATGTTTCTCAACAAACCGTACACGCTCGAATATGCCCTTCACTGAGAGAACAAGTTCATAGACTTAGATGAAAAGAAAGCGGCAGTGGCAAAGAAGTATGGAACCTCTATGTCGACTGGAAAAAGCGATGACTACCGCGAGCCACGACAACATTATAAAGACCGAAACAAAAAAGCAATTGTGGTGGTCGACAATACATATACTCAACATCCGCCGTCAAAGCACAAGAATAAGTACATTTATGAAAAGAAAGAAAAGTCGCCACCAGCACCCTCATATTTCGAATGGAATAGCTCACAATGGTTCTGCGACTATCACAAGACAACATCACACAACAAATCATTGTGCCGACATCTGAAGGAAGCCCTGTTCTTACACTTCCAGAAAGGCAAATTAAAAACCACCATGGACAAGCTCAGAAGCACCGCAAAACATGACGATGATCAGCAGCAAGATAGGCAGGATGACCGACGCGAGGATAAATCACCTAAACAAAGCAAAAAACAACGCCGTTCTTCGGAAACCGGTGCCTCGAAATGCAACCGCGAAAATCGCGATGATAACGATGAGGTTTCACGGGGTATACGTCGAATCAACATGATTATGGGTGGTTTGTGTTAGAATTATGTCCAGTAATCTCTGTACTGTCTCTAGAACGTAAGAGTATGTCAATGATCAGACATAAGTCATATAATACTGGGGGTCATGATGGCTTGCTAGAGTCCGCTCATGATCTATAAGTCTTGGACTTATTGCCTTTATTATATGATCCCATATGGGTCACACGCCTAAGCTAACGGGAAAATACGAAGAAACGGTTTAGCAGAAGTACGGTAAAAGTGCTAGGCATTTACGGTACTTAGAGAGTATAAAGGGCCTGATTAAATCCATGGGATTTAATCAGAACTGAGAATTGGGCCCAAAAGCCCATGAGAACTAAAGGGAGTTTTAATGAATAAAACTTGACCTAAAGCTCTCTAATTCTTCTCAGCTTCTGCGCCTCCCTTAGCCTCTCTCTGCGCCTCCTCTCTGTCTGGTCTAGCAGCCAATTCCCGAGCGTGCGTGTGTGAGCCTTTGGAGGATCAATCTCTTGGTGGTTCTGCTGATCTCTGACCATTACCTCCTCATTCCGCTGCACAAAAGGTAACAGGTGAGATCCATTAAGTTTCTAAACAAGAGAACCTAGATCTGCATGTTTAGTAGTATGAATCAATTGAGAATTGAATCAGGAGACACTAAACGATCCTACAGTGGTATCAAAGCCATTGGTTCTGTGGTTTTTCTTGTTTAGAATCTTGTTTAGGATTGTTTAAGAAGTGTTTTTGAATCAATCTACTGATAATGAAAAACACTTAAGAAACAAAGAATTAAAAACCTAAACAAACAAGAAATCGCATGATCCAATCTATATGAATTGGTATGCGTCGGAGTGTGGTCGAGCCGCACGTCCGGATCGTGAGACGCACGGACCGATCGATAGATCGAGTCGCGTGGTCATGCGATCGCGAGACATGGATCGATTGGCCGAGTGCATCGCACGGCGATCGCGTCCCGCCTGTCTCGTGTATCGTCCCGATCGTCCCTGTCCAGCTGCTTGCTCGATCGCGTGAGGCTCTCCGCCGTCCGGATCGTGTCTCGCTCGCGGACGTCCCGAAGCAACCGGCCCGAGCTCGTCCGATCACCGTCCCGTCCAACTTGAGGCTCGGCCGTCCGGCTGATCGTGGATCGCGTGGATCGTGGATCGCGTGCGGCTGGGCGATGGTGATCGTAGAGCTAGGTCACAACCATGATTGGTTCGTGACCAATTCGGTTCGGTTCGGTTTAAAATTTTATTAAAATTAAACGTCGCGGTTTAATAAACAGATTTAATAATTTTTATTAAGTTCTGGTTAAACCGGGATAAGAAATCCAAAGTCGAAAAATTGGATTTTGTGCCTAAACCAGTGATTTTCTAATTTGATTTGGTTGGACCAAATAAATTGAGAAAATCCGGTTTAGTAAATAACCGTTTGACAATTGTGGTCATCGTAGTAATTAATTTTGGTTAAGACCAATTTTAATGAACCAGACCGGTTATGTCATTTAATTGGGCAATTGGGTTATGTCTTGGACATGAACCAATTCTTGGGCCTCGGGCCAAGAAGTTAAAACAATTGGGCCAATTATTTGAGTCTTTTCTTAAGAATTAATTTAAAATTTATTTTATAAAATTATAAAATCGATTTTTAAATTAATAAGTTTCCAAAATTTTGAAATTAGAAAGTCTCTTAAATTAGAAGTTTCTAGATTTGCATGTTTTGGATTTTAGGAAATTTCTATATTTAGAAAGTTTCCAATTTTAGGAAGTTTCCGATTTTAGAAAGTTTCCAATTTTTAGAAAGTTTCCAAAATTAGTAGGTTTCCCAAAAAGGAAAGTTTCCTAAAATAGTAATCTTCTATTTTGGGATGAATTTTTAATAAACCTACAAACCTCAAATAATATCAAGCGTTGGATGTCTTGTCCAGTCTATGTCAGCTGTCGAAGCCCGTTCAATTGTACTCATGGCCTTACAGTGTGAGGGTGTCTACTTTTGCGTGGGTAAGACGGTTTGTGATTCATAAATGTCATTGGGAGTCCCAGACCTTAATGATTACATGACTGTATAGTCTGGTTTTCTTGACTAGGCCATCGGGAGTCCCGGGCCTTGAGACATCAGAGTGGATTGGGCCTCGGGCCCAGATTCACAACCAAGAGTTATATCACGGATATAATTAGCCGATATAGGGCTTACCGATATAAGCTAAGGTTGGGTGACGGCCAGTGGCCCACTTTAATCTTAGTTATATGTGGATCTTGGAATCATTATATTCTATTGAGGGTAACTGATGTTATTGAATATAATGCGTGATTAATCATATTAAGTATAATACAAGATTAATCATATTGAACATATTAACTAAAATTCTTTTATCTTAATTTTCAGTTATGACTAGCACAAACAATCAAAACACTTTCTCGATCCGGTCTGTCCTTGAGATGGACAAGCTGAATGGATCAAATTTCTTGACTTGGTCGCGGAACCTGAGGCTAGTTCTCAGACAGGAGAGAAAGGACTATGTCCTTGAGAGAGCACTCCCCGTGAGGATCGGGTCCAATGCTTCTCATGCAGTATATGATGCTTGGAATAAGCATTATAATGATGCGGTAGATGTGCGTGGTCTGATATTGGCTACCATGGACTCAGACTTGCGGAAGCAATATGAGAACATGGAGTCGCCAATAGAGATGATCAGCAGCCTGAAATTGAAATTTCAGGAGCAGATAAGAGTGGAGAGATACCAGTTGGTTAAGTCTCTCACTAGCTGCAAGCTACCAAATGATCATCCAGTGAGTCCTCATGTCAGTAAAATGATGGGTTACATTGATAACCTGAGGAAACTGGATTATCCAGTTAGCCAAGAATTGGCAACTGAGATCATTCTGCAGTCACTGCCGTCAAGCTATGATAAGTTCAGAAGGAACTATATCAAGAAAGGCTTAACGAAGACGCTGGCTGAACTGCATGATATGCTCAAGACAGTTGAGCCAAACGTGAAGAGTACCCTGTACAATCTCATGAATGAGAAGGGTAGGTTTACTAAACCTAATGCTGACAAGGGTGAAGACAAAGTTGTCCAGATTTTGAATCATGGCAAGCGTGGGTCTTCTGAGCCCGAGTCAGATACCTCTTACGTTGGTAAGTGCTGCTACTGTAAAGAGACTGGGCATTGGAAGAGAAATTGCATTAAATTCATGGAAGATGATGAGGAGTTGAAGTTGATGTATGAGACTACTTCCTCAGGTATTCATGTTATTACTTCAAGTTCTACCTTATAGGTATTGGATACTGGTTGTGGCATTGATATTTGTTATAATATGCAGAGCCTGGGCAACAGTAGAACTTTGAAGGAAGGGCAAGTGAAACTACATGTCTGGAAGGAGCTTGGGATGCTGCCTCAGCCGTAGGGTTTTCACTTATAGATCCCTTTGAGGCTTGGTTTTGTATTAAGTAATTGCTACAATGTATCTGCTTTAAGCAGAGTTGTCTTTCATTTTCTTGTAAGAATTTGAATGTTTTTCATTTTGATAAAAGACAAGGTTTTGTTCTTTTGATCTTAATGAAATATTAATTGTAGCACCCTATTCATGGAATGGGTTTTATATCTTAAACCAAAGAGTGCCTAAATGTAACATAAATACCGAATTGGTTTAAATCTGATGAATTAAACCTGATTTTTCTTGGCATAAAAGTCTTGGTCACATAGAGTAAGTCGGATTCAGAAATCCCATAGTTATGGACTGTTGGGCTCATTTGATAAGATATCTTATGAGACTTGAATTCTGTTTACTGGACCAAAAGGTAAAGGGCCTATCTTAGCCGAGCTAGAGAAAGGCCCAAAGGCTTATTGGACCTGGAACATACTCATGTATATGGCCCAATGAGCAGTAATGCCAGAGAAAATTTCCTGTACTTCATTGTCTCTACTGATTACTTCAGTGAGTGTGACTGTGTTCATTTGATGAGACACAAGTCGGAATTCTTTGACATGGTCGAAAGAGTTCCAGAATGAAGTATAGGATCTGAATGACAGAAGTATTAAGACTCTGGATCAGATCACGAGTGAGAATACTTAAGTCATTGATTGTGTGATCATCTGAATGAGTGTGAAATCGTTTCACAGCTCATTTCTCCTGAAAACCTGAAGGTGTTTCTGTGAGAAAGAATCAGATCTTATTAGAAATGATTAAAGATGAGTCACACGAATCTTCCATGATATTATTTAAGAATAACGCTCTAAAATATCTAAGTTTACGCTGAAATAGTTCCACCAATATCAGTTGAAAGACACCACGTAAATGTGGACTGGAATCGATCCAAATTCGTCTTTACTGAGTATTTGTAGTTGTGCTACTTCGCTGGTTGTCCTAGGGAAACCAATGCTTGTTACTTTTACGTCCATTCTGTTTTCTAAGAAGGGAAGTTACAAAGTCCAAGAAGAACAGTGGGAGTAAAAGTATAACTCGAAGAAATTCGAGAAATACAAGAGGCTGCTTAACCTGTTGAGGGAGAGCAGCGGAAGGATTTACAGATTTCTGTAGAATCTACACCTGTGGAGCCTGAAGTTCGCAGATATGAAAGAATCAGTCACTAATCCGAGAGTGAATTCTCGTCATTAGTTGAGCCTGATGATCATTGAAAGTTCGCATGATCTGATAATCATTGAAAGCGACGAATCTGCGAAACTCAAAGAAGCGAAAGTGAGCCCGGACTCCGGAAAAATTACATTTTGTGTAAGTTAGCTTCATCGATCCATTCATGGATGGAAGCAAACATATCGGAGTTGGAATCTTCGTTCTGTTGAAGAAGTCAAGGTTTTGACTTAAACAGGAACGAAATGGAACTGTGCGTTTACTAATAGATAAATGGGAGCGATGTTGCATTTCTCATATTGTATGTCGATGACATACTGATTCTCGGAAATGACGTCCCAATGCTGCAGTCGGTAAAGGACTGGCTTGGGAGTTGGTTCTAATGATTGACATGGGTGAAGCCACGTATGTTCTTGAATTTTGGATCTAAAGATAGAGATCCGAAAGAGCTGGTAGGACAAAGTCAGGATTCTTATCCCGACAAAGTCCTACACGTTTTCAGCATTCCAAGAAGGGTTTTATGCCAATGTCACATGGCATTACGTTAAGCAAGACACAGTGTCCTACGATAACTGCTGAGCTTAAATGCATGGATAAGATTCCATATGCGTCGGCAATTGGATCTATCATGTATGCCATGAAACGCACTTGTTTGATGTTGCTTTAATGTTAAGCAAGACAAGTAAAGACCAGTCAAATCCAGCAAAGAATCACTGGATTGCCGTAAAGAATGTCCTAAAGTATTTGAGGAATACTAAGGATAAGTTCTTGATTTACGGAGAAAGTGAGGTGCTATGAGTCGGTAGAGTCTGAAAGGCATGCTTCCAACGGACAAAGATGATTTCCGGTCACAGTCCGGTTATATCTTGTGTCTCTCTGGCGGTGCAAGGCACTGTTGTTGACTCCATGACTTAAGCTGAACATTTCGCAGCTTGAAAAGCGGCGAAAGAGGTTGTTTGGAAAGAAGAGTTCGTCACTGAACTTGATGTGATTCCCAGCATAGATGAGACTAGCTGCACATCAGAGGTCCAAACACCTTGAGGATAGGTATAACCTATTCCGTGAGATAAATGACAGAGATGTTAAGTAGATCAGCAAGTTTCAACGAATGAGAACGTTGCTAATCTATTAACGAAGCCACTCCTTAGGCCTAAGCACGAGTCGCGGACTGTTGCTATAGGATAAGTGAAATTAAGATGTAGTCTTAATTTCAGTGGGAGTTAATAAAGGGCTTTATTTAGTTATTGATATGTTCTTGTAAAACATTTTATGATGTTTATTGAAATTATTATTTCAAGATTATTTTAACTGTGATGAAATAATCGTTCCAAAGTGATATGAACCATTTCATAGGTCATCGAAGTAAGTGACTTGATCTTGAGTTATCAAAGTCATTTAGCTTGATCATGAGACCCTATATTTGATAGATGGCTTATATCATCATGTCCCTAGTCGAAGGTTGTTGAAATTGGAACACCAACAACCACGTGAGACTAGATTGGTATGTGACTTATGACAAAGTCTCAGTGTGTCAGAGATGCGCGGCATCAAAGTCAGTACATAGGTGTATGTAGGGTACATACGACCGGACAAGACCCGATTATAAGAACTCTTCAGGATATTTATATCTGTGTCATAAGAGATTCTTACTACGACTATAGAGTATAGTCCTTAGACCTGAGTTCGCATGCATGTGACTGCACATGAACTAATGCGCTTTGATCATTGTCTAATGCTGTCGTTAAGCGATAGTTATAAGGACCTTGTTTGGGTGTATTATGAAATGAGTAGTTTACAGTGATGGAACAAGACGGAATTTGTCCCTCCAATATAAATGGAGTGAATATCTCTAGGCCAATCGGAGATTTGAATACTGGAAAATGCATGGCCATGCTCAAACGGACTTTCCCGAGTCGTTTGGATTGTCAGTATCAAATCAGAGTCCGATAAACAAGATTAGGCTTTATAAGGATGACACTAATCTTGCCTTATGACTAATCGAGATATTGAGACAAAAGGATTATGAATACAGAGATTCCAGTTCAATTGGAGATTGTTGGAATTATGTCCAGTAATCTCTGTACTGTCTCTAGAACGTAAGAGTATGTCAATGATCATACATAAGTCATATAATACTGGGGGTCATGATGGCTTGCTAGAGTCCGCTCATGATCTATAAGTCTTGGACTTATTGCCTTTATTATATGATCCCATATGGGTCACACGCCTAATCTAACGGGAAAATACGAAGAAACGGTTTAGCAGAAGTACGGTAAAAGTGCTAGGCATTTACGGTACTTAGAGAGTATAAAGGGCCTGATTAAATCCATGGGATTTAATCAGAACTGAGAATTGGGCCCAAAAGCCCATGAGAACTAAAGGGAGTTTTAATGAATAAAACTTGACCTAAAGCTCTCTAATTCTTCTCAGCTTCTGCGCCTCCCTTAGCCTCTCTCTGCGCCTCCTCTCTGTCTGGTCTAGCAGCCAATTCCCGAGCGTGCGTGTGTGAGCCTTTGGAGGATCCATCTCTTGGTGGTTCTGCTGATCTCTGACCATTACCTCCTCATTCCGCTGCACAAAAGGTAACAGGTGAGATCCATTAAGTTTCTAAACAAGAGAACCTAGATCTGCATGTTTAGTAGTATGAATCAATTGAGAATTGAATCAGGAGACACTAAACGATCCTACAGTTTGATCATTGTCAACGACTCAGTTAGGTCAATCAAGGAGTATGAACGCAAGGAAATTTCTGTGCAAAGCGCTCCAAGACCAATCATTGACGAACCACATGTTATCTTCATCGACGAGTAAATAGCAGGAACGCATTTGCCCCCACAAATATCCTTTAGTAATTGAACTCCTCATCGGCAATTGAGAGGTATCGTGGATCTTAATAGATAAATATATCTCTATCGACTTGATCTTCAAGGAAACTTTGAAGAAAATGGAGATCAAGGATGACGACATCAGGCAAACAGTCAAACCGCTCACAGGTTTGACAAGTGAAACAACTTACACTATCAGAACAATCAAATTACATGTTTACGTCAGCGAAGTTACAAAGCTTGTCAAGTTCCAAGACATTGACAAATCGTCAATCTATAATGTGATCCTCGACACTCCTTGGATACATTCCATAATCCTAGTACCATCGAGCTATCATCAATGCCTAAATTCCCAACGCAAAACGAGATTCAAACGATCACATGTAATCAAAGGATGAGACGATCATGTTTTCTCATAGAGCATAGAATGCAAGCGTCTTCATGCATGATTAACGCCAAGAAAGTCAATTAGGTACCCAAAAAGGAGCTCATCCAGCAGGTTGTCATCGACGAATCAGACGCCAACAAGTGCGTCGGGATCGGAACAGAACTCCTGGAAGATATCAAAAGGGAACTTGTCGATTTTCTTCGACAAAATGTCATGACATTCGCTTGGTCAGTCAAAGATATGAAAGGCATCAGCCCTTCCATCATAACTCATGAACTCAACGTCGATCCCACGTATAAGCCAATAAAACTGAAAAGGCACAAGCTCTGCCATGAAAGAGCCAAATCCGTCAATGACAGTCGATAAGATCTTGGATGAATGATCTATTCAGGAAGTCAAATACCCTGGTTGGTTAGCGAACCCCATCGTAGTCAAGAGGAAAATGGCAAGTAGAAGGTCTGTGTTGACTTTACGGACCTCAACAAAGCATGTTCGAAAAACAACTTTCCACTTCCATACATCGATCGCCTTGTGGAAACAACGACATGTAACCAGTTACTCGTTTATGGACGCCTTCTTTGGCTATAATCAAATACTTATGAATCCTGATGACCGCGAAAAATGACTTTCATCACAGATCGTGTCACATACTGATACAAGGTTTTGCCTTTCGGCCTTAAGAATGCATGAGCGACTTATCAACGTTTGGTAAATCAAATGTTTGCATACCAGCTCGACACAACGATGGAAGTTTATATCGATGACATGCTATTTAAGTCACTAATCGCTTCACAACACGTCGAACATCTCAAAGAGTGTTTCAATATTCTTAATCAGTACGACATGAAGTTAAATCCGACCAAATGTACCTGCGGCGTCACATTCGGAGAATTCATTGCTTACATCGTCACTCAAAGAGGAATTGAAGCTAATCCAAAGCAGTTATCGGCTATTATCGATTTGCCACACCAAAAAACACCTGCAAAGTACAGCGCCTCACTGGCCGTATTTCTGCCCTTAACAGCTTCATCTCACAATCAACCGACAAATTCTTTACTCTCTACTAGCTTCTTCACGGCAATAAGAGATTCCTTTGGGATGATTAATTACAAGAATCCTTCATCCAAATCAAGTATTATCTTTCCAACCAACCGGTCTTTTCAAAACCAGAGGACGACATGACACTTCTATACATCGCAGTTTCTGGCACAACGATAAGTGGGTTATATATCAGCAAGACGTTGTTGATGGGGCAGAAACAAGATATCCGACCATGAAAAAAATTTCTCTAGCAGTTGTCATCATGGCACACTGTGATACCCCGTATCACAAAATATGGTCAACGGGCAGAAGAAAAGTCAACAGGGGCAAAATTGTAATTTTGCCAAACCCAGGGGCAAAATGGTAATTTTGCCAAAGTTCGAGACGGAAGATGAGATGGGCCAAAGGTTCCATTTTTAAACCATAAAGAACATTTTCAAGATCAGAATTCGAAGAAACAAAGCGGAAATATAGTTTTCAGAGTATCGGGTGAAAACCGAGCAAAACCGGAAAAACTTCGGAAAATCATAACGGGAGCTAGGAAACTCCAAATGGGATGATTCAAATTGCTAAATTCATATAACATCAAGGAGAATCAGTCTATGGAGGTTTGAGGATTTATGGGAACTGCCAGATATTTATTAAAACAATTATCGTGGAAATGGTCAAACCGAGCAAAAGGAAGCAAATAAGTTAAGGGAAGGGTTTTGTGGTTTGGGCCGGTGTAATGGGCCTCAGTGGACTTCAGGCATTCATCTGGGACAGGTGTGAGCTCACTGAGTCGACAGATTTTGGAGGATAGGTGTCATCACCATGTTTGGTGCATGAAGAAAAGTGAATACATGCATGGAATCTCAACTATTCACTCTCTTTACCCATTTTTGATGAACTGAACCTCTCACCTCTCTCTCTCGGTCGAAACTCTCTCCAATTCTCTCCAGAAACATTCAACAAAAGTTCATCTTAGTTCTTGAATCTTCAAAGAATTCTTCATGTGTTCAAGATGTTCTTCATGGCTTCTTGCACATGAAAGTGCATAACTTTCTCACCATAAGCTCAAATCACTCTCTGCAAAGCCCAGGAGCTTCACCTTGATCTCCTCTTCAAGTTCCAGAAAGCCGCCATCGTATCCGTCGCCGGAGCTCGCCGGAAAACGGCAGAGAAGCAGCCGCGGTTAAGGTTCTAGGGTTACTCTCTCTCTCCTCAATTTCTCTTCAGATTTCAAGGCTATGGGTGGATAGATCTCCTCACAAGGAGCAGTTTTGTGTGAAGTTCGCCGTCGGAATCTGCCGGAAAAGTCACCGCCGCCGCGGTCAACGCCGGAGCCGCCGCGGTCAACGCCGGAGTTGTCGCCGGAGAAGCTCCTTTCGCCGGCCAATCTTCAAGCGGTTCTTCAGGGGTGTTTTTGCAAGGCATGGGAGTTGGTTTGGCCTTGGTTTGGTGGGTGAACCGGTCTAGTCAAACCGGTTAAGCCTCGGTCAACGCCGGTCAACGGTTTGACCTAACCGGTTTAACTAAACCGGTTGGTTTGGAGTTGGTTTGGTTCAGTTGGTGGTTCAGGGTGGTCAACCGGTTCAGTTGGGTCAACGGTCAACGGTCAGCCTTGGTCAACGCCTGTCAACGCGTTGACTCCGGCCGGTTTTTGCGTGCGGTTCGTGTGACGGTTGTTCGGAGTGTTCGGGAGTTCGTGTTCGGGTATTCGGAGAGGTTCGGGTTTAGTTCGGGGTCTCAGAAATCCGTATCCGTGCCGTTCGTTCCGTCAAATCACTGTGAGTCGGCTCAAACACCGTAGATGCATGTAGAACGTTAAATGGGAAACCGTAGTGATAAGAGTGCATACACGAGAATGTAAATTGAATTGATTGATGGCTTGGATTGAATTAACGGTAAACCGGCTAGGGTTAAAGAAGCATGATAGGCTTAAACGGATTAAACCTGTTTGTGTGCCGCTAGGTTGATCGCATTTTTGCGTGATGCATTCATATAGTCGTGGCATGAGTAGGACTATATATGCATATATAAGTAAGTAAAGCACGATATTAAATGAATCTATATACGGGAATTGAGAAGGGTTAAAATACGGAAGTTAACCGAAATGAACGTATAGAGTATGAACGGTGTCGGGATTTCCCGAGGTTAAATGAATTAAGTGAATGATTGGTGAGACGTCGGGGAGGTTAGTAAGCTACTAGCTCAAAAACCAACGGTCTGAGGAGTTATTAAAAGATAATTGTGAATAGTTAAGAAATGAGAAGTGTTATGATTGGTGAACCGTCTACGGGTTAACAAGTGGTTAACCCAATATAGCGGGCGTGAATTGGATAAAAGATGGTAGAAACCCTAATAGGACTGTGTGTGTGCTTGTGCAAGTCTACTTCGGTGTTGGGCCGAGTAGCCTGTGGATTGTGTGATTGTGGTTGTTGTGTGGTTGTGGTTGACCTTTTGTGCAGGCCTTTAGATCGCCTCGGTGTTGGGCCAAGCGATCCTCGGAGATACTTAGCTCGGTCTCGGGACCGGTTAAGTTGTGGTGCTGACTCGGTACGGTGCCGAGTCAGAGCGGTGGTGTGTGTGCGTAGACTTGCGGGATGCGGGGTTGAGTTGGTTGTGTTGTTGTTTGTGATTATTTGCTAAAGTCCAAACGAGTCTGCGTGTTTACAGTTATGCACTAGGACTCTAGGGTGCGTTAGATCCCGCAAGTCTAGATGTTTGAGCGTTCTGGTACTTCTATCCCGATTGGATCCTCGGGAGTTGATAACCTGGTCAGTTAATGCTGGCAGGTGCGAACCTATGGAGTGACGTCTGTAGGGTGTAGTCCGGAGAATACGGGGTCGCGTCCTAGGGCCGGACTGCATGGAAGCTCGGGTTGCCGGGGGTAACCGGAGTCGCCGCGTATCGATGGACCGAGAACGGTGTCCTAGTCGTTGTGTGGACGGCTAGGAGTCACTTGGGTTAGTTGCCATATCGGTAACAGTGGAAACCCGTGGAAGTTACCAAGTTCGTAGGGGCCCAGCGTGTGTGTTTGGTGTGTTGGTAGTGCGCGGTAGATAGATCGAGTCTCAATCAGGGACATGTGCCGCAGTGCTCCCGATTTTCTCTAAACGCCTTCTCTTTCTTTTGGCGATTGATTGTGTGTGGGCTCGACACGACATGGTAGAGCGTGATCGGCTGTTTTGTTGATTGATTGTTATTTTGGGTTTCGGGCGGGAATCTATAGATGATAGATAGATTAGAAGCCTTAGTGGGAGCTGATTCACTGGGTGATCTTAGATCGCTCATTAGACTCTGTTGGTGTTTTTCAGGTGTAGCAGGGACGGACGCGGGAGGTCCTCGGTGTAGTGTCGGGATTGCTTGTGGCGGGGTTTTGATTCGATGATTTTGAGACGATTCTTTTCGGTTCGGCAGCTGCGATATTTTGTGATTTGATTGTTATATATGAATATTGATGATTGTTTGTAAAAACTCGTTAACCGTTGCATTCAATGTTTGATTACTTAAAAATGAAATTGTTTCCCTGATATGAGGTTTTAGTCCGAACCGACACAACTCGTTGAAGTAGTGCAAGTAGTACTGCTTGCTCTACGGATATGGGGATAGCGGAGTCGGAAACAGGTTGGTGCGAGCCTTTTGTCTCAAACCGATCCGTCTCTGGCTTCGTCCTGTGGCGAACTTTTCCTGTTCGACTTGCTCGGGCTCGATCGGTCTGTTGGATCGTTTAGTGTCTCCTGATTCAATTCTCAGATTGATTCATCCTACTAAACATGCAGATCTAGGTTCTCTTGATTAGAAACATAATAGATCTCACATGTTACCTTGTTTTGCAGCGGAATGGGAGGTAAGGGTCAGAGATCAGCAGAACCACCAAGAGATGGCTCCTCCAAAGGCTCACACACGCACACCGGGAAATTTGGCTGCTAGACCAAGACAGAGAGGAGGCGCAGAGAGAGAGGAGGGAGGCGCAGAAGTGCTAAGAAAATTAGAGAGCTAGGTCTGATTTTATTCATTAAAATCCCTTCTAGTTCTCATGGGCTTTTGGGCCCAATTCTCAGTTCTGATTAAATCCCTTGGATTTAATCAGGCCCTTTAGTCTCTCCAAGTACAGTAAATGCCTAGCACTTTTACCGTACTTCTGCTAAACCGTTCCTTCGTATTTTTCCGTTAGCTTAGGCGTGTGACCCATATGGGATCATATAATAAAGGCAATAAGTCCAAGACTTATAGATCATGAGCGGACTCTAGCAAGCCATCATGACCCCCAGTATTATATGACTTATGTCTGATCATTGACATACTCTTACTTTCTAGAGACAGTACAGAGATTACTGGACATAATTCCAACAATCTCCCACTTGAACTGGAATCTCTGTATTCATAATCCTTTTGTCTCAATATCTCGATTAGTCATAAGGCAAGATTAGTGTCATCCTTATAAAGTCTAATCTTGTTCATCGGACTCTGATTTGATACTGACAATCCAAACGACTCGGGAAAGTCCGTTTGAGCATGGCCATGCATTTTCCAGTATTCAAATCTCCGATTGGCCTAGAGATATTCACTCCATTTATATTGGTGGGACAAATCCCGTCTTGTTCCATCACTGTAAACTGCTCATTTCATAATACACCCAATCAAGGTCCTTATAACTATCGCTTAACGACAGCATTAGACAATGATCAAAGCGCATTAGTTCATGTGCAGTCACATGCATGCGAACTCAGGTCTAAGGACTATACTCTATAGTCGTAGTAAGAATCTCTTATGACACAGATATAAATATCCTGAAGAGTTCTTATAATCGGGTCTTGTCCGGTCGTATGTACCCCAACATACACCTATGTATTGACTTTGATGCCGTGCATCTATGACATCCTGAGACTTTGTCATAAGTCACATACCAATCTAGTCTCACACGGTTGTTGGTGTTCCAATTTCAACAACCTTCGACTAGGGACAGGATGATATAAGCCATCTTTCAAATATAGGGTCTCATGATCAAGCTAAATGACTTTGATGACTCAAGATCAAGTCACTTACTTTGATGACCTATAAAATGGTTCATATCATTTTGGAACGATTATTTCATCACAGTTAAAATAATCTTGAAATAATAATTTCATTAAACATCATAAAATGTTTTACAAGAACATATCAATAACTAAATAAAGCCCTTTATTAACTCCCACTGAAATTAAGACTACATCTTAATTTCACTTATCCTACAGCAACAGTCCGCGACTCGTGCTTAGGCCTAAGGAGTGGCTTCGTTAATAGATTAGCAACGTTCTCATTCGTTGAAACTTGCTGATCTACTTAACATCTCTGTCATTTATCTCACGGAATAGGTTATACCTATCCTCAAGGTGTTTGGACCTCTGATGTGCAGCTAGTCTCATCTATGCTGGGAATCACATCAAGTTCAGTGACGAACTCTTCTTTCCAAACAACCTCTTTCGCCGCTTCTCAAGCTGCGAAATGTTCAGCTTAAGTCATGGAGTCAGCAACAGTGCCTTGCACCGCCAGATAGACACAAGATATAACCGGACTGTGACCGGAAATCATCTTTGTCCGTTGGAAGCATGCCTTTCAGACTCTACCGACTCGTAGCACCTCACTTTATCCGTAAATCAAGAACTTATCCTTAGTATTCCTCAAACACTTTAGGATATTCTTTACGGCAATCCAGTGATTCTTTGCTGGATTTGACTGGTCTTTTACTTGTCTTGCTTAACATTAAAGCAACATCAAAACAAGTACGTGTCATGGCATATATGATAGATCCAATTGCCGACGCATATGGAATCTCATCCATGCATTCAAGCTCAGCAGATATCGTAGGATACTGTTTCTTGCTTAACGTAAGCCATGTGACATTGGCATAAAACCCTTCTTGGATTGCTGAAAACGTGTAGGACTTTGTTAATTTGAGAATCCTGACATTGTCCTACCAGCTCTTTTGGATCTCTATCTTTAGATCCAAAATCCAAGAACATACGTGGCTTTACCCATGTCAATCATAAATCCAACTCCCAAGCCAGTCCTTTACGGACTGCAGCATTGGGACGTTATATCCGAGAATCAGTATGTCATCGACATACACTATGAGAAATGCAATATTGCTCCCACTTATCTTTTAGTAAACGCACAGTTCCATTTCGTTCCTGTTTAAGTCAAAACCTTGACTACTTCAACAGAACGAAGATTCCAACTCCGATATGTTTGCTTTCATCCATGAATGGATCGATGAAGCTAACTTACACAAAATGTAATTTTTCCGGAGTCCGGGCTCACTTTCGCTTCTTTGAGTTTCGCAGATTCGTCGCTTTCAATGATCATCAGATCATGCGAACTTTCAATGATCATCAGGTTCAACTAATGACGAGAATTCACTCTCGGATTAGTGACTGATTCTTTCATATCTGCGAACTTCAGGCTCCACAGGTGTAGATTCTACAGAAATCTGTAAATCCTTCCGCTGCTCTCCCTCAACAGGTTGAGCAGCCACCTGTATTTGTCGAATTTCTTCGAGTCATACTTTTACTCCCACTGTTCTTCTTGGAAAGTAACTTCCCTTCTTGAAAACAGAATGGACGTAAAAGATAACAAGCCTTGGTTTCCCTAGGACAACCAGCGAAGTAGCTCAACTACAAATACTCAGTAAAGACGAATTTGGATCGATTCCAATCCACATTTACGTGGTGTCTTTCAACTGATATTGGTGGAACTATTTTAGCGTAAACTTAGATATTTCTAGCGCGTTATTTTAAAAAATATCATGGAAGATTCGTGTGACTCATCTTTAATCATTTCTGATAAGATCTGACTCTTTCTCACAGAAACACCTCCAGGTTTTCAGGAGAAATGAGCTGTGAAACTACTTCACACTCAATCAGATGATCACACCATTAATGACTCAAGTATTCTCACTCGTGATCTAATCCAGAGTCTTAATACTTCTGTCACTCAGATTCTATACCTCATTCTGGAACTCTTTCGAACATGTCAAAGAATTCCGACTTGTGTCTCATCAAATGAACACAGTCTTACTCACTGAAGTAATCAGTAGAGACAATGAAGTACAGGAAATTTTCTTTGGCATTACTGCTCATCGGACCACATACATGAGTATGTTCAATCTCCAATAAGTCTTTGGGCCTTTCTCTAGCTCGGCTAAGATGGGCCCTTTGTCCTTTTGGTCTAGTAAGCAGAATTCAAGTCTCATAAGATATCGTATCAAATGAGCCCAACAGTCCATAACTATGGGATTTCTGAATCCGACTTACTCTATGTGACCAAGACTTTTATGCCAAGAAAAATCAGGTTTAATTCATCAGATTTAAACCAATTCGGTATTTATGTTACTTTTAGGCACTCTTTGGTTTAAGATATAAAACCCATTCCTTGAATAGGGTGCTACAATTAACATTTCATTAAGATCAAAAGAACAAAACTTGTCTTTATCAAAATGAAAACATTCAAATTCTTCACAAGAAAATGAAAAACAACTCTGCTTAAAGCAGGTACATTGTAGCAATTACTTAATACAAAACCAAGCCTCAAAGGGATCTATAAGTGAAAACCCTACGGCTGAGGCAGCATCCCAAGCTCCTTCCAGACACGCAGTGTCACTTGCCCTTCCTTCAAAGTTCTACTGTTGTCCAGGATCTGCATATTATAACAAATATCAGTGCTACAACCAGTATCCAATACCTATAAGGTATAACTTGAAGTAATAACATGAATACCTGAGGAAGTAGTCTCATACATCAACTTTAACTCCTCATAATCTTCCATGAATTTAATGCAATTTCTCTTCCAATGCCCAGTCTCTTTACAGTAGCAGCACTTACCAACGTAAGAGGTATCTGACTCGGGCTCAGAAGACACACGCTTGCCATGATTCAAAATCTGGACAACTTTGTCTTCACCCTTGTCAGCATTAGGTTTAGTAAACCTACCCTTCTCATTCATGAGATTGTACAGGGTACTCTTCACGTTTGGCTCAACTGTCTTGAGCATATCATGCAGTTCAGTCAGCGTCTTCGTTAAGCCTTTCTTGATATAGTTCCTTCTGAACTTATCATAGCTTGACGGCAGCGACTGCAGAATGATCTCAGTTGCCAATTCTTGGCTAACTGGATAATCCAGTTTCCTCAGGTTATCAATATAACCTATCATTTTACTGATATGAGGACTTACTGGATGATCATTTGGTAGCTTGCAGCTAGTGAGAGACTTAACCAACTGGTGTCTCTCCACTCTTACCTGCTCCTGAAATTTCAATTTCAGGCTGCTGATCATCTCTATTGGCGACTCCATGTTTTCATATTGCTTCCGCAAATCTGAGTCCATGGTAGCCAACATCAGACCATGCACATCTACCGCATCATTATAATGCTTATTCCAAGCATCATATACTGCATGAGAGGCATTGGACCCGATCCTTACGGGGAGAGCTCTCTCAAGGACATAGTCCTTTCTCTCCTGTCTGAGGACTAGCCTCAGGTTCCGCGACCAAGTCAAGAAATTTGATCCGTTCAGTTTGTCCATCTCAAGGACAGACCGGATCGAGAAAGTGTTTTGATTGTTTGTGCTAGTCATAACTGAAAATTAAGATAAAAGGATTTTAGTTAATATGTTCAATATGATTAATCTCGCATTATACTTAATATGATTAATCTCGCATTATATTCAATAACATCAGTTACCCTCAATAGAATATAATGATTCCAAGATCCACATATAACTAAGATCAAAGTGGGCCACTGGCCGTCACCCAACCTTAGCTTATATCGGTAAGCCCTATCTCGGCTAATTATATCCGTGATATAACTCTTGGTTGTGAATCTGGGCCCGAGGCCCAATCCACTCTGATGTCTCAAGGCCCGGGACTCCCGATGGCCTAGTCAAGAAAACCAGACTATACAGTCATGTAATCATTAACGTCTGGGACTCCCAATGACATTTATGAATCACAAACCGTCTTACCCACGCAAAAGTAGACACCCTCACACTGTAAGGCCATGAGTACAATTGAATGGGCTTCGACAGCTGACATAGACTGGACAAGACATCCAACGCTTGATATTATTTGAGGTTTGTAGGTTTATTAAAATTTTATCCCAAAATAGAAGATTACTATTTTGGGAAACTTTCCTTTTTGGGAAACCTACTAATTTTGGAAACTTTCTAAAATTGGAAACTTCCTAAAATTGGAAATTTTCTAAATATAGAAATTTCCTAAAATCCAAAACATGCAAATCTAGAAACTTCTAATTTAAGAAACTTTCTAATTTCAAAATTTTGGAAACTTATTAATTTAAAAATCGATTTTTATAATTTTAATAAAAATAAATTTTAAATTAATTCTGAAGAAAAGACTCAAATAATTGGCCCAATTGTTTTAACTTCTTGGCCCGAGGCCCAAGAATTGGTTCATGTCCAAGACATAACCCAATTGCCCAATTAAATGACATAACCGGTCTGGTTCATTAAAAATTGGTCTAACCAAAATTAATTACTACGATGACCACAATTGTCAACCGGTTATTTACTAAACCGGATTTTCTCAATTTATTTGGTCCAACCAAATCAAATTAGAAAACCACTGGTTTAGGCACAAAATCCAATATTACGACTTTGGATTTCTTATCCCGGTTTAACCAGAACTTAATAAATTTATTAAGTCTGTTTATTAAACCGTGATGATTAATTTTAATCAAATTTTAAACCGAACCGAACCGATTGGTCACGTACCGATCACGGTCGTGACCTAGCCGCAATCGAGACGAGACATCGGCCAGCCGCAAGCAACGGGATGAGACGCGATCCGAGATCGGTCCATCTCGATCTCGCGACGATGATCGGTCCATCTCGACGCTCGGACGGGACAGTTCGGGACGCGGGACGGTGCTCGCTTTACGCGATCGCCGAGCGATCGGGACAGCCGCATCCACGCGACGGGACGAGCCGCGATCCGTGCGATCGGTCGGCCCATGATCTAGCGATCGCGGCCGAGAGATGCAAGACGAGCTCAGGTTGTGATCGGGACGAGATGCGAGTGGGTCGATCCATGCGATCGGTTCACCTCGCGTCGCTCGATCCGGACATGGTGATCCTTTGGCGATCATCATTCCGACGCATACCAATTCATATAGATTGGATCATACGATTTCTTGTTTGTTTAGGATTTAATTCTTTGTTTCTTAAGTGTTTTCTCTTATCAGTAGATTGATTCAAAACACTTCTTAAACAATCCTAAACATGATTCTAAACAAGAAAAACCACAGAACCAATGGCTCTGATACCACTGTTGGATCATTTAGTGTCTCCTGATTCAATTCTCATATTGATTCATCCTACTAAACATGCAGATCTAGGTTCTCTTGATTAGAAACATAATAGATCTCACCTGTTACCTTGTTTTGCAGCGGAATGGGAGGTAAGGGTCAGAGATCAGCAGAACCACCAAGAGATGGCTCCTCCAAAGGCTCACACACGCACACCGGGAAATTTGGCTGCTAGACCAAGACAGAGAGGAGGCGCAGAGAGAGAGGAGGGAGGCGCAGAAGTGCTAAGAAAATTAGAGAGCTAGGTCTGATTTTATTCATTAAAATCCCTTCTAGTTCTCATGGGCTTTTGGGCCCAATTCTCAGTTCTGATTAAATCCCTTGGATTTAATCAGGCCCTTTAGTCTCTCCAAGTACAGTAAATGCCTAGCACTTTTACCGTACTTCTGCTAACCGTTCCTTCGTATTTTCCCGTTAGCTTAGGCGTGTGACCCATATGGGATCATATAATAAAGGCAATAAGTCCAAGACTTATAGATCATGAGCGGACTCTAGCAAGCCATCATGACCCCCCCCAGTATTATATGACTTATGTCTGATCATTGACATACTCTTACTTTCTAGAGACAGTACAGAGATTACTGGACATAATTCCAACACGGTCATGTTCTTGTTTGATTGTTGACGGTCAGCGGAGAATGGGAAAGGGGCGTTACAGAAAGGTGGTATGAGAGCATGGTTCTGCATGGGTTTCGAAACATTTCATTTTTGAGTGTTTTACGTGGTTTTATCGAGTCAAAATTGTGTCATACCCAAGCATCCATTAGGAAACCGAGCCGCGTCCGTACATCCGAGGTTGGGATGGGGTAGAGAATTTGTATTATGCATACTAACTTTTATTTGTGATTTGTGATTGCAGACAGCAGCAGAGCGTCCTTGGACGAAGTGTGTGTGGGTTCGTGCAGTGGGTGTGTGAGGTTATCGTAAGCAGTATGGGTGAGAGACGGATGACTCGAGCAGAGTACCAGGCGTTGGTAGACCAGCATCAGGCAGGTCTGAGGATAGGACCGCAGGGTCAGTCGCAGGGTTCGCGAGTGTCAGATCGGCCGCCAGTTGTTCCCCGTGTGCATCAGGGAGCGAGAGCAGCCGCTGTCGATTGGAGGCCATTACCAGACCCGTTACCACCTTATCTACAGGACGATCCAGGTACCGCAGATCCGACTGCGGGAGTGACAGGGTATTTGGGATTCGCAGATGATGGGTTGCCACCATTGCCATCACAGGTGGAGGCGCCTATCGTACCAGCAGGGATACAGCCGCTGATGTATGAGACACAGGAGGTTCCATTACCCTTCAGTCTACACGAGTCAGACTTCGTTCCACTTGGTGGCGAGGACTTTCGATTGGATTCGCTGCACGACGCTGTCGATATGGATATGGAGCCAGTAGATTCAGAGCATCATTTACAGTGGGAGCAGCACATGGATGAGCAGGTGGCGCTTTTTGGGGATGTGCTAGCACAGCAGATGGGACCACAGCATCAGTCAGGGTCACCTCAGGAGTCGGGAACTCCATCTACCGATCCCACCGAGTTACATTCCGCGACAGAGATCGTGTCAGGGGGCGAGCCGATGTCGATATCAGGGTCGGATGCACAATTCGAGCCGCTCACGCCATCAGAGGTACCATCGACGGAGCCAGTTGTGCCACCGGATATTCCAGTGTACCGGACATGTAGCGCCTGCGGAGTGCAGGGTTTTCATTTGTACTGGTGTACGCGACCAGGGGATCCACGCTATCACGAGACGTACCAGCCAGTGCCGGCTCTGTATTATTGTCAGGTGTGCGGGATGGACGGCCATCTTGCACCCATTTTCCCGATCATAGGGCCCGGACCTCGTATGTTAGACGCAGAGCCACATCGTGCCCCGTTACCTGAGGAGTATCGCCCTGGTCCGAGTCGTCGAGACGGTGAGCTTATTCGACAACCAGCTATTCAGCAGCTAGCCATGCAGCCACCAGTAGCGCAGCCACCATTGGAGCAGCCACCGAGGCTATCGAGGAGTTATAGGAGGTGCGGAGACGAGGGACACAGAGCATCCGCTTGTTCTCGTCGATCTAGTGCTCGTCGGTCCCATTCAGCGCCCGTCAGATGTCAGATTTGTGGAGGACAGGGACATAGAGCCGCAGATTGTTTTCAGGACCCTTCATCGGGATCAGTCTCTTCTTACCAGTTGTGTGGGGCCACAGACCATCAGGCGTCAGAGTGTCACCGTGGGCCACGCCCAGCGCCCGTTCCGGTTTGTCAGACTTGTGGTCGTAGAGGGCATGTAGCGCAGTTGTGTCCGGTGGCAGAGCCGCAGCAGGTTGGACCGCCGACCAGAGATGCACACCCTCCCGGCGCGCCTGCCATTGGTTACCGGCGCGAGCCGCGATGCCGGTTGTGTATGGCATTTCGGTCGTGCTGGGGCTGTTAGGGTTTGAGTAGTTAGGCCGGGTAAGTATGGGCTCTAACTATGTTGTTGTTTGTGTGTAACCAGATCGACGGTTTGTTTTCGTATGTTGTTTTGAACATCTCCAGGATATGGCGATGCGGTTGTGGGTTGGGTTGTTGATGACGGACATCGTGTGGTTGTATTTCTGTTTCCCTATGTATTTCTATAAACCTCGAGACATGTGTATGTTGTTGTTTTTGTGTATGTATGTGATGCAGATTGTTCACTTATCATTCTGACTTTCGTAATAATTGTTTGCATGCGTGTGATGGGTTTGTGATGCAAACGAATTACCATGTGAAGTCTGATGATGAGCGGAACTGATGACCGTTCATCATAACCTAAACCCAGACTGACGACATATCCGGAGCGATCTGATGATTGCTTGATTGCGTGTAGTAATTGGTTGTTTGCATTTAATTGCTTGTGTGTTTTATCTAATGCTTGTGTGGTGCATTAGTTATTTTGGGTTGCGTTTCGTGTGTGGTGTAGCACTGTGAAAGTGCTGGTGTTATGGCATGTTTAGCATGTGCGGAGTGTGAGTGGTGGTGGTAAGCTATTGGTTGAGTAGCTTAATTCTTATTTGCAATCGTTAGTCATTGCAAATAGATGTGTTAGAACCTTTTCGTTTAAGGTGTTGAGCTAACTTTAGATTGGTTGGAATCGACTGTCGATTCGCGAGGGAGCGGAATTATAGAGTATCGTTACTTAATCATGGATGACCATCGGGTACATGATTAACTAACTATATTTCTATGAGGAAGTGATATCGGGGATTGGATTGGTTTGAATTCACCGCTCCAGTGATAGTTGTTGTGTTGAGTGCAGGACGGAATGGACGATGTGATACGAATACGAGACCGAACCCGAACCCGAAAGCGAGATGGGCTGGAAAGAAGGCTGCGAGACGAGTTGACCCGGGAAGTGAAGCGGTCAGTGTGGAGTGTTAGTGGGAAGTGTCAGTACCGAGCCGCGGAAAGAGCGAAGCGATCAGTGTGATGTGTTAGCAGCAATGGCTGTATGAAAACCAGAGCGAAGCCGTTAGTGAGAACGCGGTGGGAAGTTAGCAAAATCGGATTCAGAAACCAAAACGTGTGAGCAAGAAGAGGTCGTGTCAGCGTAGAGTGGGTTTATCAGAATGAGTGGAGATGAGGTTGTGTCAGAAGCAACGTGAAGTTGTTAGTACATGGGAATTGGAAGTCGGAAAGCTGTCAAGTCTGGAGGACAGATTCTTGAAGAGTGTCTCAGGAGAGACATATCAGTATCGTAAAAAGACGGGAAAATCGAAGCGAAGTGGGGAAGGCAGAATGCGAGTCAAAGGAGAGAAACCAGCAAGAACAAGGTCAGGGTCAAGACAGATGGACGGGGAAAGACAGTTGAGCGTGAAGCTCAGTACGAAATGCGAGACGAGAAGCGAGAGTGGAACAGTTGGTGGGATCAGCGAGATAGAATAGTATGAGACGGAGGGGTCGCTGTAATGTCAGGTGTCAGTAAGATGTAGCAGTGTTCGAGTAAGAAAGCGTTGAAAGCGAGTGACGGAGCAACTTACAAGGTTCGGAACCGATTCAAAAGTCTGATAGTGACGGAGAATTCGGAGACGAATTCCTGTAAGTGAGGAAGAATGTGATACCCCGTATCACAAAATATGGTCAACGGGCAGAAGAAAAGTCAACATGGGCAAAATTGTAATTTTGCCAAACCCAGGGGCAAAATGGTAATTTTGCCAAAGTTCGAGACGGAAGATGAGACGGGCCAAAGGTTCCATTTTTAAACCATAAAGAACATTTGCAAGATCAGAATTCGAAGAAACAAAGCGGAAATGTAGTTTTCAGAGTATCGGGTGAAAACCGAGCAAAACCGGGAAAACTTCGGAAAATCATAACGGGAGCTATAAAACTCCAAATGGGATGATTCAAATTGCTAAATTCATCTAAAAGCAAGGAGAATCAGTATATGGAGGTTTGAGGATTTATGGGAACTGCAAGATATTTATTAAAACAATTATCGGGGAAATGGTCAAACCGAGCAAAAGGAAGCAAATAAGTTAAGGGAAGGGTTTTGTGGTTTGGGACGGTGTAATGGGCCTCAGTGGACTTCAGGCATTCATCTGGGACAGGTGTGAGCTCCCTGGGTCGACAGCTTTTGGAGAATAGGTGTCATCACCATGTTTGGTGCATGAAGAAAAGTGAATACATGCATGGAATCTCAACTATTCACTCTCTTTACCCATTTTTGATGAACTGAACCTCTCACCTCTCTCTCTCGGTCGAAACTCTCTCCAATTCTCTCCAGAAACATTCAACAAAAGTTCATCTTAGTTCTTGAATCTTCAAAGAATTCTTCATGTGTTCAAGATGTTCTTCATGGCTTCTTGCACATGAAAGTGCATAACTTTCTCACCATAAGCTCAAATCACTCTCTGCAAAGCCCAGGAGCTTCACCTTGATCTCCTCTTCAAGTTCCAGCAAGCCACCGTCGTAGCCATCGCCGGAGCTCGCCGGAAAATGGCAGAGAAGCAGCCACGGTTAAGGTTCTAGGGTTACTCTCTCTCTCATCAACTTCTCTTCAGATTTCAAGGCTATGGGTGGATAGATCTCCCCACAAGGAGCGGTTTGGTGTGAAGTTCGCCGTCGGAAGCTGCCGGAAAGTCACCGCCGCCGCGGTCAACGCCGGAGCCGCCGCGGTCAACGCCGGAGTTGTCGCCGGAGAAGCTCCTTTCGCCGGCCAATCTTCAAGCGGTTCTTCAGGGGTGTTTTTGCAAGGCATGGGAGTTGGTTTTGCCTTGGTTTGGTGGGTGAACCGGTCTAGTCAAACCGGTTAACCCTCGGTCAACGCCGGTCAACGGTTTGACCTAACCGGTTTAACTAAACCGGTTGGTTTGGAGTTGGTTTGGTTCAGTTGGTGGTTCAGGGTGGTCAACCGGTTCAGTTGGGTCAACGGTCAACGGTCAGCCTTGGTCAACACCGGTCAACGCCGGTCAACGCGTTGACTCCGGCCGGTTTTTGCGTGCGGTTCGTGTGACGGTTGTTCAGAGTGTTCGGGAGTTCGTGTTCGGGTATTCGGAGAGGTTGGGGTTTAGTTCGGGGTCTTGGAAATCCATATCCGCATCCGTGCCGTTCGTTTGGTCAAATCACTGTGAGTCGGCTCAAACACCGTAGATGCATGTAGAACGTTAAATGGGAAACCGTAGTGATAAGAGTGCATACCCGAGAATGTGAATTGAATTGATTGATGGCTTGGATTGAATTAACGGTAAACCGGCTAGGGTTAAAGAAGCATGATAGGCTTAAACGGATTAAACCTGTTTGTGTGCCTCTAGGTTGATAACATTGTTGCGTGATGCATTCATATAGTCGTGGCATGAGTAGGACTATATATGCATATATAAGTAAGTAAAGCACGATATTAAATGAATCTATATACGGGAATTGAGACGGGTTAAAATACGGAAGTTAACCGGAACGAACGTATAGAGTATGAACGGTGTCAGGATTTCCCGAGGTTAAATGAATTAAGTGAATGATTGGTGAGACGTCGGGGAGGTTAGTAAGCTACTAGCTCTAAACCGACGGTCTGAGGAGTTATTAAAATATAATTGGGAATAGTTAAGAAATGAGAAGTGTTATGATTGGTGAACCGTCTACGGGTTAACAAGCGGTTAACCCAATGTAGCGGGCGTGAATTGGTCAAAAGATGGTAGAAACCCTAATAGGCTTGTGTGTGTGCTTGTGCAAGTCTACTTCGGTGTTGGGCCGAGTAGCCTGTGGATTGTGTGATTGTGGTTGTTGTGTGGTTGTGGTTGACCTTTTGTGCAGGCCTTTAGATCGCCTCGGTGTTGGGCCGAGCGATCCTCGGAGATACTTAGCTCGGTCTCAGGACCGGTTAAGTTGTGGTGCTGGCTCGGTACGGTGCCGAGTCAGAGAGGTGGAGTGTGTGCGTAGACTTGCGGGATGCGGGGTTGAGTTGGTTGTGTTGTTGTTTGTGATTATTTGCTAAAGTCCAAACGAGTCTGCGTGTTTACAGTTATGCACTAGGACTCTAGGGTGGGTTAGATCCCGCAAGTCTAGATGTTTGAGTACGTTCTGGTACTTCCATCCCGATTGGGTCCTCGGGAGTTGATAACCTGGTCAGTTAATGCTGGCAGGTGCGAACCTATGGAGTGACGTCTGTAGGGTGTAGTCCGGAGAATACGGGGTCGCGTCTTAGGGCCGGACTGCATGGAAGCTCGGGTTGCCGGGGGTAACCGGAGTCGCCGCGTATCGATGGACAGAGAACGGTGTCCTAGTCATTGTGTGGACGGGTAGGAGTCACGTGGGTTAGTTGCCATATCGGTAACAGTGGAAACCCGTGGAAGTTACCAAGTTCGTAGGGGCCCAGCGTGTGTGTTTGGTGTATTGGTAGTGCGCGGTAGATAGATCGAGTCTCAATCGGGGACATGTCCGCAGTGCTCCCGATTTTCTCTAAACGCCTTCTCTTTCTTTTGGCGATTGATTGTGTGTGGGCTCGACACGACATGGTAGAGCGTGATCGGCTGTTTTGTTGATTGATTGTTATTTTGGGTTTCGGGCGGGAATCTATAGATGATAGATAGATTAGAAGCCTTAGTGGGAGCCGATTCACTGGGTGATCTTAGATCGCTCATTAGACTCTGTTGGTGTTTTTCAGGTGTAGCAGCGACGGACGCGGGAGGTCCTCGGTGTAGTGTCGGGATTTCTTGTGGCGGGGTTTTGATTCGATGATTTTGAGACGATTCTTTTCGGTTCGGCAGCTGCGATATTTTGTGATTTGATTTTTATATATGAATATTGATGATTGTTTGTAAAAACTCGTTAAACGTTGCATTCAACGTTTGATTACTTAAAAATGAAATTGTTTCCCTGATATGAGGTTTTAGTCCGAACCGACACAACTCGTTGAAGTAGTGCAAGTAGTACTGCCTGCTCTACGGATATGGGGATAGCGGAGTCGGAAATAGGTTGGTGCGAGCCTTTTGTCTCAAACCGATCCGTCTCTGGCTTCGTCCTGTGGCGAACTTTTCCTGTTCGACTTGCTCGGGCTCGATCGGTCATGTTCTTGTTTGATTGTTGACCGGTCAGCTCGACGGTCAGCGGAGAATGGGAAAGGGGCGTTACACACACAAATTACGCCCCTAATTTCAGTCTCATACAATCGCCCTTCTCAACAATCAACCACTTCAAACAATTACATAGTCCAATCCAGCCAGGCCGACTAGCCAAGTGGGCTGTAGAACTCAGTGAATACGACATCGACTACCGCAACAGGACAACTGCCAAATCTCAAGTCTTAGCGGATTTCCTCCTCGAACTATCACCAGAGCTGAATGCCGACGTTCAAGAAGTTGACAAGAATTGGAAGTTATTCATTGACGGTGCATCCTCAAAACGCGGGGCGGGTGTAGGAGTATGACTTCTATCACTAACCAACGAAGTTCTGGACCAATGATTTCGCATGGAATTTACAGCATCCAATAACATAATTAAATATGAAGCTCTACTTGATGGCCTCATACTAGCTAAAGAGATGTGCGTGAAAAACATGCTAGCTCACAATGCTAAGAACGAATGGATGGAAGCCTACCTCAAAGAAGCTCCTGAACTCACTAAGAATTTCGAGTTCTTCGACATCGTCCATATCCCAAGGAATGATAATGCACCAGCAGAAGCTCTCGCTTCTCTAGCATCAACTCCAAACCCTGAACTGTGTCGACTAATTCCAATAGAAACAATCAACAAGCTGAGCATCTCGATACCATGATGCGATCTCCCAAAAAACAAAGATCCTTCCTCAAAAATGGTTCTTACAATCAACGATCAAGACGACGATCCAGCAAAACATGCTGCCCTGAACACCGCTCCAGTTAATTCGGACAGTGATCAGAATGATAGGGATTAGCGAGACGAGATTCATATGAACTTGGCAGAGGGAAAACTTCCCAAGGAAAAATGGGCCGCACGACGACTAAAAGTCAAAAGTGCATGTTACACAATACACAACGACGTCCGGTTCAAACAAACGACCAACAAAATATTTTTTAGATGCATCTGCGGCGACAAAATTCGTCGCGTTATTGAGGAAACCCACTATAGGGCTTGCGGAAATCATTCAGGTGGCTGAGCTCTTGCTCTCAAAATCAAGTTGAACAACCATTATTGGCCAACTATGGTCGCTGATTGCCAAATATATGCGAGCAAATGCGAGAAATGTCAGCGTCACACACCGTTCATTTATTGGCCTACAGAGCTACTTACTACAGCCACTTCTGCATACCCCTCTATGCAATGAGATATGGACATTGTTTGCCCCTTGCCCCTCTCAAATCAAAGGTGATTCCTCTTTATCATGATTTATTACTTCACCAAATGGGTCGTGGCTAAGGCTTATGTTGAAATCCATGACATCCAAGTTCAAAATTTCATCTGAAAATACATCATATGCCGCTATGGATTACCATACGAGATTGTCACACACAACAGATCTCAGTTCACATCCAATCTCTTTGAAGGATTCTGCAAAAAGTGGGATATCCGACTCAGCAAATCAACTCCGCGTTGTCCTCAAAGAAACGGACAGGCAAATGCAACCAACAAAACAATCATCGACGACATCAAAAAGCGATTGGAGAAAAGAATGGAGTCTCGGTCGACAAACTTGACGGAGTTCTATGGTCACACAGAACCACTCCTCACCGGGCAACCGGAGCCGCTCCATTCTCTTTAGCCTTCGGGGTCGAAGCAATGGTTACTGCATAAGCAAATATTTTCTCGTTCATGCCCTTGATACGATTTAGAAAGAACGCGACCGAGCCTTACTCCGCATTCAAAATTACCAACAACTCTCCGCCAGCTACTACAACAAGAAGCTACACGAACGTCACTTCAAACTCGGTGATTACGTCCTTCGTGGAGATTACGAAAATACAAAAAAGTGGATGGCTGGCAAGCTAGGCGCACACTGGGAAGGACCTTACAAAATCGCTAAAGTTGTTAAACTCAGAGTTTACAAGCTCGAATCGATGAAAGGCAAGGAACTTCCTCGATCTTGGAAGTCTTCCAATCTAAAGCAATACTACAACTATACACTATTCTTCTGTTCTAACGCCTTCTTCAACAATAAAAAAACTACAAGTGACTTAATCCCCATCCAACGGGTATGAAGGCCGCCTTGATTGGCACATCTACTATAACATTCCCGACCCATCCTAAGGGTCGTTGGGACGGACTATGGGACCAGAAGAACGAAAATACGGTCAAGGGAGACAATGACGAGTGTTCCGTAGTCAGAAAGAAGCTAAGCTAAGCTAAGCTGGATGGGAGCTTAGCTAAGAGGAAAGGAGCTGGAAGCAGCTCAAAGTGAAGTGTTCAGCTCAATTGAGCTGAACAGTTGAGCTAGCCAGCTAGGTCAGCTGGCAACCAGCTCAAATCAGCTAGCCTTAGTGTTCAGCTCTTGGGTCAGCTGGTCATCTAGTGTCACTAGCTGGCCATGGTGGTTGTTGGGTGAAAATGCACCAATGGGTTGGAACCCATTCGGCCACCCATTGGCACCCTTTCGCCAAGGGAAGTTATGGGCGATTTGGGCGCCTATAAATAGACCATGAAAAGGCCATTTTCGCACAGACAAGAAGGGGAAAATTCTCAGAATTCTCTAAGGCACAAAAGGGAAAGTTAGAGAGAGAATCGAGAGAAAGAGAGATAGGTCGGCGTGAAGGAAGTCACCGGCGATCAAAGGCTAAAAGAGGCGGAATAGTTGAAAGGTTTAAGGCGTGCACAAGGAAGGATAATGGCTTCCAACACGGCTAAGGACCGAGGCAAATCCGCTACCACCTCTTAGGTTAGGACCGGCCTCTTATTACACCGCGACCACGGAAAGCCGTTGGTCGTAGGACGTTTTGATAGATGGTCGGATGGAACTTCTCTTCTTCTACATTTCTGGAATTTAGAACCGGGATATAGATTTCTATACTTGGTTAAGAATCGACTTTTTCCCAAGAGACCACGATCGGCCATGTGCCTTGATCGTTGTCAAGCGCCGGTACATTGGAACGAACACGGATCGATCCACCTGAACAAGTGCGAACGGACCGGAGAGAATGGGCGGCCGAACAGCAAGTCTATGGGGACGGGTGGCCGAAGGTCGACCAACTGCTCACGGTTAGCCTGTGCGTGAATTGGATCGCGGAGATCTGGGTTGATAGCATCCAGACCGACTGATAGGCATGATCGAGCGACGTCCGTCATAGTCGAGATGATCGGTTCGTCTGCAGGCTGATCATACCACACGCGGAAGGTCGCGTATCTTCACGGACGGACAAGACTGTTCACGGATGGACGCATCTAATCATGAACAGTTGCGACTGTTCATGGATCATGGTGCGATGGGTACACGCGACTGGTTGGACGCGTATAGGTGAACGCGGTACGACCGAGCAATTCTCGGCACGACCCTAACGATTGCTGTATTTCCGTGAAACCTCGGTAATACTTCCATGATCGCGGTATGTCTGAGAACACTCGGTACGATCACCACGATCGTGGGACGACCGGACAAACGTGGGACGACATGGACAATCGACTAGACGCGGAACGTGACCGACCAATGGTCACAACCAATTTTGTTTGGCTTGGACAAATATGGGAACTTAGGCTGGTTATATGGAACATAGAACGGATAGGTTTGCGTGTTTCATTGGGGAACTTGGGCCTGTAGAAGCGGATGATTATCTTTGTTGTTGGAGTCATATACATTGACTTGAATACTTATTTGTTTTATGGTTTCAGGACATGAGGTTGATCGTGGGGATGATCAAGCCTAGGCGCGGACACAAAGACCCAAGGACGAGTGGTGTCAAGATAGATAGGTTGTTAGGACCAATACTACTAACTCTAAACCGACAGATCGAGGACTTATTAAAGATACTTAGGAAGGGATAAGTAAAAGAAGTAGTGTGATTGATGGGCCGTCTACGGGAATGTAATAACACTACCGAAGAAGTGGACCGACCGAATGAGGAATACGACCGAACAAGAGGGGAGGGACGAAGGACGGCCAAAATTTCAAAGTTGTCATAATGATCTGATATTTTTTCCGTGCTCCTTATATGACATTTTAAGAGTTTGGATTGAAGCAGGAGTGAATTGGGACGAGTGGAAATGAAGATGGTCGAAGTTGCTCCTAGGATGGTCCACAGATGGTCGGGTTGATCGGTACGGATGGAAAATGGGTGGGCATGGACAGGCAGGAAATGTATGATCAGAACAGGGGTAGGAGAGCTGTCAGCACGCATAGACGTCACGAGGTGTCACGATCCGGAAGCTGATAAGTGCTTCCATGCACGAAAGGGACTGTGTGTCGCGTTATGAGGATGGTTAAGTGTTTGGATGCATGGGAAGGAAGGGTGTCACGACCAGGGGGCTTCCATGTGTCACTGTGCATGGCAATGGGCGTGTGTCACCAGGAAAGAACCACCTTGTGCTGATTAAGCAGCAAGTGTCGCGACGCATGGCCACCATTTGTTGCGATTTTCCATCACCAGCCATCCTATAAATACTGAGCATACCATTGGTCATTTTCTCCTTTTCTGATATAAAAACTACTTATAGAGAGAGAGAGGGACGTCAGGTTTAGTGAGAGAAAGGTGAGAAAAAGGTGGGAAAGAGATGGTATGGGCGTGGGTGATTCTGGGGGCGTTTTGGTGTTCGGCTAGCTGATCCGATGGGCGTTCGTATGCGGAATTATGAACTGAGGTCGGTAAGATTTAGATATGAGAAGCTTTAGTGCCTGAACCTTAATTTAATCATTTCCTTACTTAGGATCTTTTTGCTTAGATCCAAGAGGAATCTCGGAGTAAGGAACATGCAGCGGAAAGGGGTGAGTCCCTGTAGCTAGGACTAACGGACTTATGCAGGTCGTGTCTTAAGGATTGGAATACTCGGTCTATTCATCCTTAAGCATGTTTATGTTGGTTTACTTTTGTTTTGATTGAGGTTTAATCCGTTTTGATTGTGTTGTTGATGCACGCATGTTTGGTATGGTTGAGTTTGTTAATCTCTTTGATTCTAGGTGCTAGATTCATTGAGTATTGTTACATGCATGGTTGTTTTATTAAGATGCATGTTTCTCTTTGATTATGGGGAGAATCATTGAGATTGTTGTGATAGCATGCATGGTTATTGTGATAAGTATGAGAACGGACTGAGATCCACTCGAAAATGGTTTTGATGAGAAAAGAGATTTTTCCCGTATGGGTGAGGATGCGGTAGCTTCATGAGATATTTGATCCACGTAAGTCTCCCTTCTGTTTATGAGATGGTTGTAGCGGCTTCCGTGATCTTTGGATCCTTCACATGACCCTATACCGTAAGGTGATTGTAAAAGTACGTAGATGCATGTGTGGGTATCATGCAGTCTATTGTACTTGTGTTGTGTGTTGTATGTGTCCGTGTGTGGTAACAAGGGACCCCACGGACCAGTTGATTGTGTTGTTCTGGAGCATGTGTTGTATTGCTCTAGTGGTCTAGGACATGTGTGAATCCTAGATGATGCATTCTAGAACTTGTATGAGTGTTCTAGAGTTAGTGTATTCGGTGCTCCCATTGTGAGTCTCCGTGGTTTCGGAGCAGGCTCGGAGGGATACTTGGTTCGCTCCCATGGCCGAGCATCGTGTGACGACACGATCCCAAGGGATAGATATCCCCGTAATCGCTCCCAAGTAACCCTCCGAGCTTGCTCCGAATCCACGAAGACCCAACGGGTGGCGCCGATAGCATTTACCTAGAGTATATATGCATACCTTAGGTTGCACGTCTTATCCTGCATGAACACTCACACATGCAGTCAATATATCACAAAAGGCGTGGTGAAGTGAAAAGGATCCGAAGATGACGGCAGTACCACAGCCTGATCACAGCCGGAAGGGAGACTCGCGCGGATAACCGATACCACGGAGTTACCGCATCCTCATCCCTCGGGCCAACACTTATTCTTCTCAACATGCATGATCACCACAATCTCAAATAAATATAACAACCATTTCTAAGAGAATTCATGCAAAGAAAAGAACGTATCAATCAACTCATGTATGCCACAATTTAACAATTTATCAGTTATGAATACATCAAGTAAACTATTTCATGAACCGAAATCATGCATGCATAAAACGCAACCACACAAGCCAGAAAGGATTAATACTCAAAGTATTACAGTCCCCAAAGCAAGACCTGCAGAGAAAACGTTAGTCCTATCTACCGGGACTCACTTTGCTCTAGCTCGGTTTTGGGACAGATTTGGCTCTGGGTGGATGGACTAAGGATCTTGGCTTGAACGTGGCTTCCTATCTTCTTGAGGTTATCCTACACGTTCTTCCTCCTCTTAAGCTTTTCACGGTGCTAGTGATAGCTCACGGAATCGCCTTGAACACTCCACAGCCTTCTTCTTGCTCACACCTCTTTTCCCTCTCTTTTTCCTCTCAGTTTCTCTCTCTTGTTATCTACGGTTTCTCTCACTAGGAATGAGTTATGGACTCTATAGAAATGTTCTGAGGTGAGCTGAGAGTGGGTTTATATAGGCTGGGAGATCAGGAGACAAGCTTGACAAGTGATGGCATGGATGGGACATTCCATGCAAATGGGATCCAAATGTCATTGAATGTGGAGGTAACACATGTCCTAACCATGCCTTCCTTTTGTCCAGGAGCTGACAGCTGACTCCTCTGATGCTTCTGGTTAGGACTGGTGGCAGTTGGTAGTGTGCATGGCTCATCTAACCTGATTTCTCCCATGCAACGTGCGCCCGACAACAAACAGTCCCGCGCGGTCCGATCCGTTTCCGTCCCGTCATCCGTCCGTTCCATACGGAACTCGTGTTTTCAAAGGTTTTATCGAGTAAATGGAGCTGCACTCACAACATTAGGAAACCGGTACGTCCGACGATAGATGGGTTGGTTGGGTTTAGGACTTACCTTTGTTCGATGCAGCGGAGAGAAGCAGATTGAATGGAGGTAAGCCGAGGAGCCCACTATCCACATGGATCGTCGGGAGGTTGGAAATGAAGAGGATTGGAGAAAGCGCGGCAAAGGAAGGTGAATCCCTTTAAGCCTTAATGATCTTTTTAAGATCCCGTGTCAGGTACGTAAGGGTGCTAACTTTCTTTTGAGTATGATTGAGTGTTGGCATGTTGTATGTGATGTGTGGTTTATATTATATACGGATTATAATATGAATCCAGGGAATGTGTGTTAGGAAGCTAACTGAGACCGAATGCTTAGAAAAATAACAAGGTGGTTATTGTTTCTAGCATGTCGGTAGCTTCCTAGGTTGGGTTGGGTGTAAGAATCAGTAGGTTTTCCTGAAAAGAGTTCATGAAAACCTTAGGATTGTGTGTGGAGAGGTCTTAGGAAACCCCATTCCTAAAACCTATTACTTGAACTCAAAACCCAAGAAACCCTGTAACCGGTTGGTGGCATGGCTAGAGTATGGATCAGTTGTGGTGTGGAGAAAAGCTGACGATCAGGGGGATCGTTCAGTTAGCGGCTTTGTGAAAGCAACGGGTTAGCGGATCAGATTTTGGGAAATCGACCATAAACGGTTTTGCGGACACCCAAGGTCAGAGAGATCAATCATAAACGGTTTAAGGAAGCCAAGGATAAATAGGATCAGTTGGCAGGGAAAAAGTAAGTGAATTCTCAAGAACAAGAGGAGTCGCGTGACGAGAAGGTCACGGACCAAGATGTGTGCAATCACTTTTGGAGAAAGAGATGGTTCGAGGCCTCATGGAGGACGTGAGAGAGTTGGAAGGAGTAACGACCATGAAAATTGGGTGATGAGGATGGAGTGGTGTTATCCTTTTACAAGGGACTTGGAGTAGGAATAACGGTGACGGCCGTAAGAGGTAACGGCACCATAGGAGAAGAGTTCACGCAACAAGCTGAACTAGTGGTTACGAGCGGTAATGAAGAAGGACATGATAAGATGTGTCATCTATGGAGAGTAGTTAACACCGAGACGGTCTGAACTCATAATCATGCATGGTAAAGGAGAGACTTAGGAGAAGTCTTTACCAAGATGAGAACGGAGAGGAAACGGACGACGCAATGTTTGAAGCCACGTCCAAGTAGACAACATGGATCATGAGAGGTGTTACACAATGAAATGAGAAAGTGAGATGGTGGTATCCTATACAGGACTACCAAAGGGAAAAGTAATGAAAGACTATTAAGGAAGGTTTCGGGAACCGAAAGGTCGGAGTTACAAAGACAAGATTTCCATAGCAGCATCTTTTCATGCAAAAACTGTTCAAGAAGGTTAAGGCCATTGGAGTCCGGCCGTGCAAGCAGCGGAGATTGGTTATAACCAACCGCATAGACAAGGCCAGACTACAAATGGTGGAGTTGATGGGGGTATATTGGTCAAATGGTGGTGTAACCGAAGACGGATCAAATCAATAAAGGAGTGGTCAGGAGCTGCGGACTAAGGGTCATCAAATGGTAGAGGAAGCCCGATGGTTTTAATCTGAATAAAGACGTGGAAGACAGGTCATGACTAAGAGGAGTTAGGCCATGACGAGGGAGCATCCAACAAGGGAAGAAGAAGTCCTGACGTTCAAGGTGATGAGAAGAGGAAGTTTAAGCAACGACAATCAAAGGAGAAACTTGGGATATAGGAGAATGAACGGCCTATATAGAAGTGCAACAAATTCGGAGTGTTACATCAAAAGGAAATGTGGAGTAGGTACCTAGGCAATAAAGTCGTGGAGGATGATCATCCAAAGGCATGGGCCAAAAACGTGTGGAACTGTTGAGGAAGATAATCCGGAGTACATTGACTGAGATACGATCATGAAGACATTGAAGGAACGAGCAAGACCGCAAGAAGGATCAGTATATCGAGAAGGTCCATCAGATCAAGAGGGCCATGCAAGTAAGGATGGTTACGAAGGAAAAACTGAAGAAAGACAAGCGTGGAAACCAAGATTTGTACAAGGACAAGACATCAAAGAAGGATCGTGAAAGCAAGAGAGACCAGAGGGAGATGTGATTAGGAGAATCACTAGCTAGGATCAGATAACAAAGGCGCAACGGATTACGTTGGGTAATGTGAATCCCAAGCAAAGAGAAGGGGATCGAGGATGGTTAAGACGGTGGTGTAACGGATCCTAGAAAGTACGATTGGTGGAAGATGATTAAGACCAAGAAGAAGAGATAAGGACAAGTTTAAAAATACAAGGAAGGCATGAAGAGAGGAGAAGTGATTTTGTAATAACTAGAAATGGACATGGAGTACGGTCAATTCAATACAACTGTACACAAGATTGAATGAAGAACGGTAGCGACCAGTGGAGATAAGTCAAAGGCAGATCAACAGTGACAGTGGCCGAGTGTATGGTAGTAAGGATCCCCAAGCAACATAGATTGGTAGAATATGGTGAAGACCAAGGAGGAACGACATGAAGAGGAGTGATTCCGTACGCAAATTCAAAGGACATAGTGTCCCGAGCGCATAGGAGGGCGGTTGGGTACGGAACATCACAACAAGGCAAAGTAAGGAAGGCGTGGTCAAGAGTAAAGACGTTTATGCAAAATACCATGACCAAAAATCAAAGAAAGAAAATGAGAAGGAAATTCGAGGGAACAACGAGAGAGATGATGATGTTAAATAAGAAAGAGATTTTGAAAAAGGTTAGGCTGATCCGTTCGCGATATCCAACCCTCTCGACTAAGGCCTAAGGCTTGCCAACCAGTACCAAAGCCGAAAATTGTGTCGACTCGGACTAAGTCACATATCATCAGGCGCTAGAGGGTTGTTCCTGAAAATACGTTATGCCTCGCAGCAAAATAAGATGTAGTCAATATAAAAATCTATGTCCGGACTCCCCAAATGACTTTAATATTGAAAACATCATATTTACTTTACGTACTTAGGTTTGGGTGTACAAACAACTCAGCAACCTACTCCGGCTTCCTAAGTCCGAGAACGGCTTTGATGAGGACATAGAACCAGAACCAGAAGATCCAATGCCCATCATAAGGAAAGGTCCATTGACAAGATCAGCTATAAAGGTCCTAAGAAAACAAGTCAACAAAGCTGTGCAATATATGCTGAATCAAGCTTCTGAACAAGTGCAAGAACAAGCTTATTAAATGCATGATGGGCCAACATTATTCAACTCAGCTCAAAAGGGACTTACCATATTCATCAACACGCCAAAGCAAGGAGAGTTGGAGCAAAACGCATTACTTCATTTAACAGAGGATCAGTAAGCTCCAACGGTCATTCTTTCATTCAAACACAAAGTAAACTCGTCCAATACCTATACAAGGTAATATTTCCATTCAGATTATGACTAATGAGTTTATTTTGTTTGTGTGATCTTTATTTTCAAGTCTAGAGTCTGTTTTCCTTTTCAATAAAACTAGCCGTTGTAGTAGTCCCAATTAAGTCTGTATTTCCTTTTCTGTTTATTTGCTTCAGGTCCCCAAGAAGGGCATAGCTGTTTGGACTATTATAAAGTCCCCTCTCACAGCAGTGTATTTTTTACCCTAGATCAATAAACAAAAACGTTTTTCTTAAGCAAAGAAAGAGCAACCTTTGTTTTCTCTGTGTTTTGTGTGATTCAAAACAAGAGAAAGCTTCTTGTCTTATCAGAGATCATTCCATAGTCTCTGTGGCGACATTCAATCCATTTCCACCCACTGATTGTTTCTGAGAGAGTTCTTAAACCAGCAGAATCAATCCCACCCTCATTCCATTCCATCCAAATCGAGTAGATCAAGAGAGCTTTGAAGCCAGTGGTCTGTTCTCCATCAATATATCATCCAAGCTTCTGTCCAGGGGCTACATCATCTGGTATCAGAGCCGAAAGGCTCCTAAACAGGTGTTTTCTATCCAAAAACTCATTGCATTCAATTCTGTATCATTTGTTCATCATCTGTTCTGTTTTATGTGTTCCTTAGTTCTATCATCTTAAAAAAAAAATCAAAAATCCAAAAAGAAATCTTAGTTTTCCTGTTAGTTGCATTACTGATTCATTCTAGTTCATAGTTGCATCAAGAGAAAACCATAAAAATTTCGTTTTGCTTTAGTTTATGTGTTTCTGTTTGCTTTCACTTGAAAACCCAGAAAAGTTAACAATTCTGTTCTTGCATATTTTTTTCAGTTTGATCCGAAATTTTCTAAACAAAAACCCAAAGATTTGTTTGTGTTTATTTTAGTTACCTTATTTGAAAGCCAATTCAAAAATAGAATCAAAAATACCAAAAAAACTGTAGTTTTTCCATATTTGTTTTGTGACACAACAAGAAAGGAAATCTTCTTATTCTTGCTTATTTGTGTCATTACTCTCAGTATTTCGAAATATACTCTTCATCCTCTTAACTTTTCCAAAGATCAGTGATACTTGAAGTTTTAAACTCGCAGGAACAACACAAATGGGAGAAGAAGCTAATAATGCCCAGGTTACTATGACACAGATGCTGGAAGCTTTGCAGAGCATCAGTTCACGCATGACTGCCTTGGAACAAAGACAAGCACCAACCAGAAGAGGTCCTATCCGTGGTGCTGCTGTTGGACAGAACCAGAGAAGAGCCGATGAAGAGACAACTGATAAGGATATGCCTGAGCTAGAAGAGGATGAATTACATCCTGACCCAAACCAAGGAGGCATAGGGTTTAACAACCATGGACGAGGTAGAGGAAGAGGAAGCAATCACCAGCCTAGACATGGAGTTAGAGGCAGAAACAATGAAGAAGAAGATCAGAGGAGTGGAGGCAAAGACCTGAAGCTCACAGCACCTACTTTTGCTGGTAGAGTGAATCCAGAAGCTTATCTAGATTGGGAGAGAAGGATGGAGTATATCTTTGAGTATTATCAATACTCAGAGAAGAGAAAGGTGTCTCTAGCTGCAGCTCAACTCACTGACAATGCCTTAGCATGGTGGGACAGAGAAGCATATGAGAGAAGGAGATTGAGACATGGACAGATTAGCAATTGGGATGATACGAAGTTTGCATTGAGGAAGAGATATGTCCCAGCCTACTACCATAGAGACCTACAAAAGAGGTTCAGAAAGCTGTCTCAAGGAAGCAAGTCTGTGGAGGAATACTTTGAGGAGTTTGAGACCTTGAAGAACAGACTTGAAGTAGAGGATTCAGAAGAGACTTTGATGACACAGTTTCTGGATGGACTTCAAGACAGGATTGCTCGCAAAGTAGAGAGACAGCCATATGAGGATCTTGAAGGAATGTTTCACCTAGCTGTCCAAGCTGAGCAACACATCAAGAGGAAGGTTGCTGCGACCAGTAGAGGCAAAACAACATGGAATCAACCAAATAAGAACTCAGACAAAAGCAAAGGAGCAGAAGTGGATTCCAAGTTCAAGAAACAAGTTTCTGATCAGCCTAAATTCAATAAACCAGAAGCAAGCAACAACAAGGCACCACCTCAAAGGACTAGAGACATCACATGTTTCAAGTGTCAAGGAAAGGGCCATTATGCTAGAGATTGTCCAAACCAGAGAGTGATGGTTCTAAGGGACAATGGAGATATTGAATCACAAGATGAACCAGAGAATGAGCAGTCTGAATCAGAAGAAGAAGTTACTGATTATCCAAACGTGGGAGAGATACTTGTGACAAGGAGAGCTCTCAGTACATTGTTTGAACCAGAAACAATCCAAAGAGAGAACATCTTCCATACCAGATGCACCATTGACGCCAAGGTATGTAGTCTGATCATAGATGGAGGATCTTGTACTAATGTTGCTAGCACTTATCTTGTAGATAAACTGAAGCTGCAAAAGACCAAGCATCCAAGACCATACAGATTAAGGTGGCTCAATGATGAGACTGAAATGAGGATAGCTGAGCAAGTCATGGTACCATTCAACATAGGCAAGTACCATGATCAGGTGAAATGTGATGTTGTGCCAATGCAAGCAGGTCATCTACTCTTAGGGAGACCTTGGCAATTTGACAAAGAAACAATGCACAATGGAAGAACCAACATCTACAGCTTCACACACCAGAACAAGAACCACAACCTAGCTCCATTAACACCACATGAGGTGTATGAAATGCAGAAAGCAATGGAAAAAGGTGCAAAGGTAAGTAAGACTAACCTCTATATTTCACCAAGTAATGTTCTGAAGTCTTTAGATCATAAAGAACATGTGCTACTTATGATCTTTAGAGAAGGTTATTTTTCAGGTCCAGAAGAGCAGGAACATCCTCTAGCCATTTCTGAGCTATTAGAAAGGTTCAAAGATGTGTTTCCAGAAGACATGCCAGCTGGACTTCCACCTTTGAGAGGCATTGAGCACCAAATTGATTTGGTACCAGGAGCTCCATTGCCCAACAGACCAGCTTATAGAGTGAATCCAGAAGAAGCTAAGGAGCTGGAAAAGCAAGTTCAAGAGCTTATGTCAAAGGGATATATCAGGGAGAGCTTGAGTCCATGTGCAGTACCAGTTCTGCTCGTTCCAAAGAAAGATGGTACATGGAGAATGTGTGTTATTTGCAGGGCCATCAACAACATCACAATCAAGTACAGACATCCAATCCCAAGACTTGATGACATGCTTGATGAGCTTAGTGGAGCAACCATCTTCTCAAAGATAGACTTGAAGAGTGGATATCACCAAGTCAGAATGAAAGAAGGAGATGAGTGGAAAACAGCCTTCAAAACCAAGCAAGGACTGTATGAATGGCTTGTCATGCAATTTGGTTTCACCAATGCTCCCAGCACATTCATGAGACTAATGAACCAGGTTCTAAGAGCTTTTATTTGCAAGTTTGTGGTAGTATACTTTGATGACATACTGATTTATAGCCACTGCTTGGATGATCATGTTAAGCATCTAGAACAGGTTATGCAAACACTTAGATCAGAAGGCCTTTATCCAAACTTAAAGAAATGCATCTTTTGCACTGATCAATTGGTTTTCCTAGGATTTGTTGTAAGTTCACAGGGACTTAAGGTGGATGATGAGAAGATCAAGGCAATACAAGATTGGCCAACACCTACAACAATAGGACATGTCAGAAGCTTCCATGGCTTAGCAAGCTTCTACAGGAGGTTTGTGAAGGACTTCAGCACTATAGCAGCACCTCTTACCTCAGTGATCAAGAAGAACAAAGCATTTGAATGGGGAGAGGCTCAGGAGCAAGCATTCACACGGCTCAAAATCAGTCTATCCAATGCACCAGTATTGGTACTTCCTAACTTTGATAAAATGTTTGAGATTGAGTGTGATGCTTATGGTACAGGAATAGGTGCAGTGTTGACACAAGGAGGTAGACCAGTAGCTTACTTCAGTGAGAAGCTGAATGGTGCAACACTCAACTATCCAACATATGACAAAGAGTTGTATGTTCTGGTAAGATCACTGGAAACTTGGCAACATTATTTGTTATCTAAAGAGTTTGTGATCCATACAGACCATGAGACACTCAAGCACTTAAGAGGACAGACCACACTGAAGAAGAGATATGCAAGGTGGTTAGAATTCATAGAGACTTTCCCATATGTGATCAAGTACAAGAAGGGGAAGGAGAACATTGTGTCAGATGCACTATCCAGACGACATGCTCTCATCTCAACTATGGAGTCCAAGATCATGGGATTTGAACATATCAAAGACATGTATGCTGATGATCCAGACTTCAAGGATGTGTACCAGGAAACATCTAAGGCTGCATTTGGAGTGTTCTATCAGCAAGATGGTTTCCTATTCAAGGATAAGAGGCTGTGTATCCCACAAGGTTCCATGAGGGATTTAATCACCAGAGAATCTCATGGAGGAGGTTTGATGGGACATTTTGGCAGAGACAAGACATATAGTGTTCTGAAGGAGCATTTCTTTTGGCCACATATGAAGAGAGATGTGGAGAGGTTCTGTGCCAAATGCATCACCTGCCTAAAAGCCAAATCCAGGTTACATCCACATGGTTTATATATGCTTTTACCAATTCCTAACACACCATGGGTAGACATTTCAATGGATTTTGTTTTAGGATTGCCCAAGATCAACAACAAGGATTCAATCTTTGTAGTTGTTGACAGGTTTTCTAAAATGGCTCATTTTATTGCTTGCAACAAAACTAATGATGTTGTGCAGATAGCTGATATATTCTTTAAAGAAGTAGTTAAGTTGCATGGGATTCCAAGAACTATTGTTTCAGACAGGGACACAAAGTTCTTGAGCCACTTTTGGAGGATACTTTGGAGGAAGTTAGGTACTAATCTGCTCTTTTCCAACACTTGTCATCCCCAAACAGATGGACAAACTGAGGTAGTAAACCGCACTCTCTCATCACTCCTGAGAGCCACGATTGGTAAGAACATAAAGAACTGGTTATCTTGCTTGCCATTCATTGAGTTTGCTTATAATCATGCAAAGCATTCTGCTACTAACCACTCTCCTTTTGAAGTTGTGTATGGATTTAATCCTTTGGCTCCTTTAGATCTTGTTCCATTGCCCCAGGCTATATACTCAAGCACAGAAGGAGAAACCAAAGCAGCCTTTGTCAAGAAGCTGCACCAGAAATTTAAGGAGAATTTGGAGAAGAAGACTGAGAAGTATAAGCAGAAAGCTGACAAGGGAAGAAAGGAGGTGACCTTTGAGCCAGGAGATTGGGTTTGGCTGCACATGAGGCAAGAAAGATTCCCAAATCAGAGGAAGTCAAAGCTAGCACCAAGAGGAGATGGACCATTCAGAGTCTTGGAGAAGATCAACAACAATGCATACAAGCTGGAACTACCAGGTGAGTTAAACATTTCTCCAACATTCAATGTTTCTGATTTAGCTCCATATGATGCAGGTCAATCAGTTCTGAGGTTAGAACCTCTTCAAGGGGGAGGGAATGATGAGGACATAGAACCAGAACCAGAAGATCCAATGCCCATCATAAGGAAAGGTCCATTGACAAGATCAGCTACAAAGGTCCTAAGAGAACAAGTCAACAAAGCTGTGCAATATATGCTGAATCAAGCTTCTGAACAAGTGCAAGAACAAGCTTATGAAATACATGATGGGCCAACATTATTCAACTCAGCTCAGAAGGGACTTACCATATTCATCAACACGCCAAAGCAAGGAGAGTTGGAGCAAAACGCATCACTTCATTTAACAGAGGATCAGTAAGCTCCAACGGTCATTCTTTCATTCAAACACAAAGTAAACTCGTCCAAGACCTATACAAGGTAAGTATTTCCATTCAGATTATGACTAATGAGTTTCTTTTGTTTGTGTGATCTTTATTTTCAAGTCTAGAGTCTGTTTTCCTTTTCAATAAAACTAGCCGTTGTAGTAGTCCCAATTAAGTCTGTATTTCCTTTTCTGTTTATTTGCTTCAAGTCCCCAAGAAGGGCATAGCTGTTTGGACTATTATAAAGTCCCCTCTCACAGCAGTGTATTTTTTACCCTAGATCAATAAACAAAAACGTTTTTCTTAAGCAAAGAAAGAGCAGCCTTTGTTTTCTCTGTGTTTTTGTGATTCAAACCAAGAGAAAGCTTCTTGTCTTATCAGAGATCATTCCATAGTCTCTGTGGCGACATTCAATCCATTTCTACCCACTGATTGTTTCTGAGAGAGTTCTTAAACCAGCAGAATCAATCCCACCCTCATTCCATTCCATCCAAATCGAGTAGATCAAGAGAGCTTTGAAGCCAGTGATCTGTTCTCCATCAATCTATCATCCAAGCTTCTGTCCAAGGGCTACATCAGGCTTACTAGCTATCTCGTCCCTAAGGTTTCCTGCGAGACAAAAGTTGTATAATGAGCAACCTACGGTTACCCAGTGAGTCCAGGACCCTGTAAACGCAATGTTAGTGCCCCGTCCAACCCATAACCAAAGCACAAGCAATCAACGTGAAACAACAACCATCAAGTTCACGTTAACAAGCCATAATCTACTCCAAGACAACAATGCAACGAATAAGAAGCATGAATAAATAAGCAAACATGATAAACCGTTCATGAATGCATTCAACGTCTCATGTCTAGACTCTCTAGACACGACACTCTTACCACCATAAAGGGATGAAGCTACTTCTAACAATTGGAATCCAAGGACGAATTCTAATAAGAGGGAGAGAATGTAATAACCCGTCCAGTAAATAGACATGGCCGGCCAAATCAACGAACAAATACGGGAACGGCCGGGTAAAACTGTAAAGCGGGATAAAGAAATATCGGTAAGCAATCAACAACGGCCAATTTGAAACGTCAAGGAACATGGGGATGCTCAGAAATCATCATAAAGTGATAAAGGAAGTAAGAATATGAAGTTAGGAAGAAACGGGATCTGAAACGGACCAACGAGCGGGAAGTTATGAAAGATACAGAAATCTGATGCGCGGATCATTTTAGGCGCCGGGACGGGAAAATGCATTTCAGTACAGTCGCAAGCCGGGATCCTCAGGGTTATTAAGAAAAATACTAAGTAGGATTAATGAGTAGGATTAGTGTCATTCAGAATATGACAGGAATAGCAAAAGTGAACAGTAACAAGAGCGGGTTAGTTTTTGCGATAAAACCGAGAAAAGTTCAACACGTTGCATGGGAGAAATCAGGTTAGATGAGCCATGCACACTACAAACTACCACCATTCCTAAGCATAAGCAAAAGAGGAGTCAGCTTTCAGCTCCTGGACAAAAGCAAGGCATGGTGAGGACAGGTGTCACCTCCAAATTCAAAGGAATGACATTTGGATCCCATTTGCATGGAATGTCCCATCCATGCAAACACTTGTCAAGCTTGTCTCCTGACCTCCCAGCCTATATAAAGCCACTCTCAGCTCACCTCAGAACATTTCTATAGATTCCATAACTCATTCCTAGTGAGAGAAACCGTAGATAACAAGAGAGAGAAACCGAGAGGAAAAAGAGAGGGAAAAGGGGCGTAAGCAAGAAGAAGGTTGTGGAGTGTTCAGTACGATTCCGTGAGCTATCCCTAGTACCGTGAGAAGCTTAAGTGGAGGAAGAAAATGGAGTATAACCTCAAGAAGCTAGGAAGCCACATTCAAGCCAAGATCCTTAGTCCATCCACCCAAACCCAAATCTGTCCCAAAACCGAGCTAGAACAAAGTGAGTCCCGGTAGATAGGAATAACGTTTTCTCTGCAGGTTTTGCTTTGGGGATTGTTATACTTTGAGTATTAATCCTTTATGGCTTTTGTGGTTGCATTTTATGCATGCATGATTTTGGTTCATGAAATAGTTTACTTGATGTATTCATAACCGATAAATTGTTAAATTGTGGCATGCATGAGTTGATTGATATGTTCTTTTCTTTGCATGAATTATCTTATAAATGGTTGGTATATTTCTTTGAGATTGTGGTTATCATGCATGTTGAGAAGAACAAGTGTTGGCCCGAGGGGTGAGGATGTGGTAGCTCCGCGGTATCTGTTATCAGCGCGAGTCTCCCTTCCGGTTGTGATCAGGCCGTGGTGTCTGCCGTGGCCACCATTTGTAACACTCCCGACGCAGACTACAGACAATAGCCATACCAGAGATGTCACAAGTGTTGAATACCGTGGACGGTCGAGCCCATCCAAAGGTTAGGCTGATCTGTTCGCGATATCAAACCCTCTCGACTAAGGCCTAAGGCTTGCCAACCCGTACCAAAGCCGAGAGTTGTGTCGACTCGGACTAAGTCACGTATCATCAGGCGCTAGAGGGTTGTTCCTGAAAATATGTTATGCCTAGCAGCAAAATAAGATATAGTCAATATAAAAATCTATGTCTGGACTTCCCAAATGACTTTAATATTGAAAACATCATATTTACTTTACGTACTTAGGTTTGGGTGTACAACCAACTCAGCAACCTACTCTGGATTCCTAAGTCCAAGACCGGCTTACTAGCTATCACGTTCCTAAGGTTTCCTGCGGGACAAAAGTTTTATAACATAATGACTTTGATATTACATTTGTATGGGTACTAAGAATGAAATGAATGGAATGAATAGAATGATTGAATGATTATAATGGCTAAGTGTGGACCTTTAGGGTTTGAGGTTTGCAAATGAACCTCAAGGTAGAACGGTTAGGTAGTGGGACATCCGTCTAGGTCCTATGGCCGGGATGGGGTGTTTCTAGTTGGTATCAGAGCGGAGTTATTTTCTAGGACTATGGGTTTGGGCTACACCACTCGTCTGGGGTTAGATGTCCGCGTAGTTTAGCTTTGCTTAGGACTTGGAGATTACTTTCTTAGATAGACTAATCATGTTGAATATTCAGGTTCTAAAAAGCACGACGAGTAAGCGAACTAAGAACAAGGATGTGGTTGGAACTGGGCAAGGATCCAAGAAGCAAACCACACTTGTCATGCCTGGTGCAACCAGACCTGTGGTTGCCCAAAAGAGCACAAGACTCACGGCTCCTAGTGCACCCAATGAGACTAGAGTTTCTGATCAGGACGTCCAGATTGGTGTAGAGCATGAGGAGATGGGCGAGTCTTCATCACATGCGGCTCACACTGAGACCGGCCATGTGAGAGACGGTGATACAGGTGGTGGTGAACCACTGAACGCGGTCCCGATCATCGGATATATGTGGACCATGCTGAAAGCGGTCATGGACCAGCTCACATTACTGAACTAGAATGTCACTTCTGGCCAGAAGCCGGCTGATGACAGAGGACGGATCCAAGTCACCGCCAAGGTAACTAAGGATCAGAAGGAAGTTGAGCCAGATGTTGTAGTGATAGATTCACCGGTTCCTAAAAAGAGTTGTAAGGTGGACTACCTCAACATACTCGGTCACATAACCAAGTTGGGCACAAATCACTTCAAGGGAAGTGCTGACCCACTTGAGGCTGATGAGTGGAAGTCACGGCTTGTCCAGAACTTCCGATCCACCCGTTGTCCATAGGATTACAAGAAGGATATTGTTGTCCACTTCCTGGAAGGGGATGCGCATAACTGGTGGTTGTCTGTGGACAGACGCACCAAGGGACTCATTGATTTGTTTGCGGACATTGAGATCGAGTTCAACCGGAAGTACTTTCTATCTGAGGATTGGGATCGTATGGAAGGGAAGTACTTGAACTTGGTCCAAGGCCACAAGACGGTCTGTGAGTACGAGGCCGAGTTTGACCATCTCAGACGTTATGTGGGACGAGATATTGAGGATAAGCCAGCCCAAGTGCGACGTTTCCTTCGTGGCCTGCGAGTGGAACTTAGTATCCACTTCTCGGTTTGCTCCTATGACTTCGTTTCTGATCTGGTTGAAAGGGCGGCTATTGTGGAAGCCAACATGGCTGAGGAGAACCGGGTGGGAGCTAAGTCAAAAGAGAAAGTGGCTAGTCGACTCTGGAAGAACCTAAAGAGGAAATGGGATCAAGTGGGGGATGATCGCCAATCCTCTGACCACACCAAATGTACCACATGTGTAAAATATCACTTGGTGGAGTGTTGGAAAGCTAGGAAGGTATGTGCAAAGTGTGGAAGCAAAGACCACGAAGTCGTAAGCTGTACACATAACAAGGGGCAAGAGAGGGTGTCAGAAAAACCATTGACGTGCTTCAAATGTGGAAAGACCGGGCATTACATGCGTGAATGGCCGAAGCTGCAAGGTGAAAAGCAGAAGGCACCAGTAATGAACCGGGGACAAGAAGGTCGCGCGGTCAAGGCCAAGGGCCAGGCCGGGGCATCCCAAGTTTATGAACTGGTGAAGGATTCTGGCGTGGCCGGCTCCTATGATGCAATCACTGGTACGTCACTAAACCTCAGCTTCTTCAATTAAGTAATGCATTGCATTCATTTTTGGGAAAAGAGTAGGTTACTTAGACATTTGAGGGAATGTGTAGGGACCGTTACTATAGGTGGTGTAGAGACACTTACCTTATTTGACTTCGGGGCTACACATAGTTTTGTGAGTCCTGAAATGATTGGGAAAGGATTTTTCCAAAAGGAACAAGTAGACGGCCAAGGCAAAGTGAATGCAGCCGGTTGGCAAGTAATGTCCATGCTAGGTTTAGTTAGAGACATACTTGTCTCTATAGGAGGCGTGGATATACCGGCCAACCTAGTAGTAGTTCAACTTAAGCATCACAAAGCAATCTTAGGTATGGACTGGCTTGGTCAGTACCGACCCACCATTGAATGTCACCGAGGATGGGTGAGATTCGAAAGGCCAGAAGAAAAAGTAGCATTTCAAGGAGTGATACCTACTTTGGGAAGTTTGATAGTCTCTGCCATCAAGGAAGAAAGGATGTTGGGAAAAGGATGCGAAGCATACATAACCGCCATCACAACCAAGGATGTTGGAACGGAGACGAAGATTGGGGAGATCCTAGTGGTCAAGGACTTTTAGGACGTATTCCAGGCCTTACAAGGCTTACCGCCTGACCGGTTTGGCCCGTTCATTATTGAACTTGAACCAGGGACGAAACCTCTATCTAAGACACCACACAGAATGGCACCAACCGAGATGGCTGAGCTAAAGAAGCAACTGTTAGAAAAGTCTTTATTAGGCCGATCAACTCTCCATTGGGGATGCCTGTTCTATTCGTAAAGAAGAAGGACGGTAGCCTTAGGTTCTGCATAGACTACTGAGGCATAAACCGGGTCACTGTGAAGAACAAGTACATGTTGCCTCGGATAGATGAGTTGTTAGATCAACTAAAGGGGTCAACCATGTTTTCCAAGATGGATCTAGCATTGGGATACAATCAAATTCCGATTGCACCATAGGACGTGAGGAAAACCGCGTTTAGAACCCTGTATGGCCACTACGAGTTTGTAGTCATGCCGTTTGGTCTAACAAATGCACCAGTTGTGTTCATGAAGATGATGAACGGGATCTTTCGGGAATGGTTAAACAATTTTTTGTTCATATTCATTGATGACACTCTTGTTTATTACAAACACCGGAAAGAACACCGGGAACATCTAAGGATTGTAATGGAGACGTTACAGGAGCAGAAGCTCTATGCCAAGCTAAGTAAATGTAGCTCATGGCAAAGATGGATTGTCTTCCTCGGACACGTTGTGTCGGACGAGGGAGTGTTGGTCGACCCCGAGAAGATCCGATCGACTAAGGAGTGGCCGAGGCCGAGGAACGCGACCAAGGTCAGACGTTTCCTTGGACTAACCGGCAACTACCGGCGGTTCATTCAGGGTTTTGCGAGCATGGCCAAGGCTATTACTAAGCTAACCGAAAAGAACGTGAAGTTCGAATGGACGGACGCAGCTGAGAAGAGTTTTATAGAAAAACCATAGTTTCATTCCATTATTTTGATTCTATAAATCGATTCAAACCGACTCTAAGAAAACAGAAAACGGCATCAGCAACTACCTTCCCCATAATTAAACAACAGTCCATAATATTATCAAGCTTGGTTTTGGAAAAAACAGAGTCAGAATGAAAAGAAACTGATAAAATCAGAATCTTTACATGCAGATAGTATGAGTGTCAACCGATACACATACTGGTGGCGATCAACACCAGTCTTATGTCGACACAAAATTTGATCGCGTCGTGCGAGCTCGACAGTTTTCCATCTTTGAGTGTGGTGTCAACCGACATTGGTTGTATATGACTGTTCTTCACGCTTTTGAAACACAAAAAATACAAAAATCAAATAAAACAAAACCAAAAAAAAAGTATGTACAGACTTACCAATGAGTTGACTCCCATCAAACCTTTGTTTTAAGTCATTAGCTTGACTATCAGCATGGGATCAGGCTCATGGAGGGTTTGATAAAGGCAAAGATTGCCTCTGTGAATGTCTCATAATCAATGGTAGTGTATAGGCATCGCGAGCATGCAATCTACCAAGGTGGGGGCAAAGCGTGGGTGGGATATAGCTTTTCCATGCATTCACAGAAATGCGGTTAGGATGTGAAGGTCAAGAGGATTGATACATTTGCTTTGGTGGAAGTGTGATGTCTGGAGCATTTTTCTTAAGAGCAGTTGTAGGTTATGAAGATGTTGGAGTTGATTTATGATGAACCACCATCTTCTCTTCTCCAATATCGATCACTTTGTTCTCACCAATCTGAATTCTGGCTCCATCTCAACTCTGTATATTGTGGATCTTCACAGCTTGTCCATCTTGAAGTGCATAGGCTTATTTCTTAAATGGAGATCGATCAAACCATTCTTCATTTCAATCACGGCTCCTGATGTAGCCAAGAAGGATCTGCCAAGGATAAGAGGATCATTTGGTTCAACATCATACTTTAGCGCCACAAAGACCGTAGGAATCAGGTAGTCTCCAACTCCAATAGGAATGTCCTCAAGAAATGCTTCTAGAACCGCTTTGATCAATCAGCCATAATCAAAGAGATCCTAGCCCATTGGGACTGTATTAACCCACCCTTACAACCATAAAGTATGGAATGAGGTTCACAGCAGATCCCAAGTCACACAGGGAATGCTTGAAGCTGTCCATGAAGATAGAAGAATCGAGCACAAAGACTCTTGGGTCTGGAAGCTTCTCATGAATCTTGTTTTGCAGCACATCGCTGACTTGTTTGGAGACCATCACTACTCCTTTAAAATCACCATCCTTGGAGATCATCTTCTTCGCATACCTCTTCAGAGAAGGGTTCATTCTCAAAGCATCAACAAGTGGGATCTCAATAAGTACTTTATCCATACTTTCCTTGCATCTAGCGTCATCCAACTCTTGTTTGGAGTTATTGGGAGACTTAGGGAACTGAATATTAGGCTTATAGATTCGTTATTAGACTTTTGCAGGCATCTGTCCACGTTTTGGGTTTGTGTCGAGTGACACTGAAGGTGTGTCGGTCGATACTGGATTAACATAAGGAGGATCGGTCTTTGGTTTTGATGGGTGTCGATCTACACCGACACTTTCCTCATTGGTCGACACCAATTTCTCTGTATCAACCTTCGACAATCTCGGAGTCCTCGAACTCGATCTTTTTGAATGCGTCGTAAAAGAGGACATCTACCGTACTTCCTATGTCGATCATTATCCTTGAGAGTTCGACATCCCCGACGACTAGGCACATGAGGAGTGCATCGTTATGTGGCTTGTCGAGGTCGAGCGTCTCGCTCTCATTAAAAGTGATCTCATAATCTGGACCTTGCATTGGGAACTTTCCCATTTGTAAGTCTCGACTCTCCTTTTGAGGGCTTTGGTCAAATTGATTGAGTCTCAGCATAGCTTAGAGCCACTGAAGATGAAGTCGACTCGTTTAGGAGGTATAGCCCATACACCCCCCCCCCCCACAAAGACAAGGGAGATTGATTCGTGAGCTTAGGTTATTGATTCGTGAGCTTAGGTTTTTCCTAGGTGGCTAGAGGTGGGGATAGTCGACCCTCCCAGAGTGCCGTATAAACTGAGTTCACCGAGAATGACCTCGACTCGTTTTCGCGACCCGTGGGGAAGAGCCTCGAGCGATCCTGCCTCCTTAGATCACTCCCTTTTATTCTGAGAAGGATTTTTAACGTTCGACTCTTTGGTCGATCTAGTTTCCTTTTTGTCGGAAGATGTTTCCTCTTCGATCTCAGACTCTTGGTTATTTTTGGCCTCTCGTTTTTTGGCTTCGACCTTGGCTCGGGTGTAGCACTCTTCGGTTGAATGACTCTTCTTGTTGTGAAAGTCACATAACTTGTCTTTATCGAACTCGAACTTCCATGAGCTCTTTGGGCTTTCGACCGCGTTAACAGTCCCGGATTTACGAGCATACTTTTTGGAGTTTGAGATCTGTGAGCCTGACTAAATCTTCTCTTTTTGATATTTTTATCTGAGGGTCGTAGTTTCTTCCTCGAGGCGGGCGAAGGCCAAAGCGCGAAGCAGAGCATCGTTGAGAGAGCGGTTCTCGGACCGTTATTTCCTCGCGGAACTTTGTTGAATACCACATCCTGCTTCTTAGTGCCTATATTGCCACCTTATCGTTTGGGTTCGCGATTTTGGATTTTATTTCCTTTAATCGGTCGATATACGAGCAAAGTGTTTCATCGGGTCGCTGAGATACCCGAATAGGGCTGCCTCAGTGGTTTTGACCTCGATACAGAAGGATTACTGCTTAAGGAACGCCGTCATGAACTGGGTGAAGTTGTCAATAGACTTTTCTTCCACTCCGGCGAACCATTATGAAGCCGAGCCCGATAGGTTCTCGGCGAAGAGCCTTCAAAAGGCGGGATCCCTTTCCTCGTCTAGACTAGACATCGTTAATCTGAACGCTCTTATATGAACTTTGGGATCGGATTTTCCCGATTAGTCTGGGAATTTTGTTTTCTTTATCTCATGTATCCTTTCAAAGGCGATTCGATCTGTGAATGGAGTTTGACGTGTTTCTTTGATTACTCGATCGATATCAGGTGCCGCGCTGGTTGCCAAGTGAACTCGCGAGCTCAAGCTCATGAATTGAGCTTTGGCCTACTCGATGTACTATCTAAGCATGCCGTATTCGTCTCCTGCTACGGGGGTGAACTGTGTTTGCGGTTGAGCCGATGGCTGTCCATTAAGGATCGGATCGAATAGATCGATAGTTTAGATCGATCTTGTTTGATCAACTCGAGGTGTTTGGAATGGTATCGGGTCGTACCCGATAGGAGGTCCGGAGCTCGAAGAAAAGGCCTAACTGTTGGAATTATGTCCAGTAATCTCTGTACTGTCTCTAGAAAGTAAGAGTATGTCAATGATCAGACATAAGTCATATAATACTGGGGGTCATGATGGCTTGCTAGAGTCCGCTCATGATCTATAAGTCTTGGATTTATTGCCTTTATTATATGATCCCATATGGGTCACACGCCTAAGCTAACAGGAAACTATGAGGGAACGGTTCAGCAGAAGTACGGTAAAAGTGCCAGGCATTTACTGTACTTAGAGAGATTAAAGGGCCTGATTAAATCTAAGGGATTTAATCAAATTGGGACTTGGGCCCAAAAGCCCAAAAGGAACTAGACATAAGTTTTATGATTAAAACTTAACCTAGCCACTTTTTTTCCAACTCTCCTGCGCCTCTCTCTCTCTCTCTGCGACTTCTCCCAGCCGGTCTAGCAGCCTTCTTCCTGTTAGTGTGCGTGTGTGAGCCTTTGGAGGAACAACCTCTTGGTGGTTCTGCTGATCTCTGACAATACTTCTCTAATCCGCTGCATAAACAAGGTATTACTGAGATCCCTTATGATTCTGCAAGAGAACCTAGATCCAATCTGTTTAGTAGAGTTTAATCTGAATGAATTAAACCAGGATAAACACTAAACAATCCTTCAGTGGTATCAGAGCCATTGGTTCTATTAGGATTTCTTGTTAGAATCATGTTTAGGTTGTTTAGAAGTGTTTGAATCAATCTATGCTTGAAATTGATAAGAAAAACACTTAAGAAACAAAAGAATTAAAACCTATAAAAACCCTAAACTAAATCGAATTGTGGTCGGAGTGTCGGACGTCCGGATTGGATTGGTTGCGTCGGAGTGTGGTCGAGTCGAGTCGCACACGTCCGGATCGGATTGACGCACGGACCGATCGCTTTGCCGGATCGAGTCGCGTGGTTGTTCCGATCGCGAGAGATGGACCGTGAGCGTCCCGCCTCTCTCGACCCAAGCCGTCCGGTCGTGTCCCGTCTCACGTCCCGATCGCACGACCAGACCATGCCCGATCGCGTGAAGCATGAGCTGTCCGGATCGATGGTCACATATTGGCCGGTTCGGTTTTGGTTTGTGGTTTGGTTTAAAATAATTAAAAAATCTAATCGTTACGGTTTACAGACTTAATAATATTTATTAAATCTGGTTAAACCGTGATAAGAAATCCAATGTCGTTTAAAATTGGATTTAGTGCCTAAACCAGTGGTTTTCTAATTTGATTTGGTTGGACCAAATAAATTGAGAAAATCCGGTTTAGTAAATGACCGGTTAACAATTGTGGTTATCGTAGTAATTAATCTTGGTTAGACCAATTTTAATGAACCAGACCGGTTATGTCATTTAATTGGGCAATTGGGTTATGTCTTGGACATAGACCAATTCTTGGGCCTTGGGCCAAGAAGTTAAAACAATTGGGCCAGTTATTTGAGTCTCTTCTTCAGATTTAATTTAAAATTCATTTAATAATTAAAATTTGATTTTAAATTAATCAGTTTCCAAAATTTTAAATTAGAAAGTTTCTTAGAATAGAAATTTCTAAATTTGCATGTTTTGGATATTTAGGAAATTTCTATAGTTAGAAAGTTTCCAATTTTAGGAAGTTTCCAATTTTAGAAAATTTCCTAAAACAGAAGGTTTCCCAAAATGGAAAGTTTCCAAAAATAGTAATCTTCTATTTTGGAATGAAATTTTAAGAAAACCTATAAACCTCAAATAATATCAAGCGTTGGATGTCTTGTCCAGTCTATGTCAGCTGTTGAAACCCATTCAATCGTACACATGGCCTTACAGTGTGAGGGTGTCTATCTTTTGCGTGGGTAAGACAGTTTGTGATTCATTAATGTCATTGGGAGTCCCAGACATTAGTGATTACATGACTGTATAGTCTGGTTTTCTTGACTGGGTCATCGGGAGTCCCGGACCTTGAGACATCAGAGTGGATTGGGCCTCGGGCCCAGATTCACAACCAAGAGTTATATCACGGATATAATTAGCCGAGATAGGGCTTACCGATATAAGCTAAGGTTGGGTGACGGCCAGTGGCCCACTTTGATCTTAGTTATATATGGATCTTGGAATCATTATATTCTTTTGAGGGTAACTAATGTTATTGAATATAATGCGAGTTTACTCATATTGAACATATAAACTAAAATCCTTTTTATCTTAAATTTCAGTTATGACTAGCACAAACAATCAAAACACTTTCTTGATCCGGTCTGTCCTTGAGAAGGACAAACTGAACGGATCAAATTTCTTGACTTGGTCGCGGAACCTGAGGCTAGTCCTCAGGCAGGAGAGAAAGGACTATGTCCTTGAGAAAGCTCTCCCCGTGAGGATCGGGTCCAATGCTTCTCATGCAGTATATAATGCTTGGAATAAGCATTATAATGATGCGGTAGATGTGCGTGGTCTGATATTGGCTACCATGGACTCAGATTTGCTGAAGCAATATGAGAACATGGAGTCGCCAATAGAGATGATCAGCAGCCTGAAATTGAAATTTCAGGAGCAGATAAGAGTGGAGAGATACCAGTTGGTTAAGTCTCTCACTAGCTGCAAGCTACCAAATGATCATCCAGTGAGTCCTCATGTCAGTAAAATGATGGGTTACATTGATAACCTGAGGAAACTGGATTATCCAGTTAGCCAAGAATTGGCAACTGAGATCATTCTGCAGTCACTGCCGTCAAGCTATGATAAGTTCAGAAGGAACTATATCAAGAAAGGCTTAACGAAGACGCTGACTGAACTGCATGATATGCTCAAGACAGTTGAGCCAAACGTGAAGAGTACCCTGTATAATCTCATGAATGAGAAGGGTAGGTTTACTAAACCTAATGCTGACAAGGGTGAAGACAAAGTTGTCCAGATTTTGAATCATGGCAAGCGTGTGTCTTCTGAGCCCGAGTCAGATACCTCTTACGTTGGTAAGTGCTGCTACTGTAAAGAGACTGGGCATTGGAAGAGAGATTGCATTAAATTCATGGAAGATAATGAGGAGTTGAAGTTGATGTATGAGACTACTTCCTCAGGTATTCATGTTGTTACTTCAAGTTCTATCTTATAGGTATTGGATACTAGTTGTGGCACTGATATTTGTTATAATATGCAGAGCCTAAGGAACAGTAGAACGTTGAAGGAAGAACAAGTGGAACTGCATGTCTGGAAGGAGCTATGGATGCTGCCTCAGCCGTAGGGTTTTCACTTGTAGATGCCTTTGAGGCTTGGTTTTATTAAGTAATTGCTACAATGTACCTGCTTTAAGCAGAGTTGTTTTTCATTTTCTTGTAAGAATTTGAATGTTTTTCATTTTGATAAAAGACAAGTTTTGTTCTTTTGATCTCAATGAAATATTGATTGTAGCACCCTATTCAAGGAATGGGTTTTATATCTTAAACCAAAGAGTGCCTAAATGTAACATAAATACCGAATTGGTTTAAATCTGATGAATTAAACCTGATTTTTCTTGGCGTGAATGTCTTGGTCACATAGAGTGAGTCGGATTCAGAAATCCCATAGTTATGGACTTTTGGGCTCATTTGATTGGATATCTTATGAGACTTGAATTCTGCTTACTGGACCAAAAGACAAAGGGCCCATCTTAGCCGAGCTAGAGAAAGGCCCAAAGGCTTATTGGACCTTGAACATACTCATGTATGTGGCCCGATGAGCAGTAATGCCAGAGAAAATTTCCTATACTTCATTATATTTACTGATTACTTCAGTGAGTATGACTGTGTTCATTTGATGAGACACGAGTCGGAATTCTTTGAAATGATCGAAAGAGTTCCAGAATGAGGTATAGAATCTGAGTGACAGAAGTATTGAGACTCTGGATTAGATCACGAGTGAGAATACTTAAGTCATTGATGGTGTGATCATCTGAATGAGTGTGAAGTCGTTTCACAGCTCATTTCTCCTGAAAACCTTGAGGTGTTTCTGTGAGAAAGAATCAAATCTTATTAGAAATGATTAAAGATGAGTCACACGAATCTTCCATGATATTCTTTAAGAATAACGCTCTAGAAATGTCTAAGTTTACGCTGAAATAGTTCCACCAATATCAGTTGAAAGACACCACATAAATGTGGATTGGAAATGATCCAAATTCGTCTTTACTGAGTATTTGTAGTTGTGCTACTTCGCTGGTTGTCCTAGGGAAACCAAGTCTTGTTACTTTTACGTCCATTCCGAATACGAAGTTAGGTTGTTCGGAATTCTGTTTTCTAAAAAGGAAGTTACTTTCCAAGAAGAACAGTGGGAGTAAAAGTATAACTCGAAGAAATTCGAGAAATACAGGAGGCTGCTCAACCTGTTGAGGGAGAGCAGCGGATGGATTTACAGATTTCTGTAGAATCTACACCTGTAGAGCCTGAAGTTCGCAGATCTGAATGAATCCATCACTAATCCGAGAGTGATTTCTCGTGATTAGTTACCATGATCTGATGATCATTGAAAGTGACGAACCTGCGAAATTCACAGAAGCGAAAGTGAGCCCGGACTCCGAAAAATTACACTGTATGTAAGTTAGCTTCATCGATCCATTCATGGATAGAAGCAAACATATCGGAGTTGGAATCTTCGTTCTGTTGAAGTAGTCAAGGTTTTGACTTGAACAGGAACGAGATGGAACTGTGCGTTTACTAATAGATAAGTGGGAGCGATGTTGCATTTCTGATAGTGTATGTCGATGACATACTGATTCTCGGAAATAACGTTCCAATGCTGCAGTCGGTAAAGGACTGGCTTGGGAGTTGGTTTTTTGATTGACATGGGTAAAACCACGTATGTTCTTGGATTTTGGATCTAAAGATAGAGATCCAAAAGAGCTGATAGGACAAAGTCAGGATTCTTATATTGACAAAGTCCTACACGTTTTCAGCATTCCAAGAAGGGTTTTATGCCAATGTCACATGGCATTACGTTAAGCAAGAAACAGTGTCCTACGATATCTGCTGAGCTTGAATGCATGGATGAGATTCCATATGCGTCGGCAATTGGATCTATCATGTATGCCATGACAAGTACTTGTTTTGATGTTGCTTTAATGTTAAGCAAGACAAGTAAAGACCAGTCAAATCCAGTAAAGAATAACTGTATAGACGTAATGAATATCCTCAAGTATTTGGAAAATACTTAGGATAAGTTCTTGATTTACGGAGAAAGTGAGGTGCTACAAGTCGATAGAGTCTGAAAGGCAAGTTTCCAACAGACAAAGATGATTTCCGGTCACAGTCCGGTTATATCTTGTGTCTGTCTGGCGGTGCAAGGCACTGTTGCTGACTCCATGACTTAAGCTGAACATTTCGCAGCTAGGATAGCGGCGAAAGAGGTTGTTTGGAAAGAAGAGTTCATCACTGAACTCGATGTGATTCCCAGCATAGATGAGGCTAGCTGCACATCAGAGGTCCAAACACCTTGAGGGTAGGTATAACCTATTCCGTGAGATAAATGACAGAGGTGTTAGGTAGATCAGCAAGTTTAAACGAATGAGAACGTTGCTAATCTATTAACGAAGCCACTCCTTAAGCCTAAGCACGAGTCGCGGACTGTAGCTGTAGGATAAGTGAAATTAAGATGTAGTCTTAATTTCAGTGGGAGTTTGTAAGAGGGCTTTATTTAGTTATTGATATGTTCTTGTAAAACATTTGAGATGTTTAATAATAAAATTATTTTTCAAGATTATTTTAACTGTGATGAAATAATCGTTCCAAAATGATATGAACCATTTTATAGGTCATCGAAGTAAGTGACTTGATCTTGAGTCATCAAAGTCATTTAGCTTGATCATGAGACCCTATATTTGATAGATGGCTTATATCATCCTGTCCCTAGTCGAAGGTTGTTTGAAATTGGAACACCAACAACCGCGTGAGACTAGATTGGTATGTGACTTATGAAAAAGTCTCAGGATGTCATAGATGCACGACATCAAAGTCAGTACATAGGTGTATGTTGGGGTACATACGACCGGACATGACCCGCTTATAAGAACTCTTCAGGATATTTATATCTGTGTCATAAGAGATTCTTACTACGACTATAGAGTATAGTCCTTAGACCTGAGTTCGCATGCATGTGACTGCACATCAACTGATGCGCTTTGATCATTGTCTAACGCTGTCGTTAAGCGATAGTTATAAGGACCTTGTTTGGGTGTATTATGAAATGAGTAGTTTACAGTGATGGAACAAGACGGGATTTGTCCCTCCAATATAAATGGAGTGAATATCTCTAGGCCAATCGTAGATTTGAATACTGGAAAATGCATGGCCATGCTCAAACGGACTGTCCCGAGTCGTTTGGATTGTCAGTATCAAATCAGAATCCGATGAACATGATTAGGCTTTATAAGGATGACATTCATCTTGCCTTATGACTAATCGAGATATTGAGACAAAAGGAATATGAATACAGAGATTCCAGTACAAGTGGGAGATTGTTGGAATTATGTCCAGTAATCTCTGTACTGTCTCTAGAAAGTAAGAGTATGTCAATGATCCGACATAAGTCATATAATACTGGGGGTCATGATGGCTTGCTAGAGTCCGCTCATGATCTATAAGTCTTGGATTTATTGCCTTTATTATATGATCCCATATGGGTCACACGCCTAAGCTAACAGGAAACTATGAGGGAACGGTTCAGCAGAAGTACGGTAAAAGTGCCAGGCATTTACTGTACTTAGAGAGATTAAAGGGCCTGATTAAATCTAAGGGATTTAATCAAATTGGGACTTGGGCCCAAAAGCCCAAAAGGAACTAGACATAAGTTTTATGATTAAAACTTAACCTAGCCACTTTTTGTCCAACTCTCCTGCGCCTCTCTCTCTCTCTCTGCGACTTCTCCCAGCCGGTCTAGCAGCCTTCTTCCTGTTAGTGTGCGTGTGTGAGCCTTTGGAGGAACAACCTCTTGGTGGTTCTGCTGATCTCTGACAATACTTCTCTAATCCGCTGCATAAACAAGGTATTACTGAGATCCCTTATGATTCTGCAAGAGAACCTAGATCCAATCTGTTTAGTAGAGTTTAATCTGAATGAATTAAACCAGGATAAACACTAAACAATCCTTCACTAACTGCCGAGCCACCTTGGTCTGGTGCCAAAACTGTTTGGCAAAGGGGGTGGTCCGGGTAGTGGTTGGTTCGGGGAACCACTCAGGTCCGTGGTTAATGAGCTCGAGCTGAAGGGAATCGGTGTCACCACGGATGTCATTGTAGGGAAAACCCCACTATTCGATGTACCGGCGACATTTCCCGAAGTCCCGAGAGGAGATACCACTTGTGGGAAGTCCAGACGCGTGCAAGGCGGAGGACTTAGTGGAGCTCTTTGATCGTTTGTAGATCGATCTCCAGGGTTTTGGTTGGCGAGCTCTTCGAAACAAGCGTTGATGCTTCGTTCTTGTTCGGTGAGCTGGGTTGCTAGGGCGCGGTTCGCGGTTTCTTGGGCCCGGGCGTTTGCCTCGTTGCTTCTCGTTTAATTTACGAGAAGGTTAAGCATAATACGAATTCAGCGAGGTCATCCGAGCCTTGTCCCGTAGGCACAGGAGGTTGTGGCAGGCTGGATCTGAGCGTTCCAGATCCGCCTCCTGATGCGGAGGCAGAGGTGGTGTCATTCCTCATCCAGACCTAGTTCACGTTTGCATCGTTAGTTCCTGACAAGATATTCGTCGGAGTCTGGCCCGTCGCGACTGTTTAGCGACTGGGCCGATTGGTGCCGATGTCGTGGAGACAGAGGCTGAGCTCGTCATCACGTCATATGTCTGACCTGTGGTGTTTACTCTGATGGTGTTCTGAGGAACGTTGCCGATCATTTGCTGGTGATCGACTGAAGGCGTGGCGTTGGAAGAGCCGGGTTAGTCTGGATTCATCTTGATCTATCGAACCCTAGATCTGATTCTTAAGATAGGAAGATCTACGGTAGTCCCCACAGTCGGCGCCAAATGTGAGATCGTGATTCACACTAAGGATTTGTATTTGTGGATTTGGACTTTGAATGAATGAATAATGTAGATTCCTATGAATAAAAGATATATTAAGGACTGAATGTCGAGGTCGAACTTATACAGTCGAAACGAAGTATACAAATATGATTCAAGCTATTAGTCGAAGTGTTTTCTGTAAAAGTTGTAATATCTTTTGAGTGATCTCTTTCATCCTTTTTATAGCCTCGATCTCGATATTTTTGTTCCGATTTTCTGGTATCTCGTTAGCGACGATCTCCTTCTCCCACCTTGATTCACGGAGGTCGTTTTGGTGGGAAACAACTCGGTCTTTGATCAAAATCAGCCTCTTTTGTCAATGTTGATCTCCTCGAACTCGTCTTATTTTGTCTTGATGTATCGACCCATTTGGGCTTTCTATCGACTGATGGCTAAACGGGCCTCAAACCATAATTGGGCCTTTCCGTTAGTTAATAGGCCGGATTATGAAATCCAGTACCAACAATTTCCTCCTCCTCAGCCTCTCCTATCACCGGAGAATTCTTTCCAGCCAACGGAGAAGCTCTTAAAACGTCGGTCAACGCCCTCCGCCGCCGGTTGTGGCCAGAAAAGCCTTCTCAGTCACCATTTTCTCAGATGGTTCAAGGGTGGTTGGAATCAAGTTGGTTTAGTGCCGGTTTAGCCTCTATTCATTGGTGGTCAAAGCAGGTCATCTGGTACAACAATTGGTCAACCTGTTTAGTTGGTCAACGCCGGTTCAATTCGGTTTAGCTCAAGCTGGTTCAATAAGAGTCGGTTCAAGTTGGTTCAGTGGTGGTCAAGGCTTGGTCAACTCGGTTAAGGAAGTCAATGGTCAACTTGGTCAACGCCGGTCAACGGTCGGTCAACGCAGTGGTCAAACGTCGGTCAACACCGTGGTCAATGCCGGTTAGGGCGTAATTAACGGCCGATTCTTATTCGGGTTAGCTTGGAGTTGTTCATGATCCGGTTTGTGAGGTTCGGGAAAGGTTTAGGGTTCTAGTTGCTCGGTCTCGGGAGTTAACATCCGTCACATCCGTCATCTGTCGCATTAACGCATTGTGAGTCATTTATTGCATTCATAGTTTAAGTCATATAGACCCGGAAACCCTTAAACCGTAGTTCTAGGTTGCATTCCCGTAATTGAATGTTAATTGATTGGTATCGGTTTAGTAAATGAATTGACTAGGATTTATTTATGCATTCTAGATAGTTAGTCGTTATTTCATATGAATTCGTTAATTGCTCGTTGATTGATGCATTCATATAGACTAGCATGTTTAGGACTTATATGCATATATATTCTATTAAGAACGATATTAAATGAACCTATATACAGAAATTAAGACGGAATTAAAATACGGATTAAAACACTTAACAAACCTTATATAATATAATAAGGGTGGGTTAGGATTATTAGACGGGTTAATAGGATAATTGAATTAAAGTTAATTAACAATGAGATGTGGGGGGGATTAGTAAGTTTACTAATCCTAAACCGACAGATCAAAGAGATTATTAAAAGGTGTTAGGAAAGATAAATTAAAAGGTTAATTAACTATGAGCCGTTTACGGGGTTAGCAATCCGCTAATCCCATGGTAGCGGACTAAATGAATGGAAAGTTATTAATAAACTTAAAAGGCATGAATTAAATTGTTAATTGTGTGTTGTTGGCTTGATGTTGTGTGTATGTGTGAAGGCTTGTTTATTTAACTACTCCGGTGTTGGGCCGGGTAGTCATATTGCGTGTTACTTACCTCGGTCATGTTACCGGGTAAGTTTGATAGTTACCTAAACTGGTATAGAATCAAATAAGGTTGGTGGTGGTGATGGTTGAATAGGACTTGCGGGATATTAATTGGGTATTGTATTTACTTCTGTTGACCTTGATGATCTTGTGTTCCGTGTTAGAGTCTCAGTGAGTCTGTGTGTACTTTATTGCACTAGGACTCTAGGGTGGGTTAGATCCCGCAAGTCTAGGATTGAAAACGTTCTGGTACTTCCGACCCAATTGGATCCTCGGGTAGTTGTCTGACTGGATCACGTGGTGAATCTGGTTATGGTGTGAACCTACTGAGTGAGGCCGGTAGGTGTGTGGTCCGGATAATACGGGATCATGTCCTAGGGCCGGACTGCATCAAAGCTTAGGCTATCTAGAGGTAGCCCGAGTCGCTGTGTATCGATGGACTGAGAACAGTGTCCTAGGTCGTAGGACTTCGTGTTTACGTCTTGGAGTCATGGGTAGTTTTAGTTACCATGGCGGTAACTAAGTATTCCCGTGGAAGTTACCGAGCTCGCATAGTGGTGGTGTTAAAGTTGGTTTTCGCGATTGATAGATCGAGTATAATCGAGGGCGTGTTCCGCAGTGACTTCGATTCCCGTAGTCTTTCTTGTCAGTAGAGAATGCTTGTGTGTTGTGGGCTTATCACGTCATGGTGGCATGTGATAGGCTATTTCCTTCTTTATGATTGTTATTTTGGGTTTTGGGGCGGGATTAGTATTTGTAGGTTAGCTTAGAAGCTTTTAGTGGGGATCGACTCGCTTGGTGATTCTAGATCACTTATTAGACTCTTTTGTTGTTTTTCAGGTTTAGCAGCGACGGACGTGGTAGGTCCTCGGTGTAGTTTCGGGATTGCTTGCGGGCCGGAGTTTTGATTCGATGTTTTGTGTGATTCTTTTCGGTTCGGGTTTTCATGGCGTCTGTTTATTTTTTATTGGTTGAAACTAGTTTGAAATAGGCAAATTGTTTGTAAAAGACTTAAATTACTTAGAAATGAAATCGCTTCCCTGATATTTGGTTTAGTCTGAACCGACACAACTCTTGGAAGCAATACAGGTTGAAAATCTTTGTATTATGGAAACGAGGTAAACGGGGTCAAGGACGGTTTGGTGCGAGTCATTGTCTCAAACCAGACTATTGTTAGGTCTCGAGTTTTACCCTATACTAACTGCAAGTGCACAGTATATCAATTGTAGTACTTAGGGATCGAATCCACGAGGACTATAGGCAACGATAGGATTAAGAACTTAAAGAGATTAAAACTAGGAGAAAGCAAAAAGCAAATTATATTGAATTACTTAAAAAGCAAGCGAGAAAGTAAACATGTAGCAGGTTGTTGTTTGTAAGCAATAAACTAAGGGCGCTAAGTCTAGGGCGTTCTCAGGAAATCAGACAAGCTGATAAATCATTCAGTCAGGATCTAATTAAACACAGTTCTAGAACTCAAAACACAGATATAGAATTAACCAAATTCCTTTGCGAGAATTCTCTAAGTCTAAGTGCAGCAATCCAAATTCCTTTGCAATTACTAACAGTTTAAACGAGCTTTAATTCCAAGTTTGATATGTTCACAATCTAATTAAACCAAATTCCTTTGCGAGTAATTAAATTGCTCAACCTAAATAGTTCAGATTCTAAACCACACTGTCGTGTCGTATTTAGCAACCTAAGATCTAGATTCTAATTGATCAGGTTAGAACTAGTATTAAACACAATTTAGTTTGAAGAACATCTATTGATGTGAATTCTTAACTGAATTAATTATATCTAGCAAGTCATAAAATCCCTATGATAAACCCTAAACCTAACTATGAAACTACTCAGACATAGATAATGTAAACATAATCAATGAATTCATAGAAATCATAAAAGAGATTAGAATATAAAAGGGGTTCGAAAACTTCTCAAAAACGAATGTAGTACAGGATCAGATTAGCCCCCAAAAGCTCTAAAAACTCTCTTCTCTAAGTTATGATAGCGTATCAAAGCGTATAGTTAAAAACCTAATTAAAATAGCTAAAACACGTTTTGGGGCTTCTGTGTAAATATCTGGAACTTCTGGGCTTTTCTGCAATATCAGCATACTTCATTAAACCGTCGAGTCTAGCCCATTCGCGATGTGCATCGACCGTTGCAGGTGTGCAACGATCGACGCAGTCCTCAAATCTGGACAGTGAACTCTGTCTTCTCGGACCAAATCTCCAAAATCCACCAAATATCTCCAAAATCTCCACTTCTGCTCCAAATGTGCTTGTACCTAATAAAACCTGGAAAGGACTCTAAAAGAACACCAAAAGACACTAAAACACACTTATATCATGGTTTAAAACTAGTAAAAACCATGATATATCAACTCCCCCACACTTAGCCTTTGCTTGCCCTCAAGCAAGACAGAGAACTAGACATGGTGAAGAGGTTTGAAAACTTTCAGAAACTCTTTTTGTCCTAGAAGCAACAACACTCAGATTCCCCTTAGTAAACCACTGAAAGAATCAATTACAAGATATCAATACCAACATATACTTCCCCCACACTTAGCAACTGTCCTAAGTAAACTCCACAATCACATTCATGCATTCAAATTCTCCCTACTGACTTCTGCAAGTATTTAAGTGCGGTCTCACCTAAGGAGTATCGATCAAAGGCACATGGACTCTTACCTTGCCAGCTCTAGACCACCATACTATCTTTCTTTTGTCCCTTTCTTCTCTTTTCCCTTCCTTAGCATTCTGATTTTTCCCCATTGGGTATCATTTGTTTTTTTTATCAGTGCTCTTCCCGTTAAGGGGTGTACTTTGGACACATTCCATGGATGCACAAGATATGATAGTTGTAGCTACCACTTCGGAGTTACTAAATCATCCTCAGTTTATTATCCTTTTTTTATGGAAGGGGAGAAGGGAACCAAATAGGAAAAGTTCACAGGCTGTGTCAGAACTAACAAGGGAATCCGACACAAGGTATACCAAGCCCTTAGGTGAGAAAATTAAGTCAGTATTAATGGTGAAGTCAGTAAAAGGATCCTCTGATACCTGAAGTGATGTGGGTGTCCTCAGTAGGTTGATCTGTGATGGGGTTTTCTAACAGTCATAGATAGATCCTGCAACTTCATCCCGACGGTTACTTAAGTTCCTGCAAGATATTGTTAACTCCTCCAAAGTTCATTGTTTCTTACTTAAACTAGTTTTGACTCAATAAAACAAAAATCTTTGAAAATTGGACTGACTCTAAGAAAACAGAAAGATAAAGTTAGTAGCACCTCCCCCACAATTAAGACACACTGTCCCCAGTAGTGTCAAGCGAAGGATTGGTAAAAAGAAAGAAAAATATGTTAATGGATTGGTTGAGTTCTGTCTGATTTTTACCTCTGTCGCACAGGCATCGATCGTTGCATAAATGTTCCTAGGCGATTTTTCGTCGTGTGTCGATCGTTGCTCAGGACCGCAACGATCGCTGCAGTGCGATTTCTCGTGTTGTGACGATCGACACAATGTGGTGTCGATCGACGCACTGCGATTTGGCCGAGACCTGCAGACAAAAACTCACCAAAACCAAAACCAAAACGTTAAATCCTTCAAAAACACCAAAAATCAACATGCAAAAATAAAACAGTGGGTTGCCACCCACTCAGCGCTCTTTTAACGTCAATAGCTTGACGTTTCAGCTGATCTAGGCAGAGGGTGTATCATCCAGAGGCAGAATCTGACCTACTGGAATGTCGGCCTTATCCCAATAGTGTTTCACCCTCTGTCCATTCACAGTGAATTCATTACCTTCCTTGCTGGTTAGAACAATAGCTCTGTAGGGACGCACCTCTTTGATCTTGAAAGGACTAGACCACCTTGATTTCAGCTTACATGGAAAAAAATGCAAACGTGAGTTATACAAAAGTACCTGATCGTTGGGTGCAAATTGTCTAGAGACAATCTTTTTGTCGTGATAGGCCTTAGTCCTTTCCTTGTACAGCTTTGAGTTCTCATAGGCAAAATGTCTAATCTCATCCAACTCATTAAGCTGCACCAATCTCCTCTCTGCAGCAGACTTAAGATCAAAGTTCATCTGTTTTACAGCCCATGATGCCTTGTGCTCAAGCTCCACTGGAAGATGACATGCTTTTCCATACAGAAGATAGAATGGAGTGGTCCCAAGAGGTGTCTTAAATGCAGTCTGGTAAGCCCATAGTGCATCATCTAGCTTTGCTGCACAATCCTTCCTTGTCTTCCCAATTGTCTTCTCTAAGATCTCCTTGATCTGTCTATTAGAGACCTCGACCTGTCCGCTAATCTGAGGGTGATAAGGAGTAGCAACTCGGTGATGAACTCCATGCTTCCTTAGGAGCTTCTCGAAGACCTTATTAATAAAGTGGGATCCTCCATCACTAATCACAATCCGAGGTACTCCAAATCTCGGGAATATGATGGTCTTAAATAGCTTAATAACCACCGAAGAATCATTGGTTGGACTAGCTATTGCTTCTACCCACTTAGATACATAGTCCACAGCAACCAAGATAAACTTATTCCCATAGGATGAGGGAAAAGGACCCATAAAGTCTATGCCCCAGCAATCAAAAACCTCAACCTCAAGAATGAAATTCTGAGGCATCTCATGCCTCTTACTGATTTTCCCTCTCCTTTGACATACATCACATTGAGAGACAAAAGAATGAGTGTCTTTAAACATCGTAGGCCACCAGAAACCTGCTTGCAGAACCTTAGACACAGTCTTGAATGTAGCAAAATGTCCAGCATAATCTGATCCATGACAGTGGAATAGGATGTCTGGAACTTCTGATTCAGCAATGCATCTCCTGTAAAGACCATCTGAACAGTGTTTGTAGAGATAAGGCTCATCCCAGTAGTATCGTCTGAGCTCCCTGAAGAACTTCTTCTTTGCATACCCCTTCAAATCATCTGGTTCAGCCTCTGCAGCCAGGTAATTAGCTATATCTGCGTACCAGGGTCGATCAGTGGTTGCGACAGCACCTACCTCGAAAACATAGTCTCCAATTTGTACCATGAAAGGTTCTGTTTCCGCATTGCAACGATCGTCGCATAAGGTTGCATCAATCGTCGCATCCTCGACACCTGCATCGATCGTCACAGATGTGGCATCGATCGACGCAATGCGATTTATCTGACAGTTTTGCAGATTTTTTCTCAAATCCGCCTGAAACACTGTCCCGACCATATTGATGTTTTCCTTGGGCAAGTAATCATTAATGGGCACGTCTTCCTCAACCAGCATCCTTGAAAGATGATCATCAACTCCATTCTCAACCCCCTTCTTGTCCCTTACTTCAATGTCAAACTCCTGAAGCAGCAGAATCCATCTCAACAATCATGGCTTAGCATCCATCTTCTGCATCAGATACTTCAGGGCTGAATGATCAGTATGCACAATCACCTTGGAGCCAACAAGATAGGGGCGGAATTTCTCAAATGCAAAGACAACAGACAACAGCCAACAGCTCCTTCTCTGTGGTGGCATAGTTTCTCTGCGCATCATCTAGTGTCCTACTAGCATAATAGATAGCATGAAGCTTTCTATCCTTCTTCTGTCCCAGAACGGCCCCTACAGCATAGTCACTTGCATCACACATAACCTCAAAAGGTAGTTCCCAATCCGGTGGCTGAACTATTGGAGCACTCACTAATGCCTGCTTGATTTGTTCAAATGCAGTTTGACAATCCGCATTGAACTCAAATTTGGTATCCTTACATAGCAAGGCAGTTAGTGGTCTAGCAATCTTACTGAAGTCCTTGATGAACCGTCTATAGAAACCAGCATGTTCAAGAAAGCTTCTTATACAATTTACAGAATCAGGTGCCTGAAGGTTGGTCATTACCTCAATCTTAGTGCGGTACACTTCGATTCCTGCTTCAGACACTTTATGTCCAAGTACAATGCCATCTCTGACCATGAAATGGCACTATTCCCAATTAAGAACCAAGTGCTTTTCTTCGCATCTAGTCAGTACCTTACACAGATTATCCAAGCACTCATTATAAGATGACCCATAGACTGAGAAGTCATCCAAAAATACCTCCATAAAGTCCTCAATCATATCAGTGAATATGGACATCATGCATCTCTGGAAAGTAGCTGGTGCATTGCAGAGTCCAAAAAGGCATCCTACGGTAAGCAAATGTGCCATATGGACAAGTGAAGGTGGTCTTTCCCTGATCCTCTGGGTGGATAGGAATCTGAAAGAAACCTGAGTATCCATCGAGGAAGCAATAGTAAGGGTGATTTGCTAACCTCTCCAGCATCTGATCAATGAAGGGTAAAGGGAAATGATCCTTCCTTGTTGCAGCATTGAGTTTCCTGTATTCTATGCACATCATGTGTCCCGTCACAGTCCTAGTAGGTGTGAGATCCGGGATTCACACTAAGAATTTGTATTCGTGGATTTGGACTTTAGGATATAGAAATGGTATAGTTTCCTATGAATCAAAGACTTTATTGAGATTGATCGTCGAGATAGAACAAACACAATCAAAAAGAGAGTACAAAGTATGATGCTCGAGCTATCTAGTCGAAGTGTTCTAAGTTAGGGTTGGAATATCTTGAATGAGTTGCCACTTCTTCTTTAAATAGTCTCGACTCTGATCTCTCTGTTCTGATATTTCGGCCTCTCCTTCGTAACAATTCCCGTGATCCTTGCGGATCAGTTGAACTGGAAAAGACCGAGTCGCTCTATCCACACGTCGTCTCCTGCCGAGCTCGAGCTCGATCACCTCTTACTTCGGCATCGCTTGGGCCTCGTCAAAGCGTCATTCGTTTGGGCCCAACGATCGAATCGGCTCGTCTCTTCGTCTTTGATCCTGAAACGGGATCATAGATACGAGCCTTTGTCTTGTTTGTTAATGGGCCGGATTTCCTAGAGGGAAATCCAGTACCAACAATAGCCCCCCAGCCCATTGATTTTGAGAAGTCGAGGTTAATGGGCGGTGGACGTTTTCGGGAAGACGTGCGCGTGCTCTAGGCGTTAAGGAAGCCCTAATGATTGTTTTCGCCTTGTCCGCAGATCTTGTCTTAATCGGGTGGCCAAGATTGGGCGCGTGGGTTGGATCAGCCTATTCGTGGCGCGTCCGTTACCACGGCGGATGTGACTCAATCGTTAATCATTCGCTCCTGCCTTTAGATCTTGCATCAACGGTCGAGATCGCAGGGAACTGAAGGATCCTAACTGTCTCAATCTTTTTTGTAATTATTTACAAATTTTGAATTGAGCGGTTGGGATTGTGGGACGCGAAAGATCCCACGGATCTCGAGCACGAGATAGTTTAAAAGGGGAAGTTACCTAGCATGATTCCCATTACTGCTCGCACTACAAATCGTCAAGGTAACTTCTTCTCCCTCATTATATCTCTTTGTTTTTATGTTTGCCTCTCGCTCTTATTCCTTTTGCCGTTACTCCGAGACTTTCTCCTCTAGAGATTTCGTCTTTCTTCTTTTCTCAAAAGAAATTTCCGATACACCGAACTATCATGGTTCGAAATCGTACGGCCAGGGCAAGTTCAACTGTGGCGGCGGGACCAGGCGGTCCTCATCCACCGTCCAATCTGACTGTCGACCAAATACGGAAGTTGCGGGCGAAGTGTCGGATCCCGCCGAAAATGTCCCCGGAAACTGTCGTCGAGGGTCATTGTTGTGCTTCTTATACCTATTTCGATAAATGCGGATTGTTTTTTCCAATCCCTCGCATTATCTCATGGGTTTTGGCTCAGCTCCAGCTGGCCTTTCACCAGATGACTCCGAATTTTTTTCGGTATGTCATCGGGCTCGGGGTCAGAGCCGTCGAGGAGGGCATCGACTTCGGGGTCGAGGAGTTGATGAGGGTTTGTTCGGTAAAACATAACACTCGTTTTCTCGGGACCTACTACCTCTCTCCTCGCCATGGGAAGATCCTTGATGAGATCCCGACGAGGGATGTGTGGAAGAGTAAATACTTTTACTTCAAGATCAATCATCACTCGGTCGAGGATTTTGATTACTCGGTTATCCCGACAAGATGGGCAGCTAGCGTTGGTTAGCTTATAGGGTTTACTAGTTTCTCTGGTTGACATCGAGCTGTTTGCTAATAACCTTTTTGGTTTCTTTGCAGAGGCTCCTGAGTCATTACCTTTGAACCCAAATACATCGAGTTTGATAGCTCGCCTTCGGAGAGGAGATATCCGCTGGTCTAACTTTACGGACCAGCGAATTCGAGCTGCCTTAGGTCATGCGGCCCGACAGCCTCCTTTATACCAACCTCGTCTTTCGCAAGACAGATCACGCTTCCCTTCTCGGCCCACTTCGACTCGAATCGTTCAGGCTCCGCTTCAGATTATCGAGCGGGCTGGAGAGAGTAAGTATTTTGGCTAGTCCGTACAAGGATTTTTGCGCCGTATGCCTTTTCGTTTGCCGGGCTGACTCGAGTCTGTTTTGTCTGCAGATCGATCTGTTTCGGACGACAAATCTACCGCAAGCACCCCTTCTCTTGGAAAGATGTCGCGAAGATCTAGCAGTCGTCGGAACGGGAAGGATTTCATTGATCTTGCAAAGAAAATGAAGGCCAGCGACTTGAGCAACGCCCTTCTTTTTGCCATGGGCGAGGGGCCTCCTCCTCCTCCTTCGATCCCTCCTCCTAACCCTGTTCAGGTTTCTCTCCCCGAAGTCGCAGGGTCCGGAGAGGCAAACGTGGGGGTGGAGAATTTACCTCCTCTTTCGGCCGGTCAGGAACCAATTCAGATCCCGTCTGGAGAGCCTACTTTGCGCAGCTCCCGGTCGAATGGTTCGAGGGGATCAAACGGTCGTAGCCGGGGCGGTCCTCCTCCTCCGGCGGCGAAGCGTTAAAGAACTGACGCAGAGGTGAGCTCGAGGAGATCGAACCAGAGTGTTGAGGCGAGACCTGCTTCTTCCGGGTCTTCCGGGTCTTTCAACTGGCGCTTCAGGCACCAGAAGGAATGTCCAATTGCGGATGACCCGAAGGGTGTGGCCTATCTGCTGAGGCATTTTAAGCCTGCAGGTGTTCAGCTCCCGGCTGTCGGGGATATGGCTCTCGGTGAAGCTTATACCGAGATGATGGCGGCTTCTGGGAAGGTAACGATTTCCTTCCTTCGCTTTTTGATACGTTTTATGCTTAATTCTCGTTTTTCTCGTAGGCCTTGGAGGCTGCGAACAAGTTTGAGGCTAGGGCCGAGCGAGAGCTGCGGGAGATACCGCAAGCGAGTGAGCTCGATACCGTCGAGAAGATGGTTAGCGATCTGAGAGCGCAGTTGCAGGGGGGCTTGGCTCGAGAGGAGGAGCTACGGAAAAAGGCGGGCGACCTGGATGCGCAGTTGCAGGGTGCCTTGGCTCAGGTTTTGGTCGCGGAGGAGGCGAGTCGAACCGCTATTGAGGCAGGTCGGGTTGCGGATGTGCGGGCTGCGCAATGTCAGGGCGATCTGGACAAGGCTCTCGCCGACCGAGAGTTTGACGTCAAGGTGGCGGCCCATGAGGCGAGGAAGGGGCTGAACGGTGAATACCTCAGGATCCTCGAGGGAATCGCGGCGAAGGAGAGCCAAAGGAAAGTCGCCGTGAGCACCGAGATGAGGCTTCAGGAGGCTTTGGCCAATATCGCGCTTATCGCCGAGTTCGCTTCTGGCGAACTTGATCTGACCAAGGAGGTGATGGACTTGGCCGAGAAGAAAAGGTTGGCCACGGAGGAGATGAATGCCGCAGCGGTGTCGGACTTCAGTATCAGCAAACTTAATTTGCCGGTGATGTCGAACGATTCCGTGATCTTGGCGCGCCCTTTAAACCAGGCGGCCGCTCGTTTTGATCAGTATGGATCGAACCTTCCGACCGGAGTTAGCTCGCGAGTTAGCGACGAGGTCGAGGGTCGACTTGAGGAGGACAGGGCGATTGATGATCAGATTGAGGATCAAGACGAAGCTTCCTTTCCTTCCAAGCAGTTCTAGTCCTCTTTTTTATTCGTTGCTGCCCTAGAGGGCTTTTAATTTGTCTCCAGACTTTTGTTGCCCAAGGGGGCTTTTCTTTTTGTTTTTGGTGTTGCCCTTAGTGGGCTTTTGTTCGAACTTGAGGACATCGTGTCCTCTCTCTTTTTTTTTATGAATTGCTTTCGAATCTTTCATGCCTTAGCATAGACTTTACTGATTTGACGATTCGTCATAGAGTTTGGCCGTTATGGCAACTTGAACCTCTTCGGAGGGAACGACAAATAACTTGTCTTGAATTGCCTTGGGGAGTTCTTTACGAACTTTTAAGTCGATTGTACGCGAGGTACCACTCTTTCGTAGTATAAGATTCGAGCTTATAGATGGATGCTTTCGAAATTGCTGAATATAAGGAATACTAAGTATATAGGAGCGAATCGAAGTAGACTTACAAAGGTTGTTTGCTTGAATAATTGTCTCGACTTCGTTGTCTTTTTCTTGGAGGGAGGGGGTAGCCCCCCAATCCTTTTAATCCGTATAAGGTTTAGAAGAATTATAGGTTTTGGACCTCTTTCTTTGGGACGATCATTTCAGTTCGTTCGAATTGGGAGGACCGTTTTGGGTCGCTTGTTTTGGGATAATCATTTCAGCTCGTTCAATTTGGAAGGACCATTTCGGGTCGCTTGTTTTGGGACGATCATTTCAGCTCGTTCGATTTGAAAGGACCATTTTAGGTCGCTTTGTTTGAAGGGATAATTTCATATCACTTGGTTTTGGGGGAGGCCGTTTGAGGTCTCTCGGAAGGGATAATTTCATATCGCTTTTTTGTGGAGGGATAATTTCATATCACTTGATTTTTGAAGAGATAATTTCATATCGCTTGATTTTGGGAGAGGCCATTCCAGGTCGCTCGGAAGGGATAATTTCATATCGCTTGTTTACGGAGGGATAATTTCATATCACTTTAGATTTTGAAGAAATAATTTCATATCTCTTTTAGAGAATGTTATGGTGAGGTATTTCGCAATGGCTCTAACTTCTACGACAGAAAGAGGCTTTGGATTGAGAGACTTATTTTGATTTCACAAAAATAAGCTAGTATGACTTCGTCAGAAGTTGGTGAGCTCGGTAAGAGCTTTGTGTTTGGGGGGTGGCTGCGCTCGAAGTCGAGCTGCCTACGTACCCTTTTAAGGGGATCAAGCCATTTTGTAGTTCGATTATGTTGTCGTACTCCTAGTGGAAGTACTTTTTGAGGTTGATGATGTTACAAGGTCGTAGTTTAGGTTTCTGGGTTTCCACCGACTTGAGTCGGTAGACCCTGTCCTTTACAACGTCGGTGACCTGATAAGGACCTTCCCACTTTTCTCCTAAGTGTTCTTCCTTTTTATGGTCGAACACTTTCCGTAAGACGAGCTCTCCTACTTGAAACCTTCGAGTTTTGATCTTGGAATCGTAGTAACGAGCTGCGGCTTGTTGGTAGTTCTGGATTCGAGCTAGTGTGAGGTTCCTCCTTTCGTCGACGAGATCGAGCACGTCAGTTATCATCTTGTTATTGAGTTCCTCTTATCGTGGGCATTCTTCTTTGCGGATGCTTGACACAAGGATTTCGGCTGGTACTACCGCCTCGATCCCGTAAGCCAGCGAGAAGGGAGTCTCGCCGGTGGATTTGCGGGGGGTAGTCCGGTAGGCCCCGAGTACGGCTGGGAGCTCGTCGCTCCAGCTCGTTTTGCACTCATTGAGTCTTTTCTTGAGGCTATTCATGATTGCCTTGTTAGCCGCTTCCGCCAGCCCATTCCCTTGGGGATAGCGTGGCGTTGAGTAAGTCAGCTTTTTGTTCCACGTTCTGCAGAACTCCTTGAAGGCGTTTGATATGAACTGGGAACCGTTATCAGTGACGATCTCGTGGGGTAGTCTGTGCCTGCAAACGATGTTTCACCAGACGAACTCCTTAACGTGAACGTCTTTGACCTTTTGGTACGACTCGGCTTCAATCCATTTGGTGCCAAATGTGAGATCCGGGATTCACACTAAGAATTTGTATTCGTGGATTTGGACTTTAGGATATAGAAATGCTATAGTTTCCTATGAATCAAAGACTTTATTGAGATTGATCGTCGAGATAGAACAAACACAATCGAAAAGAGAGTACAAAGTATGATGCTCGAGCTATCTTGATGGATTCCGAGCTAGGACGTCAGATCAGGATAGCTCAGATGATGAGGAACCGCTTGGAACGCAGCTGGAACAAGGAGGAACCGAGGTTCGTCCTACCATCCGTGAGGAACGTCCAACCGTCCGCAGTGACCGAACAGCCGTGTACCGCCTCGACCCGACGCGACCCGAATTGGAGCTACGCTTGGAACCACGACCAGACGACCGAATCTTACGACCCAGACGATCTCTTTCCCGACCCAAATCTTATTTTAAGACTAATGGTCGAGACAGAATTGGATTGGTCCGAGCCGAATCACCTGTGGTTCGAGACGCTACCTTTTTGGTCCGAGACGAGTCCCCGGACGAACCAACTTCAAATTCTCTCGACCCATTCGACTTTTCTTCCGACCAAACTTCAAGGGAACGTGCCAGAGGACTAAGGAAGAAGATTGGTCGTGATCTTTCACAAATGGTCTGACCCGATCACGAGATGTCCAAGGAAACGTCCGTGTGCATGATCCGGGCCGTACCATGACCGCACCAAGGAAGGAAAGGCGGCCGAAGGGTCATTCTAAGGACTTTGCTGAATCCGAAGAGTTCTTGACTCCAATTAATTTAGTCTTTGGTCAAAGTCTTCTTAGTTATTGTTTTTACATTTCCTAAGTAGTTTATTTTCTAGTCTCTTTGAATTCTAGAGTTGTATAAATACCCAACTCTTTTGATCAATTCAATACATCGATTTTTCTTCTTTTATTTGAGAGTTCATCTCTTTGTTCTTGTTGAACATTTTCGTTTCTTTGGCAAGGGTTACTTCCAAAGCAACAAACCTTCCTAGAGATCGTAGTCAAGGGTTACTTCTTCGATTCTCTTTGAAGTTGGGGAATACCAAAGGCCATCCGCAACCTTTGACGGTCTCCTTCGATCCACCACTGATCCGTGATCAGTTTATCAATCGATCCATCAAAGAGTCAATCCTATCCGGGGATCTATCAAGTGGTATCAGAGCCACTCTTTGATTGGTATCATCTTTCTAAATTCATCTTCTCAATTCTCATTTCATTTTCATCTACACTTCTTTTCTTTCTATCTTGTAATCTGGGATTTGGGCCAATTCTTTTAAAAAAAAAAAAAAAAAGAGTTTGAACATTTATAAAAAAAAAAAAAAGAGTGTTCTTAAGTTCATAAGGCTGAGGAGAAATCCAGCCGGCTGAGGAGAAATCCAGCCTTGAATTGGTTAAGGCAAATCCCACCAAAAATCTTTCAACTTTCTATCTTCTTCTTCTTTTCCCCCTTGTTGCTTGGAGTACTTGTGGAATTGGCTTGAGTTTGTTTGCCAAGAACATTGAGAGATTACTCGGAGTGACCAAACACTTGTGTGGGCGAGTTTAAACACTTGAGAGTGAGAGTGTTTTCTTTGATTCGTTTGTTTCAAAGTGTTTTCAGGGAACCATGGTGAGCAGTGAAGAAGAACGGGATGAGAGTCCTAGGAGCGGATTGAATCGCGCCCAAATGAAAGCTCTTAGCGACCAAATGGCGAGGCTAGTGACTGACCGTATGGAGGAACTACACGTCCGGCTTGATAGAATCCAGGAGGATCAACAAGGACGTCCTCAACGATCCGCACGAAGGAACCGGACCGAGAGAAGGACCATCCGGTCAGCCGACGACCAGGATGAAGAGGAGTATGAGGAGGACCGGTCCATTGTTCGATCAAGGAGAGGCCGCGGTAACCAAGAGGATGAGAACCCATTTGGTAGGAGACCAAGTGACGGCCTTGGCAATCTTAAACTCAAAATCCCATCCTTTCAAGGTAAGAACGATCCTGATGCTTATTTGGAATGGGAAAGAAAAACTGAACTTGTCTTTGATTGTCAAAACCTTTCCGAACTTAAGAAAGTAAGATTGGCCGCTTCTGAATTTAGTGGTTATGCTATCAATTGGTATGATAATGTTGTGACTCTTAAGAGGAGAACGGGTGAAAGACCAATTGCTTCTTGGGATGAACTAACCACTCTTATGAGAAAGAGATTTGTGCCTAGACATTATCACAGGGATCTTCACCATAAGCTGAGACGGTTGGTCCAAGGAACCAAGAGTGTGGAAGACTATTTCCAGGAGATGGAGACCCTTATGCTTAAGGTGGACGTTGAATAAGAATTGGATGCTATCTTGGCTCGGTTTCTTGCAGGCTTAAACCGGGAGATACAAGACCGAATGGAGCTTCAGGACTTTGACAGTGTCGAGGACATGCTCCATAAAGCGATCTTGATTGAGCAACAAGTCAAGAGGAGGGGATTCTCTAAACCGGCCTACACTCCAAAACCTAGCTACCAAGACAAAGGTAAGACTCTTCCTCAAACAAATTCTGGTTTTAAGACTAACGCTCCTTCTAGTTTGGACAAAGGCAAAGCCGTGGAATCCACGAGCAGAGCTAGAGACATCAGGTGCTTTAAATGTCAAGGCTTAGGACACTATGCCAACAAATGCCCAAACCAAAAGATCATGATCTTGTTGGAGAATGGAGAGTATGAGTCCGAGGAAGAAAAGGAGGAACCAGAGGATACAGGGCCGATCTTTGATGAGGAACCTGAACCATATGACTATCCGGCTCAAGGCCAACTTCTCGTGACCCGCAGATCACTTAGCGTCCAGACCAAACAAGCCGACCTTGAACAACGGGAGAATCTCTTTCATTCTTGTTGTTTTGTTAAAGATAAAGTTTGTTCATTGATTATTGATGGTGGAAGTTGCACTAACGTGGCTAGTGATGTACTTGTTAGGAAACTTGGACTGGAAGTGAGGCCGCATCCTCGACCATTCAAGTTGGAATGGCTAAACGAGGAAGGAGAACTATATGTCAAGGAGCAAGTCACGGTTCCCATTACCATTGGCCGATATGAAGATGAGGTCCTATGCAATGTGTTGCCCATGGACGCGAGCCATATCCTTTTGGGACGAACTTGGCAGTTCGACAAGAAAGCCATTCATGATGGCCACACAAACCGCCACACTTTTGATCACAAAGGAAAGAAGATAACTCTTGTTCCTTTGTCTCCTGCTGAAGTACATCATGATCAGCTCCAACTCAAGAAGAACCGAGAGCAGGATAAGCAACATGAAACACCCAAGGAACCGGTCCGGAAATCCAACTTCTACATCAAGCCAAGTCAAGTAAGGAAAAATCTGTTTTCTCAACAATCTTTTGTCTTACTTGTGTTTAAAGAAACACTAATGACTTCTAACCTAGCACCGGAGATTCCGAGTGAACTTCAAGCTTTGATGAACAGGTTCAGTGACGTGTTCCCTGAAGAGACTCCTAGCGGTTTGCCACCCATCCGTGGGATTGAGCATCAAATCGACCTTGTGCCGGGAGCGTCTCTTCCAAACCGTCCTGCTTATCGAACCAATCCGGTTGAAACCAAGGAACTACAGAGACAAGTGAACGACCTGATGGAGAAAGGATACATCCGAGAGAGTCTAAGCCCGTGTGCTGTACCGGTCTTACTTGTCCCAAAGAAAGATGGCACTTGGAGAATGTGCGTGGACTGCCGAGCCATCAACAACATAACAGTTAAGTACCACCATCCTATTCCTCGTCTTGATGATATGCTTGATGAATTGCATGGTTCCAAAGTCTTTTCTAAGATAGATCTTAAGAGTGGATACCATCAAATTCGTATGAAAGAAGGGGATGAGTGGAAAACGGCCTTTAAAACTAAACATGGGTTGTATGAATGGTTAGTTATGCCGTTTGGGTTGACAAATGCACCAAGTACTTTCATGAGATTAATGAATCATGTTCTTAGAGCTTATATTGGTGAATTTGTTGTTGTGTACTTTGATGACATTCTTGTCTATAGTAAGAGTTTGAATGAACATGTTAGACATCTAGGGAAAGTCTTGGAAGTACTTAGAAAAGAAAGCTTGTATGCCAATGCTAAGAAATGCACCTTTGGAACGGATCACCTAGTTTTCTTGGGTTTTGTTGTAGGAGCGGATGGCATCCGAGTTGATGAGGAGAAGGTCAAGGCAATCCGAGATTGGCCAAGTCCCAAAACCGTTGGAGAGGTCAGAAGCTTTCACGGTTTGGCCGGCTTCTACAGACGCTTTGTCCGGGACTTTAGTACCATTGCTGCTCCTCTCACTGAAGTTATCAAGAAGAACGTTGGGTTCAAATGGGAGCAAGCTCAGGAGGACGCATTTCAGACTCTAAAAGGGAAGTTAACTCAAGCTCCATTACTTGTTATTCCTGATTTTCTTAAAACCTTTGAGATTGAATGTGATGCCTCAGGTGTGGGTATTGGTGCTGTTCTTATGCAGGAAGGAAAGCCCATTGCATTCTTCAGTGAAAAGTTAGGTGGTGCTACTCTCAACTATCCCACCTATGACAAGGAGCTTTATGCATTGGTGCGGGCACTTCAAACGTGGCAGCATTACCTTTGGCCTAAGGAGTTCGTCATTCACACTGATCACCAATCTCTTCGACATCTCAAGGGACAACAAAATCTGAACAAAAGACATGCACGTTGGGTGGAATTCATAGAAACCTTCCCATATGTCATTAAGTACAAACAAGGTAAGGAGAACATAGTGGCCGATGCACTATCACGAAGGTATGTACTCCTATCCACTCTTGGAACCAAACTCTTGGGATTTGAATTTATAAAAGGCTTGTATGAAACCGATTCTGACTTTAGGGAACCATTCTTGGCTTGTCAAAAGCATGGCCACGGCAAGTACTTTATCTTAGAAGATTTCCTTTTCTTTGATAATCGGTTGTGTGTACCTCACTGTTCTTTGAGGGAATTGTTTACCAGGGAAGCTCACGGAGGAGGTTTGATGGGACATTTCGGGGCGGCTAAGACACTGAAAGTGCTTGAGGATCACTTCTATTGGCCGAGCCTAAAGAAGGATGTGGAAAGGATTTGCAGCCGGTGTATCATTTGCAAGGAATCTAAGTCCAAAAACACTTCTCAGGGTTTGTACTCTCCTCTTCCTATTCCATCTCATCCTTGGACTGATTTATCTATGGACTTTGTTCTTGGTTTGCCTAAGTCTAGGACTGGTAAGGATTCGATCTTTGTGGTTGTAGATAGGTTTTCGAAAATGGCTCATTTCATTCCTTGTTTGAAAACCAATGATGCATCTCACATTGCCAACTTGTTCTTTAAGGAGATAGTTAGACTTCATGGCATGCCTAAGACCATTGTTTCTGATCGTGATGCTAAGTTCTTAAGTTATTTCTGGAAAACATTGTGGACTAAGATTGGTACAAAACTTTTGTTTTCAACTACTTGTCACCCTCAAACTGATGGACAAACGGAAGTAGTAAATAGGACACTTTCAGCCTTGCTTAGATCGCTTGTTCAGAAGAATCTTAGGACTTGGGAAGAGAATTTACCACATGTTGAGTTTGCTTATAACCATTCCATGCATTCTGCTACTAAGTACTCACCGTTTGAAATTGTCTATGGCTTTAATCCTTTATCTCCACTTGATCTAATGCCTTTGCCCGTGAATGAAAGGATAAGTTTGGATGGGAAAAAGAAAGCCAAAATTGTCAAGCAGGTACATGAGAAGGTCCGTGCCAACATCGAGGCCAAGACAAAGCAGTACGAGAAGTATGCTAACAAGGGCCGCAAACAAATGATATTTGAGCCGGGCGATCTTGTTTGGATTCATCTTAGGAAGGAACGGTTTCCCGAGGAACGGAAGTCAAAACTTATGCCCCAGAAGGATGGTCCATTCACGGTTGTCAAGAGGATCCATGACAATGCCTACCAACTCGATCTTCAAGGTAAGTATGACATATCTTCTAGTTTCAACATTGCTGATCTATCTCCTTTTCATGCAGATACTCCAGATTTGTGGACAAATCCTTTTCAAGAGGAGGGGAATGATGGATTCCGAGCTAGGACGTCAGATCAGGATAGCTCAGATGATGAGGAACCGCTTGGAACGCAGCTGGAACAAGGAGGAACCGAGGTTCGTCCTACCATCCGTGAGGAACGTCCAACCGTCCGCAGTGACCGAACAGCCGTGTACCGCCTCGACCCGACGCGACCCGAATTGGAGCTACGCTTGGAACCACGACCAGACGACCGAATCTTACGACCCAGGCGATCTCTTTCCCGACCCAAATCTTATTTTAAGACTAATGGTCGAGACAGAATTGGATTGGTCCGAGCCGAATCACCTGTGGTTCGAGACGCTACCTTTTTGGTCCGAGACGAGTCCCCGGACGAACCAACTTCAAATTCTCTCGACCCATTCGACTTTTCTTCCGACCAAACTTCAAGGGAACGTGCCAGAGGACTAAGGAAGAAGATTGGTCGTGATCTTTCACAAATGGTCCGACCCGATCACGAGATGTCCAAGGAAACGTCCGTGTGCATGATTCGGGCCGTACCATGACCGCACCAAGGAAGGAAAGGCGGCCGAAGGGTCATTCTAAGGACTTTGCTGAATCCGAAGAGTTCTTGACTCCAATTAATTTAGTCTTTGGTCAAAGTCTTCTTAGTTATTGTTTTTACATTTCCTAAGTAGTTTATTTTCTAGTCTCTTTGAATTCTAGAGTTGTATAAATACCCAACTCTTTTGATCAATTCAATACATCGATTTTTCTTCTTTTATTTGAGAGTTCATCTCTTTGTTCTTGTTGAACATTTTCGTTTCTTTGGCAAGGGTTACTTCCAAAGCAACAAACCTTCCTAGAGATCGTAGTCAAGGGTTACTTCTTCGATTCTCTTTGAAGTTGGGGAATACCAAAGGCCATCTGCAAACTTTGACGGTCTCCTTCGATCCACCACTGATCCGTGATCAGTTTATCAATCGATCCATCAAAGAGTCAATCCTATCCGGGAATCTATCATATCTAGTCGAAGTGTTCTAAGTTAGGGTTGGAATATCTTGAATGAGTCGCCACTTCTTCTTTAAATAGTCTCGACTCTGATCTCTTTGTTCCGATATTTTGGCCTCTCCTTCGTAACGATCCCCGTGATCCTCACGGATCAGTTGTACTGGAAAAGACCGAGTCGCTCTATCCCCACGTCGTCTCCTGCCGAGGTCGAGCTCGATCGCCTCTTATTTGGCATCGCTTGGGCCTCGTCAAAGCGTCATTCGTTTGGGCCCAACGATCGAATCGGCTCGTCTCTTCGTCTTTGATCCTGGAACGGGCTCATAGATACGGGCCTTTGTCTTGTTTGTTAACGGGCCGGATTTCCTAGAGGGAAATCCAGTACCAACAGTAGGGATCAGCTCATTCTTCTCATTCCTCACAACTGTAACTCCGCCTTTCTTAGGCACTACATGGACTGGACTTACCCAATCACTGTCGGAAATAGGATAGATGATCCCAGCATCCAGGAGTTTCATGATCTCCTTCTTAACCACTTCCTGTAGATTAGGATTAAGCCTTCTCTGATGCTCAACAGATGTCTTAGACTCGTCCTCAAGATGTATCTGATGCATGCACAGCTCCGGAGAGATACCTGAAATGTCATCAAGAGAATAGCCAAGAGCTTTGCGATGCTTGCGCAGCTTGCTTAGCAGTAAAGTGAGCTCTGCGTTGTTCAAACTAGCATTAACTATAACTGGATAAGTCGAATTATGTCCGAGAAACGCATACCTTAACCCGGATGGGAGTTGTTTCAGCTCAATTTTCGGAGCTTTTTCTTCTGCCCAAACTCTGTCGACTTGCAACGATCGATGCTTAGTCTGTGTCGATCGATGCAAGGTCGCGGCAGACACTTCTAACTTCATCACTTGCTCAGCAGAATCCATCAGTTTTGCATAGCAGATTGCAGGCTCGTCTTGTAGGTGTTCCAGCTCCATTATAGAGCTCAGTAAAGCTCTTTCTAGTGGATCTTCACCATGTGACTTGTGAAAGTACTCTGCAGCCAAATCACCTAGTGTGTCCACATAGAAGGTCTGTTTGTCGATGGTTGGTCTCTTCACCAGTTTGTCCATATCAAAACTCATCTTTAGATCACCCACATTCAGAATTATTCTACCTCCTTGGCAGTCAATCATCGCACCAGCACCAGAAAGGCCTGCCCAAAATCAGTGGATCCTTCGGTTCCTCTCCATACTGCAGAACCACAAAATCAGTAGGTCTCACACATTTACCAATCATTATAGGCACATCTTCTAGTACTCCTTCAGGGATTCTAATTGTTCTGTCTGCTAAGACTAGTGAGATCCTAGTTGGCAAGAAGTCAGTCATTCCAAATCTCTTAGCTACAAAGAAGGGCATAAGATTCACACTAGAGCCAAGATCACATAGGGATCTTTCAAACCTTTCCCTGTAGATGGCACAATCCAACACAAAGCTCCCTGGATCTTTCAGTTTCTCGGGAATTCTGCCCTCAACCACCGCACTACATACCTCCGTGATCATCATTACACTCTCCTCATAAGACCACTTACCAACAAGCAAATCCTTAAGACATCTCCTCAAAACAGGAGAAGTCTCTATAGAGTCAATCAAAGGCACTTCGACTTTCACCTTTTTAATGAACTCCTTGCATTTGGCATACTGTCTATCGTTCTTAGCTTTCCTTGAATTTTTGGGAAAAGGCACTTTAGGTTTGTAAACCCTTTCGCTCGATTGTTTCGGCTTTTCTGGTTCTGAATTCTCTGCATTCGCTTTGCGTCGATCGTCACTGGTGTTGTGTCGATCGTTGCTGGGCGACTTTGTTACGACAGGTTCTCCGTTTTCGCTTTGCAACGACCGTTTCTGAGTAGCGTCGATCGATGCATTGCGAATATCACGGATCCCATCTTCCAATTCTTCAATTTCTACTAGTTCTTCAACACTCAACTGCTTTTTCTGGCCAGGAGACAGCTCCTTACCACTTCTCAATGTTACTGCATTGCATTGATACTTGGTATTAGCATCAGTTCGTCCTGGGAGATATCCATCTTCCCTATGAACATACCCAGCAGTTCTTGCAACTTTAGCATCAAGCTCCTTCATGTGAGCGCTCAGGTATTCAAATTTCCCGTTCAGATCCTCATAGACAGTACCTATCTTCTTGTCGATGTCTGCAGCATTCTTAGTCTGACCTTTCAACAGTTGTTCCAACATAGCCTCCATTTTACTCTCATGGGTAGTAGCTACAAGAGGTTCTTGGTAAGAGGAGGATCCATATGTTCTCTGATTACCTTGCTGGAAAGGCTTCTGAAATCCACTAGTCTGTCCAAATCCAGAAGAGTTTTGATTGCTGTTGAAAGCACTCTTCTGTCCTCCATTGAAGAACCTATTCCCAGACTGATTTCCAAACATGTTTCCCTGGAAACCAGATCCTCCGATGTAATTCACATCCTCTTCCTGCTCTTCTCCTTCATCATTGATCCTCTCAACATCTTGAGCAAAGTGGACAGCTTTCTTCCCAGCTAGAAGATTGCAAACTGTGTCCAACTTAGATCTAATATCAGCTATTTCAGAATTCTCAATCTTTCCACCGGACTTCTTCCTTCTCTCATCAGTGGTCTTGCAGCTATTACTGCTTACCAGATTATCTATCAACTGCTTAGCTTGAGCAGGAGTCCTAGTGTTAAAGTTGGCATTGCTAGAGTTGTCCAACGCAGTCTGATATGGAAGATCTATTCCTCTAAAGAAAATGCCTAAAAGCGTTACCTCAGTGAATCCATGGTGCGGGCAGTCACGTTGGTATATCTTGAATCTCATCCAGGCTGTCTTAAGAGGCTCAGTAGGACCTTGGGTAAAGGTGAGAATGTCCTGCCTGGACTGATCAGAACGAGCATCATCATAGAAGTGACGCAGGAACTCACTCTTCAGGGCTGCCCAAGTAACAAACGTTCCAGATGGAAGTTGTTTCAGCCATGCTGCAGCATCTCCAGCCAGAGAGTAGGGGAAAAGCTTGAGGAACAGATAGTCTTGGTTAACTCCATTGTACTTTATTCCAGTGACTATGCCCTCAAACTCATCTATGTGATACATCGGCTGCTCACTTGGAGAGCCATGGAAGGCTTTCTGCCTCAGGAGAGAGTAGTAGACGGTTTTGATTTAAAAATCATTCCTCTCAAATTCAGGAAGTACAAGAGCTGACCGGTTAGCATGGAACTCATCCGGACGGTTATAGTCAGCCAAAGTCCTCTCATGGACTACCATCTGTCTACCATGGTTCTATCCTTGATTCTGCTCCTGCTGCGGCTGTGGTTGCTCTAGAGGATCAGGGATGACATTCCCCTCAGCATCTATCGGTTCTCCAGCAGCATTGTAAGGATTGTTGTGTCGGTCCCTCAGGACACCATGAGCATCAGGCAATATGATCACACGTTCAACAACCATCCTTTCTCTTTGAGCTCTTATGTTTGTCCTCTCTAGTCTAGCAAGTTCTTCAAGTTGGAGGTTTACGAGATTAGTGTTCGGATTACTTCTGGTATCACGCGTCTGCATAAACCGTCTGTAATCGCCAAGCAACGATCGATGCTAACAGTGCAACAATCGATTCAACTCCAATCGCCTAGTGTCGATCGACACAAGAAGTGCAACGGTCGATGCTATGCGATTATGAAACCTGCGACAGAGAGAAAACAGAGAAAAATAAATAAAAAATCAGTAAACAAAAATAAAAACAAAAATCCTAGTAAAAACCCTAAGTTCGAAGCTATCGAAGACTCTAAGAGTCCCCGGCAACGGCGCCAAAAACTTGATAGGTCTCGAGTTTTACCCTATACTAGCTGCAAGTGCACAGTATATCAATTGTAGTACTTAGGGATCGAATCCTCGAGGACTCTAGGCAACGATAGGATTAAGAAATTAAAGAGATTAAAACTAGGAGAAAACAAAAAGCAAATTGTATTGAATTACTTAAAAAGCAAGCGAGAAAGTAAACAGGTAGCAGGTTGTTGTTTGTAAGCAATAAACTAAGGGCACTAAGTCTAGGGCGTTCTCAGGAAACCAGACAAGCAGATAAATCATTCAGTCAGGATCTAATTAAACACAGTTCTAGAACTCAAAATACAGATATAGAATTAACCAAATTCCTTTGCGAGAATTTTCTAAGTCTAAGTGCAGCAATCCAAATTCCTTTGCAATTACTAACAGTTTAAACTAGCTTTAATTCCAAGTTTGATATGTTCACAATCTAATTAAACCAAATTCCTTTGCGAGTAATTAAATTGCTCAACCTAAATAGTTCAGATTTTAAACCACACTGTCGTGTCGTATTTAGCAACCTAAGATCTAGATTCTAATTGATCAGGTTAGAACTAGCATTAAACACAATTTAGTTTGAAGAACATCTATTGATGTGAATCCTTAACTGGATTAATTATATCTAGCAAGTCATGAAATACCTATGAGAAACCCTAAACCTAACTATGAAACTACTCAGACATAGATAATGTAAACATAATCAATGAATTCATAGAAATCATAAAAGAGATTAGAATATAAAAGGGGTTCGAAAACTTCTCCAAAACGAATGTAGTACAGGATCAGGTTAGCCCCCAAAAACTCTAAAAACTCTCTGATCTAAGTTATGATAGAGTATCAAAGCGTATAGTTAAAAACCTAATTAAAATAGCTAAAACACGTTTTGGGGCTTCTGTGTAAATATCTGGAACTTCTGGGCTTTTCTGCAATATCAACATACTTCATTAAACCGTCGAGTCTGGCCCATTCTCGCTGTGCATCGACCGTTGCAGGTGTGCAACGATCGACGCAGTCCTCAAATCTGGACAGTGAACTCTGTCTTCTCGGACCAAATCTCCAAAATCCACCAAATAGCTCCAAAATCTCCATTTCTGCTCCAAATGTGCTTGTACCTAATAAAACATGTAAAAGACTCTAAAAGAACACCAAAAGACACTAAAAAAAACTTATATCATGGTCTAAAACTAGTAAAAACCATGATATATCAACTATCTCTAGCTTCGTATTGTGACGAACTTTTCTCGTTTGACCTGCTCAGGTTTAATCGGTCATGTTCTTGCTTGATTGTTGACCGGTCAGCTCGACGGTCAGCGGATATCGGGAAAGGGGCGTTACACAAAGGATCCACTTATCTTGGGTAGAACCTTCTTAGCTACTGCCGAAGCGATGATTTACTGCAAGAAGGGAACAATCATTCTGAATGTGGGTGATCTGAAGATGAGTTTTGATATGGATAAGCTGGTGAAGAGGCCAACCATCGACGGACAGACTTTCTATGTTGACACTCTCAATGATTTGGCAGAGGAATTCTTTCATATGACACATGCTGAGGATCCATTGGAGAGAGTTTTTCTAAGCTTAGTACAAGAATTTGAGCATCTAGAGGACGAGCCTGCTATCTATTATGCTAGATTGATGGATTCGATAGAGAAAGTTATGCAATTGGAAGTGCAGGATGAACTAGTGCATCGACCGACTCATAATGTGAATCGATCGACGCACGTCGTAGCCGACTGGGCAAAGGAAAAAGCTCTGAAAATTGAACTCCAACAACTTCCATATGGGCTAAGGTATGCATTTCTTGGACCTAGTTGGACATATCCAGTGATTATTAATGCTTCCTTAAACAACGCAGAAACTTCCTTACTGCTGAGAAAGCTGCAAAAATAATGAAAAGCTCTTGGTTATTCTCTTGATGACATTTTAGGTATCTCTTAGAATCTGTGCATGCATAGGATACATCTTGTGGATGAGACAAAGTCATCAGTAGAGCATTAGAGGAGGTTGAATCCGAATCTGAAGATAGTGGTGAAGAAGGAGATTTTGAAACTGCTGGAAGCTGGAATCATCTATCCTATATCTGACAGTGATTTGGTCAGTCCAGTGCATGTTGTGCCTAAGAAGGGAGGCGTTACAGTGCTTAAGAATGAGAAGAATGAGCTGATTCCTACAAGGATTGTGGCTGGACACATGATGTGCATTGATTGCAGGAAGCTGAATGCTGCGACTAGAAAGGATCACTTCCCATTGCCTTTCATTGATCAGATGCTGGAGAGCTTAGCTAATCACCCATACTATTGCTTCTTGGATGGGTACTCTGGTTTTTTCAGATTCCATTTATCCAGAGGATTAGGGAAAACCACTTTTACTTGTCCCTATGGTAATTTTGCATATCGCAGAATGCCATTTGGATCATGTAATGCTCCAGCTACCTTCCATAGATGTATGATGTCGATATTTATAGACATGGTTGAGGACTTCATAGAGGTATTTATGGATGATTCTGCCTATGGATGACGCACCCACTGCATAATCTCCTCTCAGACAAGCTAATGACGTTAAAGAAGTGCTTGGTGGGAGGCAACCTACTGGTAAGTCTGTAAATATTCAATTTGTTGTTTTTGATTCAATTTACTTGGTGTTTTTGTTTTTGGTGTTTTTTTGTACAGAATGAAGTCTGTCACGTAAAATTGCCCTGCGTCGATCGACGCGGACTTGTGCATCGGTCAATGCAGGGGTCGGACTCTCGAGTGGTTTGTCTGGCGGATGGAGTGTAACCGCTGGTGAACGAAGATTTTCTACCATATGGATCGCAGTTCGGGCAGCGGTTAGTATCAAACCGCGAGGAAGCTAGCGCACGAACTGCGTCGATCGTTGTGGTCCTTGCGACGATCATCGCAGCAGTTAACCGGTAGAATTCATCTGAAATTGAATGGTAAGTTCTTTAACCAGAAATCTGATTTAACCGACCTGGTTCATTAAAGTCCCAATATGCGTCGACCGTTTCACCTGTGCGACGATCGACGCACTCCTTCACGAGGTAAATACACTATCTTTTTTCTTTCTTTCTTTCTCATTTCATTTTCCCCAAATCGCAAAACCCAAACCCTAAATCGCCTCTAACTCGATTTAGCTCGTTTCTCAACCAATTTCGGTGATTCCAAGCTCTAACCTACTCGATTTCCCCCCCCCCTTAATTCATATCTATCATCCATTTCATCAATTACAAAGATGCCTCCTAGGAAGCGCAAGAACATTCCAAATGATACAGATGTTCCTTCTGACTAGAACACTCGTGCCTCATCGCCTCCCATGGCTAATCCACGTCTTCCTGGAGAAATACAGCCTCCTTGGCCTAAGGGAGAGAAGGATAATATTCTGATGTAGAGGCAGTGAGAGAATGATCCCAAGACTAAGACAGAGAGCGCAGATTTCTCTGAGCGAGAGATATTTGAGGAGTGGTATGAGTATGACACATTGTTCTACAATGCCTGGGTAGATATGACGATGAAGTCTACACGGACTATGCCTATGAGATCTTATGATATGTATCCAGACTTGGTTAGACAACTGTTGGCTACGTGTCAAGTGTATTACAAGGATGATCATCGCAAGAAAGCACCTGTAGGGATCTTTACTTTCATGTGAATGGGCGTAAGGTACCGCATCTCTATTATGGATCCCTGCCGCATCTATGGGTTCAGCGTGGGGCCTATCCGCTGCGTTCTTACTGCTGATTCGGCAGATGCAGACATTCAGTTCTTCTGCTCCCATTTTGGTAATGATCACTATCACTCGCGTCATACCAACCAGACAGCTATCCGACATCCGGTCCTGAGGTATGTAGTCCGTGTTCTAGGAAACACGATATTAAGCAAATATGAGCCGAATAAGATGAGGAAGGCTGATGCTACTATACACTGGGATTAGCCACTTGTTCGAGGACACTGCTTTAGGTGACCCGGCGCATGGACTGAACATGGGAGCAGTCTTCGCAGATCATCTTTGTACTTTTAAGACTAAGGCATTTAAGGGCAAGAAGACTGAGTCATTGGACAGCCTGCTTACTCCCATCTTTCATCATTCAGGATTCCTACAGATGGAAGAGGCTTTGTGACCAAGAGACTGTGGATGGATGAGGCTCATCTGAGGAGCACTACACGGATAAAGGAGGGAAACCTTTGGGTTTTCCATGATGCGTAGGGTCGTGAATGGTGCGTTAAGCTTCCCTTACAGGAACTCACGAAGATTGAGGCGCTTCTAGATTTGAGCTTTCAGCCAAACCGGAACCTTCTACGCATAGTACCCACGATCGCCAACCCTCTTGGAGCTTCTACTTTTGGAGCTTCTACCTCTGCTGCTCCTCCACCTGTGCCTGCCCATGCTGCTGCAGCAGGTGAGTTTGTGCATATATCGTATCATGATCCACCTGTGGATCATGCAGAGATATCATGAGGAGCCTTCCAGACTATGTTGAATGACAGAGTGAAGGGCCTTTGGGAGATGGTGGCTAGCTGTTCTTGCAGATGCCAGCCGAGAGTTCATGTTCCTACACCTGCTCCATGATGCAGACGCTCTCCTACTCTTGAGACTAGTGATTCTGACCCTTATGCAGGCATCGATGATGAGTCTGAGTCTGATGAGATCTGATCATATTTCTTATTTCCTACGACATGTGGTTATGTACTCTTTCTTTCTTTTTTCTTTTTATTTTTCTTGAGTCATTTTGATGTTTCTTCTTGAGTCTATGTCAGTCCTTTTATTTTGGAACTGATGTACTAATGCTTTATATGACTATCTGGTTGCTTTGATTATGTGTTGTCTTTAATTTATGTAGCTTAGAGGTTGTGTTTTTGTGATTATTCACGGAACAATGGTGTCTGCAACAATTTACAGAAACAGACACGATGTGCGTCGATCATTGCGGTCTTGTGCAACGATCGATTCCCCCATTTCGAAACATGCGTCGACCATTGCACGACTTGAGTCGGTCGACGCAGATGTGAGACAGGTAAAAATCACATATCAGAAGTACATTTTCGTTCCTATTCATCTTTTACCAAACCTAAGCTTCGATTCCAGTGGGGACAGTGTGTTTCAAGTGTGGGGAGGTGGTACTGACATAATTTTTTTTTTCTTAGAGTCAGTTGAGTCTGTTTTATTGAGTCAAAACAATTAGTAAGAAACTATGACTTTTTGAGGAGATCACTACACTTGCAGGAACTTAAGTGACCATTGTATGATTTTGCAGATGATCTCTGAGTATTAGAAAACCCAACGTAGATCAGCCTACTGAGGACACCCATATCACTTCAGGTATTCAGAAAATCCACTACTGACTTCGCCCTTAACTTGACTTAATTTTTCTCACTTAGGGCATTGGTATACTTTGAGTCGGATTCCTCTGTTAGTTCTGACACACCTTGTAAACTTGTTTAAGTATGGTTCCCTTCTCCCCTTCCTTTAAAGTAAAAAAAAAAAGATATAAACTGCGGACAAGCTAGTAGCTTCGAGGTGATCATGGGAGTGGTAGAGACCCCCCCCCCCATTACCTCATGTGCTTCATGGATAGTGTCCAAAGTAGCACCCTGAATAAAAGGGGAAAATCACTGATAAAAAAAATGATACACAATGGGGAAAAATCAGATGTTAAGGAAGGAAAAGGAGAAAAAAGGAACCAGAAAATGATAGTATTGTGGTCAGATGCTAATAGAATAAGAGTCCATGTGTTCTCTGATCGATACTCCCTACGTGAAACCGCACTTATTAGATTATAGAAGTCAGTATGGTGAATATGAATGCTATGAATCTGATTGTGGAGTTTACTTAGGATACTTGCTAAGTGTGGGGGAAGTACATGTTGGTCTTGATATCTGCAGGTTCATTTTTCATGTAGATTACTAAGGGGAATCTGAGTGCAGTACTTCAAAGATGAAATGAGTTTCTGAAGTTTTCAAACTTGTTCTCCTCATCTTGGTTCTCTGTTTTGCTTGAGGGCAAGCAAAGGCTAAGTGTGGGAGAGTTGATATATCCTGGGTTTTAGGTGTTTTAAGCGATGATATAAGTATATATTTGAGTCTTTTGTACTATCTTTCGAGTCTTTTCGGGTGTTTTATAGGTTTGCACACGTTTGGAGGACTTTGGAAGATTATAGAGGGCAAAGATTGGAGCTGAAGCCGTGATGACAAGATCAGAATGTTTTGACCTAAGCATCGACCGACGCACATGTGAAACGGTCGACGCAGCCTCCCATCAAACAATTCTCGGCGGTTTAATGAAGTTTTGAAGATTTGCAGAATTGGCCCAAAAGTTTCATTATTTATAAAGAAGACCCAAGTGGTGTTTAGCACTTAATATTAGGGTTTTGAGTTTTATTCGGGCGACACTTTTCATACTTTTGGCTAGAGAGAGTTTAGAGCTTTGGGGCTGATCCGTACCTTGTAATGCTTTTGGAGAAGATTTTGAACCCCTTTTATATTCTCTTACTCTTCTTAATGCAGTCTATTTCATCCATGTTGTTTATTTCAATCAATATGTCTAAGTAGATTCATTTTTAGGTTTAGGGATTCTCATAGGGTTTTCATGGCATGTTAGATTGATTTAATCAGTTAAGGAATTCATAACTTGTTAGTTCTTCAACATGAATTGTTCTTAAAGCTAGTTTCTAACTTGATCAATTGGAATCTAGATCTTAGGTTTTTAAATTGACACGAAAGTGTAATTTGGAAACTGATTTATTTAGGTTGGGAAAATTAGATATTCGCAAAGAAATTTGGTTTAGCTAATTTGTGAACAAATCGAACCTGCACTTAAGGCTAGTTTAATCTGTAGGAATTGCAAAGAAATTTGGATTTCTAGGATTAAGACTTAGTAAATTCTCGCAACGAAAGTTGGCTAACTTTATATTTGTGTTTGAATTCTAGAACGGTACTTAATTCGATCATGGCTGATTGTTAGTCTGCATGACCTGATTTCCTGAGAATTCCCTTGACCTGACGCCTTTAGTATTGATTACAAAACTCGCTGCTAATTTACTTTCTGCTACTGTTTTATTTTCTTTTTGATTTATTGCTGCTTAGCTTAACTCAAGGCTTTATATTCTATCGTAAGAACTCTTTTCGACCCCTATATACTACATTTCCATTTGTACTTGCAGTGTAACTTAGGGATATTAAGCTTTGAGCATATCAACTTGCGATCAATATGGCAAAATCAGCTATGTGCATGGCCGGTGAAACACATCATAATCTCCAAGAACATGCTACTGCTCATAGTATTCCTATGGAACAACTACCTATCAGGTATTTAGACCTACATCTAAAGATCAAGAGTATGAAAAGAGTGGATTACAAGCCTCTTATTGACATAATAAGGATTCAGAGGCTCTCGTGGTCTAGTAAAGCATTGTCGTATGTTGTGAGGCTCCCGCTAATACAATCGGTGATTAGTCCACTCCTTAAAACAAAAATGTTGTTAATGAAAGTAAATAACAAGAGAAAAATCTAAAGCATCATTGTATCAATCCTAGAAAAAAATCTAAAACATCATTGCAACTGAAAAAATATTTGGTTACTTTTGTTTCAATATATTCTTAAGTATATATTATATATTAGATCCTAGATTATATTCTTTACAATGTGTCATTAACTACATAGATAAGTTAATTGAGGAAAACCATAAAGTACACTAATAAAAATATAAAGATATTAAGTCATTAACTACATAGATAAGTCTCAGCAACAAAATCCCAAAAAAAACATCACGCTAAACGACATAGAGAAAATGGGTTTATTAATCTCAAATCGACAATTCATGCGTAGTCAAGTGAATGTCATCGACGAATCTCCACTCTTCATATTTCCAATAACACGAATCACCCCTCTTTTGTCTCCTTGATCCATCTATAGAGTACTCCTACTCAAAATCTTTTGTTTTATTGCACGGGCAAAAAGGTAACTGGAGACATCGATTTCTCCAACATTTACACAAATATATGTGGTTTCTCGTAGCCCCAAAACACAATGAATTCTCATCTAGTGATCAAGTTAGCTCCTCTCATCAACGAAAAACGCCAAATTCAACATATTATCAATGTATTTCGCCAACTCACATCATCTCTCACTGGCATCATGAATTTTTGCCCTCCCTTCATCAATTAGATGAAGCATGAAGAACTCATACATACTTCTCAAGTAAATCTCCTCAAGATTCCCCATTTCATAACACCTTAACTGTAATGTTCGCATAGAGATGGTCTCAGGCCAATTTTGAAGCAAAAGATTAGCATATCGGTAAAAGTGATCCTCTCTCCCAACGTCGTTAAACCCACGAAATGCTACTCTTGCAGCATCATGATCAAGGATGATGTTAGAGATGACTTATGAGAGAATCAGATGAAGCTAACGATTTCTGAAAATGAGTGAAGGAGTTCAAAGTTTTATTTCCTTTATGTGGAGAAAATAACTCAACATTTAATGAAAAAACAGAGTAAGTTAACCATATATCATAAAACCGCTCATTGCATGATATTTACCATGATTAGTCTTGATTTGATGGGGGTCTGGATCATACATACTCTCTTTAAGTGCCAGAAGTTGTGTACAATTACACTCAATTTACATTACATTAACATGTGGCAAGTAACAGCTCCTCTCTCTCTCTCTCTCTCTCTCTCTCTCTCTCTCTCTCTCTCTCTCTCTCTCTCTCTCTCTCTCTCTCTCTCTCTCTCTCTCTCTCTCTCTCTCTCTCTCTCTCTCTCTCTCTCTCTCTCTCTCTCTCTCTTGAAATTTTTGTGCTGACAGATTTCAGAACAGAACGTCACACATCTACTAGAACATAATGTGACAGAGCTACTAGAACAAGACGTGATACATCTCCTATGACAGATAAAACAAAGGTTCGGAGATGGAGCTGATTCAGAATTTATGTGATACAAAGATTGAGACTTAATGTTAAGGCAGTTTGGACAAGCAGAACTGACACAAAGGTTGGGGAAGTTATGAATACAGTTCCAGAGGTAGTTTTTGGTACAACAGATAGTAGCTCAGAATGTAGCTCATGATGTACCTCAAAATAGGAAAACGAAAATAAATGATTATTCCTTATTGGTGGAGTTTCCTTTGTTTTAGGAAACATAGCCATGTGAGTTTAGAAGCCCAGAGGATGGAAAATCACGTGGGCTTATGGATGCTTAGGGTTTTGACCCTTTACTATATAAACCAAGAGACGGTGACTTGTATGTGGGTGCGTCTAGGGTTTATCGTGAGATGCACACAGGTGTGTGGCGATGCCCCACTTGAGAAGATTAGTAGATCTGATTGGTGGTTTGTCTATGGATTATCAAGCCATGAGAAGATGGTGTTGCACCGGTGCTGCCAGGTGATATTCTTTGTAGAGATCGTTTCCATAGTTTATCCATCTAGAAAAGAATGATAGGCATTGTAGTGTTGGATATCATAGCAATTGTAATTGCAATCCTGTTCTAGTGGATTTGTTTTGGACTAAATCCTGGGATGTAGGGAAACCGAACTTCGATAAAAAAAAACCTTATGTGTTATTTACATTATGCTCATTCTTACAAAAACACATAGATCTAGCCACATATATGTTCTTTCAATTGGTATGAGAGCGGGACTCGATAGAGAACCGATCTTATTTTCTAGTATGGTCCTGGATATGTGGTTAGATGGGTTGTAGTAGAGAGAGTTGATGTCATGGATTTGAAGATGGTTTCTGATTACGCTTTGTCACAAAGGAAGCGTTGTGTCTAAGAAGAAAGGAAAAGATACGCCTTGGTATTGATTGAAGTTTTTCATCGACTGCGTAGTTGGCTGTTTTCACCAATTAGGGGTTCGTCGTTGGCATTTGTGTTTGTTCTCGACAAAAAGAAGAGATACAAGGTTCGCTGAATGGGCCAATATGTCTAACTAAAATATTTACTCTGGTTGGCGAAAATTCAACATTTAATCCCAAGACTATTATAAGCTGTGAAGGTAGGTGGAATATTGACGGTGGAGATGCATGCACAAATCATTTCAGCATCAAATCCTATTGATAAATAAGAAATAGCCGAAGCTAAGAAATTAAGGTGAGGTAAGTTAAAGTGAAGAAAATTGAAAGGAAGAACGAGCTCGTCTATCAGCTTGGTTCTGAGACATGAGGGAAGTCACCAGTCAGTTTGTAAAGCAGTAGCAATTGACGACTAGTGTATGTAAAAAGCAGTAGCAATTGACAACTAGTGTAAAGATGGTGAAAGAAGAGGAAATCCTGAGATTTTTTTTGCATGAAGGATTGAGAGGGAAGCGTTTATATGTCTGTTTCGGGTATGTTAGCAATGGTGAGGATGCTTGTTCAGGTTTAGAGAAAGATCAGCTGATACGCCAATCAATTAAGGAAACTGCAAAAGTTTCAGGGAGCTGAATTAGAAAGCAAGGTGAAAGAAGAAGTTTGATCGCAGTGAGAAGAGTAAGAAAAATAACATAAATGCAGATTTTGACCAAATTGTCACAGTCTTGGTCTAATATGACATATTTTTATCTTGGGTCTGAACATAAAAGGAAACAATCATGAAAGTCGTGATTGCGCTTGATTCGTCTGAAAGCTATATGTCATGTTGAAAGTCTGTTATATATGGTGCTTGAAAGTTCGTGAATCTCACATGCTAGTGTGTTAGTGACACACTGATGGCAATATCTAGGACCTTAAGGCTTTCGGGTATGTTCTGTTTCTGGTTTTTGGAAGCATTGGTATGTTAAAGAAGTTGAGGATAGCACATTAAAAATTCACAAGGAGATGTTTTTGTTTTTAAAAGTTTTTAAAGGAAAAGAACAGTGTCACTGATCCGTTTCAGACATGTTTTAGATGTCGAAGTGGATCAGCCTACAAACAGAGCAGGATCATGATATGATGAAATGGATGAGATTCTTGATGAAGATTGTGTCTCAGTTGAGAGTTTCATTGTGAATTACGTGAATGGTTGCAGGAACTTCTCAAGGAGAGATTTGGAAGAGGAGTCTCACGTATGTCAAGATCTTCAGTCTTTAACTTTCATCAGAATTTCAAAAGCCTTGCCGTTCACTCATCTCAAAAACAGCTAACATCAGAAGGATAAATTAATGATGGAGAAACTCAGCTGCAACTGCGATTTAACTTTCTGGGTTTTGGAAAATCAAAAGAACTGTTAGATGAGAAAATTTTCAGGTCCGAAAATCAGAATAAACAAGAGCGAGTTGAAGAATTGAGATTCTGGGTTCTGAAGTTTTACTTGTGAGAAGCAAGTAAGGTGATCAGATATTGTTGTTTTGGCTGGAAATTTGTGTACGTTCTTAAAACCAGGGATTCTCTTATGCTTTCAGTTCAGACATTTTTCAAGCATAATTCTATCTCAAAATGAGGTGACGAGATACAAGAAACCCTGAAGGGTTAAGGTTGCTGGAGATTGTGCACATGTAGAAGACAGATTTGCCAACGCAACTTCAGAGCAATGTTTGAAGGATCAAAAATATTCCGATCTGGCTGAAACTTGGTGGTGAGCTTCTTGACACTATTATCTTAAGAATCAACGATGGGATTGAGATTACAATGGTTATTTCGAGGTTTATGCATGAATTTCCGAGACAAGTCTGTAGAGGAAATGATGTGTCCAGTATGATGAGAAGTTGTTGTTGAGATATTAGCTAGAACTTTTAGATGTTTATGAAACTCTCACTGCCTCTCTTAGTACGATCAATCTCTCATGTGTTTGTAAGCTTAAAACGAAAGAGACACACAAACTTTAACCAGTTCACGTTCCGAATCGGACTCGCTACGTCTGGCCGAGAAATACTCGGAAATCCACTAGAAAGGTTGATTACACTTAACCCTTAGAGACAAGACTGTAATTATCAGTTTGTCTCTCTTCTCCTTACTCTCTTAACCTAATGTCTCAGCCAAAGACTACCTTTTATACAACTTCAGTGGCACGCTCCTCTCTGTCTCTCTCTTCCAACCGTACTCTGTTTTTACAGAGGAAGAAGACAAGAGCATGAAACTTTAGAACGAGGTTAATTACGCCTCTGTCCTTAACGAGTTGTAGTATGTGCACGTGAACTCCTCGTGCTGATTTTCTTCTAATGGATGAGACCTTCTTCCTGGTTTAGAGTCTTCTTGACACTTAGGCAATAAATCAACAAAACTCCACCTTGTCGTAGTGTCAAAACCTTTTCTTCTTGCTTTCTAGTGTAACTTGATTTCCATCTCGGATTCTGATCCTCTGATCAGGCACTTGATACCCTGAGCCTCTGAAGTGCGCTCAGGAACTTGTTAACTGGTAACACCTTGGTGAGAATATCTGCTGGATTGAAGAGAGTAGATATCTTCAGCACCTTAACTTCTCCATCACTAATCGCATCCCGGATGTAATGGAATCTTGTCTGAATGTGTTTTGTTCTCTCATGAGGAAAAGAATTCTTGGCTAGTGCAATTACACTCTGTGAATCACAATGGATATCAACTGGTCCTTGTCTAAAACCCAGCTCATTCATCAGTTCCTTTAACCAAACAGCTTCTTTTGCAGCCTTAGTTAGAGCTATATACTCTGCTTCTGTAGTGGACAGAGCAACAACTCCTTGTAGGCATGATCTCCAGCTGACTAAATTTCCTCCTACTGTGAATGTATAGCCAGTGATTGATCTCCTTCGATCGAGATCTCCTGCATAGTCAGAGTCACAATATCTTGTTACCACAAATTCTCCTTCCTTCTTGTACTAAATCCTTGAACTTATAGACCCTTGAATATAACGAGAACCCACTTCACTGCTTGCCAGTGATCCATCAATGGTCTGCTCATGAATTTGCTGATAACACCAACAGGATAAGAAAGATCAGGTCGAGACCCAATCATAGAGTACATGATGCTACCCATTGCGTTTGTATAAGGTACTGACTTCATTTCATCAGCCTGCCTTTCTGCTTCTTCATATGTAGCTGCTTTAAGCTTCATGTGTGGTGCCAGTGGTGTTTTAACAGCTTTACATTTATCCATCCTAAATGTCTTCAACACCTTCTGCAAATAACTCTCCTGAGATAGCTCTAACAGATTCTTGTTTATGTCCCTTGTAATCTCCATTCCCAGAATTCTCTTTGCAGGGCCCAAATCCTTCATCTCAAATTCAGAGCTCAGACTTTCCTTCAGCTTCTTGACAGTTTCCTTGTTCTTTGATATGATTAACATATCATCAACATATAAGAGCAGGAATGTCATTTCCTCCTCTTATGTTTTCTTGAAATATATACAACTATCTCTCAAACTCCTTGAATAGCCTGTAGATTTCATAAATGAATCAAATCTTTGATTCCACTATCTTGGTGACTGTCTTAAACCATATAGAGATTTTCTCAGCAAGCAATCTTTCTCAGGTGATCTCTTATCTACATAGCCTTCAGGTTGACTCATGTAAATAACTTCATCAAGACTTCCATGTAGGAATGATGTCTTGACATCAAGCTGCTCCAGCTTTAGATTGAAATGAGAAACAGCAGATAGCATTAGACGAATAGTAACATGTTTAACAACATGAGAGAATATTTCTTGAAAATTTATTCCTTCCCTTTGTGAGTAGCCCTTTGCCACAAGTCTTGCTTTGAATCTTGGCTTCTCAAATCCTGGGATTCCTATCTTTCTTTTAAATACCCACTTGCATCCTATGAACTTGTGTTTCTTAGGCTTATCAACAAGATCCCAAGTGTCGTTTTTCTTTAAAGACATGATTTCCTCATCTGCTGCTTCTGTCCATAGCTTGCTATCTGTGTCTCACATTGCTTCTGCATAACTCATTGGTTCCAGAAAACCTCCATCTTCTGTCAATTTATAAGCGAAACCTCAGTCTCCCAATTCAACAAATCTCTTTCTCGGCTTTCTGGTTCTCTTGTCTCTATCTCTGGTTAACTGATAATCTGTGAAACTTGGAGGTAGGTAATCCTCTTCTGAGTCTGTCTCTGAATCATATTCTGAGTCTTCAGCTTGTCTTTGACCTAGAGATGATAGATCCATCTCTCTGTTTACTTCTTCAGAAGCTCCACCTTGAACAGTTTCTGTTGTAGTTTATGTTACAGTTTCTGTTTCAACATGAGCTTTAATCATTGAAACTTCAGGTTCCTTCTGTGGTGCTTTTGTTTCTGTGTTTCTTTGTTCTGAGTCTTTGAACATCAATTCTTCATTGAACACGACGTCTTTACTGATCACTACTTTCTTTTCTTCTAGCAGTCGTATCTTGTATCCATTCACACCTGATGGATAACCAAGAAACACTCCTTTTTTAGCTCTGGAATTTAACTTTCCTTGGTCTGAGTGAACATATGCAATACTCCCAAAACTTCTCAGGTTCTTCAGGTCTGGTAAGACTCTTGTCCATGCTTTTTATGGAATCTCATACTCAATTGCATAGGTTGGTGATCGGTTTATCACATAGACTGCAGTTGAGGCTGCTTCAGCCCAAAACCTTTTGCTTAATCCAGACTCACTTAGCATGCTTCTTACTTTCTCTATGATGGTTCGGTTCATGCGCTCTGCAACCCCATTTTGTTGAGGTGTGTAGGCGCATGTTTTGTGTCTCTCACATTCTTGTTTTCAGTAACCATCAAACTCTTGGTTGCAGAACTCTAATCCGTTATCAGTCCTCAGCTTCTTCACCTTTTTATTTGACTAGTTTTCCACCATTATCTTCCATTCAACAAATGTCTTGAAAGCTTCATCCTTCTTCTTCAGAAAGTAGATCCATACTTTCCTTGTAAGATCATCAATAAAGATGATAAAATATTGACAGTTTCCCAGTGAGTTTGGCACAGATGGTGCTCTCCAAAGATCAGAGTGTATGTATTCGAGCTTCTCTCTTGTGACATGTTTTCCTGACCCAAAACTTACTTTATGTGTCTTACCATAGACACAATCTTCACAGAACTCAAAACCTTTCACCTTATTCGCTTGTAGACTACCTTTCTTGACCAAGATTTATGTGTTTCTTTGGCTCATATGGCATAATCTATTGTGCAATAGCCTGGCTTCATCCTTGGAGCTTGTCACAACGTTGGCATTTCCTGTCAAGGTAATTCCCTGCAACATATATAAGGTACTTGTCTTTTTCCCTTTAAGTAGTGTCAAGCATCCTTTGATAACCTTTAATATCTTGTTCTTTGACTGAAACCAGCAGCCTTGGTCTTCTAGTGTTCCCATCGAGATTAAATTCTTGGACATACCTGGAGCAAACCTTACGTTTGTGAGCAGAACAGTTGAGTGATCATCATTCTGGATCCTTATACATCCAATGCCCTTGATCTCAGAATGAGTTTGATTTGCCATCTTTACTCTTCATGTCATAGACTCATCAAACTCCACAAACCAGTCCCTTTTTGGTGTCATGTGAAATGAACACCCTGTGTCCATGATCCATTCATCATCATTTTCATTGCTGTCTGCATTTGACTCTTCTACATTCAGAGCCGATGTATATGTTACATGCTCAATGACATTTGATGATTCACCCTTCTCTGATCCTCCTGACTTTTTGTTCCTTTCTTTCCAAATGAAGCATTGCTTCTTGTAAAGTCCCTCTTTACCACTGATCCAACATACTTTCTTATCTTTTGACTTTGATCTGCTGTGATGCTTGTTTCTTTCACTGCTTTTGTCTCTTTTATCTGATCTTCCTCTGTCTTGTACAAATAGAGCTTCAGAACCATTCTTACCCAGTTTTCCACTTGCACCAAGTTCCAACGTCTTAGATCTGATCGCTCCTGTGATTTCTTCAAGAGCAAGAGTTGTTTTGCAATACTTCAAGGTTTCCTTTAGCTGATCAAACCGTTTTGGTAAAGACATGAGCAAAACAATAGCTTGGTCTTCTTCTGGAACTGTAACTTTGACATTCTCAAGATCAGATATCAGTTTAAAGAAATCATCCAGGTTCTGTTCCACAGTCATGCTGTCAGTCATCTTGTACCCATATAACCTTTGTTTAAGATAGATCCGGTTGGGTAAATATTTAGCCATAAACAACTTATCTAACAGCTTTATCATACATGCAGCTGTTATTTCCTTTATGACTTTTCTGAGAACATGATCCCCTAAACTCAGTATGACTGTCGACCTTGCTTTTCCCTTCTTCTCTCTGAGACTTTTCTCCAAGAGATGTTTCTCCTTAAGGGTTGTCGCATCTGATTATGTCCCTGGTGTTGTACCTGTTTCAGCTGTTGAATCTGCAACGTCTGTTTCTTCCTTGTCTTCTAATCCTTCTAACAAACCCAGTAGCTCCAAGTAAGCCATCAGCTTTTCTTTCCAGAGCATATAATCGCCTTCACCATCGAACTTTTCAACATTTGAACGTGTAGATGCCATGAGAAGTGAGAAAGTTCATAGCTTTACACCAAAGATTCAACCTTTATAAATTTTGGACTTGCTTTATCACCAAAGCTTCAACCTTTACAAAGTTTTGACCTTCCTTGGATCCAAAAACTCCAACCTGGAGCTCTGATACCAATTTGTTGAGATATTAGCTAGAACTTTTAGATGTTTATGCGGAAACTCTCACTGCCTCTCTTAGTACGATCGATCTCTCGTGTGTTTGTAAGCTTAAAACGAAAGAGACACACAAACTTTAACCAGTTCACGTTCCAAATCGGAATCGCTACGTCTGGCCGAGATATACTCGGAAATCCACTAGAAAGCTTGGTTACACTTAATCCTTAGAGACAAGAATGTAATGATCAGTTTGTCTCTCTTCTCCTTACTCTCTTAACCTAATGTCTCAGCCAAAGACTACCTTTTATACAACTTTAGTGGCACTCTCCTCTCTGTCTCTCTCTTCCAACCGTACTCTATTTTTACAGAGGAAGAAGACAAGAGCATGAAACGTAGAACGAGGTTAATTATACCTCTGTTCTTAACGAGTTATAGTCTGTGCACGTGAGCTCCTCGTGCTGATTTTCTTCTAATGGCTGAGACCTTCTTCCTGGTTTAGAGTCTTCTTGACACTTAGGCAATAAATCAACAGTTGTGTTTGAATAGTAAAAAAAGTGGCCGTGATCTGAATCGTTACATGAGCATTCTAGACATATGGAACTAAGTTCTGGGAAAAGGAAAGATCATTTTCAGCTTGAACAAAAGGTTTGAGGAGAATCCACCAGACGGATGAATGAACAAGGCTTAGAAAGAAACTCTTGCTTCAGATGGAGTAATAATCATCGTCATGTCATGGAAAGAACCTGGTCGTCTTATGTGCAGGCAGTTTGTGGTCCAAAAGAAAATGTGTTCAAGGATATAAATTGTAGTTGTTATATCGTGCAAACTACATATTGATGCAATCAAGCAATACTGCATGGTAGTAATCATTCATGAATTGAGTTAAGCTGTATCATTCAAAGGGTAAGCTCAAATACGGAGGATAAAGTGCTGAAAAAAAAGGGTTGATGACACAGAATCGAAGACTTTATGGTTAGTTTGTGATTCTGAAACATAGGTGTCTGTGTGGTTCACGTATTTGTCAAGATTCAAGGACAATGTTATGTCTTCGGTTTATTAAGAATTGCTCTCAAAGTTGGCTGTTCACATAATTTTCTGGGTTAGTTAGCTATTCCATTGTTTACTTTGAAGTCATGAAGACGAAAGCTAAGTTGTTTTTCGTGTTGGAATATGTTTGTGGATCAATTTATTTCAATTGCTACTAATTGCCTTATGCGAGGTGTTTTGGTTAAAATAAAGCTAACTTTTTCCAAAAGTTCGAGTGAAGATTGAAGGCAATTTCGTCTAATAGGGAAGAAAAAGTCGTGAGCCCATGTGATCAACCAAGTAAAATGGATTAAGATTCATAATCATGACTGAATGTCGTTGTCATCGGATGGAGAGGGATGAAGCATTGGGCCACAATGGAACAGAGGTTCATTCAAAGAAAGCCTCATGATGGAGAAGCTCACTGAAGTTGCATCATGCAGTGTATGGTTAAGTCAGTGGCAAGAAGTTGCCAAGTATATTAAAACTGAGTTGCAAGGTCTGTTATGTTTGTGTCTTTTGTTAAAACAGACAGAGATTCAGTAATGAAAATTTACGACAAAATCAGAGGACTTGATTGAAGAAGCTGGTGCATGATATATAATGAAGAAAGGAAAAGCTACTTTGTCAGTGGAGTTGCTAGAAGCTGATGGTGATCGTGTGATGGTTGCCTGCAGCTAAGTTTGACTTCTATGGTGATATACATTTGTTGTGAGCTGAAGTGTAAGCAACTCTCTAAACTCACGCCGGCATAAGGTAGTTTTCGGTTCAGCGAAGAAAAGGATTTTGGGTTGATTGAAGATTATGCAGATCAAGATTTTTTCATCAACGCTCAATGGTCAAACTAACAGGCCTGAGAATATATACTGGCGTATATGGTATCTTGCATGCAAGAAAAAGCAATTTTTGTGGAATGAAAGGATTAAACTTTCCAAATGAAGAGATGAAACGAGTGATACAATAGACTACATCGAGTATATTGCAGCTACGCTCCACCTGCAAACTAAAGAGAGATTATCATCTTATCTCTGTAAAACAGATAGTGATGGTTATTAAGGATATTCCATGGACATGAAGATGACAGCAAAGGAGAATTGCAGACACAAGATATAAAAGAGATAGCTAGAGAATTTCTGAGAAAAAAGATAAAAATTCTGTTGTTTCTTTACCGATTTCAATTGAGATGGTAGTAGATGCGTGAGATAGGTGTAAAGCATGTATTTCTCAAGCAACGATTAGCCTTTCGGTATTCAAACTGGAAAGGCATGGAAGCTTTTCAGTAACGGAGGAATATTGTTTAGAATCGGAAGCTAGGAGGCTTGAAATTTCGACACTGAATGAGAAGTATGATCCACAGTTGAATTGCTTGAACTGAGGCAAATACATTAAAGTAGCAAGATTATGTGATAACCGAACTAGTCACAAGTAGTTGAACCGGGTTGATCTATGACCCAATTGATTTGATGGTTCATCATCCGGTCTGGTTTTTTTTGTTGATTTTGTAGAAGATTTATTTTAAAATAATCGAATAATTCCTTAAATAATAAAATATTTTACTATTAAAAAAATATACTAAACAACCACATAAATGTAAAAAACATTTTTAAGAAGGAAATGAAAATCAGTTGATATAAAAAGGAAGATCTAAATTACATGTATTTTAGGTGAAGGAGGAGGTGAAGGTACATATTTAGGTCTACCGGAGTGTTTCAATGGTTCCAAGAAGGAACTCCTAAGTTTCATACGAGAGAAGCTCCATGGTAGGCTCAATGGGTGGTTTTCAAAGATGTTGTCTCAAGGAGGTAAGGAAATTATTATAAAGTCAGTGTGCCTTGCGCTTCCAATTTATGCTATGTCGGTGTTTAAGTTGCCTAAAGACCTATGTGACAAGCTCACAAGTGCAATAATCGAATTTTGGTGGAGTAATGGCAACAACCGAAGGAAGATATCTTGGGTATCTTGGAAAAATCTGTGTAAAAGAAAGGAAGAAGGAGGTATGGGTTTCCATGACATCGCGAGGTTTAACCAAGCTCTCTTAGGGAAACAAGCATGGTGGATCTGGTCACAACTGGAATCTCTGGTAGCATGAGTCTTGAAAGCGAGATATTTCAGAAATGGGAACTTCTTGGACTGCAGTGTAGGATCTAGACCGTCGTTTGCTTGGCGAAGCATTATACATGGCCGTGAGATGATGCTAAAAGGTCTGGTCAGGAAGATCGGCGATGGAAAAGATACAAATGTATGGGCACATAAATGGGTGATCGATAAGCTACCAAGGTATCCCTGTTACAAGGAAAATCAGCCTGTGAATTTGTCCTTAATGGTCTCTGACCTCATTGTACCTCAAACCAACCACTGGAACACAAGCATGGTTTGTGACACTTTCTCTGATCATGATGCTCACTTGATTCTTTCAATAAAACTACAAATACAGGGGGCAGACTCTGGTCAATGGGGATTTACGAAATCGGGACACTATTCAACGCAAAGTGGATATCGACTCTTGGACTTGATACAGGAGGATCATCATGGGCAGACCCGAGGTCTGCCACCCATAGAGAAGCAACTCTGGAAGAGCATATGGAAGCTCAAAACACTACCTAAGATCAAGCATTTCTTCTGGAAGGCTTTATCGGGTGCAGTGGCAGTCAAGGAACGTCTAAGATCAAGAGGCATTCAAGTTGATACAACGTGTATGCGATGTGGTAATGCTGCAGAATCAATTAGTCATGCCTTTTTTAACTGTGAAGCGGCTACTGAAGTATGGGAGACTGTAGGGATTAAGCTTCCACCAGCAGGTTTTTCTTCAAACTCAGTATTCTTGAATGTTCACTACCTGCTCAGATGTATGAAAGACAGGGCATTGTGTGAACGGACAAGACGCGACATCCCATGGGTCATATGGCAAATGTGGAAAGCACGTAATGTCCATGTTTTTGAGCAAACCAGTCTTAGTGCAGAGGCGATCGTAGCCAAAGCTTATGAAGAAGCTGATATTTGGTTTAAAGTTAACCACGAAGATAATCTCGAGACTGAAACAGCTCCACATAGTGTCCCTCAACAACCTTGGCGTCGACCACCGTATGGAATCAAAAAATGCAACGTAGGAGCTAGGCCTAGGCGTTCGGGTACCCGTTCGGATTCGGTTCGGGTTTTTCGGGTTTTCGGGTTTTCGGGTTTAGAAATATAAACCCATTCGGGTATTTTAGAATTTCGGTTCGGGTTCGGTTCGGTTCCATTCGGTTCGGTTCGGGTTCGGGTACCCGAAAAACATAAAAAAACAAATAAAAGTTAGTTATATTTAAATAAAAATTCGTTAAATTTTGATAAATATAACAAAACCCTTCATATATTTTGTTTATTTTTGATAATTTAGTTATTTTAACCTAAAATAACTAATATATTTAAGTTTATAATTGTAATTTTGGATAATTTTGTTATATTAAGTCTAAATATAATTTATATTTTAGGTATATAATTGTAATTCGGATATTTCGGGTACCCATTCGGTTCTCGGTTCGGGTCGGGTTCGGGTTCGGTTCTTCGGATATAGGAGTTTAGGACCCGTTCGGATATTTTGACGGTTCGGGTTCGGGTTCGGTTCTACTTTTTCGGTTCGGGTTCGGTTCGGTATTTCGGGTCCGGGTATTATGCCCAGCCCTAGTAGGAGCCTCATGGTCACATCATACCCAAAATGGGGGAGCAGCGTGGGTAGTTCGAAACTCTGAAGGTGAGGTGCTCTGTCATGGTCGTCGATCATTCGCGCAACTGTCATCAAAAAGAAACAGTGAACTTCAAGCTCTGTCATGGGCGGTTGAGAGCATGAAACATCTCTGGTTCAACAATGTGATCTTTGAATCCGATCTTGAACTTGCTCGGGAGATCATGACTACTCAACATCTTTACCCAGATCTCCAAAGCCGCATTGATGCAACACTAGTATCTCTAGCCTTTTTCATAGCTTTAGCTGTGAACATGTGGTGTCAAGCCGGAACATGGTTGCAAATGCAATAGCAGAAAGTGTGATTAAAGACTGCAGACTATTCCAATCGTATGTCGCACGGGGTGGTCCCTCCTGGCTCCGTCAGCTACTGCTACATGAAAGTACTGCCGCGCACCAATCTCCTCTTATGCCCGGACATTAGTCTCTGGTGTTAGTTGATGGGAATAGTCTCATAACCATTATAATGGTTTCTCGTTTCCTACTCTTTTACTGATTGATACCTACTGGTATCTTTATGCTTTCTCTTTTCTTAGTTTTTGTTTCATAAAATCCTTGTACCGCCCTCTGGGTGGATTTGAACTTCACCATTTCTTTTGGTTTGGTTGCTTGATTGATGACATAATAATACCAGCGTTAAAAAAAAAATTACATGTATTTCATCTATTTATTCGACATTTAAAATTTAAAAAATATTGGTGTAAAATGCAAAAGAGAAAAGGAGTATAAGGAAACATATGAACATATGATAAAACTATAAGGGGTGAAATGTCAACTCCTGAAAATGTCGTCCTCATCCGAATTTGGACGAGTAAACAGAAAAGGACGTGTTTTTTTTTTTTTTAATCGACTCTTGACCTGAAAGAAAAAGCTTTCGCAAGGGAAGGGGAAGGTGAAAACCTTCCTCCCTTTAATAAGATTCAGTGCCTCCAAGATGAGCCACGGAATTGATGGTTTACGAAGCGAAAGATCGCCTTCCGCTCGACCTTTCGCCATCGATTCATCTTCTTTAATTCTCACTGCTGAACACGAAGACTCTATCTGGAGTGATTATACTTTAGACCTCTCCTTCTTGTCCTCCGATGATTCTCTATCTAACTATGTGGAGACAACCAAAGGTAACTCAAATTTTGGTGTTTGTGAATTTATGCCATGTGTTTTGGATTAGCGGATGATTGGGAATATAGATACTTGTCAATTTTGCAGAAGGACAGCTTTTAGAGGACAAGATAGTCTTGCTAAAGTCCTCCACTGTTTCTGGTGATGACAAGTTGGATCTGTCCTGTGCCAACACAACTGTCATGTCTGAGAAATCTTCTACAGACTCCGAGGAAGATTCTCCTTGCTGGATAGGAATAAATTCTCACAAATCTGTGACGTGCAAGCGTTCTACTGATGATCTTAGTGGATTCCATCGATTGAATCCTCTGGCACCTCACTTTGTACCATCCACTTGTAAGAAAAATGTTGACACGGATGGGAAACAATGTGGAGAGAATACTTCTTCTTCAAATTTTCCATCATCGTCGGGAGAGTTCAACTTAACCGAAGATGGAAGAGACGATGCAGGAAATAGGACAAGCATCCTAACCCACATTGCAGATGAACATTTGGATACTAGAAATGAATTGCAGTCGTCGAAAAGGTTGGATCCTTTGGCCCCCGTTTTTGTTCCCTCTAGTGCAAAACCAACTCCTTCCGCCCATGTGAAGCAAGGATCTTTTGAGACAAATGCACATTCAACTTCTGCTCTAACTTATTCAGATAATAAGTCGCTAGGTAAGGTCAAGGTAGATACATCTTCTGGAGAGGCTGGTCGCATTCATAAATCAGGTTCGACATCTTGGTTTGGATCCGAATTTGGGATTACTGAGTATGCAAAACTAGGAAGCTCTAGCAACAAGTCTCCTGGTCAGCGAAGATTAAATCCATTGGCCCGTCAGTTCTCTCTTGCTGATACTAAACCAAAAGCATATACCTATGAGAAATACCAAGCTGCAGATGATTTATCACTTGTGGCAAATACTACCAGTCTAACTGGTTATACAGAGCATAATGTAGTAGATGCACAATCCTCAGTATATGTGGAAGGTTTCCTTCCCAACATGTCACGTGAAAGTTCTTCACTTATATCTCCTACGTCAGAAAGTAACTTTGGGTCTACTAAGTGGTTTGCGGTGGAGCCAAACACTACACTTTCAGTAAACGGTAACCAAGATTATCAGCATCCTCTTCCATTTCACGTCGTAGAAACTGCAGCGAGTTCATCTTCTAGCGATGTGAAAGCTTTATCTGGCTCATCTCCAAAGATGGATGTGAAGAAACTACTTACAACTATTCATGGACTGTCAGAGTTACTAACACTTGCACATGGTTCAGAATCTTCAGATGTACCGGATGCAGATGAGGTTGATCTCATAAACAGTACTGTTCAGAATCTCAACTCGTACATCAAAAAAAGGCTTCAGGAACAGGCTGTGAATCAAAGCGTCCTACCACACAATTCATATGATCTAAAGCTTTTCCCTAACAAGAATACGGTATGTTGTTCTACCTGTTTTAATGTATATATTTTGGTAGTTTAAGCCCCATGAGATTTCATTGAACATGGAAAGCACGTTACATTCGCGTAGAACATAGGAAATGTAGCATCATCTCTTGTAGAATTTACAATTGTGTTAATGAGCCACCATGATTCCAAATCTTCTCATATTAGCTATCGATTAGAGACCTTCAGCTTCCAAGGACAAACAATATGACTGTCGACCTTGATGTTAAAAGGAAGGAGAAATACTCTGTGGTCTCAGGGGAGACAGTCCCAGATTCTCGTTTGTATCAATATGGTGTGACCAAAGATAACGGCTTTGGTCAGGTATGATTTTCTTCTTTTTTTCTGCATACTTGAGATGTGATATTTGGTGTTTATCGGGAGGTAGAACTTTGGATTGAATAACATGCAGGTTGTTGCTACAAGTGGTTACCAACAGAATCATCTAGGCGAGGAGCAGATTAACCAACATGCACTGTTCTATAAAAGCTTATGGCTGAAGGCTGAAGCAGACAGGTGTTTGATGGTATACGAGACTTCTCTTTCGAATCCAGGTTCTTGAGGATATTAGCAAGGTGACATCAAATCATCCATAATACGTACACATCCTTGGATTTTAAATCCAGAATGAAGTGTGAAGGGCATTTACATGTCAGATTGCTGAGGCTTCCACAAGGTCCTCTAGAGCATTTCCTTTCGGTTTTGCAGGTCAGCATGTTAATATCAAGGAACAGCCTCTGGATCTCCAACTTCTGGATGGAGACTGGCATACATAAATCGTTTCCTAAGTAGTGGCTGACATGGGATGTGAGTAAATGGTCACAGAAGGATGATGTTGGTGCTCTCTTTTTTTACCTGTCTCTTATATTTTATGGTTCTAATCCTTACTGATCAAACTTATCTTTCTCTTGCCAGAATCTGGGTACTGTTTGGTCGTGGAGCCTTTTGATTGCTGAAGATTTCAATGTTCTCTTGTTATGTGGTCCTGATCTTGGATGATCAGATGTATAAACAAATTTGTGTCACTCGTCTTAAGTATGTCATCACTCTTTTTGTAATATAGTCCTATCTTTACAAACTTGCCTATAAATATAGACATACTTAACTTAAGTCACTCAAGTCTTACATTTGATCAGAGAAAGTAAAGAGAAAATGATCTAAACGTAAGGGAGAGAAAACCGTGAAGAAATCAATAATGTTCCAAGAAACAAGTGACGGAAACAATACGAAAATGCCTCGGCAACTCTTATGTTATGAGTTCTATAATGGCTGAAACAGTATCTCCATCACTGGCCTTTAGAGCCTTCACGACCTTGGCCTTAGAGACACCTACTCGAGTCATCACAAGATCAATGTCCCTGGCTTCAACGCCTGTGTCATCAACATCTTATCTTCTTGATCTGCTTGTGAAACGGTCCCAGCTTCTGAAGCATCATTAGGGATCATGTCAGGCATGAAAACAAAAATCCAAAAGAACACAAAAGTTTCTCTTCAAAGAAGTGTAATCATAGAAAACGACACCACAAGCCCCAATGCAAAAATCGACATTATTTTGCAAAACTAGTAGTTGTAACTAGCCATGGGCATTCGGGCAATTGGTTCGCTTACGGATATTTCGGTTCTAGAGATTTAAGTCTCATCGAATATTTATAAATTTTTTGTTCGGTTCCAGTTAGGTTATTGGCGGTTCTGGATCGGTTCAAATATAGAATTTGAGGAATCATAAAATACCCGAAAAAATTCGGCTCTTAAACGGTTATGGCTACCTAGAACCAAAATAGTAAAAATTATACTTGAAATTTAAAAAATACCTGAATTAACACTAAAATACCTGAAACCGAACCTGGATGTCAATAAATTACTAGAAATTCAAATAAAATTCCTGAAATGACCAAAAACTATCTGGAACCGAAATCCGAAATGTCAAATGCCAATAAAATAACTGAAATACCAATAAACTACCTGAAATTATAATAACACTAATAATATACGAGTAAATATATATATATATATATGTTCGGATATTCGGTTCTTTATTTCGGTTCCCGACTAAAAACCAGAACTGAACTGATACACGGTGTTCTCCAATCTCAAGAAGCATCGTATATTTTGGCCGGAACCGGAAGTGAACCGAAATTTTTGATCAGTTCCAGCTCTTTTTTCCCAGGCCTAGATTTGTAACTCAAGCTTGATACAGAGATACGTTCACCAACATTCCTAAACCACCTGAAATTAACGCATGCATTCTGGTTAAAATCAACTGATCAAACCGGAGGGAAAACGAAAAGTATAAAAGAATACCTTCGGTGTCATCATCATTAGAATCATCATCTTCTTCCTCACCGTATTTCACGTCCTCCACAACAACATCATCTTCTTTTTGTTTGCACGACAAACTATCTCAAAATCGACAACATCTTCGTTTCTCATTAGAAAAATTGAAGACGGAAACTAACCTCCAGTTTCAGTATCTCTTTGATGGATTCAATCAGATTTTACTAATATTCCTCTTCCTCCACAATTGCTCTAGACATTTTTCATCCTTTTCTTCTTCTTTAACAACACAAATACAGCACAGCAAGAAGAACCAAAACTCAGTGACAATGAAATAAATAAACTTGTCAAATCCTAGTCAATTATAATGGTCTAAGTTTAAAGACCAATGGGCCTCTTCACTCCCAAATCTTGATCATTGTTTCTTCTCCAATATGACTTTGAGCGCCAATCACAAATGCCATTTTAGCAAATAAACTAATCTGGCTTGCGATTTCTTTATCAAATTGTCACTCATAACATAGATTCCCCATTGTATTGTAATGAGGTGAGTTTAATTTTTTAAATATTAATAATTCATAAAAAAATATTCTCCCCAACTCACCCGACGTCGTTTCCAATCTTTAGATTCCTATCCACTGCCTCTTCTTCTCGAGCGAATATCGAGCCCGAGCGAGCCTTTTTCACCTGATTCTCTTCACCCTCCTCCCCTTTTAGTTATCCCAATCTGAGCTCCCCATCTTCCCGCCGGCCATCGGTTCATTCTCCTCTCTCCTTCCCCACATCGTTAAACCATTGAATTTGGGAATTATTTGGAAAATTTTAGGGTTTATGAAGAAATTTCTTGAATGCATATTTGGTTGTTATTAAATTATGCATGGGTACTTTTCTTGTTGAATTGTGTTGCAACTTAGGTAAATTAGAGCTCGAATCCAATAATCAAGTCGATTTCTGCTCAATTTCTGCTCGATTTCATGTCCAGATCTCTGTAATTAGTCTAATTGGTATGTTTGGTATCACTAAGAGTTGTACCCGTTGGACCAAAAATACCAGTTGGACCGAGAATACCATTTTTAACATAACATTTGTATTAGTTTTACCAAAATGGCATTATTTTTAATTGAGTTTTAATTTAATATATTTACAGGAGGCGATGAAGAAAATCAACACAATCATATATTTTGACTATGGAGTGTGTTATTCAGAAGAACATGAATGGATTTCAAGTAATCATGTATACGCAATATCGATGAAGACCTCATCTTTGGAGGAGATAACTTATTCGGTGTTAGTAGATAAGATACACATGAAGGTTATGATTCTAGTTATGATAGATGGATCCATGTGGAAGCTGAAACTGACTTACAGTCAATCTAAAGCTCGGAGAGATTCATATATTATAAACGACGAGGATGTTTATGTTTATTTAACGACAGTGGATAATGAAGGACTTAAACCTGTTTTGCATGTGGAGTTATCTGACGATGTGGAAAACAATCTGAGGGTCGAGCAACTTTCAAGAGTGGAGCGAAGACAGTTGTGTGAATTATGGGGAGGCGGTTTCAAATGGCAGAGTTGATGTTGCTTATGATCTACATGATACTGGCATCCTATCTATTATTGAAAAGTTGTCGGATAATGGTGTTAATGAAAATGTTGGTAATGATGATTGTAAGAATGCATCACACGACCAATTGGTGGATGTAGATAGCACGTTGGGTAACCATATGTATGCTGGTATGGACTCTGGTATGGATGCTAGAGATGAATATGTTGAGCTTCCGGCATTTGTACAACCACCGAGTCAGTATGTGGAAGAATGGGAAGATGGTATGTGTATTGAATTGCATCAAGAATTTTGTTCTAGGGAGACAGTGCAAGATTTAGTTAACAGAGCTGCAAATAAGAACTACTTTGTGACTGAAAATATTAAGGCGGATACGGTGCGACTCATGCTGCGTTGCCGACAATCTTCTAAAGGTTGTAAATGGTATTTACGATCTGCGAGAAATAAGCAATCTGTATATTGGACTGTCAGAGTATACATAAATATGCATACCTGCTCTCGGGTTGTTGCGACTACAAGCAATAGTAAACAAAGAGGTTCACAACGATTAGTAACAACTATTTTTCATGATGACTATCATGGTCAAATGGAGACCCCAACCCCTAAAATCATCATGAGTATTGTAGAAGGAAGACTTAGTTTGCCGGTTTCCTATTCTACCGCCTTGAGAGGTAAAAAACAACATATTTGTGATGTACGGGGGAGTCCTGAAAAAAGCTACAAGATTTTTTTTTTATATGCACGAGTTAGAGAAGGCCAATCCCGAGACAGTGACAAATGTGGAATTGGATACAGAAAAAGTCCAAGTACCTATTCATCGCTTTGGGTGCTAGCATTGAATTGAAGGGTTTAGAGAAATGAGGAAAGTGATAATTGTGGATGAAACTTTTCTTAAGATTGTATATGGTGTTGTGTTAGTTTTTGCAACAGCTCGTGATCCTAACCATCATCATTACCCAATTGCGTTTGGTGTAATTGATGGTGAGAAAGATTTTAGTTGGGACTTGTTTTTTAGAAAGTTGAAAACCGTTATACTGGAAATACATGGATTGGTTTTTATGAGCGACAAAGACATTCAAGCATCATCAAAGCAATCGAGAATGTGTATCCGAGCTCAAAGCGTGGGCATTTTGTATATGTCATTTGTCCCAAAACGTGAGAGGAAAGGTGAAGATTGACAAGGACATAGTTGCGTCGAATTCAGGGACTGCGCACATGCATATACTCAAAGTGAGTTCGACCTACTCTATAATAATTTTGATTTATGATCTGTGCTCAAAATATTACTTGATTAATACATGGGCCTTGGCATATTACCGAAAGGTTTATTTAGTGTCGCATGAGACACATTGGAGCATTCCTGCTGAAATTAAAGAACAATACCCCTTGCCGTCGGAGTACACCGCCAAACCAGGAAGAAATAAAAAAGTGTGGTTTCCATCTACCAGAGAACGGCGCCAAAAGAAGACAAACAAGTCTGTTTGTGGCATAAAATTAGAGAGGTGGTTGCAGTCATAAAGTAACAATGAGGAAACTTAACTTGTATTTGTCATTCTTTTTTCGTGAACCATTTCGGTTTGGTATTGAACCATTTCAGCTTGTTCAATTTTTTTGTGTGTCTTATTAGTACAACAAGGTTTAACTATGTTCAAGTGAGACCAAAATTGTATTTGTCAAATTAACAAAACTTTATTCGTTAATTTTTCTATAAACATGAAAAATTCTCTACAAAAATAATATAAGATTCAAAACACACAAATATACTATTTTAAATCAATAGTGAAAATATATTAATTTTTCAAGACACAATTGTGATTTCACAAAAACACCCCTTGTCTTGTAGTATTAGGAAGACTTGGTTAGTGATCACCCTTTTATGATGGGAAAAAGCTGAAAACTATGATCTCGTGCAAACAGTTCAACGAAAAAAATCATAAGTGATATTTAATATTGAAAGACTATATGTCCAACTACAATATAATATTCCGTTTTAAAGTCCAACTACAAATACACAAAAACCACCAAAAAGTACAACTAATAAGAAGAGCGTACAATTGTACACTAAAGAACAACTACCACATATTCCACATAGAAACACGTGGGAAACTAAAAAATAAGAGAAAATTTTTAAATAAAATAAAAATAAAACTTTCCTCAAATTTTTTTTGTAAACACTTAATATCCTTCATTTTCGTGTGAGCGACGAAGAGAGAGAGAGAGAGAGAGAGAGAGAGAGAGAGAGAGAGAGAGAGAGAGAGAGAGAGAGAGAGAGAGAGAGAGAGAGAGAGAGAGAGAGAGAGAGAGAGAGAGAGAGAGAGAGAGTCACGATTTTGATTCAAGATTTCCAACTCAAAAACGGAGGTAAGTGTTTACTTGAATTTGCGATTTTCACACAAAAATTAGACCTAGGGTTTTCGAATTTGCGATTTTCAAACCAAAATTAGACATACACTACAAGAAAACATCACTTTTGCCACTACAATTTGCAACTGCAAATACTGTGGCAAAATACAGCGACCGAATAGTGACTAATTTACAACTAAATACCTACCATAAATATATTGTCGCAATTTAGTGACAATAATGCAACCAAGATATGTTGTCCAGTTTAGTCGTATTTTTACGACAAAATTGTGACTGTCTTACAACTAAGTATTTTAATTGCAAAATGGTGGCAAACTTAACCACTATTTTGCCACTATAAGATGAAATCGCAAAATGTTAGTCGCAAAATAGTGGCAATATAATGTAGTCACTCTTAAGTGGTAAAACTTGCGACTAGGTTGCCACGACTTGGAGTTGTGAAGAAATAGTGGTAATTTAGTTGCATTTTACCATTACAAACTAAATACCACATTTTCCACGTTTTTGTTAGGTATACCAAACTTTTGCCACTAAAATATCACAAACTTAGTCGCACTGTAGTGGCAAATTGGTGGTAAATTAGAGGCAAATATTTCTATATATACCCAGCCACCGTAACTCATTTTGAGAGTGTCAGACATATAAAGAACGAAAGAAAAAAAAATTGGAGAGAAAAAATCGTTTTTAGTAAGAAAATGGCAGGATATTACAACTATCCTAATTCACAAGCATGGATGTATAATCGAAACGATGTCGAGACGAGGAATCTTTTGGAAGTGTTTTAAGCCGGGGTTTATCAGTTCATGCGATTTGCAAGTAACCAACCAATAGCACAGAGCAGTCGTGGTAAGTTCTTTTGCCCTTGTAGTAATTGCAAAAACAATGAGACTCTTCCAGAAAAGAAAATTTGGGCTCATTTGTATAGCAGCGGATTTATGCCAGATTTTTATGTTTGGTATAAACATGGCGAAGAATTTAATATGGATTTAGGCACGAGTGATGCTAATACAAGTCATCATATAAGTGGGAGCCGAGAAGAAGTGGGTAATGTTGTTGAAGATAGATTTGTAGATATGGTGAATGATGCATTGCGTAACCCGGCTAATTTTGATAACTATCACCAAGAAAGTAGTTATCAAAATGTAGATGGATATTGCCATGATCAGGGGGTAGTTTTTACGACATGTTAGAAGCTGCGAAAATGCCATTATATGATGGTTGTCATGAAGTTCACTCCCAGTTATCTTTAGCTTCTGAATTCATGAACATTAAGGCGGATCATAATATGAGTGAAAAGTGTGTGGACAGGTGGGCTGAATAGTTCACACACTATTTGCATGAGGCAAACAACACAACTGGTTCATATTATGAGACAGAAAAATTGATGCGGAATTTAGGTCTCCCATTTTATACAATTGATGTGTGTGTTAACAATTGTATGATCTTCTGGAAAGAAGATGAAACGTGGGATGAGAGTCAATTTTGTAATCATCCGAGATATCAGCCTGACGAGGGACGAGTTCGAAGGAACATAATACATTAGTCGAATGTGGTATTTACCCATTGCTGACAGACTGAAGAGAATGTATCAGAGCGAGAGGACTGCAGCGTCGATGAGGTGGCATGCAGAGCACACAGTTGAGGAAGGAGAAATGAGTCATCCATCTGATGCGGCAGAGTGGAGTAACTTTCAGCAACAATATCCTCAGTTTGCCCAAGAGTCTCGTAACGTTTATCTAGGTTTATGCACAGATGGGTTCAATCCATTTGGTTTGTCTAATAACTATTCGTTATGGCATGTGATCATGACTCCATATAATCTCCCACCTGGCATGTGTATGAAAACAGAGTACTTGTTTCTTACAATTTTGAATTCTGGGCCAAATCAGCCGAAAGCTGCCCAAGATGTCTTCCTCCGTCCGTTGATTGACGAGTTAAAATAATTGTGGTCTACTGGAGTCCAAGCATACGATGTTTCCTTGAGTGAACGCTTCACTTTAAAAGCAGTTCTTTTGTGGACGATAAGTGACTTCCCGGCATATGGAATGCTATCAAGATGGATGACACATGGTAGATTGTCTTGTCCAATTTGCATGGACGATACAAATTGAAATCCAAGGCGAAGAATAAAAGATATGCAGCATGTTCGATTGTTGAATCATATATCAACGACGAGATATCTTATTTCTCAGAGCACTACTTTCCAGAGCATATACAAACAAAATCAAGGTACATAAACTCTGTAATTAGCTATGTTCACAATTAATTGTCGAGAGGTGTTATTACTAATAAGTGTTTATTCATTAATTTTGTCAGGTTGACAAGATTTGATGAAGGTCAAATCCATGTATATCTTGTCTGTGGAATACCAGATATATTTACTCAAATAGGTCATTCGAGCGGAGAAATGACGGAAATATGGATTTCGGAGAAAGACTATAAGTGCATGTTACGAAATTGTGAATATTTTCGGCCACTAAAGAGGTATGGTACTACGAAATGCTATGTTAACGTTGTACATATATTCATGTTCCAATTAATATTGCTTTGACGCTAAGTTTGTGATTAAACAGTTTGTACGAGGATCAAATTCGTGCTACAAATCCAGAACTGTCTGACGATGATGTCGCTAACAAACGAGATGAAGGATTTCCTATATGGGTTGAAAATTACGTACACATAGATTATCTTATTAAGGATAACTATTTATATTTTTATCTATAATTTTATATTTGTATCTATTTTATACCTTGTCATTTATTATGCAGGTCATTAAATGGAAACACACCGGAGCTTTACCCTCATGGGTTGAAGAGACAGGGTATGATCCCATAAACAAAGTGAAAACATGGCACATCTATTATACAAGAGGCTATTTGTTTCATACGCGGAAACACGGACGCAGACGAAAGACATGTAATTATGGGATATGTGTTAGAGGATCTAAGTATTCGGATGATTCTGATGAAAATGGTTACTCAGATTAAACCAGAGTATGGGATATGTGTTAGACCCAAAATGGTTACTCAGACTAAACTAGAGTAAACAACCCTAGAACTCTAATCTTCAACACTCTCCACCTCGCCGATCTCTCAAAGAACAAATCCTAGAACTCTAATCTTCCAATCTCTATACCCAGGCTTGCAAGATCGACAATGAAAAGAAGACGTGGTGGTTCAGCCAAGGGACGGAAATAAAGGATGAAGGTGGCCTCCTCTTAACCGAGTTATTCTTCTGGTAAACAAATCGCACCAGCGCCAGAGCTCCAATGCGGCATCCGCAAAGACAGGGTGATCTGTCGCCCTCTTCCGTCGCAGTACAACGCCGTTCATCCACCGAATCCAGAAACCTCGCCGATAGAAACCCAGCATGCAACGACGGTGGCTGTCAGTTCCAAAATCTAGCCGAGAGAAACCCAGCATGCAACGACGATGGCTGTCAGTTCCAAAACCTCGCCGCCAGAGGCGCAACCGGCGAAGAAGAAGGCTCCTTCTCCCAAAACCAGAAAGCAATCGGCGTCTATTACCCAGCCACCGGCGTCTGTTACCCAGCCACCGGCGTCTGTTACCCAGCCAACAGTGGCATTACATAGGCCATCGCCTCCGGTTTCTCCGCCACATCTGGTCAATCAAGACGATGACTCAGACGCCGACGATGACAACGACGTTGAGGACGACTATGCCATGGATGACGACAACGCCGACGATGACAACGACGCTGAGGATGAGGATGAGACTGAAGAGCATTTTCAGGATACACCGACTTACGATGGTCCACTGGTGGTCACTGCAGAGGAGGAGCGGATGACCCTAGAAAGGATGCTTCACATACCGGGTCGAAAATATTACTTGACGGTCTTGGATCCAAACGTTTTGATTCCGCTTCAGAAGGAGACGAAGGAGAAGACTGCACCAGAGAAGAATATTACATGGTAAGATATTTTGCTTGATTTTTTGGTTGAGTTCATGTTGTATGATTCTTGTCTGAACTCATGGTTGTGTTTGTCTAAGGAATGTATGGACTGTACTTGGATTGATGAATGTATGTACTGTTCTTGGATTTTCTTGTTCTTGGATCCGGTTCATGTTGTTCAATGTGTGATTGTTCTTGTCTGTTTTTTTTTTCTTTAATGGTTCTGTGTATTGAGTTTTCAAGTGGTTATGTGTCTTAAGAAACGCTTGCTTTTAGACCATGTTTTGTTTTGTTTTGTATGATTGTCTGTGTATTGAGTTCTCATGTGGTTTTGTGTCTTAAGAAACGCTCTTGTCTTCTCTTAATCATGTTTTTAATCTGCATTGTTTGTGCTCGAGTATTGCCATATAGATGTAATTCTCTGAGTATTTTCTTTGTTTGTCTGAATATGTCTGTGTTTGAGTATATGTCTGTGTTTGAGTATTGTTTTTGTGTATCTGTTATAGCTTGATTGTGCGAGACTGTTAGCTTCTAATGGCATTGTATATTACCATTGTTTTGTATCATGTTTGTTTTGTCTATTGTCTACCAATTGAACTGAGCTTTTTGTCCACCACTTTTCAGGTTTCGTAAAGACAAAGGTGTTTTGACTCGGAGGATTTCAAGAATTCTGAAGAACAAGTTTGATGGTATCTATACCAGTTGGACAAAGGTGCCGACGGACAGAAAACGCAGATACTTCATTGAGTTTGCGGTGAGTTTTACAACTTCGATATTTCAGTTTCACATTTGTTTGTATTATTTATTTTAAATACTAATGTTCATCTTCATTACAACTAGCAAACCCACCATTGGGATTAAGATCTAACTGATCAGGTTCGAGTTGAGTTTGAACTCGTCTGTCTCAGCCGGTTGAAGGGAATGGTTAGCACAGTCAGGATATCGCGTAAGCAGCCAAAATGGATTGTTGATACGATGTGGAAGCTGTTGCGCAAGTTATGGCAGACTAAGAGGTCCAAAAAGAGGAGTAGAACAACATCCAAGGCTCGTAACTCAGACCAAAATGGTCTTGGTCCTCACCAGCACTTGAGTGGACAAAAGTCTTATGCCCAAATTCAAGACGAAATGGTTTGTTAAACTTAGTAGTTTCATGTTTTTTTTTTAAATTTCATTTCTTGTCTTTGGTTTTGCATTTCTGTCTATATTGATTAACTTAGTAGTCTTATGTTTCTGTTTCAGGAGGAGGAAATGGGAAGACCAGTTACATTTGCCGAAGTGTTCCTCAGGACACATACTCGGCCAGATGGGTCCTTTGTTGATGAGAGGGCGAAAGAAGTTGATGCAGTTTACAAAGCAAAACTACTAGCTAGGCTGTCGGAAGCTGACATGGAGCTCTCTGATACTGAAGATGGATCTCCAGAACTTAGTTTAGATGAGAAAAACGCTATATTCCTCCAGGTAACAGTTTCTATCACATCTGAGTTTATATTTGGTTCATTAGTGCTTCTGTTTTGTCTTTATTTTGATTCCGTTATGTCTGCAGTTGTGCTTCTGTTATGTCTGTAGTTGTGCTTCTGCTATGTCTTTATTGTGCTTCTGTTTATGTCTGCAGTTTGAATCTCTATTGTGCTTCTCTTATGTCTCCGTTATGTCTGCAGTTGTGCTTATGTTATGTCTGCAGTTGTGCTTCTGTTATGTCTTTATTGTGCTTTTGTTTATGTCTGCAGTTTGAAATCTCTATTGTGCTTCTCTTATGTCTCTTTCCATTTCAGTGTACTCCTGCAGATGCTAGAGGCAATACTTTTGGTCTTGGTAGTCTTCAAAAGACTCTTGTGAATGGGAGGCGAACACATGGGCTTGATGGTGCCACAACTTTGGTTTCACTTCAACAACAGCTGAAAACTGCACAACAAAAGATTGAAGAACAAGCTGTTGACAATGATCGTCGTGAAGCTGAGATTGCAAAAATTTTTGCTGACCAACAATCAAAGAATGATATGTTTGAATCCTCTCAACATACATTCATCAGAAGGATCCTGAGTTTCAGGAGTTCATTGCAGCACAAGCTGCAGCACAAGCCCTAAGGACAATGAATCAAGATCCCCACTCAGCTCCAAGGAACTCTCAAGCAGGAATCCAACTTGATCTTGTATTAGGTTATCAGTTTGAAATTACTTAACTCCTATCCTTTTGGTTTGTAAAATAACTTAACTACTTTTGTAACAACTCACTCCTTTTGATCTTTTTGGTTTGTAACAACTTGATCTTTTTGGTTTGTAATTTCTTATGAAAAAATTAGAGCTTCTAAAAACTGCTAAATAAAATTTAGTAAAACATTAAAAACAATTATGGTAAATTATAAAATATATAGAATTAATAAATAAATTGGTTATATATTTGCCACTATTTTTGGACTCATAATCAAAAAAAATTAGTTTCACTTTGGTGGCAAAAATTAACAACTAAAACACAACTACAAGTTAATAAGGTTAAAATGTCTAAACTTAGTGGCATTATTTGCAACTAATTAAACATTCAGCAACAAATTACACTACTAAATAGTTGTAAAATAGTGACAAACGTTTGCCACTAAAACGTAACTAAATTGAGCTATTGATTAAGGACTACCTATTATAATGTCAAACTCAAATTACTACTAATATAGAAGTGGCAAGTTGGTGGCCTTTTAAAGACTTAAGCTATCGTCCCAAATTGGTCGCATTTTTGCCACTATTTTCCAACGACGAAATTTTGCGACGAGCACTATTGCCACTACATAATATAGTTGCAATTTCGTGGTAAAACTCTAATTTTCCACTTAATTGACACTTTTGTTGTAGTTACAGTATCTATATGTTTTCTTGTAGTGATAGGTTTCTTGAAATTTTGCGATTTTCACACCGAAATTAAACTTATGGTTCTTGTTATTTTGCGAAATCCATTGAGATACCGAGGGTATAATCTCGTTTTCTGGTTTAATGACAATACCAATCAGTTACAATGAACCATCTTCCTCGGAAGCAACTTTCGACATGGCATACTTTAGAGCAGACGCTGATTTTGGAATCCTATTGAATATTTCCGTACAAAACTTCTGAAGCTGGAAATGTCCACCAATGAGTGAGGTAGGTAATTTCAGCACTTATGTTTGGAGGATTTCACATGTTCCAATGATCTTGAAATAAGTCTGTGTTTTGCTTTATTCATAGGATGGTGGAGAACACTTAGAAAAGTGGTGGGATGATACAGCTGATGTGGAGTATCAGAGAATTGATATGCGTTTTGAAGAGCACAAAGATCGCATCGACAACGCTTTCCGATATGGAGGTAGTGGTAGTCCAGCTTTGGAATCAGTTCGTGAGTCAATGCGCATAATGGTTAAGATATTTACAACCTTAAGAACCGCCTACCGAAGAAAGAAGTCGAGATTGGAAAGCTGAAGGCATTACTTCAAATGTGGTAGACTCAAATATGTTGAATTCTAATTATGTTGGCTTTGTAAGACATTAAAATATTTTCACTTATTTCTATATGCTGGTCGGCTTTGTAAGACATTAAACATGGTTCTTTGGTTTAAGTTGTACTAGTTGTACCGGAAACAACCAACACAATTATACTAGTTGGACCGGAAAGTACCTATCAGTTGTACCTTTTGGACCTGATAACAATTGCAAATAAAAAAAACATCCATAGTAAGAGCCAATCAAACATCTAAAAAGTACTTCCAATATCCAACCAAACATCAAACATACCAACAACAAAGTACCACCAAAACACTAAAACAAAGAAACATTATCCAACTATCCTACTACTCCTTGGTTTCATTTTTTTCATTCGTTTTTGACTGTCGTGGTTGATCTCGATACAGTGTCTTTGTCAAATAGGATGGTTGTCTTTGCCGCTTCTGCCTGGTTTCAATTATCAATCCATTGTCCTTTTCTTCTACCTTCTTCTTTGCTTTCTCCTTCTTATTTGTTTTCCCTTTTTGCTTCTTTTTCTTCTTTTCTTTCACCTTGTCATTCTTCTCTTGACCATCGTCTTCTTTCTCTTTTTCCAAATGATTTCCCTAAAATGTTATAAGTCTTGATCTTGAGAATTTTCTTGCTCTTGAGCAATTTCTTGCTCTTTCTCTTTCCCACCACCTTCTTTCTCATTCCCCTCACCTTCTTTCTCGTAAGCAAAAATTGGAGTACTTAGGGGTGGGCTCTAGGGATCCAGAACAAAATTTTGAAGATCTTTCACACTCACATCCAATTCACCAAGCTTCTCGACCGCTCCCACTACTTTTGCATCTATTTCACCAAGATGCTCCTCGTTTTTTTTAAACCCTTTGTCCATCACTTTCTGGATAACTGACAGAAAAGATGCTCCAGAAACATTCACCAGCTTCTCTGGGACTTCAGAAACATTCTCCAACTTCTCAAGGATACTTCGAGAATCCAGGTCCGTTTCACAAAAATAATTCCACCAAATTTTCTTCATTTGCATGATTAGACGCTCTCTCCAACTGTCAACAACCGAATCAATAAAACCTATCTCATCATCAACATCATCGCCTATGATGCACGCCAAAAAACCTTTCTCATTCGTGTCTAGTTCCAAGATACTAGTGATATCATGTGAATATCATTAAACTTAACTTACATTTAAACTCATAACAATGAAAAAAAAAGAATACAAAGTATGTTCAAAAACTCTTACCTTAGTACTTCCAAGCGCTTTGTATATGTCTTCCAATGGAAAACCTCTCATGCATGTTTCGCTGAACTTATGCTTGCACATCCTTGGACACTCCTTATTTGCTGGCACAACTTATCAAAATGTACGTCTAAGAAGTAGAATACACTCAAATGTGAGAATCTACACATAAAGATACAACATGTTAGTGTTAAAAACATATAACTATTACATTAATAGTTAAAATCTGTAGGATCTTGTGTGTTAATCCTGATTCAATTCATCAGATTACATGATCCTAAACATGCCAGATCTAGGTTCTCTTGAATAGAAACATAAGTAGATCTCACCTTTTACCTGTTTTGTGCAGCGGAAAGGAAGAACAGGTCAGAGATCAGAGAGCCACCGAGTGATAACTCCTCCAGAGGTTCACACACGCACACCAATCAGGAAGCAGGCTGCTAGGCCACTAGGAGAAACCGGCGCAGGGGAGAGAGAGAGTTGACGGCTCAGATTAGGGTTAATTTGGTTCTGAACTCGAGTTTTATTCATAAAACTCGTTCGGTTCCGTTTGGGCCATTTGGCCCAAATACCAATTAACTCGTCGGTGTTTGCTCACTGCATCGATCGTTGCACCTTGTGCATCGATCGATGCACATTGGCTAAACCTTTTATTCTCTCTAAGTATAGTAAATGCCTAGCACTTTTACCATACTCCTGCTAAACCGTTCCTACACGATTTCCTGTTAGCTTAGGCGTGTGACCCATATGGGATCATACAATAAAGGCAATAAGTCCAAGACTTATAGATCATGAGCGGACTCTAGCAAGCCATCATGACCCCCAGTATTATATGACTTATGTCTGATCTTTGACATACTCTTACTTTCTAGAGACAGTACCGAGATTACTGGACACAATTCCAACAATCTCCCACTTGTACTGGAATCTCTGTATTCATAATCCTTTTGTCTCAATATCTCGATTAGTCATAAGGCAAGATTGGTGTCATCCTTATAAAGCCTAATCTTGTTCATCGGACTCTGATTTGATACTGACAATCCAAACGACTCGGGACAGTCCGTTTGAGCATGGCCATGCATTTTCCAGTATTCAAATCTCCGATTGGCCTAGAGATATTCACTCCATTTATATTGGAGGGACAAATCCCGTCTTGTTCCATCACTGTAAACTACTTACTTCATGATGTACCCAAACAAGGTCCTTATAACTATCGCAGAACGATAGCGTTAGACAATGATCAAAGTGCATCAGTTCATGTGCAGTCACATGCATGCGAACTCAGGTCTAAGGACTATACTCTATAGTCGTAGTAAGAATCTCTTATGACACAGATATAAATATCCTGAAGAGTTCTTATAAGCGGGTCTTGTCCGGTCGTATGTTCCCAAACATACACCTATGTACTGACTTTGATGCCGCGCATCTATGACACACTGAGACTTTGTCATAAGTCACGTACCAATCCAGTCTCACACGGTTGTTGGTGTTCCAATTTCAACAACCTTCGACTAGGGACGGGATGATATAAGCCATCTATCAAATATAGGGTCTCATGATCAAGCTAAATGACTTCGATGACTCAAGATCAAATCATTTACTTCGATGACCTATAAGATGCTTCATATCATTTTGGAACGATTATTTCATCACAGTTAAAATAATCTTGAAATAATAATTTCATTAAACATCTTAAATGTTATTTCGAGAACATATCCAATAACTAAATAAAGCCCTTTAATAACTCCCACTGAAATTAAGACTACATCTTAATTTCACTTATCCTACAGCAACAGTCCGCGACTCGTGCTTAGGCCTAAGGAGTGGCTTCGTTAATAGATTAGCAACGTTCTCATTCGTTGAAACTTGCTGATTTACTTAACATCTCTGTCATTTATCTTACGGAATAGGTTATACCTATCCTCAAGGTGTTTGGACCTCTGATGTGCAGCTAGTCTCATCTATGCTGGAAATCACATCAAGTTCAGTGACGAACTCTTCTTTCCAAACAACCTCTTTCGCCACTTCCCAAGCTGCGAAATGTTCAGCTTAAGTCATTGAGTCAGCAACAGTGCCTTGCACCGCCAGATAGACACAAGATATAACCGGACTGTGATCGGAAATCATCTTTGTCTATTGGAAACTTGCCTTTCAGACTCTACTGACTCGTAGCACCTCACTTTCTCCGTAACTCTAGAATTTTATCCTTAATATTCCTCAAATACTTTAGGATATTCTTTACGGCAATCCAGTGATTCTCTGCTGGATTTGACTGGTCTTTACTTGTCTTGCTTAACATTGAAGCAACATCAAAACAAGTACGTGTCATGGCATACATGATAGATCCATTTGCCGTCGCATATGGAATCCTATCCATGCATTTAAGCTCAGCAGTTATCGTAGGACACTGCTTCTTGCTTAACGTAATGCCATGTGACATTGGCATAAAACCCTTCTTGGATTGCTGAAAAACGTGTAGGACTTTGTCAATTTAAGAACCCTGACATTGTCCTACCAGCTCTTTTGGATCTCTATCTTTAGATCCAAAATCCAAGAACTACGTGGCTTTACCCATGTCAATCATAAAACCAACTCCCAAGCTAGTCCTTTACCGACTACAGCGTTGGGACGTTATATCCGAGAATCAGTATGTCATCGACATACATTATGAGAAATGCAATATCGCTCCCATTTATCTATTAGTAAACACACAGTTCCGCTTCGTTCCTGTTCAAGTCAAAACCTTGACTACTTCAACAGAACGAAGATTCCAACTCCGATATGTTTGCTTCCATCCATGAATGGATCGATGAAGCTAACTTACATTAAATGTAATTTTTCGGAGTCCGGGCTCACTTTCGCTTCTTTGAATTTCGCAGATTCATCGCTTTCAATGATCATCAGATCATGCGAACTTTCAATGATTATCAGTTTCAACTAATGACGAGAAATCACTCTCGGATTAGTAACTGATTCATATCTGCGAACTTCAGGCTCCACAGGTGTAGATTCTACAGAAATATGTAAATCCTTCCGCTGCTCTCCCTCAATAGGTTAAGCAGCCTCCTGTATTTCTCGAATTTCTTCGAGTTGTACTTTTACTCCCACTGTTCTTCTTTGGAAAGTAACTTCCCTTCTTAGAAAACAGAATGGTCGTAAAAATACTTTTTACTCCCACTGTTCTTCTTGGAAAGTAATTTCCTTCTTAGAAAACAGAATGGTCATAAAAGTACCGAGCCTTGGTTTCCCTAAGAAAACTTCGAGTTATGCTTTTACTCCCACTGTTCTTCTTGGAAAATAACTTCCCTTCTTAGAAAACAGATTGGACGTAAAAGTAACAAGCCTTAGTTTCTCTAGGACAACCAGCGAAGTAGCACAACTACAAATACTCAGCAAAGACAAATTTGGATCGATTCCAATCCACATTAACGTGGTGTCTTTCAACCGATATTTGTGGAACTATTTCAGCGTAAACTTAGATATTTTAGAGCGTTATTCTTAAATAATATCATGGAAGATTCGTGTGACTCATCTTTAATCATTTCTAATAAGATCTGATTCTTTCTCACAGAAACACCTTCAGGTTTTCAGGAGAAAATGAGCTGTGAAACGATTTCACACTCATTAAGATGATCACACAATCAATGACTTAAGTATTCTCACTCGTGATTTAATCCAGAGTCTTAATACTTTTGTCATTCAGATCCTATACTTCATTCTGTAACTCTTTTGACCATGTCAAAGAATTCCGACTTGTGTCTCATCAAATGAACACAGTCACACTCACTGAAGTAATCAGTAGAGACAATGAAGTACAGGAGATTTTCTCTGGCATTACTGCTCATTGGGCCACATACATGAGTATGTTCCAGGTCCAATAAGCCTTTGGGCTTTTCTCTAGCTCGGCTAAGATAGGCCCTTTACCTTTTGGTCTAGTAAACAAAATTCAAGTCTCATAAGATATTTTATCAAATGAGCCCAAACGTCCATGACTATGGGATTTCTGAATCCGACTTACTCTATGTGACCAAGACTTTATGCCAAGAAAAATCAGGTTTAATTCATCAGATTTAAACCAATTCGGTATTTATGTTACATTTAGGCACTCTTTGGTTTAAGATATAAAACCCATTCCATGAATAGGGTGCTACAATTAATATTTCATTAAGATCAAAAGAACAAAACTTGTCTTTTATCAAAATGAAAAACATTCAAATTCTTACAAGAAAATGAAAGACTACTCTGCTTTAAAGCAGGTACATTGTAGCAATTACTTAATACAAAACCAAGCCTCAAAGGGATCTATAAGTGAAAAACCCTACGGCTGAGGCAGCATCCCAAGCTCCTTCCAGACATGTAGTTTCACTTGCCCTTCCTTCAACGTTCTACTGTTGCTTAGGCTCTGCATATTATCACAAATATCAGTGCCACAACCAGTATCCAATACCTTTAAGGTAGAACTTGAAGTAATAACATGAATACCTGAGGAAGTAGTCTCATACATCGACTTTAACTCCTCATCATCTTCCATGAATTTAATGCAATCTCTCTTCCAATGCCCTGTCTCCTTACAGTAGCAGCACTTACCAACGTAAGAGGTATCTGACTCGGGCTCAGAAGACACACGCTTGCCATGATTCAAAATCTGGACAACTTTGTCTTCACCCTTGTCAGCATTAGGTTTAGTAAACCTACCCTTCTCATTCATGAGATTGTACAGGGTACTCTTCACGTTTGGCTCAACTGTCTTGAGCATATCATGCAGTTCAGTCAGCGTCTTCGTTAAGCCTTTCTTGATATAGTTCCTTCTGAACTTATCATAGCTTGACGGCAGTGACTGCAGAATGATTTCAGTTGCCAATTCCTGGCTAACTGGATAATCCAGTTTCCTCAGGTTATCAATGTAACCCATCATTTTACTGACATGAGGACTTACTGGATGATCATTTGGTAGCTTGCAGCCAGTGAGAGATTTAACCAACTGGTATCTCTCCACTCTTATCTGCTCCTGAAATTTTAATTTCAGGCTGCTGATCATCTCTATTGGCGACTCCATGTTCTCATATTGCTTCCGCAAGTCTGAGTCCATGCTAGCCAATATCAGACCACGCACATCTACCGCATCATTATAATGCTTATTCCAAGCATCATATACTGCATGAGAAGCATTGGACCCGATCCTCACGGGGAGAGCTCTCTCAAGGACATAGTCCTTTCTCTCCTGTCTGAGGACTAGCCTCAGGTTCCGCGACCAAGTCAAGAAATTTGATCCGTTCAGCTTGTCCATCTCAAGGACAGACCGGATCGAGAAAGTGTTTTGATTGTTTGTGCTAGTCATAACTGAAATTAAGATAAAAGGATTTTAGTTAATATGTTCAATATGATTAATCTCGTATTAAAATTAATATGATTAATCACGCATTATATTCAATAACATAAGTTACCCTCAATAGAATATAATGATTCCAAGATCCACATATAACTAAGATTAAAGTGGGCCACTGGCCGTCACCCAACCTTAGCTTATATCGGTAAGCCCTGTATCGGCTAATTATATCCGTGATATAACTCTTGGTTGTGAATCTGGGCCCGAGGCCCAATCCACTCTGATGTCTCAAGGCCCGGGACTCCCGATGGCCTAGTCAAGAAAACCAGACTATACAGTCATGTAATCATTAATGTCTGGGACTCCCAATGACATTTATGAATCACAAACCGTCTTACCCACGCAAAAGCAGACATCCTCACACTGTAAGGCCATGAATACAATTGAATGGGCTTTGACAGCTGACATAGAATGGACAAGACATCCAACGCTTGATATTATATGAGGTTCGTAGGTTTATTAAAATTTCATTCCCAAAATAGAAGATTACTATTTCGGGAAACTTTCTATTTTAGGAAACCTACTATTTTAGGAAACTTTCTAAAAATGGAAACTTTCCTTAAATCCAAAACATGCAAATTCAGAAACTTCTAATTTAAGAAACTTTCTAATTTCAAAATTTTGGAAACTTATTAATTTAAAATCGATTTTAAAATTTTATAAAATAAATTTTAAATTAATCTGAAGAAGAGACTCAAATAATTGGCCCAATTGTTTTAACTTCTTGGCCCGAGGCCCAAGAATTGGTCCATGTCCAAGACATAACCCAATTTTCCAATTAAATGACATAACCGGTCTGGTTCATCAAAATTGGTCTAACCAAAATTAATTACTACGACGACCACAATTGTCAACCGGTTATTTACTAAACCGGATTTTTCTCAATTTATTTGGTCCAACCAAATCAAATTAGAAAATCCTGGTTTAGGCACTAAATCCAATAATTCTTTCGACATTGGATTTCTTATCCCGGTTTAACCAGACTTAATAAAATTATTAAATCTGTTTATTAAACCGAGACGTTTAATTTTAATAAATTAAACCGAGTCTAAAACCTTAACCGCATCGATCGATGCTCTCAGCAACGATCCTGCAACGATCGTTCATCGATCCTGCATCGATCGATGCTCTCACGCATGCACGAACGGTTATCAGGTTTGGCCGAGAGATTTTCGCGAGATCCATGCGATCGTTTGAACGATCCATGCGATCGCGGTCAATCTCTCGCGACTGCAACGATCGATCCTTGCATTGCATCGATCGATGCAATGCGATCTCTCGTGGTTGCATCGACCGATCATGCGATCGCATCGATCGATGCATCGCGATCACAGCCGATACTTCTTTACGAAAATCGCATTCTTCCAAATCAATATAGCTTGGATTTTTGCGATTTCAAATGTGTTTAGGTTTCAATTCCTTGTTGCTTAAGTGATTTCTCTTATCAGTAATTGATTCAAAACACTTCTTAAACAAGAAAACAATCCTAAACTTGAATCTAAACAAGAAGAACCAGAACCTGGCTCTGATACCACTGTAGGATCTTGTGTGTTAATCCTGATTCAATTCATCAGATTACATGATCCTAAACATGCCAGATCTAGGTTCTCTTGAATAGAAACATAAGTAGATCTCACCTTTTACCTGTTTTGTGCAGCGGAAAGGAAGAACAGGTCAGAGATCAGAGAGCCACCGAGTGATAACTCCTCCAGAGGTTCACACACGCACACCAATCAGGAAGCAGGCTGCTAGGCCACTAGGAGAAACCGGCGCAGGGGAGAGAGAGAGTTGACGGCTCAGATTAGGGTTAATTTGGTTCTGAACTCGAGTTTTATTCATAAAACTCGTTCGGTTCCGTTTGGGCCATTTGGCCCAAATACCAATTAACTCGTCGGTGTTTGCTCACTGCATCGATCGTTGCACCTTGTGCATCGATCGATGCACATTGGCTAAACCTTTTATTCTCTCTAAGTATAGTAAATGCCTAGCACTTTTACCATACTCCTGCTAAACCGTTCCTACACGATTTCCTGTTAGCTTAGGCGTGTGACCCATATGGGATCATACAATAAAGGCAATAAGTCCAAGACTTATAGATCATGAGCGGACTCTAGCAAGCCATCATGACCCCCAGTATTATATGACTTATGTCTGATCTTTGACATACTCTTACTTTCTAGAGACAGTACCGAGATTACTGGACACAATTCCAACAAAATCATATAATATTCATATAGAGTTACCTCTACAGGAACTATGGATCCGGAAAGCCAGTTTGCACTATTGGTTTCACGGAGTCTTTCATGTTCTTCATCACTCCCCGGATCCCTTTCAAACAATCATCAAACGTATACCGACCCCATGAAAAATTCTCAAAAGCACTCACATCATCCATAATTCTCAGAAGGAAAGAATATATATATCCATTAGCCTTAGACTTTGCTTTGACTATCTTGCATAAGAAATACAAGATAGCCAACTTTTTCTTGTCTGAAGAGCTCTTCTTCTTCATTTCCTCTGGCTTCACTTCAACATCTTTAATTGATATTCTGTCATCCCTTCCAAACATCTTTTTTACGAACTTCAAATCTCTCAATTGCTTATACTTCTCGGGGTAGTCATGGCAATAAAATTAGGTCAACAATGTGTGCTCTCTAATGGAATACCTAATAAGGTCTCCCATTTTACCAGAAACCAGCACTATGTTAGCATATCCATAGAAGCTGTGTGAAGCAGAAGAATCCACATGCCTTGAATCATCTGGTTTGGCTTCTTAAGCATGTGGAATACATGCTTAAATTGATCATGTTGCGTGAACCATTTCAGTTCTGTTGGAAATTTCTCCTAGTACTCAATTGTCGCCCTAATACTGCACCTTGTTCTTATCTTACACGCATTCATGTACTAAGATGGACCAAAGAACATCTTCTCTGGCTATAGTGGTTGAGATTAATCATCATCATGATCGGAGCTACCCTACAAACTCAAACAGAGCATAAGTTAATACAGTTTTCCTAGTTGTCCTAAATGTACCAGAAACAAAATGCATAAGTTGTACTAGTTGGACCAGATTATACTTGATTCATTCTCTCCCAAGAATCTTCACCATATTTGTCTCCATCAGCATCCTCTCCGTCATCAACCTCTTCGTCCACTTTCTCTCCATCATCATCTTCCTCATCTCATCCTCTCCATCACCATCCTATCCTTTCTCATCCTCATCCTTTTCATCCTCATTATCTCTGTCACCATCATCGTCCAATTCCTCTTTATCAGCTGCTTCTACCTCATCATTCACATTTTCTTCATATTCTTTCTCTCCTTCATTTCCTTCCTCTTCTTCCTTTCCTTCCTCGTCTTCCTTTCATTTACATCTTCAGTTGCTTCTCTACTCACTTCTACCTCTTCATTCACCTTTTTCCATTTTCTTCTGGAACAATGTTGGCTGCTACTTCTGTTGACTCGTATATCCGACCACAAAGTTTTGAATTATCCATTACTACAAAAACACATCAACAAATCACAACTAAATATATATATACATTTCAAGAAGAACCAAAAGTAACACATGATTGAAACTACGGTCCAACTGGTACAACTCGATTTAATTTTGTATAAAGATATAGTTTCATCGAATGAACAAAAACAAAACACAAAAAACGAAAACAGATTAAGTCTTCTATACAAGACCAAAAATTCGATTGTGCAAATCTCCACTTTTATGGGCAAAATTTGAAACAAATCATCAAGTAAACCAAGTTCTCAATTCGAACTAATCTAAAAGATCATAGGAAAAAGGGTAAGATTGATTACCTAAATCGACAACATCGTAGCAAGGCGGCGACTCGAATCTACGAGAGAGGAAGGCGGCGAGTCGAAACGATGAAGTAACATGTTAGGAAGCCGAATCCGAAGGCGATGGCAATTCGATTCTCAGAGATTCACCGGAAATTTGAGCTCGTCTTCGTGGTGCTCTCGTGCTCTCGTCGGGATGTCGTTTCTTGGCTCGTCGAAATCTCTTCGGGTTGGGATTTCTTTGTTTTTACAATTAGGATTTTGCTCGATTTACTTTTTACTTAGGGATTTAGAGTTTATTGGATACGGGGTTTAGGGTCTGGTTTGGAGTTAGATCCGTAATTATGTTGAATGGCACTAAATACTAAATTTTTTAGTCTTTTTCATTTAAAAATAAATCGAAAAGAAAAATGAAAAGTGAAAACATAAGGGTGGCAGTAGGTGATTTTTTTCGCAGTTTGTGGTAATTAACCAATTGATCCGATGACTTTGACTCTCCAATTCTGTCAAACTTGATCATGACTGGTTCCTTAGTTACTTGGCGAATCAAAATACCTCCTCGGAGAATATTCAACCGACTGTCTCATTTTTTTTGTCAAATCAGAAGCTGTGGTAATTTACCTTTCCTTATATCCAAAAGAAATGAGGCATTCACAATTTTGACTAGAATTCAAAAAAAGCCTTTTCCTGATTTAGATTGAAGAATTAAAAGGATCGGAAAATGGAAGAAGTTAACCCGTCTTTGTACGCCATGATCCTAACGAGCTCCTCTGTTCTTCCCATGGTTCTGAAGACAGCCATAGATCTTGGCATCTTCGACATATTAGCCGAATCTGGTCCTTCTTCCCTCTCTGCTTCTCAGATCATGTCCCTCTTGACTACTCAAACACAACAACACCAGGATTCTAGCTTAGTCAATCGGATTCTTCGATGTCTAGCGAGCTATTCCATAGTCACGTCCTCTGTTTCCACTGACCACGGTGAGCCACGTGCGGTATATGGCTTATCTCCGGTTGCCAAGTACTTCACCAAGAATCAAGATGGTGGTGGCTCGTTGGCTCCTTTGGTGAATTTGTTTCAGGACAAGGTGGTGACTGATATCTGGTAAATTCATTAACTCTTTGGTCTGAAACATGATGCCCTCTGTCTTGTTGTGTTTCTCTGATTGATGATTTATTTATTTAAGGTACAATCTTAAAGATGCTGTTCTTGAAGGAGGGCTTCCATTCAACAAAGCTCATGGTTCAAGCGCGGTCGAATTGGTGGGCAGAGATTCAAGATTCAGACAAGTGTTCCAAAGCTCCATGAAAGGTTTCAATGAAGTTTTCATGGAAGAAGTTGTGAATAAGTACAAGGGTTTTGACGGTGTGAAGAGATTGGTGGTGGCGATGGCTCTATTCTCAGTAAAATCATTTCCAAGCATCCTCACATCATCGAAGCTATTAACTTTGATTTTCCCTCTGTTATCAACACTCCATCAGCTACTCCAGGTATGTATATATACAAGTTCTTGCAAAGATTTTTAAAATGATTTGAAAGATTATAATTTTGTGGTTGTTAGGCATTGAGAATGTTGCTGGAGACATGTTTACAAGCATTCCCAAAGGAGAAGCCATTTTCATGAAGGTTAATTATATTATTATTATTATATATTTTTTTAAAGCTTCCTTAACATAATAACATTCGTTTTCTTGTGTCAACTACAAAAGTGGATGCTCCATAGCTGGGACGATGAGCATTGCGTGAAGATACTCAGCAACTGTTATCAGTCGCTACCGTCAAACGCAGTGGCGGACCCAAGATCAATTTTAACCGGGTGCAAACAATTTTAATACATTTAAATATTTAATACACTTTTATATTATATAAACCTCTATATATGTCATATAAATTAGTAATAACTTTTTACTAGTATGATAATAGTGGACTTGCAGCCAAGTGTTGGGCTAGGATTTTAAAACTTGAAATTGGACTATGAAATCAGCACGACTAAAACAAAAAATAAATGAAATGTGGTGTCAGTGAACCAGTCTTCTAGGATTTAAGGGGGTTCAGTTTAAGTTACTATACCATTTTAATTGCTAAGTTTGATGTAAAATATGAAGTATTTATAATTTTACTGGGTTCATTTGAACCCCTATCCACTAACATAGGTCCGCCACTGGTCAAACGGTAAGGTGATCGTGATCGATATGGTAATCCCAGATTTCCCAGGAGATACACTTTTAGACAGAAGCTTGTTTCAATTTGAGTTGTTCATGATGAACATGAACCCATCAGGGAAAGAAAGAATTCGAGATCTTAGCTCGCCTCGCTGGATTTTCTAGTGTCCAAGTTCCCTTGACATCTCTCTGTTTCTCTGTTGTTGAATTCCACAAGAGTGCGTGAAATGTAATAAGTATTATCCAGATTGAAGTATATTCAATAAGATTAAAAGGACTCGATAATCTTTTCATACTTAACTCATCCACAAGAACTTATATATAATAGGAAACTACTATTACTCTGTATTTTCCTCTGTTTACACTTCGTATATATAGAAACGTATTACAATTATACAACCGTAAAATATTTTAAAAGTTTTAAAACGAGAAACTAGCGGTAAAATAAGAATAAAAGCAGAGAACAAAATAGTTTCAAGAACTATGGATTCTCCTTCTACTTGAATTGTTACATGAGTGATTTTAAACTCTCTCTCTCTTAATATACTCGATCACTTTGTCAGGCTTAACCCTAACATGGCAAGACGAACAAAGTGTCTTGTTGGAAATTACATTTCGAAACAAATAAGGCATTGTCAAAACAGAAACTATCTTGCACGCTTTTACAACAAAACTGCTTTCTTTTTAGGTTCAAGAACTGGAGGGTCTATGTCGATCCCCATGTTAGCTGCAGTTCCTGCAATGATTCTCATAGCGGATTCAATGGTCGTGCAGTTCAGATCGGGCAGCTTCTCTGCTGCGATTGTACGCAGCTGGTCTATTGTTATCATCCCAACTTTATCTTGCTTTGGATCTTTTGATCCCTTCTCAACACCTATATCCACAAATCAACAAATGCCAAACATCACAAAACTCGCAGGAAGTGAGACAAAAAAATAGTGCAGATGCCACACCTCACACCATCATATAATCTATCTATATACAAAGAACTACATCACAACACATATGGTGACATGATTTTCTTGCTAATTATTCTAGAAGCTCAAGTAATGATCTTACAAAACTAGTAAGAGAAAGGACACACAGTGTAATCATACAATCTAAATGATTTTTTTTATTTTTTTTTTGGAAATTGTTCTTGTACCACACTATTCCAAATTATATAGTTGACAAGCAAGGAGTAAAAGCAAACGCCTAAAGATGATCATTGGTCATAATTACTCATTGGAGAGAAGAATACCTGCAGCCTTAAGCAACAAAACCGAAGCAGGAGGGGTCTTGAGGATAAAGGTGAAGCTCTTATCCTGCAACAATATACATATAAAACTCCATGAAGCGTTCCTATAGAGCTATGTGAGTCGAGACACTATCAAACCAGTATATCAGATATTGTAAAATTAGGGTACAAGTAAAACTCACATCGAAGACTGTGATTTCAACAGGAATGATATAACCAGCTTTATCAGCGGTTCTGGCATTGTAATCTTTGCAGAAAGCCATAATGTTGACTCCCTTAGAACCAAGCGCCGGACCTACTGGTGGCGCCGGAGTTGCTTTTCCCGCCTCTAGAGCCAGTTTTATAACTCCCACAACTGCGAATTTTTTAAACCCGTAAGAAAAATCTAGGTTTAAGGAAATGGGTAGTGAGAAGATTGTACCTTTTTTGGCTTTGCCTCCAGGTTTGGGCGGAGCCATGGCGATAACGGTGAGAAATCTCGGGGATGAGGAGAGAAGTGGGGATTGTCTCTTTCCCAGAAACTGGACGGAAACATTTGCTTTGGAGGATAATTTAGCCCAATGAGAATTGGAGAGCTTAGAGTTGGGATGTAGAGAAGACGAAGTAGAGCTGCAAAGAGTTGATAGAGAAGAAGACGCCATTGATTCACAGTGAACGAAGGAGAGTTTTCGGATTGGTAAAAATCCTATCCACTTTTGAGTTCTCACTTTATGGGCTAAATAAGCAGGGCTACAATTTCAGATTCAGTAAGCCCATCCTGTGTACAGACAATTATAATCTAACTGCAATTGCTTTGGATTTTGTAAGGCAAGTACTTGTAATTTTGGACATTTTTTGTTGTTGTGATTAACATGCTTATTCCGAATCTATAGAGGGGTTCAGACTAATCTCTAAAAAAAGATGCAACCTATAGATAAACTTTTTTTTTTTGGTATTTAAATAGGCTTAAAACAAAGATTAATACTCATGTGGGTGTCCAAAACAAATGTGTGTTAGTTTCTCTTACCAGAGGATCGAACCCAGAACGTGGTAGAAATCAAGATTCATCTCCTACCACTTGACCACAAGCATTCTGAATTTTCTCATTTTGTTTACTGCTTTCCGGTTTTACTGGTATGGGTTTATTCTCAATTTTGTGTTTGTAGAATGGAAAATGGTCAATTCCTTATCTCAACACTACATGGGCGGGGGAGCTTATGTTTTATCCAATCAAAAAATTATACATCATATAATATTAAATAATTATATTTTTTTAAAAACAAAATAAAAAGAACTAGAAAAACGGAACAAAAAAATAAATTAAGAGTTTTATTGTTTATTTCTTTCTTTTATTTGAATTTATAATTGTACTACATGATGGTCTGCACACACGTGCATGTGTGATACTCTTTCGAAATTGATCTAAGTTAATTATTTGGTTTGCGAGTTAAAAGATATGGTCGTCTAGGTGATTGCTCCGCACGGACGTGCGGACATGAAACTTTTGATAAAACTATGTTAATTGTAATTTTAGATATTAACTGATTTGTTAGCTACCTCCCCTGCAAAAATTATGTTTGTAGATGGTTGCATTTTTGACATTTAGTAATAATCATAAAAACTATTTTGTATTGTTTTGTGGCACTTGCAACACTCTAAAACAAAAATAATTTAACATGTATAATAACCCTATTTAAATGAATGAGAAATTTAATTAATAAAAATAATTAATTCGTAAATGGATCGATATGAAAGTTTCACAAATAAGAGAATTTTTATTTTCCATAATTCTGATATGGTTAAAATATAAAAAACTGAGGAAAAAATTGAAGAAATGAGATTTATTAAAATTAAACGTAATTCAAAATTATATTTTTGTTAAGCTTAAAATTAGAAGATGAGATATTTAGGAGATTTTGAAATCAAGATATATCACTTCCGTAAAAAATAAATAAAATGAAATAAACAAATAAAAATCACTTTATATATATATATATATATATATATATATCATTTTCTAATTCGGTGACAAAAACAATGTATACTTATTGTTTATACGGAATATTATCGAGTTAAAGTCAGATTCGATATTAAAGAAAATAAATAATCTAATCTATTAAAACAGGAAGGTTTGCCATGGTACATAAATGTTGTTTCCGGAATTTGCCCTTGATATTATTAGGATTTGTAACCTTCATTAAGGGTAAAACTGTAAAACAATGTATATTAATGATTTAATTAAATTTTATTAAGAGTAATTAGGGAATATAACATTATCTCTACAATCCATGTTTCCAAACAAGACAATTATTAAACATGTAGCCAAACAACCAAATTCTAATGGGTCCCACTTTCCTAATTAATTAAAATCAAAACAAATTAATTGATAAATATAATTAATAATTTATACATCAACTATTATATATAAATTAAGATTCTCTAATTTATGATTTAATTCAAAATATATTTATAATATATTTTAATATCTTTTTTTCAAATATATATATATATATACATATTACAATTGATGTTTTTACGATTGTACTTTTTAGCAAGTTTTTCCATCAAACTGAAAAATATTTAATTAATTAAACGGGTTGAAAAATTAATTAGCCAATCTCGATTATAAATTTTCTATAAAAAATTCGCATATAGTAAATAATTTCAGTTGATATATTTTAAACTTAATAAAAATAATAAAATGATTTCATACTTATATTATTCAAATATTTGAACCGTCAAATTATGTTTTATGTTTGAATGAAGTTTTTAACGGATAGTTCCATCAAATTTGCAAATTATATATACGACTACAACATGTATTTTATAAAATAATATTTTAGATAAATATAATAACAATTAAACATATACCACATAACTTTTACAATAGTTGTTTTCACATATATATATATTTTTTCCAAACTATGATCTTACGATACAACACATATTAAAATATATAATGCGAAATCGTTATTTTAATCTCTTAATCCTTACGATATAAATCCTCCAAATAACACATAATTCATTTAAAAAAAAAAAACTAAATTGCTAACTCACTGTTTATAATGTTGGTTAAACAATTATAATCAAAATTAGATTACATAATTAAAAATCTAAATTACTATTAACAAAATGAATAAAAAATAAAATTTGTAAAGAAAATTAAACCCGCACTTTCTAAGTGCGGGTCAAAATCTAGTAATATTTAAAACATGATTTATATTAGAAATATTATACTTGGTTTAATTTTACTAATAAATAGATCAGATGAATATTTCCATAACTATATTCAAATGTACAAATGAATCAAATAAAGAAATATTATATCCTATTTATAAATCTAAAAAATATAGTATTAATGTCTAAATGGAAAAAAATCAAATTAAAAGCTTATTCGGATAAAGAAAAATAATAAAAATATTTTAACGCATGATTATATTGGAAATATTTTATTTTATTATAATTTACTAATCAATATATCCGATGAAATCAAAGTATTAACGAATTTTTTTAACATGTATTACAATGTAATTAAAGGAATGAGAAATTTAATTAATAAAAATAATTAATTCATAAATGGATTGATATGAAAGTTTCATAAATAAAAGAATTTTTATTTTCAATAATCCTGATATGATTAAGATTTAAAAAGACTGAGGAGAATATTAAAGAAGTGTGATTTATTAAAATTAAATGTAATTCAAAATTGATTTTTTGTTGAAGTTAAAATTAAAAAAATTAAAAATATAGGTGGTTTTAAAATCAAGATATATCATTTCCATAAATAAAAAAGTGAACTGAATAAATTAAAACTCTCAAAAATATATATTATTTTCTAATCATTAGTGTTGGGATTATGTCCTGAAATCACATTGTACTTACTCTAAAGATAGTTGTATTGTCGAGATCGGACAATTCATGTGATACTGGGTAGTCATAATGTTTTGCTAGAAACCACTTATGACAAATGAGTTGTAACTCATTTCTAGTATCGTGTGAACCTAAAGGGTCACACACCTAAGCAAGTTGGATACGCTTCTGTAGGGAATTGATCATTGGCATATGGTCCGATCAATATGTATTGGATACACATTGAATTCGTGTTTTAAGAGGTGTGTCGATCGATGTCATTGGTGCGTCGATCGATACAAGAGGTGTGGCGATCGTTGCCATTGGGTGCAACGATCGACACAAGGTCGATACCGTAACTGATGTTACGGTTTGTAAACCATGGGCCTATTTATAGGGGCCAGGTTACACGACCTAAAGACAGAGCGGTTGCAGACAGTTTTTCTTGACAGAGAAAAACAGACCCTCTTCCTCTAGAAACACGCAGAGAATCCCAGGAGATCCGATTCCCGGCACTAGCATCCCGGCGGATTCCAGCTTGTGTGCGTGTGGACTACGATAGAGGCGCTCTAGATCTCGTTTACCTGCTTCAATTTCCGCTGCCAGTCTACAGGTACTCACGAGGTCAGTTCTTAGATTCAATCACCTAGACCCAAGGATCCTAGGGATTCAAACAGTGGTATCAGAGCCATAGGGTTTAATAGATTGAATCAGTAGCCTAGAATTCGATTAAATGGCATTTTGATTGAATTGATGCTAGCTAGGATTCGTTTTGTTAATAAGAATCTCAGATTTGTTAATATCGAAAATGAAGAACTATGTTTTCGCACAGCATCGATCGATGCAGTGCGAAAACGGCAAAACTGATTTAGGGTTTTCGCACAGCATCGATCGGTGCACTGGGTGCATCGATCGATGCAGCGCGAAAATGCAAAAGCGATTGTGTTTTCGCATAGCGTCGATCGACACAAGTTTGTGTCGATCGATGCACCGCGAATTCGCCTAATTAAAGAATGGGTTTTGATTTAGAAATCGCACTGTGTCGATCGACACACTGGGTGCATCGATCGACACAGGCTGTGCGAAAGGATAGATCGGTTCAATTGGATTGAACTGGTTATCTCGCATGGTTATGTCGGTTTAATTCGATTAAAATTCTCTGATACCCTATTGTATCGATCAACACAGGTTTAGTGTCGGTCGACACAGTCCTTGCGATTGGTTAATCGGTTCAATTGGATTGAATTGGTTATCATGCTTGGTTAAGGTAGGTCAGATCGGTTTAAATTGGATGAATTGATTCAATTGGATTGAATTAGTTATCTCAATTGGAATAAACCGATTTGATTAGTTAAGATCAGTTTGATTGGATAAGTCGGTTCAATTAGATTGGACCGGTTATCGCAATTGGTCTAAGACCGGTTATAGGGTTGGTAAAGGTTGCATATCAAATGTCGACCAAGTGTGTCAGTCAATGCGCGTGGTGACGATGCGAACCGTAATCGTTTGGTTTTGAACCAGATAATTGAAAAACCGAACCAAATGACCTAACCCACTTAAATTAGAACAAGTAAAACTTAATTGAAATTAGAAGTAAAACATGTTCTAAACCTATCTAATACACATTGGATGTGTATTAGATCAAAGTTTAGTTTTCAATATGGTCAACTGTCAAGACTCATTTCGTTGCTGTGATAGTCTTGCCAAGAGCTTGGTGTCCACAATTACATGAGTAAGGCAGGTAGTAGTGTTGATGGCCTTGCAGTGCTTGACATAAACAATTACATGACCTAAGAGATTGAATTACTAACTTTTGAGTTCCGTTTCCTCAACTAAATATCAAGTGATCTTGATGTCTTGCCCAATCTTGTCTACTGTCAAGACTCATTTCGTTGTTGGATAGTCTTGGAGTCCTTGGTATCCACAATTACATGAGTAAGGCAGGTGATCATTGATAGACTTGCAGTGCGACTGTCAATGATCACAAGACTGAAGAGATTGGTTTACTTGACTGGGCTATCAGAAGTTCTGGGCCCAGAGACATCAGAGTGGATGAGATATGGATTGTCTTATCTGCGACCAAGAGTTGTACTGGGTACAATTAGCAATGATTTGCTTACCTAGATGACTAAACTTTGGGTGATGACGAGTCGTCCACTCAGATTTTAGTGATGTATGGATCTTGGGTTATTATATTCATAGAGGAAACATTGTTTGAATATAATGTGAGTTTTCTTATTATATAAGATTTCTCATTTCCTGAACTTCATAACTAAAATTTTCCTTGCTTAAAATTTTCAGCCTATGTCTAAAACTACTTTCTCGTTACGATCCGTCCTTGAGAAGGACAAATTAAATGGATCAAATTTCCTGGATTGGTATCGCAATTTGAGATTAATCCTCAAGCAGGAGAGTAAGGACTATGTTCTTGAGAAAGCTCTTCCAGAAAGGCTTGGGACCAATCGCTCGAATGCAGTATATGATGCTTGGAATAAGCATTATATTGATGTGGTAGATGTGCGTGGTCTGATGTTAGCTACCATGGAATCGGACTTAAAGAGTCAATATGAGAACATGGAGTCGCCTATAGAGATGATCACCAACCTGAAACTGAAGTTTCAGGATCTGGCACGAGTTGAGAGATTCCAGATGGTGAAGTCTCTCACTGGGTGCAAGCTACCAGAGGATGCTCCAGTAAGTCCTCATGTTATTAAACTGATGGGTTACATTGATAACCTGGGGAAACTGGAATGTCCTGTCAGCTTAGAGTTGGCCACTGACATCATTCTGCAGTCACTGCCGTCAAGCTATGATAAGTTCATTAAGAACTATATCAAGAAAGGCTTGACGAAGACGTTGACTGAGATGCATAGCATGCTCAAAACAGCAGAGCAAGACATCAAGAAGGGTAAAAGATTTGAGAAATCTTGTGTTGGCAAGGGTAGAGGCAGGGCCGTCCAGATTTGGAATCAGGATAAGCCTGTGTCATCTTTTAAGCCCAAGTCAGGCCCATCTGGTGTTAGAAAGTGCTTCTACTGCGATGAGTCAGGGCATTGGAAGAGAGATTGCATTAAATTCTTGGAAGATTCACAAGAGATGAAGGAGATGTATGGTACTTCTTCTTCAGGTATTGTGTTATTAATTCAAGTTCTACATAAGTATTAAATACTAGTTGTGGTACTGATATTTTTGAAATATGCAGGACCTAAGCGACCGTAGAACGTTGAAGAAAGGGCAAGTGGAACTGCGTGTCTGGTATGAAGCAATGGTTGCTGCATGAGCCGTAGAGATTCTCCACTTGTAGGAGCCTTTCATACTTGGTTTTAGAAATTAAGTAATTGCTACTATGTATCTGCCTTGTGCAGAAATGTCTTTCATTTTCTTGTAAAGAATTTGGATGTTTTTCATTTTGATAAAAGACAAGTTTTGTTCTTTAGATCTCAATGAAATATCATATGGTAGCACCCTGTTTGGAATGAGTTTTATATCTTAAACCAGCGTAATTTTGAATATGACACAAATAATAATGGTTTGAGTCTGATGACTCGAACTCGACTTTTCTTTCGCTTAGTCATTTAACCACATAGAGTGGAGCGGATTCAGAAGTTCCATAGTCTTGGACTCATTTGATTGTAAACTCATTTGATTGTAAATCATTTGAGATATGAATTCTGTTCACTGGACCAAATGACTTAGGCGCTTTTAGCAGAGCTAAAAGAAACGGGTCAGAGGCTCGTTGGGCCTTACACATACTGATGTATGCGGCCCGATGAGCATTAGTGCCAAAGGAAAAACTTCAATACTTCATTGACTTATTGATGGCTTCAATAAGTATGACTGTGTTCATTTGATGAGACACGAGTTAGAATCCTTTGGAATGATCAAAGGAGTTTCAGAATGAAGTATAGAACCGATTTGACAGAAGTATTGATATCCTCGATTAGATCGCGGAGGAAAAATACTTGAGTCAAGAATTGAGTGATCATCTAAGTGAGTGTGAAGCCATATCACAGCTCTTTTCTCCTAGAAAACCTAAATGGTGTTTCTGAGAGAATGAATCGGATCTTATTGTATATGCTCCGATTAATGATGAGTCACATGAATCTTCCATTATCCTTTTAAAATACGCTCTAAAATGAATAAGTTTACGCAAATTATGTTTCTATCAAAATCAGTTGAAAGACACCACATTGGATGTGGATTGGGTGATTTCCAAGTATGTTTTACTGATTAATTGGGATTGCAAGGTTTGTGTAAGGCAGTTGTCAACAAACAAACTTGAATCCAAATCTGATAAGGGCTGCTTCGCCGGTTGTCCTAAGGAAACCGAGGCTTAGTACTTTTGCAACCAATCCGAGAACAAAGTTTTGTTGTTCGGAACCATGTTTTTCCAAGAAAACAGTGGGAGTAAAAGTACAGCTCGAAGAAATTCGAGAAACACAGGAGGCTGTTAAACCTGTTGAGGAAGAGCAGCGGTTGGATCTACAGAGTGTTGTAGGATCTGAACCTGTGGAGCCAGAATTTCGCTGATCCTGATGGATCCGTCACTAAATCGAGGGTGATTCCTCATGACCGATTGCCGTGATCTGATGATCATTTAAAAGGTGACGAGCATGCGAAATTCAAAGAAGCGATGGTGAGCCCCAACTCCGAAAATTTGCTAGGTATGCATGTTAGCTTCACCGATCTATTTATAGATTGAAGCAAACATCTTGGAGTTGGAATCTATGTTCTGTTAAAACGGTCAAAGGCTTTGACTCGATCAGGAACGAATAGAAACCGTGCGTTTACAAGTAAACAAGTGGGAGCGTAGTTGCAATTCTCAAAACTGTATGTTTATAACACACTTAATCTCATAAACGACGTTCCGACGCTGAAGTCTAGTCAAGGTTTGGGTCGGAATTCAAATTCAATAATAGACGTGGGAGAAGCCGCGAAAGTTCTTGGAATATGGATCCATTGAGATGGATCAAAAGAGCTAATTGGATCGTGTCAGAATCCTTATGATTATAAAGTACTGGACAGTTCAAATATGCATGACTCCAAGAACAGCTTCATACCAAAGGTCTTATGGCAATAATCTTAGCAAGATGAAGTGTCTTGGACACTGGCTGAGCTAGTATCTATGAGTGTGATTCCTTATGCTTCAACAATAGAATCCATATTAAATGCCATATTTAGCGCTCGTATAGATGCAGATTATGCATATAGCATGACGAGAAGATACCAATATGTTCCGGTAAGAGTCACTGGACAGTTGTAAGGAATATCCCCAAGTGTTTGAGAAACACTAAGGATATGTTCTTGTACAACTGAGGAAATGACGAATCTGTCAAGAGTAGTTAGACAGACAAAGATGATTCACGGTTCCCACCTGTTTATGTCTCTTTGTCTGTGTAGCGGGGCTATCTGTTGGAAAGGTTTCCAAGCAGTGGACCGCAGAATAGTGCTTATTAAAGATCAGCAGTGTGGTTTGTTGGAATGGCTCCAAGCAAGAACACCGCAGCATCTCTCACAACCTAAGCATGAGTTTCATGCTGTTGCTGTGAGTACTAGATATCTGAAGACGTGGTCTAGATTCTAGTGGGAGTTATGTTAGTTATGATGTTCAGATAGACATGATGTAGTCATGATTATGAAAAAACTGACATCAGCATTATTTGATCATTGGATGATTACATAATGGTCCCAAGTATTTTATGTTCATGTTATAGGACATCAAGTTGAGGACTTGATCATGAAACCCTATAAGTAAAAAGATGACATAAATTATGATTGTCCCTAGTCGAGATTTTCAAAGTGGGACACTGATAATCGCGAGAGACTAGCTTGTGAGGTGACTGTTGACTAAGTTTCATGGAGTCAATGATATGAGTGTCACAGTCAGTCACATAGATATATGTTGGTGAACATATGATCGGACATGACCCACTAATGAGAACTCTACAGGATAGTTATATCTGTGTCATGAGAGTTTCTCATTACGACTATAGAGTATAGTCCTTAGACCTGAGTTCATCATGCTTTCTAGTATATGAATTGGTGCACTTTGACCTTGTCAAACGTCGATCCGTAAATGGCGGCTATAAAGACATTGCTTAGGTGTATCATGAAGTATGTGTAGAAACAGGGATGGAACAAGATGGGATTTGTCCCTCCTATAAAAGGAGATAAATATCTCAGGGCCCATCGAAGATTTGATACTGAGAAAATGCATGGCCGTGCTCAAACGAGGTGATTGTTAGTCGTTTGTTTTATCAGTGTAGATCAGAAGTTCGATGAACATGATGTTGACTATAATAAGGATGACACAGTTTCTTGCCTTATGCCATATCGAGATATAGCGACAAAGGGATTATAGGAATAGATGATTCCAGTACAAGTGGGAAATTGTTGGGATTATGTCCTGAAATCACATTGTACTTACTCTAAAGATAGTTGTATTGTCGAGATCGGACAATTCATGTGATACTGGGTAGTCATAATGTTTTGCTAGAAGCCACTTATGACAAATGAGTTGTAACTCATTTCTAGTATCGTGTGAACCTAAAGGGTCACACACCTAAGCAAGTTGGATACGCTTCTGTAGGGAATTGATCATTGGCATATGGTCCGATCAATATGTATTGGATACACATTGAATTCGTGTTTTAAGAGGTGTGTCGATCGATGCCATTGGTGCGTCGATCGATACAAGAGGTGTGGCGATCGTTGCCATTGGGTGCAACGATCGACACAAGGTCGATACCGTAACTGATGTTACGGTTTGTAAACCATGGGCCTATTTATAGGGGCCAGGTTACACGACCTAAAGACAGAGCGGTTGCAGACAGTTTTTCTTGACAGAGAAAAACATACCCTCTTCCTCTAGAAACACGCAGAGAATCCCAGGAGATCCGATTCCCGGCACTAGCATCCCGGCGGATTCCAGCTTGTGTGTGTGTGGACTACGATAGAGGCGCATCAATTGAGGTGCTCTAGATCTCGTTTACCTGCTTCAATTTCCGCTGCCAGTCTACAGGTAATCACGAGGTCTGTTCTTAGATTCAATCACCTAGACCCAAGGATCCTAGGGATTCAAACAATTAGCACCAAAAACAATGTATATTTAATGTTTATACGAAAATATAATCGAATTAAAATTAGATTCGGTTATAAAGAAAATAAATAATAATACTAATTTAAGTATGATTTATATTAAAAATATTATATTTGATTTTATTTACTAATAAAAAGATCAAATAAATCTATCTAAGATATTTTTTTTTGCCATGTCTTCTTCGATGATTACCCATATATGATATAAAGTAACATTATTAAGGACATGTTATACAATATGCTAGAGAATATTATAATATATAATGATAACATTATAATTAGCCTGGACTTTAATTAGCCCTACCGATATAAAAATGTATTAGAAATGTCAACATAATCCCTTCCGGATATAGAATATGCTAACATTATAATTATCCTTTACCTCATCTCCTTCCTTTTGTATTATCCTTTGGTGTATGTTATGTTCATGGAGAGTGTTTGCAATGTTGCACTATATAAAGCATAATACACAATGAAAAAAGAAACAAACCAAGTTTATTAGCCAACATGATAATGTATGAGAAATACAAATTGAAGAAGACGGGTCAACCGCACATAAATCAATGTAACCAGCGTACACCAAAGAACAAAACAAAAATCGACAGGGAGGTTTGAACTAACGGGATTCATGGGATCAATTGGAAATCTTGGCAATAACTTTTGCTCGAACATTTCAGACTTATGGATTCAACCTGAAATATTAGAGAAAACCGCAAATACCTATACTTTATCTCACAACATTGACAAACCACAAGATTACCAAACCACAAGATTACCAAGCTTCTTATTCATACGACTACGAATAAATCTCACTAACAAAGCAAACATAAAAATATATTATTGATCGAGAAGAAGAAAATAATTGAAATGATAATGAATCATCTGATTAAACTCTTAATCGTCTGAAACATATACTGCCAACAAATAAGAAAAACATAGATGAAACTTCTTAAAAATATGAATGCAAACAATTATTTTCTAGGCCACCAAAACAAGATTATATAGGATTTCGTTTATACTAACAATCTTCTATTGAAAGATTAAAATATTCTATAGTATATTTTAAGAACTCGATTTTACATCGATATAACAACTCCTAGTTTCTGTAGAAAACGAGGAAATAACAGTATATTTTAGGACGTAAATTTGTCATTAAACAAACGTCTTTTATTCGACGTAAATGATAATGTCGTTAATTCGACGTAAATATAAACGTCGTTAATTCGATGTAAATGTTTACATCGTTAATTCGACATAAAACAAAATGTTGTTAATTCGTCGTTACATTTACATTGAATTAATAACGGTTATTTAATGTCGAATTTACATCCAATTTATAAATTTAGTTAAAAGTAAATAAATTTATATTTATAATATTTATTTAAATTTGATTTATTATAAAATGTTATTATTAAAAACAAAATATTATATAAATTAAAATATTATACAAATCCAAAATATAAATAATATACTATATTAAAAAAAATTCGATCTAGTGCTTCCCTAAGTTTAGTTCACCTAAATACACCTCGGTGGAATCTTCAGCTGTCTCGGAGACGGAAGGTTGTTCCGGCTCATCCTCACCCGTTGTGCCGGAACTTTGTCCACCTGCCTATTTCTTTGCCTTAAAAGCCTTTGCTAGTTTCGGATTATCCTCAGTTAGGATCTCGAGCAAAGTGTTCCAACTAGCGATCTCCTTTTGCTGCCCACTATAGGCTTTGTTTCTGTCAACTCCGCTTCTACTTGGGACTAATCTTTATATGTAGTCCGTCGGGGATCTAGCGTAGATGCAAGAAGAGTGTCTTGGATAGATTCTAATCCGAGAATCCGTCCTTTCTTCTTCAGAGCCACCTGCAAAACCCGAATTTATATATATATATATATATATATGTATATGTGAATTAATAAATAATTATTTTACTATATATTTTTATTTAGAAAAATAAAATTTAACCCAACAAAATAATTACCTACGTGAATATACGGTTCTTCTATCGAGTAGTCAACTGAACCTGAGTATCTTCAGGACTAAGTTGAGTCTCCCGCTCTGTGACTCGTGTCATCGCATCGTTGTAGATCTGCTCCACCGTCGGACTCACAATCTCTCTGGTCGACTTATGTGTATGTGTAGCTCTGTAAACATCGTTTAACGATGGAAGCTCTCCGCCTTCGGCCTTAAAACCAAAAAAAGAAGATAATAATTAATATTAAAAAATTAAAAATTAGATTAATGATATTAAAATTAAATATTAATTACTTACCATATTGATCCGTCTGCCGGCAAAACAAATCTGGTTAGAGGTATGCGGCATTGGCGGACACTCATCCGGTCCTCTAGTGTTCCACGCTGAGGAACAATTAACGGACTTCACCTCAGAATGTGGGTCCATCCAAAACCGCTTCAGACCGTTCCAAACCTCGAACGAGAGATAATCTGGTCGCCCCGCATCTCCCTTCGTCTTCCACTTCCTCTTCTAGTCGCACACCGTGTTGTTGAGCCGAGTTACATCTTTCTTCATGAACATCTTCTCTACGAGTCCGTTAACCGCCAAATCCCAATGCCATTTTAGCTATACCAAAAAAAAATTAGTTCGATAATTTCTAAAAAATGAATAATTTATATAATTGTTTAAAAAAAAATAATAACTGACCGCAAAACATTTGTATCAAGTATCTCGGATCGACCAATCGACTTGACTCCAATTTGCGTGAGGTTCTTAAAAATATCCTCTAATTGTGTCGGACACACTCCGTCCGACACAATTATCTACCACAAACCTATAAAATGAAATCCATATGATTAGATAATAATAATTAATTTTAATATTTAAATATTAAATAAAATAAAAATTGTTACGAGTAAGTGTTTGGCGGTCTGTCGGGATCTAGTCGTGGTAAAGAGTCGTGGCTCGGTAGTGCTAGCAGTTGCTCGACTGTATAATCTGCGTACGGATGAGGTTGGTTCGGAGTAGAAGGTGCATCGGGCTCGTACTCCAGAGGCGGCAGAATAGGAGGAAAAACTCGTGGCTGTGGAACCGTAGGAGGAACCCGTGTCTGCGGAGGTGAAGTGTCAGGCCTAGGAATCGACTCCATATCGTATGACGACGATGGGCGATGAGGTCTACTTACACCGCTCGTCCCCGGTATCAGTCGTCATAGGCATACATGTATGCATCTAATGTCTCTTTGAAGCACGTCGATCACCCATATCTATAAAAATACGAAAAATATATAAATTAGTGGGTTATCTAACCAAACATGTTTTAATTATCTAACTATCATCATCCTAAAACATTTCTAAATTCCTTAATTAACTAAACTTTTCTAAATTCCTTACCTAAATTTATAAATTCCATACCTAGACTAATTAACTAACTAAATAATCTGATTAAACAATTAAAAAGTATGAAAAAATTACCTCAAAATTCGGAGGAATGAGGGAGACAGAGGGAGTGGATTTACGAGAGAAAAGAGAGTTGTGCGCAAATGAGGAGAGTTTAGTAGGTTTATATAGATTTGCATATGTACCAAAATCGATGTAAGTTTTACAAAGATTTTGCGACAGTCGATGAAATGTGCTAGATTCTTCGCCTTCTCGTTCAAATGTTTCATGAATGTTCGAAATGATACATCCACCAAAATTGAACAGGTCCACCTAGTTCTGCTTCATGTGGGAGATGGATAGGGAGATGTTCCATAACATCAAAAACGGCAGGCGGAAATATCTTCTCCAAATTGCATAGTTGTATTGGAACATTTTCCTGTAGTTTTGCAATGACATCTTCCGATAAAGTGCGGGTACTGAGATCTCGGAAAATAGTTCCTATACCTACATTCATATTAACTCTTATTATAATACAATTTTAAACTCCACAAACCATAATTTGTTGAACTAATCGTAATTAATTAATGTACATACCAACAATCGCGGCGTTCACTTTTTCTGGAAGGATCTCGGTAAAAGCGAAAGGAAGTAGTCATGACTCTTCATTCCTGAGAATTTTTTTACACACTCAACACATTTAGAAATATTAGAAACATACTCATCGGGAAAGCACACATCCGTGGATACCCAATCAAACAATGATGATTTAGCTTCAGAAGACAACCGAAATATAGGAACAAGTGCAACCCCACTTCCTTGAATATACAACTCAGTTCTTGAACAGATTTCAGGTAAGTGTAACCTTGACTTTACAGTTTCTTTAGTTCTTCCCGGCATGTTCAACACTGTATTCATAATGTTATCGATGAAGTTTTTTTCAATATGCATCACATCTAGATTGTGTCTCAACAGATAATCTTGCAAGTAAGGTAGTTCCCAGAAAATGATTTTCTTAAGCCAGTTATGTTGTTCACCGTATCTATCATGCATATTAGTAGGTGTGTGCCAATTTCCTCTGAGCCTCATTGTCCCTTGTGTACCAAAATGTTCAATTTTGTCTTCTATATTTTCTCCGGATTGATAAACCGGCATCGGCAGACGAACAACTTTGTTCTTCCTAAATAATTACTTGTTTCTCATGTATGGATGGATACTAGGTAGAAACCGGCGGTGACAGTCAAACCAAGATGTTTTTCTACCGTGCTTCAGTTGAAACGCTTATGTCCGGTTCATGCAATACGGACAAGCTAATCTTCCATGTGTAGTCCAACCTGATAACATGCCATATGAGGGGAAGTCGCTTATCGTCCACATAAGAACCGCCTGCATCGTAAAATTCATATTCCTCGAAAAATCATACATTCGAGCACCGGTGGACCACATTTGTATCAACTCATGAATCATGGGCTGAAGAAATACACCGAGTGACCACTTTGGATGCTTAGGACTTGTGACCAAAATACTCAAGAAAAGAAATTCTCTTTGCATGCACATATTTGGGGGAGATTGTAAGATATCAATATTACCGGCCACGGAGAATATTGCCTACCAGACATACCAAATGGACTAAATACATCCATGCAAAGACCAAAGTATACATTTCCAACTTGCATAGCAAATTGGATATATATTGTCTTAAAGTGCTTCCACGCCTTTTCATTTGAAGGATGAGTGACTGCCACATCTGTCTGTGAATGCTCAACATGTCATCGCATTGAAGAATCTGTTCTTTCAGACTAAAACATACATTGCAACCTTTTCGTTATAGGAAGATACCACATCCTTTGGTACGGTCCCTTGGTCCTTCCACTTCCTTGCAGCTTATACCTTGGTTTTCTGCAAAACAACACTCCTGCAGTTTATCATCTTCTTTCTAAAAAAGTATGCAGTTATCAACACATACATCAATCATCTCAGAAGAAAAACCAAGGCTAGAAAGCATTCTCTGAATCCCATAATAACTTTCGGCAGACAAATTATCCTCTGGTAAATACTCTTTAAAAATATCCGACCAATCATCCATGAAAACCTCAGCTAAGTTATGATCAGTTTTAATATTCATCATCCTAGCTGTCAACGATAATTTTGACAACCATTCTCTACATCCATTGGTAGAGGGGCTGGTTTGTTGCATCTAGCATATAGTAAAATCGTTTGGCATCTAAGTTGAGTTCATCAACAACAACATTCTAATCATTGCTTATTGTTTCATGAAATGCATATTTAACCATATCATGCATCCTATCATGCTCATGGTAACTATGTTCCCCGTGATAGCCAAATTTATCATGATTAACAGACAATTCATTTTCATGCTGAAAATTGCTACTACTACTTACTACTACTACTACTACTACTACTACTACTACTACTACTATGGGGATAAACTTTTTATTCATGCATTTCCGACAGGGGCATAATATCTTACCGCTTTCTGTGGTTATCGATGTTTGGATTGCTTGATACATGAAGATTTCCACCCGCTATGAAACTCTTTCGTCACCAGTCCTTCTGCATCCTTATATTGATACATCTAGCTTCGTAATTCGTATATAGACATTTGAAAATGAAAAATTTGTGTTTTTCTCTAAGTAAGTCTTTTTGTTGTTGTTTGATTTGTGTTTCTTTCGTTTCTATGAAAGGGTATTTATAGAAAATTTTCAGAACATAGCAACGGATTAGCAACTAAAATAATGCACCGAATTTACAATAAATTTTTTAAACAACGAATTTACATTGAATGAGTGATATGTACAATGTTTTCATACATCCCAAAAAAACAGATAGGCCAAATAAAAAACATGCCTATCTACCAAATAAAACGTTGATTCAATGTTAAATCATCGTTTATTGTAACTAATATATTTCAACGTTAATTCATCGTAAATTAACATCGAATTTACTATGAATTTTTCTGGGTCTTAAAAGCGACGTAAAACCAACATAAAAGACGTCGATTTTACGTCGGATATTTGTCCTCACAAATTTCTGTCGAATTTACGTCGAAATTTAATTTCGCTGTAAATCCGTCGTAAAACAGACGTCAATTAATGACGGATTAAATTCGACATAAATTTTCATCGCAAGAGAGCTGTTTTCTTGTAGTGTCTTGTGGTGTTAGGTTGTTCCTTATTGTGTGTTTTTATGTACTTTCATCATTCTTTCTTACATGGAATATTTTGTTTGAGGTTGTATATGAAATATTTAACATGCCTTCTAATCACTGGAGCTGTCATGAGTTCAATTTTTCTTTCACACTCTAATTTAAAGTTAGAGTTCTTAATTTCCAGATTATGAATCTAGAGAATTATTTTTAGGTAACTTCATTCAGGTTGAAAATAATACCCAAGAACGTGGTGTTTAAATTATATTTAAATTTTTTAATTAAATTACGCATGCCATGAGTTTTCAAGTGAAAATATTGCAACAGCCTTTCGTATATTACACTTTGTACGAAATATGATGATAGTTTAAACTAATCAAATAGATAAGAAGACTCGTTAAGAGAATGAGGAAGATAACAAAAAATGTTATGAGGACCATAAAAACGTTTTCTTTATGAGGAAAAAAACATTTTCAACTTAAGATATCTGAAATTTATAGAGGATCATATGACCATTTGAAGGAAACAAACTTATATGCATATTTGATTTTCACTCGCTGCGTATGAAAGAAATATTACATTGTTTATTAATTATAATTTCGTTTAGAACAATTATTGTTGGGTTCACTCTTGTTCACTTCCTTTTATTTTATCCAATCAAAAAATTACACATCATATAATACTAAAAATAACTAAAAATTAAAAAATGAAGAATTTCTTGGATGGTGTGAGTGTTTATGTTTTTGTGAGTGTTATAGCCGAAGATAACTAAAATGTATCCAGTTTTGGATTCATTTAGGATTCATCAAAATACGATTGATTTTTTAGTTGATGAAGAAGATAACTCGGTAAGTGGAGACAAAACTTTAGTCACTGAATTCCAACAAGAAGATGAAAAACCCAACAAAGATGAATATGTTCAAACTGAAGAGGTTGTTGCTTTAGACACAAACAAGGAAAATGATAAGAAAGATGAACTATATACTGGAATAAAGTTTAGTTCTGCCGAGGCTGCACATATAATTTAAAAAGTATGAAAACAATCATGGTTTCAACGTAAGCAAAAAACTGAGGAAGAACAAAAAGGAGAAGATAGTAAGACTTCATTATGTTTTCTCAAAAAGGGGTATAAGAAAGAACTTGAGGTCAAGAAATCTTATTCACAACCAATCACACAGTGTGGTTGTAAAGCTTATATGACTTGCTACTTTCAGAGTACCAAAAAATATAATATTGTGTCTTTCGAGCCGAATCATAACCATGATTTAGTGAAGACACCTATGAAGCATTTACTGAAGGGAAATCAGACAAACTCTGCCTTCTAAAAAATATAATATTGTGTGTTTTTATGTACTTTCATCATTCTTTCTTACATGGAATATTTTGTTTGAGGTTGTATATGAAATATTTAACATGCCTTCTAATCACCGGAGCTGTCATGAGTTCAATTTTTCTTTCACACTCTAATTTAAAGTTAGAGTTCTTAATTTCCAGATTATGAATCTAGAGAATTATTTTTAGGTAACTTCATTCAGGTTGAAAATAATACCCAAGAACGTGGTGTTTAAATTATATTTAAATTTTTTAATTAAATTACGCATGCCATGAGTTTTCAAGTGAAAATATTGCAACAGCCTTTCGTATATTACACTTTGTACGAAATATGATGATAGTTTAAACTAATCAAATAGATAAGAAGACTCGTTAAGAGAATGAGGAAGATAACAAAAAATGTTATGAGGACCATAAAAACGTTTTCTTTATGAGGAAAAAAACATTTTCAACTTAAGATATCTGAAATTTATAGAGGATCATATGACCATTTGAAGGAAACAAACTTATATGCATATTTGATTTTCACTCGCTGCGTATGAAAGAAATATTACATTGTTTATTAATTATAATTTCGTTTAGAACAATTATTGTTGGGTTCACTCTTGTTCACTTCCTTTTATTTTATCCAATCAAAAAATTACACATCATATAATACTAAAAATAACTAAAAATTAAAAAATGAAGAATTTCTTGGATGGTGTGAGTGTTTATGTTTTTGTGAGTGTTATAGCCGAAGATAACTAAAATGTATCCAGTTTTGGATTCATTTAGGATTCATCAAAATACGATTGATTTTTTAGTTGATGAAGAAGATAACTCGGTAAGTGGAGACAAAACTTTAGTCACTGAATTCCAACAAGAAGATGAAAAACCCAACAAAGATGAATATGTTCAAACTGAAGAGGTTGTTGCTTTAGACACAAACAAGGAAAATGATAAGAAAGATGAACTATATACTGGAATAAAGTTTAGTTCTGCCGAGGCTGCACATATAATTTAAAAAGTATGAAAACAATCATGGTTTCAACGTAAGCAAAAAACCGAGGAAGAACAAAAAGGAGAAGATAGTAAGACTTCATTATGTTTTCTCAAAAAGGGGTATAAGAAAGAACTTGAGGTCAAGAAATCTTATTCACAACCAATCACACAGTGTGGTTGTAAAGCTTATATGACTTGCTACTTTCAGAGTACCAAAAAATATAATATTGTGTCTTTCGAGCCGAATCATAACCATGATTTAGTGAAGACACCTATGAAGCATTTACTGAAGGGAAATCAGACAAACTCTGTCTCAAACACAACATGTTGATGATTCCAAGATATCAAGAATTTCAACAAAAGCAACCGTTGAAATGATGAGTAGAGAAGTTGGGGGAGAGAAAATCTGGGTTGTGTGGAGAAAGACTACCGAAATTACATATACCGAAAGAGAATGAAAAAAATGGAAAAGGGAGATTTTGGAGCAGTTTTGGAATACTTCCAGAGAAAGAAAGAAGATAATTCATCTTTTTTATTCAATGCAAATTGATGAGGAAGTTATGATCACTAATATCTTCTGGGCAATGATAGGTCTATAAGTGATTACAATATTTTTGGAGATGTTGTTTTCTTTGACACAACTTATAAGACAAATGTATATGATATACGATTTACTCCATTTTTGGGGGGTCAATCATTATAAGAAAATTATTTTGTTTAGTGATACTTTCTTATATGATGAAACCACTGAGTCATTTAAGTGGACTTTTGAGACTTTCCTTGGAGCAATGTCCCAAAAAATTCTCACAGACCAATATGCAGCAATGGTGAATGCAATAATGAAGGTGTTCTCTGAAACAAAACATAGGTATGTGTTTGGCATATGTACTAAAATGTTGCAAATAACTTGAGTCAAGTATTTCATGGAGTATGACGATTTGCCACAAACTTTGGAAAGTGTGTAAATGACCATGAGGAAGAAAAAGATTGGTTATTGGCATGGAGTGAACTGCTCAAAAAGCATAAATTTACACATAATAAATTGTTGAAGAATGTGTTTGAAGTGAGGAAAAATGGGCAATGGAATATGTACATCATATTTTTACGGCAGATATGGTGAGCACACATCGTAGTGAATGTATGAATAAAATTTTAAAAATATACTTGAAGTGTATTATGACTTGTTGTCCTTCTTTGAACACTATGAAAGAGTGTTGGATGATTAGTGATATAAAGAATTAACTGGTGAATTTAGTACGATGCATACGTCGTCGGTATTATGTGCCACTGTAGAGATGTTACAATATGCAGACGAAGTGTATACACCAGATTTTTTCGCTTTTTCGAGAAACAATACACAATTATCGATGATTATGTTGCCAAAAAGATCAGTAAGTCTGAGATGTTGTATGAATACAAAGTATCTTATCGTGGTAGAGCGCAAGAGCATTTAGTTAGTCATGATGCTAAAAACTAAACAAAACATTATAGTTTCTTGAAACATTCTGTTGTTGGAATATGGGTCATCATACATTAAAAGTATTGGATAAGAAGAATGGTAGAAGAATTCCATTTAACTACATTCCGTAACGATAGAATAGTGAGGAAAAAGAAAAAAGCTTATCTTCTTATCGTTCAGAAATACCTAATGAAACAATGAAGCAATCGATTAGAAAGCGATATACTCATTTATGTCGAATTTCTGTGAGATTGCATATGTTGCTGCTGATCATATAGAATTGACGTTGTATGCAAATAAAATTTCCTTTCAGTTGCTTTAAAAATTGAAGAAAATAAAAAGAATTTTGTGAAAGAGAATGCATTAACGCTCCAAACTTCAAATGTTGAACATGTGGAAGAAAAGAAAAGAAGAGGAAGTTCCAAATGCACGTGGAACTAAAAAAAGCTTCTCTTGGACGACCAAAAAAAAATTCAGATCCCATGGCTAATATTTAAATGCTATTGAAATAATAAAAACGTGGCACATCAAAACTTACGGCTAATGCTAGAGCAAAGAAAACGTTATCATTTCAGGTATTTAATATATCATTTTTATTTTTCATTTATGTTAATATATATATTAACTATTGGATAAAATTGATAAATGTTTTACGACACAATTCTTACTTCCAATACCCAGTTATCTGATCCTACCACCAGTCCGACCTTATATAATGGGTCATCTTTCTCACATATGCTTCAGGTAAAATCTTCATTCATACTATTTAGATTTGAGTTATCTGTTAATTTTTAATAATTTGAAGTCTTATATATATATATATATATATATGTAAATTAATTATTGGATAAATGTTTAAGGATTCAACTCTTATTCCCATTACACAGTTATATATTGCTACTACCAGTCCGACCTTACATAATAAGTTATTTTCTCACAAGTTCTCCACGTAAATACTTCACTCATACTATTTAGAGCTATTTGTCAGTTTAAAAAAATTTAAAGTATTATATATATTAATTATTGGATTAAATTGATAAATGTTTTAGGACTCAACTCTTACCTTCAATACCTAGTTATCTATTGTTACATAGTGGATCATTTTTCTAACAAATACTCCATGTAAATACTTCATTCATACTATTTATATTTGAGTTATATGTTATTTTTATGAAGTAAACAACCATTTCCTCTAAGAACTTGTGGTGAAAACAGATTTTTCTACATGACTTATATAGTAATGCCAAAAGCATCATCAGTTAAGAAAGGTAAATTTTCAATCATGTAATTTTAAAATGTGATCAAATCCCCCAAATCCGGTAACGGTGTTAGTAATCCGTTAAAATAGTTTATTATCCGTTAAACAGAGTTAAGTAAATAAATAAATAATTTTTAGCTAATTTTAAGAATTGGGGAAAATATATTTAGGTTCATAAGCCACCATTTTTAGGCGAGAGGCGATAATCAGTTTCGTTTTTGAATTTTGATGAAATTGTTTCATTTGGACTTAGTGTAGAAGATTTCTTTGGAAGAAAGATGAAACAGAGCAAAACTCATACAATTCGTAGATATCGTCAATCCATCTGAAAACACTATGTAGCTTTATGTGATCTTTTAGCTGAAAAAACGCTATGTAGCTTTATGTGATCTTTTAGCTGGAAAAAAAAACAGAGGAAGAACAAACAACTTTTAGGAAGTTTTTTTGTTTCATTGGTTTTTGTCGATTCAACCATCATTTTGAGAGAAAGAAGCTGTTCATAAGAGAAGGCACAGACACTGCGTATCTAATTGTCCAAGATCTTCCTTCGCATGTCTAATGCATATCGAGTGAGAAGACAACGATGATGAAATCAGAGATTTAGATTTCAAAGAGGAAGATGGCAAGATGGTGATTTTGACTTGAAATCTAACATGACGTGGTTTCACGGGAAGAGGAGAAGCAATGAGAGAAATCATGGTTTCACGTCCTCCAGGGTGGGTGTATGTTCCAAAGTTGAGTTTTGGAAAGTGAAGAAACAATGTGTTGGCTTCTACGTTTTATGAGATGATCTTCTCAAACTGAATCGACTTGGTGAGGTAATCGCGAGTGAAGAGTGAAAGAGAATACTCGGGGAAGAATAATTCAGCAGCGTGTTGTTGGACGCGAAATAAGTCTTGGTGTATGTTGGAGACGGTGAAGCAACCGTAAGGAGTGAAATCGAAATGAGGAAACGAAGGTAAGAATACTAGAGAGGTATTGGTGTATGAACCCTAATCATTTTCCCCAAATCTTAATTACAATTGAAAACGAAGTTGGTTCTCGCCGGGTTATTAGTAAAAAAAAAATATTTTTTTTAACTTTTTTACATATAATAAACGCTATTGACAGATTATTAACAATGCTACCGGACTTGGGGATTTGATCACGTTTTAAAATCACATGATTGAAATTCAAATTTTTGTTTAATTGATAATGGTTTCTGCATTACTCAATTAGCTGTAGTAAAATCTGTTTCGTCCTAAATTTATAGGGGAAATTGTCGTGTTTCCCATGTATATACATATGTATATTAATTATTGGATAAATTTTTAAACATTTTAGGACTCAATTCTTCTTCTCGATATCCAATTATATGATGTTACAACCAGTCCGACCTTACATATAATGAGTCATTTTATTCAAAAGTTCTCTAAGTAAATTCTTTATTCATAATATTTAGATTTGAATCATATGTCAATTTTTTAAATTAAGTTTAAGTCTGATATACATATATATATATATATATATTAATTATTTGATAAATTGATAAATGCTTTAAGATTCGATTCCTACTCTCGATACCCAGTTATATAGTGCTACCACCAGAACGATCTTTTTTTTTTTTTTTTAACTCAACATCAACTCCCATTAACCAAAAGATCGTTTTACACAATATGAGAATCACTCTCAACAACAGGTTCTATCCATCTAGGCATAATAGAATACAAATTAGAAACATTGTTATCAAGTGATATAGCTTCCTTTGCAATTCTATCTGTAGCTTTATTACTCTCTCTTCCATTGAAAAGCACCAAACACTCCCCCATAGTAGATATCATCTTATGGCAGTCTTGTAACCATGGATTCAGTACATGCCATTGCTCTACGTCTTGGAAGGCTTTGACTACACTTTGGGAGTCAGATTCAAAGATAATGCTCCTGTAGTTAAATCGCTTGACACACCAGATAGCCCATCTAAGCGCCTCTGCCTCTGTTTCTAAGGGGGTTTTCAGTCTAGGTACTTTCCTAGCTCCCATCCACAATGCATGGCCACTGCTATCTCTGAGAATCCACCCCAGACCACTGTTCTCCTCGTGCTTGTGCCAAGCACCATCCACATTACATTTTACCCAATCTTGTGGTGGAGGGGACCATTTCCTGTTCTCCGAGCTTCGGTGGTGCGCATTCCTCTTCATTTCTTCCTCATCGAATCTCCCTCTCCATTCCTCCATATCCTCCATTGCTTTAGCTATCGTTTCCTGTGCATTGTACTCCTTGTCTTTGATCATGAACTCATTTCTGGACTTCCATAAACGCCACAAAATCCACTGCCCAATTTTTTCAACATCTTTCTCGTACGGGTGTTTGGGAACAAAAGTCATTACTCTGTAGAAATTTGCTTTGAAAGATTCTCCCATATCACCATTTTCCGGGGCAGGGATTGGGGATAGAGCCCACACTAGCCTAGCAAAAGGACACTGGAACAGAAGATGGTTGATCGTTTCAGCCTTATCTTGACATCGACTACAACTCTCATCTTTGGCCAGATGTCTAAAGTGTAGTCTCTCTGCCACCGGTAGACACTCAGTCATACATTTCCAGAGGAAGTGTTTGATTTTGGGGCATGTATCCGCCTCCCATAAGAGCTTATAGAGAGGCTCAAGACTTGGTTGGTTTACTTCATCATTAGCCACTGCATTCCTGATTCTGTTCATAACCACCCAATAACCTGACTTAACGGTATACTGCCCAGTATTAGTAAAGTCCCACCAGAACGATCTTACATAATAGATTATTGTATTCACAAGTTCTCCAGATAAATACTTCATTCTTGCTATTAAAATTTGACTTATATGTCAATTTAAAAAAATAATAATTTTAAGTCTTATGTTTTGTAGGATTTTGACAAAAGTTATGATGGTTCACCAAATCTTAAGACTATATTTTCTCTCTCTTGTAGTATCACTTTCTTATAATATTACATTCATATTGTTTTTATTATTCTATCTAAATTGATCTTTTGTTTTTTTATTATTTTCTTCTTTTATCACATTCTTACGTGATAATTTTTTTCCAGGAATAATATTTTTAATGATTCCAAAATCACTTTAAAAACAAGAAATAATGATAAATATAAACATATAAACAACAAGTCATGACTTCAAATTTAAGTCATGTTTAAGTCATGTTTCATGAAATATTTAGTGGATAGTTATATATAGGACAATTCTTCTACTATTTTTTTTCTTATTTTTTAATTTTGTTTGCTAAATTTGTAAAAGAATATAAAAGAAAATAAAAAATAATTCTAATTTTTTGTTTTCTGTTTATTTTTTTAATTTTTTTTTATATTATATGATGTATAATTTTTTGATTATATAAAATAAAAGATAGTAAACAAAGGAGTTCACTTTAAGAGTGAATCCTAAAATTGTTCTATTAAGCACATGCGCTAAAACATGTCTACACTTAATATTATTTTTGAGTTTTATATCTAATTGACTTATTCATATGCTGACTTTTATCCTAGTAGTCAAGAGTTTGAAAGTACTGATTTAGTTGTGATATATCTATTTAATCAAGACAAGTTTACTTTATATGTGTAGACTTTATCAGGTTTGTAGTTCTTTTGAGTTGTTTTGGATAACAAAAAAATGGGTTTACTTGAGCTACAAAGAAATATGATTATTTAGATTAGGGGAAAACCACTAAAAATATACCACTTTAATTACATTTGCCAAAAAAATATCATTTTTTTGTTGCCTTATAAATATCTGATATATTTTTTTGTTAACTTTTAAATATCTAAACTTTCAAAATCGTGTATTTCGACACCAATTTTTAACCATAATTAACTTGTTAAATGAAATGATCATAACACCCTTAAATGATTAATTTGAATTAGTGATAAGTAATACCAAATGTTCTTTTTACCCTTGTCTTAAGTTTTCTCCAAATCACTTTTCCAGTCAACCAAGATGAACACATCCACGATTTCCTTCATCTTCACTGAAATAGTTTTCATACATCAATTAAAACGAATAGACTTGCTTGTGGGTGGCTCACTTCCGATCCTTCCTCCACCAATGTCGAATTCAACTTGTTCATAGACCTATTTTCCCAGTTATGACTTATCTATCCGTCAAATTACGAACTGGTTTTCCAGATCTGATTTCTAATAAAAAAATTTCCAGAAAGATCTCAAATTAATTCTTGTCATGGGCAAATCATAACACTTCGATCTGATTTTCATTTATATTTGTTATATTCAATCTTTTGTGTGAAGTAACTGTTTTGGTAATTTAATGGACTGAAATGGAAACGAACTAGAGACGGAGAACACGAACCAGTGACGGCGATGGAGAACACGAACCCAGTGACGGCGACGGAGAACACGAACCTAGTGACGGCGACGGAGTGACGGCCACAAGCAACGGAGAACACGAACCCAGTTACGGTCACGAGTGACGGAGAAGGTGAGCGTGAGTAAGTTCAAGTAATTATCTTGAGGTGTGAATCCATGGCAGATCCAAATCAAGCTCAAAAATCATTGATTTAAGTAATTAATCGTACATGAAGACTGACAATTGATTAAGTGATTATCATAAGAGGTGTGAATCCATGGCAGATGCAAATGACAATTTTCTAAGATCCGTTTTTTAGTTTATGATGAAATTGATTTGGGATAAATTGATTTAAGTTTAAGGGGTAAATGGTCTTTTCGTTTTATTTAATCTAAGTAGAGTTTATTAACTAAACTATGAGTTAATTTTCCGTTTAGTTAGTTAACTACATTTAAAAATCGGTGTGAAACTATACGATTTTGAAAATTTGGGTATTTAAATGACAACCAAAAATACGTCAGATATTTATATGGCAACAAAAACATAGTGTATTTTTTAGCAAATATAATTAAAAAGTGTATTTTTAGGGATTTTCCCTTTAGATTATGATATATATGGAAAGCGAATAATAATAAAGTTTCAATAGTATTGAGAGATTTCTATTGATACTCTCTCACATGTTGCACTCAAGATATAGAATTGGAAGATAGAAAATCAGAAGAAGTGCGAGGTGGTGGTGAATAACCCACTGCAGCAGCAGATCGTGACATGACAACTCTCCAAGACTCTTTTCATCCTAACCTGCCAGATCCTTGCTTTTTGAGTTGATCATAGACCAATTAATGGATTGAGTTGGTGCTTAAAAGATAATTTGGACTGATGTCTAACGGAGTAAAAGGATGTAAGATGAACTTACTCCCATATATGTAGAATTGGATGAATTTATTTGCGCTATGGAAATTCTCTGCAAAAAGACACTGTTGCGGTCAAAGTTGAAATTGTGCATAGATTTATTGGATGAGCAATGTGTTTGTCATATTTTTACATACGCATTTTAATACAATCACTTTTTATACAATCTTTGAGATTTTTTGAGAAAACTTTAAAGCTTTTCGAAAATACTTGCCAAGGACCTAAATCCTCTTTTGCTTAACCGATCATCTTTTCCGATGACCTAATTCGACCCTTTAGGCCGAGGTTAAAACAAGATCTCTTTAGAATTCCTAAAATATATAAATTTTAAGATACAAAGAATTAAAATCTTATAGCTTTTTTGACAGACTCTATCATGTATCAATGTACATTATCTTTCTCATGCTTTAACTAATGAGAATATGAGTTATGGTCTTACGGATAGAAGATTTTACAGCAACTTTATAATCACACTCAAGTATATATAAATATATTCAACCCAATCCATAATAAAAACAATCAGGTATTGTACACAAACCCAACCACATACAAACCGAAGTAGGAAAATATAGAAAGCTTTGAAAAAGAGTTTCTTTCAATTAGAAGTTCCATTTCAATCTGCATATAATTCAAGGATCCAATAAGAGTAAGCACCGTAAATGATATTTGGGAGGTTAAAGCCTGCTTCCATAGCCAAAACCTCGGATTCTTCTTTGGTTCTCTCTTTGCCTCCAGGTGTTGCACACATCATTCCCACATCGTAGCATAATGAATTTTTTGTTGCTAGATCGTTCTCCGATATTTCTCGTGGTAGTATCGATTCAACTATAATCACTTTCCCAGCTTTTGGTAATGCTTTCTTGCAGTTCTTTAATATCTCCACGCATTGGTCATCGTTCCAATCATGAAGTATCCACTTATATGCAAAATAAAGACCATAAAAGTAGAGAGGAGAGAGAGTGTGTAAGTGCTGACGTGTAAAGTGCGATTTTGTGGGAGACCAGCTTGCAACTCGTTTCCCGCGTACGGATAGTGTACGGCTCCGTCACCGGCGACCTTTCTCCGGCGATTTCTGCAGATCCGAACGCAGTCTCTCCCCGCCTCTCACTCCTCAACAGATCAGCGACCCTTTCACCGGCCTTTGGTCTAGATCTAAACTTCTCCTTGGTGCCCCTTTATCTCCGACCAGAAGTTAGTCGAGCTTCCTCAGCCCCCTAACAGTTTTTCTTTCTCCGGGTTCAGCCCCCGACCATGTCGGAGGGCCCGTCTCCATCTCCTGTTGGCCTGACTTCGGATGAAGGAAAGCTAGGGTTCCTTGTTTCGAGCTAAAGTAACCTCCTTCAGCTCCTTTGGGTATCTAGAAAGCTCTCCTTTCTATCTGTTTGTGGCTAGGTCCTGGATTTACTGCTGTGTGCAGGAAGAGATTCTATCTCGTTTGTTTTTACCTCTGTGTGAGGGTTTATCAGTGCTAGCTCCGTTTCCTCTACTCTAAGAAAGATGACACGGAACTACTCCCGTCAAGAAAAAGAGAAGTGGCCTATGGGTTCTAACCCTTTCTCTCGCCGGTCCACTAGAGACGACCGAGCCTCGAATGATAATTCTCGCCACTCCTCTGGCATGGTTAACAGAGACAACCAGAACAGAGCCTCTGGACGTTCATCCCCAGACCGCCTGTTGGCGGACTCTCGAAGAGCTCTTATCTCTTCTCAGAATCTTCACAGTCGCCCCCCGGCTCGCAGATCTCCTGTCCGGATCCCTAGTTCAGACTGAAGGATTGTTTAGTGTTTGTCCTGGTTTAATTCTGTCAGATTAAACTCTACTAAACAGATTGGATCTAGGTTCTCTTGCAGAAACATAAAGGGATCTCACCTAATACCTTGTTTATGCAGCGGATTAGAGAGGTATTGTCAGAGATCAGCAGAACCGTCAAGGGACAGCTCCTCCAGAGGTTCACACACGCACACCAACAGGAAGAAGGCTGCTAGACCACAGAGAGGGAGGCGCAGAGAGTTGTGTAGAAAAAGAGCTAGGTCAAGTTTTAGTCATAAAACCCTTGTCTAGTTCTGTTGGGCTTTTGGGCCCAATTCCCAGTCTGATTAAATCCCTTAGATTTAATCAGGCCCTTTAATCTCTCTCTAAGTACAGTAAATGCCTAGCACTTTTACCGTACTTCTGCTGAACCGTTCCCTCATAGTTTCCTGTTAGCTTAGGCGTGTGACCCATATGGGATCATATAATAAAGGCAATAAATCCAAGACTTATAGATCATGAGCGGACTCTAGCAAGCCATCATGACCCCCAGTATTATATGACTTATGTCTGATCATTGACATACTCTTACTTTCTATAGACAGTACAGAGATTACCGGACATAATTCCAACAATCTCCCACTTGTACTGGAATCTCTGTATTCATATTCCTTTTGTCTCAATATCTCGATTAGTCATAAGGCAAGATGAGTGTCATCCTTATAAAGCCTAATAATGTTCATCGGACTCTGATTTGATACTGACAATCCAAACGACTCGGGACAGTCCGTTTGAGCATGGCCATGCATTTTCCAGTATTCAAATCTCCGATTGGCCTAGAGATATTCACTCCATTTATATTGGAGGGACAAATCCCGTCTTGTTCCATCACTGTAAACTACTCATTTCATAATACACCCAAACAAGGTCCTTATAACTATCGCTTAACGATAGCGTTAGACAATGATCAAAGCGCATCAGTTGATGTGCAGTCACATGCATGCGAACTCAGGTCTAAGGACTATACTCTATAGTCGTAGTAAGAATCTCTTATGACACAGATATAAATATCCTGAAGAGTTCTTATAAGCGGGTCTTGTCCGGTCGTATGTACCCCAACATACACCTATGTACTGACTTTGATGCCGTGCATCTATGACATCCTGAGACTTTGTCATAAGTTACATACCAATCTAGTCTCACGCGGTTGTTGGTGTTCCAATTTCAACAACCTTCGACTAGGGACAGGATGATATAAGCCATCTGTCAAATATAGGTTCTCATGATCAAGCTAAATGACTTTGATGACTCAAGATCAAGTCACTTACTTCGATGACCTATAAAATGGTTCATATCATTTTGGAACGATTATTTCATCACAGTTAAAATAATCTTGAAAAATAATTTTATTATTAAACATCTCAAATGTTTTACAAGAACATATCAATAACTAAATAAAGCCCTCAAACTCCCACTCAAATTTAGATTACATTTCAATGTCTCTAATGCCTACAGCTTCAGTCAGGTACTCGAGCTTAGGCCTTGGGAGTGGCTTTGTCAACGGATCAACGACATTATCATCTGTCGGAACTCGGCTGATCTTGACTTCCTTTCTATTAATGATATCACGTATCAAGTGAAATCTTCTTAATATATGCTTGGATTTCTGGTGTGATCTTGGTTCCTTTGCCTGAGCTATAGCACCATTGTTATCACAAAACAGTGCCAGAGGCTCAGCTGCATTCGGTATCACACCTAGTTCAATAATGAACTTTCGTATCCAAACAGCTTCCTTCGCTGCTTCTGAGGCGGCGACATATTCAGCTTCTGTAGTGGAATCAGCAACGGTGTCTTGCTTGGAGCTTCTCCAACTGATTGCACCGCCATTCAGACGAAAGATATAACCGGACTGTGACCGGAAATCATCTTGGTCTGTCTGGAAACTTGCGTCCGTGAATCCACTGACTTCAAGCACATTACTTCCGCCGTACACCAAGAACTTATCCTTAGTATGTCTTAGATACTTCAGGATATTCTTGACGGCAATCCAGTGGTTTTCACCTGGATTTGACTGGTATCTACTCGTCATGCTCAATGCATAAGCAACATCAGGACGAGTACAGATCATGGCATACATGACAGATCCTATTGCAGATGCATAAGGAATATTCTTCATGCGCTCAAGCTCAGCAGCCGTCGTTGGGCTCTGCTTCTTGCTTAGCGTTGTGCCATGTACCATTGGCGTGAAGCCCTTCTTGGAATCTGCCATGCTGAATCTATGCAGGACTTTGTCAATGTATGAATCTTGACACAAGCCTATCAGCCTTTTAGATCTATCCCGGTAGATCCGGATTCCAAGAACGTATGCGGCTTCACCCATGTCTTTCATGGAAAAACAACTTCCAAGCCAGTCCTTTACCGACCGCAGCATTGGTACGTCGTTTCCGAGAAGCAGTATGTCATCGACATACAGAATAAGAAATACTATCTTGCTCCCACTAGTCTTCTTATACACGCATTGTTCTTCTTCGTTTCTGATGAAGTCAAATTGCTTGATCGCTTCATCAAAATGAAGATTCCAGCTCCTCGATGCTTGCTTCAATCCATAAATGGATTTATGAAGCTTGCATACTTTCTCAGCATTCTTTGGATCTATGTAACCATCAGGTTGTGTCATATACACATCCTCTTCCAGAATTCCATTCAGGAAGGCGGTTTTCACGTCCATCTGCCAAATTTCATAATCATGAAAAGCTGCAGTTGCTAGTAGAATCCGAATAGATTTCATCATAGCCACTGGGGAATAGGTTTCATCATAATCCACACCGTGAACTTGCCTGAAACCTTTTGCCACCAACCTGGCTTTATAAATCTGGACATTTCCATCCACGTCAATCTTCTTTTTGAAGATCCATTTGCACTCGATGGCTTTTACACCAGCGGGTAAGTCAACCAACGAAAACACTTGGTTGACCGACATGGAGTCCATTTCGGAATCAGTGGCCTTACGCCACTTAGAGGAATCTGGGCCCATCATGGCTTGATTGAAGTTCGATGGTTCATCACCATCAATGATCAGAAGATCATGACAGTTAGTCACGAGGAAACCTTGATATCTCTCGGGTTCGTGACGGATCCTCCCGGATCTTCGAACTTCAGGTACCACAGGTTCAGGCTCTACAATTTCTTGTAGGTCCTCCTGCTGCTCTTCCTCATTAGGTTGAGCTGTTGGATCGTTTAGTGTCTCCTGATTCAATTCTCAGATTGATTCATCCTACTAAACATGCAGATCTAGGTTCTCTTATTTAGAAACTTAATGGATCTCACCTTTTACCTTGTTTATGCAGCGGAATGGGAGGTAAGGTCAGAGATCAGCAGAACCACCAAGAGATGGATCCTCCAAAGGCTCACACACGCACACCGGGAATTTGGCTGCTAGACCGAGCAAGAAGGAGGCGCAGAGAGAGAGAGTTGGCGGCGCATGGGAGAAGGGTTAGAGGAGAAAAGACTTGGTTTTAGTTTATAAAACCCTTCTTTAACTCTATTGGGCTTTTAGGCCCAATTCCCAGTCTGATTAAATCCCTTGGATTTAATCAGGCCCTTTAGTCTCTCTAAGCACAGTAAATGCCTAGCACTTTTACCGTACTTCTGCTAAACCGTTCTTTTCGTATTTTCCCGTTAGCTTAGGCGTGTGACCCATATGGGATCATATAATAAAGGCAATAAGTCCAAGACTTATAGATCATGAGCGGACTCTAGCAAGCCATCATGACCCCCAGTATTATATGACTTATGTCTGATCATTGACATACTCTTACTTTCTAGAGACAGTACCGAGATTACTGGACACAATTCCAACAATCTCCCACTTGTACTGGAATCTCTGTATTCATAATCCTTTTGTCTCAATATCTCGATTAGTCATAAGGCAAGATTAGTGTCATCCTTATAAAGCCTAATCTTGTTCATCGGACTCTGATTCGATACTGACAATCCAAACGACTCGGGAAAGTCCGTTTGAGCATGGCCATGCATTTTCCAGTATTCAAATCTCCGATTGGCCTAGAGATATTCTCTCCATTTATATTGGAGGGACAAATCCCGTCTTGTTCCATCACTGTAAACTACTCATTTCATAATACACCCAATCAAGATCCTTATAACCATCGCTTAACGACAGCATTAGACAATGATCAAAGCGCATTAGTTCATGTGCAATCACATGCATGCGAACTCAGGTCTAAGGACTATACTCTATAGTCGTAGTAAGAATCTCTTATGACACAGATATAAATATCCTGAAGAGTTCTTATAATCGGGTCTTGTCCGGTCGTATGTACCCTACATACACCTATGTACTGACTTTGATGCCGCGCATCTATGACACACTGAGACTTTGTCATAAGTCACATACCAATCTAGTCTCACACGGTTGTTGGTGTTCCAATTTCAACAACCTTCGACTAGGGACATGATGATATAAGCCATCTATCAAATATAGGGTCTCATGATCAAGCTAAATGACTTTGATAACTCAAGATCAAGTCACTTACTTCGATGACCTATAAAATGGTTCATATCATTTTGGAACGATTATTTCATCACAATTAAAATAATCTTGAAATAATAATTTCATTAAACATCATAAAATGTTTTACAAGAACATATCAATAACTAAATAAAGCCCTCAAACTCCCACTCAAATTTAGATTACATTTCAATGTCTCTAATGCCTACAGCTTTAGTCAGGAACTCGAGCTTAGGCCTTGGGAGTGGCTTTGTCAACGGATCAGCGACGTTATCATCTGTCTGAACTCGGCTGATCTTGACTTCCTTTCTAATTTCAAAATTTTGGAAACTTATTAATTTAAAAAATCGATTTTTATAATTTTATAAAAATAAATTTTAAATTAATTCTGAAGAAAAGACTCAAATAATTGGCCCAATTGTTTTAACTTCTTGGCCCGAGGCCCAAGAATTGGTCCATGTCCAAGACATAACCCAATTGTCCAATTAAATGACATAACCGGTCTGGTTCATTAAAATTGGTCTTAACCAAAGTTAATTACTACGATGACCACAATTGTCAACCGGTTATTTACTAAACCGGATTTTCTCAATTTATTTGGTCCAACCAAATCAAATTAGAAAACCACTGGTTTAGGCACAAAATCCAATTTTTCGACTTTGGATTTCTTATCCCGGTTTAACCAGAACTTAATAAACTTATTAAGTCTGTTTATTAAACCGTGACGTTTTGATTTTAATCAAGTTTTAAACCGAACCATAAAACGAACCGAACCGATTGATCACGTGAACCGATCACGACCTAGCCGTGAGTTCACGCGATCACGTCAGCCGCAAGCCGCACGCGTTCGATCCATGATCGGGACGGCTGCTTCACGGGACGGGACGGGACGATCGGCGAGCTCGGGCCCGTGTGGCTTCACGCGATCACCGAGCGATCGGGACAGCCGGGACGAGAGCGGGACGATGCTGGCTTGGCCGAGACGCGACGGGACGATGCGGGACGATCCATCGTGATCGATCGTACGATCGGACGATCCGATCCGATCCGACCACACGATCATGCGCTCGTCCGTGTCGTCGATCGTGTCGACGATACAACCCGATCCGTGATCGGTTGTGTGTCTAACGATCCGGACGCGTGACCCTTTGGCGATCAACACTCCGACGCATACCAATTCATATAGATTGGATCATGCGATTTCTTGTTTGTTTAGGTTTTAATTCTTTGTTTCTTAAGTGTTTTTCCTTATCAGTAGGTTGATTCAAAAACACTTCTTAAACAATCCTAAACATGATTCTAAACAAGAAAAACCACAGAACCAATGGCTCTGATACCACTGTTGGATCGTTTAGTGTCTCCTGATTCAATTCTCAGATTGATTCATCCTACTAAACATGCATATCTAGGTTCTCTTATTTAGAAACTTAATGGATCTCACCTTTTACCTTGTTTATGCAGCGGAATGGGAGGTAAGGTCAGAGATCAGCAGAACCACCAAGAGATGGATCCTCCAAAGGCTCACACACGCACACCGGGAATTTGGCTGCTAGACCGAGCAAGAAGGAGGCGCAGAGAGAGAGAGTTGGCGGCGCAGGGGAGAAGGGTTAGAGGAGAAAAGACTTGGTTTTAGTTTATAAAACCCTTCTTTAACTCTATTGGGCTTTTAGGCCCAATTCCCAGTCTGATTAAATCCCTTGGATTTAATCAGGCCCTTTAGTCTCTCTAAGCACAGTAAATGCCTAGCACTTTTACCGTACTTCTGCTAAACCGTTCTTTTCGTATTTTCCCGTTAGCTTAGGCGTGTGACCCATATGGGATCATATAATAAAGGCAATAAGTCCAAGACTTATAGATCATGAGCGGACTCTATCAAGCCATCATGACCCCCAGTATTATATGACTTATGTCTGATCATTGACATACTCTTACTTTCTAGAGACAGTACCGAGATTACTGGACACAATTCCAACATGAGAAGTATCCTGTTCATCTTGAATTTCTTCAAGCAGTACCTTACTCCCACTGTTTTTCTTAGAGAGAAACTCCCTCTCAAGAAAATTACAATCCCGGGCAACAAAAATCTTGTTCTCGGATCGTAGGTAGAAGTAATAAGCCTTGGTCTCCTTCGGATAACCAATGAAGTAGCATTTATCAGACTTTGGCGTAAGCTTGTCAGAGATTAATCTCTTGACATAGGCTTCACAACCCCAAATTCTAAGATAAGACAGCACTGGAGTTTCTCCAGTCCATAATTCATATGGTGTCTTAGCTACTGCTTTTGATGGCGCTCTATTTAGAGTGAACACTGCTGTTAGCAGAGCATATCCCCAAAGGGATATTGGAAGGTCTGTGTGACTCATCATAGACCGAACTATATCCAATAAGGTCCGATTCCTCCTCTCAGACACACCATTCCATTGAGGTGTTCCAGGAGGAGTGAGTTGGGAAACTATCCCACACTCTCTCAGATGATCACTGAACTCTTGGCTCAAGTATTCTCCTCCTCGGTCGGACCGAAGAGCTTTAATGCTTTTGCCAAGTTGGTTCTGTACTTCATTTTGGAACTCTCTGAATCTCTCAAACGACTCAGACTTATGTTTCATTAAATAAACATATCCATACCTACTGAAATCATCAGTGAAGGTAATGAAGTACTGATAGTTTCCTCTTGCATTTGTGGACATTGGGCCACACACATCAGTGTGTATCAGGCCCAATAAGTCACTGGCCCTCTCGTTGGGTTTATTAAAGGGGGCCCGCGTCATTTTGCCCATCAGGCAGGATTCGCATTTCTCACATGACTCAAAGTCAAATGAGCCAAGAAGTCTATTCGAATGGAGCCTCTTAATGCGTTTCTCGCTGATGTGCCCTAAACGACAATGCCATAGAAACGTTCGGTTCTCCTCATTAGGTTTGAACCGTTTGGTATTAATGTTATAAATTGGCGCGGATTGATCAAGCATGTAAAGCCCATTCGTAAGAGGGGCACAACCATAGAACAAATTGTTGCGATTGAAGGAACATAATTTATTCTTAACTGAAAAATCATAACCTTCCAAATCCAACAATGAAATTGAAATAATATTTCTGCTTATCGCAGGTACAAAATAACAATTATTGAGTTCTAAAACCAATCCCGAAGGTAAAGACAACAAGTATGTGCCTACAGCTAGTGCAGGAACTTTCGGTCCATTCCCAACTCGTAGCTCCACTTGTCCTTGCTTCAGCCTCCTACTGTTGCTGAGTGCCTGCATATTAGTGTTGGATGTTTTGGTGTTAATCCAGATTCAATTCTCAGATTCAACAGTTCCTAAACATGCGATCTAGGTTCTTCTCAGAATAGAAACAAATGATGATCTCACCTTATACCTGTTATTGCAGCGGAAATGGATGGTATGTCTGAGATCAGAGAAACACCGAGGGATGAATCCTCCAAAGGTTCACACACGCTTTCACAGGAAACAGCTGCTAGACCACAAGGGGAACTCGGCGCAGAGAGAGAGAGTTTACGGCTCAAGCCTTAGGGTTAATCAGTCTGAAACTCGAGTTTTATGACACAAAACTCGTCCTGTTCCGTTTGGGCCATTTGGCCCAAATACCAATTAACTCGTCGGTGTTTGCGCACTGCATCGATCGTTGCACCTCATGCATCGATCGATGCACAGTGGCTAAACCTTTTATTCTCTCTAAGTACAGTAAATGCCTAGCACTTTTACTGTACTTCTGCTAAACCGTTCCTACACATTTTCCTGTTAGCTTAGGCGTGTGACCCATATGGGATCATATAATAAAGGCAATAAGTCCAAGACTTATAGATCATGAGCGGACTCTAGCAAGCCATCATGACCCCCAGTATTATATGACTTATGTCTGATCATTGACATACTCTTACTTTCTAGAGACAGTACCGAGATTACTGGACACAATTCCAACAATCTCCCACTTGTACTGGAATCTCTGTATTCATAATCCTTTTGTCTCAATATCTCGATTAGTCATAAGGCAAGATTAGTGTCATCCTTATAAAGCCTAATCTTGTTCATCGGACTCTGATTTGATACTGACAATCTAAACGACTCGGGAAAGTCCGTTTGAGCATGGCCATGCATTTTCCAGTATTCAAATCTCCGATTGGCCTAGAGATATTCACTCCATTTATATTGGAGGGACAAATCCCGTCTTGTTCCATCACTGTAAACTACTCATTTCTTAATGTACCCAAACAAGGTCCTTATAACTATCGCAGAACGATAGTGTTAGACAATGATCAAAATGCATCAGTCCATGTGCAGTCACATGCATGCGAACTCAGGTCTAAGGACTATACTCTATAGTCGTAGTAAGAATCTCTTATGACACATATATAAATATCCTGAAGAGTTCTTATAATCGGGTCTTGTCCGGTCGTATGTTCCCAACATACACCTATGTACTGACTTTGATGCCGCGCATCTATGACACATGAAACTTGGTCATAAGTCACATACCAATCTAGTCTCACACGGTTGTTGGTGTTCCAATTTCAACAACCTTCGACTAGGGGCAGGATGATATAAAACATTTATCAAATATAGGGTCTCATGATCAAGCTAAATGACTTCGATGACTCAAGATCAAGTCATTTACTTCGATGACCTATAAAATGGTTCATATCATTTTGGAACGATTATTTCATCACAGTTAAAATAATCTTGAAATAACAATTTCATCAAACATAAAATAATGTTTTACAAGAACATATCAAATAACTAGAATAAAGCCCACAAAACTCCCACTCAAATTTAGATTACATTTCAATGTTTCTAATGCCTACAGCTTCAGTCAGGAACTCGAGCTTAGGCCTTGGGAGTGGCTTTGTCAACGGATCAGCGACATTATCATCTGTCGGAACTCGGCTGATCTTGACTTCCTTTCTATTAACGATGTCACGTATCAAGTGATATCTTCTTTGAACATGCTTGGATTTCTGGTGTGATCTTGGTTCCTTTGCCTGAGCTATAGCACCATTGTTGTCACAAAATAGCGCCAGAGGCTCAGCCGCATCTGGTATCACACCTAGTTCCATAATGAACTTTCGTATCCAAACAGCTTCCTTCGCTGCTTCTGAGGCGGCGATATATTCAGCTTCTGTAGTGGAATCAGCAACGGTGTCCTGCTTGGAGCTTCTCCAACTTACTGCACCGCCATTCAGACAAAAGACATAACCGGACTGTGACCGGAAATCATCTGTGTCTGTCTGGAAACTTGCGTCCGTGAATCCACTGACTTTAAGCACATCACTTCCACCGTACACCAAGAATTTATCCTTAGTATGTCTTAGATACTTCAAGATATTCTTTACGGCAATCCAATGGTTTTCACCTGGATTTGACTGGTATCTACTCGTCATGCTCAATGCATAAGCAACATCAGGACGAGTACAGATCATGGCATACATGACAGATCCTATTGCAGATGCATAAGGAATATTCTTCATGCGCTCAAGCTCAGCAGCCGATGTAGGACTCTGCTTCTTGCTTAGCGTTATGCCATGCACCATTGGTGTGAAGCCCTTCTTGGAATCTTTCATGCTGAATCTTTGTAGGACTTTGTCAATGTATGAGTCTTGACACAAGCCTATCAGCCTCTTAGGTCTATCACGATAGATCCTAATTCCAAGAACGTATGCGGCTTCACCCATGTCTTTCATGGAAAAACAACTTCCAAGCCAGTCTTTTACGGACTTTAGCATTGAAACGTCGTTTCCGAGAAGCAGTATGTCATCGACATACAGAATAAGAAATACAACTTTGCTCCCACTAGATTTCTTATACACGCATTGTTCTTCTTCGTTTCTAATGAAGTCAAATTGCTTGATCGCTTCATCAAAACGAAGATTCCAGCTCCTCGATGCTTGCTTCAATCCATAAATGGATTTATGAAGCTTGCATACTTTCCCAGCATTCTTCGGATCTATGTAACCGTCAGGTTGTGTCATATACACATCCTCTTCCAGAATACCATTCAGGAAGGCGGTTTTCACGTCCATCTGCCAAATTTCATAATCATGAAAAGCTGCAGTTGCTAGTAGAATCCGAATAGATTTCATCATAGCCACTGGTGAATAGGTTTCATCGTAGTCCACACCGTGAACTTGTCTGAAACCTTTTGCCACCAACCTGGCTTTATAAATCTGGACATTTCCATCCACGTCAATCTTCTTCTTGAAGATCCATTTGCACTCGATGGCTTTTACACCAGCGGGTAAGTCAACCAACGAAAACACTTGGTTGACCGACATGGAGTCCATTTCGGAATCAGTGGCCTTACGCCACTTAGAGGAATCTGGGCCCATCATGGCTTGATTGAAGTTCGATGGTTCATCACCATCAATGATCAAAAGATCATGACAGTCAGTCACGAGGAACCCTTGATATCTCTCGGGTTCGTGACGGATCCTCCCGGATCTTCGAACTTCAGGTACTACAGGTTCAGGCTCTACAATTTCTTGTAGGTCCTCCTGCTGCTCTTCCTCATTAGGTTGAGCAGTATCCTGTTCATCTTGAATTTCTTCAAGCAGTACCTTACTCCCACTTTCTTTCTTAGAGAGAAACTCCCTCTCAAGAAAGTTACAATCCCGGGCAACAAAAATCTTGTTCTCGGAACGTAGATAGAAGTAATAAGCCTTGGTTTCCCGTGGATAACCAATGAAATAGCATTTATCAGATTTTGGTGTAAGCTTGTCTGAGATTAATCTCTTGACATAAGCTTCACAACCCCAAATTCTGAGATAAGACAGCACTGGAGCTTCTCCAGTCCATAATTCATATGGTGTCTTTGCTACTGCTTTTGATGGCGCTCTATTTAGAGTGAACATTGCTGTTAGCAGAGCATATCCCCAAAGGGATATTGGAAGGTCTGTGTGACTCATCATAGATCGAACCATATCCAATAAGGTCCGATTTCTCCTCTCAGACACACCATTCCATTGAGGTGTTCCAGGAGGAGTGAGTTGGGATACAATCCCACACTCTCTCAGATGATCACTGAATTCCTGGCTTAAGTATTCTCCTCCTCGGTCAGACCGAAGAGCCTTAATGCTTTTGCCAAGTTGGTTCTGTACTTCATTTTGGAATTCTCTGAACTTTTCAAAAGATTCAGACTTATGTTTCATCAAATAAACATATCCATACCTACTGAAATCATCAGTGAAAGTAATGAAGTACTGATAGTTTCCTCTTGCATTTGTGGACATTGGGCCACACACATCAGTGTGTATCAGGCCCAATAAGTCACTGGCCCTCTCGTTAGGTTTATTAAAGGGGGCCCGTGTCATTTTGCCCATCATGCATGATTCGCATTTCTCACATGACTCAAAGTCAAATGAGCCAAGAAGTCCATTCGAATGGAGCCTCTTGATGCGTTTCTCGCTGATGTTCCCTAAACGACAATGCCATAGAAACGTTCGGTTTTCCTCATTAGGTTTAAACCGTTTTGTATTAATGTTATAAATTGGCGCAGATTGATCGAGTATGTAAAGCCCATTCGAAAGAGGGGCAGAACCATAGAACAAATTGTTGCGATTGAAGGAACATAATTTATTCTTAACTGAAAAATCATAACCTTCCAAATCCAACAAAGAAATTGAAATAATATTTCTGCTTATAGCAGGTACAAAATAACAATTATTCAGTTCTAAAATCAATCCCGAAGGTAAAGACAACAAGTATGTGCCTACAGCTAGTGCTGAAACTTTCGCTCCATTCCCAACTCGTAGCTCCACTTGTCCTTGCTTCAGCCTTCTACTGTTGCTGAGTGCCTGCATATTAGTACAAATATGAGCCCCACAACCAGTATCCATGACCCATGAGGTATTATCAGAAGTAGTTATATTAACTTCTATAACAAAAATACCTAATGAAGAAGTCTCGAAAGTCTTCTTCTTCAATTCCTTTAGACCTTCCTGGAATTTCTTACAATCTCTTCTCCAATGCCCCAGTTCTTTGCAGAACCTGCACATGTCAGTAGGCCCAGCCTTGGACTTGGGCTTGGGCTTTGGCGTGTCCTTGTCCGTGACTTGGACAGCCTTGGCCTTTCCCTTATCCTTAGCAGAGGATTTCTTAAACCCCTTGCCCTTCTGCACCATAAGCACATTGGGGTCCTTGGCGGTTTTCCTCAAGTTGGGCTCTGCAGTCTTGAGCATTCTGTGAAGCTCAGGTAGTGTCTTACTCAAGCCATGCATGTTAAAGTTCAGAATGAACTGATCATAGCTTGCAGGTAAAGACTGCAGAATGATGTCGCAGGCAAGTTCCTGGCTGATTGGGCAGTCGAGTTTCTGAAGATGATCGAGATAACCCATCATCTTCAAGACATGAGGACTCACTGCCGCATTCGCAGCCAACTTGCAGTCCAAGAGGTTCTTAACTGTTTGAAACCTCTCAGTCCTAGCCTGCTCCTGAAAAAGCGATTTCAGGCTTGCCATTATCTCGATGGGAGACAATACACTTTCGAACTGTTTTTGCAGCTCAGGAGTCATTGTCACCAACATCAGGCAATAGACATCATTTTCATCTGACGAATGCTTTTCCCAAGCATTGTGCAGAGTCCTGGCGGCATTGGCAAGAGGCCTCTCGGGGAGGGGATCACGAAGGACATAGTCCTTCTTCTCCTGCTTGAGGACCAGCCTCAAGTTCCTTGACCACGTCAGGAAGTTCGTTCCAGTCAGCTTCTCCTTCTCGAGAACAGACCGGATCGAGAATGTGTTTTGTGTGCTTGTAGTAGTCATATCTGAAATATATAAATAAAAAGGTTATTAGTTAAATGTTCAAAATGATTAATCTCGTATTAAAATTAATATGATTAATCATGCATTATATTCAATAACATCAGTTACCCTCAATAGAATATAATGATTCCAAGATCCACATATAACTAAGATTAAAGTGGGCCACTGGCCGTCACCCAACCTTAGCTTATATCGGTAAGCCCTATATCGGCTAATTGTATCCGTGATATAACTCTTGGTTGTGAATCTGGGCCCGAGGCCCAATCCACTCTGATGTCTCAAGGCCCGGGACTCCCGATGGCCTAGTCAAGAAAACCAGACCATACAGTCATGTAATCATTAATGTCTGGGACTCCCAATGACATTTATGAATCACAAACCGTCTTACTCACGCAAAAGCAGACATCCTCACACTGTAAGGCCATGAATGCAATTGAATGGGCTTTGACAGCTGACATAGCCTGGACAAGACATCCAACGCTTGATATTATTTGAGGTTCGTAGGTTTATTAAAATTTCATTCCCAAAATAGAAGATTACTATTTCGGGAAACTTACTATTTATGGAAACCTACTATTTTTGGAAACTTTCTAAAATTGGAAACTTTCTAAAACCGGAAACTTTCTAACTTTAGAAATTTCTTTAAAATCCAAAACCCGCAAATTCAGAAACTTCTATTTTAAGAAACTTTCTAATTTCAAAATTTCGGAAACTTTAATTTAAAATCGACTTTATAATATTATAAAATAAATTTTAAATTGATCTGAAGAAAGACTCAAATAATTGGCCCAATTGTTTTAACTTCTTGGCCCGAGGCCCAAGAATTTGTACATGTCCAAGACATGACCCAATTGTCCAATTATTTGACATAACCGGTCTGGTTCATTAAAACTGGTCTAACCAAGTTTTAATTACTACGATGACCACAATTGTCAACCGGTTATTTACTAAACCGGATTTTCTCAATTTATTTGGTCCAACCAAATCAAATTAGAAATTCCTGGTTTAGGCACTAAATCCAATAATTCTTTCGACATTGGATTTCTTATCCCGGTTTAACCAGACTTAATAAAATTATTAAATCTGTTTATTAAACCGAGACGTTTAATTTTAATTAAATTAAACCGAGCCGAAACCCTAACCGCATCGATCGATGCTCACAGCATCGATCCTGCAACGATCGTTCATCGATCCTGCATCGATCGATGCTCTCACGCGTGCACGAACGGTTATCAGGTTTGGCCGAGAGATTCTCGCGAGATCCATTTGATCGTTCGAACGATCCATGCGATCGCGGTCAATCTCTCGCGACTGCAACGATCGATCCTTGCATTGCATCGATCGATGCAATGCGATCTCAGTCGATGCAAAATCAGTTTAGATCACATACCAAATCAATATAGTTTGGTCATGCGATTTTTAAACAGTTTGTTTAGGATTCAATTCTTGTTTCTTAAGTGATTTATCTTATCAGTAGTTGATTCAAAACACTTTTAAACAAGAAAACAGTCCTAAACATGAATCTAAACAAGAAAAACCAGAACCTAAAGCTCTGATACCACTGTTGGATGTTTTGGTGTTAATCCAGATTCAATTCTCAGATTCAACAGTTCCTAAACATGCGATCTAGGTTCTTCTCAGAATAGAAACAAATGATGATCTCACCTTATACCTGTTATTGCAGCGGAAATGGATGGTATGTCTGAGATCAGAGAAACACCGAGGGATGAATCCTCCAAAGGTTCACACACGCTTTCACAGGAAACAGCTGCTAGACCACAAGGGGAACTCGGCGCAGAGAGAGAGAGTTTACGGCTCAAGCCTTAGGGTTAATCAGTCTGAAACTCGAGTTTTATGACACAAAACTCGTCCTGTTCCGTTTGGGCCATTTGGCCCAAATACCAATTAACTCGTCGGTGTTTGCGCACTGCATCGATCGTTGCACCTCATGCATCGATCGATGCACAGTGGCTAAACCTTTTATTCTCTCTAAGTACAGTAAATGCCTAGCACTTTTACTGTACTTCTGCTAAACCGTTCCTACACATTTTCCTGTTAGCTTAGGCGTGTGACCCATATGGGATCATATAATAAAGGCAATAAGTCCAAGACTTATAGATCATGAGCGGACTCTAGCAAGCCATCATGACCCCCAGTATTATATGACTTATGTCTGATCATTGACATACTCTTACTTTCTAGAGACAGTACCGAGATTACTGGACACAATTCCAACAATTAGTACAAATATGAGCCCCACAACCAGTATCCATAACCCATGAGGTATTATCAGAAGTAGTTGTATTAACTTCTATAACAAAAATACCTGATGAAGAAGTCTCCAGAGTCTTCTTCTTCAATTCCTTTAGACCTTCCAGGAATTTCTTACATTCTCTCCTCCAATGCCCTGGTTCTTTGCAGAACCTTCAGATGTCAGTAGGCACAGCCTTGGACTTGGGCTTGGGCTTTGGCGTGTCTTTGTCCGAGACTTGAACAGCCTTAGCCTTTCCCTTGTCCTTGGCAGAGGATTTCTTAAAGCCCTTGCCCTTTTGCACCATAAGAACGTTGGGGTCCTTGGCTTTCCTCAAGCTGGGCTCTGCAGTCTTGAGCATTCCGTGAAGCTCAGGCAATGTCTTACTCAAGCCATGCATATTGAAGTTCAGAATGAACTGATCATAGCTTGCAGGTAAAGACTGCAGAATGATGTCGCAGGCAAGTTCCTGGCTGATAGGGCAGTCGAGTTTCTGAAGATGATCGAGATAACCCATCATCTTCAAGACATGAGGACTCACTGCCGCATTTGCAGCCATCTTACAGTCCAAGAGGTTCTTAACTGTCTGGAACCTCTCAGTCCTTGCCTGCTCCTGAAAAAGTGATTTCAGGCTTGCCATTATCTCGATGGGCGACAACACACTCTCGAACTGCATTTGCAGCTCAGGAGTCATGGTCGCCAACATCAGGCAATAGACATCATTTTCATCTGACGAATGCTTTTCCCAAGCATTATGCAGATTCCTGGCGGCATTGTTAGGAGGCCTCTCGGGGAGGGGATCACGAAGGACATATTCCTTCTTCTCCTGCTTGAGGACCAGCCTCAAGTTCCTTGACCACGCCAGGAAGTTCGTTCCAGTCAGCTTCTCCTTGTCGAGAACAGACCGGATTGAGAATGTGTTTTGTGTGCTTGTAGTAGTCATTGCTGAAATATTAGATAAAAGGATTTTAGTTAATATGTTCAATATGATTAATCTCGCATTATATTCAATAACATTAGTTACCCTCAAAAGAATATAATGATTCCAAGATCCACATATAACTAAGATCAAAGTGGGCCACTGGCCGTCACCCAACCTTAGCTTATATCGGTAAGCCCTATTTCGGCTAATTATATCCGTGATATAACTCTTGGTTGTGAATCTGGGCCCGAGGCCCAATCCACTCTGATGTCTCAAGGCCCGGGACTCCCGATGGCCTAGTCAAGAAAACCAGACTATACAGTCATGTAATCACTGATGTCTGGGACTCCCAATAACATTAATGAATCACAAACTGTCTTACCCACGCAAAAGATAGACACCCTCACACAGTAAGGCCATGTGTACGATTGAATGGGTTTCAACAGCTGACATAGACTGGACAAGACATCCAACGCTTGATATTATTTGAGGTTTATAGGTTTTTTCTTAAAATTTCATTCAAAAATAGAAGATTACTATTTTTGGAAACTTTCCATTTTTGGAAACTTCCTAAAATTGGAAACTTTCTAACTATAGAAATTTCCTAAAAATCCAAAACATGCAAATCTAGAAACTTCTATTCTAAGAAACTTTCTAATTTGAAATTTTGGAAACTGATTAATTTAAAATCAAATTTTAATTATTAAATGAATTTTAAATTAAATCTGAAGAAGAGACTCAAATAACTGGCCCAATTGTTTTAACTTCTTGGCCCAAGGCCCAAGAATTGGTCTATGTCCAAGACATAACCCAATTGCCCAATTAAATGACATAACCGGTCTGGTTCATTAAAATTGGTCTAACCAAGATTAATTACTACGATAACCACAATTGTTAACCGGTTATTTACTAAACCGGATTTTCTCAATTTATTTGGTCCAACCAAATCAAATTAGAAAACCACTGGTTTAGACACTAAAACCAATTTATTTACGACATTGGATTTCTTATCACGGTTTAACCAGATCTAATAAATTTTATTAAGTCTGTAATTATTAAACCGTGACGATCAAGTTTTAATTATTTTAAACCGAACCATCAACCAAAACCGAAACGATTGGTCACGAACCAATCACGATCACGCCAGCCGAAGCTTCACGCGATGCGGGCAAGCTTCACGCGATGCAGGCGATCGATCGGGACGAGAGGCGACGGGACGGGACGCGAGAGATGCGATCGGGACGAGACGCGAGATCCATGCGATCGTGCGATCGATCCATGCGATCCACTCGGTTGATCGGCCCATCTCTCGCGGTCGGAATGACCACGTGACTCGATCCGCAAAGCGATCGGTCCGTGCGTCAATCCGATCCTTGTTATGCATCGGACGATGCAATTTTTAGTTTAGGGTTTTAACTTTTGATTCTTAAGTGTTTTCTTATCAATTTCAAGCATAGATTGATTCAAACACTTCTAAACAACCTAAACATGATTCTAACAAGAAATCCTAATAGAACCAATGGCTGTGATACCACTGAAGGATTGTTTAGTGTTTGTCCTGGTTTAATTCTGTCAGATTAAACTCTACTAAACAGATTGGATCTAGGTTCTCTTGCAGAAACATAAAGGGATCTCACCTAATACCTTGTTTATGCAGCGGATTAGAGAGGTATTGTCAGAGATCAGCAGAACCGTCAAGGGACAGCTCCTCCATAGGTTCACACACGCACACCAACAGGAAGAAGGCTGCTAGACCACAGAGAGGGAGGCGCAGAGAGTTGTGTAGAAAAAGAGCTAGGTCAAGTTTTAGTCATAAAACCCTTGTCTAGTTCTGTTGGGCTTTTGGGCCCAATTCCCAGTCTGATTAAATCCCTTAGATTTAATCAGGCCCTTTAATCTCTCTCTAAGTACAGTAAATGCCTAGCACTTTTACCGTACTTCTGCTGAACCGTTCCCTCATAGTTTCCTGTTAGCTTAGGCGTGTGACCCATATGGGATCATATAATAAAGGCAATAAATCCAAGACTTATAGATCATGAGCGGACTCTAGCAAGCCATCATGACCCCCAGTATTATATGACTTAGGTCTGATCATTGACATACTCTTACTTTCTAGAGACAGTACAGAGATTACCGGACATAATTCCAACACAGACAACTCTGCTCTAATAGAGGCGAACAGATTAACTATCATTGGGAGAGTCACCAACCCTACGGTGCAAAAGACTCACGCTGTTATAGACATTCTTCCTCAATTCTGGCGTCTTGAAGGAAACGTTACTGGAAGGGACTTGGGACCAGAGAGATTCCAATTCAAATTTGAATCGGGGAAAGACCTTCTTCATGTCCTTAACAAGTCACCTTTCCACAATAAAAAATGGATGTTAATAATGCAGAGATGGGAGCCTATTGTTTCTCCTCACTTCCCTGCAATCATTACCTTCTGGATAAAGATCCTTGGGATCCCCCTACACTTCTGGACAGTGGAAACAATCAGAGCTATCGGGAAGGAACTTGGTCATGTCTCTGACCATGACCTGAAGGACTGTCGCGTAAGGGTAGACGTCAATGTTCTAAAGCCCCTGGAGATGAGAATGGAGATTCACCTTCCGACAAATGAGATTACGGAGGTTGAATTCCAATACATCAAGGTTGAAAACATTGTTTTAAGTGTTACTCGGTGTTTCATGAAGGCAAAGATTGTACTTTACATCCCTCTCTGGAGGCAAGCAGAGTAAAGCCTTTAGGCATTAATAAATTGGAGACTCTCTCCCATATTGAAGAGGGCAAGGAAAGGAATGATGCAAGGAGGGGCTATCGTAGATCAGAACATCCGCGTAACCCTCCGAGATTTAAGAAAGATTTGAATCGTGCACTCCAGAACCGGCGCACCACTTACCATGACGCTCGTAGATATCTCGAGGATAAGACTTTTTCTCGTAAGGAGCCTCCTCTGGGACCGTCTAGAAGTGATCTCAGTGGTAACCTGCATGTTGAAACAGATGAAAGGAGCTTCTCTCATTCCTTAGCCAGCCCGGTTCAAACCACAATTCCTCCTATCAGGCCTTCTCATGGAGGCAATTTGGGAGGAAATTTTCAAGCTAATGCGGAGTTTGTATCTCCTCTAAGGGTGGTCACCGCTGCCTTGCCAATAAGTTCCCCTCAGATCTCCGAGCGTAACAGATCTGCTCATACTCATACTCATATTCTGAACTCCGGGAGACTTAGCAACAACTCATCTGAACGTCGGTCTGCATTAGAACGTCTATCTGGCCAGCCCATAGAATCGGCTTTGGCTCGGCTGGGGAACAGTTTCAATTCTAGCAGGCTCCAAGAAGTTGAGGTTCAGTTTGTTGAAGAGGATTTTCAGGAACACATCATCCGAAGTCAATCTCGTACCCCTCACCAGTCTCCTATCGTGGACCAGCAGAGCGATAGACTGTTACTGGATGAAGACCTCAGTCTTAACCGCATTCACCCAACTCTTCGCTTGGGTGAGACCTCATCTGTGGGTCCTACTGGAAAGACTCGAGCAGCAACTCTAGGGACATCTTCTAGCCGTCCAGTTATTAAGCGTAAAGTAACTAAAGCTGTCCCAAAGAAAAGAGTAGTTAGGAGTCCTTTACCGGGTCTGAAGCTGAAGAAAGTAAATGTGCCTCGTTCAAGTAACCCTCCAAGGAAGAAGCTCTGTACAGAGACAAATACCCGAGAGGCTTCCAGCTCTAGGCAGAGTCACTCTTCAGAAGGTACTGCGGCGCACATACCGGCTCACCGGACTGAGTCGGGGGATTTTCGGCCCCCTCGGCCGCCTCTTCCTTAGTGATTTGCTCATGGAACTGTCAAGGATTGGGTGGTACTTTGACAGTGAGCCGTTTGAAGGATATCTATCGTTGTATTTCTCCGGATATCCTCTTTCTTATGGAAACTAAACAACAAGATGAATCAGTGAGGAAAGCTTTACAGGATATGCGTTACCACCACTCTTTCTTTGTATCTCCTATTGGCCTCAGTGGAGGTCTTACATTGTTGTGGAAAGAGGGCATATCTATTGACATTCTTGAATCCTCAGAAAATTTCATTGATGCTTCAGTTGCCTTTAAAGGTGTCACCTCCTTCGTTACTTTCTTGTATGGTGCGCCTGCAGTTGAAAATAGAGCAGCTCTTTGGAACAAAATCTCAATGTTAGGTGAAAACAGAGAATCTTATTGGTTGCTAACCGGGGACTTTAACGAGATCCTTGATAATGCTGAAAAAGTAGGAGGACCACCTAGATGGGAAGGATCTTTCACCAACTTCCGGTCTTTCGTTTCCAAACATGGCCTATGGGATTTGTGTCATTCCGGAGACCAACTTTCGTGGCGGGGAACCAGATATGAGCATTTTATCCGAGCTCGACTAGACCGCTCAATGGTTAATTGCGCTTGGTCTGAGAATTTCCCTATGGGACGTTCTCGTTACCTCAGGTTTGAGGGCTCCGATCACCGACCTATTGTCACCTATTTCAATAACTCTTGGATGAAAAAGAAGGGCATCTTCCGGTTTAACCGAGCACTTACTGAAAATGAAGAGCTCTCGGTCCTGGTGGACAATGCTTGGAACTTTGGGATTTTGGATTCAGTTATTGAAAAGTTGAACCGGTGTAGAAGGGACATCATCAGGTGGACAAAGGAGCAAAGTCGGATTCACAACCTCACTCTCCGCAATACGCAAGAGGCGTTGGACTTGGCTCTCTCTTCTGCTGTCCCGGACCAGGCTCGTATTCAGGAACTGACTGAATCCCTCTCCAAAGCTTACAAAGAATATGAGCAATTCTGGCGACAAAGAAGCAGGATCCAGTGGTTAAAAAATGGGGATCGCAACACTGGCTTCTTCCACGCCATTACTAGAAGCAGACGGCTCCAAAACACTATCTCAGTAATTGAAGATATTCACGGCACAGAGGTTTTTGAAGAAGATCAAATAGCCGGGGTGATTGGAAGATATTTTACCGTCATCTTCTCAAGTAATGGCAACACATATTTTACTCTCATTGATGAAGTCATCTCTAGTAAGGTCTCCACAGAGATGAATGAGATGTTGTGTGCTATCCCACAAGACCAGGAGATTAAGGAAGCGGTTTTCTCCATTAACGGAGATAAAGCTCCGGGACCGGATGGTTTTTCTGCTCATTTCTACCAAGTTTATTGGCATCATATTGGCCAGGATGTCTGCCGAGATATTCGGGAATTTTTTGATACTAGCCTCCTTCATCTTCAGCAGAACGAAACTCATATCAGACTTATCTTATCCCGAAGGCTACAAGCCCGAGGAGTGTGGCGGACTACAGGCCCATTGCTCTTTGTTCCACGCACTATAAAATCATTGCGAAACTCCTTACTCGTCGGCTTAAACCTCTGCTGCCGGGACTGATCTCCATGAATCAGACTGCTTTTGTAGCGGGCCGTGCTATCACCGATAATGTCCTCATCACTCATGAGATGCTCTATTTCCTTCGAACCTCGGAAGCTAAGAAGTATTGCTCCATGGCAGTCAAAACCGATATGAGCAAAGCTTATGACCGCATTGAATGGGGTTTTATCAAAGCTGTCCTTTCTAAGCTGGGCTTTGCGACACAATGGATTTATTGGATTATGGCTTGTATAGAATTAGTGTCGTACTCCTTCCTCATCAACGGGACTCCTATGGGACAGGTGGTACCGTCTAGAGGCATTAGACAGGGAGATCCTATTTCCCCTTACCTCTTCATTATGTGTACTGAAGTTCTTTCGGCTTTATACTCAAGATCAAAAGCCAATGGGTCTTTAGTTGGAATTAAGGTGGCGAGGGGTTGTCCGGCAATCAACCATCTTTTGTTCGCCGACGATACTATGTTCTTTAGTAGATCAAATCAAAAATCAGTCTAGCCCTAATGAAGATCCTTGTAGAGTATGAAGCGGTATCTGGGCAGAGGATTAATCTCGACAAATCAGCTGTCACCTTTTCCGCAAAAACCCCTCAGGAGGTTAAGATAAGAGTGAAAGAGACTCTCGGGATTAGTAGTGAAGGGGGAATGGGCAAATATTTAGGCCTCCCGGAGCATTTTGGTAGAAAGAAGAGGGACATTTTTGCAGCTATATTGGATAAGATTAAACAAAAGGCTCATAGCTGGTCTTCTCGTTTTCTATCCGGTGCCGGTAAACAAGTAATGCTCAAGGCTGTGTTGAATGCTTTGCCTGCATACGCTATGTCGTGTTTTAAGCTCCCCCAATCCCTTTGCAAGCAAATTCAATCTCTGCTTACGCGCTTTTGGTGGGATGCAAACCCGGAGAAAAGAAAGATGTGTTGGGTGGCTTGGTCAACTTTAGCTCTTCCTAAACATGCCGGTGGTTTAGGTTTCAGAGATATTCAATGTTTTAATGATGCTCTCCTGGCTAAGGTAGGGTGGCGCCTTCTTAAAAATCCTTCTTCCTTATTGGCGCAAACTTTAGTAGGAAAATACTGTCGATCCTCCTCCTTTTTTGATGCTGCATCTCCTTCCTCAGCATCTCACGGATGGCGCAGCATATTGGAAGGACGTGAGATTCTCCGGAAAGGCTTGTTCTGGTCTGTTGGTAATGGAGAATCCATACGGGTTTGGCAGGACCCATGGATCCCTGGTGCAGTCCATTCGATCCCTCTTGGTCCAGTACCTTTGGAGCATGAGAATCTGAAAGTTTGTGATCTCTTGTGTCCATTCACGAACGACTGGGACTTATCAAAAATCAGACGTTTTTTACCTCAGTATGAGGGCCTCGTACGAAAGATTGTCACATGTTCAGCTCCGCTTGACGACTCATTAGTGTGGCAGTTTGAGAAATCTGGTGATTATAGCACAAGATCAGGTTATGGTCTCTGTATCACAGACCGGATACAAGCTGTGAACACAGACTTCCAATGGCTGAGAAATATTTGGAACATTAAATCCAACCCGAAGGTAAAGGATTTTCTATGGAAAGCGGTCAGGAAAGCAATCCCGGTGAGTAGCAATCTTGCTTCTCGAGGTGTCCCTGCTTTCTCGTGTAAGACGTGTGGAGGAGTACAGGACGATGTCCATGTTCTGTTGAAGTGTCCATTAGCAGCAGAGGTGTGGAACTTAGCACCGGTCTCGCCTCTACCTCAGAATGTGAGCCTGGACATCCGATCACTAATATCTTCTTGTGTTGCCTTGAGAAATTTCCCACCTGTAGGTCTAGTCTCTCCCTTATGGCCATGGTTATTGTGGTCTTTGTGGAAAGCTAGGAATGTATTGGTGTTTGAAAACAGGAGGTTTACAGCAAACGAGATCCTACTCAAAGCCATTCTTGATGCAAAGGAATGGCAAACTGCTCAGTCCATCCAAGCTCAGGATCCACGGTCTCGGGTCACTGCAGGTCAGGCCCCTATTCATCTCCCTCTCCGATCAGGTACTACTCATGTCCATGTGGACGCAGCTTGGGATGCTGCCTCGGAAACCTGTGGAATTGGAGGTGTCTTTTCGTTCATAGGCGGTGACCGAGTCACTGATTTCAGTGATAGTAGGCCCTTTGTTACTTCCGCGCTCATCTCTGAAGCGCTTGCAATTCGAAAGGATGTTTTGATAGCCTCCACTGCTAATACACGCTCGCTCGTCATCCTGTCGGATTCTCGTACAGTTGTCAACCTGTTGAAGTTCAAGGAGAGTAGAGGGGAATTAGTAAGCATCTTATCCGATATCCATCACTTTAGCAACTCCTTTGAGTTTATTGAGTTTGTTTTCATTCCTCGTTTGTTTAACTCGGCAGCTGACTCTGTGGCAAAGTCAGCCTTAGCCAATTCTTTAGCTTTAAACCTCTCCTTAGAGAGGGTGTAAACTCTTTGCTTTAGTTAATGAAGTTCGTTGTTCGACCAAAAAAAAAAAATGCAAAAAAAAAATACATTTTATTAGTATAGCCACATTCCTAAATTATGGGGAATTCACTCTGATCTGTTTTCTTAGTTCTAGTTTTGGAATTGAAGAGCTTAAGACGTGGGTTTTCCTTCATGAATATGGCTCGACCTTCATGAATTTGAGAGGTTTGTTGTTCTATGTCCTTATGACCGCATTGAATGGGGTTTTATCTACACCTGCCAATATAGTTGATTTTGTCATCAAAGGGTAAACTAGTTGTTTAATTGATTGTGAATTCACTAAATAAATACATATACTTCAAATTAATTTTCTAGCAAATTTTTGATGTAATGTTTTTTTTTTAAATAGTTGATGTTATCTATTTGAAAATTTAGAATGTGCTACTTCTCAGTACACTTTTTCTGGGAAAAGATTTACCTATTTCATGTTTTTTTTGTTTTCTACTTTTCATTTTAATTTTATATTTTCTTAAAATAAAAAATAAAATAAAAATACTATGTCGCAATAACACAAAAGTTCATCAGTAAATTCGTGGCTTGTAATATATTTAATATGTTTTATAATATTAGTTTTTGTAGCTAAAAACGTATTTAAAAAAAAAAAAAAATATATATATATATATATATATATATATATATATATCATTGCATATATATATATTGAATCATTGCATATATATATTGAATATAATTCAACCGAACATGATATAAAATTTAAAGTCATACAATATGGGATAAATATAAAAATTGCATAGAATATGAAAAAAAAATATTGTAAACAAAACAATATCTCAAAAACAATTTATATTATAAAAGAGAGTGAATAGTAAGTGTTTTTGGACAGCGTAAAATAAAAATAGTTTTTTTAACTTAAAAATAAATAAAAATAAAATAGAAATAGTTACCATAAATTTTGGGAGCCTCTGAAATAACGTGAGGTAAGTCAAAATTAACACCTTTGAGTTGTGGGGAAATTGGAGAGAATTAAAGCAAGATTTGCACCTAAGCCACCTCCAACATCTACCAAAACGCCACCACTTAGACTCTCGAACCCATCGTAAATCTTTAGTATCTTCTTCATTACTAGTGTTGTGTGGTTAATCATCATCGCGTTGAACTCCGTCCGTAGATTCTCATTCTTCTCCATATTGTCAAAGATCAAAGCTCCGCAGGCTCTCTCGTATGGACTTGCTCCACCCTCCAGTATTAACGCTGTGAGTTGAGAGCTTTTTGTAAAAAAGAGAAAGAAACCCTTATCTATGTTAAAATTTAAAGAAAGATGAAATATTAATTTATAGTTTAATGTCTAGTGTTTCTTTTTCTATAAATCCATGGTGTTCGTTCTTAAATTTGAGTTTATCGTGTGTTTCTAAATCAAAACATACAATGAATAGATTGATCATTACCATTTATGTATTATTTTATTATTTATTCAAATAGAGATGGTCAATCTCGCGAACCCGCGGAGTTTTGTGCATTTTTGAATTTTATATTTTATCTTTTTGATTATTATTTTTTATTTCAAATTCTTTGTGTATTTTAGCTAATAGAATTTTTTTTAATCCATTTGTTCAAACAATTTTTAATTATTTTATTTCTATTTATTTTGGATTTTTGTTTGTATAAACATTCACATTTAATCTTTTATATGATTCATTCGTATTTGATATACTTTCTTAATATATTTTAACTATGTATTGATTTTAGCTATATGAGGTTGGTTCAATTTTTCAGAAAACATTTATGTTAGACCGTATTTATAATATCTTTTTGTTGAACCCAATTAATATGTTCTTTATCTTTTATTTGTGGCATGAAAAATATTGTTTTTTAATATGTGGCGTGAAATGTTTTAATTTTTTTTTAGATTCTAACTTTGTGTTTTTCTTTTATCATAAATCTATCATATGTGGTTTTTATATACGTTTGTAAAAATTATTATATCCTAATTTCGTTGTCATTCATGTAATATAATTATTTATATTATATTTATAGTTTTTTATATTCGATTATGATTATTTTTTCGATGTAATTAAAAATTATATAGTTTTCTTCATATGAATTTCACAGATTTTTATCTTGTCGGAATTTAAATATATAATTATTATTATAGTATTTTTATTAATAAGAATAATATATGCATAGATAATTAAATTTTATGACTTTAGGTTTAATGACTTTTAAAAAAATGATATATTATGGAAAGTACAATTAATAATTTCTTTAAAAAAACTAATGAATTAAATATTATATATAATATGTCTCTTTTCTCTTTATACAAGCTATCTATATCATCACAAAAATCATTAATTGTACAAACTTTGTTAATTTAATTCTACAATTAATAAATTTGTGATGATGTAGATAATCAAGATAGAAAAAAGACCTATTATATATAAGATTATCAATGTGTAACATCACTCATGCATGAACATTTGAAGCATGATTAACTGTGGGAACATCCACATAGTGACTCAATATCTCATTGTTTTAATTAGGCATGTGCATAAAATTGAGAACCACAGAATCGAACCGGACCAAATCGGAAAAACATAACTGAACCGAACCGAAAAATTAAAATTACCTGAATATTTTCTAAATTTTCAAATTCAAAATATCCAAACCGAATAAGAACCAAACCATATCGAATGGATACTCAAACTAACCGAAATATAATATTTATACACAAAATATTAATTATTAGATTAAGGTAACCGAATAACCGAATAACCAAATTAACCTAATATTAGCAAAAAATCGAATTATCCAAAATAATCTGAATAGTTTTAACCGAAATACCCGAAAGTACTTGGTTTTTATCCGAACTACCCGGATTACCCGAAATCACATGAAAGAACCGAACTGAACACAATTTTTTTTTTGTATTAGCCAGTTTCGAAATTTACTATCTGAACTGAACCGAAAACCAACCCAAACATATCCGAATTTTGTAAATATCCGAAGGGTTCTTATATTTCTATACCTGAAAGAACCGAAAACGAAAAAAACCGAAAACGAAAAAACCGAACCGAACCGAAAAAACTGAGCTCCCATGCCTAATTTGACACCCATGTTAAAATAAGTTTTCAACTCAAAAATTAACAATAAATGGATTGACTATTATCTTATTATAGTATTATTTAATTATTTATCCAATTACCCTTACCCTTTTTCATTAGCAGTTTTTACCTTTTGAATTTTTTTTTTTTTTGTAAATCGAATTAGGGACACAAAAAGATATAAAAACCATTTAATATACTCATACCATATATCGTCTTTGACTTTGGGGTTGGTAAAAATCACAGTGGACGCCATAGAAAATCCATCTTCATCCTTAGGGCATCTCCAACCCACCTCTATATTTGCCTCTAAAATAGAGTTTAGAGGCAAATCTACTCCAACCCACCTCTATTTTCACCTCTAAGACCATCTCCAATGTATTTCTCTATATTTGCCTCTATTATGGAGGAACTCTATAATAGAGGTGGGTTTTGCTCCAATGTATTCCTCTATATTTTCCTCTAAAAAGAATATTCTCTCTAATATTCTTTTTTATTTTACTAATAATACATTTTATTTTTAAAAGTTGCAAATTAACCCCTTTTATTCTTTTTTATTTTACAAAACTTTTATAAAAATATAAAATATTTGAAAAAGCAACAAATAAATTGTATATATGTATAAAAGCAACAATGAAATAATGTTTTTATATTTATTTTGGTTATAATTGTCAAATATAAAAGTTAAAGGGGAATTATGTAAACAAAAACGTTTGACTCTATTATAGAGGAATGCTATTTCTTCCTCTATATATAGAAGAAAAAATAGCAATCTCTATTTTAGAGCAAGATATAGAGGTGGGTTGGAGCTCATTTTCCTCTATTATAGCATTTAGAGGAAAATATAGCAATGGGTTGGAGATGCCCTAAAATAGAGATCTCTATTTTTTCCTCTATATATAGAGGAACTCTATTTTTACCTCTATAATAGAGGTGAACTTTTTAATTTACAAATCAGTCCATTAACTTTCAAATACTTTTATTTATGACCAAAATAATTAAATATTAATATTTTAATAACTAACAATATAAAATTAATAAATTATAAATTATAATATTTTAATAACTAATATATAATTTAAATAATATTATCATTTTATAATTGTAAAAATAAAATAAATGGGTTAAATTGTAACTTTTATAAATAAAAAGTATTAATAGTAAAATAAAAAAGAATATTAGAGAGAATATTCCTTTTTAGAGGAAAATATAGAGGAATACATTGGAGCAAAACCCAACTCTATTATAGAGTTCCTCTATTTTAGAGGTAAAGATAGAGAAATACATTGAAGATGGTCTTAATAAGTTTCCTTCCGGCTCTTCCTACTCCGTAAATTCTAAACTCTCTTCCTTCTTCATCCTTCACCAACTTACAAATACATACCGAATAACCCGAAAGGAGACGTAGCAACCTGTCAATCATCATCGGGGCGTCTAGATTTTTTGCGGCGGCTTTGGAAGCTAAATCCAACGGTGAGAGATGAGTTTCCAAAGGTCCGGCCTTAGCGATAATCTCGAGCAGATCCAATTCTATGGCAGTTTTTATAGCGTAAGGGACGATTCGTAGACCGCTTAGTTGCATGGCTAGTAACATGTCTTCTTCATCTTCGTCTCTGAGAATTTGTGTAGAATTCATATTTACGATATTCTTGAAATGAGGATTCTGCTGTAAAATTAAGGAGAGAAGAAAGGATCAGGGTTTTGTGTTAATTATTAAATGGGACTTTTCTATTTGTATGCAATGAAAATGCACGTATTGTAACGTTTTTCATTGTTAGATAAGACGAAAATGTAAAGGGTTGACCAAAAATATATAATGTGTAGAATTCATATTGGTGACGGTTATCGACTTGTATAACTGTTGACAAAAAGAAAAAGAAGACTTGTTTAATCAGGGGACGTTTTAAGTGGTCATTGTGTGGTTACAATCTAGACCAAAAATATCAAATCTGAAACAAGTTGAAGCATCCTATTTAATTTTGGATGACTCGATCTTTATGCAATTTTTATGCAGTTTAAACGCGTCACTCTGGACTATTCGAAAAATGTAATTTCATTAACATCGTTGATTCTATCAAACAAATACGAATACAATACAAATCCAACATAATTTCTATAAATTAATATTCGATAAATTAATAATCACAATAATTAATAAATTTTCTAGTTTCAAATATTTTTTAAACCAATTAATATTTTTATAAATTAATAATTCTCTAAATAAATAAGATATTAATATCTTAATATTATTAATTTTTTTTTGAAAAACTCTAATATTATTAATTTATAGAATGTTTACTATAATTTGTCAGTTGTGAGAATTCCTCGTAACAAAAAAACTAGAGGGATGAGTATGTGAAAATTCTTTCCCATACACGATTTTTTTTGAGGTTTTTAGTTGTATGATTTTGGCATTAATTAGCCTGCACGGTTTATTACCTTTTTTTGAAGAAATTTCAAACTAAACCGCTTACTGGTTTACTCTTCACCCGACTGAACCCCCGACTTTCGTCGGAGGGTCTGTCTTTGCTGACGTTCCTGATAGCCTCCACTGCCCCGCCTGCCTCCTCCATTTCCACTGACGCTCTTACTAGTCTTCGACATTGAATCCCGGCTTCTGGTGTAGTCTCAACGGATACTCGACCACCAAACCTGGGATTTTTCTTTCACCTCTTGCTGGAAGGAAGCTGTTTCACCCTGGTTTCCCTGACCGGTGTTGTCTCGACTAGTATACTCGACCACCGACACTCCTCTCAGCTCTCCACTTTATTTCACTAGCAACTCTCAAAACTCACAATAATCTCACCTCACGTCTCCTTCTGATAAGATGGCTCGACGTTTCTCTTACCAAGAGAAAGGAAAGGAACATGCATCTCCCTTTCTACCTCCGACGTGCATTCAAGTAAAGGCTCCTGCTTTGGATACCTCATATCTGGTCCAAGTTAACTCACTCACTTTCATCGGCAGACTGACAAACCCAAAAGAGAAGAGGATGTGTATTATGATACCTTTTTATCAAAAAGTTGGGGTCTAAAAGGTAAAGCGTTGGGCTAGGAAACAACTGTTTTCAATATTGTTTTGACATTGAGGAAGATCTTCAAAAGGTGTTGGAGAATAGACCCTACCAATTTTCTAGGTGGATGATAATCCTTTCACGTTGGGAACCTGTCATCTCTTCCTCTTTCCTGTCACAAATTTCGTTATGGATTGAACTCAAGGGCATTCTGCTTCATTACTGGAAAGAGAACCTAATCTGCAATATTGGCAAGGAGTTAGGAGAGTTTGAGGACTTTGAAATCTCCAAAACGGCGCTAAAGATCAAAGTCTCTATTAAAGCTCTGAAACATTTAATCAAGGAAACTGTCATCGGGAGGATCTGAAGCCATTTTTTCTCTGGAATATGCTAAGCTTGAGAAGCATTGTACCAGCTGCCTTAAACTGACACATGAAGCTCCAAACTGCCCGCTAAACATTGAGTTTTTTGGTGCACAACAAACCTCTCAAATCTCCCTAAAAAGAGATCAGGCAAATAAAGATTTGGCTCAAAGCAAAATCTCAGTGGTACCCTTTAAAAAATGACTTGATCGCCATTGTCGACCTTATGGAGAAAGAACGTCACATCAACGTCTCACCCCCAGCAACTCTACTGACGATAAACAACATAAGTTTAATGATACTTATATCTCAAAATAAGAGGCTCCAACGCTTTCACCCATAATATCCAAACCAAAAATCTCTCGGGCTTTGCATCTGCCTAGTCTTTCCCACCCTAACGCCTATGAGCCCTCAAGAAGAAAGGGGAAGGAACCGGATCTTCGTGATCATCTTCGCCAAAAACAACACGAGTCAAGGATTTGGAAACAAAGACAGTATCAAGTAAGGCGTGAGAAAGATCAGAAACATGCATCTTCTCCCTCACCATCATGAAACCGTTTACCGTTGGAAAGGAACCTAGACTTAGACTCCTTCCAAGCTTTCCCTCCCCATCAATCAAATGAGGAAATCCTAAATGATCTTCAAGAAATAACAATACAATATATAAATTGCGGTGATCGAACAAAAAGTGCAGCTTGGCGTCAACGGTTTATTGAAGGAGAATCCATACGCTTAATCGCAGAAACTGCAGCCTAAATCCTCTCAGCAGCGGAACAGACTCTTAACCAAGGGGAAACATCTGGACTTCCTACATCTACAATCACCCTAGACATCGAAACATAATATATTGGGACCTTATCTTTCGATAAAAAAACCTGCCGAGCAAATTCCCTCGCAAACAAGGAAGAGAGGCAGACCTCCAACCAAAAAGGCGTCCACCCACAGTCCCTCTGTACTGATGGATACAAACTTAAAGAAAAAAAAAGTTTGCCAGGTGCGCTAATCTCCAAAAAGAGTAGTGATCAAGATCAATACTCCACTAGCAGTAAGTAAAACGAGACCAAGCAACATACGAACTGAGAGTTTGCCTAGAGTTAACCAAAACTCACGCATTTTGAAGACCACACCAACCGGGAACTCAGCAGCTCCTACAACAACTATCATACCAGCGAGGATGGATTTTCATCTCCTGGGAAATCATATTCCTTAGCAATTGTAAGCTGGAACGTTTGCGGACTGGGGAATCCCGTAGCGGTCCGGCGTCTAAAAGAGCTTTACTGAGATGTAGCTTCTGATATTTTCTTCCTCATGGAAACAAAAATGAAGATTTGTTTCTAATGGATAAGCTAAATTTTCTAGACAATCATCAACGTACTCTGGTGTCCCCTCATAGTCCTGGAGGAGGAGGCTTTGCTTTATTCTGGAAAAATGATTTGAACCTTCAGGTCATCTACTATTGCAAATATTACATTAATACGACTATCTCTTATAAATGCAACATATTCTTCTCCACTTTCGTGTATGGTGAACCAGACCATCAAAAACTCAGAGAAGTCTGGAAAAATCTCACTGATTTAACCTCTAGTCGGGATGCACCGTGGTTTTTAACAGGATATTTCAACGACATATCGACAATTTTGAAAAATCTGGCAGCCCAATGCGAGCTGAGGGAACTTTTTGTGACTTCCGAGCTTTTCTCTTGCAGTGTGATCTGTTCGATCTACGCTATGCCGGCAACTTATTCTCTTGGCGTGGAGTCAGACATACTCATACCGTACATTGTTGGCTTGACAGGGCAATCTCAAGTAGTGCATGTGCATCAATTTTCCCGTCAGAGCGCAATCATTACCTTTTGTTTGAAGGATCAGATCACCGACCTCTGGTGTCATACTTCAAACCTTCTACTCGTCGCCGAAGTAGACTCTTCCGGTATGACCGACGCCTCCGTAAGAACCCAGAAGTTGTTAAGCTAATTGAGGAGGCTTGGCTCCATAACCCTCTAGATACGGTAGAACAAAGAATATGCAACTGCAAAAAAGCCATCTCTAAGTGGAATTGTATTCATCATGAAAATAGCCAGAAGCTGATTATGAAGATTAAGAATGATATGTAAGATTTCATGGCTTCAACTGATTCGTGTGATTCCGCCATCTCAGACCTGAATCTGAAACTGAAAGAAGCCTATAAGAAGGAGGAGGAATACCGGAGACAAAGAAGTTGAATGCTGTGGTTAGCTTTGGGAGACAAAAACACAAGGTTCTTCCATGCGACTATGAAAGGTCGATATGCTTTGAACAAATTTTAAGTGATTGAAGATGGGGATGGGAAGATCTTCTATGAGGAGCCGGAAGTTGTCAAAGTAATAAATGAGTATTTCCAGGACATCCTTGTCTCCAGGAACTAAGGCTGTGAAGTTATAGCCAACGAAGCTCTTCAACTGTGCATCACTGAGGAAATGAATAAAACTCTGAGAGAGGTTCCTTCGGCGACAGAAATACGAGCATCAATATTCTCTATCCACCCAGGTAAAGCGCTTGGTCCTGATGGAATTTCAGAAGCTTCTTACAAAGTAACTGGACGACAATGAGCTCATCTATCGCCAATGAAATTCAGAAAGTTTTCATCACGAGTCGTATTCCGAAAAGCATCAATGCAACCTATGTCAGACTCATACCGAAAATCCAAAATCCAAAAGAGTGGCGGACTGCAGACCCATATCCTGGTGCAATGTCTCGAAAATCCTCACCAATCGCCTCCAACCGATCTTAAAATACATCACTCGGAAAGTCACTCCGCCTTTGTTCCGGGAAGAGCAATTTTGGGTAATTTCTTGATCACTCACGAGACTCTTCACTTCATAATACATCATAAGCTTCTCTACATTGTTCTATGGCTGTGAAAACGGACATGAGCAAATCCTATGATAGATTTAATGGGATTTCATCACTACGGTTCTCGAGAGATTGAGCTTCCATCCAAGATGGGTAAACTGGGTTCTCCAATGTATATCAACGGTCTCATAGTCCTTCTTAGTTAATGGAACAACTCAGGGAGGAGTCATTCCCCAAGGGAGAATTTGTCAAGGGGACCCTCTCTCTCCGTATATCTTCATTATTTGCGGAGATATTTTATCGGGACTTTGTAGAAATGCTCAACAAAATAGAACTTTAGCCGAGATTCGTGTGGCGAGGGGATGCCCATGGATAAATAATCTTCTCTTCGCGGACGACACGATGTTCTTCTGTAAAACAAATAGTAAAAACTGCTTCACACTGAAGTCAATTCTCGTTAAATACGAAAAAGCCTCCGGACAAATGATTAACTTCCTCAAATCATCAATAGGCGATTTATCACAAAGGACCAAGGATGCTCATGCACTCTTGTGTATGAAACAAGAAGAAACTCTTCATCAACCATTTGCTGAAACTATTAAGAGGGAAAAGGAAGCCTATGATACTTTGTAAAGGCTATTTACTTTGGAAGAAGGATTTCGGAAGCAAAGAGCAAAGCTCCATTATTTGGAAGTAGGAGATGGAAACAATGCAGCTTTTCATAAATCAATCAAATCTCGCAGGTTACGTAACACCATACGGGAGATAAGAAATCACGAGGGGATGATTCTGAAAGAGAAGCAGGAAATAAAACATGAAGCTAAGAGATTTTTTAGAGAATTCTTGAGCATAAAATCTGATGATTACAGAGGAATATCGGTAGAACAGCTCCAAGACCTTCTGGAATTTTGCTGTTCGGAGGAAGATCAAAGTCTTTTTTTTATAGAAAATTTTGATGAAGAGATTAAAAACACTCTTTTGCAATGCCAAATAATAAGTCTCATGGACTAGATGGGTATACGAGTGAGTTTTTTGTCAAGGCTTTGTTCCTAAAGGTTTGAACACCATGATTTTGGCTCTAATTCTAAAGAAATAGGAGGTTACTGAGATGAAATACTACAGGTCGATATCCCTGTGTAACGTATTGTATAAAGTTATCTAAAAAAGTATCGCTAATCGGCTCAAGAGCGTCCCTCCAAAAGTTCATCTCTTAAAGTAAATCTGCTTTTATCAAGGAAAGATTATTGATGGAGAATGTTCTGCTTGCGTCTGAATAGTGAAAACTTATCACAAAACTGATATATCTTCGAGATGTGCGATGAAGATAGATATCTCAAAAACTTTCGTCTCAGTTAAATGGAGATTTATTCTTAATACTCTCAAGGCTCTCTATTTCCCGGAAGCGTTCATACATTAGAGCAAGCTTTGTATCACGACAGCTTCATTCTCTGTTCAAGTCAATGGGGAACTAGCGGTTTTTTTAGAAGTGAAAGGGGTCTTAGACAAGGCTGCTCTCTATCTCCCTACTTGTTCGTTATATGCATGAACGTCCTTGCTATACTCGAAGCAAGTATAGCAAACGATTACTCAGAACCTACTAGCAGACAAGTACTCGACCGACTGAGATCAGATCATCACTCAACCAATTATATCAGTCCTACGATAGAATCAAGAATTTCCACATAATGTACACCTTTCAATAGGCAGTCTATCACATTTGCCGAGAACAAAACCAGAGGCGTCACGCCGATATTGATCGTATCTCAATACCTGCCACTCAACTTGCGAGGAATATTGATAAAAACTTTAAAAACATGTTGTTTACAATCCAAAGAGCAGGAGATGGAGCCTATCTCGAAGGTCTCAGATACTGGTTTACACTATCAACAACAATATAAAAGCTTAATTTTCTGTAAAAGTCTCATTCGAAAAAACCATTAAACTATAAGGTTCACTCAGTTGTACAAAAAAATTTGATTGAATAATAATTTTACATTCAATCAAAAAAAAATTAAAAAATTAACGTTCCTAATTCTTAAGTGGGAGATCTTATTTTGTTTTATTAAGAAAAAAAGTAAACAAACTCAAAGAAAACAAAACGTAAGACCAAGTAATAAAAAAAAAAAAAACTTAACCAAGTCACACAACGAGCCATGTGGGTTTGGTCGTCTCTCAAGTTGCATTAAATGTACGTTATTGCAAAGTAATTTAAGTTGGTTATTTATATTTTTGAATTGAGTGGCATTTCACCCTAACTGATATATCATAATTATTACCCGGTTTTCAATTCTGATATAGGTTTTGTATATAATATTTTGATGTTTTTGGAATCTTTTAAAATCTTTGCATGCGTATGTATGATGAAAAACTCATCTGTTGGATATTTGCAGAGCTTTTGGAGTTATTCTGAAAAACATGGAAAATTTCACAAGTTTAATATATTCGGATTTGGTGTTTTTTTTTTTTTTTTTTTTTGATAAAGGATTTATTCGGATTTGGTGTTGAACGACCTATTTGATTATTATTATTACAGTACAACCAAAAGTTCGTATTTTTATAAAGAATCTATTTGTGTTTTTTCTCTCTATCTTTACTTATTCAGTTGTCTAATGTTCTTAAATAGAAGAAGAGCAAAATGGATTTGTGAATTCATAAATATGAATACGTTTCCAATTCTGAAGATGGAGATTAGTTATTCTCTTATTAAAAAAGGTAAACCGACTTTAAAAAGTCATAAAGAAAAATATTGAGATATTGATTCAATGTTGGTTTAATTATTTTAATGATTATTCACTGGTTTAGGAATTCATTCATTCTTTGTTGTATATATTAACAACTGGTTTCACAATGTTTCTTAGTTCATCTCTCATTTTTTTGCATTCCAAAAAACACCCCACAATATCGAAGTCCTCTGCAGAAGCAAAGTATCGAGCACTGGCATTGGCCACCTATGAGATTTTATGGGTTTCTACTTTGCTGAAGGATTTTCATCTTACTACATGTTCACTTCCGATCCTATACGCAGATAGTACAACTGCTATTTTCATTGCCTCTAATCTTGTTTTCCAGAAAGAACAAAACATGTTGAAATAGATTGTCATACTCTGAGTGAGAAGTTTGATAAAGGTCTTCTTCGACTTCTTCATGTTAACACAGAAGATCAGGTCGCCGATGCTCTTACCAAACCATTGTTCCATGTTACCTTCCATCACCCTTTGTCCAAGATGAGCTTAATCAATATATACCGCTCATCTTGAAAGGGACTATTGATATATTGGTTCGATGTTGGTTTGGTTAGTTTACAGGTTATATACATGTTTAAGAATTCATTCTGTAATGGTCTTGGCCCAGCCCATATTAAAAATTTTGAAAAAAAGAAGAAAGCCCAGCAGTCATGCCCAAAAGCCCAATTCCTTTTTGAAAAACCTAGTCTTCTTCATTATAAATAGCAGTAGGCGCCCATTGAGAAACCAAGAAGAAGAGATTCTCGGCGAAGCCCTGCTCCTGTTCCGTCGCAGCCACCAACCTCCAAGCCCAGATCTGTAGCTCCTCCATCGTTTGATGTCGAAGGTAATCCCGAAACCTTGATTTCAGATCTATTTCCTTTCAACCCGAGATCTAAAACCTCTGTATCTTTTTATCCGTGATGAGTCTCGTCGAGACGAAGCTGTAGCCGCAAACCTCGCCTCCATCAGCCTCCGGACGCGCCCGCAATCATCGAGAGAAGAATCGCCGGTTTCCCACGCGCCGCCCACGCGCCGCCGTCGCCGGAGTCACGCGCCGCCGCCATCCGCCGGTATCCGCCGTCGTCTACCGCCGACCGGAGACACCGTCGTTCGCCGGAGCTTCGCCGCCGCCGAATCAACTCGGCCGGCGACCGAGTCAACTCGGTTGATCGGGTCGAGTTGGCCGTTGACCGTTGACCGTTGACCGGGTCGGTTAGGTTGACAGGTTCGGTTTAATCCGGTTGAACCCCAATTTCGATTTCAATTTCAATTTTTAATTTCAAATCTCGGTTTAGTTCGGTTTAGGTCGGTTAGCTGGGTTGAACTGGTTATTTTAAACTGATCATAACTAGCTCATCCTAAGCCCGATTTGAGCGAAACAAAAGCCTATCTCACTCGATTTCTCGTCCTCTTTCCAGATATGATGTCCGTTTGGGCTAATGGAGCTTATAAATTACCGTTTTGCCCTCTTCTTTGGCTAAGGTGAGGACCGGTTGTGATCTCTCTTGCTTCCTTCAATCCCGGATGATAGTCCTCTGTTAATGTTGTCTTTCCTAGGTAGTATAGAGTAGTAAGACGTCTGACGTGATTGATTGTTGAACGTAGAACGGCTAGGTTATCGCTTAAACCGAAACGTTGCTTGTGCGTGGTGGATATGGTTGATTAGAATTGTGGTAGGTCCCCCGAAAGGGTGTTTCGTGTAGGGCGCGTATAACGAGTTTTGGTACGCGTCCTTTGTATCGTTGGAAGGGGATTTTGGCGAGCCCCCCATGAGTAATGGCCGTGTGGTCCGAAGAGTTATGCCGGGTGGGCCGGTTGTGTGGGCCTTCAGGCTGGGAGGTGTTCATGAGTGTGAAAGCACGAGTGGACGTTAGTATTTCGTGGTGAAGCCTTCGGGCTTGTTTGCAAGGTGCTATTAGCTTATGACTTGTGAGTCATGATTGTGTGGCGTAAGCCGGGATCGCAAGTTCCTTAAATCCGCCCTCACTGGGTAATTGTGTTTGAGACAATTACTCAGGCCTCTTTTCCTTTCCCTGTCCCCGTTTTCTTGCATGTCCGGATGCGGGATCGATATAGTCATGTGACGTCATTGGTGGCTTTGAATACGAAGGAGGCGCCTGGGACCTGGAACCAGTTGGGATTGCGTCCCGATTGGACCGAATCCGGTTCAACGGGTGCCTTAATGCCGCGTCTCCGGTTCGCTGGGAGACGGGTGTTACAATTTGGTATCAGAGCTGGTTCAATTCAATTCTTGGTTTAAATCAATTTCATCTCGATTTTGTTTGGTTAGGATCTGGTTTAGGCAATTGGGTTATTGATTTGGGCCTGGTTCAGTCTGGGTTTGGGTCTGGGTTGACCGGGTCAACCGGTTGACTTTGACCTGACCGTTGACTTTAAGTCAAACCAACTTCGATTGACCATAACTTGACCACTCTAAGCCCGATTCGAACGAAACGAAAGCCTATCTCACTCGATTTCTCGTCCTCTTTCCAGATCTGATGTCCGTTTGAGCTAATGGAGCTTCTAAATTACCGTTTTTCCCTCTTCTTTGGTTAAGGTAAGGACCGGTTGTGATCTCCCTTGCTTCCTTCAATCCCGGACGATAGTCCTCTATTAATGTTGTCTTTCCTAGGTAGTATAGAGCAGTTCTACGTGATTGATTGTGGAACGTAGAACTGCTAGGTTATCGCTTAAACCGAAAACTTTGCTTGTGCATGGTGGATATGGTTGATTAGAATTGTGGTAGGTCCCCCGAAAGGGTGTTTCATGTAGGGCGCGTATAACGAGTTTTGGTACGCGTCCTTTGTATCGTTGGAAGGGGATTTTGGTGAGCCCCCCATGAGTTATGGCCGTGTGGGCCGAAGAGTTATGCCGGGTGGGCTGGTTGTGTGGGCCTTCGGGCTGGGAGGTGTTCATGAGTGTGAAAGCACGAGTTGACGTTAGTATTGCGTGGTGAAGCCGTCGTGCCTGTTTGCAAGGTGATATTAGCTTAGGAATTGTGAGTCGTGATTGTATGGCGTAAGCCGGGATCGCGGGTTCCTTAAATCCGCCCTCACTGGTGTTGGTACTGGATTTCCCCCTAGGAAATCCTGCCCATTAACAGACAAGACAAAGGCCCGTAATTACGAGCCCATTCCAGAATCAAAGATAGACGGGAGAGCCAACTCTCTTGTTAGGCCCAAGCGAAGCAAGCGCTTTGGAGAGGCCCAGACGATGCCGAAGCCGGAGACAATCGAGCTCGAGCTCGGCTGAGGATGACGTGGAGATAGAGCAACTCGGTCTTCGCCAGTTCAACTGATCCGCATAAATCTCGGAGATCGTTACAACGACGAGGCCGAAAGATCGGGACGAAGAGATCAGAATCGAGGCTATTTAAGAAGAGAAGTGGCGGCTCATTAAAGACAATTCCAACCTAGGCTAAGAACACTTCGATTAGATAGCTCGATTTATATTTTGTACTCTCTTCTCGACTGTGTTTGTTCTATCTCGACGATCAATCTCAATAAAGTCTTTGATTCATAGGAAACTATACCATTTCTATATTCAAAAGTCCAAATCCACGAATACAAATTCTTAGTGTGAATCTCGGATCTCACATTTGGCGCCGACTGTGGGGACATTCTATAGCCTTTCCTATCTTAAGAATCAGATCCTAGATCCGTTAGATCGAGATGAATCCCAACCAAACTGGCTCTCCCAGCGCCACACCGACGGTTGACCGCCCTCAAACGGTCGACAACGTTCCTCAGAACACTACTGGGGTAAGAAACATGGGTCAGACCGACGGCGTGTTGACGCTCTGCCTCAGTCTCCACGACCTCGGTACCAGCCGGCTCCGTCGCTCAAACAATCGCGACAAGCCAGACTCCGACAAATGTTTTGTCAGGAACTAATGATCCGAGCAGAAACTGGGTGTGGATGAGAAATGAATCAATACCCACCCCAGGAGGAGGATCTGGAGTAACCAGACCCAATTCACCACTACCTTCTGCTCCACAGAGACAAGGGCCAAGCGATCTTGCCGAGATCCGTTCGATGTTAAGCATGTTGGTAGATCGAACGAGAAACAACGAGGCAAGCGCAAGGGCCCAAGAGATCGCAAACTGTTCTCTGGCAGCGCAGCTCGACGAACAAGAGCGGCTTCCAAACGCTCGCCTTGAAGAGCTCGCCAGTCAAAGCCAAGGGGGTAGACCAACGCGAACTCCCATAAGTCCTCCACCGTGTACCCGCTTGGACTTCTCCCAGGTAATAACTCCTCCGGGAACGTCGGGAAATTTTGGTAATACGTCAAATAGCGGCTTCCACCCTACAATGACCCCTATCACGATACCGACCCCATTTGGTTCGAGTTCAATGGTCACAGACCCGACCGGATCAAGAAACCGACCATTACCCGGGCCACCACCTTTCCCGAGTAACTCTAACATTCGACCGAGGCAACTAGGAGGTTCTGCCTTCGCCTCGAGCTCGGGACTCCTTAACGGATCAAACTCAGTTCAGTTCCGAACACCCCAGGTCAACCAGACGAGGTCGATCCTAACGATCGATCTCCTCGAACCCATTTTTCCAGAACAAACGTCGGGTCAGGCACAAGTCCAGTTCGCACCCGCAGAGGGCGATGAACACGATATGCTTAGACAATACATCGAACAGGCTAAAGCCCAGTTTAACAGTCTGAGCTCAAAAGTTCACATGGCGACGAGCGCGGCTCATGACATCGATCGAGTGATCGAAGAAACACAACAAACGCCGTTCACAGATCGGATTGCGCTTGCAAGGATCCGAGAAATCAAGAAAACTAAGTTTCCAGAATTCTCTGGGAAATCAGACCCGAAAGCCCACATCAGGGCATTCCGACTAGCGATGGCAAGGGTGTACCTTACCAATGAGGAGAGGGAGCCAGCCTTCTGCAGGCTCTTCGCGGAAAACCTATCAGGTTCTGCTCTAGAATGGTTTGCCGGACTGGAAGAAAGGTCCATTGACAACTTCACCCAGTTCATGACGGCTTTCCTCAAACAATACTCCGTTTTCATCAAGGAAAAGACGACCGAGGCAGCCTTATTTGGCGTCTCTCAAAAACCCGACGAAACACTTCGCTCGTACATCGACCGATTCAAGGAAATAAAATCCAAAATCGCGAACCCACGAGATGAGGCAGCTATAGAAGCGTTAAGACGGGGACTATGGTTCTCAACCAGATTCCGCGAGGAAATAACAGTCCGCGAACCTCAAACGCTCGATGACGCCCTCCATCGCGCATCGGCCTTTGCTCGCCTCGAGGACGAAACCACGGCCCTCAGAGAAAAACACCGGAAAGAAAGGAACCCGTCGGGCTCGCAAAATCCGAACTCGAAAAAGGATTCCCGTAAATCAGGGAACGTCAACGCGGTCGAGAGCCCAAAGAGCTCAAAGAAATTCGAGTTCGACAAGGAAAAATTCTGTGATTTCCACAATAAGAGAGGGCACTCGACCGAGGATTGTTATACTCGAGCTAAAGCAGAGGCTCAAAAACAGGAGTCCGAAAGCAAAAAAGACTCCGAGGTCGAGGAGGAAACTCTGTCCGACAAAAAGGAACACAAACAGACCAAGGAGTCGAACTCCAAAAAGCACTCCCAAAACAAACGGGAACGGTCAAAAGAGCCGGAATCCCCCGAAACTCTCCCTCATGGGTCGCGGAAGCGAGTTGAGTTCATCCTCGGCGAGCTCAACCTAAGCGGCACTCCGGGAGGTTCGGCGCTATCCCCGCCTCCGGCTCCTGCCAAGAGTTTACGCTCAAGAATCAATCTCCCTCGTCTCTGCCGGGGGGGGGGGTGTACGGGCTATACCCCCTAAACGAATCGACTTCATCTTCGGTGGCTCCAAGCTTTGCCGCGACTCGGTCAATTCGATCAAAGCCCTTCAAAGAAGAGTCGAGACCGACAAAGGGGGAAAAACCCCAATGTTGGGTCCAGACCACGAAATCATTTGCTACGAGAGCGAGACAAGTAATCTCGACAAACCACACGACGACGCTCTCCTCGTTTGTCTAGTAGTGGGAGATGTCGAACTCTCAAGGATAATGATTGACACAGGAAGTTCGGTAGATGTCCTCTTTTACGACGCGTTCAAAAAGATGGACTTCAACGACTCCGAGATTGTGGAAGAGAAGACACCACTAGTAGGTTTTGCTGGCGAAACGACATTCTCGATGGGCTCTGTCTTCGCCCCAGTAATTGCTGGAGGAGTTTGGAGAATGACGGAGTTCGTCATAGTAGATCGGCCAGCTCCCTATAACGCAATCCTAGGTCGACCATGGATATACGACATGAAAGCGGTACCATCGACCTACCACCAATGCGTAAAGTTCCCAACTCCCAAAGGGATCAAAACCATTTACGGAAGTCAAAAGATTTCCCGTCATTGCTACATGAACGGATACAAGCAGATCGAGAAATCCCCTGCGTAGCAATTACAGAAAGAGGAGGAGCTCGCCACCATGCAGACCAAAAGGTCGAACGATCCCAGTCAAATAGGACCTCCAAAGGACCTCACGACTCAGGTCTGCATAGACGAGGCTCATCCCGAAAGACTCGTTGGCATCGGAATCGACCTATCAGAGCCGGTTAAGAACGAACTGGTCTCTTTTCTCAAACAGAACGTCGACTCCTTCGCCTGGTCTTCAGCAGACATGAAAGGGATAAACATCGATGTAACTAGCCACGAGCTGAATGTCGACCCAACCTGAAGGATTCGTTTAGTATTTCCTGGTTCAATTCATCAGATTAATTGATCCTACTAAACATGCTAGATCTAGGTTCTCTTGCTAGGATCATAAAGGATCTCACCTGTTACCTTGTTTTGCAGCGGAAAGAGGAGGTACGGGTCAGAGATCAGCAGAACCACCAAGAGATAGCTCCTCCAAAGGCTCACACACGCACACTGCAGGAAATTGGCTGCTAGACCGAGAGGAGAGAGGCGCAGAGAGAGAGAGAGGGAGGCGCATAAGTTGGCTGAAAAATAAGAGCTAGGGCAAGTTTTATTTATTAAAACCCTTGTCTAGTTCTTATGGGCTTTTGGGCCCAATTCTCAGTCCTTGGATTTAATCAGGCCCTTTAGTCTCTCTTAGTACAGTAAATGCCTAGCACTTTTACCGTACTACTGCTAAACCGTTCCTACACCTTTTCCTGTTAGCTTAGGCGTGTGACCCATATGTGATCATATAATAAAGGCAATAAATCCAAGATTTATAGATCATGAGCGGACTCTAGCAAGCCATCATGACCCCCAGTATTATATGACTTATGTCTGATCATTGACATACTCTTACTTTCTAGAGACAGTACAGAGATTACTGGACATAATTCCAACAATCTCCCACTTGAACTGGAATCTCTGTATTCATAATCCTTTTGTCACAATATCTCGATTAGTCATAAGGCAAGATTAGTGTCATACTTATAAAGCCTAATCTTGTTCATCGGACTCTGATTTGATACTGACAATCCAAACGACTCGGGAAAGTCCGTTTGAGCATGGCCATGCATTTTCCAGTATTCAAATCTCCGATTGGCCTAGAGATATTCACTCCATTTATATTGGAGGGACAAATCTCGTCTTGTTCCATCACTGTAAACTACTCATTTCATAATACACCCAATCAAGGTCCTTATAACTATCGCTTAACGACAGCATTAGACAATGATCAAAGCGCATTAGTTCATGTGCAGTCACATGCATGCGAACTCAGGTCTAAGGACTATACTCTATAGTCGTAGTAAGAATCTCTTATGACACAGATATAAATATCCTGAAGAGTTCTTATAATCGGGTCTTGTCCGGTCGTATGTACCCCAACATACACCTATGTATTGACTTTGATGCCGTGCATCTATGACATCCTGAGACTTTGTCATAAGTCACATACCAATCTAGTCTCACGCGGTTGTTGGTGTTCCAATTTCAACAACGTTCGACTAGGGACAAGATGATATAAGCCATCTATCAAATATAGGGTCTCATGATCAAGCTAAATGACTTTTATGACTCAAGATCAAGTCACTTACTTCGATGACCTATAAAATGGTTCATATCATTTTGGAACGATTATTTCATCACAGTTAAAATAATCTTGAAATAATAATTTCATTAAACATCATAAAATGTTTTACAAGAACATATCAATAACTAAATAAAGCCCTCAAACTCCCACTCAAATTTAGATTACCACTACAAGAAATATAGGTATTCATAGCACATGAGGATAGCACGATTTTGGTAAGTGCTGTTGTAGAGGGTGTGCTCGGATGGGGTAGTATATTACAGCATTAGATCAACGCTATACAATTATTTGGCTAAGCGGGAAACAAAAACTGGATTTGGAGCCAACTTTATGCTATAGATACTATGAGCGCCAAAATACTTAGAAAAATTAGTGCTTATGTTAAAAGTGAATTGTTTTTTTTAATTGCTAACATGATCCAAAAAAAAATTAAAGACAAGGATCTCTCGTGACCAACTTCGCCTCCGATCTTCTCCTCCACGGTCTCCTATCTAATCTCCACCTCTGCGTAGGAAGCGGCACAACCAAAGGTGGGAGAGGAAAGCCAAAGGCTACCAAGTCCGTCTCTCGATCGTCAAAGGCTGGTCTTCAGTTCCTTGTCGGAAGAATCGCCAGATTCCTCAAAGCAGGGAAGTACGCCGAGCGTGTAGGTGCCGGAGCTCCGGTATACCCCTCTGCCGTTCTCGAGTATCTCGCCCCTGAGGTATGATTCCGATCTGATCAAAGTCGAATCGATTCGTTTGGTATATAATTAGATTCCAAATTCTCTGTCCCGTATTGATTTGATTGGATTGGATAGGAGCTTGCTGGAAACACAGCGAGAGATAACAGGAAGACACTTATCGTACCGAGACACATTCAGCTTGCAGTGAGGAACGATGAAAAGCTTAGTAAACTTCTGGGAAAACCTAGACGATGGCCTCCAACACCATCTCCTTCGCTTCTATGTTTGTGTCGTCTCAGTCACCGGTAATTTTTTTTGCTCTACTCTTCGTCGACCGTTTCGAGTCTGATCCACCAACGGCGACTTGGAATTCTCTTGTTTGTGGCTCGTTTGGCCGAGTAGAGTCTTATATGTTTACAGATTTTGTTTAACTTTGTTTTGTTTCTCAATCTTTTGCAGTTCTTATTGTTTTGATGACCAGCAAATAACCTGAATGGGTGTTTGTAGATGTTGCAGGTCTGTAACATTTAATAATCTGATGTAGAGAGAATCCAACAAGAGATTGCAGCAACATCTGTGAAGGCTGCGTTTAGAGGTTACTTTGTAATATTTTCAGCTATTTGGATTGTAGGCTTGGCTCTCTTCATTGAAATTATTAGGTTTCTGTGTTTGTGTTGTATATCCTGATCTGAGCTCATTATGTGAAGGCTCAGCATGCTTTTTGGGCACTCAAAAGCATAATAAGGCTACAAGCACTTATTCGTGGTCACCTGGTTAGGAGGCAAGCTGTTTCCACTCTTTCTGTGTCATGGGAATTGTAAGGTTGCAAACATTTGCTCGAGGAAGAGAGATCAGGATTCTGACATTGGAGTTCAAGTTCATAGGAAATGCAGATTGCAGTTGCTTCAGGTAATGATGCTTTCTCTTTTTAAATTCAAGTTCCCTTGCTGAGTATACTTTAAAACAAACTTAGTCATGAATCTGCAAAACCCAAGAAGAGTCTCGGTAAAGTTCCTGCTGCAAACTTTGAAAGTGCCTCAGCCAAAGAAAACTCACTGTCATTGTTTTAAAGTTCCTAAAACCAAGTTTTGTCATAAAGAATGCTTTTTTTACATCTTAAAGAGAATGCTTTATGAAGCTGATCTAAAGAGTATACCAAAGTTTCTTGACATGAGCTAATGTTGTTGCGATGTTTCTTTCTTTTCATGTTCATAGGGATGGGAAATAGAGTGAACAAGAAGCTGCTGATCTTGTCCCATGTTCAAGGAGAGATCGAGGTCAAGCTGCTCACCTTGTGGAAAGCAAAAATCAAGTTGAACATTTCCAAAAGGTTCTTACAGCCATTGGGAACTTATGTATCTGTTCCATTGCCATTCGTATAGTGAGATCATTGTCGTGTACCCAATCAAGTGTATGACTGCCATCGAAGAAAATTGGCTGGGATGTATGTCTTTTAAGTACTTGAATCAACAAGTATTTCGTTTTCATGTGTTTAATTCTATATTTTGTCTAACATATCATTGTTATCCATTCTATAAATAAGTAAAAATTAATAATAAACAACACATAATTTAAAATACCAAATAAAACAACATAATTTTTGAGTTAAAACTTAACGGTTTTTAATAACATACCCTAAAACATTCAAGTTAAACCCTAAAAAATTCAAGTTAAAACATTAATTTTATACCCTAAACCCTAAATTTTTTATTTGTCATTGGAGAGATTATGGTATTTAGTTTAGAGATTAGTGTATTAGAGAGTTTAGGGTAATGCAATTTGTTTCTTTTTATTTATAATGTAACTTATTGTTTTTATATTTTGCAAACCTTAATCTCATTCCCTAACATAACTCTAACCCTATACTCCAAATTTCGAACCCTAACCATATACCTAGACCATAAATCATACTATAAACTCTAAATAAATATCCAAACACTAGATTATAATTCAAAATCAAATTACTATAACATACCTAAAATTAAGATTCCATACCACAAACAAAACCCTAAGAACTTAAATTCCAAATCATTTTATAAATCTTAAACCCTAAACTCCATACCACAAACTAAACCCTAAGAACTTAAATTTCTACACTTCTAACTAAAAATCAAATACTAAATATTTAATTGATAGTATTAAACATAAACATAATGTAATATAGTATATAGGGTTTAGGGTATTGTAATATAGGGTTTAAGGTCCACACTTAAACATATACTACAATGTCATAACCCTAAACCCTAAACCTATATTTCAATACCCTAAACCCACACTATAATCTCCTTGATGCTAAATCCACAAAATGAGACCAATTAGTAATCAACTAAGTTTTATTATCACAATTATAATTTGAGTAATTATTATATATTTTTAGTTACAAAATGAGACCAATAGTTAAAATATTAGAGTGGCTAAACAATTTTAAAAATTTATTGCCAAAATTTTAAATTGGCCCAACTTCCCCAATTTTTTTTGGGTTAGGCGGTAAAACTAAAATTTGGGCAAATTTTGAGCTAAGTCAATCTAAAAATCCTGCCATTATCAAAACAAAAAAACCCTATGTGAACCCACCATCATATCTCTCTCTCTCTCTCTTCACCACCCCCATTTCTCTCGAGATTGAGCCAAAGTCGCATATCCCACTACCCGAATCCTAACCCACCGTCGACTCTACCTCTGCCTGAATCCACCGTGGACTCTTCCCCTGTCTGAATCTACTGCCGGTTCTCTCTCTTTCAGATTTTGAATCGCCGTTGTTCTCCCCTCGCCTCAATGGTAAGCGTGCCAAGAGATGGTGACGAAATAATCTGGATCTCTTTGTTCTTCTTTTCCCTTCGTTCTCTTTCGATTCTGTTGGCTGGAGTCATATCGCGACCCGAATCCCAAATGGTCCGTCTGTATTTGGTTTTGGTTTGTTGATTTTTGCGTTATTGATGTTTCTAGTTAAGATGTGGCAAGTTTTCGGTTTTGTAAACTTGATGCGCTCATGTTGCTGAGATTGTAAAAGATCGATGTATGTATGCCTGAGAACGTACCAGTATAAATCTAAAACAAAAGCCTTTTTGGCATTTACAGATTCAAGTATTACCAACTCCTCTAAGGATTACATCGGATGAATTGAAAGTTAAGTTGTCATGGTTATAAGTAATATGGGGAGAATCCAGCATGATTGCAGCAGAGAGATTGTTGCTTGCAACTGCTTTAGAAGATCACTCACATCAAAGATTTGTTCTTCTCTCTGACAGGTGCTATTCTCTGACCATTATTACTCTTTTCCTTGCTGAATTTCATTTTGCATAGTTTTTTCTTCATTTCAGAAGATTAATTGATTTGCTTTTGTAAGGTTTAGCACGTCCTTAGCTTGATATTGCATTCCATTGATCTCTTTACTCCAGATTTTTCATATGATTTAACTGGTTTGTCAATAACAGTTTGTCTTTAGGTTAGCTGTGAGCTTGTGAATCCGATAAGCAGGACCGACATTATCCTCTTTGATGTCACCAACAAAACCGTCTTTGCTGCTTCTGTAAATAGTCACACAACACTCTTCTTTTATTTATTCATCATCTGGATGTTTTTTTTATTCTTGTCCATCATCTGCAGGATGCTGATGGTAGTGTGCCCTTCTTCTGGGGAACTGATGTTGAAGGCCACCTTGTTCTTTCTGATGACACAGCCATTGTTAAGAAGGTTGCTCCAAATCTTACGGTCCATTCCCTAAAGGTAACCAACTCTTTCAAGATAAATAGAGTTGTAACAAAAAGAAATATTTTTGATGATTTTGGTTAGTTTGTGTGTATCGTTGGAAGATCAATTTTGGAAATTTATGCATATGGTTTGGTGTTTTGAAGGTTGCTTCTTTACATCATCGGGGGGACTGAGGAGCTTCGAGCACCCAAAGAACCAGCTGAAACCAGTGCCGAGGGTGGATAGCTTAAGGGATGAATACGGTTTCATCGAGAAGCAATTGAGTAATTGACTATTGTTGTAGAAGGCTGGGCTAATGCAAGAGGATCAACAATGTTAGGAATATGTTAGGAATTTCTAGATATGTATCTTTTACTATGTTTGTGTAAAACATGTTTTAAGTTATCAATAAAAAATTCAGTTTTAAAATATAATTGTTTTTATATAAACCTAATTGATTTTTTAAAATAATAATTCATAATCAGAATTCAAAATAATATTATATAATAAAATTTCAATAGCTTATGTATGGCAAAAAATAAAAGTGTTCTTAAGATATACAATAGCCATAAAGATGAGTCATTATAAATAATAATATAACAATACAAAAATGTTATTATAAAGTATAATACAGCCCTAAAATACTGTCACTATAATATGTATTATTGCACGAATAATATGCTACATTAATCTGTAAAATGGCGATAAACCAATGCTACTGAAAACTATACAATCACATCGAAATTAATGCTATTGTAGACAAATATACGATAGCAGATCAAATTAGTGCTATCGTAGATGGCTGACCTAAGATGGCAGCGGCAAACATAGCGTTTATGGAAACGCTATCATAGACATATGATAGCGTTTTCGTGGTGCTATCAATACCCATATTTCTTGTAGTGTACATTTCAATGTCTCTAATGCCTACAGCTTCAGTCAGGAACTCGAGCTTAGGTCTTGGGAGTGGCTTTGTCAATGGATCAGCGACGTTATCATCAGTCTGAACTCGGCTGATCTTGACTTCCTTTCTATTAATGATGTCACATATCAAGTGAAATCTTCTTAGTACATGCTTGGATTTCTGGTGTGATCTTGGTTCCTTTGCCTGAGCAATAGCACCATTGTTATCACAAAACAGTGCCAGAGGCTCAGCCGCATTTGGTATCACACCTAGTTCAATAATGAACTTTCGTATCCAAACAGCTTCCTTCGCTGCTTCTGAAGCGGCGATATATTCAGCTTCTGTAGTGGAATCAGCAACGGTGTCTTGCTTGGAGCTTCTCCAACTGATTGCACCGCCATTCAGATAAAAGATATAACCGGACTGTGACCGGAAATCATCTTGGTCTGTCTGGAAACTTGCGCCCGTGAATCCACTGACTTCAAGCACATTACTTCCACCGTACACCAAGAACTTATCCTTAGTATGTCTTAGATACTTCAGGATATTCTTGACGGCAATCCAATGGTTTTCACCTGGATTTGACTGGTATCTACTCGTCATGCTCAATGCATAAGCAACATCAGGACGAGTACAGATCATGGCATACATGACAGATCCTATTGCAGATGCATAAGGAATATTCTTCATGCGCTCAAGCTCAGCAGCCGTCGTAGGGCTCTGCTTCTTGCTTAGCTTTGTGCCATGTACCATTGGCGTGAAGCCCTTCTTGGAATCTGCCATGCTGAATCTATGCAGGACTTTGTCAATGTATGAATCTTGACACAAGCCTATCAGCCTTTTAGATCTATCCCGGTAGATCCGGATTCCAAGAACGTATGCGGCTTCACCCATGTCTTTCATGGAAAAACAACTTCCAAGCCAGTCCTTTACCGACTTCAGCATTGGTACGTCATTTCCGAGAAGTAGTATGTCATCGACATACAGAATAAGAAATACTATCTTGCTCCCACTAGTTTTCTTATACACGCATTGTTCTTCTTCGTTTATGATGAAGTCAAATTGCTTGATCGCTTCATCAAAACGAAGATTCCAGCTCCTCGATGCTTGCTTCAATCCATAAATGGATTTATGAAGCTTGCATACTTTCCCATCATTCTTTGGATCTATGTAACCGTCAGGTTGTGTCATATACACATCCTCTTCCAGAATGCCATTCAGGAAGGCAGTTTTCACGTCCATCTGCCAAATTTCATAATCATGAAAAGCTGCAGTTGCTAGTAGAATCCGAATAGATTTTATCATAGCCACTGGGGAATAGGTTTCATCATAATCCTCACCGTGAACTTGTCTGAAACCTTTTGCCACCAACCTGGCTTTATAAATCTGGACATTTCCATCCACGTCAATCTTCTTCTTGAAGATCCATTTACACTCGATGGCTTTTACACCAGCAGGTAAGTCAACCAATGAAAACACTTGGTTGACCGACATGGAGTCCATTTCGGAATCAGTGGCCTTACGCCACTTAGAGGAATCTGGGCCCATCATGGCTTGATTGAAGTTCGATGGTTCATCACCATCAATGATCAGAAGATCATGACAGTCAGTCACGAGGAATCCTTGATATCTCTCGGGTTCGTGACGGATCCTCCCGGATCTTCGAACTTCAGGTACCACAGGTTCAGGCTCTACAATTTCTTGTAGGTCCTCCTGCTGCTCTTCCTCATTAAGTTGAGCAGTATCCTGTTCATCTTGAATCTCTTCAAGCAGTACCTTACTCCCACTGTTTTTCTTAGAGAGAAACTCTCTCTCAAGAAAATTACAATCCCGGGCAACAAAAATCTTGTTCTCGGAACGTAGGTAGAAGTAATAAGCCTTGGTCTCCTTCGGATAACCAATGAAGTAGCATTTATCAGACTTTGGTGTAAGCTTGTCAGAGATTAATCTCTTGACATAGGCTTCACAACCCCAAATTCTAAGGTAAGACAGTACTGGAGCTTCCCCAGTCCATAATTCATATGGTGTCTTAGCTACTGCTTTTGATGGCGCTCTATTTAGAGTGAACACTGCTGTTAGCAGAGCATATCCCCAAAGGGATATTGGAAGGTCTGTGTGACTCATCATAGACCGAACCATATCCAATAAAGTCCGATTTCTCCTCTCAGACACACCATTCCATTGAGGTGTTCCAGGAGGAGTGAGTTGGGATACGATCCCACACTCTCTCAGATGATCACTGAATTCTTGGCTTAAGTATTCTCCTCCTCGGTCGGACCGAAGAGCCTTAATGCTTTTGCCAAGTTGGTTCTGTACTTCATTTTGGAATTCTCTGAATTTCTCAAACGATTCAGATTTATGTTTCATCAAATAAACATATCCATACCTACTGAAATCATCAGTGAAGGTAATGAAGTACTGATAGTTTCCTCTTGCATTTGTGGACATTGGGCCACACACATCAGTGTGTATCAGGCCCAATAAGTCACTGGCCCTCTCGTTAGGTTTATTAAAGGGGGCCCGCGTCATTTTTCCCATCAGACAGGATTCGCATTTCTCACATGACTCAAAGTCAAACGAGCCAAGAAGTCCATTCGTATGGAGCCTCTTAATGCGTTTCTCGCTGATGTGCGCTAAACGACAATGCCATAGAAACGTTCGGTTCTCCTCATTAGGTTTGAACCGTTTGGTATTAATGTTATAAATTGGCGCGGATTGATCAAGTATGTAAAGCCCATTCGTAAGAGGGGCACAACCATAGAACAAATTGTTGCGATTGAAGGAACATAATTTATTCTTAACTGAAAAATCATAACCTTCCAAATCCAACAATGAAATTGAAATAATATTTCTGCTTATCGCAGGTACAAAATAACAATTATTGAGTTCTAAAACCAATCCCGAAGGTAAAGACAACAAGTATGTGCCTACAGCTAGTGCATGAACTTTCGCTCCATTCCCAACTCGTAGCTCCACTTGTCCTTGCTTCAGCCTCCTAGTGTTGCTGAGTGCCTGCATATTAGTACAAATATGAGCCCCACAACCAGTATCCATAACCCATGAGGTATTATCAGAAGTAGTTGTATTAACTTCTATAACAAAAATACCTGATGAAGAAGTCTCGAGAGTCTTCTTCTTCAATTCCTTTAGACCTTCCAGGAATTTCTTACATTCTCTCCTCCAATGCCCTGGTTCTTTGCAGAACCTGCAGATGTCAGTAGGCCCAGCCTTGGACTTGGGCTTGGGCTTTGGCGTGTCCTTGTCCGAGACTTGAACAGCCTTAGCCTTTCCCTTGTCCTTGGCAGAGGATTTCTTAAAGCCCTTGCCCTTCTGCACCATAAGCACATTGGGGTCCTTGGCTTTCCTCAAGTTGGGCTCTGCAGTCTTGAGAATTCCGTGAAGCTCAGGCAATGTCTTACTCAAGCCATGCATATTAAAGTTCATGATGAACTGATCATAGCTTGCAGGTAAAGACTGCAGAACGATGTCGCAGGCAAGTTCCTGGCTGATAGGGCAGTCGAGTTTCTGAAGATGATCGAGATAACCCATCATCTTCAAGACATGAGGACTCACTGCCGCATTTGCAGCCAACTTACAGTCTAAGAGGTTCTTAACTGTCTGGAACCTCTCAGTCCTTGCCTGCTCCTGAAAAAGCGATTTCAGGCTTGCCATTATCTCGATGGGCGACAACACACTCTCGAACTGCATTTGCAGCTCAGCAGTCATGGTCGCCAACATCAGGCAATAGACATCATTTTCATCTGACGAATGCTTTTCCCAAGCATTATGCAGATTCCTGGCGGCATTGTTAGGAGGCCTCTCGGGGAGGGGATCACGAAGGACATATTCCTTCTTCTCCTGCTTGAGGACCAGCCTCAAGTTCCTTGACCACGTCAGGAAGTTCGTTCCAGTCAGCTTCTCCTTGTCGAGAACAGACCGGATTGAGAATGTGTTTTGTGTGCTTGTAGTAGTCATAGCTGAAATATAAGATAAAAGGATTTTAGTTAATATGTTCAATATGATTAATCTCGCATTATAGTTAATTATGATTAATCTCTCATTATATTCAATAACATCAGTTACCCTCAATAGAATATAATGATTCCAAGATCCACATATAACTAAGATCAAAGTGGGCCACTGGCCGTCACCCAACCTTAGCTTATATCGGTAAGCCCTATCTCGGCTAATTATATCCGTGATATAACTCTTGGTTGTGAATCTGGGCCCGAGGCCCAATCCACTCTGATGTCTCATGACCCGGGACTCCCGATGGCCTAGTCAAGAAAACCAGACTATACAGTCATGTAATCACTAATGTCTGGGACTCCCAATGACATCAATGAATCACAAACTGTTTTACCCACGCAAAAGATAGACACCCTCACACTGTAAGGCCGTGTGTACGATTGAATGGGCTTCAACAGCTGACATAATCTGGACAAGACATCCAACGCTTGATATTATTTGAGGTTTGTAGGTTTATTTTAAAATTTCATTCCCAAAATAGAAGATTACTATTTTTGGAAACTTTCCATTTTTGGAAACCTACTAATTTTGGAAACTTTCTAAAATTGGAAACTTCCTAAAATTGGAAACTTTCTAACTATAGAAATTTCCTAAAATCCAAAACATGCAAATCTAGAAACTTCTATTCTAAGAATCTTTCTAATTTCAGATTTTTGAAAACAGATTAATTTAAAATCGATTTTAATTTTATATAAATAAATTTTAAATTAAATCTGAAGAAAAGACTCAAATAATTGGCCCAATTGTTTTAACTTCTTGGCCCGAGGCCCAAGAATTGGTTCATGTCCAAGACATAACCCAATTGCCCAATTAAATGACATAACCGGTCTGGTTCATTAAAATTGGTCTAACCAAAATTAATTACTACGATGACCACAATTGTCAACCGGTTATTTACTAAACCGGATTTTCTCAATTTATTTGGTCCAACCAAATCAAATTAGAAAATCACTGGTTTAGGCACTAAATCCAATTTTACGACTTTGGATTTCTTATCCCGGTTTAACCAGAACTTAATAAATTTTATTAAGTCTGTTTATTAAACCGTGACGATTAAGTTTTAATCAAGTTTTAAACCGAACCATTAACCGAACCGAACCGATTGGTCACGAACCGATCACGGTCGTGACCTAGCTTCGCGATCGAGACGAGACACGATCCGGGATCGGCTTGTCACTCGACCACGCGATGCACAGACGATGGTGGGACGGGAACAGGACGGGACGGGACGGCCGCGATCATCGCGCATCATGCTTCCGCGATCGGGACGTGATCGGGCAAGCCGCGCGATCGATCGGGACGAGCTCGGGTCGTGATTGGGACGGTACGCGAGCGGGTCGATCCAAGCGATCTGTTCACCGCGCGTCACTCGATCCGGACATGGTGATCCTTTGGCGATCATCATTCCGACGCATACCGATTCATATAGATCGGATCATGCGATTTCAATTAGTTTAGGTTTTAATTCTTTGTTTCTTAAGTGTTTTTCTTATCAATAGATTGATTCAAACACTTCTAAACAACCTAAACATGATTCTTAACAAGAAATCCTAACATAACCAATGGCTCTGATACCACTGAAGGATTCATTTAGTATTTCCTGGTTCAATTCATCAGATTAATTGATCCTACTAAACATGCCAGATCTAGGTTCTCTTGCTAGAATCATAAAGGATCTCACCTGTTACCTTGTTTTGCAGCGGAAAGAGGAGGTACGGGTCAGAGATCAGCAGAACCACCAAGAGATAGCTCATCCAAAGGCTCACACACGCACACTGCAGGAAATTGGCTGCTAGACCGAGAGGAGAGAGGCGCAGAGAGAGAGAGAGGGAGGCGCAAAAGTTGGCTGAAAAATAAGAGCTAGGGCAAGTTTTATTTATTAAAACCCTTGTCTAGTTCTTATGGGCTTTTGGGCCCAATTCTCAGTCTGATTAAATCCCTTGGATTTAATCAGGCCCTTTAGTCTCTCTTAGTACAGTAAATGCCTAGCACTTTTACCGTACTACTGCTAAACCGTTCCTACACCTTTTCCTGTTAGCTTAGGCGTGTGACCCATATGGGATCATATAATAAAGGCAATAAATCCAAGATTTATAGATCATGAGCGGACTCTAGCAAGCCATCATGACCCCCAGTATTATATGACTTATGTCTGATCATTGACATACTCTTACTTTCTAGAGACAGTACAGAGATTACTGGACATAATTCCAACACAACCTACAAACCGATAAGACAGAAACGTCAAAAACTAGGCCCTGAGCGGGCCAAAGCCGTTAATAACGAGGTCGATCGGTTACTAAAAATCGGATCGATCAGAGAGGTCAAGTACCCCGACTGGCTCGCGAACCCCGTGGTGGTTAAGAAAAAGAACGGAAAGTGGAGGGTCTGTGTAGACTTCACGGATCTCAACAAAGCATGTCCAAAGGACAGCTTCCCACTCCCGCACATCGACCGACTGTCGAGGCTACCGCTAGACATCAGCTGCTATCCTTTATGGACGCGTTCTCAGGGTACAATCAAATATTGATGAACCCTGAAGACCAAGAAAAGACTTCGTTCATAACGGATCGAGGCACGTACTGCTACAAAGTCATGCCCTTCCGACTGAAAAACGGAGGAGCAACTTACCAGCGCCTCGTCAACAAGATGTTTTCAGGATTCCTAGGCAAAACCATGGAGGTCTACATCGATGATATGCTGGTAAAATCTTCCAGGTACGAGGATCACATCCCCCAACTAAAAGAATGCTTTACCATTCTTAACAAGTATGGGATGAAACTCAACCCAGCTAAATGTACCTTCGGGGTCCCTTCAGGAGAATTCCTCGGTTACTTGGTGACCGAAAGAGGGATCGAAGCGAACCCCAAACAGATCGCAACGTTCATAGAGATGAAATCTCCCAGAACGACGCGAGAAGTCCAGCGCCTAACCAGCAAAATAGCTGCTCTGAATCGCTTCATCTCAAGGTCGACTGATAAATGTCTACCCTTCTATCACTTGTTAAAAGCAAACAAAAAGTTCCTCTGGGACGAAAAGTGCGAAGAGGCATTCACTCAGCTCAAAGCCTACTTAAGCGAACCACCCATACTGGCGAAACCAGTAGAAGGAGAACCCCTTTACCTCTACCTAGCTGTCTCGACGGCAGCAGTAAGTGGAGTCCTGGTTCGCGAGGAACAGAACGAACAACAGCCGGTGTATTACATCAGTAAGACCTTGATCGACGCTGAAACCAGATACCCCGCCATGGAAAAACTCGCCTTAGCGCTAGTAACATCGGCTCGGAAACTCCGACCGTACTTTCAATCGCACTCGATCATAGTGATGACCTCTCAACCACTGAGAACCATTCTTCACAGTCCGAGCCAATCAGGTCGATTGGTCAAATGGGCTATCGAACTTAGCGAGTACGACATTGAATACAAAGCTCGAACATGCCTAAAAGCACAACTACTGGCAGATTTCATAATCGAGCTCCCTCCGACTATGGAACTCGACCCGACTTCGGCCCAAAGATGGAAACTCTACGTCGATGGAGCTTCCTCAAGACAAGGGTCCGGAGTCGGAGTGAAATTAGTCTCCCCAACGGGTGAAGTACTAGAACAATCGTTCAGATTGGGCTTCGCCGCATCGAATAACGAGGCTGAATACGAAGCGTTAATAGCCGGGCTCAGACTCGCGATAGCCATAAGAGCCCGGGAAGTAAACGCCTTCAGCGATTCCCAACTAATCACGAGCCAATATCATGGTGACTACGAGGCCAAAGACGAACGAATGGAAGCATACCTACGGGTAGTCCATACACTGGCCGAACAGATCGAATCCTTCGATCTAACACGAATCCCACGAGGTGAAAATACCGCAGCCGACGCGTTAGCCGCATTAGCATCGACATCTGATCCTAACCTCAAACGGATCATACCAGTCGAAGGGATAGAAAAACCAAGCATCTACATAGCTCTCAAAGCTCTGTCCTTGAAAGAGGACGAGCCCGCTGCGAAGGACGATGTCAAACGCAAAGAGTGTCCCGGAGATACTAATAGCGACATCATCGAGATTGATGATGATCTTGATCCTAGAAGCACCGTTTACGTCGCGAACGTCCCCGACGGACCAATTCAGACTGCACCCACTAGTCAGGGACCTGAGCCAAACAACGGCGAAGATTGGAGAACTCCGATCATTCGATACATCACAAACGGCGAAGTTCCTGACGGCAAATGGGAGGCGCGGAAACTTAAAACGCAGAGTGCGAGGTACTGTGTCACACAAGGAGAGCTCTTTAAAAGGAGCCTCTCCGGACCTTACCTTAAATGCCTTGACAAAAAGCAAGCCCTGGCCGTGATTACACAAACACATGACGGATCCTGCGGAAGCCATTCCGGAGGACGAGCATTGGCCGTGCGAATCAAAAAGCAAGGCTACTATTGGCCTACAATGGCCGCCGAATGCGAATCTTTCTCCAACAAGTGCGATAAATGCCAAAAGCATGCCCCAATTATCCACCAAGCGTCGGAGAAACTCTCCTCTATCTCATCACCATACCCATTCATGCGGTGGGGAATGGACATCGTTGGACCGCTGATCGCATTTGGCAAAAAGAAAGCCACACACCTGTTGGTAATGACGGACTACTTCACCAAATGGATTGAAGCAGAGTCATACCAGAAAATCAAGGACGTTCACGTTAAGGAGTTCGTCTGGCGAAACATCGTTTGCCGACATGGGCTACCCCACGAGATCGTCACCGATAACTGGTCTCAGTTCATATCAAACACGTTCAAAGAGTTCTGCAGAACTTGGAACATAAAGCTGACTTACTCAACGCCACACTACCCCCAAGGGAACGGGCTAGCAGAAGAAGCTAACAAAGCGATTATGAACGGCCTCAAGAAAAGGCTCAACGAGTACAAAACAACCTGGAGTGACGAACTCCCAGCCGTACTCTGGGCCTACCGGACTACCCCCCGCAAATCCACTGGCGAGACTCCCTTCTCGCTGGCTTATGGAATCGAGGCGGTAGTACCAGCTGAAATTCTCGTGTCAAGCATTCGCAAAGAAGAATGCCACGACAAGAGGAACTTAACAACAAGATGATAACTGACGAGCTCGACCTCGTCGACGAAAGGAGGAACCTCGCATTAGCTCGACTCCAGAATTACCAACAAGCCGCAGCTCGCTACTATGATTCCCGAATCAAAACTCGAAGGTTTCAAGTAGGAGAGCTCGTCTTGCGGAAAGTGTTCGACCATAAAAAGGAAGAACACGCTGGAAAATTAGGGGCAAAGTGGGAAGGTCCTTACCAGGTCACCGACGTCGTAAAGGACGGGGTCTACCGACTCAAGTCGGTGGAAACCCAGAAGCCCGAACTACGACCTTGGAACATCATCAACCTCAAAAAGTATTTCCACTAGGAGTACATCAACATAATCGAACTATGAAATGGCTTGATCCCCTTAAAAAGGGTACGTAGGCAGCTCGACTTCGAGCGCAGCCGCCCCCCAAAAAAACAAAGCTCACGCCGAGCTCAGCAGCTTGATATTCATACATTTTCATGCATTTAGGCTTGTATATAGTTCTTGTTTTGACTTCTTTTCTCCATCATTCTTACCATTTTGCCGAGTCATTGTCACATCTAGAGTCTAGAGTTGTTTAGGACTAGGATTAGGCATTCTAGGCTTGCATTTGGAGTGTTTCTTGTGTTTTGCAGGTGAATGGAGGCATCTAGGAGCATTGGTGAGCTTGGAAGTGGAGTCTTGAGCTCAGAAGACCAAGGAAGAGCCAACGAAAGACCATATCGGTCTGAGTATCGGCCAGGCGGGCCGATACAGCCCCTCGTCAAAGTTTCGGAGAACAGTATCGGCCACCATATCGGTCCACCCGACCGATATGGACTCTCGGATTAATTTTCGAGGGTTCATATCGGTTCACATATCGGTCAGGTGGACCGATACGCTCGAACCCAGAAATAATCCGAGACTCAATATCGGTCCGCATATCGGTCCACCTGACCGATATCGACCCCATATTTGCACTTGGATCCGGGTCAACACCCGGTTTGTTCCGGGTTGACCCGGCTCGCACCTTTTAGACTATTTAAGCCAAAAACCTATTTTATTTTGTTTCTTAAGCAGTTTTTGATGTTCTAAACTCTTTTGTAAGAACACATTGGATTCCTTTGATTAATCTAGACTTCTTTTGTTATTCCATCAACAAATCTTTCAATCTCTCACTAATTCGCCATGATCAACTCTATTTCCATGAGTTTTGTTGATCTAGCTATGATTAGTGAGTAGTTCTCCATAGGCTTGTGGGTTGGGTAGGATTAGGTTGATTTGGGGTGGTCAATAGAATTCTAGTAGTTAATTATCAAAATCTCATCTAGCAAAGTGCGCTTAATGCCTAGTTAATCTTGATCACATTGATTAGGATGTTTAGAATTTCTTGTTCACAACCTGTTCGATGAAATTCCAGTATTTAGCTTTGCTAGGACTTTCATATTCTAGCGCATGAAAATGTATGTCTAGAGTGATTGGTTGCTAATTGGAACTCATTTGAATGCTCGTTTGATTTTGATTCACAAATGATGATTTGTTCTTGAGTTAAGATTAAACGAAGATTTGGTATTAAGAGATTAAACCGAATTGCTTTGTGTGTTCCTTGCTAGGAGATTAGCTTGTTTGAAGTTGGAATTAGGATTCCTTGATCATCCCGAGTCACCTATCCGTTGACCTTTACCCTTGAGCCTTATTCTTGCCATTGATTGAATCGTATGTTTACTTACTTTTTGTTTGCTTCGATCTGATTTGCTTTATTAGGATTGTTAGGAATTAAAAACCGAAATTATCTGATTTGACTCTGAAGGATTAGTATCTGCTTATTGGTTTTATCCGTCCCAGAATAGGTTCGATACCTCAAAGCTACTTCGATAAGCTTGAGGAATTGATACCTCAAAGGATTGCAAAATCCTTGTTATCAATTTGGCGCCGTTGCCATTTTGGGATTCTGGATATATCAATTCGTTTTCTATTCCTTTTTAGTTCAAGTTATTGTTACTAATTTGCTACTTTCTTTCTTATTGATGCTAGGTGTATGAACTTGCGCAGCAAAGGGACTACAAACTTAGTTGCAAGAGTTTACGACATCAAAGCACACGAGAGGAGACTAGCAAGGGAGCGACGAGCACAAGAACGAGCTGTTTCAGTTGAAAGTGTTGAGCAAACAATTATGGATAACCACGAGGATGAGCAGCAGCAACAGCAGCAGCAACAGCAGCAACAGCAGCCGGTTAGAGCTATTGGTGATGGAGATACACCGGACACAAATGCTAACTGGCGAGGAATCATTCCACCAGCGGTGAACAATAATAATTTTGAGATCCGCGCTATGGTGATGAACATGGTGCAGAACAATCAGTTCCATGGGTTAGCATCTGAGGACCCGCTACAGCACTTGGACACCTTTGACAAGATTTGTGCCACTACGAGGTTGAATGGTGTGACTGATGATGGGTTAAAAATGCGCCTGTTCGTTTTCTCTTTGGCAGACAGAGCCAAGGATTGGGAAAGTACTATCCCTCCGGGTTCCATTACTACTTGGGGAGACCTGAAGAAAGCTTTCCTGAAGAAGTTCTTCTCACCTACTAGGATTGCCCGTTTTCGCAGTGAGCTATCCGGGTTTGTGCAGCGCAACAATGAGAGCTTCGCTGAAGCTTGGGAGAGGTTCAATAAGCTCACCACTCAGTGCCCACATCATGGTTTTACCAAGGAAACGCTACTCAGCAACCTCTACCGCGGAGTGCTTCCAAGAATGAGGGCAATGCTTGATTCATGCAGCAATGAACACTTCCTAGGCAAGGGAGTAGATGCAGCTATAAAGCTGATTGAAAATCTCGCACAAAGTGATGGAAACTACAATGAGGATTATGAGAGGACTAATAGAGGATCATCAGCTTCAGATGAGAAGTATGAGAAAGAGATAAAGGCTTTGAATGAGAAGTTGGACAAGATGATCTCCATTGGCCAAAAGAACATCAGCTTTGTGGGACACCAGGAGGATTCTAAACCTCAATTTTATGATGATGATGAGGATTTAAATCAAGAGGAGATTAACTTCATTGCTGGCCAAGGTGGTTTCAACAAGGGCTTCAACCAAAACTATAGAAACCACCCAAACTTCTCATACCGCAGCACCAATGTAGCCAATCCTCAAGATCAAGTTTATCCTCAAGCTCCATCTCAAGGACAAGCTCAGCCACAAGGTCAACAAGGCTTTCAACAACCTCAACAGCAAAAGCCATATGTCAATTACAACAACCAACAAGGTTTTGGAAACAAGCCTCAGTTTCAAGGTCAACAAGGCTATGCTCCCAAGCAACAATACCCACCCGGTTTTGGTCAACAACAACAACAAACTTCCTCTAACTCGGGAGTTGACAATGAGCTGAAAAGCATGATGCAGCAACTCCTTCAAGGACAAGCCTCAGGAGCTATAGAAGTACGGGACCTCAAGAATGAGCTACAGAGTTTGACATCAAGAGTCACAAACATGGAAAACAAGAATGCCTCTACGTCCCGCACTCAAGGTACTTTACCCGGAAAATCTGAGCAAAACCCAAAGGAGTATATCAGCGCTATCACCCTGAGAAGTGGTAAAGAGTTGCAACAAAGTCAAGTGCCCAAGCCTAAGCTGACATCTTCACTCAATGAGGACATTGAAGTTCAAGAAGGGGAGGAGAATTCTGAAAATTCTGCTCTAAACAAAGAGAGTGATAGTGACATGGCTAAGAGGAAAGGAAAGGCTGTAGCTGAAGAAGTAGTGAATGATACACTCAAGAAGAAGGATGTGGTGTTTGTGCCACCACCCTATGAGCCCAAGCTACCCTTTCCGGGCAGATTCAAGAAGAAGCTTCTAGAGAAGTACAAAGCTCTTTTTGACAAGTAGATGAAGAATGTTGAGCTGACCATGCCTTTGATTGATGCCTTCTTGCTAGTTCCTCAGTATAGCAAGTTTCTCAAGGATGCAATCAAGGAAAGAACCAAGGAAGTGCAAGGGATGGTTGTGTTGTCTCATGAGTGTAGTGCAATCATCCAAAGAGATATTGTCCCAAAGAAACTTGAAGACCCTGGCAGTTTTACTCTTCCATGTGCTATTGGTCCATATCGGTTTGAGGGTTGTTTGTGTGATCTTGGAGCGAGCGCAAGTTTGATGCCCTTCTCAGTAGCCAAGAGGCTGGGTTTCTCTACCTACAAAGCATATAGGATCTCCTTGGTTCTTGCAGATAGATCAGTGAGATACCCAATTGGTCTCCTAGAAGATCTTCCGGTGAAAGTAGGAGGATTTGAAGTGCCAACAGATTTTATTGTGCTGGAGATGGATGAAGAACCAAAGGATCCTCTAATTCTTGGAAGACCTTTCCTTGCCACAGCTGGTGCGATTATAGATGTCAGGAAAGGGAAGATAGACCTCAACCTTGGAAAAGACATAGTGCTCAAATTTGACATCAACAAGGTGATGAAGAAGCCAACCATTCAAGGTCAAATATTTTACGTTGAGACTATGGATGAGCTAGCTGATGAACTCCTTGAAGAGTTGAACATGGAGGATCCTCTAGAGGTCACCTTGACCAAGGAATGTGGGGAGTATGGATATCTTCAAGAGGAGAGCTGGGCTTACATGAGAGCGCTTGATTCACACAAGCCTTTGTTAGAAGAGGTTGAGTTCATTGAGCTGGGATCAGATTCAGTGTGTGAGGAGCTGGAGGTGTTTGCTGTAGACATGGGTACCGATGGCGCCAAGGGAGTGGAGCTGTGCAAGGAGCAGCTTGTAGCTGACGATTGGAGCGAGCTTAAGGCGCCAAAGGTCGAGTTAAAGCCCCTTCCGCGGGGGCTTCGGTATGCATTTCTTGGCCCCAACTCTACCTATCATGTCATTGTGAATGAGTTGCTGAATGATGATGAATTGATTGCTTTGACCACTGAATTGAAAAAGTTTAGAAAGGCAATAGGATATTCACTTGATGATATAAAAGGATTGTCGCCTAGCTTGTGTACTCATAGGATCCACCTTGAAAATGAATCCATGTCTTCTATTGAGCACCAAAGGAGATTGAATCCTAACCTTAAAGAAGTAGTCAAGAAAGAGATTCTAAAGTTGCTTGATGCAGGGATAATCTACCCTATCTCGGACAGCACCTGGGTTTCACCCGTGCATTGTGTTCCAAAGAAAGGGGGGATTACTGTGGTTAAAAATGACAGCAATGAATTGATTCCTACTAGAACTATCACTGGGCATAGGATGTGTATTGACTATAGAAAGCTAAATGCCGCGTCTAGGAAGGATCATTTTCCATTACCGTTCATTTATCAAATGCTAGAACGCCTTGCTAATCATCCTTTCTATTGTTTTCTTGATGGATACAGTGGGTTCTTTTAGATTCCGATACATCCTAATGATCAGGAGAAAACGACATTCACTTGTCCTTATGGTACCTTTGCCTATCGAAGGATGCCATTTGGCTTGTGCAATGCACCAGCTACCTTTCAGCGGTGCATGATGTCTATTTTCTCAGATCTTATTGAGGATATTGTGGAAGTTTTCATGGATGATTTTTCTGTGTATGGTTCTTCTTTCTCCTCCTGTTTGCTGAACTTGTGCAGGGTCTTAAGGAGATGTGAAGAGACGAACCTCGTGCTGAATTGGGAGAAATGCCACTTCATGGTAACAGAAGGGATTGTATTGGGTCACAAGATCTCAGAGAATGGTATCGAAGTGGATAAGGCTAAGATAGAGGTGATGACAAGTCTTCAGCCACCAAACTCAGTGAAGGGGATTCAAAGCTTTTTGGGTCATGCAGGGTTCTACCGGCGGTTTATTAAGGACTTCTCCAAGATCGCTAGGCCACATACACGTCTGCTGTGTAAGGAGACGGATTTTGTGTTTGATGATGAGTGTTTGGCAGCGTTCCACATGATCAAGGAGGCCTTGATTAGCGCCCCGATAGTCCAAGCTCTCGACTGGGAGTTGCCTTTTGAGATCATGTGTGATGCAAGCGACTACGCAGTGGGAGCAGTCCTTGGGCTGAGGAAAGAAAAGAAACTTCATGTCATATACTATGCTAGTAGGACATTGGACGATGCTCAAGTGAGGTATGCAACAACTGAGAAAGAGCTTCTTGCTGTGGTGTTTGCCTTCGAGAAGTTCAGGTCGTACTTGGTTGGATCTAAAGTTGTGGTGTACACGGATCATGCTGCGTTGAGGTATCTACTTGCCAAGAAGGATGCCAAGCCAAGGCTTCTGAGGTGGATACTGTTGCTGCAAGAATTTGATTTGGAAATCAAGGACAAGAAGGGCATTGAGAATGGGGTAGCAGATCACTTGTCAAGACTGAGAATTGAGGATGCTGTTCCTCTAGACGACTCTCTCCCTGAGGAGCAGCTAATGGCTTGCAAGGCTGTTAAGGATGCTCATGATACAAGAATGAAGATCGAGGAAGTGAACTCTATTGAAGACAAGGAACCGTGGTATGCTGATATAGTCAATTTCCTAGCTGTTGGGAAAGAACCACCGAGCCTCGATAGCTACCAAAGGAAGAAGTTCTTTAGAGATGTTAACAGGTACTATTGGGATGAGCCTTACCTCTACACTTTGTGCAAGGATCAGCTCTATATAAGGTGCATAGCTGATGAAGAAGTGGGAGGCATTCTACTACATTGTCATGGGTCAGATTATGGTGGTCACTTTGCCACCTTCAAGACGGTTCAGAAGGCTCTACAAGCTGGGTTTTGGTGGCCTACAATGTTCAAGGATGCCCAAGAGTTCATTACTAAGTGTGATCCTTGTCAGAGAAAAGGGAATATCAGTAGAAGAAACGAGATGCCTCAAAACCCCATCCTTGAAGTTGAAGTGTTTGATGTGTGGGGCATTGATTTCATGGGACCCTTTCCATCTTCTTACGGGAATAGCTACATCTTAGTAGCTGTGGATTATGTTTCCAAGTGGGTAGAAGCAGTGGCGAGTCCAACTAATGACGCCAAGGTAGTAATAAAGCTGTTCAAGAGCATTATCTTCCCAAGATTTGGAATCCCGAGGATTGTGATCAGTGATGGAGGCTCACATTTCATCAACAAGCTATTTGAGAGCCTTTTGAAGAAGTATGGGGTGAAGCATAAGGTTGCAACACCATATCATCCTCAAACAAGTGGCCAAGTTGAAGTGTCCAATAGGCAGATCAAGGCTATTCTAGAGAAGACTGTTGGAGCTTCAAGGAAAGATTGGGCTAAGAAACTTGATGACGCACTGTGGGCGTATAGGACTGCTTTCAAGACTCCTTTGGGCACTACACCATTCACCATGCTGTATGGTAAGTCATGTCACTTACCGGTGGAGGTGGAATATAAGGCCATGTGGGCTGTCAAGTTGCTGAACTTTGACATCAAGACCGCAACTGAGAGGAGGTTGATTCAGCTGAATGAACTTGACGAGATACGACTTGAGGCTTTTGAGAGCTCGGAGATCTATAAGGAGAGAACCAAGATTTTCCATGACAAGCTGATTCAGAAGAAAGAGTTCAAGGAAGGAGATCTTGTGTTGCTCTTTAACTCCCGGTTGAAACTTTTTCCCGGAAAGCTCAAGTCTAGATGGTCGGGACCGTTTAGAGTGAAGGAGGTGAGACCATATGGAGCAGTGGTACTTTTTGGAAAATCTGATGAAGAGTTCACGGTCAATGGCCAAAGATTCAAGCATTACTCCGTCTCAGAAGTAATAGATGAGGGAACTTCCATTCCACTCTCTAGCCCTCCCTCAGCCTGAGATCACGGTTTGCAAAGTCGAGCTTAACGACTTTAAATAAAAGCGCACTTGGGAGACATTCCCATGTTTATACTTGTACATACGTCTTTTGCTTGTTATTTTTGATGTTTTGCTTTGAGTTTTGTCAGGTTTTGGCTTAAGGACGAGGTTGTATATCAGTTGTAGTTGAGCAAAGACCGCGGAAATGAAGAAAAATGGTGCAGGAGCCAATATCGGGTTCCGTATCGGTTGGCCAAGCCGATACGGTTCTGGTAAAAATAATCCGAGGCTTCATATCGGTCACCGTATCGGTTGGCCAGACCGATACAGATTACCCAGAACGATCGATATCGGTCTCCGTATCGGTTGGCCAGACCGATACGGGTCTTCGGAGTGAGCAGATATCGGTCACCGTATCGGTTGGCCAGACCGATACGGGATGCAAAAATTAAATCCGAGAGTCAATATCGGTCGGCGTATCGGTTGGCCAGACCGATACGCCCTTCGCCCAGGTAAGTCAAACCGACCCTAAACCGATTTCAAACCGTTTCTGACCGGATTTTAACCCAAAATCGATTTAATGAACCGGTTTGAACCGATTTCCCCCTTGCTTTCTCCTCCAAGTCACGACTCTCTCTCTCTCTTTTCACTCACTCTTGCGATTTCACTAAGAGATTTTCAAAGCACTTCAAACTCTTCAATCTCTATCAATTCTCAACGGATTTTCGTGATTCAAGGCTATGTGTTTCCGATTTCTCGAGCACTATCTTGTTATCCCCTTGTTCTCTCATCCTCTCATCCTCCAAACAAGGTAAAGCTCTCCAAATCCGAGTTTATGGTTCATGCAAGAAGATTTTCGATTTCTTCTAGAACTCGAATTTGTGGTTGTTGGTTGATGATGCTTGTTAAAAGCCTTTGCTAGGCTGTTCCTATATGATTACCCAACTCAATTTAGCCCTAGGAATGAATGAATTTGACTTTAGGTGAATTAGGGTTCTTGAGAAATTTGGAATCCGAAAATATTGGGGGTTTTCTAATTGGATGGTTTCTAATGATGCATTGGATTGATAAGGGCTTAATTTTGTGATACTACTTGATTTGGATGAGTTTTGTTTCACAAAAGTTTCAAAAATGTGCATTAAGGACCTTTGGTTGATGAGGTTGTGAATTGCTCAAGAAAGTGATTGATTTGCTTGTACATTGTGCTTATGCTGAGTTAGAATTGAGTTTGGTTAAGATGCTTAGGCTTGCTTGCTCCATTGAAACTGAAAAAGTATGCAATTGTTAAGCTCCCACAATTGTTGATCATGGATGTCTCAAGCTATTATTCATTGTGTGGTTGGATTGCGATCTGTGCTGATTCACTTTATGAGTTGTCTTTTGTAGGACAATGACGAGAAAGCGTGCCAACCCGAAACCAAAAGCACAAAAGCCGGTTGAAGATGTGGGAACCTCATCGAGAGGAAAAGGGGTAGCAGTTGAGGAAGAGACACCCGAGGCTCCAGGGAAAGTAATTGAGAACCCACAAAAGTTCACCGCTTCTGAGATATGTGACAAGCTGGAGGGGATACCGTTCTTGTCAACCCGATACCCTCACACCCCGACACTTACTGCTCTTGGGCTGCTGGATGACTACAACGAGATTGTAGAGAACATGGGTCTTAAGGAGTTCTTCAACCTTGCCAGTGACTCCTATCAGAGCTCGGCATGTCAGTTCCTCTCAACCATGCGGGCAACGGTCAATATGAGAAGAGCAGCTTTAGCAGGGGATATGAGTAAGGGAAAGATTCATTTCCAAATGGGTAGGAAGAAGTTTAGCATGACATATGAGGACATAGCTGCTGTATTTGACTTTCCGGAGAATGGGGCTCAGTTGGGGACTTTTATCCCTATCGATAAGGATGACCTCGAGGGTGTTTGGCGGATGATAGCTGATGGACCCTTTAAGCTGGGGGGTATGAAAGCTGCAAGGATCAGACATCCGGCTATTAGATATGTGCACAAGGCATTGGCACACACGTTCTTTGCTAGGAAGGAGGCCAACCAAGTCCACGAGCAGGAAATGAAGATGTTGTACATTGGGCTGCAGCCACTCCTGCTCACTTATCCCAACGGTCAGCCCATACCACCGGTTGAGCGCCTCCCGAGCTACACTTCCATTCTGATAGAGCAGTTTGTTGTCCACAGAGAGTGGGCTATGTCAGTAAGGGACTCTAACCCAAAGTTCAGCATGGCTGGTCTAATCACACCGTTGCTTGTGAAAAAGAAGATAAAACTGGAAGGAAGCCTGAACGAGAAGACATTTGGGGAACCCACACCTGTTGCATGGATGGATATCCAATACCTTACCCGAACTCACTACCTTGCATCCAAGCCGCCTCCAGAGCGCCATCTCTATCGGATGTGCTCAGGTACTTCCCATGAAGAAGGGTACCTCCTCCCAAACCCCGACGTTACAAGTTTTGCCAACAGAGCTAATATTAGATTTTTACCGGGAGTGGAGCATGTGTTTGGACCTCACGGGTCGCAGAGAGCAGCTGCAGCAGAGCATGATACTTCCGACGCACCTGCTGGGGTGTATGGGCTGCACAGGTACCTTATTGAGCCTCTAGATGATCCTATCGAGAACAGGACGATCAGGGCATTGAGGGACCAGAACCGGAGCCTCCAGAAGCAGAGCAAATGGCACGGTAGGAACATTAAGAAGATGGCCTCCTGTTTGAAGAAGGTGACCAAAGTGCTTAAGATGATTGTCGGGAAGAAGGACAAGAGTGGCGCTGCAGGACAGGCTTCCACATCCCGAGAGGCTCAGGCTGGTGCAGATGAGGAGATTCAGGCAGCTACCGAGGAGGTGATAGCTGAGGCCGATGTTCTGGTTGAGCAGGCTGAATTGGAGCAGGGCAGATACTCGGTTGCTGGACACGAGACATCAGGATCTGCACGCATGGCCCATGACTCCTATTATGAGGATCCTCACCGCCACTCTACCCGCGAGGACCGGAGGAAGAAGAGGAGAGCCATGAAGACACCTTCCTGCTCCTCCTCCAACCCAACTTACTCCATGGGGGATTCATCACCACCATTTCTCCACTACTAGCCAGGTTACACTCCACCTTTGTACATAGTTCTTTTTCCTTCTTTGTTTACTTCTTGTTTGTTTTCGGTCTTTCTTCCTCACTAAGATCACACAAGGGACCGTGTGATTTAAGTTTGGGGGAGAGACTATTTACTAATCTTGAGTCTCATGCATTCATCTAAGGCATAGAAAAACCAAAAAAAAATTAAAAAAAATTTCGAAAATTTTCACAAAAAGAAGCATGTAGGATCGAGTCTAGTTAGTAGTTTAGGATTCATGCATTGGGGACGATGATGATTTTGCCTTGAAGAGGTTCACCAATTAAGTTGCTTGCTGCTTTAATCAATTTTCAAAAACAAAGGAAAACCCATTGCTTGACTTTGAGATTCTGAAATTCCCTATCCTTGTGAAGCTTGCATGAATTAAACTCGATTCATTGTTATTGGACTTAATTTGATTTTCGAAATATCTTGCTTAAGGGCTTGAAATACAATCCCATGATCCTTGCCCGAGCTATGTTTTCCCTTTAACCGCTCTTTTGATTAGCTCGGGCAACCATTGATCTTATGATCATGGCTTCCCTTACCCAAAGACCCTAAACTTTTCCTTGAAGCCAAATTGATTTGTGAGTGAGGCCTGTTCTTGATAGCTTTTGGCATGTGCAAAAACTTGAGAGTATCGGGAACGACAATGGTCTTTTCTCATTTTTAGCTAGCTCTATTTGCCAAAGGAGTCTAGCATTAGGATGGGAAACAAGTTTGGGGGAGAGATGAGAGCTATCTTGGGAATGAAAGGATCAATGAAAAGAGTTGTAAAGTGTTAAATGAGAAAAAGAAAGTCACTAGGAGTTAAATCAAGAAGAGAGCATTGTGCAAAAGAAAAGAAAGAAAGATCAAGTCTGAAGAGAGACTAAGTAATGAAAAAGGTGTTTGCTCATGATAAAAAAAAGAGAGAAGAATCAAATAAGAGCTTCCTAGTGACAAAGAAAAGAGAGAAAAGAGCAAAAAGGGGTGAGAGTTTTGGGTGATTGAATTGGAGGTTTTTGGTGAGTGTTTGTCTTTCATTATGGGATTATAGAGGAATCTTCTAGGGATTGGGTAGAACAATGAGAAAAGAACTTTGTATGCATGAATTGTTCCCTTTCTTAGATGGATTTTGTGTAATGCCATTTGCTCCTATTCTTGAGAGTTAACCACCACCAAGGACACTACTTAGCCACCTCAAATTGCCTCTCTTGAACCTAGCCAATTGGGATTGATTGATTGCCCCTTTGTGAGATCGCACTTAACTTCTAAATGAAAGTAAGGAATTGAGTTGATGATTGCTTGTGTTCTATAGGATTTCGGGAGTTGGAGTAGGGATTGAGGGAACGGTAATGTGGAAGTACATGGATAGTTAATGATTAGAGCAACTTGTAACTTCTTTGAAAGGTCTTGTACCTTGTTGTGAGTCTTGTAGTTTTGAGCCCCCGCTTTCAAACCTTTTCCCCAACCTGATGTGATTGACTTATGCTTGCTTGTGGACAAGCAAGATTCAAGTTTGGGGGAATTGATATTCATACATTTTCATGCATTTAGGCTTGTATATAGTTCTTGTTTTGACTTCTTTTCTCCATCATTCTTACCATTTTGCCGAGTCATTGTCACATCTAGAGTCTAGAGTTGTTTAGGACTAGGATTAGGCATTCTAGGCTTGCATTTGGAGTGTTTCTTGTGTTTTGCAGGTGAATGGAGGCATCTAGGAGCATTGGTGAGCTTGGAAGTGGAGTCTTGAGCTCAGAAGACCAAGGAAGAGCCAACGAAAGACCATATCGGTCTGAGTATCGGCCAGGCGGGCCGATACAGCCCCTCGTCAAAGTTTCAGAGAACAGTATCGGCCACCATATCGGTCCACCCGACCGATATGGACTCTCGGATTAATTTTCGAGGGTTCATATCGGTTCACATATCGGTCAGGTGGACCGATACGCTCGAACCCAGAAATAATCCGAGACTCAATATCGGTCCGCATATCGGTCCACCTGACCGATATCGACCCCAGATTTGCACTTGGATCCGGGTCAACACCCGGTTTGTTCCGGGTTGACCCGGCTCGCACCTTTTAGACTATTTAAGCCAAAAACCTATTTTATTTTGTTTCTTAAGCAGTTTTTGATGTTCTAAACTCTTTTGTAAGAACACATTGGATTCCTTTGATTAATCTAGACTTCTTTTGTTATTCCATCAACAAATCTTTCAATCTCTCACTAATTCGCCATGATCAACTCTATTTCCATGAGTTTTGTTGATCTAGCTATGATTAGTGAGTAGTTCTCCATAGGCTTGTGGGTTGGGTAGGATTAGGTTGATTTGGGGTGGTCAATAGAATTCTAGTAGTTAATTATCAAAATCTCATCTAGCAAAGTGCGCTTAATGCCTAGTTAATCTTGATCACATTGATTAGGATGTTTAGAATTTCTTGTTCACAACCTGTTCGATGAAATTCCAGTATTTAGCTTTGCTAGGACTTTCATATTCTAGCGCATGAAAATGTATGTCTAGAGTGATTGGTTGCTAATTGGAACTCGTTTGAATGCTCGTTTGATTTTGATTCACAAATGATGATTTGTTCTTGAGTTAAGATTAAACGAAGATTTGGTATTAAGAGATTAAACCGAATTGCTTTGTGTGTTCCTTGCTAGGAGATTAGCTTGTTTGAAGTTTGAATTAGGATTCCTTGATAATCCCGAGTCACCTATCCGTTGACCTTTACCCTTGAGCCTTATTCTTGCCATTGATTGAATCGTTTGTTTACTTACTTTTTGTTTGCTTCGATCTGATTTGCTTTATTAGGATTGTTAGGAATTAAAAACCGAAATTGTCTGATTTGACTCTGAAGGATTAGTATCTGCTTATTGGTTTTATCCGTCCCAGAATAGGTTCGATACCTCAAAGCTACTTCGATAAGCTTGAGGAATTGATACCTCAAAGGATTGCAAAATCCTTGTTATCACAGCTTCCGAGGAAGTTACCCCAACTTATCTTTGTGAAATCAAAATAAGTCTCTTAATCCAATGTTTCTTTATGTCGTAAAAGTTAGATCCATTGCGAAATACCTTGTCATAACATTCCCAAAACAAAAGATATGAAATTATCTCTTCCAAAACAAAAGATATGAAATTATCTCTCCAAAATCAAAGCGATATGAAAGTATCCCTTCCGAGCGACCTGAAATGGCCTCTCCTAAAGCAAGCGATATGAAATTATCCCTTCCAAGAGACCTCAAACGGCCTCCCGCAAATCAAACGATATGAAATTATCCTTTTTCGAGCGACCCGAAACGGCCACTCCCAAATTCAAAGCGATATGACAATATCCCTTCCGAGCGACCTGAAACGGCCTCTCCCGAAATCCAAGCGATATAAAATTATCCCTTCGAACAAAGCGACCTAGAACGGTCCTCCCACTGCGAACGAACTGAAATGATCGCTCCAAAGAAAGAGATCCAGAACGATCTTTCCAAAAAAAAAAAAGGGGAAAAGTCTTTAGACTCTTCCCAAATAATGACGAACCGAATGTCACGAACAGAAAACTCACCTTCTCTTGCCCGCTCGAATATACGAAGCGGAGGTCGCACGGTTCGACTCAGAGAAGTCCCGCGAGGTACAGGAGGAAAGGTTTGCTCCTGAAAGACCCGGGACCGACCCTGTGGGACCCCTCCCGGATTGACCCTCAAGGCAGCCTGTATACGCTCGACCGTGAAACTGTCCCAGTTAACGGAACCTCTCCTCAGACGGGCTATTAAGGCCTCCGTGACAGGATTAAGGTCAAGCGATTCAGGGAACTCTGCAATATAGAACGAAGCAGGTCAGGGATCAAACTGACACAAGAAATAATAACCAAAATAGCAGTAAGAAAGCCTCACCAACGTCGGAAGCCCACCGCGAGGGAACGACCGAGCAATCAAACTCTCCGACCGAGTGGTGAGTCGTCCTAAAGAAAAAATATTGGTCCCTCCACCCTTCCCTCGGCGGGAGACCGTCCAAGATCCTCCCAAACCGGGGGGAAAGACGGTACGACCCCGGAAAGCGGGAATCTTGCTTCACCGAGCAAACCCGCATTAACTCCTCAGGACCGAATTCAATCCCTTCCTCCGCAGCCCTAACTCCGAGTCCGATAACGTACCGAACGAAATTCGGCGTCATCTGGTAGAAAGCCATCTGGAGTTGGGCCAGCACCAAGAAGACGAGGCGAGGAATGGGAAAGAAAAGCCCACATTTTTCGAAATACGTATAGGAGGCACAGCAGTAGCCCTCTATGACCGTTTCAGGGGATACCGCCGAAGAAGGGATGACGATTTCGACCTCCGTCGGAATCCGGCAGAGCACCCTCAATTGCTGGATACGGTCCACGATTAACGAAGACGGCGGGTGCGGTACAAACGACCCCGCCGCCGCACTCGTACTCGCTCCCGCAGGATCCCTAGAAGCCATGAGGGAAAAGGGAAAGTTTCTGAAAGAAAACTTTTTCTCTAACGACAAAGGAAGAAGGGAGAAAAAGTTCGAACATGTTAAGAGTAGGAAAGCAAAGGACTTCCTTCAAACAATGCGAATGATTATTTATATCAAAGATTGTGCGCAGTATCGCCCGTACGACTCCTTACTCGCATTAATTGCTGATAGGATCGAGATGATTTGGACCCCTCGCTTCCCTCTCGCCAGCCATTGATCTGAGATCAACGACTACAAAGAACGCAGTAATTAGGTTACATCATCAAAAGAGTGAGCCCGAAAAGACTCTTCGCGACCTTCGAGCCTGAGCCGTTGATTACCAACCAAATTTACGGTGGGAGATGAAATTCTCAAACGAATACACGCAACGACTGCAGACGCGCTGAAAAGCAGTTCAGTCCGTTCCACGCGCTCATTCCTAACCATCGAATTAAAATAAGATCCACGGATGGGGCGAAAATAATCATTAAGATTTGTCACATCCGAGGCACGCACCTCTTCCCAAGAACGTCCACCGCCCATTAACCTCGACTTCTCTTATTCAATGGGCTGGGGGGCTATTGTTGGTACTGGATTTCCCCCTAGGAAATCCGGCCCATTAACAGACAAGACAAAGGCCTGTAATTACGAGCCCATTCCAGAATCAAAGATAGACGGGGGAGCCAACTCTCTTGTTGGGCCCAAGCGAAGCAAGCGCCTTGGAGAGGCCCAGACGATGCCGAAGCCGGAGACAATCAAGCTCGAGCTCGGCTGAGGATGTCATGGAGATAGAGCAACTCGGTCTTCGCCAGTTCAACTGATCCGCATAAATCTCGGAGATCGTTACAACGACGAGGCCGAAAGATCGGGACGAAGAGATCAGAATCGAGGCTATTTAAGAAGAGAAGTGGCGGCTCATTAAAGACAATTCCAACCTAGGCTAAGAACACTTCGATTAGATAGCTCGATTTATATTTTGTACTCTCTTCTCGACTGTGTTTGTTCTATATCGACGATCAATCTCAATAAAGTCTTTGATTCATAGGAAACTATACCATTTCTATATCCAAAAGTCCAAATCCACGAATACAAATTCTTAGTGTGAATCCCGGATCTCACAACTGGGTAATAGTGTTTAGAAACAATTACTCAGTCCTCCTTTCCTTTGCATGTCCCCGTTTTCTTGCAGGTATGGATGCATGATTGATTTGATCACGTGACGTCATTGGTGCATTTGAATACGAAGGAAGCGCAGGGTCCTGGGATAAGTTTAGTTGGTATCCCGATTGGACCAAAAATGGGTTCAACGGGTGCCTTAATGCCGCATTTCCGATAAACCGGGAGACGGGTGTTACAATATGGTATCAGAGCCTAGGTTAAGATCTCCCAGTCCTGTCCTGGGAGATCAGCTTTCAATGTTTTTCCAAAAACCTTGTTTTCAAATCTTTTTCAAAAGTGTTTGCGAAGTTTTTATGAAAAGGGTTACTTTGCGAAAGGCTTTTTCAAGCACCAGCTATATCATAGATTGTTCTCCACGCCGGTCCTCGTCTAGATAGAATTTCTTCTTGCAGGTTGGGGTCAGTGTCTTCAAATCTTGGTGATGCTACTGCCCTTAAGATGTGCGCCGAGATGTATGTCGTGATGTGTGCCGTTAAGGTGTATGTTAGGGTGTATGTTGTGGTGTGCGCCTACAAGGCAGTCGATACTAATGAGGTGTGTATTGGGGGTCATCGTCTGTTCAGAGCGTTGTTCAACCAAGCGTGCGAGGGCGATCAAGATGTGGAGACGCTCACCGGAGAGATTACTGCGGGAGTGTAGCAGAGAGTTGCAAGAGTTACAGGAAGTGCTAGAAAAGTTGCAAGAGGCGTTGGGGAAGCTGCAAGGAGTGTTACAGGAGCTGCAAGAAGTCGATGGAAAGACCGGATTACAAGGAGTGCTATAGGAGCTGCAAGAGGTCGATGGAAAGACCGGATTGCAAGGAGTCCATTTGGAAGTGGCGGTGTTCCGACCGGATTAAGCGTCAGGAGTTGCTTGAGTTGCTTGGATCACAAGGAGCAGCAAGAAACTGTCCAAACCTATTCTAAGTATGGAATCTTGGAATCGGTTTGTGACATCAACTTAGATGAGTTATGGACCGCTCCTTTGAAGTCTCATCAAGCTGGAAGCTGGTTAAGATAATTGTGGTATTGCGGGCTCAAAATTCAACGGTGGGACCGGAAAGAAAACGGTCTGCCCTGGAGTTCTTTGTGGATTACTGGAGCAGCTAATGGAGTTCCTCAAGATGGAAAGAAGATCGCAGAAGCGTTTTGGGAAGTGGCGTTGTGGCATTTGGAATTTCCTGGCAAACCGGACTTCGGTAATTGCAAGGGCAAGTGGACAAAGCTGGTTATTGGAAATGGAAATCCAATGGAACAGTGTTAGGAAAACACTATGAATGAATGGCAAGAAGTTGCAAGGAATAGCAAAGGAGGGCAAGCTTAATGGGGAAGGAAACCCAAAGGATGGTGTTTGGAAAGCACTATATCTGGATCACAAAGTAGGAAACCTTGAGCTGGAAGTCAGATTGGAAACCGGTCTGGGAATCAGAGTGCGCAGCGGAAGCGTGGTAGGTCATTCCCCACAAGTCAGATTGGAAGCTGGTGTGGAAATTAGAGTGCACAGCGGAAGCATGGTGGGTGGTTCCCCACAAGTCAGGTAGCCATAATGGACATGGTTAACTTCATCGTTCACCAAGAAAAAGAAAGGATGATGGTCTGTGCGACAGTCAACACCATAGTGCACGGTAATGGAAACCGTCGAAGAGAATCCATTTGGAAGTGGATGATGCACTATGGCACAGTAATGGAAACCGTTGAGGAGAACTTGTTTGAAGCAGATCATCACATTCATGTATTAGAACCACTCGAGGGATGAGTGATGTTTCTAAACGTTGGAGACCAACCCTAATGGACACGGGCGGTAGCATTTGGCATTGCGTTGCATTCTGGGAGCTGCTATTGGATTGGTACCAAGGCGAAGGACACTTTAGAGCGTGGCTGGAAATAAGGGGGGGGGGGAGAAGCAGTCTTCAGGAATCAAGGAAAAGATCTTTTCAAGCGGGCAAGCGATCAAGTTCAGTTTTGGTTCAGCGAAGTTTGGGGAGTGCTGCCGGTAAGGAGTTGCAGTGAAGATTCTTCGCCACAGAATTCAGGACGAATTCTTTTAAGAGGGGGGGGGGGAGAATTTGTAATGGCCTTGGCCCAGCCCATATTAAAAATTTTGAAGAAAAAGAAGAAAGCCCAGCAGTCAAGCCCAAAAGCCCAATTCCTTCTTGAAAACCCTAGCCTTCTTCATTATAAATAGCAGTAGCCGCCCATTGAGAAACCAAGAAGAAGAGATTCTTGGTGAAGCCTTGCTTCTGTTCCGTCGCAGCCACCAACCTCCAATCTCAGATCTGTAGCTCCTCCATCGTTTGGTGTCGAACGTAATCCCAAAATCTCGTTTTCAGATCTGTTTCCTTTCAACATGAGATCTAAAACCTCCGTATCGTTTTATCCATGATGAATCTAGGAAATCCGAGACAACCATCGCGTTACTCTCGTTGAGACGCAGCCGTAGCCGCAAACCTCGCCTCCATCAGCCTCCGGACGCGCCCGTAATCGCCGAGAAAAGAATCGCTAGTTTCCTACGCGCCGCCGTCACCGGAGTCACGCGCCGCTGCCATCCGCCGGGAGCCACCGTCGTCCGCCGCCGACTGGAGCCGCCGTCGTTCTCCGGAGCTCCGCCGCTGCCGAGTCAACTCGGACGGCGACCGAGTCAACTCGATTGACCGGATCGGGTTGATCGTTGACCGGGTCGGGTTGACCGTTGACCGGGTCGGGTTGACCGTTGACCGGGTCGGTTAGGTTGACAAGTTCGGTTTAATATGGTTTGGTTCCCAATTTCGATTTCAATTTCAATTTTTTATTTCAAATCCCGGTTTAGTTCGGTTTAGGTCGGTTAGCTGGGTTGAACTGGTTATTTTAAATTGATCATAACTAGCTCATCCTAAGCCCGATTTGAGCGAAACGAAAGCCTATCTCACTCGATTTTTCGTCCTTTTTCTAGATCTGACGCCCGTTTGGGCTGATGAGGTTCCTAAATTACTCTTTTTCCCTTCTTTGACCAAGGTGAGGACCGGTTGTGATCTCCCTTGCTTCCTTCAATCCCGGACGATAATTCTCTGTTAATATTGTCTTTCCTAAGTAGTATAGAGTAGTAATACGTCTGACGTGATTGATTGTAGAACATAGAACTGCTAGGTTATCGCTTAAACCGAAAACGTTGCTTGTGCGTGGTGGATATGGTTGATTAGAATTGTGGTAGGTCCCCCGAAAGGGTGTTTCGTGTAGGGCGCATATAACGAGTTTTGGTACGCGTCCTTTGTATCGTCAGAAAGGGGTTTTGGCGAGCCCCCCATGAGTAATGGCCGTGTGGGCCGAAGAGTTATGCCGGGTGGGCCAGTTGTGTGGGCCTCCGGGCTGGGAGGTGTTCATGAGTGTGAAAGCACGAGTGGACGTTAGTAATGCGTGGTGAATCCTTTGGGCCTGTTTGCAAGGTGATATTAGCTTAGGACTTGTGAGTCGTGATTGTGTGGCGTAAGCCGGGATCGCGGGTTCCTTAAATCCGCCCTTACTGGGTAATTGTGTTTGAAACAATTACTCAGGCCTCCTTTCCTTTCCCTGTCCCCGTTTTCTTGCAGGTCCGGATGCGGGATCGATACAGTCATGTGACGTCATTGGTGGCTTTGAATACGAAGAAGGCACCTGAGACCTGGAACCAGTTGGAATGGCGTCCCAGTTGGACCGAATCCGATTCAATGGGTGCCTTAATGCCGCCTCTCCTATTCGCCGGGAGACGTGTGTTATACATTCATTCTTGGTTGTATATATTAGAATGTATAGTGTAATTGTAGTTTAACGAAATAAGAAAGTTGAAATTCAAAGTTTTCTCACCAGCTTTCATCTCTTTGGTAATAGAAAATTAAAAAAAAAAAACATAACCAAGTCATACAACAAGCCATGTGGGTTTGGTCGTCTTTCAAGTTAAAATTTTGGTCTTCACAAGTGAATTCTTAGTGTGTATGATCCATCAAAGATCAATTAACTAATTACTAAATTTAGTTATTGCAAATTAATTTATTTTTGGTTATTTATAATTTGGAAATCACGAAACACAGTATAGATTGAAATAGTTAGTAGAAAACACAAAACAACAAACGGGATTGTTTTATAGCGTATGTGAGCGCTAGTCATATAATTGTCATATACAGGAGCGTTCTATTTCTTTTCTTTTAAAATAAAGTATAACATATTGACCCAAAAAAAAAAATATAACATAAATATGGTACAGTAAATCATTGTATGACACTTAGAGCAAGTCCATCCACGTTCTCGGCGTTGATTCTTAGGCAAAAAATGTTGGATTGTTCGGTTGATCCTGATTCAATTCTCATATTGATATCAACCTAAACATGCATCAGATCTAGGTGTTCTTATTTAGAAACAATATGATCTCACCTTTTACCTGTTTGTTTGCAGCGGAATTGATGAACAGGTCAGAGATCAGGGAGATTCACCAAGGGACGAATCCTCCAAAGGCTCACACACGCAATCACAGGAAACTGGCTGCTAGACCGAGCTGAGGGAGGCGCCAGAAAGAGAGAGAGATCGCGGCTGTATGGCTTAGGGTTAGGAGAAAGAGAGTTGGCTTTTAGTCATTAAAAGCCTTCTCTTTCCCTTTTGGGCTTTTGGGCCCAATCTGATTAAATCCCATTTAATCAGACCCATTTATCTTTCTCTCTTAGTACGACAAATGCCTAGCACTTTTGTCGTACTTCTGCTATGCCGTTCCAACATTATTTCCTGCTAGCTTAAGCGTGTGACCCATATGGGATCATACAATAAAAGCAATAAGTCCAAGACTTATAGATCATGAGCGGACTCTAGCAAGCCATCATGATCCCCAGTATTGTATGACTTATGTCTGATCACTGACATACTCTTACGTTATAGAGACAGTACAGAGATTGCTGGACACAATTCCAACAATCTCCCACTTGAACTGGAATCTCTGTATTCATAATCCCTTTCGTCTCAATACCTCGATTAGTCATAAGGCAAGATTAGTGTCATCCTTATAAAGCCCAATCTTGTTCATCGGACTCTGATTTGATACTGACAATACAAACGACTCGGGAAAGTCCGTTTGAGCATGGCCATGCGTTTTCCAGTGTTCAAATCTCCGATTGGCCTAGAGATATTCACTCCATTTATATTGGAGGGACAAATCCCATCTTGTTCCATCACTGTAAACTACTTATTTCATGATGTACCCAAACAAGGTCCTTATAGCTATCGCATAACGATAGCGTTAGACAATGATCAAAGTGCATCAGTCCATATGCAGTCACATGCATGCGAACTCAGGTCTAAGGACTATACTCTATAGTCGTAGTAAGAATCTCTTATGACACAGATATAAATATCCTGAAGAGTTCTTATAGTCGGGTCTTGTCCGGTCGTATGTTCCCAACATACACCTATGTACTGACTTTGATGCCGTGCATCTATGACACACTGAGACTTTGTCATAAGTCACGTACCAATCCAGTCTCACACGGTTGTTGGTGTTCCAGTTTCAACAACCTTCGACTAGGGACATGATGATATAAAACATTTATCAAATATAGGATCTCATGATCAAGCTAAATGACTTCGATGACTCAAGATCAAATCATTTACTTCGATGACCTATAAAATGGTTCATATCATTTTGGAACGATTATTTCATCACAGTTAAAATAATCTTGAAATAATAATTTCATTAAAACATAAATAATGTTTTACAAGAACATATCAAATAACTAAAATAAAGCTCACAAAACTCCCACTCAAATTTAGATTACATTTCAATGTTTCTAATGCCTACAGCTTCAGTCAGGAACTCGAGCTTAGGCCTTGGGAGTGGCTTTGTCAACGGATCAGCGACGTTATCATCTGTCGGAACTCGGCTGATCTTGACTTCCTTTCTATTAATGATGTCACGTATCAAGTGATATCTTCTTTGAACATGCTTGGATTTCTGGTGTGATCTTGGTTCCTTTGCCTGAGCTATAGCACCATTGTTGTCACAAAACAGTGCCATAGGCTCAACCGCATCTGGTATCACACCTAGTTCCATAATGAACTTTCGTATCCAAACAGCTTCCTTCGCTGCTTCTGAAGCGGCGATATATTCAGCTTCCGTAGTGGAATCAGCAACGGTGTCCTGCTTGGAGCTTCTCCAACTTACTGCACCGCCATTCAGACAAAAGACATAACCGGACTGTGACCGGAAATCATCTGTGTCTGTCTGGAAACTTGCGTCCGTGAATCCACTGACTTTAAGCACATCACTTCCACCGTACACTAAGAACTTATCCTTAGTATGTCTTAGATACTTCAGGATATTCTTTACGGCAATCCAATGGTTTTCACCTGGATTTGACTGGTATCTACTCGTCATGCTCAATGCATAAGCAACATCAGGACGAGTACAGATCATGGCATACATGACAGATCCTATTGCAGATGCATAAGGAATGTTCTTCATGCGCTCAAGCTCAGCAGCCGACGTAGGGCTCTGCTTCTTGCTCAGCGTTGTGCCATGTACCATTGGCGTGAAGCCCTTCTTGGAATCTTTCATGCTGAATCTTTGTAGGACTTTGTCAATGTATGAGTCTTGACACAAGCCTATCAGCCTCTTAGGTCTATCCCGATAGATCCTAATTCCAAGAACGTATGCGGCTTCACCCATGTCTTTCATGGAAAAACAACTTCCAAGCCAGTCTTTTACAGACTTCAGCATTGGAATGTCGTTTCCGAGAAGCAGTATGTCATCGACATACAGGATAAGAAATACAATCTTGCTCCCACTAGATTTCTTATACACGCATTGTTCTTCTTCGTTTCTGATGAAGTCAAATTGCTTGATCGCTTCATCAAACCGAAGATTCCAGCTCCTCGATGCTTGCTTCAATCCATAAATGGATTTATGAAGCTTGCATACTTTCCCAGCATTCTTTGGATCTATGTAACCGTCAGGTTGCGTCATATACACATCCTCTTCCAGAATACCATTCAGGAATGCGGTTTTCACGTCCATCTGCCAAATTTCATAATCATGAAAAGCTGCAGTTGCTAGTAGAATCCGAATAGATTTCATCATAGCCACCGGTGAATAGGTTTCATCGTAGTCCACACCGTGAACTTGTCTGAAACCTTTTGCCACCAACCTGGCTTTATAAATCTGGACATTTCCATCCACGTCAATCTTCTTCTTGAAGATCCATTTGCACTCGATGGCTTTTACACCAGCGGGTAAGTCAACCAACGAAAAGACTTGGTTGACCGACATGGAGTCCATTTCGGAATCAGTGGCCTTGCGCCACTTAGAGGAATCTGGGCCCATCATGGCTTGATTGAAGTTCGATGGTTCATCACCATCAATGATCAAAAGATCATGACAGTCAGTCACGAGGAATCCTTGATATCTCTCGGGTTCGTGACGGATCCTCCCGGATCTTCGAACTTCAGGTACTACAGGTTCAGGCTCTACAATTTCTTGTAGATCCTCCTACTGCTCTTCCTCATTAGGTTGAGCAGTATCCTGTTCATCTTGAATTTCTTCAAGCAGTACCTTACTCCCACTGTCTTTCTTAGAGAGAAACTCCCTCTCAAGAAAGTTACAATCCCGGGCAACAAAGATCTTGTTCTCGGAACGTAGATAGAAGTAATAAGCCTTGGTTTCCCGTGGATAACCAATGAAGTAGCATTTATCAGATTTTGGTGTAAGCTTATCTGAGATTAATCTCTTTACATAGGCTTCACAACCCCAAATTCTTAGATAAGACAGCACTGGAGCTTCTCCAGTCCATAATTCATATGGTGTCTTTGCTACTGCTTTTGATGGCGCTCTGTTTAGAGTGAACACTGCTGTTAGCAGAGCATATCCCCAAAGGGATATTGGAAGGTCTGTGTGACTCATCATAGATCGAACCATATCCAATAAGGTCCGATTTCTCCTCTCAGACACACCATTCCATTGAGGTGTTCCAGGAGGAGTGAGTTGGGATACGATCCCACACTCTCTCAGATGATCACTGAATTCTTGGCTTAAGTATTCTCCTCCTCGGTCGGACCGAAGAGCCTTAATGCTTTTGCCAAGTTGGTTCTGTACTTCATTTTGGAATTCTCTGAACTTCTCAAAAGATTCAGACTTATGTTTCATCAAATAAACATATCCATACCTACTGAAATCATCAGTAAAGGTAATGAAGTACTGATAGTTTCCTCTTGCATTTGTGGACATTGGGCCACACACATCAGTGTGTATCAGGCCCAATAAGTCACTGGCCCTCTCGTTAGGTTTATTAAAGGGGGCCCGTGTCATTTTGCCCATCATGCAGGATTCGCATTTCTCACATGACTCAAAGTCAAATGAGCCAAGAAGTCCATTCGAATGGAGCCTCTTGATGCGTTTCTCGCTGATGTGCCCTAAACGACAATGCCATAGAAACGTTCGGTTTTCCTCATTAGGTTTAAACCGTTTTGTATTAATGTTATAAATTGGCGCGGATTGATCGAGTATGTAAAGCCCATTCGTAAGAGGGGCAGAACCATAGAACAAATTGTTGCGATTGAAGGAACATAATTTATTCTTAACTGAAAAATCATAACCTTCCAAATCCAACAAAGAAATTGAAATAATATTTCTGCTTATAGCAGGTACAAAATAACAATTATTAAGTTCTAAAATCAATCCCGAAGGTAAAGACAACAAGTAAGTTCCTACAGCTAGTGCTGAAACTTTCGCTCCATTCCCAACTCGTAGTTCCACTTGTCCTTGCTTCAGCCTTCTACTGTTGCTGAGTGCCTGCATATTAGTACAAATATGAGCCCCACAACCAGTATCCATGACCCATGAGGTATTATCAGAAGTAGTTGTATTAACTTCTATAACAAAAATACCTGATGAAGAAGTCTCGAAAGTCTTCTTCTTTAATTCCTTTAGACCTTCCTGGAATTTCTTACAATCTCTTCTCCAATGCCCCAGTTCTTTGCAGAACCTGCACATGTCAGTTGGCCCAGCCTTGGACTTGGGCTTGGGCTTTGGCGTGTCCTTGTCCTCGACTTGGACACCCTTGGCCTTTCCCTTATCCTTAGCAGAAGACTTCTTAAACCCCTTGCCCTTTTGTACCATAAGTACATTAGGGTCCTTGGCGGATTTCTTCAAGTTGGGCTCTGCAGTCTTGAGCATTCCGTGAAGCTCAGGCAGTGTCTTACTCAAGCCATGCATGTTAAAGTTCAGAATGAACTGATCATAGCTTGCAGGTAAAGACTGCAGAATGATGTCGCAGGCAAGTTCCTGGCTGATTGGGCAGTCGAGTTTGTGAAGATGATCGAGATAACCCATCATCTTCAACACATGAGGACTCACTGCCGCATTCGCAGCCAACTTGCAGTCCAAGAGGTTCTTAACTGTCTGGAACCTCTCAGTCCTAGCCTGCTCCTGAAAAAGCGATTTCAGGCTTGCCATGATCTCGATTGGAGACAATACACTTTCGAACTGTTTTTGCAGCTCAGGAGTCATTGTCACCAACATCAGGCAATAAACATCATTTTCATCTGACGAATGCTTTTCCCAAGCATTGTGCAGAGTCCTGGCAGCATTGGCAAGAGGCCTCTCGGGGAGGGGATCTCGAAGGACGTAATCCTTCTTCTCCTGCTTGAGGACCAGCCTCAAGTTCCTTGACCATGTCAGGAAGTTCGTTCCAGTCAGCTTCTCCTTCTCGAGAACAGACCGGATCGAGAATGTGTTTTGAGTGCTTGTAGTAGTCATATCTGAAATATATAAATAAAAAGGTTATTAGTTATATGTTCAAAATGATTAATCTCGTATTAAAGTATAATATGATTAATCATGCATTATATCCAATAACATAAGTTACCCTCAATAGAATATAATGATTCCAAGATCCACATATAACTAAGATCAAAGTGGGCCACTGGCCGTCACCCAACCTTAGCTTATATCGGTAAGCCCTATATCGGCTAATTATATCTGTGATATAACTCTTGGTTGTGAATCTGGGCCCGAGGCCCAATCCACTCTGATGTCTCAAGGCCCGGGACTCCCGATGGCCTAGTCAAGAAAACCGGACTATACAGTCATGTAATCATTAATGTCTGGGACTCCCAATGACATTTATGAATCACAAACCGTCTTACCCACGCAAAAACAGACATCCTCACACTGTAAGGCCATGAATGCAATTGAATGGGCTTTGACAGCTGACATAGCCTGGACAAGACATCCAACGCTTGATATTATTTGAGGTTCGTAGGTTTATTAAAATCATTCCCAAAATAGAAGATTACTATTTCGGGAAACTTTCTATTTATGGAAACCTACTATTTTTAGAAACTTTCTAAAATTGGAAACTTTCTAAAACCGGAAACTTTCTAACCTTAGAAACTTCCTTTAAAATCCAAAACCCGCAAATTCAGAAAATTCTATTTTAAGAAACTTTCTAATTATAAAATTTCGGAAACTTTAATTTAAAAACGACTTTATAATATTATAAAATAGATTTTAAATTAATCTGAAGAAAGACTCAATTAACTGGCCCAATTGTTTTAACTTCTTGGCCCGAGGCCCAAGAATTGGTCCATGTCCAAGACATGACCCAATTGTCCAATTAATTGACATAACCGGTCTGGTTCATTAAAACTGGTCTAACCAAGTTTTAATTACTACGATGACCACAATTGTCAACCGGTTATTTACTAAACCGGAATCTCTCAATTTATTTGGTCCAACCAAATCAAATTAGAAATTCCTGGTTTAGGCACTAAATCCAATTTTCGACTTTGGATTTCTTATCCCGGTTTAACCAGACTTAATAAAATTATTAAATCTGTTTATTAAACCGAAACGTTGATTTTAATCAAGTTTTAAACCGAACCGAACCGAATTGGTCACGAACCGAACCAAGTTGGTCGTGACCTAGTTTCCATCACTCTCGACCAGCCGCATGTGATGATCCAAGATCAAGACGGCGCGGACGGGACGGGACTAGGACGGTACACGGGACGCGGACGGGTTGCTCGGACGGACGCTCCGCACGCGAGCTGGACGGGACGGACGATCGGACGAGCGATCGGGACGAGCGATCGGATGCGTCGCGATGATCGATTGCGATCGATCGAATGATCCGATCCAATCCGACCATCCCGACTGCCCGACCCGCGATCCCGTCCGTCCGACCGGCCATTCCTCTCGGCCAACAACCAACCGGCCAAGCCGGTCGATCACACCTTGGCCGATCAACAAAAACCGAGTCATATAGCTCGGTTTTGTGATCCAATTGATGTGTTTAGAGTTCAATTCTGATTCTTAATCGTTTTATCTTATCAGTAATAGATTCAAAAACAATTCTAAACAGATTAAACAACCTAAACAATGAATCTAAAACAAGAAACCTAAGAACCAATGGCTCTGATACCACTGTTGGATTGTTCGGTTGATCCTGATTCAATTCTCATATTGATATCAACCTAAACATGCATCAGATCTAGGTGTTCTTATTTAGAAACAATATGATCTCACCTTTTACCTGTTTGTTTGCAGCGGAATTGATGAACAGGTCAGAGATCAGGGAGATTCACCAAGGGACGAATCCTCCAAAGGCTCACACACGCAATCACAGGAAACTGGCTGCTAGACCGAGCTGAGGGAGGCGCCAGAAAGAGAGAGAGATCGCGGCTGTATGGCTTAGGGTTAGGAGAAAGAGAGTTGGCTTTTAGTCATTAAAAGCCTTCTCTTTCCCTTTTGGGCTTTTGGGCCCAATCTGATTAAATCCCATTTAATCAGACCCATTTATCTTTCTCTCTTAGTACGACAAATGCCTAGCACTTTTGTCGTACTTCTGCTATGCCGTTCCAACATTATTTCCTGCTAGCTTAAGCGTGTGACCCATATGGGATCATACAATAAAAGCAATAAGTCCAAGACTTATAGATCATGAGCGGACTCTAGCAAGCCATCATGATCCCCAGTATTGTATGACTTATGTCTGATCACTGACATACTCTTACGTTATAGAGACAGTACAGAGATTGCTGGACACAATTCCAACAAAAAAATATTAAAAAATTATGGGTCCCACGTGGATCCCATAAATAGTTAACAAACGCAGCAGAGAAATCCTTAGCTAAGGATCGGTTTCTTCCCTGTAGCGCCTACGTGACGCTACAGGATTGGTCAAATTTTTTTTTTTTTTTTCGTCTGTAAATAAAAAATTTTTTTTTTTTTTTTAAGAAACTCACATGAGTAACATTGTTGTGCATGCTCTTACACCAAGAACCGATCCTAATAATTATAAGGCTACAAGCAGATATAAAATGTGTCGCATATTATTTACTCCCTCCGTTTCACAAAAATACAATTTTTAGATTTTTCACATATATTAAGAAAACAATTAATACTTAATCATAAATATATCAATTTTTGTTATTCTACAATTTCCAATATCTCTAAACCAATAGTAGTTCAATAAATTTAATTAAGAGAAATTTGGAGAGATGACCTAAACTACACACTTATTAAGTGTATGACCATACACTTATTCGTCTTATTTTTCTGACTCTTTTACCCCTACATACCTAAGGATTCTGTAAGATATGCATGTCGAACTAGCTTGTCACTATTCAATCTTCTTTACTTCTTTCTTCTTCAATCTCTGGGTAATCGCATTGATGATGATTGCGTTATAGATTTTAGTAATTTCTTCCACCCGAGTTGCTAAGATTTCTGCTTAATTTCGTTCTTTTCAGTAAATCAGTTTCTCCTTCTCTGTTTTCTTTCTTTGCTCTCTGTCTAATTTTCTTTCTTTTGTCTCTACCTAAACTACTATGGAAGATGACGAACATCCAGATCTTCCCAGCCGTATTTTCGCCCTTGGTGAGGAACCTAACGGCCAAAGAGTTAATTCTTATTTGAAACCTGACCGGATTCGGTCTATTCTCAACGCCCTTGATGACGAAGAAGTGAAAGAGATCCGGGAATCTTCTTTTGGGAAGCTCCTTTCTACAGCTGAAAAACCACCATTCTCTGGTGCGTTTGCACAGTTTATTATTACCCGGATGCTATCAGTGAAGAAGAAGCACGAGATCTGGTTTTTATTTGCTGGGTGGCCTATTAGGGTTTCTCTACGCGAATTCGCCATTGTTACTGGGCTTCCGTGTGGCAAGTTTCCGAAGCAGAGCAAGAAGAAGAAGAGGGATCTTGTTGAAGATAAGAAGTACTGGGGTGAGCTTTTTGGTTGCTACGAATCTTTGACTGTTGATAAGGTCGTGAGGCTGTTGAAGAAAAGGATTGTTACTGACAAGAAGAGGAGGATCAAATACGCTTATCTAGCTCTTACATCATCTGTTCTCTGTCCGTCCAGCCATTTCCCCAAGATAAATGATGAACATGTCGAGTTGATAAGGGACCTTGATTATTTTCTGGCTTACCCGTGGGGCCGAGTATCATTTGACATGGTAGTGTCGAGCATAAAGGCGAAGGATGTAGTTGCTCTCTCTCAGAAATCCGTGGCTGTTCAAGGATTTTTCCATGCATTCCAACTTGTTATGGTGGAGGCTGTGCCTGAGCTATTAGAGGTTGTTGAAGTTGGTCAGTCATCGTCATCATCTGAGTCTGAAACTGATTCAGAAGATGAGTCTCGTGAACGCTTTGTGGAGTCTCTTGGGGAGGTTAACCAGCAATCATGTGCAGAGAATAATCTGGACAAAGATGGACCCCAAAATGTTGACCAAATCCCTTGTCAAAAGACCAAGTCTACAACTCAGAAAGTGTCTCTGAGCCCAGGGCACGCTCGAGACATAGACGATAAGTGCGAGGTTAGTGCTGCATGTTGTTGTGTAGGTCTTATTTAGTGTTGTTATCTCTATGTATAAACATTTGTGTCATTTAACATATCTTGTTACTGTGTATTTTGTTTGTTAGTGACTATTCTTTCTGTGATTAGTAACATTGAATCAGTGTCAACTGCTAATGTTTGACAATTTTGTAGTTAGCAAGAATGAAAAGTTTTAGATCGATTGTTTGCTAATCTGGTTGTTAGTTATTGGTTGGTTGATGTCATTGTTCTATTCATGTGCCTGCCTTATTAATCTCTTTACCTTGTTCCATAAATTGCTAAATCCTTCATTTTGTGTTGCAGGCGTTTGTTAAGTGTATTATTCCTGCTGATAATTGTGTACTGTTGGACGACTCTGTGTTTGCGTGGTCTGATGAAGTGGATGACGAGCAGGTTAACACGATGTTGGTTCTTATTGGTCAAGGTTTTCATTTTGAGAAAAAAACATTTCAGAGGTGGAGCCACTGGTGTTGACATTGAGCGCATCAGATTACAGAAAAAAGGAGCTAAGGATAAGAAGGAGAAAGATAAAGACAAGGTTAGTCCAGAGACTGTAGCCGGTACTATGATTGACCATCACCAACTTGCAGAAATTGTTGCTAAAAAGGTGAAGTCTGAATTCCGTGTTGTTGAAGCCAATGTATCTGCATGTTTGTCCCATATCAAGAGAGAGGTTGCTGGTTTTTTCAAAGGATCAGATGATCGTGTTGACTGTGCAATAAAACGCATCAATGACTCTCTCCTGTCTGCTGTTGCTAAGTTTATGGAAAAAGCTCAAGCTCCATGTCCGGACATCAGTGTCTCCCCTGTACGAGAGAATGTTGCTTCAGGTAATGTACCAAGTGTTGATTTGGACATCCAAAAGAGCAACGGATTTGTAGGTGGACCACCTTCGCGCTCCCCTGATGCTGTGATAAATAGTGTTTTACACGAAGTCCAGACGTCTCTTCAGGAAGTAATCTCGGCTCATCCCTTGTTAGTGTTTAATACGATTATTTGGTGGCTAATTTTTTTATTTTCTGTTAACCAATTTTGAACAGGGTAGCATCACTGGTGACTCTCGACCAATGACCCGGGGTGACTTAGAAATGGGTCATAACTTTGATGGTGGTCATAAAATTCTGAATGATGGTCTTTGCCAGGTAGTAGAACGTTTGTTTCCAGTACTTGTTTTCCTTATTGTAATACTATTTTGTTTTACCGCTATTATTGATTAAGCAGGGAGACAACGCCGACCCTGTAAATGATTCCATCTCTCCAACGAAGAAGGCACAAGTATCTGAAGTTGGAATTGATGCAGACCAAAATTTGCGTAAGAGCAAGCGCCTACGCACTCAATCATGTTCGCTACAAGGATTTCAATGCACCAGTAGTGTTAACCAAAGAGGCTCAAATCAGCCTGTTGTTCATGGCGTGTTTCCTGATGTAGACTATGATGAGAAGTATGCACGTTTGTTGCTGAAGCTTAAATCCTCCAGGTCTCATTCCTATATGTTTTGTTTGTTGTTATAATCTCCATTAGCAGCTAACAACCCCGTTGTTTACATACTTCACTCCTGCAGGTTAGTTAATGTTACTAATGGGACTCAAATCAGTAGCAAAGACGTGCTTGAGATTGCTGAGAGGACGAAGGTCTTGGCCCCAAAGGTTGTTTACTTGTTATTCGTCTTCTCTTTCGGTGTTTTGTGTTTCTTAGCCCGGCTTATATCAATCTTATAAATGTTTTCCATCATGTTAAGGTTGTTGATGCACTTGTCCACTTTTCAAGGATCTTGTTCATGCGGGCTGTACCTGGCCATCAATCTCTAAGAATCCGCTTCTTTGATACAAAATTTGTTGCTGGATTTATGAAGCACTATCCGAAATTTTCTAAGTTAGCAGCCAAGGACCGTGTCAGATTTGTTTTTCAAGAAGCTTGTTTGGAGATGGTCAGGCCCGTTTTTGGTTCTCTCCCATATCCAGAGAGGGTTTATTTTCCATTCCTCGTCGATAAGTCTCACTGGGTTGGTGTATGTGTTGATCTATCTGCAAGGTCCATTCAAGTTTTAGACTGCAACACACCTCTCCGCAGTGATAACCTTATGAAGAAGGACCTCACACCAGTTGCTGCGATGCTACCCTATCTAATCAAATCTGTTTCTGCAGACCCCAATTATCAGATTGAAGGCTCCTTTTCCCTGGACCGTGCAAGAGGTGTTCCACACAACCCAATTGCATCAGACTCTGCCGTCACCACCATGCTTCTTATTGGCGCTCATTCGTTCGTTGGTTTTGAAGGCTGCAAATGCATCAGTCCTGAGGTTCTCCCGTTAGAGTCTAAAAGGCTCGCAGTTGTCTTCTTTGAAGAATTTGGTGGTTCTATCTGAATGCTTATTTCTATTCTTGTTTTATGATCCTGATCACAAGGTTCCCTTCTTCTTCTTTTTATTTGTCAGTGTTTAGAACAAGGTCGTTGTCAATTTGTGACACTTAAAAAATTTGGACATTTGTTGTATTACTCTCGTGTTTGTACTCTGTTTCAAAATAACTTCTGTAAGTTTGAATTACAATGGGTTATGCGTTTGATGGTACACTTAAATGTTGTTCCTATTATGTAGAGAGTTCTGTTACACATTCTCTTAGCATCAAACAATTGTGTTTGTCTTAGGGGATGACCAAATGGTCCCCTTTATTCAAATAGAGAATATGATTGATAAATAGGAATTCAAATGGATAATTTAACAAAACAAATAGAGATAGAAAACATAAGACTTACAAATGTAAACACCGTGGGTGTTAGCTGCTAATACAAAATATAACAAAATAGGAAATATGATTGAACGAACATAACGAAACAGGAATTTAAAAGAAAATCATTCGTTAGGCCATTTTCCATAGCATGTTCTCAGTATCCTGCAGTACAAATGTATTTCAAGGCTCCAGAAGCATAACTCGCACATGCTATCTTGTTTCCACCCATCATCCCAGAAATGTTTCCAATGATTGATAAATGCACATTTGCAACTTAACACACTATCCAAATTAAAACTCTGTTCCTTCTCCAAGAAAAACACCGAAGGAATTTGTGGCCATGGATGTGCGTTCCTGTTCATTATCTTCCTGCGAGCTTTTGCGGCTACATACCTTGTTAGCCGCTCCCCCCTCTTCACCTGTTCATTGCTTCCGTACACCACTCGGACATACATGCTATACATGTATTTACCAACATCCCAATTTTCAGCCGATGCCCTTTTAAGCATTTCTTCTCCTACTGCTTGGTGTTCACCGTACATGCACAATGATATACCCTTCAACAATAGCGCTGTAGGATTGTTGTTAGCAATGCAACTTTCGACGAATACAATCGCTGGATCTGCTGGAATTAAAGGTATTTGATTATTGAAGAAGTCCACCGCCTTGTAGAATTCTTGACTCTCACCCACATCCCTTAAAGTTGTGCAGGTTGCTTTTGCTCGAATGAAAATCTTAAACCCGCATTTTAGAGAACTATGTAGAATCTCTTGCAAATTATCTCTTGGCAATGTCAACATTTTCTGGTTATCTTCTCTATTATCCTTCAATTTATTTTATAGGCATATGCAGTCATATTACCGTTGCAACTCTCCGAGGAAGCCCTTAATTGGGCAACGGTTAAATCATTTATTTGTTGTTAATATATCCGTTAACTGTCCGGTTAAAAATAGCCGTTGCAAATTTATTTATTAGTTTTGTTTGGTTCTTTTTAAATTGACCAATGGGCAAAGAGAGAAATTAGTTGTTAATATATCCGTTATGTCATATATAATAACATCGACGTTAACTATCATATCTACGTTGGTTAATCACACTTTTATGTCCATTTGGTGTAGTTCAAACAGGTTCCATATAGACTATTTAACTTCAATTTTAACTTGTGCAACCAATGATAGGTGTTGTTCTTATATAACAAAGCCAAACTTATATTTCACATTACTGGAGGGCAACATTACATTATTATTCCAACCGATGCCATACATTATTTTCTAAGTAGACATGGACCGTTGGGGGTTTTCCGTCGTAATATATCACAAGGGAGTTTAAAATTGGTCGACCCCAACTCCGACCTATGTTCCAAAACACACTGCCAAATTGCCCTCCAAACTACACATTAACTCTTATTATATTGGCTCTTTGCACGTTGCACGGTTATGGCCACCTCCCCGGCAACGGCTACACACTTTGAGCTTGCGAGTTACATTTCCCTGCATTCCAACGCAAACATTAATCATTACATAGATAACATCTAACTTAACATCGCTATCTATCCAATATCAAATGTATACCAAATATTACCCTTATTTCTCCTCGAGAAAGAAACCTTTTTTTACGGGGCCTCCCTGGTGGTCGCCTAGTCAGTGGGGGAAGTAGTTCAGCATAATCCATTTCTTGGTCCACCCCCATTGCTTCCGTGTTAGTTGGCACCGGGTAAATACTCTCCATGTATGCGCTTCTCCAAAACGCTGTGGTAAATTCTTCAGACACAAGTGATTCTATCTCCACCTTAGCTTTCATTGCTGCTGCAATAGCATGAGTACATGGAATGGACAGCATCTGGAATTCACAACAGCTGCAGGTCTTCAGCTGCAAGTCAACGTGGTATGAGACACCTTCTTTGTTTTTCACCTCGAATTCAGTCTGGTTGATATTCCGCACATCGAAACCTGTGCATGCCTGGAATTTCTTGTTTATAGTTTTGTAGACTCGTGGAGTAAGTTTACTTTCTGACTTTTGGGCCGCATCACGGTGAACATGGAACCATCCCATAACAGTTGCTCTGATAAACTCCACCAGCGGTATAATTGGATAGTCTCTTGCCTCAGTTAACGCTGCATTTAAAGATTCAGCAATATTGCTTGTCATGATGCTATACCTCTTCCCAACTGAATGGGACCGCGTCCATGCCTGCAGCCCAATGTTTGCCAGATACTCAGCACAATCACTGTCAATGCTTGCAATCTCATTGAAGTAATTTGTGAAATCTCCAACTCTATAAGCACGTCCTGCTCTAGACACGAGATAAGAAAGGTGTTTTTTTTTTGAAAATTGCTTGGATGTTGCGTTGCAGGTGCACAATGCAGACACAATGACTGGCTCTTGGATAAACCTGCCATCATCAACGTATCACCAATCACTTAAAAGCCAAGCAGTACATACCATTGTTTTCTTAGCCAATATCAGATTCAAGCAATTTAACTAAAACAACAATTTTACATATAATTATAACATTATCATCCTAACAGATGTATTAGCAACCAAATGAATATATGTGCGGTTATTATATATTGTACCTGGCGTAGTGCTGCAACAATGGAACTGTGCCTGTCAGAAACGAATACCAAATCTTCCGAGTCTGGGACAGCTGCTTGTAACTTCGTGAAGAACCACATATACGATCTATCGTTTTCACCATCGACGACACTAAAAGCTATTGGAAATACATGGTTGTCGCCATCTTGAGCACTTGCAGTTATAAGACAGCCTGCATATTTACCTTTTAGGAAAGTTCCGTCCACGATGATTACCTTACGCATGAATTGGAAACCAGCCAAACATGCACCCAGGGCAAAGAACATATATTTGAATCTTTCTCCAACACCTTCGTAGAAGATTGTTTCCAGAGATACTTTTGTTCCTGGATTGGAGATGGCCATCATATGCAGATACTTTGGCAATTGCTTGTATGATTCTCCTGTTGTGCCCTTAGCTGAATCCATAGCTATTTCTCTAGATTTCCAAGCTTTCCAGTACGATATTTGCGTGTCGTGTCCATCTCGCATAATTTCCCGAACACTGCCTGGTCGTGGACCGTTACCACGTCCTGTAAACCTTCTCCTCATCATATCTCCGATCACCTCTGTTGTCGCATGTCTTTGGAAATTGACTCTCTCATCGACTGTACACTTGTGATCCGGACGCAAACGCCTTATCTGGTAGAAGTCTGAGTTACTCATTTTAATGGCATAAACTCGCCAAGGGCAATTGCGTCCCACACATTCAAGGACCATCATGCCTGGATTTGATTTCTTGTTTCTGAACCGGAATTTATGAGCAAGTGCATAAAGTGCCATGTGTATTTTAAATGCGTCGCGGTTTTTGAACATCATACCATTGTAGAGCTCCACGGCATTGTGTCTTACAAAGCCTTCATAACAAAGTTGATTTCGTTAACGGTCCAAAAAGTAATATTACAGTTAACCAAAAACGTACACCGCTAAAAACATGCTTAGTCCATATTAAAAAAGTTCATCACAGACCATCATTGAAACAGTCGTCGCTGTCAGAATCATCAAGCTCCATTTTGATGTTTCCATAAGAGTCCTCCGCTAGCGGCTCACTTTTTGCTCGGCTGCTTTCACCTTCATTCTTAATCTTTGAGCCCGACATCCAACAGCTGCAACACCAACCAATAATCCCATATATGATTTCACAGACTTTGAGAGAACTTCTGTTTATGTTAGTTAGAGATTCGTACACTGGTGCACTCATTGTCTGGATGTTTGTGAAACCTGGTTGTAATTTATAAAGGAAACCTTGTAAGCTAAATAGTAAGATATTCATCTAACATAATTTGTATTTGTATTTTTAAGTATTACCATCACTATCACATGGATCTGCGGGTGATATCTGAATGCTTGGTTCTACACAATCAGTACCCATCTCAATGTCTTATGTGCTTCTCATGTTTTCATTCTCGACCCCATCCATTGTTTTTGCCTCCATATCAATAACTTTGGGTGTGTTGTTTGCTTCTAATATTTCCTTGGCCCGCTCTGCTTCTCTCTTCATCACATTTATTTGCTCTTCTGACAGTAGCTCTTCCATGACTCTGCGACTTGCCGGAAATAGACCTAACTTCATCAACACTGGAAATGATTTTGTAGATTGCTTTGTTAGTAAAGTTTCGACCAAATATAATTTCGGAGATTGGACAAGATTGTTACCCCTTGTATCGTATGTGTCGGACAGAGTGTAGAGAGGATGGTCCTCGGCTGATAGTTCCTTCGTTAACAAGTTAAGTTCCGAATTACCTTTGTTATCAGAAAGTTTAACAATTAGCATCATATCAATTTGATCGATAGTTCTATCTAGGTGTTCATTTTCTTCCTCTTTCAAATAAATAGTTACCTTTGTTCTTTTCATCACTACACTCTGTATTATCCACCATATCCTCGGTTTCTTCTCCTACCAGCCTGATAACACCATCTACAGGTTCTGGAATTTGTGGGTCATCCATTTGTGGGTGTGAGTAGTCGTCTGTATGAGCACATGTCGTCAATATCTTCTTTAGGATATCAATACCAGCTTTCTTAACCACGTTCATCTCTGTCGGCGAAAAGATTTCCTGCATAACACTTACACTTGCGGGCACAAAGCCTTCTGCTTGCATCCCTAATGTCAGACAAACTGTATTAGTGATCGCTACATAATGTTATATCGTTTAACAAATATGTTTCTATTATCTTATCATCTTACCCATATAATCAACCGTGTTTAGCTTGTTAAAAACATTATCATCAAATCCACTAGTCCTCTCTTTGTTAACTCCTTGTCCTAGCGTCAAGTCAGTTTCAGAATCTTCTTGGGTACTTGGTTCATACATTATTCCTTTCCCTTTGTCCACCATCATAGCCACTTGTCCACCCTTGCTGTAATTATTAAAGAGTATACTGTTTAGTTAACCCCACTAACATTTTTATTATCCTCAAATATGGCATTGCACTATTATACATTACCTCCATGTCCCTGTTTTTACAGCTTCTGTCTCCTCAAGGTATGCTGGACATTTTCATATTGCAATAACAGTTATGTTAGTCTACATTGTTACAAATAATAGAAGAAGTATCCAGAGTAGTACCAGTACCTCTCATCTCGTTTGGCTGGATGCTTAGATTGCCTATCGTTGACCTCAACATAGAATCTTCGTCAATCCATTTTTGCATCATTGAGTTACATCCATCATCAGATATGGGAGACTGCACTGTTGGTCCATCGGATGATCCAGTTGAAGAACGGTCGTCATCTATTGCTCCAACGTTTTGTTCATTATTCTTCTTATCCATTTCATTCTCACATGTCAGTATATTGTCTAAACATGTAAGGGAGAATGGAACTGTTCCAGTCGCCAGAAGAGCTTCCCAGTAACTTGCAGCATCTGCCTCTGTGATTGTTCTGCTGCTCCTCCCACCTTTAGGCTTCATAGGTGTTTTCAAATAACTCGGTTGCTGACTGTTTAAAGATAGACTTGTTTCTCCAAATGCATGTGGTCTCCCTATCATGTCAAAGGCAGAACGACGATAGAAGTGATATCTTCCTACGGCTGGTGATCCGACTGTAACACATAAGGGCATCTCTATGTGCTCCACCCTGACAGCCATGAAGAGCTCCACATCTCCATCGTCCGTTATGTCTATTGGAAGCGCCTTCTTTCCTTCAGGCTCTAACATAGCCAATGGGAACTGGTATGAAAGCATGACTTTGTCTTGTACTTGATACCTTGCTTTCACCATCTCCATAAGTGTAATGAATTTCTCACTTTCCTGAACCATGATCCCGTAGCTACATTCAGAGGCATCCATCTTGAAATCCCAGTCTCCTGTCAAACTCCTTTCCCACTCCCCTCTGACGAGTCTCACCAGACGGCCCATCATCTTTCAACGTTTCAAGTACCTACATAATATTTGAAAATAACATTAGATTTGTCAAACAAACACAACATTGAAGTTAGCTAACATTATTTTTAGATCTGGTACTAATAACTGCAGGACCAATAACCTAGTACTATTCAGCTGAAAAAACCTTAAATAATCACAACATGTTTTTATATGAGCAAGGCGACAGATTTGTTTCCAAAAAGGGAACTACTAAATGTGGTCCTCTTTTGTACTCTACATTTATTCTCATTTAATGTCCGATTCAATAAAGTTCTTCAATTTTGTGGATGAAAAGGAATTTTGACGACACATGGGACCATCAATAACTAAGTAAAAAACAAGAGACCTAACCTTTTTGCGCCTCCAACAAGAATCTTACTTTACCATACACGATTTTAGATTAACGGTGTCTACACAAGTTCTCTGGTAAGTTATCTCTTTATCTCTGCAACAAACGGCTGAACCAAGCTCCTTTTATAGACAAATAATAGGGTTTGTGTTAACATCTCCGTGTATACATACAACTCTATACATATGTTGCAAATCTATAAGATATCGAACATTTAATGCGTCTTGGCGGGAAAAGATCGTGTGGCCACGATTAACGCTCAACTATGAGTTCACACACTGTTGAAATCCTAGGCAAATCCTACGATATCCTACCCTTGTCCCATCTGGTCGAGCAAGTTGGTAAGCTTCATCACTTCAACCGAAGCGTGAAGGGCATATTAGTACTTTCCTTGGCTGCGTTTTGGTTATTAAAAGTAATCTTCCTATCCACTTAATATTCGGCCGTTTTTGTATTTTATACTTAATTCTCCCTTTAATTAATCTTCTTAAAGTTTTCAAAACATCATCATTAATTAATAAAGTATGCATAGGAAAGCTAAAAAATATATCTTTGTGAAACAAATTTTTTCTCTAAAACATGCATCTTTGTGAAACGGAGGGAGTATAAAATAAATAAATAGTTCTATGGGATTCTCCAACACTCCACCTCTAATATAGAGGAGCACTTTGCAATAACTAAATTTAGTAATTATATAACACCCGTCCAATCGGATCCAGCAAACGACTCATTGACTTTTCAAGCCATAGTCCACAAATCCGTGAACCAATCATAAACCACAATCCAACACTTAATGACCAAACAGTTTATTTTATTAAAATCAAAACCCGAGTCTTACATGAAAACCAAACCAAATTGAAATAGTTTTAACGAAAACCAAAAGAAATGCATAAGTCTTATTATAAAAACTAAACACCAAATGAACCCGCTTTCCTAAAACGTAGCACCACCCCGTCCGTCAACCCCTGCAATTCTCTGAAATTACTTGCAAAACAACAACAACAATAACGAAAGTTTGAGTAATTGGTTCAACAGCAATACCCAGTGAGTGCAGGTTCTAGGAACCTACAATCTCATCACAAATTAAGCATAACATCAAAAAAACAATTCCAAGGCTAATAACACCTTGCACCCACGCACGAAGGCTCACACAACCTACACAACTAGCTAATCCGTAGGTACGCGCTCGGCCCAGCCGACTGGCACGCAACCATGAACTTGAGCGAGTACGCCCCACAACAACCACCGGCCCGCATGCCACACCTCATGTAACACCCCCGACCCGTACTAGACATAGACGGCTCGGGAATGCTACAAAATGTTAACCGAAGACAATAAATGCTTAATATTCAAAAGGGATCCGAACATCATACAAGTACTGGCTACGACTACCATTCCTTTTAGCCTTGACCTAATACTTTACAACTCGACCCAGACTTTACGTTGTGTCAGCTCGGACTAAACTAATATCATGAACCCAAGCTGGATTTTAGATGAAAACTTATTTTTTTTTAATATTATCTTCCAGAAAGTACAAGATTACAAAAGAGTTATTTATACACTGGCCATGGCCTAACGCCCAAAAGATAATATACATAAGTTTTACACACTTTTTTTTACAACGGCCAACAAACCTTCTCCGGTGTCCTAACGTTATGCTCTACACCCATGCACGCTCAACTACTGGTTACCTGCAAAACAAATGAGTCATGAATATTCTAGCAATACTCAGTGAACCCCGTGATCTACACAAATGTTAGTCCTCATCCGCCCAAAATACATAGAGCATTGGAACATCATACGCATAAGCAGATTCAAAAATATATGCCATATCCATAATATGCATTTATCTACTTCAAATTCGTTCCACACATGCAGAGGCCTCTAGATGCATCATACACTCCACACCCTTTCTCTCTCATGACTACCCGCAGTCAATCACCACATAGGATCATAACCCGAGCATCACACCCGAATCCGCGGGATCGCGTCGTCACATGATGCTCGGCCATGGGAGCAACCCAAGTAACCGTCCGAGCCTTCTCTGTATCCACGGAGGATAAAACAGGAGTGCCGAATACACCATCCTAGACAATATTACACATGTACTAGGATGCATTGTCTAGAACATCACAAAAGTTCTAGTCCGTTATATTAAGAACAATATTTCATATGCTCGCATGTAATCACATATCCTGGTCCATAAAATCCAAAGACTTTTAACGGCCACATGTATATCAGGCAACGCTTTTCGAACGGTCCTTAAACCAATCATGTACATATGCATATCACACCATACATAACCATATACAAGCATATGAATAACTCATTCACATATATATAGACCGTAAACCTCCCTACGTGGGTTTACAAAACATTGAAAAAGATAGCACCGTTGTGCGTATCTTAACCGAACCTGCAGTAACAAGTTAATAAAACACAACCGGGACTCACAAGGTTTTGACGTGGTCGGAATGTGGTTTGCGGAGTGACAGCGGTTCTATACTGCTAGGCTCAGACTCTCCTATGGTCAGAACGTCCTTAGCCCGCTTCCCGCTACTTCCCAACTCTCAGTCTTACCTTACGCCCGTCCCGGGTTCGGTTTCTATTTCCCGACCAGCTTCTCTCTAGCTCGGGTTTTCTCTCTCTTTTTACGGTTTTGGTGTGAGTTCTGAACAAAGGGAGGGTGGTCCTATTTATACTAAAATCCAAGATGGTGGTGGCCGCCATCAGCTGTCGTCCCGTTGGCCGTGGCCGCGACAGCCATGCGTAGCGACACCCAACAACTTGGTGGGGACACCCAACACCTTTCTGGTGGTGACACCCAGCTAGTCCATGCGTGAAGGCAAATGGCTATCCATTGATGTGACACAAACCACTCTTCATGCATGGTTACCCATGGCAGCTTCCGGCGACGACACCCAACTACGAGCATGCATGGCGACTCATGGAAGCTTCAGATCGTGACACCTAGTGGCATAGTCATGTGTGGTAACATCTCATGCTTAGTATCAGCTCGTTCTTATTGAGCCAGCAACAATCCTGAACGTGTCCGGTCATTTTCGCTTGCCCGGTCGCGTTCGTTCAGTCCGTTCCGGTCCATTCTCGACCATTCTCGACCCGATGATAAATTCCTAGCCCTTTTCAAAACTATCTCGACCATTAATCTCAAAACACCCCAAAAACATGGTTTGAATAATTTATTGATGATGTTAAAACTGTGATAAGGTACTTAACCCGGTTTATGACCGTACCGACCATTCTACCTTAGTAGCCGGGTTATTACATTCTTCTCCCCCTTATTTAGAATTCATACCGAATTCTAACGTGGTCGTGATGTTTTCCCTTGTTCAAAAATCGTATCCTATACAAAGAACTCGGGATATTCATTTCAGAATCTCCTTCGTCTTCCCATGTAACTACCATCCTGTTCTGCTTACCCCCAAAATACTTGGATCAGCAGAATCTCCTGATTCTTGAGCTTCTTTATCCGTTTCGTCCCAATCTTGATGGGTCCTTCAGGGTAGGTAAGATCCCTACCAATTCTTCTATTCTCTCTAGAACAATCGCGTTGGGGTCAGGTACGTGCTTCCGTAATATCGATACATGGAACACCGGATGCAAAACCATGTCCAAGGGTAGTTCTAACCTATAGGCTATTGGGATTATGTCCTAAAATCACATTGTACTTACTCTAGAGATAGTTGTATTGTCGAGATCGGACAATTCATGTGATACTAGATAGTCATAATGTTTTGCTAGAAACCGCTTATGACAAATGAGTTGTAACTCATTTCTGGTATCGTGTGAACCTACAGGGTCACACACCTAAGCAATTTGGATACACTTGGTATGGGATTGATCATTGGCATATGATCCGATCAATGTGTATTGGATACACATTGATATCGTGTTTTAAGAGATGTGTCGATCGATGCCCTTGGTGCATCGATCGATACAAGATGTGTGTCGATCGACAACAATAGGTGTGTCGGTCGACACGAGGGCGAAACCGAAACTGATGTTTCGGTTTACCTCGAGGTCAATATATAAACGAGTTTTATATTTTGACCTAGGTAAGCGTTCCGTCGCAGACAGTTTCTTCTTGACAGAAAAACTGATCCTCTTCCTCTAGAAAACACAGAAATCCCAAGAGATCCGATTCCCGGCACTAGCATCCCGGCGGATTCCAGCTTGTGTGCGTGTGGACTACGATAGAGGTGCAACAATTGAGGCACTCTAGATCTCGTTTACCTGCTTATCTTCCGCTGCCAATCTCCAGGTAATCACGAGGTCAGATCTATGATTCAATTAACTAGAACCTAGATCCTAGGCTTCGGAACCTGACAACAATTCTGAATCTGGTAGAATTGGCTCAAAGTTCCTTCAGTGGTATCAGAGCCTTAGGGTTTTCCATTGAATCAACCTGTTTAATTGAATTTGATGATTTAGATTCGCAAACTAGGTTGTTTGATAAAGAACAGGTGAGATTGATTTCGATCAAGATCGATTCTGTGTTTTCGCACAGTGTCGATCGACACACTAGGTGTGTCGGTCGACACAGAATAGCGAAATCGACAGAATCGGCGGCTAGGGTTTTTCGCGAAGAAAAACAGATAGCCAACTGTGTCGATCGACACAGATTGAGTGTCGGTCGACACATAACAGATTCGGTCGAGTGTCGATCGACACAGGTTGAGTGTCGGTCGACACAGACCTCGCGAATGGTTAATCGGTTCAATTGAATTGGACCGGTTATCATGCTTGGTTAAAGTCCGAATGGATCGGTTTAAATTGGATGAATTGGTTCAATTGGATTGAACTAATTATCTCAATTAGCATAAACCGATTGGTTAAAATCAGTTTGATTGGATATTACGGTTCAATTGAATTGGACCGGTTATCGCAATTAGTTGAAACTGGTTAAAACAGTTTAAATTGGATGAATTGAATCAATTGGATTGAACCAGTTATCACAATTAGTAAAAACCAAATTGATCCATTAAGATCAGTTTGATCTGATAAGTCGGTTTAATTGGATTGGACCGGTTATCAAAACTGTTTCCGTTTTAGGTCTATGTCGACCGTCACACATGGGTTGTGTCGATCGACATTACCGGTTCAATGAACCGGGTTAATTGGATTAATCGGTTATTGAAGTCTGGTTAAGTTTGGTGGTGTCGATCGACAGACATGGCCTGCGTCGATCGACACAGTGATCGCAATTCTGGTTATTGAACCTTGAATTTGCAGAAACCAAACTAGACTTAAACCTTGATCAAAGCTTAGCTTCAATATGGTCAACTGTCAAGACTCATTTCATTGTGTGATGGTCTAGCCAAGAGCTTAGTGTCCACAATTACGTGAGTAAGGTAGGTAATTATGTTGATGGACTTGCAGTGCTTGACATCAACAATTACATGACCTAAGAGATTGATATGCTAACTTTTCAGAGTTTAGTTTCCTCAACTAAATATCAAGTAACCTTGATGTCTTGCCCAAATCTTGTCTACTATCAAGACTTGTGTCGTTTGTTGGATAGCCTTGGAGTCCTTGGTATCCACTACTACATGAGTAAGGCAGGCGATCATTGATAGACTTGCAGTGCGACTGTCAATGATCACAAGACTAAAGAGATTGGTTTACTTGACTGGGTCATCAGAAGTTCTGGGCCCAGAGACGTCAGAGTAGATGAGACATGGATTGTCTTATCTGCGACCAAAAGTTGTACTGGGTACAATTAGCAATGATTTGCTTACCTAGATAACTAAACTTTGGGTGATGACGAGTCGTCCACTCAGATTTTGGTGAAGTATGGGTCTTGGATCATTATATTCATTGAGGAAACATTGTTTGAATATAATGCGAGTTTTCTTATTAGATAAGATTTCTCATGATATACATAACTAAATATTTGTTTTTCTTGGATTTCAGCTTATGTCTATGACTGCTTTCTCGTTGCGATCCGTCCTTGAGAAGGACAGGTTAAATGGATCCAACTTCCTCGATTGGTATCGGAATTTGAGATTAATTCTCAAGCAGGAGAGCAAGGACTATGTCCTTGAGAAATCTCTTCCAGAAAGGCTTGGGACCAATCGCTCGAATGCAGTATATGATGCTTGGAATAAGCATTATATTGATGTGGTAGATGTGCGTGGTCTGATGTTGGCTACCATGAACTCAGACTTGAAAAGTCAATACAAGAACATGGAGTCGCCAATAGAGATGATCACCAGCCTGAAACTGAAGTTTCAGGATCTGGCACGAGTTGAGAGATTCCAGATGGTGAAGTCTCTCACTGGGTGCAAGCTACCATAGGATGCTCCAGTAAGTCCTCATGTCATTAAAATGATGGGTTACATTGATAACCTTGGGAAACTGGATTGTCCTGTCAGCTTGGAGTTGGCTACTGATATCATTCTGCAGTCACTGCCGTCAAGTTATGATAAGTTCATAAAGAACTATATCAAAAAGGGCTTGACGAAGACGTTGACTGAGCTGCATGGCATGCTCAAGACAGCAGAGCAAAACATCAAAAAGGGTAAAAGATTTGAGAAATCTTGTTTAAACAAGGGTGATGGCAAGGCCGTTCAGATTTGGAATCGGGATAAACCTGTGTCATCTTTTAAGCCCAAGTCAGGCCCATCTGATGTTGATAAATGCTGCTACTGTAAAGAGTTTGGGCATTGGAAGAGAAATTGCATTAAATTCTTGGAAGATTCACAAGAGATGGAGAAGATGTATGGTACTTCTTCTTCAGGTATTGTGTTATTGTTTCAAGTTCTACGTTAGTATTGGATACTAGTTGTGGTACTGATATTTTTGAAATATGCAGGACACAAGCGACAGTAGAACGTTGAAGAGAGGACAAGTGGAACTGCGTGTCTGGTATGAAGCAATGGTTGCTACATGAGCCGTAGAGATTCTCCACTTGTAGGAGCCTTTCATACTTGGTTTTAGAAATTAAGTAATTGCTACTATGTATCTGCCTTGTGCAGAGATGTCTTTCATATTCTTGTAAGAATTTGGATGTTTTTCATTTTGATAAAAGACAAGTTTTGTTCTTTAAATCTAAATGAAATATTCTATGGTAGCACCCCGTTTAGAATGGGTTTTATATCTTAAACCAATGTACGCTTGTACATATAACATAAATACCAAACGGTTTAAGTCTGATGATTTGAACTCGGTTTTTTTTTTTTCCTTAGCACAGTCGTTTTGACCACAAAGAGTGAAGCGAATTCAAGAGTTCCATAGCTTTGGGCTTTTGGGCTCATTTGATTATAAATCATTTGAGACATGAATTCTGCTTACTGGGCCAAATGACTAAGGCCTTTTAGCAGAGCTAAAAGAAAACGGGCCAGAGGCTTATTGGGCCTTACACATACTGATGTATGCGGACCGATGAGCATAAGTGCCAAAGGAAATCTTCTGTACTTCATTACCTTCATTGATGACTTCAGTAAGTATGTATGTGAATGAAGTATAGATTCGATTTGACAGAATTATTAAGATCCTCGATTAGATCGCGGAAGAAAATACTTGAGTCAAGAATTGGGTGATCATCTGAGAGAATGAATCGGATCTTATTAGATATGCTCCGATTAATGATGAGTCACAGGAATCTTCCATAATCATTTAAGAATACATTCTAAAATGTCTGTCTTTGCGCAGAAAAGGGTTTCAATCAGAATCAATTGAAAGACACCACATTGAATGTGGACTGAAAGTTTTTCAAGCATGTTGTTTCTGATCATTTGGGGATGAAAGCTAACAAGCTTGAACCCAAATCTGATAAGTTCTACCTCGCGGGTTGTCCTAGGGAAACCGAGGCTTACAACTTTTATAACCAATCCGAGAACAAAGTTTTGTTGTCCGGAACTGTGTCTTTTGAGAAAGATCATACTTTCCAAAAGGAAACAGTGGGAGTAAAAGTACACATCGAAGAAATTCGATAAACACAGGAGGCTGCTCAACTTGTTGAGGGAGAGCAGCGGTGAGATCTACAAAGTGCTGTAGGATCTACACCTGTGGAGCCTGAAATTCGCAGATCCGAAAAGATCGTTACTAACTCGAGAGTGATTTCTCGTAACCGATTGTCGTGATCTATTGATCATTGAAAAGTGACGAAAATGCAAAATTCAAAGAAGCGATGGTGAGCCCCAACTCCGAAAATTGGCTGGGTATGCATGTTGGCTTCACCGATCTATTTATAGATTGAAGCAAACATCTTGGAGTTGGAATCAACGTTCTGTAAATACAGTCAAAAGTTTTGACTTGATCAGAAAAAGAAATGAAACCATGTGTTTACAAGAGGACTAGTGGGAGCGTAGCTGCATTTCTCACACTGTATGTAGAAAACATACTTAATCTCATAAACGACGTTCCGACGCTAAAGTCTTGTCAAGATTTGGGTCGGAAGTCAAATTGAACGATGGACATGGGAGAAGGCCGTAAAGTTCTTGGAATAAGGATCCATTGGAATAGATCAGAAAGGCTAATTGGATCGTGTCAAAATCCTTATGTTGATAAGGTATTGGACAGTTCATATGTGCTTAATTCCAAGAATGGCTTCATACCAAAGGTCTTATGGCAATAATCTAAGCGAGATGAAGTGTCTTGGACACTGGCTGAGCTAGTAACAATATTAGCAAGATGAAGTGTTTTGAACACTGGCCGAGCTAGTATGTATGAGTGTGATTCCTTATGCTTTAGCAATAGAATCCATCATAAATGCCATATTTTGTGCTCGTCTAGATGCAGCTTACGCATAGAGCATGACGAAAAAATATCAATAAGTTCCGGTAATAGTCACTGAACAGTTACCAGAAATATCCCAAGTGTTTGAGGAACTCTAAGGATAGTTTCGTGGTGAACTGAGGAAGTGACGAACCAGTTGAAAGTAGTTAGACGGACAAAGACGATTCCCGGTTCCCACCTGGTTATGTCTCTTTGTCTGAATTGCGGTGCTGTCTGTTGGAAAGGCTCCAAGCAGTGGACCGTAGAATGGTGCTTTTATCTGAATGGCGGTGTGGTTTGTTGAAATTGTTTCAAGCAAAACACCGCAGAGTCTCCCACAACCTAAGCACAAGATTTATTCTCTTGCTGTAGGTATTAGATATCTGAAGAGATGATCTTGATTCTAGTGGGAGTTATTTAGTTATGTTATGATCTTTACATAGACATGCTATGGCAAAGTTTGTGTAAGTTAAAACTGACATCAGTATTATTTAATTATTGGATAATTAAGTAATGGTCCCAAAGTATTTTATGGTCATCATATAGGTCATCAAGTTGAGGACTTGATCATGAAACCCTATAAGTAAAAGATGACATAAATTACGATTGTCCCTAGTCAAGTTTGTTGAAGTGGGACACCAATAAACCGCGGGAGACTAGCATGTGAGGTGACTATTGGACTAAGTTTCATGGAGTCAACGATATCATTATCACAGTCAATCACATAGATATATGTTGGTGAACATATGATCGGACATGACCCGCTAATGAGAACTCCACAGGATAGTTATATCAGTGTCATGGGAGGTTCTCATTACAACTATAGAGTATAGTCCTTAGACCTGAGTTCATCATGCTTTCTAGCATATGAATTGGTGCGTTTTGACCTTGTCAAACGTCGTTCCATAACTGGCGGCTATAACGGCATTGCTTATGCGTATCATGAAGTATGTGTAGAAACAAGGATGGAACAAGATGGGATTTGTCCCTCCTGTATAACGGGAGATAAATATCTCAGGGCCCATCGAAGATTTGATACTGAGAAAATGCATGGCCATGCTCAAACGAGGTGATTGTCAGTCGTTTGTTATATCAGTATAGATCAGGAGTTCGATGAACATGATATTGGCTATAATAAGGATGACACAGTCTCTTGCCTTATGCCATATCGAGATATAGAGACGAAGGGATTATAGAAATAGGTGATTCCAGTACAAGTGGGAGATTATTGGGATTATGTCCTGAAATCACATTGTACTTACTCTAGAGATAGTTGTATTGTCGAGATCGGACAATTCATGTGATACTAGGTAGTCATAATGTTTTGCTAGAAACCGCTTATGACAAATGAGTTGTAACTCATTTCTGGTATCGTGTGAACCTACAGGGTCACACACCTAAGCAAGTTGGATACACTTGGTATGGGATTGATCATTGGCATATGATCCGATCAATGTGTATTGGATACACATTGATATCGTGTTTTAAGAGATGTGTCGATCGACACCAATAGGTGTGTCGGTCGACACGAGGGCGAAACCGAAACTGATGTTTCGGTTTACCTCGAGGTCAATATATAAACGAGTTTTATATTTCGACCTAGGTAAGCGTGTCGTCGCAGACAGTTTCTTCTTGACAGAAAAACTGATCCTCTTCCTCGAGAAAACACAGAAATCCCAAGAGATCCGATTTCCGGCACTAGCATCCCGGCGGATTCCAGCTTGTGTGCGTGTGGACTACGATAGAGGCGCAGCATTTGAGGCGCTCTAGATCTCGTTTACCTGCTTATCTTCCGCTGCCAATCTCCAGGTAATCACGAGGTCAGATCTATGATTCAATTAACTAGACCCTAGATCCTAGGCTTCGGAACCTGACAACAATTCTGAATCTGGTAGAATTGGCTCAAAGTTCCTTCATAGGCTACCTCTCCAACTCTTCCTAACACATGGTAAGGACAAATGTATTGTTACAGCTAACTTACAATTTTTTCCAAAATGGTCCTTTCCCTTTTGTGCTGCTACTTTAAGGTAAACGAGGTCTCTTACCTCGAACGCCACCTCCCTCCGACCTTGGTCCGCATACTTCTTCCGTCTATCTTGTGCTTTCTACATGTTAGTGCGTATGACTTGTAGCTTCTCCACTGTCTCTTCCACCACAGGTGGCTCAAATATTCGTCGTTCCCCGACTTCCGTCCAACATAAAGGTGTCCGACATGATTGTCCATACGTGGCTTCGTATGAAGACATGCTGATACTAGCATGGAAGCTGTTATTATATGAGAAGTCTACCAAAGGTAGGTAGTTTTCCCATACACTCATCCGGTCCATGATACATGCTCGAAGCATGTCTTCTATGGTTAAGATTGTTCTTTCTGTTTGGCCGCCCGTCTCTAGATGGAAGAACCTACTCATATTTAACTCTGTTCACATAGCTCCTTGTAGAGCTTTCCAGAACGCAGCCGTAAACCTCGGATCTCGGTCTGATATGATTGATGTGGATACTCCGTGCAGTTTTACGACTTCACTGATGTAGAGTTCTGCCAAGGTTTCCACTTTATCGCTATCCGAAACCGTAGAAGCCATGATACCTTTGTCAGTCGATCCGCAATTACCCAAATGGAGTTATTTGATCGTCCCCTTGCTATAGGCAACCTCGAGACAAAATCCATGGCCACTGAATCCCACTTCCACTCCGGTATGGGTAGGCTTTGTAACAGTCCACCTGGTACTTGGTGTTCAGACTTAACTTGCTGACATACTTGGGACTTAGTCACCCAATCCACTAGTGAGCTCTTGAGGCCTGGCCAATGGTAATATCGCAGAATGTCCCGATACATCTTAGTGCTCCCGGGGTGTATGTTCAGTACTGATTGATGTGCCATTTGTAAAATTTCCTTCCGCAATTACCCACTTCCTGGTTCTGATATCCTTCCCCTTAGTAGTAGTGTTCCATATTATGTTAGATGGAACTCACTCACACTCACCTCCTCAGGATTTTCTAATTTCTCAATGATCTTTTGGGTCTTCTCATCTCTTCTTTGTTCCTCTCGGATACCTTATATTAATCTTGCCTGGTTTACCGCATGAAGTCCCCGTGGCTCGTTTGTCTCTCCTTCCAATTCCGAAAAACTTACCATCTTCAGTTATTGGTCAAGAGCTTCTAGTTCTTTTTCTATATCCATAGCCGGTTTTCGTCTACTTAATGCATCCACAACCACATTTGCTTTTCCCGGGTGGTATTGAATCTTGACGTTGTAGTCGGTAATGAACTCCATCCATCTTCTCTATCGTAGGTTTATATCAGCCTGAGTAAAGAGTTACTTCAGGATTTTGTGGTCTGTGAACACTTGAACGCTTTCTCCATACATATAAGATCTCCAAATCTTATGAGCGAAAACTACGGCCACCATCTCTAGATCATGTGTTGGGTAGTTTTCCTCATGCTTCCTTAACTGTCGTGAAGCATAGGCAATTGTTCTCCCCTCTTTTATGAGTACGCATCCTAGTCCCACTTGGGAGGCATCCGTGTACACGTCATAAGGCTTACCGGGTTCAGGTAGCGTTAATACCGGGGTGAAGGTTAATACTTATTTGAGCCTTATAAATGCATCCTCTGTCTTCTCATCCCATACAAATGGAACTCCCATCCCCGTGAGTTTTGTCATGGGCTACGCGATCATCGAGAACCCTTTGACGAAATTTCGGTAGTACCCGGCCAACCCAAGGATACTTCTCACTTCTGTCGCGGTGGTCGGTTGTGGCCATTCCTATATGACCGCAATTTTCTTTGGATCTGCAGACACTCCCTGTCCCGATATTCGATGTCCTAGGAAACCTATTTCCCGTTTCCAGAACTGGCGTTTGCTAAACTTAGCATATAACCTCTTTTTTCTTAACCGCTCTAGTACTTTCTTCAAGTGCTCTGCGTGTTCTTCCTTGATATTCAGATATATCAGAATGTCGTCAATGCAAACGATCACGAAGTTATCCAGGTAATCGTGGAATACTTTGTTCATCAACCACATAAATACTTTTGGAGCGTTGGTTAATCCGAAAGGCATGACAACAAACTCATATTGTCTGTAACGAGTGTTGAATGCTGTTTTTACCACGTCCTTCTCTGCGATAGGTATTTGGTGATACCCTGACGCCAGATCTATCTTGGAGAACCAACTAGCTCCCTGATCTAACAAATCATCAATCCTAGGAAGGGGGTACCTATCCTTGATCGTGATATTTTTGATCCACAGTAATCAATGCATAGCCTCATGTTGCCGTTCTTCTTTTTGACAAACAATACTGGAGCTCCCCATGGTGAAGAGCTTGGACGAATAAAGCCTTTTCCCATCAGATATTCCAATTGCGTCTTTAATTTGGCCAACTCGGCTGGGGCCATCCGGTAGGGTGCCTTACCAATTGGGGCTGTTCATAGCTCCAAGTTAATGGTGAAGGGATTACTTTGGGGTAGAGGCAATTCCGTCAAAGCTTTAAAAACATCTCCAAATTCCTTAACGATAGAAATATCTTCGACCTTTAACTCCTTATCACCATCCTCCATTTGAACACTTATGGCCACTAAATTAGCTTCTCCACTTTCTAACCCTTTCTCACTTCGCAAAGCTGAAATCAATGTCGTTGTTGTTCTTGGCTTGATTCCATGAAACGTAACCGCTGATGGTTGGTCTTCCCCAAAGATGATCCTACCGCGACCACAATCAAGATGAACACTATATCTAGATAACCAATCCATCCCAAGGATTACGTTAAACCGCCAGATATAGATTACAATGAGTCCACTAGGAATACTCTTCTTTGGAACCCAAGGGGTACACCTATCAATTCACACGAGGCTGCCAAGGTTTGGTCTCCTAGAGTCAACACTAAAACCCTAACGTTTCTTACCCCATAACAACTTACAAACCTTGCCACCACCTCGGGAGTCACAATACTATGGGTTGCTCCCGAGTCGAATAAAACATATGTGGGAATACCACCAACACGTAATTTCCCTATCACGACGTATATTCATACAGAATATAATTTAATCACGCATGCACTCACATAAGCAAACATGACATACAAGAAGGTAAACGACCATACATACTTGCGATGGGAATCTTTCATGAGCATGATGGTTTCATACAATCTACCTTTAAGGAATAAACTCTTTCCGCAGTTGCTTGATTCTTGGCCAGGGGTCCTCTGGTGGTCTTAATTAGCTGCCTCCCTGAAGCCTTAGAGGCTCCTGCTACTTTGGTTAGACATGACGTCGCGTAGTGCCTTGGTTCTCCGCATACAAAGCAACGAACGCTTGCAGGTATTCCGGTTTGTCCACCCTTGGTAGGATAATATTTGGAAGTGTGTCCTTCCTTTCGAGACATGTAGGAGGTTGTGGATCCCTCAGACTGACTTGTTTGAGGTCGAAAATTCTTTCTGAAGTTTCTCTTTCCTTGGCCACCGTACCGATTTCTCCCAAACGTCCTTCCGCCTTGTCCATTATTTGTTCTTCCTCCTTTCTTGTTCAAGACTGCCTTCTCTTTCATCTAGCATTGCTCAATGTTCACGGACTTCTCTATCATATGATGTAGACCCGTGTAGGTTCCTGCGGCCATTCTACTTGCTATCTCCGGTTTTAGTCCACCCATAAACCTCCTCATCAAAGATCCATCGTCTCCACGACTAAAGTAGATGTATCGTTGGAGTCTTGTAAATTTAGCCTCATACTCTCTTATTGTTTTCTTCCTTTTTTTAGTTGTAGAAAATCATTCCCCAAACGTTCTCGGGCTTCCGGTGGTAAGTATTTTTGCATGAACTCCCGTTGAAAGGCCTCTCATGATTGCAACGGGTAGCGGGTGTTATTTTCCACCCTCATCCACCAACTGAGGGCTTCTCTCTCTAGAAATTACACTGCTACGTCTCGTTTCAAATTCTCCGGGAATCCCACAACCACAAAGTTACGTTCCATTGATTGTAACCATGCATATGCCTCATAAGGATTGGCACTTCCTCCGTATGGTTTGGTGCGCATTTTCTTCATGGTAGTTATGACTTTGAGAAAGTCAGGGGATGAATTCTCTATAGCACGGGATCCTCCGTTGGCTCCTTTCTCAATAACTTGTGAAAGTAGGTCGTACACCATCGAGAGACTTGAATCGGCTCTTGGCCGCTCTTGCTGCTCCGATGCTTTTACATGTTCATGGTTTGGCGGTAGAACTGGTTCCGCCTGGTGATAGTTGGGTTGTGCGGCTGCCCATTTTTCATGTGGTTTACTAAGGGGAATCTGAGTGTAGAAATTCAACGATGAAATGAGTTTCTGAAGTTTTCAAACTTCTACTAGTGATCTTGGTTTTCTGTTTGGGTGAGGGTAAGCAAAGGCTAAGTGTGGGGGAGTTGATATATCATAGTTTTTAGGGTTTTTGACCTTGATATTTTATTGTGTTTATTATCGAGTCTTTTATTGTGTTTTGGAGTCCTTCCAGGTGTTTTACAGGTTTAGGTACGTTGAGAGCATATTTGGACATTATGGCACATTCTGGAGCTATTTGGAGAGTTCGTGCGAGAAAGAAGAAATCATAGGCGATATCAGAACTCAGTGTCGATCGACTCAGCCTTTGCATCGGTCGACACAAACACGGATCATATGTTTCTCGCCGATTTAATGAAGACTTTGGATATTTACAGCCTGGCCCATAAGTTTCTCTTAATTACAAAGAACCCCAAAACGTGTTAAGACTATTTTATTAGAGTTTTTAAGTCATTGTTTAGGCTACGCTTTATTTTACATTCAGAGAGGTTGAGAGAGCTTTTAGAGGCTGATCTGAGACTCGACATAGAGAAGATTTCGAACCCCTGTTTCTTATTCTCTTTTATGATATTAAGTATTCTATTCATTATGATTTATGTTTCATTGATCATGTCTAAGTAGTTTACTTGTTAGGTTTAAGGATTCTCATTAGGGATTTCATGGAATATTAGGTTAATTGATCAACTGGGTTTCATAACTTCTAGTTCTTCATCTAGATTGATCTTAAAGCTTAATCTGAAATGGCCACTTAGATCATTGATGTTAGGTTGATTGGTGCCACGAAAGTTTATTAATCTGCTTGAAAAGAACCTAGATGAGCAATTTGTCTATTCGCAAAGAAATTTGGCTTAGGGAAATTTTGAACGAGTGAACCTGAGATTAATGCATGTTTAGAACTCTATAACTCGCTACGAAAGTTGGTTTGCTAGGTTGCTAGACATAGTTAAGATTCGCAACGAAAGGTTGTATATTATTCTTTTGTGATTCTAGTTCTAGAACCGTTCTTAATTTGATCCCGATTGATTGATTTGCCTATATTCCTGATTTCCTGAGAACTCCCTTGACCTGACGCTTTGCCTTATTGATTTACAAACCATATGCTTTACTTTATGCATTGTTTACTGCTTTCATTACTGCTCTGCTTAGCTTAATTTGACACTCTATATTCTATCGTAAGATTCTTGAGTCTCTGTGGATTTGACCACTATATACTACAATTAAATATCTGTGCACTTTCAGTGTAACTCTAGGGATTAAACTCTGAGTATATCAAGTTTTCGGCGCCGTTGCCGGGGACTCTTTTGAGTCTTCGATAGATTTGAGTTTAGAATTTAGATTAGGCTTTTCGTTTTTATTTTACTAATTATTTTTCTGTTTTGTCTCTGTTCTTGCGTTTCAGGTTCGAACGAAGAACACGTGCATCGATCATTGATCAACACAGTCCCGACTCAGCATAGATCGACGCTCTGCTAGCATCGGTCGACACACTTTTCGCAGATCAGATAGTTCATGCCTGATCGCACACTAAGGAGCAATCCGGAGAAAGAGCTCGTATTTCATCAAAATCAGGAGCTTGCAAGGCTAGAGAGAGAGAACAGAAAATCTAAGAAACCAGTAAAGATGGTGAATGTAAATGATGTGATTTTGATTCAGGATGAACATGGTGTTCTGAGGGATACAGAGAAAAACGCTTACAACAACCAGGGCCAGAGAGTTGATGCGGATGGAAATGTCATTGTCCAGCCAGTTGTTGAGGAACCTGTTGTGCCTGTGGGCGCAGGACAACAGGATGGAGGCGCAGGAGGTGCTAATGCACAACCTGATGCACCAATTGAGAGGACACTTGCTGATTACAATAGACGTGGCGTGTTCTATGCTAACAGGTCTGCGATTGTACCTCCTCCCATTCAGAGGAATGATTTTGAGCAGAAGAGTTCCTACTACACTCTTGTGTGACAGATCTCTTTCATGGATACCCACATGAGCATCCTATGGAACACATTGAGAAGTTTGAATCATTGGTCACAATAATGAAGTACAATGGAGTCTGCTATTAATTCTTAAACCGTAAGCTTTTCGAACACTCTCTTGGAGGAGAAGCTGCAAATTGGCTGAAGCAGATTCCACCTGGGACTCTGACTACTTGGGATGAAATTAATATGAAGTTCCTTAGACACTTATATGATGATTCTAGATCTGGTCAGCTCAGAGAGGAGCTTCTACGCTTCAAACAAGGTCCTACAGAGGCATTAAAGGCTGCATGGGTAAGGTTAAAGATGTCCCAGAGAGATTGTCCACATCATGGTTTCTCTGAAGTTCAGCTGTTGGGCATTGTCTTCAGAGGTGTTGATTTGTGGTATAATATGGCTTTGGATGCTGCTAGCAATGGAAACTTCAATGCCAAATATCCAGAGCAAGCTAAGGAGCTGGTTGAAAACTTGGTGCATAGCAATAGCACTAAAAATGTTGATTTGGAGAGGAATGGGATACCCCGATTTCGGAACTTGATAAAAATATTATTAAAAAAATAATGGTATTTTATTACTAATAATGAATTATCTTACTAATAAATTAATTAGAATTATTTTTGGAAATTCTTGTGAATTTCATTAATAACCGGTTTTTTTCCGAGAAACCGATAAAATGATCGAGTGAGTAGGAAAACCCTCTAAATTCCTCATAAAATTATGCAATTTTTACCACAGTTCTATTAAATTATGTAGAATCTATGGTTAAAAGGATTTATCAGGATTTGATCCCTAGATTAAGTTTCAATTTTTACACCATTAAGGGGGTAATTAATGGCTAAAAATTCAGAATAAAATAATAGGGGATTGGGCTTGGATCAGGGGTGATTAGGGCTGATAAATGAAGTTATTTTGGACCTAATTCAAGCCCAGTAGTGAGTTTGGGCCACTAAATCTTATAAGGAATAAGAAGGTACATTGTTTGTGTTTTTGGTGGATGATGAAATGCAGTGTTTTTGGCCTTATTTTGGTGGCATGTCGTGGAGGAAGATTAGGAGAGGAGGGGAGACAAATGGAGGGTGGAGATCATCTCCCTTTTGCTATATAAGGAGGCTTTCCCCCTCCCTTATTCTTCAAACCAAAAACTCACAAAGAGTAAAGAAGAGTAAGAGGATAGAAAGAAGAGAGAAAGAAGAGAGGAAGAAGGGAGGAAGAAGAAGAAGGAGAAGGAGGCGAGGAGAAGAAGGAGGAGCCGGGAGTAGAAGAAGAAGCCGGAGGAAGGAGAGAAGGAGGAGCCGGAGGAGAGGGAGAGAAAGATAGAGAGAGAGAGTAATTGTTGGGATGGTGACAGAGGAACGGGGAAATATTTCATAAGCGGAGATTTTTAACGTTCATCCCATGAACCGACCTTCTCTTCCATCGTAGGCGGCTTTTAATAAGGTCCATTCCGGAGGTTCGTGTAGTAAGTCTATCTAATACCGGGGTAAACCACGACAAAGTATTGGTGAGTTGGGATTAAATTTTTGACTAGTGTGTTACTCCGCAGGTTCCCGACACTAGGTTATGATCCGTTGGGATGACTATGACTAGTGTCGGTTTGATTATTAACTAGTTTTATTATATGATTATATATGGCTGCTTGTTTGGTTGATATTGAGGTTATGGATATTGTTGTTATGATATAGCATGATTCTGATTAATAACCAAGTAATGAACGACTGATAAAAACATGGAAGCTATTAAGTAATGCGATAATAATATGACGACTGGTTCATGAGTAATTGATTGATAAAGATTTTGTGTGAATGATTGTTGTGATTTGGTATGTTTAATGGTTTGCTTGATGTGTTAGTGACATGGTGTTATAATAGGCATATAGACATCCCTACCCAATGGATCCTCGGGAGCGTACCGGTCGGTTCACGTACTCTCGGGTCGTGTTTCTGACAGGTGTTAACCTACTGAGTGATGCCGGTAGGTGTGTGGTCCAAAGAATACGGGGTCGCGTCCTAGGACCAGACTGCATGGAAGCTTTGGCTATCTAAGGGTAGCCCGAGTCACCGCGTATCGATGGACGGAGAACGGTGTCTTACTTGTAGTACTCCATGTATATGAGTAAGAGTCAAGGGATTACTACCGTAGGCCTATATAGTGACGGGATAAGTATTCCGAGGGAAGGACGATATTACCGGGGCCCGTACCATGCATATAGTTTACTTGTTATAGTGCTTTGGCTATTTATTGATTGTGTAACTTTCTGTCATTTCTTGTGTTTAGGGTTGATAGGGTCTAAGTTTTAATCCTTTTCTACTGCAAGTGCACAGTTAATGCAATTATAGTATGAAAGGTATCGAATCCCACAGAGAGTCTCGGTCACACGATAGATTATTGAACGGTCAAGTTAAACTAGGAGAAAGTAATGAGAAATTAAAAAGCAAGAAAAAAGTAAATCAAATAGCAGGAGTTGTTTGTAAGCAATCAACTAAAAGCGCTAAGTCTAAGGAGTTATCAGGAAAGCAGACAAGCAGATCAGATAATCAGTCATGATCAAATTAAGTTCGGTTCTAGAACTCAAACACGGATATAGAACTAACCAACTTTCGTTGCGAGAATTCTCTAAGTCTAATAGCAGAAACCCAAATTTCTTTGCAATTCCTAACAGATTAAACTAGCCTTAAGTGCAGGTTCGATATGTTCACAATTCAATTAAACCAAATTTCTTTGCGAGTAATTCAATTGCTCAACCTAAATAGTTCAGATTCTAAATCACACTTCCGTGTCAATTTAACAACCTAGAGTCTATATTCTAAGTGATCAGGTTAGAAACTAGTATTAAGCACAATTAAGGTTGAAGAACAACTTAGTTGTGAATCCTAACTGATTAATTATATCTAGAAAGTCATAAAAACCTTTATGAGAATCCCTAAACCTAACTAGTAAACTACTCAGTCATGACAACCATAACAAAAGACATGATAAATAGAATACTGAATATCATAAAACAGAATAAGAAACGGGGGTTCGAAATCTTCTCTCTGTCGAGTATCTGATCGGCCCATAAAACTCTCTGAATGTAAAAATAAAGCGTAGCCTAAACAATGGCTTAAAAACCCTAATATAATGATGTAATCACGGCTGGAGCTTCTTTGTAATAACAAAATTCTGGGCCAACTTGAAATTTCCACAAGTCTTCATTAAAGCGCCAAAAATTGTCTTCTTTGCATCGATCGACACAAGTATCAAATATTGACAGTGAACTCATCTCTCGGGCAAATGCTCCAAAATGCTCCAAACGTGTCTAGACCTGAAAACACACATAAAAGGACTCTAATAGACTTGATAAGAAGACATATACCATGGTTAAAAGCCCTAAAATCCATGGTATATCAACTCCCCCACACTTAGCCTTTGCTTGCCCTCAAGCAAAACAGAGAACTAAAATGTAGTGAAGAGGTTTGAAAACTTTCAGAAACTCTTTTCATCTTAGAAGCAACAACACTCAGATTCCCCTTAGTAAGCCACATGAAAGATTCACCTGCAAGACATCAAGACCAACATATACTTCCCCCACACTTAGCAGCTGTCCCGAGTAAACTCCACAATCACATTCAAGCATTCAAATTCACCCTACTGACTTCTATAAGTATTTAAGTGTGGTCTCACCTAAGGATTATCGATCAAAGGGTACATGGATTCTTACTCTGTTAGCTCTAGACCACCATACTATCTTTTTCTGGTTCCTTTCTTCTCTTTTCCCTTCATTAGCAACTGATTTTTCCCCATTGGGTATCATTTTATTTTTTTATTCAGTGCTCTTCCCGTTATGGGGTGTACTTTGTACACATTCCATGAATGCACATGAGGTAATAGGGGTCTCTACCACTCCCGTGACCACTTCAGAGCTACTAGCTCATCCTCAGTTTATTATTCTCTTTTTTTTTTTTTTACTTTAAGAGAAGGGGAGAAGGAAACCTTACTTGGACAGGTTTAAAAGCTGTGTCAGAACTAACAGAGGAATCCGACTCAAGGCATACCAAGCCCTTAGGTGAGAAAATTAAGTCAAAATTAATGGTGAAGTCAGTAAAGGATCCTCTGATACCTGAAGTGATGTGGGTGTTCTCAGTAGGCTGATCTGTGTTGGGTTTTCTAATAGTCATAGATTGATCCTGCAACTTCATCCCAATGGTTACTTAAGTTCCTGCAAGTGTTGTTAACTTCTCAAAAATTCACTGTTTCCTACTTAGACTATTTTGACTCGATAAACCATATTTTTGAAAATAGGACTGACTCTAAGAAAACAGAAAGACAAAAGTCAGTACCACATCCCCCACACTTGAAACACACTGTCCCCAGTAGTGTCAAGTTAAGGATTGGTAAAAGAAGAAATCGGAATGAAAACAAACCGGAAAAGGGTCAGAACACTTACCTGTCGTCGGCCTGTGTCGATCGATGCCGCTAGGGTGTCGATTGATGCAAGGCGATTATGCCCACAGTTAAGTAGATAACTGGTGTCTGAACCGCAATTGAATCGGCAAACCGTAAATCGCAACTGCATCGACCGATGCACTAAGTGTGTCGATCGATGCAGTGCGATTCTACCTGTTTCTCTCGGCTTTTAACACACGAAAGCAGAAAATCAAAAACACCAAATCAAAGTCAAAAAAAGAAAACAAAAACGAACTTAACAGTGGGTTGCCTCCCACTCAGCGCTTGTTTAAAGTCAGTAGGTTAACTATGGAAAGGAGATCAGACTTATGGAGGATTCAACAGAGAATTGGAATGTCTCTGTGAATATCTCTTCATCCAAGGTGGCGTATAAGCATTCGGATCATGATATCGCCCAAGGAAAAAGGGAATAGAACCAGGGTGGGAGCGAAGCTTGGGTGGGATTCTGCGTTTTCCTGCAGTCACAGCTGATGGATTAGGAGACTTAAGTTTAGGATTTTTATACATGTGCTTTGGTGGACTAAAGAGATCAGGAGCTTTCTGCTTAAGAGCAGTTGCTGACTCTAAAGATGTTAGAGCACGTTCAAAATGAACTGCCATCTTCCTTTCTCCAATAGGAACCTCTGGTTCCACCTCAACACTGAAGCTCTGTCCATCAATGGTGGGTTTCTGCAATCTGTCCATCTTAAACTCCAATGGCTCGTCTTCCAGGTGGAGAGCAATCAAACTCTATCTCACATCAATTACAACTCCAGAAGTAGCTAAGAATGATCTTCCAAGCAGAATAGGATCATCTGGCTCAATCTCATACTTCAGCACCACAAAGTCAGTTGGAATAAAGTAATTTCCAACTCTAAGAGGGATGTTCTCAAGAACTCCTTAAGGATATCTCTTTGATCGATCGGCTAGGATAAGAGTGATCCAAGTAGGCTGGAGACCCACCAGTCCTAATCTCGCAGCCACAGAGTATGGCATGAGATTCACCTTTGAGCCAAGATCACACATTGATCTCTTGAATTTACCTATGTAGATAGAGCAATCTAACATAAAACCCCCTTGATCCTCAAGTTTCTCAGGAATCCTACCATGAAGAACATCATCGCACACTTCAGAGACCATCAAGACACCTTCTTCTTCAGTCATGTCACTTGAAATTATGTCTGTAACACATCTCCGCACCATAGGAATGTTCTTAACAGCATCAATCAATTGGGTTTTGAGTTAGCCTTTCTCTCATTATCTCCATGCACTTTTTTAACTGAATTTCTTGCTTGGACTTCCTAGGGAAAGGAATCTTTGGTTTGTAAACTCTTTCTTCAGCTGCACTCGGCTTTTCTGGAGAGATTGGCTGCTCACGCCCATGGTGTCGATCGATACTAAAGTGGTGTCGATCGATGCTGACACTCGAAAGTTGTGTCGATCGTTGCCAATCTGTGTCGATCGACACAGTATCTTCATCTCGAGAAGGTCTCGGATTTTTCAGCTCCAAAGCCTTAGTATCATGATTATGCTCAGCTCCGTCTTCTGCCAAAGCTGCCTCAACATGTTCTATCTGTATACTGGCTTCCACTTGCGTTATCCTAGCATCCAGATTATCAACTCTGCATGTCAAAGTCTCCAATTTTCCACTCAGATCTTGATACATGAAATCCATCTTTCCATTCAGATCTTGTGTCATCTTATTCTGTCCCAGAAGTAGCTGCTCAAGCATGGACTCCATCCTTGTCTGCTCATTGGTGGGAGGAGATTGGTGAGATGAATAGCCATAATAATTTGATCTCGGAGCTTGTCTCTGTTGATTCCTATATGTTTGTGTATGGTAATCATATCCATCTATATAATTCACCTCTGCAGACCATTTAGCCACCGCATCAGATCGGATTTGCCTCTTCCTAACTAGGATGCTGTGGACAGAATCCACCTTGTCCCTTATATTAGCTATCATCTCTGCCACTAGATCTCTGCCTCTCCCTGTCAGCATTCTTGACACTATTTCTAGTTATCAAGTTCTCAATAAGCTCTTTAGCTTCCTCTGGAGTCTTGGTATAGAAGTTCCCATCACTTGCTGCGTCCATAGCTTTCTGATACCAAAAGTCCAAACCTCTGAAAAGTACGCTCAGCAGCTGAACCTCAGAGAAGCCATGATGTGGACAATCTCTCTGGTACATCTTGAAACGCCCCCAAGCTGCTTTCGGGGCCTCTTTAGGTCCCTGCTCGAATGTCAAGAGGTCATGTCTAAGCTGTTCGGATCTAGCATCGTCATAAAAGTGTCTAAGGAATTCCTTCTTGACATCATGGGGGTAGCTGTTTCAACCAGTAAGCTGCTTCTCCTTTAAGAGAAAATGGTAAGAGCTTACAGAAAAGATAATCAGAAGAAACTCCCTCAGCTTTGATACTGCTAGCCAATTCCTCAAATGTGTCTAGGTGATCCATAGGATGCTCGCTAGAAAGACCATGTAATTGATGTTGCCCAACCAATGTGTAGTATTCTGGTTTCAGCCTGAACTCAGCTCTGGTGAACGGAGGTGGTCGAATCGCAGACCGATTAGCATAAAACATATCTGGTCTGTTATAGTCAGCAAGTGTCTTCTTCTGACCATCCTATGGTTGTGTAGGTTCCGCGCCCAGGGCAACCTCTGGTATGATGGGGTTTCCTTCCCCATCCAGTTTCTGACCCTTCGCGTTGCGTATATGACCCTCTTGGTCTCGTAAAATGCCGTCCTCAGCGTGAATCAGAATCATAGTGTGATACCCTGTATCCAAAATTATGGTCAATGGGCAGAAGAAAAGTCAACAGGGGCAAAATTGTAATTTTGCCAAAACCCAGGGGCAAAATGGTAATTTTGCCAAAGTTCGAGACGGAAGACGTGACGGGCCAAATGTTCTCTTATGAAATCATAAATAACATTTACAAGATCAGAATTCGAAGAAACGGAGCATAAACGCATTTTTCGGAGTATCGGTCGGAAAACCGACTAAACCGAGGAAATTTCGGAAAATCATAACGGGAGTTAGGAAACTCCAAATGGGATGATTCAAATTGCTAAATCCATCTAAAAGCGAGGAGAACCAGTTTATTGAAGTTTGGGGATTTATGGGAATCGTTTGGTATTTACTAAAATAATTATCGGGAAAACGAGCAAACCGAGCAAAAGTGATTAAGGGGATTAAAGGGAAAAATTAAGGGACTAAGAAGTGGATTACCTGGCTCAGATGCATCCCAGAATGACAAGTGTTTACTCCCTGGAGGCGCCACCTATCCCTTGTGCATGCTTGCATGAAAAGGGATTCATGCACCAAAAGAGTACAATGTTCAAATCAACTTTTGGGAAGGAATCTCTCTCTCTCTCTACTATCTCTCCCTCTGCCGAGCTCCTCTCTCTCTCAGATTCATCAGAATCAATTAACTTCTCCAGAGATTCATCAAAACCTCATGCATCTTCAAAGATCTTCATCAAAGAGCTATGGTGTTCTTCATGCCTTCTTCCACAAGAAAGTGCATAACTTTCTCATCTTGAACTCAAATCCTCTGCTTCCAAGTCCAGTAGCTTCATCTCATTCTCCTCTACATTCTCCAGCCACCACCGTCACCGCCGTCGCCAGAGCTCACCGGAATCCGGCCAAGAAGCAGCCGCGGTTAGGGTTTCTAGGGTTAACTCTCTCTTTTCAACATATTTCAAGGATTCAAGGCTATGGATGGGAAGATCTAGTCAAGAGAAGCAGATTGGTGGGTGGAAGAGCTTCTGATTCACCGGAGAAAGCCACCGCCGCCGCGGTCAACGTTGGAGCCGCCGCGGTCAACGCCGGAGCCGCCGCGGTCAACGCCGGAGGAGTCGCCGGAAAACCTCCTTTCGCCGTCAAATCTTCAAGCGGTTCTTCAGGGGTGAAATGGGGATGCATTGGAGTTGGTTTGGTCTTGATTCAGTGGGAGAATCGGTTTAGTCAAACCGGTTAAGCCTCGGTCAACGCTGGTCAACGGTTTCACCTAACCGGTTTAACTAAACCGGTTGAGTTGGAGTTGGTTCGGTTTGATTTGGTGGTTCAGCGGGTCAAAGGGGTCAACCGGAGTGGTCAACGGTCAACCAGAGTCAAAGTTAACCGACGGTCAACGGCCGGTCAACGCCGTTGTCAACACCGGTCAACGCGTTGACTCCGGCCGGTTTTTGGGTTGCGGTTCATCTACGGGTGTTTGGGAAATCTCGGAGTTCGTGTTCGGGTATTTAGAAGAAGTTCGGGTTTAGTCGGGGTCTCGGGAATCCGTATCCGCATCCGGTCCGCCGTTCCGCGAAATCACTGTGAGTCGGCTCAAACACCGTAGTTCATTTAGAACGAAATGGGAAACCGTAGTGATAGGATTCCATACCCGAATTGATTGGAATTGAATTGAGAATTGGATTGGTTGATTGAATTAACGTTAAACCGGCTAGGGTTAAAGAAGCATGTTAGGCTTAAACCTGATTGTGTGCCGTTAGGTTGTTAGAACATTGTGTGATGCATTCATATAGTCCTGGCATGAGTAGGACTGTATATGCATATATATGTAAGTAAAGAACGGTATTAAATGAATCTATATACGGGAATTAAGACGAGTTAAAATATGGATTTAACCTTGAACGAACGTATAGAATATGGAACGGTGTCGGGGTTTTCCCGAGATTAAATGAATTAAGTTAATGAAACATGAGACGTCGGGGAGTCTAGTAAGCCACTACCTCTAACCGAAGGATCGGGAATGGTTAAAAGTTGCTTATGAGGATTAAGATTGAGAAGTGTGTGATTTGTGAACGGTCTACGGGTTAGCAAGCGGCTAATCCAAAGTAGCGGGCGTGAATTTGTTAAAAGATGTTAGAAACCCTAATAGGCCTGGCTGTGTGTTGAGTGTGTGTTGATTGCGTGTTTGTATTGTATTGTTGTGTGGTTGTTGTTGAGATTTCTATGCAGGCCTTTAGATCGTCTCGGTGTTGGGCCGGGCGATCCGTCTGGATACTTAATCTAGTCACGGGACCGGTTAAGTCGTAACCGCTGACTCGGTACGGTGCGGAGTCAGGGGGGCGGTGTTGGTGTGTGTGAGTAGACTTGCGGGATGCAGGATTGGGTTTCTTGTTGCTGTTGATTGAGATTGATTGTTAGAGTCCGAGCGAGTCTGCGTGTTTACATTTCTGTACTAGGACTCTAAGGTGCGTTAGATCTCGCAAGTCTAGGTGTTGATTACGTTCTGGTACTTCCGACCCGATTGGATCCTCGGGCAGTTACCTAACCGGACCGTGGTGATTCTGGTTATGTGTTAACCTATGGAGTGACGTCTGTAGGTGTGTGGTCCGGAGAACACGGGGTCGCGTCCTAGGGCCGGACTGCCTGGAAACTTGGGTTATCTAGGGGTAGCCTGAGTCACCGCGTATCGATGGACATAAAATAGTGTCCTAGTCGTTGGACAGCTAGAAGTCGTGGGTAAGTTACCATATCGGTAACGGTGGAAACCCGTAGAAGTTACCAAGATCGTAGGGGCCCAGCGTGGAGTATTGGTGTAGGTTGGTGTTGCGCGGTAGATAGATCAAGTCTCAATCGAGGACATGTGCCGCAGTGCTTCCGATTTCCTCTAATCGCCTTCTCTTTCTTTTGGCAATTGATTGTGTGTGGGCTCGACGCGACGTGGTAGTGCGTGATCGGCTATTTGTTATGATTGATTGTTATTTTGGGGTTTTCGGGCGGGAATCTATAGAGAATAGATAGATTAGAAGCTTTAGTGGGGAACCGATTCACTGGGTGATCTTAGATCGCTCATTAGACTCTTTTTTGTGTTTTCAGGTGTTGCAGCGACGGACGCGGGAGGTCCTCGGTGTAGTTTCGGGATTGCTTGTGGCGGGGTTTTGATTCGATGATTTCGGGGTTTTTCTTTCGGTTTGTCTTGTCACCAATTCGTATTGAGCTTTGTTTGTTGATTCGTCGATTGGTGAAATTGTTTGTGAAAATGATGGTTAAACGTTGTACTGAACGTTTGATTTACTCAGAAATGAATATGCTTTTCTGATATTGTGTTTCGTCCGAACCGACACAACTCGCAGAAGTAGTGCAAGGTGATTGACTTGTACTATGGAAGTGAGGATAGCGGGGTCAAGGATGGGTTAGTGCGAGCCTTTGTCTCAACCCGATCCGTCTCTGGCTTCGTCCTGTGACGAACTTTTCCTGTCCGACTTACTCGGGTTCGATCGGTCATGTTCTTGTTTGATTGTTGGCCGGTCGACGGTCAGCGGAGGATGGGAAAGGGGCGTTACAGAAAGGTGGTATCAGAGCATGGTTCTGCATGGGTTTCGAAGTTGTTCATTTCTGAGTGTTTTCCGTGGTTTTATCGAGTCAAAATTGTGTCTTACCCAAGCATCAATTAGGAAACCGAGCCGCGTCCGTAATTCTGGGGTTGGGATGGGGTAGAAAATTTGTATTATGTGAACTAATTTTAGTTGTGGTTTTTGATTGCAGATAGCAGCAGAGTGTCCCTGGACGGAGTGTGTGTGGGTGTGTGCATTGAGTGTGAGAGATAGTAGCGAGCAGTATGGGTGAGCGTCGGATGACACGGGCAGAGTACCAGGCTTTGGTAGACCAGCATCAGGCAGGTCTGAGGATAGCACCGCAGGGTCAGTCGCAGGGTTCTCGGGTATCAGATCGACCGCCAGTTGTTCCCCGAGTGCATCAGGGAGCGAGAGCAGCCGCTGCGGATTGGAGGCCATTACCGGACCCGTTACCACCTTCTCTACAGGACGATGCAGGTACCACAGACCCGACCGCAGGAGTGATGGGATATTTGGGATTCACAGACTATGGGTTGCCGCCGTTTCCACCTCAGCTTGAGGCACCTACAGTACCATCGGGGATGCAGCTTGAGGCACATGATGTGCCACAACCCTTCAGTTTGCATGAGTCGGACTTCATTCCACTTGGTGGAGGGGAATTTCAGTTGGATCCGTTACACCCAGTTTTCGGCATGGACATGGAGCCGTTGGATCCGGAGCAGCATGCACAGTGTGCTCAGCAGATGGACGAGCAGATGGCGATGCTAGAGGACGTTTTGGAGCAGCATGTTGGGACGCATCATCAGCCAGGATCGCCGCAGAGGTCAGGAGCTCCATCACCCGGTTCCACTGAGCCACACTCAGCAATGGAGTCAGCCACAGAAGTTGAGCCGATGTCGACGGTAGGGTCGGACTCGCAGTTTGAGTCAGTTACATCACCAGAGGCACCGCCGACTGAGCCGGTTGCACCGTCGGAGATTCCACTAGCCGACACGCCAGATTCAGTGCCGTCTATGCAAGTGTACCGGACGTGTAGCGCCTTCGGAGTTCAGGGCTTTCATTTGTATTGGTGTCCACGACCAGTGGATCCGCGCTACCGTGAGATGTATCAGCCAGTGCCGGCCCCGTATTATTGTCAGGTGTGCGGGATGGACAGCCATCTTGCACCTATTTGCCCGATCGCAGGGCCCGAACCTCGTATGTCGGATGCAGAGCCGCATCGTGCCCCGTTACCTGAGGAGTATCGACCTGGTCCGAGTCGTCGAGACGGTGGGCTTATTCGGCAGTCAGTTATCCAGAAGCCAGCAGCGTAGTCACCTGTAGCGCAGCCACCATTGGAGCAGCCACCGAGACCATCGAGGAGTTGTAGGAGGTGTGGAGACGAGGGACACAGAGCATCCGCTTGTTCCCGTCGATCAAGTTATCGTCGGTCCCGCTCAGCGCCAGTTGTCTGTCAGATTTGTGGAGGTCAGGGACATCGAGCAGCCGAGTGTTTTCAGGAGCCTTCTTCGGGGTCTGTTTCTTCCTGTCAGCTGTGTGGAGCGACAGATCATCAGGCAGCAGCTTGTTACCGTGGGCCACGCCCAGTGCCCGTTCCGGTTTGTCAGATTTGTGGTCGCGGAGGTAATGTAGCGCAGTTGTGTCCGATGGCAGAGCCGCAGCAGGTCGGACCGCCGACTAGAGATGCGCACCCACCACACCCTCCCGGCGCACCTGCCAGTGGGTACCAGCGCGAGCCGCGATGCCGGTTGTGTATGGCATTCCGGTCGTGTTTGGGATGTTAGGGTTAGAATAGTTAGGCCAGGTAAGTTGGGCACTAACTATGTTGTTGTTGTGTGTATCTAGATCGGCGATTCTCGCATGTGGTTTCAGACATCTCCGGGTTATGACGATGCAGTTTGGGGGTTAGGGTATGGATGACAGACGTCTCGTGGTTGTATATCTGTTTTACTTATGTATTTAAAAACCTCGAAACATGTGTGTGTTGTTGTTCTTATGTATGTATGTGATGCAGAATTATTCTACTTATCGTTATGGCTTACGTAGTAATTGTTTGCATGCGTGTGATGGTTTTGGATGCAAACGAATTATCATGTGAAGTCTGATGATGTGCGGAACTGACGACCGTTCATCATAACCTAAACCCAGACTGACGACATATTCGGAGCGATCTAGTGATTGCTTGGCTGTGTGTGGTAATTGGTTGCTTTTATTTGATTGCTTGCGTGTTTTATTTAATGCTTGAGTGGTGCATTGGTTAATTAGAGTTGCGTTTTGATTGTGGTGTAGCACTGTGAAAGTGCTAGTGTGTATAACATGCTTAGCATGTGCTGAGTGTGGATGGTGGTGGTAAGTTAATCGGTTGAGTAGTTTTAAATTTTTATTGCGATCGTTAGTTGTTAGAATTAAAGCGTTAGAACCTTTTTGTTTAAGGTGTTGAGCTAACTCGAGTATGGTTGTAATCAACTGTCGATTCGCGAGAAAGCGGAATTATAGAATATCGTTACTTAATCATGAGTGACCAATGGGTACATGATTAACTAACTATATTTCTATGAGGAAGTGATATCGAGGAATGGATTGGTTTGAATTTCACCACTCCAGTGAAAGTTGTTGTGTTGGGTGTAGGACGGAATGGACGATGCGATATGAATACGAGACCGAACCCAAACCCGAAAGCGAGATGGAATGGCAAGACGTCATGAAACAAGGAGACCGGACTGTAAAGCAGTCAGTATGGATTGTCAGTGGGAACGTGTCAGTGCAGAGCATCAGATAGATCGAAGCGGTTGGGATGATGAGTTAGCAAGGAGATTTGGCGCAAGAGATCAATGTTGTTAGTAATAGCAGTCAGACGGGAGCCAATGATCAGATTTCTGAAGAGTGTCTCAGGAAAGAAGAAGGAAAGTCACAGTTGGAAAACAGCGGGTGGGTCGAAGCGAAGTGGGGAAGTCGAAAGTTAAGATCAGTGTGAAGATCAGTTAGTTGGAAAGTTTGGGAAGAACGTAGGAAGGCAAGAAGTCAGGGTTATACAACAGTGAACGAGTAAGGAAGTGTTGGAATGGAGTAGCGGAGCAACTTGCAGGGTTTGGTTCCGATTCAAAGTCTGGTAGTGAAGGAGAATTCGGGGACCGAATTCCTGTAAGTGGGGAAGAATGTGATACCCCGTATCCAAAATTATGGTCAATGGGCAGAAGAAAAGTCAACAGGGGCAAAATTGTAATTTTGCCAAAACCCAGGGGCAAAATGGTAATTTTGCCAAAGTTTGAGACGGAAGACGTGACGGGCCAAATGTTCTCTTATGAAATCATAAAGAACATTTACAAGATCAGAATTCGAAGAAACGGAGTAGAAACGCATTTTTCGGAGTATCGGTCGGAAAACCGACTAAACCGAGGAAACTTCAGAAAATCATAACGGGAGCTAGGAAACTCCAAATGGGATGATTCAAATGAAGGATTATCAGTGTTTCCAAGGTTCAATTTCCAAATTGCAACCTAACACAAATCCTTAAACAGATCTAGGTTCTTGGCAAAACGAATCATAAAACAAACCTGATCTTTACCTTTGCAGCGGAAATTGGTGGTAATGGTAAGATCAGATTAGAGCTGATAAGACTCGGCTCCTCCTCAGGTATCCACACGCTTACAAGCACGGATGGCTGCTAGACCGGATGGATGATCAAAAGAGAGAGAGAGATTGGAGAGAGAGAGGGAGGCCACGCTATGGCTCATCCAACGCCAAAAACATATGACCTACCTAATGTTGAAATCTCTCCTTTTTATTAATCACTAATGGGCCCAAGTTTAATTAATTAAACTAATGGTCCATTAGACTTCTGGGCCCAAGACACAAATCAGACAAAAGCCCATTTGTTGTCTGCCCAACTCTCTATACAAATACAGTAAATGCCTTAGCATCTTACCGTATTAATTCCATCTTAACTTTCCCGTTAGCTATGGTGTGTGACCCTTTGGGATCATACAATACTGGTAATAAGTCCTAAACTTATAGATCAAGAGCGGACTCTAGCAAGCCATCATGATCACCCAGTATTTATGACTTATGTCTGATCTCGACACTTATCATACTTTCTAGAGATAGTACGGTAGATTTCAGGACATTCCCAACAATCTCCCACTTGTACTGGAATCCTACATTCCCTAATCCTTTTGTCTTAATATCTCGATCTGGCATAAGGCAAGATGCGTGTCATCCTTATATAGCCAGACCATGTTTATCGGACCAGATTTGATACTGACAATGCAAACGACTTGGGCAAGTCCGTTTGGGAATGGCCATTCTCTTACCAGCTATCAAATCTCCGATTGGCCTAGAGATATTACCTCCGTTAAACGGCAGGGACAAATCCCATCTTGTTCCATCACTATGAACTACACACTTCATAACACACCCAACCAAGGTCCGTATAGCTCCCAGTTACGAAACAGCGTTAGACAATGATCAAAGCGCATTACTCCATGTGCAGCCACATGCATGCGAACTCAGGTCTAAGGACTATACTCTATAGTCGTATATGAGAACTTCTTATGACACAGATATTAATATCTTGCAGAGTTTCTCATCAGCGGGCCATGTCCGGTCATATGCTCCCCTACATATACCTATGTGTCGACTTTGATGCCGCGCATCTATGACCCCTCGAAACCTGGTCATAAGTCTCAACACAATCTAGTCTCAACAGGTTGTTGTTGTTCCAATTTCAACAACCTTCGACTATGGACACTATGATTTATGTCACTTCGTTAAATATGGGGTTTCAGGATCAAGTCTACTCATGTACTTCGATGGCCCATATATATAGTGACATGAATCATTTTGGAACGATTATTTATATCACAGTTAAAATAATCCAGAAATCATTAGATTTCATAAACATAAAATATTATGTTTACATGAACCTTTCAAAACAACTAAGTAAAGCCCTTTACAAACTCCCACTGAAATTAAGACTACATCTTAATTTCACTCATCCTACAGCTACAGTCCGCGACTCGTGCTTAGGCATAAGGAGTGGCTTCGTTAATAGATTAGCAACGTTCTCATTCGATGAAACTTGCTTATCTACTTAACACCTCTGTCATTTATCTCATGGAATAGGTTATACCTACCCTCAAGGTGTTTGGACCTCTGATGTGCAGCTAGTCTCATCTACGCTGGGAATCACATCAAGTTCAGTGATGAACTTTTCTATCCAAACAACCTCTTTCGCCGCTTCTCAAGCTGCGAAATGTTCAGCTTAAGTCATGGAGTCAGCTACAGTGCCTTGCACCGCCAGATAGACACAAGATATAGCCGGACTGTGACCGGGAATTATCTTTGTCTACTGGAAACTTGCCTTTCAGACTCTATCGACTTGTAGCACCTCACTTTCTCCGTAAATCAAGAACTTATCCTAAGTATTCCTCAAATACTTCAGAATGTTCTTTACGGCAATCCAGTGATTCTTTTCTGGATTTGACTGGTCTTTACTTGTCTTGCTTAACATTAAAGCAACATCAAAACAAGTACGTGTCATGGCATACATGATAGATCCAATTGCCGTCGCATATGGAATCCTATCCATGCATTCAAGCTCAGCAGTTATCGCAGGACGCTGTATCTTGCTTAATGAATCGCCATGTGACATTTGCATAAAACCCTTCTTGGATTGCTGATTACATATAGGACTTTGTCAATTTAAAATCCTGACTTTGTCCTACCAGCTCTTTTGGATCTCTATCTTTAGATCCAAAATCCAAGAACTACGTGGCTTTACCCATGTCATTCATAAAACCAACTCCCAAACCAGTCCTTTACGGACTGCAGCATTGGGACGTTATTTCCGAGAATCAGTATGTCATTGACATACACTATGAGAAATGCGATATTGCTCCCACTTATCTTTTAGTAAACGCACAGTTCTACTTCGTTCCTGTTCAAGTCAAAACCTTGACTACTCTAACAGAACAAAGATTCCAACTCCGATGTGTTTGCTTCCATCCATGAATGGATCAATGAAGCTAACTTACGTACAGTATAACTTTTCGGAGTCTGGGCTCACTTTCGCTTCTTTGAATTTCGCAGATTCGTCGCTTTCAATGATCATCAGATCATGCGAACTTTCAATGACCATCAGGTTCAACTAATGACGAGAAATCACTCTCGGATTAGTGACTGATTCATTCATATCTGCGAACTTCAGGCTCTACAGGTGTAGATTCTACAGAAATCTGTAAATCCATCCGTTGCTCTGCAGCCTCCTGTAGTTCTCGAATTTCTTCGAGTTATACTTTTACTCCCACTGTTCTTCTTGGAAAGTAACTTCCCTTCTTAGAAAACAGAATGGACGTAAAAGTAACAAGCCTTGGTTTCCTTAGGACAACCAGCGAAGTAGCACAACTACAAATACTCAGTAAAGACGAATTTGGATCGATTCCAATCCACATTTACGTGGTGTCTTTCAACTGATATTGGTGGAACTATTTCAGCGTAAACTTAGATATTTCTAGAGCGTTATTCTTAGAGAATATCATGGAAGATTCGTGTGACTCATATTTAATCATTTCTAATAAGATCTGATTCATTCTCACAGAAACACCTCTAGGTTTTCAGGAGAAGTGAGCTGTGAAACGACTTCACACTCATTCAGATGATCACACAATCAATGACTTAAGTATTCTCACTCGTGATCTAATCCAGAGTCTTAATACTTCTGTCATTCAGATTCTATACTTCATTCTGGAACTCTTTCGACCATGTCAAAGAATTCCGACTTGTGTCTCATCAGATGAACACAGTCACACTCACTGAAGTAATCAGTAGAGACAATGAAGTACAGGAAATTTTCTCTGGCATTACTGCTCATCGGACCACATACATGAGTATGTTCAATCTCCAATAAGCCTTTGGGCCTTTCTCTAGCTCGGCTAAGATGGGCCCTTCGTCTTTTGGTCAGTAAGCAGAATTCAAGTCTCATAAGATATCCATTCAAATGAGCCCAAAAGTCCATAACTATGGGGTTTCTGAATCTGACTTACTCTATTTGACCAAAATATTTATGCCAAGAAAAATCAGGTTTAATTCATCAGATTTAAACCAATTGCGGTATTTATGTTATATTTTAGGCACTCTATGGTTTAAGATATAAAACCTATTCCTTGAATAGGGTGCTACAATTAACATTTCATTAAGATCAAAAGAACAAAACTTGTCTTTTATCAAAACGAAAAACATTCAAATTCTTACAAGAAAATGAAAGACAACTCTGCTTAAAGCAGGTACATTGTAGCAATTACTTAATAAAACCAAGCCTCAAAGGCATCTACAAGTGAAAACCCTACGGCTGAGGCAGCATCCCAAGCTCCTTCCAGACACGCAGTTCCACTTGCCCTTCCTTCAACGTTCTACTGTTGCTCAGGCTCTGCATATTATAACAAATATCAGTGCCACAACCAGTAATCAATACCTATAAGGTATAACTTGAAGTAATAACATGAATACCTGAGGAAGTAGTCTCATACATCAACTTTAACTCCTCATAATCTTCCATGAATTTAATGCAATCTCTCTTCCAATGCCCAGTCTCTTTACAGTAGCAGCACTTACCAACGTAAGAGGTATCTGACTCGGGCTCAGAAGACACACGCTTGCCATGATTCAAAATCTGGACAACTTTGTCTTCACCCTTGTCAGCATTAGGTTTAGTAAACCTACCCTTCTCGTTCATGAGATTGTACAGGGTACTCTTCACGTTTGGCTCAACTGTCTTGAGCATGTCATGCAGTTCAGTCAACGTCTTCGTTAAGCCTTTCTTGATATAGTCCCTTACGAACTTATCATAGCTTGACGGCAGTGACTGCAGAATGATATCAGTTGCCAATTCTTGGCTAACTGGATAATCCAGTTTCCTCAGGTTATCAACGTAACCCATCATTTTACTGATATGAGGACTTACTGGATGATCATTTGGTAGCTTGCAGCTAGTGAGAGATTTAACCAACTGGTATCTCTCCACTCTTACCTGCTCCTGGAATTTCAATTTCAGGCTGCTGATCATCTCTATTGGCGACTCCATGCTCTCATATTGCTTCCGCAAATCTGAGTCCATGGTAGCCAATATCAGACCACGCACATCTACCGCATCATTATAATGCTTATTCCAAGCATTATATACTGCATGAGAGGCATTGGACCCGATCCTCACGGGGAGAGCTCTTTCAAGGACATAGTCCTTTCTCTCATGCCTGAGAACTAGTCTCAGGTTCCGCGACCAAGTCAAGAAATTTGATCCGTTCAGTTTGTCCATCTCAAGGACATACCGGATCGAGAAAGTGTTTTGATTGTTTGTGCTCGTCATAGCTGAAATTTAGAGATAAATAGAGTTTTAGTTATTAAGTTCATAAAAGAGTAATCTTAACAACTTATAAGAAAACTCGCATTGTATTCAAAATTTCTTTGTTTAACCTCATATGAATACAATGATTCCGAGACCCATGTTTAGCTAAATCCAAAGTGGGCCACTGGCCGTCACCCAGAATTAGCTTTACTTGGTAAGCATACACACAGCTAGTTATAACCAATAACTCTCGGTTGTGAATTGGACCCGAGGCCCAAATTCATCAGATGTCTCAAGGCCCGGGACTCCCGATGGCCCAGTCAAGGAAACCAATCTCTTACAGCCAAATAATCACTAAAATCTGGGACTCCCAATGAAATTAGTGACTATATACTACTTTACTTACGCGAAAACAGACACCTCACACTGTAAGCCATATCTGTAATCAAATAAGCGTTAAGTAGCTGACAAGATTGGGCAAGACATCCAAGCTTGATATTGTTTTTGAGGATTTTTAAGTTTTATTTCCAAAAATAGAAGATTACTATTTTGGGAAACTTTCTTATTTTAGAAACTTTCTAAATTTAGTAACTTACTAAAAATAGAAATTTCTAATTTAATATTTTATAAATATTTTCGGGTTGGGTCACAAATTATAGGCCCAATTCTTGGCCCAAGACCATAGAATTCCAGCTGGCCCAATAATTTGACATAACCGATCCGGTTTATTAATTCTGGTCCAAGACCAAATTAACTATCAAAACCATCGGTTATTTACTAAACCAGACCAGCTCTAAATTATTTGGTCCAACCAAATCAAACTTAGACCAGCCTTTGGTTTAGGTTAAAATTCAATTTTATGAATTTAAATCCGGTTTAACCAGAAATAAAATTATTTCTGGCAAACCGCGATTTGGGTTAACCGCTTGAACCACCAATTAAATTGGATCGGTTCAGTTAAATCCAAAACCGGGAAGAAACACCTAGTGTTTTAGCCAATTTGATTTAACTTGCGGTTTTGGGCTTTAAACACACAATTAACCGCCAATTAAATGGACCGGTTAAAACGGTGTGGTTTTGGGCAACGAACCGCGAAGCTCGGTTTAACCGACTTACTATTCGCGGGACGTAAAATTTTAACGGGCCAAACGATCAGATCCATGATCTAACCTTAGGCCCATTACGCATGATCCGTCCCACGGCCTCACGATCGATTGATCGATCTTGGCAACGCAGCGTCACACGCGATCATTAATTATCGATCAACATATTATTATTCGGCCATCGATAATTAATGAGCCGCAATACTTTGCAACATATTAACAACGAGCGTATTCGATTAAGGTTTCAATTATTAAATGAGGAACATCATGATTCCATCATCAAATCATACAAGCACATGGTCGGCACACGCAACTCTTTAGGGTTTAAGTTATTAAAGAAAAGGAGCCGCGGACGTTCATCATTCAATTATTAACATTGACATCATTCACTTTCATGATTCAATACAATAACTTAATAACTTAATCGCTTAAAACCACTGAACCTCTTTTGTCTCATTAACAATTCAAAATACGAATCCATTAATGAATCAGACAATAACCGATTCCATTAACAAGCAGCCGATAATGGTTTATTGTTTCTTAATCAATTTTTCTTTCAAAATCAATTCTAAACCATTAAACAATCATATGATCCAATTTCACAAGAAACCTAATGCCTAGACTCTGATACCACTGAAGGATTATCAGTGTTTCCAAGGTTCAATTTCCAAATTGCAACCTAACACAAATCCTTAAACAGATCCAGGTTCTTGGCAAAACGAATCATAAAACAAACCTGATCTTTACCTTTGCAGCGGAAATTGGTGGTAATGGTAAGATCAGATTAGAGCTGATAAGAATCGGCTCCTCCTCAGGTATCCACACGCTTACAAGCACGGATGGCTGCTAGACCGGATGGATGATCAACAGAGAGAGAGATTGGAGAGAGAGAGGGAGGCCACGCTATGGCTCATCCAACGCCAAAAACATATGACCTACCTAATGTTGAAATCTCTCCTTTTTATTAATCACTAATGGGCCCAAGTTTAATTAATTAAACTAATGGTCTATTAGACTTCTGGGCCCAAGACACAAATCAGACAAAAGCCCATTTGTTGTCTGCCCAACTCTCTATACAAATACAGTAAATGCCTTAGCATCTTACCGTATTAATTCCATCTTAACTTTCCCGTTAGCTATGGTGTGTGACCCTTTGGGATCATACAATACTGGTAATAAGTCCTAAACTTATAGATCAAGAGCGGACTCTAGCAAGCCATCATGATCACCCAGTATTTATGACTTATGTCTGATCTCGACACTTATCATACTTTCTAGAGATAGTACGGTAGATTTCAGGACATTCCCAACATCAAATTGCTAAATCCATCTAAAAGCAAGGAGAACCAGTTTATTGAAGTTTGGGGACTTATGGGAATCGTTTGGTATTTACTAAAATATTTATCGGGAAAACGAGCAAACCGAGCAAAAGTGATTAAGGGGATTAAGGGGAATATTAAGGGATTAAGAAGTGGATTACCTAGCTCAGATTCACACCAGAATGACAAGTGTTTACTCCCTGGAGGCGCCACCTATCACTTGTGCATGCTTGCATAAAAAGGGATTCATGCACCAAAAGAGTACAATGTATCAAATCAACTTTTGGGAAGGAATCTCTCTCTCTCTCTACTCTCTCTCCCTATGCCGAGCTCCTCTCTCTCTCAGATTCATAAGAATCATCTCCCTTCTCCAGAGATTCATCAGGATTCATCAAAACCTCTTGCATCTTCAAAGATCTTCATCAAAGAGCTATGGTGTTCTTCATGCCTTCTTCCACAAAACAGTGCATAACTTTCTCATCTTGAACTCAAATCCTCTTCTTCCAAGTCCAGTAGCTTCATCTCATTATCCTCTACATTCTCCAGGCAGACACCGTTGCCGCCGTCGCCAGAGCTCGCCGGAATCCGGCCAAGAAGCAGCCGCGGTTAGGGTTTCTAGGGTTAACTCTCTCTCTCTTCAACATATTTCAAGGATTCAAGGCTATGGATGGGTAGATCTAGTCAAGAGAAGCAGATTGGTGGGTGAAAGAGCTTCTGATTCACCGGAGAAAGCCACCGCCGCCGCGGTCAACGCCGGAGCCTTCGCGGTCAACGCAGGAGCCGTCGCGGTCAACGCCGGAGGAGTCACCGGAAAACCTCCTTTCGCCGTCAAATATTCAAGCGGTTCTTCAGGGGTGAAATGGGGATGCATTGGAGTTGGTTTGGTCTTGATTCAGTGGGAGAATCGGTTTAGTCAAACCGGTTAAGCCTCGGTCAACGCTGGTCAACGGTTTGACCTAATCGGTTTAACTAAACCGGTTGATTTGGAGTTGGTTCGGTACGATTTGGTGGTTCAGCGGGTCAAAAGGGTCAACCGGAGTGGTCAACGGTCAACCGGAGTCAAAGTCAACCGACGGTCAACGCCGGTCAACGGCCGGTCAACGCCGGTCAACGCGTTGACTCCGGCCGGTTTTTGGGTTGCGGTTCATCTACTGGTGTTCGGAAAATCTCGGGGTTCATGTTTGGGTATTCGGAAGAAGTTCGGGTTAAGTCGGGGTCTCGGGAATCCGTATCCGCATCCGGTCCGCCGTTCCGCGAAATTAATGTGAGTCGGCTCAAACACCATAGTTCATTTAGAACGAAATGGGAAACCGTAGTGATAGGATTGCATACCCGAATTGAATGGAATTGAATTGAGAATTGGATTGGTTGATTGAATTAACGTTAAACCGGCTAGGGTTAAAGAAGCATGTTAGGCTTAAACCTGATTGTGTGCCGTTAGGTTGTTAGAACATTGTGTGATACATTCATATAGTCGTGGCATGAGTAGGACTGTATATGCATATATATGTAAGTAAAGAACGGTATTAAATGAATCTATATACGGGAATTAAGACGAGTTAAAATATGGATTTAACCTTGAACTAACGTATAGAATATGGAACGGTGTCGGGGTTTTCCCGAGATTAAATGAATGAAGTTAATGAAAGATGAGACGTCGGGGAGTCTAGTAAGCCACTAGCTCTAACCGACGGATCGGGAATGGTTAAAAGATGCTTAGGAGGATTAAGATTGAGAAGTGTGTGATTGGTGAACTGTCTACGGGTTAGCAAGCGGCTAATCCAAAGTAGCGGGCGTGTATTTGTTAAAAGATGTTAGAAACCCTAATAGGCATGGCTGTGTGTTGAGTGTGTGTTGATTGCGTGTTTGTATTGTATTGTTGTGTGGTTGTTGTTGAGCTTTCTGTGCAGGCCTTTAGATCGTCTCGGTGTTGGGCCGGGCGATCCGTCTGGATACTTAATCTGGTCACAGGACCGGTTAAGTCGTAACCGCTGATTCGGTACGGTGCGGAGTCAGGGGGCGGTGTTGGTGTGTGTGAGTAGACTTGCGGGATGCGGGATTGGGTTTATTGTTGCTGTTGATTGAGATTGATTGTAAGAGTCCGAGCGAGTCTGCGTGTTTACATTTCTGTACTAGGACTCTAAGGTGCGTTAGATCCCGCAAGTCTAGGTGTTGATTACGTTCTGGTACTTCCGACCCGATTGGATCCTCGGGCAGTTACCTAACCGGACCGTGGTGATTCTGGTTATGGTGTTAACCTATGGAGTGACGTCTGTAGGTGTGTGGTCCGAAGAACACGGGGTCGCGTCCTAGGGCCGGACTGCATGGAAACTTGGGTTATCTATTGGTAGCCTGAGTCACCGCGTATCGATGGACAGAGAACGGTGTCCTAGTCGTTGGACGGCTAGGAGTCGTGTTTAAGTTACCATATCGGTAACGGTGGAAACCCGTGGAAGTTACCAAGATCGTAGGGGCCCAGCGTGGAGTATTGGTGTAGGTTGGTGTTGCGCGGTAGATAGATCGAATCTCAATCGGGGACATGTGCCGCAGTGCTCCCGATTTCCTCTAATCGCCTTCTCTTTCTTTTGGCAATTGATTGTGTGTGGGCTCGAAGCGACGTGGTAGTGCGTGATCGGCTATTTGTTATGATTGATTGTTATTTTGGGGTTTTCGGGCGGGAATCTATAGAAAATAGATAGATTAGAAGCTTTAGTTGGGAGCCGATTCACTGGGTGATCTTAGATCGCTCATTAGACTCTTTTTGTGTTTTCAGGTGTTGCAGCGACGGACGCGGAAGGTCCTCGGTGTAGTTTCGGGATTGCTTCTGGCGGGGTTTTGATTCGATGATTTCAGGGTTTTTCTTTCAGTTCGTCTTGTCGCCAATTCGTATTGAGATTTGTTTGTTGATTCGTTGATTGGTGAAATTGTTTGTGAAAATGATGGTTAAACGTTGTACTGAACGTTTGATTTACTCAGAAATGAATATGCTTTCCTGATATTGTGTTTCGTCCGAACCGACACAACTCGCAGAAGTAGTGCAAGGCGATTGACTTGTACTATGGAAGTGAGGATAGCGGGGTCAAGGATGGGTTAGTACGAGCCTTTGTCTCAACCCGATCCGTCTCTGGCTTCGTCCTGTGATGAACTTTTCCTGTCCGACTTGCTCGGGTTCGATCGGTCATGTTCTTGTTTGATTGTTGGCCGGTCAGCTCGACGGTCAGCGGAGGATGGGAAAGGGGCGTTACACATAGGCTCCATAGAGAAAAACCTGTTAACCGTTCAAGTGCTCGGTATTCTGGATTCGCCTTGTGTCGATCGATGCACAAAGTGTGTCGATCGATGAAATGCGAAAACGATGTCGATCGACACATAGGACCTTGTCGATCGATGCAAGCCGATTCTGTCGAACCTGACCTGCAAAACAGAGAAAAACAGACAAAAATAAATCACTAAAATAAAAACGAAAAACCTAGTCTAAACCCTAAGTTCAAATCTAGCGAAGACTCAAAAGAGTCCCCGGCAACGACGCCAAAAACTTGATAGGGTCTAAGTTTTAATCCTATTCTACTGCAAGTGCACAGTTAATGCAATTATAATATAAAAGGTATCGAATCCCAAAGAGTCCCTCGGTCACACGATAGATTATAGAACGGTCAAGTTAAACTAGGAGAAAGTAATGAGAAATTAAAAAGCAAGCAGAAAAGTAAATCAGATAGCAGGAGTGGTTTGTAAGCAATCAACTAAAATCGCTAAGTCTAGGGAGTTCTCAGGAAATCTGACAAGCAGATCAGATAATCAGTCAGGATCAAATTAAGTTCGGTTCTAGAACTCAAACACGGATATAGAACTAACCAACTTTCGTTGCGAGAATTATCTAAGTCTAATAGCAGAAACCCAAATTTATTTGCAATTCCTAACAGATTAACTAGCCTTAAGTGCAGGTTCGATATGTTCACAATTCAATTAAACCAAATTTCTTTGCCAGTAATTCAATTGCTCAACCTAAATAGTTCAGATTCTAAATTACACTTCCTTGTCAATTTAACAACCTAGAGTCTAGATTCTAAGTGATCAGGTTAGAAACTAGTATTAAGCACAATTAAGGTCGAAGAACAATTTAGTTGTGAATCCTAACTGATTAATTATATCTAGCAAGTCATAAAAACCTTTATGAGAATCCCTAAACCTAACTAGTAAACTACCCAGTCATGACAATCATAACAAAAGACATGATAAATAGAATATTGAATATCATAAAACAGAATAAGAAACAGGGGTTCGAAATCTTCTCTCTGTCGAGTATCTGATCGGCCCCTAAAACTCTCTGAATGTAAAATTAAAGCGTAGCCTAAACAATGGCTTAAAAACTCTAATATAATGATCTAATCACGGCTGGGACTTCTTTGTAATTATGAGAAAATTCTGGGCCAAGTTATAATTTCCACAAGTCTTCATTAAAGCGCCGAGAATTGTCTGATCCACGTCTGCATCGATCGACACCAAAGGTGCATCGATCGACACAAGTATCAAATATCGACAGTGAACTCATCTCTCGGGCAAATGCTCCAAAATGCTCCAAACGTGTCTAGACCTGAAAACACACATAAAAGGACTCCAAAGGACTCTAATAGACTTGATAAGAAGACATATACCATGGTTAAGAGCCCTAAAATCCATGGTATATCAACTCCCCCACACTTAGCCTTTGCTTGCCCTCAAGCAAAACAAAGAACTAAAATGTGGTGAAGAGGTTTGAAAATTTTCAGAAACTCTTTTCATCTTAGAAGCAACAACACTCAGATTCCCTTTAGTAAGCCACATGAAAGATTCACCTGCAAGACATCAAGACCAACATATACTTCCCCCACACTTATCAGTTGTCCCGAGTAAACTCCACAATCATATTCAAGCATTCAAATTCACCCTACTGACTTCTATAAGTATTAAAGTGCGGTCTCACCTAAGGATTATCGAGCAAAGGGCACATGGATTCTTACTCTGTTAGCTCTAGAACACCATACTATCTTTTTCTGGTTTCTTTCTTCTCTTTTCCCTTCCTTAGCAACTGATTTTTCCCCATTGGGTATCATTTTATTTTTTATTCAGGGCTCTTCCCGTTATGGGGTATACTTTGGACACATTCCATGAATGCACAGAAGGTAATAGGGGTCTCTACCACTCCCGTGACCACTTCGGAGCTACTAGCTCATCCTCAGTTTATTATTCTCTTTTTTTTTTTACTTTAAGAGAAGGGAAGAAGGGAACCTTACTTGGACAGGTTTACAAGCTGTGTCAGACTTAACAGAGGAATCCGACTCAAGGTATACCAAGCCCTTAGGTGAGAAAATTAAGTCAAAATTAATGGTGAAGTCAGTAAAGGATCCTCTGATACCTGAAGTAATGTGAGTGTTCTCAGTAGGCTGATCTGTGTTGGGTTTTCTAATAGTCATAGATTGATCCTGCAACTTCATCCCAATGGTTACTAAAGTTCCTGCAAGTGTTGTTAACTTCTCAAAAATTCACTGTTTCCTACTTAGACTGTTTTGACTCGATAAATTTTTTTTTTGAAAATAGGACTGACTCTAAGAAAACAAAAGCGTGCGTCAGTAGCTACCTCCCCCACACTTGAAACACACTGTCCCCAGTAGTGTCAAGCTAAGGATTGGTAAAAGAAGAAATCGGAATGAAAACAAACCGGAAAAAGTCAGAACACTTACCTGTCGTCGGCCTGTGTCGATCAATGCCACTAGGGTGTCGATCGATGCAAGGCGATTATGCCCACAGTTAAGTAGATAACCGGTGTCTGAACCGCAATTGAATCGGCAAACCGTAAATCGCAACTGCATCGACCGATGCACAAAGTGTGTCGATCGATGCAGTGTGATTCTGCATGTTTCTCTCGGCTTTGAACACGCGAAAGCAGAAAATCAAAAACCAAATCAAAGTCGAAAAATGAAAACAAAAACGAACCTAACAGTGGGTTGCCTCCCACTCAGCGCTTGTTTAAAGTCAGTAGCTTGACTATGGAAAGGAGATCGGACTTATGGAGGATTCAACAGAGACTTGGAATGTCTCTGTGAATGTCTCTTCATCCAAGGTGGCGTATAAGCATTTGGATCATGAGATCACTCAAGGAAAAAGGGAATAGAACCAGGGTGGGAGCGAACCTTGGGTGGGATTATGCGTTTTCCTGCAGTCACAGCTGATGGATTAGGAGACTTAAGTTTAGGATTTTTATACATGTGCTTTGGTGGACGAAAGAGATCATGAGCTTTCTGCTTAAGAGCAGTTGCTGGCTCTGAAGATGTTAGAGCACGTTCAGAATGAACTGCCATCTTCCTTTCTCCAATAGGAATCTCTGGTTCCACCTGAATACTAAAGCTATGTCCATCAATGGTGGGTTTCTGCAGTCTGTCCATCTTAAACTCCAATGGCTCGTCTTCCAGGTGGAGAGCAATCAAACTCGGTCTCACATCAATTACAGCTCCATCAGTAGCTAAGAATGATCTTCCAAGCAGAATAGGATCATCTGGCTCAATCTCATACTTCAGCACCACAAAGTCTGTTGGAATAAAGTAATTTACAACTCTGAGAGGGATGTTCTCAAGAAATCCTTCAGGATATCTCTTTGATTGATCGGCTAGGATAAGAGTGATCCTAGTAGGCTGGAGATACATCAGTCCCAATCTCGCAGCCACAAAGTATGGCATGAGATTCACCTTTGAGCCAAGATCACACATTGATCTCTTGAATCTACCTTTGTAGATAGAGCAATCTAACATAAAACCCCCTTGATCCTCAAGTTTCTCAGGAATCCTACCATGAAGAACAGCATCGCACACTTCAGAGACCATCAAGACACCTTCTTCTTCAGTCATGTCACTTGAATTTATGTCTGTAACACATCTCCGCACCATAGGAATGTTCTTAACATCATCAATCAATTGGGTTTCAGTTAGACTTTCTCTCATTATCTCCATGCACTTTTCTAATTGAATTTCTTGCTTGGACTTCCTAGGGAAAGGAATCTTTGGTTTGTAAACTCTTTCCTCAGCTGCACTCGGATTTTCTGGAGAGACTGGCTGCTCGCGCCCATGGTGTCGATCGATACTAAAGTCTTGTCGATCGATGCTGAGACTCGAAAGTTGTGTCGATCGTTGCCAACCTGTGTCGATCGACACAGTATCTTCATCTCGAGAAGCTCCATCTTCTGCCAAAGCTGCCTCAACATGTCCTATCTGTATACTGGCTTCCACTTGCGTTATCCTAGCATCCAGATTATCAACTCTGCTTGGCAAAGTCTCCAATTTTCCACTCAGATCTTGATACATGAAATCCATCCAGATCTTGTGTCATCTTATTATGTCCCAGAAGTAGCTGCTCAAGCATGAACTCCATCCTTGTCTGCTCATTGGTGGGAGGAGCTTGGTGAGATGAATAGCCATAATCATTTGATCTCGGAGCTTGTCTCTGTTGATTCATATATGTCTGTCCATGGTAATCATCTCCATCTATATAATTCACCTCTGCAAACCTTTTAGGCACCGCATCAGATCGGATTTGCCTCTTCCTAACTAGGATGCTGTGGACAGAATCCACGCTATCATCTCTGCCACTAGATCTCTGCCTCTCCCTGTCAGCATTCTTGACACTATTGCTAGTTATCAAGTTCTCAATAAGCTCTTTAGCTTCCTATGGAGTCTTGGTATAGAAGTTCCCATCACTTGCTGCGTCCATAGCTTTCTGATACCAAAAGTCCAAACCTCTGAAAAATGCGCTCAGCAGCTGAACCTCAGAGAAGCCATGAGGTGGACAATCTCTCTGGTACATCTTGAAATGCCCCCAAGCTGATTTCAGGGCCTCTTTAGGTCCCTGCTCGAATGTCAAGAGGTCATGTCTAAGCTGTTCGGATCTAGCATCGTCATAAAAGTGTCTAAGGAATTCCTTCTTGACTGTATCCTAAGTGGTGAAAGATCCTGGTGGTAGCTGTTTCAACCAGTAAGCTGCTTCTCCTTTAAGAGAAAATGGGAAGAGCTTACAAAAAAGATAATCAGAAGAAATCCCTCAGCTTTGATACTGCTAGCCAATTCCTCAAATGTGTCTAGGTGATCCATAGGATGGTCGCTAGAAAGACCATGGAACTGATGTTGCCCAACCAATGTGTAGTATTCTGGTTTCAGCCTGAACTCAGCTCTCGTGAACGGAGGTGGTCGAATCGCAGATCGATTAGCAGAGAACATATCTGGTCTGTTATAGTCAGCAAGTGTCTTCTTCTGACCATCCTCTTGTTGTGTAGGTTCCGCGCCCACGGCAACCTCTGGTATGATGGGGTTTCCTTCCCCATCCAGTTTCTGACCCTTCGCGTTGCGTATATGACCCTCTTGGTCTCGTAAAATGCCGTCCTCACCGCGAATCAGAATCATAGGCTCCATAGAGAAAAACCTGTTAACCGTTCAAGTGCTCGGTATTTCGGATTCGCCTTGTGTCGATCGATGCACACAGTGTGTCGATCGATGCAATGCGAAAACGATGTCGATCGACACACAGGACCGTGTCGATCGATTCAAGCCGATTCTGTCGAACCTGACCTGCAAAACAGAGAAAAATAGAAAAAATTAATCACTAAAATAAAAACGAAAAACCTAGTCTAAACCCTAAGTTCAAATCTATCGAAGACTCCAAAGAGTCTCCGGCAACGGCGCCAGGGCCTAAGTTTTAATCCTATTCTACTGCAAGTGCACAGTTAATGCAATTATAGTATAAAAGGTATCGAATCCCACAGGGACTCTCGGTCACACGATAGATTATAGAACGGTCAAGTTAAACTAGGAGAAAGTAATGAGAAACTAAAAAGCAAGCAGAAAAGTAAATCAGATAGCAGGAGTGGTTTGTAAGCAATCAACTAAAAGCGCTAAGTCTAGGGAGTTCTCAGGAAATCAGACAAGCAGATCAGATAATCAGTCAGGATCAAATTAAGTTCGGTTCTAGAACTCAAACACGGATATAGAACTAACCAACTTTCGTTGCGAGAATTCTCTAAGTCTAATAGCAGAAACCTAAATTTCTTTGCAATTCCTAACAGATTAAACTAGCCTTAAGTGCAGGTTCGATATGTTCACAATTCAATTAAACCAAATTTCTTTGCGAGTAATTCAATTTCTCAACCTAAATAGTTCAGATTCTAAATCACACTTCCATGTCAATTTAACAACCTAGAGTATAGATTCTAAGTGATCAGGTTAGAAACTAGTATTAAGCACAATTAAGGTTGAAAAACAATTTAGTTGTGAATCCTAACTGATTAATTATATCTAGCAAGTCATAAAAACCTTTATCAGAATCCCTAAATCTAACTAGTAAACTACTCAGTCATGACAATCATAACAAAATACATGATAAATAAAATACTGAATATCATAAAACAGAATAAGAAACAGGGGTTCGAAATCTTCTCTCTGTCGAGTATCTGATCGGCCCCTAAAACTCTCTGAATGTAAAAATAAAGCGTAGCCTAAACAATGGCTTAAAAACCCTAATATAATGATCTAATCACGGCTGGGGCTTCTTTGTAAATTATGAGAAACTTCTGGGCCAAGTTGCAATTTCCACAAGTCTTCATTAAAGCGCCGAGAATTGTCTGATCCGCGTCTGCATCGATCGACACCAAAGGTGCATCGATCGACACAAGTATCAAATATCGACAATGAACTCATCTCTCGGGCAAATGCTCCAAAATGCTCCAAACGTGTCTACACCTGAAAACACACATAAAATGACTCCAAAGGACTCTAATAGACTTGATAAGAAGACATATACCATGGTTAAAAGCCCTAAAATCCATGGTATATCAGGGTTGGGTTGGGTGGACGGGAAGTTACTTGTTAGTTGGGGAATCTCCACTCACTGGGTCGATAATAGATCGCTCACCCTCTCCTTTTCATTTTTCAGGTAACCCGTAAGAGTAGCGGATCTCAGGACTTTAAGCCAGCCGGTATAGAGTCGACATCTCTTTCGCAACGAAGATTTAAAAGTAATGTTTGCATTAATTGTTTTAAATAAATATTATCCATGGACCTATTTGTATTCCGCACTTTTGTGATATTAAATAAATAATGTTTTATATTCGTAAAGCATGTTTTTATATTAGATTAGTCCGGTCTAATATAACTACCAAATTTTATTACGGTTGTAAATCTTTAATCAAAATTTGGGAAACGTGTAATTGAATAACTCGGTTCAGTTTGATGACGAAAGTTGTTAAGCCGAGCCGATTTAATCAAACACGGTAAAAATGTGACAGCTCTGGTCCTGACTAAAGAAAACCGGTGATCATGTTCTTGTTTGATTGTTTGTTATCGGTTGACTAAGGTTAAAGCGGAACATGGGCGTTACAAAAGGTGGTAGAGCATGGTTCCGATCGTGCTCATACAACATGTATTTTCAGATTTATCGAGTCAAAAATTGAGTCGCAAAAGAGACATTAGGAAACCGGTCACGTCCTGTTAAGCTAGGACTTAATCACTTACCCGTTTATGATACACATGGAGGACGGGGCAATTAGTAGTGGCATGCATAGTATGGCTATGGGGTCGGAAGGGTTTTGGAACAACGAGGACTGGGCTACGAGGAACCGGCCAAAAAAGCTAAGTCACCGGAAAATTCGGACAACCAACAAAGGCAGGCAGATCAGGCGCAAGCAACTGCAGAAAATGACATCAAAGATACTGGATCTAGCAATGATAAGATGCCAAGGAATGATCAGAATGCGGAAGGAAGTGATATATCATGGTTTTTACCGGTTTTAGACCATGATATAAGTGTGTTTTAGAGTCTTTTAGTGTTTCTTTAGGGTCTTTTACAGGTGTTATTAGATATATGCACGTTTGGAGCGGAATTGGAGTTAGTGGAGCTTTTTGGAGCATTTTGGTGTTTTGACCCGAGAGATAGAGTTCACTGTCCATAACAGAGTAATGCATCGATCGACACACATCGTGCATCGATCGACACACTAGCGATATGGGCCTTCCTCGGCGGTTTTAATGAAGAATGAAGAATTGACAGTTTTGCCCAGAGACTCCTGATAATTACAAAGAAGCCCCAAGACGTGATTAGCTTATATAATTAGGTTTGTACATCAGTTTTTACATACGCTTTCATACTTAGAGCTGAGAGTTTTTAGAGCTTGGGGCTGATCTAATCCTGTACTGCTTTCTGCTTTTTGGAGAAGATTTTGAACCCCTTTACTTTTATATTCTCTTTTATGCAATCGATTAATTCATTGATTATGTTTTCATATTCTATGTCTGAGTAGATTCATAGTTAGATTTAGGGATTCTCATTAAGGATTTCATGACTTGCTAGATTTAGTTATTTCAGTTAAGGATTCATATCAATAATTGTTCTTCGATCTAAATTGTGCTTAAACACTAGTTTCTAACTTGATCACTTAGAATCTTGATCTTAGGTTGTTAAATTGACACGAAAGTGTGGTTTAGAATCTGAACTATTTAGGTTGAGCAATTGAATTACTCGCAAAGAAATTTGGTTTATTTGAATTGTGAACATATCGAACTTAATCTTAAAGCTAGTTTAACCTGTTAGGAATTACAAAGAAAATTGGATTTCTGCAATTATGCTTAGAGAATTCTCACAACGAAATTTGGTTAATTCTATTTCCGTGTTTTGAGTTCTAGAACCATACTTAATTTGATCTTGACTGAATAATTTATCTGCTTGTCTGATTTCCTGAGAACTCCCTAGACTTAGCGCTTTTAGTTAATTGCCTACAAACCGATCTTGCTACTGATTTACTTTCCTGCTTCGCTTTTGGTTTCTCACTACATTGCTTTCTCATAGTTTTCACTTGACTGTTCTTAATCTATCGTTGCCTAGAGTCCTTGTGGATTCGATACCCTAAAGTAATACATTCACATCACTGTGCACTTTCAGTTAGAATAGGGATAAAACCTGATCCTATCAAGTTTTTGGCGCCGTTGCCGGGGACTCTTTTGAGTCTTCGATAGATTTGAACTTAGGGTTTAGACTAGGATTTTTTTTTTTTTTTTTGGTTACTGATTTTCTCTGTTTTTCTCTGTCGCAGGTTTGATATTCGCCTAGCATCGATCGTTGCCTCTTTTGTGTCGATCGTTACTAAGCGACTGGAGTTGAATCGATCGTTGCACCTTAGCATCGATCGTTGCACTGCGATTACATACGGTTTATGCAGACGCGTGATACCAGAAGTAATCCGCATACTAATCTCGTTAATCTCCAACTTGAAGAGCTTGCTAGACTAGAGAGGACTAACAGGAAAGTTCAAAGAGCAAGAATGGTTTGAGAATGTCTGATTCTGATACCCGATGCTCAAGGTACCCTGAGGGACCTACAAAACAATCCGTACAATGCTACTGGGCAAAGGATTGATGCTGAAGGGAATGTGATTCATTAGCCTGAACAAGAACAAGAGCAAGGACAAGGACAAGGCCAAGGACAAGGTGAGAGGCAGATGGTTAATCCTCCTGTTGCTAATGAGAGCACCTTAGCTGACTATAACCGTCCGGATGAGTTTTATGCTAACCGGTCAGCTCTTGTGCCTCCTGGTTTTGAGAGGAATGACTTCGAGATCAAGACCATCTACTACTCTATTCTGAGGCAGAATGCCTTCCATGGTTTCCCTAATGAGAAGCCAATGGATCATATTGATGAGTTTGAGGACATAGTAACTGGGATGAAGTATGATGGAGTGAACTATGACTATCTGTTTCTCAAACTCTTCCCCTACTTTCTCGTTGGAGATGCTGCTGCTTGGCTGAAACAACTTCCACCTGGGAAGTTTACTACTTGGGATGCTGTTAAGAGTGAGTTTCTGAGACACTTCTATGATGATGCTCGCTTTGATCAGTCAAGACAGGACATTCTCACTTTCTCCCAAGGTCCTATAGAGCCTCTTAAGACTGCCTGGATGAGATTTAAGAAGTACCAACGTGACTGCCCGCATCATGGATTCACTGAGGTAACATTGTTGGGCATTTTCTTTAGAGGTATAGATCTCCCATACCAGATTGCGTTGGATAATTCCAGCAATGGAAATTTCAACACTAGGACTCCTGAGAAAGCTAAGCAATTGATAGATAACTTAGTAAGCAGTAATAGCTGCAAGAATTCTGATAGGAGAAGGAAGGAATCTGGTGGGAAGATAGACAATCTGGAGATAGCTGATATTAGGACTAAGTTGGACACTGTCTATAATTTGCTGACTGGGAAGAAGGCTGTCCATTTTGCTCAAGATGTTGAAGTGATCCAAGCTGAAGAAGATGGTCAGGAAGAGGATGTGAACTACATTGGAGGATCTGGTTTCCAAGGAAACAGGTTTGGAGGACAGCAAGGTAATAGGTTCTTCAATGGTGGACAGAAGAGTTCTTTCACAAGCAATCAAAACTATTCTGGCTTTGGACAGAATGCTGGTTTTCAGAAACCTTTTCAACAAGGTAATCAGAGGACTTATGGATCTTCCTCTTACCAAACACCTCCTGCTGCTAATGCTCATTAGAGCAAGATGGAGAGTATGATGGAGCAGTTGCTGGAAGGACAGACTAAGATTGCTGTGGACTGCAACAGGAAGCTAGATGCTGTGTATGAGGACCTTAATGGGAAGTTTGAGTCCTTAAGTACTCATGTGAAGCAATTGGACACTCAGGTGAGCCAAATTTCAAGCTCTATTAAGGGAAAGAGTGTCGTGGACACCCACATCAAGGCTTGGTCAGTCTATATCAATGATGGATCATACCAAGGTTAAAATTTCGAGTTAAATACAGCTGAACTGGTGGAAGAAGCTGAAAATTCTGAAATTGGGGAAAATCTCTCGGATGGAATCTGTGAAAACTTATCAGCATCGATCGATGCACCTATAGCGTTGATCGTTGCATGCCGTGGACAGACAAATTCACTTGAGTCTCATGGCATTGATGCAGAGACGGATCTGGAGCTCATTAGATTATTCCCTGGAGTGTCTGAGATAACTCAACAGGAGATTGATGAGGTCCGACAGATAGGAGAGATTGGTGAAGAGTTGGAAGAAGTTCCACCATCTGATGATCCACCTTATCACCCTTGTGTGCAGAGGTACTTGAAGAAGATGCTGCCAATGGATGAGATGCTGAAAGATTGGGTGATAGTGGTCCCTCAACAGATAAGTAATGTGTTGTTAACTAAGATCCCGAAGAAGCTACCTGATCCTGGGATATTTGTGCTGAGTTGTTCTATTTTTGAGGATGGTTTCAAGCGCTCTCTGTGTGACTTAGGAGCTGCTGGAAGTCTCATGCCATACTTTGTGGCAAAGAAGCTGGGGATGTTGGATTTTTTCACCCACTAGGACCTCTCTTTTCCTAGCTGATCAGTTAATAAGGATTCCGGAAGGAGTTCTTGAGGACGTCCCAGTAAGAGTTGGAAACTACTTGGTTCCAACAGACTTTTTGGTGCTTAAGTACGACAGTGAGCAGGATGATGCTTTGATACTGGGAAGACCATTTTTAGCCACAGCTGGAGCAGTGATTGACGTAAGGAACAATCTTGTGGATCTCTATCTGGGAGATGAGCCTCTGCACGTTAAGATGGATATGCTGCGCAAGCCGCAGATTGATGGGCAAACCTTCAGGATTGAGGATGGATATGGAGAGCAGATGAGTGAGACTTTGGTTTCAGATCCTGGAGATCATTTTATTCCCTCTTTTCTTGGACTAGCTCGCAGTGAGACAGCTTATTCTCCGCCTTGGATGAGGAGACTTTTGCAGAGACAATCACAGTCTCTGTTGAAACCTCCAGGAGCTTGATCTTGTTCGTCCGGTCAAGCTAATGACCTTAAACAAGCGCTGAGTGGGAGGCAACCCACTGTTAGGTTTTAGTGTTTTTCTTATTTATTTTTGGTGTTTTTCTTAGGATTTAACGTTTTGGTTTTATTTTTGCTAAGTTTTTCGTTATAGAACACTGTCTGGAGATGTGTGACGATCGTTGCCTACATGTGCAACGGTCGTTGCAGGGAGAAATGACGAAGAGATGAAATCGGCTTGTGACGATCGTTCCGGTCCTGTGCAACGGTCGTTGCAAATGGTTCAATTGCAAAATTAAGGTATGCGTGCTAAATCGAAATCAATTCGGTTCACTAGCAACGATCGTTGCTTAGCTGCAACGGTCGTTGCACACACGATCCAGGTAAGCGCCTTAACCCTTTTCTCTCTTCTCTTCTTCCCCATTTCGCCGTCCGTACAACCCGACTCTCATCACCTAAATCACTAATTTCTTCATCATTTTCTCTGATTCAAAGCTTTTTATTCTTATTTTTACACTCTCTATCTGTTTCTATAACCCAATCGAAGCGATTCCAAGGTAAGAGCTCTTAAATTCGTCATTTTCGGATTCGGTTCTAGGGTTTTGAAATTAGGGATTTTTAGCTTGAGAATGATGATTCCGTACTGTTATAGACTTGATTTAGGTTGATTGGTGATGGAATTATGCTATTTGTGAGATTGTGGAACGAATTTAGAAATGATTTGGAAGGTTGTTTGGTGACTGTGAAATCGCCCTGCAACGATCGTCGCACTTGTGCAACGGTCGTTGCATTGCGACTTCACAAGGAGTTTCTGCCGAGACTTACATGCTTTATTTTCTTGCTTGCAGATGCCTCCTCGACAACCTCGCAAATGCAGAGCTACCACAGCAGCTGCAACTGCAGATCATCCTCCGCCAGTTGAGTGGTTTCCTCGAGACTCGCCACATCCTAAGCCTTATCAGAGAGATATGGAAGTTATACAGTTGCCTTGGCCTAAGGCGGATAAGGAGCTAATTCCGACAAACAAGGTCTGGGATATGGAGATTGATCAGCTGCTTAAGACCGACACCTTCACAGAGAGGCCGCTACATGAGCATTGGGACGAGTTTGATACATTGCTCTACAATGGTTGGTGTGGCATGAAGATTAAGCCGACCAAGTGTGCTGACTACTGGACTTGTAGAGGGATAGACATTGATGAGCAGGTGCTGACATTGGTTAAGGGCATTGGTCTGGGGACAATGCCTATGCAGCACTAAGGGTTGTATCCTGATCTAGTGAGATATCTGCTGGCCACTTGGAGAGTTATTTATCCTGACCCAGAGAGCAGGAGAGCTTCAGGAGGTTTCTTTACCTTCATGTGCTTAGGAGCCAGGTATCGGATTCTCCTTCTTGTTATCAGTCGGATTTATGGATTCAGCGTTGAGCCTGTGCCTATTGGTATGTCTCTTGAGTCGGATGTGCCGGAAGCTCAGTATTTCTGGGACTGTATTGGCAACGGTCGGTATTGCTCGAGGACGACGAAGCTGATACAGGTTAGGCATCATGTTCTCATATATGTCTTGCGCATCTTGGGATGTACTCTGTTGTGCAAAGCTGAAGCCAACAAGATGCGTAAGAACGAGCTGGAGATGCTTTTCATTGGGTTGAGGGAGCAGTTTGCTGAGACTGATTTGAGAGATCCCACCAGAGGACTCAACTTAGGAGCTGTCTTTGCTCATCACTTGTGCTCACTGCAGAAGAAGCCATTCAATGGGAAGGACACTGAGACAGTATGGAGTCTGCTTACTCCCATTTTCAGGCATTGCTGGATTCCCTTAGAGGGTACAGAGTGTAATGACAACAAGGAATTCCTTGATTTTACCCACCTGCAGAGTGCTACATGTCTGAAGGAGGGACGTATATGGCTCTATTATGACACCGCTACAAAGCGTGGTATAGATCTTCCTGCTGCTGGTCTGACACATATTGATACGCTGGCTGCCTTGAGATTTCAGTCTCCTACGCGAGATCAGTGCAGTGTGCCTACGATGGCTCATCCGCTGGGAGAGCCTTCTACACGCCCTTCTTCCTCATCTGCGCCTGCACCTACTGCTCCTGCTGATGATATTGGTCCTTATCCTGAGCCTTCGGTACCCTTTGGTGAGATGTCTGAGGGAGAGTGGAGAGAGCGTGAGGATGGTATTCTACGGAGCATATGGAACTACATGCGTATCTGCACTTGCAGGAGACAGCCGCAGATTCATCAGCCCGGATCTTCACGTCGACGTAGACAGCGCTCTCCGACTCCCGGTTCTTCGAGCGGTACTGATCGCTATGATGGCATAGATGACGAGTGAGAGTATTGGCATTCTCTACACATCGGTTCTGTATTTCTGTTTTCATCTTTTCTTTTGCATTTTTCTTTTGATTTTCTTAGGATTCTTATGTTTGGATGATGTTTTTACATTGAGACTATCTGTTGCTTTGATTCTACTTGTTTGCATTGATTTTCAGCTTGCAGGTTTGAAATTTGATAATTTCTCACGGACTAACCTGCTAACTGCTAACTGGTCTCGACAGAATCACAATGCAACGATCGACACGGTCCTGTGTGTCGATCGCCACAACAAGAAAATCGCATTGCAGCGATTGTTGCGGTCCTGAGCAACGAGCGACTCATGACGCAAATCGCCTTGCAACGGTCGTCGCATTTATGTAACGATCGATGCATGAGAAAAAGAGGTAAAAATCAGACAGAACTTAACACATCCATTAACATTTTCTTTCTTTTACCGAACCTTAGCTTGACACTACTGGGGACAGTGTGTTTCAAGTGTGGGGGAGGTGGTACTGACTATTATCTTTCTGTTTTCTTTTACCAAATTTTTTGTTTTATTGAGTCAAAATGGTTTAAGTGGGAAACAGTGAATTTTTGAGAAGTTAACAACAACTTGCAGGAACTTAAAAAACCATTGGGATGAAGTTGCAGGTTCTATCTATGACTATTAGAAAACCCAACACGGATCAACATACTGAGGACACCCATATCAATTTAGGTATTCAGAGGATCCTTTACTGACTTCACCCTTAATTTGACTTAAATTTCTCACCTAAGGGCTTGGTATACCTTGAGTCGGATTCCTTTGTTAGTTCTGACACAGCTTGTAAACCTGTCCGAGTATGGTTCCCTTCTCCTCTTCCATAAAGTAAAAAAAAAGTAATAAACTGAGGATGAGCTAGTAGCTCCGAAGTGGTCACGGGAGTAGTAGCAAACACTATTACCTCCTGTGCATTCATGGAATGTGTGCAAAGTACACCCCTTAACGGGAAGAGCACTGATAAAAAAAATAAAATGATACCCAATGGGGAAAAATCAGAATGCTAAGGAAGGGAAAAGAGAAGAAAAGAAACCAGAAAAAGATAGTATGGTGGTCTAGAGCTGACAAAGTAAGAATCCATGTGCCCTTTGATCGATAATCCTTAGGTGAGACCGCACTTAATAGCTTATAGAAGTCAGTAGGGTGAATTTGAATTGCTTGGATTGATTGTGGAGTTTACTTAGGACAGTTGCTAAGTATGGGGGAAGTACATGTTGGTCTTGATGTCTTGCAGGTGATTCTTTCAGTGGCTTACTAAGGGGAATCTGAGTGTTGTTGCTTCTAGGATAAAAAGAGTTTCTGAAAGTTTTCAAACCTATTCACCATGTTTTAGTTCTCTGTTTTGCTTGAGGGCAAGCAAAGGCTAAGTGTAGGGGAGTTGATATATAATGGTTTTTACCGGTTTTAGACCATGATATAAGTGTGTTTAGAGTCTTTTAGTGTTTCCTTAGAGTCTTTTACAGGTGTTATTAGATATATGCACGTTTGGAGCGGAATTGGAGTTATTGGAGCTTTTTGGAGCATTTTGGTGTTTTGACCCGAGAGATAGAGTTCACTGTCCAAAACAGAGTAATGCATCGATCGACACACATCGTGCATCGATCGACACACTAGCGAGATGGGCCTTCCTCGGCGGTTTTAATGAAGTAGGAAGAATTCATAGTTTTTCCCAGAAGTTCCTGATAATTACAAAGAAGCCCCAAAACGTGATTAGCTTATATAATTAGGTTTTTACATCAGTTTTTACATACGCTTTCATACTTAGAGCTGAGAGTTTTTAGAGCTTGGGGCTGATCTAATCCTATACTGCTTTCTGCTTTTTGGAGAAGATTTCAAACCCCTTTACTTTTATATTCTCTTTTATGCAATCTATTAATTCATTGATTATGTTTTCATATTCTATGTCTGAGTAGATTCATAGTTAGGTTTAGGGATTCTCATTAAGGATTTCATGACTTGCTAGATTTAGTTATTTCAGTTAAGGATTCATATCAATAATTTTTCTTCGATCTAAATTGTGCTTAAACACTATTTTCTAACTTGATCACTTAGAATCTAGATCTTAGGTTGTTAAATTGACACGAAAGTGTGGTTTAGAATCTGAACTATTTAGGTTGAGCAATTGAATTACTCGCAAAGAAATTTGGTTTAATTGAATTGTGAACATATCGAACTTAATCTTAAAGCTAGTTTAACCTGTTAGGAATTACAAATAAATTTGGATTTCTGCAATTAGGCTTAGAGAATTCTCACAACGAAAGTTGGTTAATTCTATTTCCGTGTTTTGAGTTCTAGAACAGTACTTAATTTGATCCTGACTGAATAATTTATCTTTTTGTCTGATTTCCTGAGAACTCCCTAGACTTGGCGCTTTTAGTTAATTGCCTACAAACCGATCTTGCTACTGATTCTCTTTCCTGCTTCGCTTTTAGTTTCTCACTAAATTGCTTTCTCCTAGTTTTCACTTGACTGTTCTTAATCTATCGTTGCCTAGAGTCCTTGTAGATTCGATACCCTAAAGTACTACATTCACATCACTGTGCATTTGCAGTTAGAATAGGGATAAAACCTGATCCTATCAGGAAGCCAAGACGTAAACCCGGAGCCGGAGCATACCTTGAAAATGCTTCATGACGTAATGATGCGAGCTATGCAATCACCACAGACAACACCTGATGTGACGACTCGTCCACCGTTTCTATATTTGAACTCCTCGATGAAGAAGATGGGGGCTACGCACTTCTCCGGTGGAACTGACCCGTTAGTCTCAGACCGATGAATCCAGACGATGGAGAAGAACTTCAAGGCTATAAGATGCCCGGAGGACTACAAGCTAAGCGTGGGAGCTTACTACCTGGACCGAGATGCAGCCGACTGGTGGGAAAGTCGGGAAGCCCAAGTGGGACATATGGTGAAGACCTGGTCAGCGTTCAAGGAGAAATTTTAGCGCAAGTACTTTACCCCGGAGTCAAGGCGTTGACTACAACAATAACTTGCTAACCTTGAAAAAGGGAGTAAATCAGTTCGAGAGTACGAATCCGAGTTCATGCGACTTAAGCGTTATGTGGGCAACAATAATGAATATGAGGAGGCGATGATCACCAACTTTATGTTTGGTCTGCGACCCGAGTTGGAGACAAGACTTTCGGTGGGGAACTTCGCAAGTCTCACGGATTTGGTGGAGAAAGCAGTAAGTGTAGAAATCGAGTTAGCAGCAGAACGAGCAGCGCGGGGAAACTTCAACTCAAACCAAGGCGGACGATCAGAAAACCATCATGGCCGACACTCTGGACAAAACCGTCGCTTCAAATAAAAGGGAAACGACCCCAAGGATCATCTGACTCATTCAAGGGAACGTCGGTATGCTACAACTGCGGTCAGCCAGGACATATCTCCAAATATTGTCCAAGAAATGCAGAACATCACGCATCGCCAGGTCTTACCTGTTTCTGATGTGTCCACAAGGGCCATTATGCTCGAGAGTGTTCGATTCCGATCCCAGTCATCCCACTCGCCATTCAGCCTCCGCAAGCTTTCCCTACGATTGAGCCCGCCCACAAGCGTCAAGCCTTAGATGGTAGGTTTTATGCCTCAGAAGTAGATAATAATGAGGCCCCAAAGCCCGTTCAGGGTCTTATCACAGGTACACATGTGCCTTAACCCTAATCTATGTGTTTGTAGTATCTTCTAAGTTGTTTAAAAATAAATCTTTGAACAAATAAATAAAGTATTATGTTTTAAGTTTAAATATTAATGTGGCAGGAACCATACATGTCGCGGGTCTTCCCACACATGTATTGTTCGATTGAGGAGCCATCCATAGTTTTGTAACTCCAAACGTAGTCGCTGAAATCGTAGGGAGTTAAAAAAATAGAAAAAGTTAGTGTCGTTGTGTTGACCCCCGGGAAGCAATCCCTCCAAATAGATAAATATATTCGGAACGTACCACTAGTCATCGAGGCGAAGAAGTTCTTGGCGAATCTGCTAGTCACTCCTTTGACGCGGTACAAAGCCAATCTCGGAATGGACTGGTTGTCTGGTTATCAAGCCCAGTTAGACTGCGGTCGAGGGAGGATTACATTTCGTGGAAACGGAATGGAGGAGGTAGTCTAATACGGGATTAACCCTAGTAAATCGGTGTGTATAGTGGCGGCTCTTCGAGTTCAAGACTTGATCGAGAATGGAGAATCCTTTTTGGTGACCATCACTGCTGGCGAAGGAACCGCCAACAGAGACGTCAAGATCAAGGACATTGCGGTGGTCCAGGAGTTAGAGGACGAATTCGAGGCATTAAAGGAATTACCTCCACCTCGGAGTAATCCTTTCACCATTAATTTAGAACAAGAAGTTAAGCCTATCGCAAAGGCTCCTTACCAAATGGCACCAGTGGAGTTGGACATAACTAAAGAAGCAGCTTGAAGATTTGATTGGGAAAGGCTTTATTCGACCAAGCTCGTCACCTGTTGAGCTCCAGTGCTATTCGTAAAGAAGAAGGATGGGAGTATGAGATTGTGCATCGACTATCACGGCATCAACAACATCACCATCAAGGATAAATATCCGTTGCCACGAATCGATGAACTTTTGGATCAGCTTAAGGGAGTAAGCTGGTTTTCAAAAATAGATTTGGCATCTGGAAATCACCAAATTCCCATCGCTGAGGAATATATCATGAAGACGGCGTTTCGAACCAGATATGGGCAGTTTGAGTTTGTAATAATGCCTTTCGGGCTTACCAACGCACCAGCAGCCTTTATGCGGTTGATGAATGAGGTTTTCCATGATTATCTCGAGAGATTGCGGGAGCTGAAACTATTTGCTAAGTTCAGAAAATGTTCGTTTTGGCAGAGAGAAATCAGATTTCTGGGTCATCGCATCTCCGAGCAAGGAGTATCAGCCCATCCCGAAAAAGTTAAAGCAATCCAAGAATGGCCTCGGCCTACCTCTGTAACGGAAGTTCAGAGTTTTCTCTGCTTGGCGGGGTACTATCCAAAGTTCGTTCACGGATTTTCATCAATCGCAAAGCCTTTGACTGCTAACAAGGAAATGAGTTCCCTTTATTTGGAGTAAAGAAGCAGAAGATGCGTTTTCGAAGTTAAAGACTTCTTTGACTTCAGCACCAGTTTTCGCATTGCCAGAACCCGTGAAATCCTATACGGTGTATACCGATGCGTCGCGAGTTGGTTTGGGGTGTGTCCTTATGCAAGAAGGTAAAGTCATTGCTTATGCATCTCGTCAGTTAAGGAAGCACGAGGAAAACTATCGGACGCATGACTTAGAAATGGTGGCGGTTGTATTTGCATTGCGGATTTCGAGATCCTACCTTTATGGCGAAAGCATAGAAGTATTTACGGACCATCAAAGTCTTAAATACTTGTCCATACAACCGGATCTTAACCTACGGCAGCGGAGGTGGATGGAATTCATTGCGGATTATGATCTCAAGATCAAGTATCACCCTGGAAAATCTAATGTGGTTGCAAATGCACTTAGCCGGCGGAAAACCAAGGCTAGCATCGAAAGGGAGCTCGAAACCCTAATCGAAGAACTCAAGTGGGTAAATTTGGCTGCAATGGAAGGGGAAGTGAACGAGTGTAAGGCAGGCGGATCTAGTTCTTCGAATCCGAGAAGAGCAGCGAAGAGATGAGAAGATATTAAAGGTCATCGAAGAAGTCAGAAATCGAGATAGACCAAACCAGAGCAGTTATCATCTGGCCAGTGATGGTACATTGTTGCTCAGAGGAAGGATCACTGTACCAGAAGGTCAGGGTCTGCGAGAAGAAATTTTAGAAGCAGCACATCATTCTTTGCTTAGCATCCATCCCGGGAGTTCAAAGATGTACAAAGACGTGAGGAGGTATTACCATTGGTCGGGAATGAAGAATTCTGTAGCTCGATGGGTATCTCAATGCCCGACTTGTCAGCAGATCAAAATGGAGCATCAAGTACCCGGTGGTCTACTTCAGAGTTTACCTATTCCTCAGTGGAAATGGGATTGCATATCAATGGATTTTATCACCGGAATGCCAACCGCAAAAGGAAGAGAAAACAACGCAATCTCGGTAATTGTGGATCGTCTGACTAAGGTGGCACATTTGATTCCAATAAAGGATACATATAAGGTGGAAGCATTAGCTGAGCTTTATATCAACCAAATCATTCGCCTTCATGAAGTTCCAGCAAATATCGTGTCAGATCGGGATCCACGATTTACCTCCATCTTTTGGAGGGAATTACAAGAAGCTTTGAGAACGGAGTTGCATATCAGTACTGCTTATCATCCAGAAACCGACGGCCAAACCGAAAGGACAATCCGGACCATAGAGGACATGTTGTGAATGTTTGCACTCGATTGGACCGGAAATTGGGAAAAGCACTTTCCATTGGTGGAGTTCTCGTATAATAACAACTACCATTCCAATACCGTAATGTCCCCATATGAAGTTCTATATGGGAGACCGTGTAGAAATCCGCTATGTTGGGCCGAGATCGAAGAGCGAGAAGTCTTCAGACCAAAGATCGTTGATGACACGATCATCAAATTAAAAAATGATTCAAGCCAACATGAAGAAAGCTCAAGACCGGCAGATGAAATTTGCAGACCAAGCAAGGCGGGAAGTTAACTTTGAAGTTAGAGATTGGGTTTATTTGAGAGTTTCGTCCCGAAGACGAGGGGAACGGTTCGGCAAAGTTGGAAAATTAGCAGTTCGCTACATCGGACCATACCTAGTAATCAGTAAGATTGGAGAAGTGGCGTATAAATTGGATTTACCGGCTGACGTGCAGATTCACCCAGTGTTCTATGTGTCCATGCTACGGAAATTCATTCGTGATCCAAGGGATGTGGAAACGGAGAAAATAGAAGATCTTCAGTCGAACCTTACCTACATCGAAGGACCTATTCGGATCGGGGAGAGGCGTATCCGGAAACTCAAGAATCGAGAGATTCCACAAATTCAAGTTTTCTGGGGAAAGCAGAATCGTGTGACCGTCACATGGGAGGATGAATCAAGATTTAGAGAATCATATCCGGAGTTTTTCATTAGTGATCAGTAGAAAGGAGTTTTCAGAACTTTAAAGAATTCGAGGACGAATTTTAATAAGGGGGGGAGAATGTGATACCCTGATCTCGAAACTTGATAAAAATATTATTATTAAATATATATGGTATTTTTATTACTAATAATTAATTATATTTCTAAGAAATTTATTAGAATTATTTTTGAAATTCTTGTGAATTTTAATTGATAATTGGTTTTTTCCGAGAAACCGATAAAATGATCGAGGGAGTAGGAAAACCCTCTAAAGTCCTCCTAAAATTATGAAATTTTGAATACATATCTATTAAATTATGTCAAAGCAATGGTTAAAAGTATTTAGCAATATTTGATCCCTAGATTAATTTATAATTTTTAAACCTTTAAGGGGTAATTAATGTCTAAAAATTTAAAAATAAAATCATAGGGGATTGGGATTAGATCAGGGTGATTAGGGCTGATAAATGAAGTTATTTTGGACCTAATTCAAGCCCGGTAGTGAGATTGGGCCACGAAATCTTGCAAGGAAGAAGAAGGTACATTGTTTGTGTTTTTGGTACATTGAATCAAGAAATGTGTTGGCACCAATCTAAGAGTCTTCTATAAGAGGGATACATGTGTAAGATGGGTTATGAAATGCAGTGTTATGGGCCTGATTTTGGTGGCATGTCATGGAGGAAGATGGGGAGAGGAGGGGAGACAAATGGAGGGTGGAGATCATCTCCCTTTTGCTATATAAAGAGGCCTTCCCCCTCCATTATTCTTCACACCAAAAACTCACAAAGATAAAGAAGAATAAGAGGATAGAAAGAAGAGAGAAAGAAGAGAGGAAGAAGGGAGGAAGAAGGAGGATCCGAGAGAAGAAGAAGCCGGAGGAAGGAGAGAAGAAGGAGGAGCCAGAGGAAAGGGAGAGAGAGGGAGAGAGAGAAAGATAGAGAGAGAGAGTAATTGTTGGGATGGTGACGGAGAAACGGGGAAATATTTCATTAGCGGAGATTTTTAACGTTCATCCAATGAACCGACCTTCTCTTCCATCGTGGCGGCTTTTAATAAGGTCCGTTCTGGAGGTTTGTGTAGTATGTCTATCTAATATCGGGGTCAACCGCGACAAAGTATTTGTGAGTTGGGGTTAATTGTTTGACTAATGTGTTACTCCGCAGGTTCCCGACAATAGGTTATGATCCGTTGGGATGACTACAACTACTGTCGGTTTCACTACAAGAAATATGCACATTTGTAGCACGGAAAAAATGCTATAATATGTTATTGATAGCATTTTCATGAACGCTATGACATCCCAAGCTATCGTAGGTATAGCATGTATAATAGCATTTTTCTAAAATGTTATAATAGGCACTTATATAATAGTACTATCCAGATGCTATAATTGAATCTATCTATAATAGCATTTCGTAGCCGAGCCGAGCCAAACCGTATTTAATTATTATTATTATTATTATTATTATTATTATTATTATTATTATTATTATTATTAAAATAAAATTTATATTAAAAACAAATTATATTTGAAATGATTTTATTAATAAACCAAAATATGTTTATACAAAGTTCACTAACAAAACTATCTAAGTTGGGATTAAATTAGATCCAAATCCTCTCTTCCTTGCTTTCTTAGCTTTTTTTTTTTGCTCTTTTCTTCTTCCTTTTTCTTCTTCTTTGTTGTTGCCTACCGGGAGTAAGACGAGTAAGACGTCGATGACCGATTTCTCAGATATTTGTACTTCGAGACAGACCTGCAAAATCAATCACAAAAAATTCAAGCATGTCAGCAAATAATACAATAAAGAATTTAGTAACAGGACTAACTTGATGTTGTGTTTTGACAAGAATTTAGTAACCTGATGTTGCGTTTCACATGAAACTGTGTATAAGACATATAAGGGCTGAAACCAATGTTAGTAACCTAATGTTGAGGTATGAATTTTACCTATCGAATCAAAAGAAAGGAAGAGATCATTCATAGCCAAAAAAGAATGTAGACAATGAAAAAATATAAGACCAACACATAAAGAATAATAACCTATATGCTGCAAAAACGTTCAATCCTTGCGTGAGCACGTAATGACATATTATTCAGATAAGTTCACAACTGTACTTTCCGAATAGGTTTACGCAAATCCTATCAATAAACAATGTGAACGAAACTTGTGATTGAGAAAAGAAAAGTATGCAGACTCACAGTTAATATCGAGAACTTCAAGAGCGCTTTTGGATCATAGCAACCTGGAAATTTTAGAGCCCTATAGCAAAGTGGGAGCACATAAGCTTAATCGATTAGACACATGAGACCTTGTGTATAGATCTCAGTTGCTTTACCTCATGACAGTGATAGTTTGGCCCAAGAAGCTGTGTTGAATAGAAAGTTATAACACAGAGAAACTGGTAGGCCTGAAAACAGAAACATCGTCACACTTCAAAATTGACAAGAAAATAGTAATCTCAACAAGCTTCAACTATAGTAACTAGTACGTCAGGGCACTTAAAACTAAGAATGCTAGAACTATGCACCATATCAAGACGGTGTATATCTTTTTGCTTTTCAGGATGAAAGGATGGAAAGTCCATTGCAATAAAGGATCAAGCAGTGTCAATATCGAAATATAATCATGTAATGACTACTCGACAAAAAAACTCTGTCAACGAAAGTTTTCAACGTAAGTTTTCACGAGCATACTGGTTTTTACCATCTTTAATGGCTTGGATAGCAGCTTCTTTGACGAAATCAGGACCGTCGAAATTAGGGAAGCCTTGGCCAAGACTGATTTCTCCATGTTTGTTAGCCAATGTGCTCATTTGAGTGAAAATTGTAGTCTTGAACTTCTCTAATCGTTTTGCCACCTAAGAAATGTTAAACAAGGTACAGTCTTAGTTTGCAACTACAATTGGAGATGAGTAATGCACCAAAATTTGGTGAAAATCATTCCCAGAAAGTTGATGCAAGATGTAAAATGGATACACACTGATACAGGCTCAGACAAATCCTAATCGGACAAACATAAAATTGACAGTACAACAGCTTCCAATGTTGCAAAAGCAGTGCCAAACAAATACGAATTCACAAATTAAATCTCCCAAATTCGAAACACGATGCCTTTAATTAACACAGGAACTAATTTACCCAACAAGAAGAAATCACTAAGAAAATAGAGATCCCACGAAATAGAGAGAAATGATCACCTGCACTGGTTTCTGAGTCGACTCGGTTTGGGTCGAAATGGTGGCCATCGTAGCTCTGATTTGAGGGTTAATCGAGGCTGGTGATTTCGTGAAGATTCGTCGGGAGTGAGACGAAAATGGGAGAAGAGAGGATCTGAAGCTAAATGCTGAGAAGGAGATCCCCAAAGTGACGAGTCTCAAGAGCCGTGGGCTTTTCTCTTGCTCAACGTACAAGGAGTGGACAGTGATCGGGAGATGACGGTGCTGGAGGTTGAGGAAGGTACAAGATCGTTTAGGGTTTGAGAGAGAGAGAGAGACGAGAAAAGAGAAAAATAGAGAAGAGAGACATGAGTTAATTTTTTTGTCAAGGATTTTTCTATGTAAAGGAGGAAGGGAGAGGACAAGAAATTTTTTTATTAGGGTTCTAAGAGTAAGGGGGAAAATTGGAGTTCAAAGAGGGAAAATCAAGAGTGAAAGAGGGAAAATGAGTCCAAGCTTAAAATTTTCGCTAATGTTTAGCGGAAAAGCTAATTTTAGTTTTCGGCTTAGTGAAACTTTATCTTAGCGTTTGTTTAATGCTATTATACAGAACGAAAATTTTAAACTAATCTACGATAGCAGTTCAGTAAAATGTGCTATAACAATATGCTATCAATGTGGATTTTTTTTGTAGTGTTTGATTATTAACTAGTTAAATTATATGATTATATATGGTTGCTTGCTTGGTTGATATTGAGGTTATGGATATTGTTGTTATGATATAGCATGATTCTGATTAATAACCAAGTAATGAACGAATGATAAAAACATGGAAACTATTAAGTAATGCGATAATAATATGACGACTAGTTCATGAATAATTGATTGATAAGATTATGTGTGAATGATTGTTGTGATGTGGTATGTTTAATGGTTTGCTTGATGTGTTAGTGACATGGTGTTATAGTGGGCATATCAACTTCCCTACCCGATTGATTCTCGAGAGCGTACCGGTCAGTTCACGTACTCTTGGGTCGTGTTACTGACATGTGTTAACCTACTGAGTGACGCCGGTAGGTGTGTGGTCCGGAGAATACGGGGTCGCATCCTAGGGCTGGACTGCATGGAAGCTTTGGCTATCTAGGGGTAGCCCGAATCACCGCGTATCGATGGAAGGAGAACGGTGTCTTACTTGTAGTACTTCGTGTATATGAATAAGAGTCGAGGGATTATTACCATGGGCCTATATGGTGACAGGATAAGTATTCCGTGGGAAGGACGATATTATCGGGGCTCGTAGCATGCATATAGTTTACTTGTTATAGTGCTTCGACAATTTATTTACTGTGTAACTTTCCGTCATTGCTTGTGTTTGGGGTTTGGTTGGGTGGAAGGAAAGTTACTTGTTAGTTGGGGAATCTCAACTCACTGGGTCGATAATAGATCGCTCACCCCTCGCCTTTTCATTTTTAGGTAACCCGTAGGAGTAGCGGATCGCAGGACGTTAGGCCAGCCGGTAAAGAGTCGACGTCTCTTTCGCAACGAAGATTTCAAAGTAATGTTTGCATTCATTGTTTTAAATAAATATTTTCCATGGACATATTTGTATTTCCGCACTTTTCGTGATATTAAATAAATAATGTTTTATATTCGTAAAGCATGTTGTTTATATTAGATTAGTCCGGTCTAATGTAACTACCAAATTTTATTACAGTTGTAAAGCCTTAATCAAAATTTGGGAAACGTGTAATTGAATAAATCGGTTCAGTTTGATGACAAAAGTTGTTAAGCCGAGGCGATTTAATCAAACACGGTAAAAATGTGACGGCTCTGGTTCCGACTAAGGAAAACTGGTGATCATGTTCTTGTTTGATTGTTGGTCATCGGTTGACTAAGGTCAAAGCGGAACAAGGGCGTTACAAGGAAGAAATCAGGTGGAAAGATGGATGGAACACGGATCGCAGAGATGAAAGATAAGATTGATTATGTCCATAGCATTCTACTTAGGAAGAAGCAAGTCCATTTTGCTGGAGATGGGACTTTTGGACAGGTTGATGAGTTTGAGAACGTCAATTACATAGCTGAAACTGGTTATCAAGGTCAGAGATATGGAAATCAGCAAGGACAGACTTCTGGGTACACTCCAAAGCCTGCATTTCAGAGACCCTTCCAGCAGAAAAACTCATTCTCCAGAGACTATGGTTCTTCTTCATATCAGACTTCTCCTCCACAAAATGAGCAGTCTGATAAGATGATGGGTCTATTGGAACAACATTTGGAAGGTCAGCAGAAGAGTACAGTAGACTTCAATAGAAAGATATATGCTATGCACCTGGATTTGAATGGGAAGATTGAGTCTCTGAGCGCTCATGTGAAAATTCTAGATGTTCAGGTTCAACAGACTGCTGGAGCAGTGCAAAGGCAAAATGGAGCTGGAAGAACTGAGCAGAAGCAATACGTCAATGTTTTCATGGTAGAGAATGAAGTTGATCTAATACATGAGGAAGAAGACATCATAGCTGCTTTTCTGGACAAATCATCTCCGTCCGCCGGATGCGTCAATCAATACACCATTGGTGTCGATCGACACACATCTGACACGAAGGATGGACCTGTTTTTGAACAGCCAGCATCGATCGATACATCTTCTGCATCGGTCAACGCAAGTCGTAGACAAGTCCGGAAACCTGCAACAGTCCATGAGCGAGTCTATAAGCCTCCCTTGCCCTATCCTAAAGTTCTTAAAAGGTCCGAACATGAGCTTGATGAAGCTAATTGCATGGCAGAGATGGATAAGAAGCTGATTCAGATCCCACTAATTAATGCCTTGAAGAAACACCCTTCTCTGCAAAGTTATGCGAAGAAGATGATCTCTACAAATGGAGATTTAAAAGAAGAGGTGTTGATGATATCTATGTTGGAATTGTGTCCAGTAATCTCGGTACTGTCTCTAGAAAGTAAGAGTATGTCAATGATCAGACATAAGTCATATAATACTGGGGGTCATGATGGCTTGCTAGAGTCCGCTCATGATCTATAAGTCTTGGACTTATTGCCTTTATTATATGATCCCATATGGGTCACACGCCTAAGCTAACAGGAAAATGTGTAGGAACGGTTTAGCAGAAGTACGGTAAAAGTGCTAGGCATTTACTGTACTTAGAGAGAATAAAACGGTTTAGGCACTGTGTGTCGATCGATACACAAGGGGTATCGGTCGACACAGTGCGCGAATGCCGTCTAGTTAATTGGTGTTTGGGCCAAATGGCCCAAACGGAATCAGACAAGTTTTATAAGGTAAAACTCGAGTTTCTGAACGATTAACCCTAATCCCCCAGCCGAAAACTCTCTCTCTCTCTGCGCCGAGCTCCTTGTGGTCTAGCAGCCGTTTTCTGTGATCGCGTGTGTGAACCTTTGGAGGATTCATCCCTCGGTGTTTCTCTGATCTCAGACATACCATCTCTTTCCGCTGCAAACAGGTATAAGGTGAGATCATCTTTTGTTTCTATTCTGAGAAGAACCTAGATCGCATGTTTAGGTTGATATGAATCTAAGAATTGAATCAGGATCAACTAAACAATCCTTCAGTGGTATCAGAGCCAATGGTTCTGGTTTTTCTTGTTTAGATTCAATGTTTAGGATTGTTTTCTTGTTTAAAAGTGTTTTGAATCAACTACTGATAAGAGAAACCATTTAAGCAACAAGAATTGAAATCTAAACACACATAAAATTGCAGAAACCAAGCTATATGATTTGGTAGAATGCGATTTCAAGAGGTCTGTATCGACTGCGATCGCATGGATCGATCGATACGATCGCATGGATCGGTCGATACAGTCTATCGGCTAACCCTGTTAACACGTGAAAGCATCGATCGATGCAGGATCGATGCAAGTTCGATATTGGTGCATCGACCGATGCGGTTGGTGCACATCGATCGACACAGTTAGGGTTTTGGCTCGGTTCAGTGCATGCGTGAGAGCATCGATCGATACAGGATCGATGCACGATCGATGCAGGATCGATGCTGAGAGCATCGACCGATGTGGTTGATGGATCGATCGACACGGTCGGTTCATCGATCGACATGGTTGGTTTAAAGGCTCGGTTTAATTTTGATTAAAATTAATTCGTCCTGGTTTAATAAACAGATTTAATAATTTTATTAAGTCTGGTTAAACCGGGACAAGAAATCCAATGTCGAAAGAATTATTGGATTTAGTGCCTAAACCAGGATTTTCTAATTTGATTTGGTTGGACCAAATAAATTGAGAAAATCCGGTTTAGTAAATAACCGGTTGACAATTGTGGTCATCGTAGTAATTAAAATTTGGTTAGACCAATTTTAATGAACCAGACCGGTTATGTCATTTAATTGGACAATTGGGTCATGTCTTGGACATGGACCAATTCTTGGGCCTCGGGCCAAGAAGTTAAAACAATTGGGCCAATTATTTGAGTCTTTCTTCAGATTAATTTAAAATTTATTTTATAAAATTATAAAGTCGATTTTAAATTAAAGTTTCCGAAATTTTGAAATTAGAAAGTTTCTTAAATTAGAAGTTTCTGGATTTGCGGGTTTTGGATTTTAAAGAAATTTCTAAAGTTAGAAAGTTTCCGTTTTTAGAAAGTTTCCAATTTTAGAAAGTTTCCAAAAATAGTAGGTTTCCAAAATGGAAAGTTTCCCGAAATAGTAATCTTCTATTTTGGGAATGAATTTTTAAATAAACCTACGAACCTCAAATAATATCAAGCGTTGGATGTCTTGTCCATTCTATGTCAGTTGTCGAAGCCCATTCAATTGTATTCATGGCCTTACAGTGTGAGGGTGTCTGCTTTTGCGTGGATAAGACGGTTTGTGATTCATAAATGTCATTGGGAGTCCCAGACATTAATGATTACATGACTGTATAGTCTGGTTTTCTTGACTGGGCCATCGGGAGTCCCGGGCCTTGAGACATCAGAGTGAATTGGGCCTCGGGCCCAGATTCACAACCAAGAGTTATATCACGGATATAATTAGCCGATATAGGGCTTACCGATATAAGCTAAGGTTTGGTGACGGCCAGTGGCCCACTTTAATCTTAGTTATATGTGGATCTTGGAATCATTATATTCTATTGAGGGTAACTTATGTTATTGAATATAATGCGTGATTAATCATATTAAATATAATACGAGATTAATCATATTGAACATTTTAACAAATAACCTTTTTATCTATATATTTCAGCTATGACTACTACAAGCACACAAAACACATTCTCGATCCGGTCTGTTCTCGAAAAGGAGAAGCTGACTGGAACGAACTTCCTGACGTGGTCAAGGAACTTGAGGCTAGTCCTCAAGCAGGAGAAGAAGGATTATGTCCTTCGTGATCCTCTCCCCGAGAGGCCTCCTGCCAATGCCGCCAGGACTCTGCATAATGCTTGGGAAAAGCATTCGTCAGATGAAAATGATGCTTATTGCCTGATGTTGGTGACAATGACTCCTGAGCTGCAAAAACAGTTCGAGAGTGTATTGTCACCCATCGAGATAATGGCAAGCCTGAAATCGCTTTTTCAGGAGCAGGCTAGGACTGAGAGGTTTCAAACAGTTAAGAACCTCTTGGACTGCAAGTTGGCTGCGAATGCGGCAGTGAGTCCTCATGTCTTGAAGATGATGGGTTATCTCGATCATCTTCAGAAACTCGACTGCCCAATCAGCCAGGAACTTGCCTGCGACATCATTCTGCAGTCATTACCTGCAAGCTATGATCAGTTCATTCTGAACTTTAACATGCATGGCTTGAGTAAGACATTGCCTGAGCTTCACGGAATGCTCAAGACTGCGGAGCCCAATTTGAGGAAAACCGCCAAGGACCCCAATGTACTTATGGTGCAAAAGGGCAAGGGGTTTAAGAAATCCTCTGCTAAGGATAAGGGAAAGGCCAAGGCTGTCCAAGTCGCGGACAAGGACACGCCAAAGCCCAAGCCCAAGTCCAAGGCTGGGCCAACTGACATATGCAGGTTCTGTAAAGAACCAGGGCATTGGAGGAGAGAATGTAAGAAATTCCAGGAAGGTCTAAAGGAATTGAAGAAGAAGACTTTTGAGACTTCTTCAACAGGTATTTTTGTTATAGAAGTTAATACAACTACTTCTGATAATACCTCATGGGTTATGGATACTGGTTGTGGGGCTCATATTTGTACTAATATGCAGGCACTCAGCAACAGTAGAAGGCTGAAGCAAGGACAAGTGGAGCTACGAGTTGGGAATGGAGCGAAAGTTCCAGCGCTAGCTGTAGGCACTTACTTGTTGTCTTTACCTTCGGGATTGATTTTAGAACTCAATAATTGTTATTTTGTACCTGCTATAAGCAGAAATATTATTTCAATTTCTTTGTTGGATTTGGAAGGTTATGATTTTTCAGTTAAGAATAAATTATGTTCCTTCAATCGCAACAATTTGTTCTATGGTTCTTCCCCTCTTATGAATGGGCTTTACATACTCGATCAATCCGCGCCAATTTATAACATTAATACCAAACGGTTCAAACCTAATGAGGAGAACCGAACGTTTCTATGGCATTGTCGTTTAGGGCACATCAGCGAGAAACGCATCAAGAGGCTCCATTCGAATGGACTTCTTGGCTCATTTGACTTTGAGTCATGTGAGAAATGCGAATCCTGCATGATGGGCAAAATGACACGGGCCCCCTTTAATAAACCTAACGAGAGGGCCAGTGACGTATTGGGCCTGATACACACTGATGTGTGTGGCCCAATGTCCACAAATGCAAGAGGAAACTATCAGTACTTCATTACCTTTACTGATGATTTCAGTAGGTATGGATATGTTTATTTAATGAAACATAAGTCTGAATCTTTTGAGAAGTTCAGAGAATTCCAAAATGAAGTACAGAACCAACTTGGCAAAAACATTAAGGCTCTTCGGTCCGACCGAGGAGGAGAATACATAAGCCAAGAATTCAGTGATCATCTAAGAGAGTGTGGGATCGTATCCCAACTCACTCCTCCCGGAACACCTCAATGGAATGGTGTGTCTGAGAGGAGAAATCGGACCTTATTGGATATGGTTCGATCTATGATGAGTCACACAGACCTTCCAATATCCCTTTGGGGATATGCTCTGCTAACAGCAGTGTTCACTCTAAATAGAGCGCCATCGAAAGCAGTAGCAAAGACACCATATGAATTATGGACTGGAGAAGCTCCAGTGCTGTCTTATCTCAGAATTTGGGGTTGTGAAGCCTATGTCAAGAGATTGATCTCAGACAAGCTTACACCAAAATCTGACAAATGCTACTTCATTGGTTATCCACGGGAAACCAAGGCTTATTACTTCTATCTACGTTCCGAGAACAAGATCTTTGTTGCCCGGGATTGTAATTTTCTTGAGAGGGAGTTTCTCTCTAAGAAAGACAGTGGGAGTAAGGTACTGCTTGAAGAAATTCAAGATGAACAGGATACTGCTCAACATTATGAGGAAGAGCAGCAGGAGGATCTACAAGAAATTGTAGAGCCTGAACCTGTAGTACCTGAAGTTCGAAGATCCGGGAGGATCCGTCACGAACCCGAGAGATATCAAGGATTCCTCGTGACTGACTGTCATGATCTTTTGATCATTGATGGTGATGAACCATCGAACTTCAATCAAGCCATGATGGGCCCAGATTCCTCTAAGTGGCGAAAGGCCACTGATTCCGAAATGGACTCCATGTCGGTCAACCAAGTGTTTTCGTTGGTTGACTTACCCGCTGGTGTAAAAGCCATCGAGTGCAAATGGATCTTCAAGAAGAAGATTGACGTGGATGGAAATGTCCAGATTTATAAAGCCATGTTGGTGGCAAAAGGTTTCAGACAAGTTCACGGTGTGGATTACGATGAAACCTATTCACCAGTGGCTATGATGAAATCTATTCGGATTCTACTAGCAACTGCAGCTTTTCATGATTATGAAATTTGGCAGATGGACGTGAAAACCGCCTTCCTGAATGGTATTCTGGAAGAGGATGTGTATATGACACAACCTGACGGTTACATAGATCCAAAGAATGCTGGAAAAGTATGCAAGCTTCATAAATCCATTTATGGATTGAAGCAAGCATCGAGGAGCTGGAATCTTCGTTTTGATGAAGCGATCAAGTAATTTGACTTCATCAGAAACGAAGAAGAACAATGCGTGTATAAGAAATCTAGTGGGAGCAAGATTGTATTTCTTATTCTGTATGTCGATGACATACTGCTTCTCGGAAACGACGTTCCAATGATAAAGTCGGTAAAGGACTGGCTTGGAAGTTGTTTTTCCATGAAAGACATGGGTGAAGCCGCATACGTTCTTGGAATCAGGATCTACCGGGATAGATCTAGAAGGCTGATAGGCTTGTGTCAAGATTCATACATTGACAAAGTCCTACAAAGATTCAGCATGAAGGATTCCAAGAAGGGCTCCACGCCAATGGTACATGGCACAACGCTAAGCAAGAAGCAGAGCCCTACGACGGCTGCTGAGCTTGAGCGCATGAAGAATATTCCTTATGCATCTGCAATAGGATCTGTCATGTATGCCATGATCTGTACTCGTCCTGATGTTGCTTATGCATTGAGCATGACGAGTAGATACCAGTCAAATCCAGGTGAAAACCATTGGATTGCCGTAAAGAATATCTTGAAGTATCTAAGACATACTAAGGATAAGTTCTTAGTGTACGGTGGAAGTGATGTGCTTAAAGTCAGTGGATTCACGGACGCAAGTTTCCAGACAGACCAAGATGATTTCCGGTCACAGTCCGGTTATATCTTTTGTCTGAATGGCGGTGCAATCAGTTGGAGAAGCTCCAAGCAAGACACCGTTGCTGATTCCACTACAGAAGCTGAATATATCGCCGCCTCAGAAGCTGCGAAGGAAGCTGTTTGGATACGAAAGTTCATTATTGAACTAGGTGTGATACCAGATACGGCTGAGCCTCTGGCACTGTTTTGTGACAACAATGGTGCTATAGCTCAGGCAAAGGAACCAAGATCACACCAGAAATCCAAGCATGTTCTAAGAAGATTTCACTTGATACGTGACATCATTAATAGAAAGGAAGTCAAGATCAGCCGAGTTCAGACAGATGATAACGTCGCTGATCCGTTGACAAAGCCACTCCCAAGGCCTAAGCTCGAGTTTCTGACTGAAGCTGTAGGCATTAGAGACATAGAAATGTAATCTAAATTTGAGTGGAAGTTTGAGGGCTTTTATTTAGTTATTTGATATGTTCTTGTAAAACATTCTTATGTTTAATGAAATTATTATTTCAAGATTATTTTAACTGTGATGAAATAATCGTTCCAAAGTGATATGAACCATTTTATAGGTCATCAAAGTAAATGACTTGATCTTGAGTCATCGAAGTCATTTAGCTTGATCATGAGACCCTATATTTGATAGATGTTTATATCATCCCGTCCCTAGTCGAAGGTTGTTGAAATTGGAACACCAACAACCGTGTGAGACTGGATTGGTACGTGACTTATGACAAAGTCTCAGTGTGTCATAGATGCGCGGCATCAAAGTCAGTACATAGGTGTATGTTTGGGAACATACGACCGGACAAGACCCGCTTATAAGAACTCTTCAGGATATTTATATCTGTGTCATAAGAGATTCTTACTACGACTATAGAGTATAGTCCTTAGACCTGAGTTCGCATGCATCTGACTGCACATGGACTGATGCACTTTGATCATTGTCTAACGCTATCGTTCTGCGATAGTTATAAGGACCTTGTTTGGGTACATTATGAAATGAATAGTTTACAGTGATGGAATAAGACGGAATTTGTCCCTCCAATATAAATGGAGTGAATATCTCTAGGCCAATCGGAGATTTGAATACTGGAAAATGCATGGCCATGCTCAAACGGACTGTCCCGAGTCGTTTGGATTGTCAGTATCAAATCAGAGTCCGATGAACAAGATTAGGCTTTATAAGGATGACACCAATCTTGCCTTATGACTAATCGAGATATTGTGACAAAAGGATTATGAATACAGAGATTCCAGTACAAGTGGGAGATTGTTGGAATTGTGTCCAGTAATCTCGGTACTGTCTCTAGAAAGTAAGAGTATGTCAATGATCAGACATAAGTCATATAATACTGGGGGTCATGATGGCTTGCTAGAGTCCGCTCATGATCTATAAGTCTTGGACTTATTGCCTTTATTATATGATCCCATATGGGTCACACGCCTAAGCTAACAGGAAAATGTGTAGGAACGGTTTAGCAGAAGTACGGTAAAAGTGCTAGGCATTTACTGTACTTAGAGAGAATAAAACGGTTTAGGCACTGTGTGTCGATCGATACACAAGGGGTATCGGTCGACACAGTGCGCGAATGCCGTCTAGTTAATTGGTGTTTGGGCCAAATGGCCCAAACGGAATCATACAAGTTTTATAAGGTAAAACCCGAGTTTCTGAACGATTAACCCTAATCCCCCAGCCGAAAACTCTCTCTCTCTCTGCGCCGAGCTCCTTGTGGTCTAGCAGCCGTTTTCTGTGATCGCGTGTGTGAACCTTTGGAGGATTCATCCCTCGGTGTTTCTCTGATCTCAGACATACCATCTCTTTCCGCTGCAAACAGGTATAAGGTGAGATCATCTTTTGTTTCTATTCTGAGAAGAACCTAGATCGCATGTTTAGGTTGATATGAATCTAAGAATTGAATCAGGATCAACTAAACAATCCTTCAATCTAAGCAGGTCAGTGCAGTGCTACAGAACAAGATTCAAGAAAGCTTCCAGATGCAGGTGTCTTTGTGCTAGACTTTTCCATCTTTAAAGACAGTTTCAAGCGTTCTCTGTGTGATTTAGGATGTGGTGTGAATCTCATGCCATATTCTGTGGCTGAGAGATTGTGACTGATGGATTTCTAGCCTACTAAGATCTCTCTTATCCTACCTGATTGATATACCATGGATTTTAGAGATTTTAACCATGGTATATGTCTTATTTATCGAGTCTTTTATTATGTTTTGGGGTCTTTTTAGTATGTTTTAAGGTCTAGACACGTTTGGAGCGGAATTGGACATTATGGAGCATTTTGGAGCATTTTGGAGATTAAACCCGAGAGGAAGAGTTCACTGCCCGTTTTACAGACCTGTGTCGATCGACAAAGAGGGTGAAACGATCGACACAAGGTCGACACAGACTTCTCGCGAGCGTTTAATGAAGAGAATTGGAAATTGCAACTTTGCCAAGAAGTCTCTCATAATTACAAAGAAGCCCCATCCGACTTTAGACCATTATATTAGGGTTTTTAATCCATTGTTTAGGCTACGCTTTCATAACTAAGTTTAATTTTATTAGAGAGAGTTAGGGGCTGATCCTGTTCTCGAAAGAGAGAGGATTTCGAACCCCATTTCTTTATTATTATATGTTATTTGATTTTCTATTCATGATGTCTTCTGTTTCGATGAACATGTCTGAGTAGATTACCTGTTAGGTTTAGGAATTCTCATTAGAGATTTCATGGAATTATAGGTTAATCAATCTGTAGGGATTGATATATGTTAGTTCATCATCTAGGATTGTTCTTAATGCTTGATTTGAATTAGCTACCCAGATTTATGATGTTAGGTTGATTGATACAACGACAGTTGGTTAATTAGCTAGAAAGAACCTAGATGAGCAACTTAATTACTCGCAAAGGAATTTGGTTTAATTAGATTGTGAACATATCGAACTTGGAATTAAAGCTGGTTTAATCTGTTAGTAATTGCAAAGGAATTTGGATTGCTGCAATTAGGCTTGGAGAATTCTCGCAACGACAGTTGGTTAATTCTATATCTGTGTGTTGAGTTCTAGAACAGTTCTTAATTAGATCCCGATTGATTGATTGCTTGTGTTCAAGATTTCTTGAGAATTCCCTAGACTTAACGCTTCGCTTCCTTGCTTACAAACTCGCCTGATTTACTTTCTGCTTGCTTTTTAGTTTCTTATCTTATTTGCTTTCTCCTAGTTTAATCTTTTATGTTCTTAATCTATCGTTGACCGGAGTCCCTGTGGATTCGATACCCTAAGTACTACAACTACATCACTGTGCACTTGCAGTTAGTATAGGGATTAAAACTAGACATATCAAGTTTTTGGCGCCGTTGCCGGGGACTCTTTTGAGTTTTCGATAGATTTGAACTTAGGGTTTAGACTAGGTTTTTCGTTTTTCTTTTTTGTTACTAATTTTTTCTTTTTCTGTTCTTGCGTTTCAGGTACGCCTGTAATCGCCCTGCAACGATCGACACGGTCCTGTGTGTCGATCGTCACATATCGTAAGGAAGATGTATGATTTTCTCAGTTCAGGGATTGACAGCTCGCAGATAGCTGGGATAAAGAGCAAAGTAGACTCTCTGCATAGTCTTGTACTTGGAAAGTATGTGCAAAGAGCTATAAACTGTGTTGGAGGGAATGGATTTTACAGTCAGGAATCTGCTTTTCAGAAACCCTTCCTGCAACAGAGTAACTCATTCCCAAGGAACTATGGTGTTTCTTCTTACCAAGCACCGCCTGCACCTACACATAAGAGCAGATTAGAAGCTATGATGGAGCAGTTTCTTGAGGAAGAACAACAGATCACTGTGTCCTTAAACTCAAAGATAGATGCATTGCATGAAGATCTGAACGGGAAGTATGAATCTTTGAGCACACATGTGAAGAAGTTGGATGTTCAAATCCAACAGACATCGCGAGCAATACAAAGGTATAATGAAGCTGGGAAAGCTGAACAGAAGCTGTACATCAATGCTGTGACCATAAGAGATGGGATTGACTTGCTGGGAGAACAAGAGAGCATAATATCGGATTTTCTGGATGAGTATTGTCTGTCTGAGATATGCGTCGATCGACACACTCTCGATGTCGATCGATGCATCCCCAACACGTCTGATGGATCTGAACATAATCGCTTTGTGTCGATCGACACATCTGGTGCATCGATCGACACAGATCGCAGACAGGACCAGAAGCCTGCAACAATCCTGGAACGAGTCTATAAGCCATTTGTGCCATATCCTAAGGTTCCTAAACCGTCTAAACAGGAGCAAGAAGTGGCTAACTGCATGAAAGTGATAGATAAGGAGCTGAATGAAACTCCACCAGCTGAAGCTTCGCGAGTTCATCCTTGTGTGTTGAGAGATGCAAAGAAGATGATATCCGCTGATGGTCATTTGAAAGAAGAAGTTCAGATTGGTGGAACTACAGTATCTGATAGTAGAGAGAAGAAGATGGCGGTTCTTCTTGAACCTGCTCTAACATCTTCAGAGCCCGCAACTGCTTATAAGCAGAAAGCTCCAAACATCAGATCTCCACCAAAGGTAAGGTATAAATCACCTAAGCTTAAACCTCCTGACCGCATTACTTTGAATGCAGGAAAACGCAGCATCCCACCCAAGCTTCGCTCCCGGCCTGATTCTACTCCTTCGTTCCTTGGGAAATCTCATGATCCGAAAGCATATACACCACCTTAGATGAAGAGATATTCACAGAGACATTCAAAGTATCTGTTGAAACCGCCTTGAGTCTAATCTCTATCCTATAGTCAAGCTAATGACTAAAACCAAGCGCTGAGTGGGAGGCAACCCACTATAGAGTCAGTTTTCGTTCTTGTTTTTCATTTTTCAGTCTTTGTTATTTTAATTTTTCGTTTTAGTGTTTTCAGCCGAGAGAACAGTCAAAAATCGCCTAGCATCGATCGACACAACATGTGTGTCGATCAACACAACATGTGTGTCGATCAACACAGTGCGATTACACAAATGAATCGAGCAAATGCGCCTTGCGTCGATCGATGCGGTCCTGAGCATCGATCGACACAGTGCGACGAGAGGTACGTAACTCTGGATTTTTCAGACTCTTTTCAATTTGATTATCTGGTTTCCCCGACCTCATGTGATTACACTGAGAACAGTGTAGTTTAAGTGTGGGGGAGGTAGCTACTGACGCACACTTCTGTTTTCTTAGAGTCAGTCCTGTTTTTCAAAAATTTTGTTTTATTGAGTCAAAAACAAGTTTAAGTAGGAAACATTGAATTTTGAGAAGTTAACAACATCTTGCAGGAACTTAAGTGACCATTGGGATGAAGCTGCAGGATCTATCTATGACTATTAGAAAACCCCAACACAGATCAACCTACTGAGGACACCCACATCACTTCAGGTATCAGAGAATCCTTTACTGACTTCACCCTTGTAAACCTGACTTAATTTTCTCACCTATGGGCTTGGTATACCTTGAGTCGGACTCCTTTGTTAGTTCTGACACAGCTTGTAAACCTGTCCGAGTATGGTTCCCTTCTCCCCTTCCAAAAAGTAAAAAAAAAAAGTAATAAACTGAGGATGAGTTAGTAACTCCGAAGTGGTCTCTGGAAGTGGTAGCTACAACTATCATCTCCTGTGCATCCATGGAATGTGTCCAAAGTACACCCCTTAACGGGAAGAGCACTGATAAAAAAAATAAAATGATACCCAATGGGGAAAAATCAGAATGCTAAGGAAGGGAAAAGAGAAGAAAAGGAACCAGAAAAAGATAGTATGGTGGTCTAGAGTGAAGGAACTGTTTAGTTGATCCTGATGTAATTCACAGATTCATATCAACCTAAACATACAGATCTAGGTTCTCTTGATTAGAAACATTATATGATCTCACCTTTTACCTGTTTGTTGCAGCGGAAGGAGTAGAACAGGTCAGAGATCAGAGAGATACACCGAGGGATGAATCCTCCAAAGGTTCACACACGCGATCACAGAAGACGGCTGCTAGACCGAGCTGGTGGGAGGCGCAGGGAGAGAGGAAAATCGGCGCTGGGGTTAGGGTTAGAAGAAAGAGATTTGGCCTTTTGTTTATTAAAAGCCTTCTCTTTCCCTTTTGGGCTTATGGGCCCAAAACACCAATCTGATTAAATCCCATTTAATCAGACCCATTAATCTTTCTCTCTTAGTACGACAAATGCCTGGCACTTTTGTCGTACTTCTGCTAAGCCGTTCCAACACATTTTCCTGTTAGCTTATGCGTGTGACCCATATGGGATCATATAATAAAGGCAATAAGTCCAAGACTTATAGATCATGAGCGGACTCTAGCAAGCCATCATGATCCCCAGTATTATATGACTTATGTCTGATCTTTGACATACTCTTACTTTCTAGAGACAGTACCGAGATTACTGGACACAATTCCAACAATCTCCCACTTGTACTGGAATCTCTGTATTCATAATCCTTTTGTCTCAATATCTCGATTAGTCATAAGGCAAGATTGGTGTCATCCTTATAAAGCCTAATCTTGTTCATCGGACTCTGATTTGATACTGACAATCCAAACGACTCGGGAAAGTCCGTTTGAGCATGGCCATGCATTTTCCAGTATTCAAATCTCCGATTGGCCTAGAGATATTCACTCCATATATATTGGAGGGACAAATTCCGTCTTGTTCCATCACTGTAAACTACTCATTTCATAATGTACCCAAACAAGGTCCTTATAACTATCGCAGAACGATAGCGTTAGACAATGATCAAAGTGCATCAGTCCATGTGCAGTCACATGCATGCGAACTCAGGTCTAAGGACTATACTCTATAGTCGTAGTAAGAATCTCTTATGACACAGATATAAATATCCTGAAGAGTTCTTATAAGCGGGTCTTGTCCGGTCGTATGTTCCCAAACATACACCTATGTACTGACTTTGATGCCGCACATCTATGACACACTGAGACTTTGTCATAAGTCACGTACCAATCCAGTCTCACACGGTTGTTGATGTTCCAATTTCAACAACCTTCGACTGGGGACGGGATGATATAAAACATCTATCAAATATAGGGTCTCATGATCAAGCTAAATGACTTCGATGACTCAAGATCAAGTCATTTACTTCGATGACCTATAAAATGGTTCATATCATTTTGGAACGATTATTTCATCACAGTTAAAATAATCTTGAAATAATAATTTCATTAAACATAAAATAATGTTTTACAAGAACATATCAAATAACTAAAATAAAGCTCACAAAACTCCCACTCAAATTTAGATTACATTTCAATGTTTCTAATGCCTACAGCTTCAGTCAGGAACTCGAGCTTAGGCCTTGGGAGTGGCTTTGTCAACGGATCAGCGACATTTTCATCTGTCGGAACTCGGCTGATCTTGACTTCCTTTCTATTAACGATGTCACGTATCAAGTGAAATCTTCTTTGAACATGCTTGGATTTCTGGTGTGATCTTGGTTCCTTTGCCTGAGCTATAGCACCATTGTTGTCACAAAACAGTGCCAGAGGCTCAGCCGCATCTGGTATCACACCTAGTTCCATAATGAACTTTCGTATCCAAACAGCTTCCTTCGCTGCTTCTGAGGCGGCGATATATTCAGCTTCTGTAGTGGAATCTGCAACGGTGTCTTGCTTGGAGCTTCTCCAACTGATTGCACCGCCATTCAGACAAAAGATATAACCGGACTGTGACCGGAAATCATCTGTGTCTGTCTGGAAACTTGCGTCCGTGAATCCACTGACTTTAAGCACATCACTTCCACCGTACACCAAGAACTTATCCTTAGTATGTCTTAGATACTTCAAGATATTCTTTACGGCAATCCAATGGTTTTCACCTGGATTTGACTGGTATCTACTCGTCATGCTCAATGCATAAGCAACATCAGGACGAGTACAGATCATGGCATACATGACAGATCCTATTGCAGATGCATAAGGAATATTCTTCATGCGCTCAAGCTCAGCAGCCGACGTGGGGCTCTGCTTCTTGCTTAGCGTTGTGCCATGCACCATTGGTGTGAAGCCCTTCTTGGAATCTTTCATGCTGAATCTTTGTAGGACTTTGTCAATGTATAAGTCTTGACACAAGCCTATCAGCCTCTTAGGTCTATCCCGATAGATCCTAATTCCAAGAACGTATGCGGCTTCACCCATGTCTTTCATGGAAAAACAACTTCCAAGCCAGTCTTTTACGGACTTTAGCATTGGAACGTCGTTTCCGAGAAGCAGTATGTCATCGACATACAGAATAAGAAATACAATCTTGCTCCCACTAGATTTCTTATACACGCATTGTTCTTCTTCGTTTCTGATGAAGTCAAATTGCTTGATCGCTTCATCAAAACGAAGATTCCAGCTCCTCGATGCTTGCTTCAATCCATAAATGGATTTATGAAGCTTGCATACTTTCCCAGCATTCTTCGGATCTATGTAACCGTCAGGTTGTGTCATATACACATCCTCTTCCAGAATACCATTCAGGAACGCGGTTTTCACGTCCATCTGCCAAATTTCATAATCATGAAAAGCTGCAGTTGCTAGTAGAATCCGAATAGATTTCATCATAGCCACTGGTGAATAGGTTTCATCGTAGTCCACACCGTGAACTTGTCTGAAACCTTTTGCCACCAACCTGGCTTTATAAATCTGGACATTTCCATCCACGTCAATCTTCTTCTTGAAGATCCATTTGCTCTCGATGGCTTTTACACCAGCGGGTAAGTCAACCAACGAAAACACTTGGTTGACCGACATGGAGTCCATTTCGGAATCAGTGGCCTTGCGCCACTTAGAGGAATCTGGGCCCATCATGGCTTGATTGAAGTTCGATGGTTCATCACCATCAATGATCAAAAGATCATGACAGTCAGTCACGAGGAATCCTTGATATCTCTCGGGTTCGTGACGGATCCTCCCGGATCTTCGAACTTCAGGTACTACAGGTTCAGGCTCTACAATTTCTTGTAGGTCCTCCTGCTGCTCTTCCTCATTAGGTTGAGCAGTATCCTGTTCATCTTGAATTTCTTCAAGCAGTACCTTACTCCCACTGTCTTTCTTAGAGAGAAACTCTCTCTCAAGAAAGTTACAATCCCGGGCAACAAAGATCTTGTTCTCGGAACGTAGATAGAAGTAATAAGCCTTGGTTTCCCGTGGATAACCAATGAAGTAGCATTTATCAGATTTTGGTGTAAGCTTATCTGAGATTAATCTCTTAACATAGGCTTCACAACCCCAAATTCTTAGATAAGACAGCACTGGAGCCACTCCAGTCCATAATTCATATGGTGTCTTTGCTACTGCTTTTGACGGCGCTCTGTTTAGAGTGAACACTGCTGTTAGCAGAGCATATCCCCAAAGGGATATTGGAAGGTCTGTGTGACTCATCATAGATCGAACCATATCCAATAAGGTCCGATTTCTCCTCTCAGACACACCATTCCATTGAGGTGTTCCAGGAGGAGTGAGTTGGGATACGATCCCACACTCTCTCAGATGATCACTGAATTCTTGGCTTAAGTATTCTCCTCCTCGGTCGGACCGAAGAGCCTTAATGCTTTTGCCAAGTTGGTTCTGTACTTCATTTTGGAATTCTCTGAACTTTTCAAAAGATTCAGACTTATGTTTCATCAAATAAACATATCCATACCTACTGAAATCATCAGTGAAGGTAATGAAGTACTGATAGTTTCCTCTTGCATTTGTGGACATTGGGCCACACACATCAGTGTGTATCAGGCCCAATAAGTCACTGGCCCTCTCGTTAGGTTTATTAAAGGGGGCCCGTGTCATTTTGCCCATCATGCAGGATTCGCATTTCTCACATGACTCAAAGTCAAATGAGCCAAGAAGTCCATTCGAATGGAGCCTCTTGATGCGTTTCTCGCTGATGTGCCCTAAACGACAATGCCATAGAAACGTTCGGTTCTCCTCATTAGGTTTGAACCGTTTGGTATTAATGTTATAAATTGGCGCGGATTGATCGAGTATGTAAAGCCCATTCGTAAGAGGGGCAGAACCATAGAACAAATTGTTGCGATTGAAGGAACATAATTTATTCTTAACTGAAAAATCATAACCTTCCAAATCCAACAAAGAAATTGAAATAATATTTCTGCTTATAGCAGGTACAAAATAACAATTATTCAGTTCTAAAATCAATCCCGAAGGTAAAGACAACAAGTATGTGCCTACAGCCAGTGCTGAAACTTTCGCTCCATTCCCAACTCGTAGCTCCACTTGTCCTTGCTTCAGCCTTCTACTGTTGCTGAGTGCCTGCATATTAGTACAAATATGAGCCCCACAACCAGTATCCATGACCCATGAGGTATTATCAGAAGTAGTTGTATTAACTTCTATAACAAAAATACCTGATGAAGAAGTCTCGAAAGTCTTCTTCTTTAATTCCTTTAGACCTTCCTGGAATTTCTTACAATCTCTTCTCCAATGCCCCAGTTCTTTGCAGAACCTGCACATGTCAGTAGGCCCAGCCTTGGACTTGGGCTTGGGCTTTGGCGTGTCCTTGTCCGCGACTTGGACAGCCTTGGCCGCTCCCTTATCCTTAGCAGAGGATTTCTTAAACCCCTTGCCCTTTTGCACCATAAGCACATTGGGGTCCTTGGCGGTTTTCCTCAAGTTGGGCTCTGCAGTCTTGAGCATTCCGTGAAGCTCAGGTAGTGTCTTACTCAAGCCATGCATGTTAAAGTTCAGAATGAACTGATCATAGCTTGCAGGTAAAGACTGCAGAATGATGTCGCAGGCAAGTTCCTGGCTGATTGGGCAGTCGAGTTTCTGAAGATGATCGAGATAACCCATCATCTTCAAGACATGAGGACTCACTGCCGCATTCGCAGCCAACTTACAGTCCAAGAGGTTCTTAACTGTCTGGAACCTCTCAGTCCTAGCCTGCTCCTGAAAAAGCGATTTCAGGCTTGCCATTATCTCGATGGGAGACAATACACTTTCGAACTGTTTTTGCAGCTCAGGAGTCATTGTCACCAACATCAGGCAATAGACATCATTTTCATCTGACGAATGCTTTTCCCAAGCATTGTGCAGAGTCCTGGCAGCATTGGCAAGAGGCCTCTCGGGGAGGGGATCACGAAGGACATAATCCTTCTTCTCCTGCTTGAGGACCAGCCTCAAGTTCCTTGACCATGTCAGGAAGTTCGTTCCAGTCCGCTTCTCCTTCTCGAGAACAGACCGGATCGAGAATGTGTCTTGTGTGCTTGTAGTAGTCATATCTGAAATATATAAATAAAAAGGTTATTAGTTATTATGTTCAAAATGACTAATCTCGTATTAAAATTTAATATGATTAATCACGCATTATATTCAACTAGAAAAGAACCCGCGCAAATGCGCGGTTTTTCTTTAAATTTATAAATTTTAATATATTTTGATATTTATTTCAAGTATCAATATATTAGATGTTTTTAATTTAAAATTTTGTATTTGTATAAAATGATTTTAGAGAGAATATGCGCTGACATGCGATTATTAATTTAATTTGTTTTATAAATAATTATTTTTAATTATCAAAATTGAATGAACTTTATATAAAAATTTATTTCCTTCAACCTTTTTATCATCTTTTTATTTTTTTATAAACTATTTTGAATATATATATATATATAATTGTTATTTATACATTTCCATTCATATTATTTTAATATTTTTAGTTATCATTTTAAATTTTATTAATTTTATATATATTTCATTGGTTTTATTTTCTTTTCTATCTTCTTATATTTTATATAATTTCTTTTTTATTATCATTTTATCTCATTTTGTAACATTTTATTTTTTATTCTTAATAATAATTTTTTATTTTATTTTAATATTTTAGTTATCATTTTAGATTTCTGTAATATATATATCATTTATTTTATTATTTCTTATGTTCTTATATTTTGTATAATTTTTTATTCTCATTATGTCTCATTTTTATAATATTTTTTCTATTCTTAATAATAATTCTTACTATTATTTATAATTTTTTATGGTTCTTTGCTTTTAGTTTTCAATTATTGTTATTTTTAGTAATGATATCTTTACTTTTAGTAATTATATTATATAATATTTATATAATTATGATATTATAAATTAAATTCAAATTTAGAATTTATGTTTTAATTGTTTTAACTAATTACATTTAAATGAAATAATATTATATTAAATAGGATATATGTTTTAGTTTAATGATGATGTGGAAAAGTTTAATTAAAATTGGCCAATCAAAGGGGGGCTGATGTGGCGGCTTGAGAGAGCCTCCCCTTCTCCTATTATATATAGGATAACCTAAGTTACCCTCAATAGAATATAATGATTCCAAGATCCACATATAACTAAGATTAAAGTGGGCCACTGGCCGTCACCCAACCTTAGCTTATATCGGTAAGCCCTATATCGGCTAATTATATCCGTGACATAACTCTTGGTTGTGAATCTGGGCCCGAGGCCCAATCCACTCTGATGTCTCAAGGCCCGGGACTCCCGATGGCCTAGTCAAGAAAACCAGACTATACAGTCATGTAATCATTAATGTCTGGGACTCCCAATGACATTTATGAATCACAAACTGTCTTACCCACGCAAAAACAGACATCCTCACACTGTAAGGCCATGAATGCAATTGAATGGGCTTTGACAGCTGACATAGCCTGGACAAGACATCCAACGCTTGATATTATTTGAGGTTCGTAGGTTTATTAAAATTCATTCCCAAAATAGAAGATTACTATTTCGGGAAACTTTCTATTTTTGGAAACCTACTATTTTTGGAAACTTTCTAAAATTGGAAACTTTCTAAAACCGGAAACTTTCTAACTTTAGAAATTTCTTAAAATCCAAAACCCGCAAATCCAGAAACTTCTATTTTAAGAAACTTTCTAATTTCAAAATTTCGGAAACTTTAATTTAAAATCGACTTTATAATTTTATAAAATAAATTTTAAATTAATCTGAAGAAAGACTCAAATAATTGGCCCAATTGTTTTAACTTCTCGGCCCGAGGCCCAATAATTGGTCCATGTCCAAGACATGACCCAATTGTCCAATTAATTGACATAACCGGTCTGGTTCATTAAAACTGGTCTAACCAAGTTTTAATTACTACGATGACCACAATTGTCAACCGGTTATTTACTAAACCGGATTTTCTCAATTTATTTGGTCCAACCAAATCAAATTAGAAATTCCTGGTTTAGGCACTAAATCCAATATTTCTTTCGACATTGGATTTCTTATCCCGGTTTAACCAGACTTAATAAAATTATTAAATCTGTTTATTAAACCGTGACGTTGATTTTAATCAAGTTTTAAACCGAACCGAACCGAATGGTCACAAACCGATCACGGTGTGACCTAGCTTCTCGATCAAGTTACGATCGTCCAGCCGCAAGCCGCACGCACGATCCGAGATCGAGATGACAGCGGACGGGATGATCATCGAGATCGGGACAGCCGGGAAGCTCGGGACGGGACCGGCGATGCACAGCCGGGACGCGATCGATCCTACGATCGGACGATCCGATCCAATCGATCGGCCCGACGTTTTGTTCGATCCGACCATGCCGTCCGCCTAAGCCCACGATCGTTTCGATCCAACCGGACGACGCAGTCCATGCGATCCTTACGGATCCATGCGACGCTTGCCTTGCGGTCGATCGAACCGGCCATACCTCTCGGCCGTGATAACCAACCGGCCAAGCCGATCGATCCCTTCTCGGCCGATCGCAAGAAAACGAGTCATATAGCTCGGTTTTGCGATTTCAAACGTTTGTTCAGGATTCAATTCAGTTTCTTAAGTGTTTTTCTTATCAGTAATTGATTCAAAACACTTCTAAACAGAATAAACAACCTAAACATGAATCTAAAACAAGAAATCCTAAGAACCAATGGCTCTGATACCACTGAAGGAACTGTTTAGTTGATCCTGATGTAATTCACAGATTCATATCAACCTAAACATACAGATCTAGGTTCTCTTGATTAGAAACATTATATGATCTCACCTTTTACCTGTTTGTTGCAGCGGAAGGAGTAGAACAGGTCAGAGATCAGAGAGATACACCGAGGGATGAATCCTCCAAAGGTTCACACACGCGATCACAGAAGACGGCTGCTAGACCGAGCTGGTGGGAGGCGCAGGGAGAGAGGAAAATCGGCGCTGGGGTTAGGGTTAGAAGAAAGAGATTTGGCCTTTTGTTTATTAAAATCCTTCTCTTTCCCTTTTGGGCTTATGGGCCCAAAACATTAATCTGATTAAATCCCATTTAATCAGACCCATTAATCTTTCTCTCTTAGTACGACAAATGCCTGGCACTTTTGTCGTACTTCTGCTAAGCCGTTCCAACACATTTTCCTGTTAGCTTATGCGTGTGACCCATATGGGATCATATAATAAAGGCAATAAGTCCAAGACTTATAGATCATGAGCGGACTCTAGCAAGCCATCATGATCCCCAGTATTATATGACTTATGTCTGATCTTTGACATACTCTTACTTTCTAGAGACAGTACCGAGATTACTGGACACAATTCCAACATAGAGCTAGCAAAGTAAGAATCCATGTGCCCTTTGATCGATAATCCTTAGGTGAGACCGCACTTAATATGCTTAAGAAGTCAGTAGGGTGAATTTGAATGCGTGAATGTGATTGTGGAGTTTACTTAAGACAGTTGCTAAGTGTGGGGGAAGTACATGTTGGTCTTGATGTCTTGCAGGTGATTCTTTCAGTGGCTTACTAAGGGGAATCTGAGTGTTGTTGCTTCTAGGATGAAAAGAGTTTCTGAAAGTTTTCAAACCTCTTCACCATGTTTTGGTTCTTTACTTTCTTGAGGGCAAGCAAGAGCTAAGTGTGGGGGAGTTGATATACCATGGATTTTAGGGATTTTAACCATGGTATATGTCTTATTTATCGAGTCTTTTATTATGTTTTGGGGTCTTTTTAGTATGTTTTCAGGTCTAGACACGTTTGGAGCGGAATTGGACATTATGGAGCATTCTGGAGCATTTTGGAGATTAAACCCGAGAGGAAGAGTTCACTGCCCGTTTCACAGACCTGTGTCGATCGACACAGAGGGTGAAACGAACGACACAAGGTTGACACAGACTTCTCGCGAGCGTTTAATGAAGAGAATTGGAAATTGCAACTTTGCCCAGAAGTCTCTCATAATTACAAAGAAGCCCCATCCGACTTTAGACCATTATATTAGGGTTTTTAAGCCATTGTTTAGGCTACGCTTTCATAACTAAGTTTTATTTTATTAGAGAGAGTTAGTGGCTGATCCTGTTCTCGAAAGAGAGAGGATTTCAAACCCCAGTTCTTTATTATTATATGCAATTTGGTTTTCTATTCATGATGTCTTATGTTTCGATGAACATGTCTGAGTAGATTACCTGTTATTTTTAGGGATTCTAATTAGGGATTTCGTGGAATTATAGGTTAATCAATCTGTAGGGATTCATATCTGTTAGTTCTTCATCTAGGATTGTTCTTAATGCTTGATCTGAATTAGCTACCCAGATTTTTGAAGTTAGGTTGATTGATACAACGACAATTGGTTAATTAGCTAGAAAGAACCTAGATGAGCAACTTAATTACTCGCAAAGGAATTTGGTTTATTAGATTGTGAACATATCGAACTTGGAATTAAAGCTGGTTTAATCTGTTAGTAATTGCAAAGGAATTTGGATTGCTGCAATTAGGCTTAGAGAATTCTCGCAACGACAGTTGGTTAATTCTATATTTGTGTTTGAGTTCTAGAACAGTTCTTAATTAGATCCTAATTGATTGATTTCTTGTGTTCCTGATTTCCTGAGAATTCCCTAGACTTAACGCTTCACTTCCTTGCTTACAAACTCGCCTGATTTACTTTCTGCTTGCTTTTTAGTTTCTTATCATATTTGCTTTCTCCTAGTTTAATCTTTTATGTTCTTAATCTATCGTTGACCGGAGTCCCTGTGGATTCGATACCCTAAGTACTACAACTACATCACTGTGCACTTGCAGTTAGTATAGGGATTAAAACTAGACATATCACTGATCGATGAAAGAGGATTCCGGAAGGAGTCCTAGAGGACATTCCTATCAGAGTTGGGAACTGCTTGACTCCAATAGACTTTGTGGTGCTGAAGTATGAGATTGAACCGGATGATCCACTGCTGCTCGGTAGACCCTTTTTATCTACCGCCGGAGCAGTGATTGATGTGAGACTTGGTCTGATTGATCTCCACCTGGGAGATAATCCTTTGCAGTTCAAGATGGATAAGATGCAGAGATCCACTATTAATGGAAATAGCTTCAATGTTGAGGTGGAGCTAGGGATTCAGATTGGAGAAGAGAAGATGGCGGTTCATCCTGAGCTTGCTCTAACATCTTCAGAGCCTGCAACTGCTCATAAGCAGAAAGCTTCAGACATCTCACCTCCACCAAAGCAAATGTATGATTTCTCTAAGCTTAAATCTCCTAATCCATTTGTTGTGAATGCAGAAAAACGCAGCATCCCACCTATTCCCTCATTCCTTGGAAAATCTCATGATCATACTGCTTATACACCACCATGGATGAAGAGACATTCACACAAGCACTCATTGTCTCTGTTGAATCCACCATGATTCTGATCTCCTTCTAATAGTCAAGCTAATGACTAAAAACAAGATCTGAGTGGGAGGCAACCCACTGGTGAGTCTGTTTTTATTTTAATTTTCGTTTTGGTTTTTGATTGCTTTGATCAAAACCTATTGAACTATTATCGCTCTGTTTAGTACCATGAGATCTTCATGATAAACTAACCCTGAGCTAAACTTCCCCTGAGCCTAGACTTTAGCTTCTTTGGAATATATGGACCACATCACACCTAACACACCAAAGTACTCCCACATGTACGTCAAAATAAATGCACTAACATTTCTATGGAAACGGTATCAAGCACAACATGCTTAAATACCACCACCAGTACAAACATCAATGTCATCTCCAACAATGTAGATTCCTTGGTCACCATAAGCACACACCGCGAAACTAAGTCGCACACGATCACCCACATAAAACACATATTCTTTCGGGTCTTTTGTGATCACAAGGACACCTTCTCATTAGGCCACACCCCTCGTTACATATTTGATTAATCTTGCTCTTTAAAACTCTCCAATTACACAAATAGAAGATTTCTTCTTTGTTAGGATATTTCCAAATCTTTTAGGAAATGTTCTCTTATTCTTTTATCTTCTCGTAAGAATATGTAAACACTCCAAAGCTACTATATTCTCTCCAATATCTTTATACGTCTAAAAAAACAACTCTCGGACGGAATCTTATAAGCTAGTTTCATCCATATCTCATCAATCACATTACTCCACGTCATGTGTCACGTCATATATCACGTCTTGTCCTTCTCCGTGAACTACTCTGCGAGTGATACATCGAATGCATCTTCATTATCCTCTGTTTGGATATGTATGTGAACTCAACAACCATATCTTCAAGAGCTTTGTCGGTAACACCATTCTGCTTTTGCTTGAGTCACATCATGGTCAAAAACTCATTCAAACTTTGTCTTTCCTTTTGAGATATCTTCTGATCCTCACCTTAGATCTACCGAATCAAAACTAAACCTATATCGAGCACCTGCTTTGATATCAATTGAAAATGCATGTGCGGCAAATAAAAGTGCAGAAAACACAAAATTGTTTTAACGAGGTTCGGTTTTATCTACCCCCAGGACCTCGTCCAGATTTCAAATTTACAAGAAAAGAAAGCAATTACACCAATCGCAAACGCATATATCAAAACCTATTGGAATATAGCTCTGTTTAGTACCATTAATTCTTCATGATAAACTAACCCTGAGCTAAACTACCCCTGAGCCTAGACTTTAGCTTCTTTGTAATCTCTGGACCACGTCACACCCAATGCACCAAAGTACTCCTACGTGTACGTAACCATAAACGCACCAACATTACTATGGAAACGGTATCAAGCATAATATGCTTTAAGACCACCAGCAGTACCAACTACAATGTCTTTTACAACAATGCAAATAAGAACACACCGCGAAACTATGTTGCACACGATCACCACATAAAACACTCATTCTTTTGGGTATTTTGTTGTCACAAGGACACCTTCTCATTAGGCCACACCCCTCGTTACATATTTGATTAATTCAGCTCTCCAAGACTCTCCAATCACACAAATAGAAGATTTCTTCTTTGTTAGGATATTTCCAAATCTTTTAGAAAATGTTCTCTTTTTCTTTAATCTTCTCCTAAGAATATGTAAACACTCCAAAGCTGCTATATTCATTCCAATATATTCATACAGCTCAACAAACAATTCTCAGACGGAATCATATAAGCTAGATTCGTTCATATCTCATCAATCACATTACTCCATGTCATGTGTCATGTTTTGTATCACGTCTTGTACTACTCCGTGTAATACTCTGCGTATGGTAAATCGAATGCATCATTATTATCCCCTTTTTGGCTATGTATGTGAACTCAACAACCATATCTTAAAGACCTTTGTAAGTAACACCAATATCTTCCTGCTTGAGTAACATCATGGTCAAAAACTCATTCAAACACTGTTTTTCATTCTGAGCTATCTTCTGATCCTCACCTTAGATCTACCTGAAACAAGACTGAATATCAATCGAGAACTAGCTCTGATACCAACTCAAAATGCATATGAGGCAAATAAAAGTGCGGTAAACACACAAAAATTCTTTTAACAAGGATCAATTTTTTCTACTCCCCTGGACCTAGTCCCGATTTTGAATTCACTAGAATATAGTGAAAATACACCAATCCCAAACACATATATCAAAACCTATTGAACTATCGCTCTGTTTAGTACCATGAGCTCTTCATGATAAACTAACCCTGAGCTAAACTTCCCCTGAGCAGACTTTAGCTTCTTTGGAATATCTGGACCACATCACACCTAACACAACAAAGTACTCCCACATGTACGTCAAAATAAATGCACTAACATTTCTATGGAAACGGTATCAAGCACAACATGCTTAAATACCACCACCAGTACTAACATCAATGTCTTCTCCAACAATGCAGATTCCTTGGTCACCATAAGCACACACCGCGAAACTAAGTCGCACACGATCACCCACATGAAACACTTATTCTTTCGGTCTTTTGTGATTACAAGGACACCTTCTCATTAGGCCACACCCCTCGTTACCTATTTGATTAATCTTGCTCTCTAAAACTCTCAAATCACACAAATTGAAGATTTCTTCTTTGTTAGGATATTTCCAAATCTTATAGGAAACTCTCCAATATCTTCATATGTCTCAACGAACAACTCTCGGACGGAATCATATAAGCTAGTTTCATCCATATCTCATCAGTCACATTACTCCACGTCATGTGTCACGTCGTATATCACGTCTTGTCCTACTCCGTGTACTACTCTGCGAGTGATACATCGAATGCATCTTCATTGTCCCCCTGTTTGGATATGTATGTGAACTCAGCAACCATATCTTCAAGAGCTTCGTCGGTAACACCAATCGGCTTCTACTTGAGTCACACCATGGTCAAAAACTCATTCAAACTTTGTCTTTCCTTTTGAGCTATCTTCTGATCCTCACCTTAGATCTACCGAATCAAGACTAAACCTGTATCGAGCACCTGCTCTGATACCAATTGAAAATGCATGTGCGGAAAATAAAAGTGAAGAAAACACAATTTTTTTAACAATGTTCGATTTTTTCTACCCCAGGACCTCTCCCAGATTTCAAATTCACTAGAAAAGAAAGCAATTACACCAATTGCAAACAGATAGATCAAAACCTATTTAACCATCGCTTTGTTTAGTACCATGAACTCTTCATGATAAACTAACCTTGTGCTAAACTCTCCCTAAGCCTAGGCTTTAGCTTATTTAGAATCTCTGGACGATGTCACACCCAACGCACCAAAGTACTCCCACATGTACCTCAACACAAATGCACCAACATGACTATGGAAACGATATAAAGCACAACATGCTTTAACACCACCACCATCACAAACAACAATGTCTTCTCCAGCAATTCAGATTCTTTGGTCACCATAAGCACACACCGCGAAACTATGTCGCACACAATCATCCACATAAAACACTCATTATTTTGGGTATTTTGTGGTCACAAGGACATCTTCTCATTAGACCACACCCCTTGTTACATACTTGGTTAATCTTGCTCTCCAAGACTCTCCAATCACATAAATGGAAGATTTATTCTTTGTTAGGCTATTTCCAAATCTCTTATAAAATGTTCTCTTTTTACTTTATCTTCTCCTAAGAATATGTAAACACTCCGAATCTGCTATATTCTCTCCAATATCTTCATAAAGATCAGAAAAAGTCTTGGACGGAATCATATAAGCCAGATTCGTTCATATTTCATCAATCACATTACTCAACGTCCTGTGTCACGTTTTGTATTACGTCTTATACTACTCCGTGTACTACTCTGCGACTGGTACATCAAATGCATCTTCACTATCCCCTTTTTGACTATGTATGTGAAATCAACAATTATATCTTGAAGACCTTTGTCAGTAACACCAATCGCTTCCCGCTGGAGTCACGTCATGGTCAAAAACTCATCAAACTCTGTTTTTCCTTATGAGCTATCTTCTGATCTTCACCTTAGATCTACTGAAACAAGACTAAATCTCCATCGAGCACCAGCTCTGATACCAATTGAAAATGCATGTGCGGCAAATAAAAGTGCAGAAAACACTATTTTTTTAACGAGGTTCGATTTTTCTACCCCTAGGACCTCTTCCATATTTCAAATTCACTAGAACAGAAAGCAATTAAACCAACCGAAAACGCATAGATCAAAACCTATTTTACCATCGCTTTTTTTAGTACCATGAACTCTTCACGATAAATTAACCCTGTGCTAAACTCCCCCTAAGCCTAGGCTTTAGCTTATTTGGAATCTCTGGACCACGTCACACCCAACGCACCAAAGTACTCCCACATGTACCTCAACACAAATGCACCAACATGACTATGGAAACGATATAAAGCACAGCATGCTTTAACACCACCACCACCACAAACAACAATGTCTTCTCCAGCAATTCAGATTCTTTGGTCACCATAAGCACACACCGCGAAACTATGTCGCACACAGTCATCCACATAAAACACTCATTCTTTTGGGTATTTTGTGGTCACAAGGACATCTTCTCATTAGACCACACCCCTTGTTACATACTTGATTAATCTTGTTCTCCAAGACTCTCCAATCACATAAATGGAAGATTTATTCTTTGTTAGGCAATTTCCAAATCTCTTAGAAAATGTTCTCTTTTTACTTTATCTTCTCCTAAGAATATGTAAACACTCCGAATCTGCTATATTCTCTCCAATATCTTCATAAAGCTCAGAAAAAACTCTTGGACAGAATCATATAAGCTAGATTCGTTCATATTTCATCAATCACATTACTCAACGTCCTGTGTCACGTTTTGTATCACGTCTTATATTACTCCGTGTACTACTCTGCGACTGGTACATCAAATGCATCTTCACTATCCCCTTTTTGACTATGTATGTGAAATCAACAATTATATCTTGAAGACCTTTGTCAGTAACACCAATCGCTTCCCGCTGGAGTCACGTCATGGTCAAAAACTCATCAAACTCTGTTTTTCCTTATGAGCTATCTTCTGATCTTCACCTTAGATCTACCGAAACAAGACTAAATCTCCATCGAGCACCAGCTCTGATACCAATTGAAAATGCATGTGTGGCAAATAAAAGTGCAGAAAACACAATTTTTTTTAACGAGGTTCGATTTTTCTACCCCTAGGACCTCTTCCATATTTCAAATTCACTAGAACAGAAAGCAATTAAACCAATCGCAAACGCATAGATCAAAACCTAATTTACCATCACTTTGTTTAGTACCATGAACTCTTCACGATAAACTAACCCTGTGCTAAACTCCCCCTAAGCCTAGGCTTTAGCCTATTTGGAATCTCTGGACCACGTCACACCCAACGCACAAAAGTACTCCCACATGTACGTCAACACAAACGCACCAACATGACTATGGAAACGATATAAAGCACAACATGCTTTAACACCACCACCACCACAAACAACAATGTCTTCTCCAGCAATTCACATTCTTTGGTCACCATAAGCACACACCGCGAAACTATGTCGCACACAATCATCCACATAAAACACTCATTCTTTTGGGTATTTTGTGGTCACAAGGACATCTTCTCATTAGACCACACCCCTAGTTACATACTTGATTAATCTTGCTCTCCAAGACTCTCCAATGACACAAATGCAAGATTTATTCTATGTTAGGATATTTCCAAATCTTTTAGAAAATGTTCTCTTTTTACTTTATCTTCTCCTATGAATATGTAAACACTCCAAATCTGCTATATTCTTTCCAATATCTTCATAAAGCTCAGGAAAAACTCTTGGACGGAATCTTATAAGCTGGATTCGTTCATATTTCATCAATCACATTACTCCACGTCCAGTGTCACGTTTTGTATCACGTCTTATACTACTCCGTGTACTACTCTGCGACTGGTACATCAAATGCATCTTCACTATCCCCTTTTTGACAATGTATGTGAAATCAACAACCATATCTTGAAGACATTTGTTAATGACACCAATCTCTTCCTGCTTGAGTCACGGCATGGACAAAAACTCATCAAACTCTGTTTTTCCCCATGAGCTATCGTATGATCTTCACCTTAGATCTAGTGAAACAAGACTAAATCTCCATCGAGCACCAGCTCTGATACCAATTGAAAAGGCATGTGCGGCAAATAAAAGTGCATAAAAACACAATTTTTTTTAACGAGGTTCGATTTTTCTACCCCTAGGACCTCTTCCATATTTCAAATTCACTAGAATAGAAAGCAATTAAACCAATCGCAAACGCATAGATCCATACCTATTTAACCATCGCTTTGTTTAGTACCATGAACTCTTCACGATAAACTAACCCTGTGCTAAACTCCCCCTAAGCCTAGGATTTAGCTTATTTGGAATCTCTGGACCAAGTCACACCCAACGCACCAAAGTACTCCCACACGTACGTCAACAAAAACACACCAACATGACTATGGAAACGATATAAAGCACAACATGCTTTAACACCACCACCACCACAAACAACAATGTCTTCTCCAGCAATTCAGATTCTTTGGTCACCATAAGCACACACCGCGAAACTATGTCGCACACAATCATCCACATAAAACACTCATTCTTTTGGGTATTTTGTGGTCACAAGGACATCTTCTCATTAGACCACACCCCTAGTTACATACTTGATTAATCTTGCTCTCCAAGACTCTCCAATCACACAAATGCAAGATTTATTCTTTGTTAGGATATTTCCAAATCTTTTAGAAAATGTTCTCTTTTTACTTTATCTTCTCCTAAGAATATGTAAACACTCCAAATCTGCTATATTCTCTCCAATATCTTCATAAAGCTCAGAAAAAACTCTTGGACGTAATCATATAAGCTAGATTCGTTCATATTTCATCAAGCACATTACTTCGAGTCCTGTGTCACGTTTTGTATCACGTCTTATACTACTCCGTTTACTACTCTGCGACTGGTACATCATATGCATCTTCACTATCCCCTTTTTGACTATGTATGTGAAATCAACAACCATATCTTGAAGACATTTGTCAATGACACCAATCTCTTCCTGCTTGAGTCACGTCATGGTCAAAAACTCTTCAAACTCTGTTTTTCCTCATGAGCTATCGTATGATCTTCACCTTAGATCTACCGAAACAAGACTAAATCTCCATCGAGCACCAGCTCTGATACCAATTGAAAATGCATGTGCGGCAAATAAAAGTGCATAAAACACAAATTTTTTTAACGAGGTTCGATTTTTCTACCCCTAGGACCTCTTCCATATTTCAAATTCACTAGAACATAAAGCAATTAAACCAATCGCAAACGCATAGATCAAAACCTATTTAACCATCACTTTGTTTAGTACCATGAACTCTTCACGATAAACTAACCCTGTGCTAAACTCCCCCTAAGCCTAGGCTTTAGCTTATTTGGAATCTCTGGACCACAACGCACCCAACGCACCAAAGTACTCCCACATGTACGTCAACACAAACGCACCAACATGACTATGGAAACGATATAAAGCACAACATGCTTTAACACCACCACTACCATAAACAACAATGTCTTCTCCAGCAATTCAGATTCTTTGGTCACCATAAGCACACACCGCGAAACTATGTCGCACACAATCATCCACATAAAACACTCATTCTTTTGGGTATTTTGTGGTCACAAGGACATCTTCTCATTAGACCACACCCCTAGTTACATACTTGATTAATCTTGCTCTCCAAGAATCTCCAATGACACAAATGCAAGAATTATTCTATGTTAGGATATTTCCAAATCTTTTAGAAAATGTTCTCTTTTTACTTTATCTTCTCCTATGAATATGTAAACACTCCAAATCTACTATATTCTTTCCAATATCTTCATAAAGCTCAGAAAAAACTCTTGGACGGAATCTTATAAGCTGGATTCGTTCATATTTCATCAATCACATTACTCCACGTCCAGTGTCACGTTTTTTATCACGTCTTATACTACTCCGTGTACTAGTCTGCGACTGGTACATCAAATGCATCTTCACTATCCCCTTTTTGACTATGTATGTGAAATCAACAACCATATCTTGAAGACATTTGTCAATGACACCAATCTCTTCCTGCTTGAGTCACGGCATGGTCAAAAACTCATCAAACTATGTTTTTCCTCATGAGCTATCGTATGATCTTCACCTTAGATCTACTGAAACAAGACTAAATCTCCATCGAGCACCAGCTCTGATACCAATTGAAAAGGCATGTGCGGCAAATAAAAGTGCATAAAAACACAATTTTTTTTAACGAGGTTCGATTTTTCTACCCCTAGGACCTCTTCCATATTTCAAATTCACTAGAACAGAAAGCAATTAAACCAATCGCAAACGCATAGATCCATACCTATTTAACCATCTCTTTGTTTAGTACCATGAACTCTTCACGATAAACTAACCCTGTGCTAAACTCCCCCTAAGCCTAGGCTTTAGCTTATTTGGAATCTCTGGACCAAGTCACACCAACGCACCAAAGTACTCCCACATGTACGTCAACAAAAACACACCAACATGACTATGGAAACGATATAAAGCACAACATGCTTTAACACCACCACCACCACAAACAACAATGTCTTCTCCAGCAATTCAGATTCTTTGGTCACCATAAGCACACACCGCGAAACTATGTCGCACACAATCATCCACATAAAACACTCATTCTTTTGGGTATTTTGTGGTCACAAGGACATCTTCTCATTAGACCACACCCCTAGTTACATACTTGATTAATCTTGCTCTCCAAGACTCTCCAATCACACAAATGCAAGATTTATTCTTTGTTAGGATATTTCCAAATCTTTTAGAAAATGTTCTCTTTTTACTTTATCTTCTCCTAAGAATATGTAAACACTCCAAATCTGCTATATTCTCTCCAATATCTTCATAAAGCTCAGAAAAAACTCTTGGACGTAATCATATAAGCTAGATTCGTTCATATTTCACAAGCACATTACTCCGAGTCCTGTGTCACGTTTTGTATCACGTCTTATACTACTCCGTTTACTACTCTGCGACTGGTACATCATATGCATCTTCACTATCCCCTTTTTGACTATGTATATGAAATCAACAACCATATCTTGAAGACATTTGTCAATGACACCAATCTCTTCCTGCTTGAGTCACGTCATGGTCAAAAACTCTTCAAACTCTGTTTTTCCTCATGAGCTATCGTATGATCTTCACCTTAGATCTACCGAAACAAGACTAAATCTCCATCGAGCACCAGCTCTGATACCAATTGAAAATGCATGTGCGGCAAATAAAAGTGCATAAAACACAAATTTTTTTAACGAGGTTCGATTTTTCTACCCCTAGGACCTCTTCCATATTTCAAATTCACTAGAACAGAAAGCAGTTAAACCAATCGCAAACGCATAGATCAAAACCTATTTAACCATCACTTTGTTTAGTACCATGAACTCTTCACGATAAACTAACCATGTGCTAAACTCCCCCTAAGCCTAGGCTTTAGCTTATTTGGAATCTCTGGACCACGTCGCACCCAACGCACCAAAGTACTCCCACATGTACGTCAACACAAACGCACCAACATGACTATGGAAACGATATAAAGCACAACATGCTTTAACACCACCACTACCATAAACAACAATGTCTTCTCCAGCAATTCAGATTCTTTGGTCACCATAAGCACACAACGCGAAACTATGTCGCACACAATCATCCACATAAAACACTCATTCTTTTGGGTATTTTGTGGTCACAAGGACATCTTCTCATTAGACCACACCCCTAGTTACATACTTGATTAATCTTGCTCTCCAAGACTCTCCAATGACACAAATGCAAGAATTATTCTATGTTAGGATATTTCCAAATCTTTTAGAAAATGTTCTCTTTTTACTTTATCTTCTCCTATGAATATGTAAACACTCCAAATCTACTATATTCTTTCCAATATCTTCATAAAGCTCAGAAAAAACTCTTGGACGGAATCTTATAAGCTGGATTCGTTCATATTTCATCAATCACATTACTCCACGTCCAGTGTCACGTTTTTTATCACGTCTTATACTACTCCGTGTACTACTCTGCGACTGGTACATCAAATGCATCTTCACTATCCCCTTTTTGACTATGTATGTGAAATCAACAACCATATCTTGAAGACATTTGTCAATGACACCAATCTCTTCCTGCTTGAGTCACGGCATGGTCAAAAACTCATCAAACTCTGTTTTTCCTCATGAGCTATCGTATGATCTTCACCTTAGATCTACTGAAACAAGACTAAATCTCCATCGAGCACCAGCTCTAATACCAATTGAAAAGGCATGTGCGGCAAATAAAAGTGCATAAAACACAATTTTTTTTAACGAGGTTCGATTTTTCTACCCCTAGGACCTCTTCCATATTTCAAATTCACTAGAACAGAAAGCAATTAAACCAATCGCAAACGCATAGATCCATACCTATTTAACCATCGCTTTGTTTAGTACCATGAACTCTTCACGATAAACTAACCCTGTGCTAAACTCCCCCTAAGCCTAGGATTTAGCTTATTTGGAATCTCTGGACCAAGTCACACCCAACGCACAAAAGTACTCCCACATGTACGTCAACAAAAACACACCAACATGACTATGGAAACGATATAAAGCACAACATGCTTTAACACCACCACCACCACAAACAACAATGTCTTCTCCAGCAATTCAGATTCTTTGGTCACCATAAGCACACACCACGAAACTATGTCGAACACAATCATCCACATAAAACACTCATTCTTTTGGGTATTTTGTGGTCACAAGGACATCTTCTCATTAGACCACACCCCTAGTTACATACTTGATTAATCTTGCTCTCCAAGACTCTCCAATCACACAAATGCAAGATTTATTCTTTGTTAGGATATTTCCAAATCTTTTAGAAAATGTTCTCTTTTTACTTTATCTTCTCCTAAGAATATGTAAACACTCAAAATCTGCTATATTCTCTCCAATATCTTCATAAAGCTCAGAAAAAACTCTTCGACGTAATCATATAAGCTAGATTCGTTCATATTTCATCAAGCACATTACTCCACGTCCTGTGTCACGTTTTGTATCACGTCTTATACTACTCCGTTTACTACTCTGCGACTGGTACATCATATGCATCTTCAATATCCCCTTTTTGACTATGTATGTGAAATCAACAACCATATCTTGAAGACATTTGTCAATGACACCAATCTCTTCCTGCTTGAGTCACGTCATGGTCAAAAACTCTTCAAACTCTGTTTTTCCTCATGAGCTATCGTATGATCTTCACCTTAGATCTACCGAAACAAGACTAAATCTCCATCGAGCACCAGCTCTGATACCAATTGAAAATGCATGTGCGGCAAATAAAAGTGCATAAAACACAAATTTTTTTAACGAGGTTCGATTTTTCTACCCCTAGGACCTCCTCCATATTTCAAATTCACTAGAACAGAAAGCAATTAAACCAATCGCAAACGCATAGATAAAAACCTATTTAACCATCACATTGTTTAGTACCATGAACTCTTCACGATAAACTAACCCTGTGCTAAACTCCCCCTAAGCCTAGGCTTTAGCTTATTTGGAATCTCTGGACCACGTCGCACCCAACGCACCAAAGTACTCCCACATGTACGTCAACACAAACGCACCAACATGACTATGGAAACGATATAAAGCACAACATGCTTTAACACCACCACTACCATAAACAACAATGTCTTCTCCAGCAATTCAGATTCTTTGGTCACCATAAGCCCACACCGCGAAACTATGTCGCACACAATCATCCACATAAAACACTCATTCTTTTGGGTATTTTCTGGTCACAAGGACATCTTCTCATTAGACCACACCCCTAGTTACATACTTGATTAATCTTGCTCTCCAAGACTCTCCAATGACGCAAATGCAAGATTTATTCTATGTTAGGATATTTCCAAATCTTTTAGAAAATGTTCTCTTTTTACTTTATCTTCTCCTATGAATATGTAAACACTCCAAATCTGCTATATTCTTTCCAATATCTTCATAAAGCTCAGAAAAAACTCTTGGACGGAATCATATAAGCTGGATTCGTTCATATTTCATCAATCACATTACTCCACGTCCAGTGTCACGTTTTGTATCACGTCTTATACTACTCCGTGTACAACTCTGCGACTGGTACATCAAATGCATCTTCACTATCCCCTTTTTGACTATGTATGTGAAATCAACAACAATATCTTGAAGACATTTGTCAATGACACTAATCTCTTCCTGCTTGAGTCACGGCATGGTCAAAAACTCATCAAACTCTGTTTTTCCTCATGAGCTATCGTATGATCTTCACCTTAGATCTACTGAAACAAGACTAAATCTCCATCGAGCACCAGCTCTGATACCAATTGAAAAGGCATGTGCGGCAAATAAAAGTGCATAAAAACACAATTTTTTTTAACGAGGTTCGATTTTTCTACCCCTAGGACCTCTTCCATATTTCAAATTCACTAGAACAGAAAGCAATTAAACCAATCGCAAACGCATAGATCAATACCTATTTAACCATCGCTTTGTTTAGTACCATGAACTCTTCACGATAAACTAACCCTGTGCTAAACTCCCCCTAAGCCTAGGCTTTAGCTTATTTGGAATCTCTGGAGCAACGCACCCAACGCACCAAAGTACTCCCACATGTACGTCAACACAAACGCACCAACATGACTATGGAAACGATATAAAGCACAACATGCTTTAACACCACCACTACCATAAACAACAATGTCTTCTCCAGCAATTCAGATTCTTTGGTCACCATAAGCACACACCGCGAAACTATGTCGCACACAATCATCCACATAAAACACTCATTCTTTTGGGTATTTTGTGGTCACAAGGACATCTTCTCATTAGACCACACCCCTAGTTACATACTTGATTAATCTTGCTCTCCAAGACTCTCCAATGACACAAATGCAAGATTTATTCTATGTTAGGATATTTCCAAATCTTTTAGAAAATGTTCTCTTTTTACTTTATCTTCTCCTATGAATATGTAAACACTCCAAATCTGCTATATTCTTTCCAATATCTTCATAAAGCTCAGAAAAAACTCTTGGACGGAATCATATAAGCTGGATTCGTTCATATTTCATCAATCACATTACTCCACGTCCAGTGTCACGTTTTGTATCACGTCTTATACTACTCCGTGTACTACTCTGCGACTGGTACATCAAATGCATCTTCACTATCCCCTTTTTGACTATGTATGTGAAATCAACAACCATATCTTGAAGACATTTGTCAATGACACCAATCTCTTCCTGCTTGAGTCACGGCATGGTCAAAAACTCATCAAACTCTGTTTTTCCTCATGAGCTATCGTATGATCTTCACCTTAGATCTACTGAAACAAGACTAAATCTCCATCGAGCACCAGCTCTGATACCAATTGAAAAGGCATGTGCGGCAAATAAAAGTGCATAAAAACACAATTTTTTTTAACGAGGTTCGATTTTTCTACCCCTAGGACCTCTTCCATATTTCAAATTCACTAGAACAGAAAGCAATTAAACCAATCGCAAACGCATAGATCCATACCTATTTAACCATCGCTTTGTTTAGTACCATGAACTCTTCACGATAAACTAACCCTGTGCTAAACTCCCCCTAAGCCTAGGATTTAGCTTATTTGGAATCTCTGGACCAAGTCACACCCAACGCACAAAAGTACTCCCACATGTACGTCAACAAAAACACACCAACATGACTATGGAAACGATATAAAGCACAACATGCTTTAACACCACCACCACCACAAACAACAATGTCTTCTCCAGCAATTCAGATTCTTTGGTCACCATAAGCACACACCGCGAAACTATGTCGCACACAATCATCCACATAAAACACTCATTCTTTTGGGTATTTTGTGGTCACAAGGACATCTTCTCATTAGACCACACCCCTAGTTACATACTTGATTAATCTTGCTCTCCAAGACTCTCCAATCACACAAATGCAAGATTTATTCTTTGTTAGGATATTTCCAAATCTTTTAGAAAATGTTCTCTTTTTACTTTATCTTCTCCTAAGAATATGTAAACACTCCAAATCTGCTATATTCTCTCCAATATCTTCATAAAGCTCAGAAAAAACTCTTGGACGTAATCATATAAGCTAGATTCGTTCATATTTCATCAATCACATTACTCCACGTCCTGTGTCACGTTTTGTATCACGTCTTATACTACTCCGTTTACTACTCTGCGACTGGTACATCAAATGCATCTTCACTATCCCCTTTTTGACTATGTATGTGAAATCAACAACCATATCTTGAAGACATTTGTCAATGACACCAATCTCTTCCTGCTTGAGTCACGTCATGGTCAAAAACTCTTCAAACTCTGTTTTTCCTCATGAGCTATCGTATGATCTTCACCTTAGATCTACCGAAACAAGACTAAATCTCCATCGAGCACCAGCTCTGATACCAATTGAAAATGCATGTGCGGCAAATAAAAGTGCATAAAACACAAATTTTTTTAACGAGGTTCGATTTTTCTACCCCTAGGACCTCTTCCATATTTCAAATTCACTAGAACAGAAAGCAATTAAACCAATCGCAAACGCATAGATCAAAACCTATTTAACCATCGCTTTGTTTAGTACCATGAACTCTTCACGATAAACTAACCCTGTGCTAAACTCCCCCTAAGCCTAGGCTTTAGCTTATTTGGAATCTCTGGACCACGTCGCACCCAACGCACCAAAGTACTCCCACATGTACGTCAACACAAACGCACCAACATGACTATGGAAACGATATAAAGCACAACATGCTTTAACACCACCACTACCATAAACAACAATGTCTTCTCCAGCAATTCAGATTCTTTGGTCACCATAAGCACACACCGCGAAACTATGTCGCACACAATCATCCACATAAAACACTCATTCTTTTGGGTATTTTGTGGTCACAAGGACATCTTCTCATTAGACCACACCCCTAGTTACATACTTGATTAATCTTGCTCTCCAAGACTCTCCAATGACACAAATGCAAGATTTATTCTATGTTAGGATATTTCCAAATCTTTTAGAAAATGTTCTCTTTTTACTTTATCTTCTCCTATGAATATGTAAACACTCCAAATCTGCTATATTCTTTCCAATATCTTCATAAAGCTCAGAAAAAACTCTTGGACGGAATCATATAAGCTGGATTCGTTCATATTTCATCAATCACATTACTCCACGTCCAGTGTCACGTTTTGTATCACGTCTTATACTACTCCGTGTACTACTCTGCGACTGGTACATCAAATGCATCTTCACTATCCCCTTTTTGACTATGTATGTGAAATCAACAACAATATCTTGAAGACATTTGTCAATGACACCAATCTCTTCCTGCTTGAGTCACGGCATGGTCAAAAACTCATCAAACTCTGTTTTTCCTCATGAGCTATCGTATGATCTTCACCTTAGATCTACTGAAACAAGACTAAATCTCCATCGAGCACCAGCTCTGATACCAATTGAAAAGGCATGTGCGGCAAATAAAAGTGCATAAAACACAATTTTTTTTAACGAGGTTCGATTTTTCTACCCCTAGGACCTCTTCCATATTTCAAATTCACTAGAACAGAAAGCAATTAAACCAATCGCAAACGCATAGACCAATACCTATTTAACCATCGCTTTGTTTAGTACCATGAACTCTTCACGATAAACTAACCCTGTGCTAAACTCCCCCTAAGCCTAGGCTTTAGCTTATTTGGAATCTCTGGACCACGTCACACCCAACGCACCAAAGTACTCCCACATGTACGTCAACACAAACACACCAACATGACTATGGAAACGATATAAAGCACAACATGCTTTAACACCACCACCACCACAAACAACAATGTCTTCTCCAGCAATTCAGATTCTTTGGTCACCATAAGCACACACCGCGAAACTATGTCGCACACAATCATCCACATAAAACACTCATTCTTTTGGGTATTTTGTGGTCACAAGGACATCTTCTCATTAGACCACACCCCTAGTTACATACTTGATTAATCTTGCTCTCCAAGACTCTCCAATCACACAAATGCAAGATTTATTCTTTGTTAGGATATTTCCAAATCTTTTAGAAAATGTTCTCTTTTTACTTTATCTTCTCCTAAGAATATGTAAACACTCCAAATCTGCTATATTCTCTCCAATATCTTCATAAAGCTCAGAAAAAACTCTTGGACGTAATCATATAAGCTAGATTCGTTCATATTTCATCAATCACATTACTCCACGTCCTGTGTCACGTTTTGTATCACGTCTTATACTACTCCGTTTACTACTCTGCGACTGGTACATCAAATGCATCTTCACTATCCCCTTTTTGACTATGTATGTGAAATCAACAACCATATCTTGAAGACATTTGTCAATGACACCAATCTCTTCCTGCTTGAGTCACGTCATGGTCAAAAACTCTTCAAACTCTGTTTTTCCTCATGAGCTATCGTATGATCTTCACCTTAGATCTACCGAAACAAGACTAAATCTCCATCGAGCACCAGCTCTGATACCAATTGAAAATGCATGTGCGGCAAATAAAAGTGCATAAAACACAAATTTTTTTAACGAGGTTCGATTTTTCTACCCCTAGGACCTCTTCCATATTTCAAATTCACTAGAACAGAAAGCAATTAAACCAATCGCAAACGCATAGATCAAAACCTATTTAACCATCGCTTTGTTTAGTACCATGAACTCTTCACGATAAACTAACCCTGTGCTAAACTCCCCCTAAGCCTAGGCTTTAGCTTATTTGGAATCTCTGGACCACGTCGCACCCAACGCACCAAAGTACTCCCACATGTACGTCAACACAAACGCACCAACATGACTATGGAAACGATATAAAGCACAACATGCTTTAACACCACCACTACCATAAACAACAATGTCTTCTCCAGCAATTCAGATTCTTTGGTCACCATAAGCACACACCGCGAAACTATGTCGCACACAATCATCCACATAAAACACTCATTCTTTTGGGTATTTTGTGGTCACAAGGACATCTTCTCATTAGACCACACCCCTAGTTACATACTTGATTAATCTTGCTCTCCAAGACTCTCCAATGACACAAATGCAAGATTTATTCTATGTTAGGATATTTCCAAATCTTTTAGAAAATGTTCTCTTTTTACTTTATCTTCTCCTATGAATATGTAAACACTCCAAATCTGCTATATTCTTTCCAATATCTTCATAAAGCTCAGAAAAAACTCTTGGACGGAATCATATAAGCTGGATTCGTTCATATTTCATCAATCACATTACTCCACGTCCAGTGTCACGTTTTGTATCACGTCTTATACTACTCCGTGTACTACTCTGCGACTGGTACATCAAATGCATCTTCACTATCCCCTTTTTGACTATGTATGTGAAATCAACAACCATATCTTGAAGACATTTGTCAATGACACCAATCTCTTCCTGCTTGAGTCACGGCATGGTCAAAAACTCATCAAACTCTGTTTTTCCTCATGAGCTATCGTATGATCTTCACCTTAGATCTACCGAAACAAGACTAAATCTCCATCGAGCACCAGCTCTGATACCAATTGAAAATGCATGTGCGGCAAATAAAAGTGCATAAAACACAAATTTTTTTAACGAGGTTCGATTTTTCTACCCCTAAGACCTCTTCCATATTTCAAATTCACTAGAACAGAAAGCAATTAAACCAATCGCAAACGCATAGATCAAAACCTATTTAACCATCGCTTTGTTTAGTACCATGAACTCTTCACGATAAACTAACCCTGTGCTAAACTCCCCCTAAGCCTAGGCTTTAGCTTATTTGGAATCTCTGGACCACGTCGCACCCAACGCACCAAAGTACTCCCACATGTACGTCAACACAAACGCACCAACATGACTATGGAAACGATATAAAGCACAACATGCTTTAACACCACCAATACCATAAACAACAATGTCTTCTCCAGCAATTCAGATTCTTTGGTCACCATAAGCACACACCGCGAAACTATGTCGCACACAATCATCCACATAAAACACTCATTCTTTTGGGTATTTTGTGGTCACAAGGACATCTTCTCATTAGACCACACCCCTAGTTACATACTTGATTAATCTTGCTCTCCAAGACTCTCCAATCACACAAATGCAAGATTTATTCTTTGTTAGGATATTTCCAAATCTTTTAGAAAATGTTCTCTTTTTACTTTATCTTCTCCTAAGAATATGTAAACACTCCAAATCTGCTATATTCTCTCCAATATCTTCATAAAGCTCAGAAAAAACTCTTGGACGTAATCATATAAGCTAGATTCGTTCATATTTCATCAAGCACATTACTCCACGTCCTGTGTCACGTTTTGTATCACGTCTTATACTACTCCGTTTACTACTCTGCGACTGGTACATCATATGCATCTTCACTATCCCCTTTTTGACTATGTATGTGAAATCAACAACCATATCTTGAAGACATTTGTCAATGACACCAATCTCTTCCTGCTTGAGTCACGTCATGGTCAAAAACTCTTCAAACTCTGTTTTTCCTCATGAGCTATCGTATGATCTTCACCTTAGATCTACCGAAACAAGACTAAATCTCCATCGAGCACCAGCTCTGATACCAATTGAAAATGCATGTGCGGCAAATAAAAGTGCATAAAACACAAATTTTTTTAACGAGGTTCGATTTTTCTACCCCTAGGACCTCTTCCATATTTCAAATTCACTAGAACAGAAAGCAATTAAACCAATCGCAAACGCATAGATCAAAACCTATTTAACCATCGCTTTGTTTAGTACCATGAACTCTTCACGATAAACTAACCCTGTGCTAAACTCCCCCTAAGCCTAGGCTTTAGCTTATTTGGAATCTCTGGACCACGTCGCACCCAACGCACCAAAGTACTCCCACATGTACGTCAACACAAACGCACCAACATGACTATGGAAACGATATAAAGTACAACATGCTTTAACACCACCACAACCACAAACAACAATGTCTTCTCCAGCAATTCAGATTCTTTGGTCACCATAAGCACACACCGCGAAACTATGTCGCACACAATCATCCACATAAAACACTCATTCTTTTGGGTATTTTGTGGTCACAAGGACATCTTCTCATTAGACCACACCCCTAGTTACATACTTGATTAATCTTGCTCTCCAAGACTCTCCAATCACACAAATGCAAGATTTATTCTTTGTTAGGATATTTCCAAATCTTTTAGAAAATGTTCTCTTTTTACTTTATCTTCTCCTAAGAATATGTAAACACTCCAAATCTGCTATATTCTCTCCAATATCTTCATAAAGCTCAGAAAAAACTCTTGGACGTAATCATATAAGCTAGATTCGTTCATATTTCATCAATCACATTACTCCACGTCCTGTGTCACGTTTTGTATCACGTCTTATACTACTCCGTTTACTACTCTGCGACTGGTACATCAAATGCATCTTCACTATCCCCTTTTTGACTATGTATGTGAAATCAACAACCATATCTTGAAGACATTTGTCAATGACACCAATCTCTTCCTGCTTGAGTCACGTCATGGTCAAAAACTCTTCAAACTCTGTTTTTCCTCATGAGCTATCGTATGATCTTCACCTTAGATCTACCGAAACAAGACTAAATCTCCATCGAGCACCAGCTCTGATACCAATTGAAAATGCATGTGCGGCAAATAAAAGTGCATAAAACACAAATTTTTTTAACGAGGTTCGATTTTTCTACCCCTAGGACCTCTTCCATATTTCAAATTCACTAGAACAGAAAGCAATTAAACCAATCGCAAACGCATAGATCAAAACCTATTTAACCATCGCTTTGTTTAGTACCATGAACTCTTCACGATAAACTAACCCTGTGCTAAACTCCCCCTAAGCCTAGGCTTTAGCTTATTTGGAATCTCTGGACCACGTCACACCCAACGCACCAAAGTACTCCCACATGTACGTCAACACAAACGCACCAACATGACTATGGAAACGATATAAAGCACAACATGCTTTAACACCACCACCACCACAAACAACAATGTCTTCTCCAGCAATTCAGATTCTTTGGTCACCATAAGCACACACCGCGAAACTATGTCGCACACAATCATCCACATAAAACACTCATTCTTTTGGGTATTTTGTGGTCACAAGGACATCTTCTCATTAGACCACACCCCTAGTTACATACTTGATTAATCTTGCTCTCCAAGACTCTCCAATCACACAAATGCAAGATTTATTCTTTGTTAGGATATTTCCAAATCTTTTAGAAAATGTTCTCTTTTTAATTTATCTTCTCCAAAGAATATGTAAACACTCCAAATCTGCTATATTCTCTCCAATATCTTCATAAAGCTCAGAAAAAACTCTTGGACGGAATCATATAAGCTAGATTCGTTCATATTTCATCAATCACATTACTCCACGTCCTGTGTCACGTTTTGTATCACGTCTTATACTACTCCGTTTACTACTCTGCGACTGGTACATCAAATGCATCTTCACTATCCCCTTTTTGACTATGTATGTGAAATCAACAACCATATCTTGAAGACATTTGTCAATGACACCAATCTCTTCCTGCTTGAGTCACGTCATGGTCAAAAACTCTTCAAACTCTGTTTTTCCTCATGAGCTATCGTATGATCTTCACCTTAGATCTACCGAAACAAGACTAAATCTCCATCGAGCACCAGCTCTGATACCAATTGAAAATGCATGTGCGGCAAATAAAAGTGCATAAAACACAAATTTTTTTAACGAGGTTCGATTTTTCTACCCCTAAGACCTCTTCCATATTTCAAATTCACTAGAACAGAAAGCAATTAAACCAATCGCAAACGCATAGATCAAAACCTATTTAACCATCGCTTTGTTTAGTACCATGAACTCTTCACGATAAACTAACCCTGTGCTAAACTCCCCCTAAGCCTAGGCTTTAGCTTATTTGGAATCTCTGGACCACGTCACACCCAACGCACCAAAGTACTCCCACATGTACGTCAACACAAACGCACCAACATGACTATGGAAACGATATAAAGCACAACATGCTTTAACACCACCACCACCACAAACAACAATGTCTTCTCCAGCAATTCAGATTCTTTGGTCACCATAAGCACACACCGCGAAACTATGTCGCACACAATCATCCACATAAAACACTCATTCTTTTGGGTATTTTGTGGTCACAAGGACATCTTCTCATTAGACCACACCCCTAGTTACATACTTGATTAATCTTGCTCTCCAAGACTCTCCAATCACACAAATGCAAGATTTATTCTTTGTTAGGATATTTCCAAATCTTTTAGAAAATGTTCTCTTTTTACTTTATCTTCTCCTAAGAATATGTAAACACTCCAAATCTGCTATATTCTCTCCAATATCTTCATAAAGCTCAGAAAAAACTCTTGGACGTAATCATATAAGCTAGATTCGTTCATATTTCATCAATCACATTACTCCACGTCCTGTGTCACGTTTTGTATCACGTCTTATACTACTCCGTTTACTACTCTGCGACTGGTACATCAAATGCATCTTCACTATCCCCTTTTTGACTATGTATGTGAAATCAACAACCATATCTTGAAGACATTTGTCAATGACACCAATCTCTTCCTGCTTGAGTCACGTCATGGTCAAAAACTCTTCAAACTCTGTTTTTCCTCATGAGCTATCGTATGATCTTCACCTTAGATCTACTGAAACAAGACTAAATCTCCATCGAGCACCAGCTTTGATACCAATTGAAGATGCATGTGGGGCAAATAAAAGTGCATAAAACACAAATTTTTTTAACGAGGTTCGATTTTTCTACCCCTAAGACCTCTTCCATATTTCAAATTCACTAGAACAGAAAGCAATTAAACCAATCGCAAACGCATAGATCAAAACCTATTTAACCATCGCTTTGTTTAGTACCATGAACTCTTCACGATAAACTAACCCTGTGCTAAACTCCCCCTAAGCCTAGGCTTTAGCTTATTTGGAATCTCTGGACCACGTCGCACCCAACGCACCAAAGTACTCCCACATGTACGTCAACACAAACGCACCAACATGACTATGGAAACGATATAAAGCACAACATGCTTTAACACCACCACTACCATAAACAACAATGTCTTCTCCAGCAATTCAGATTCTTTGGTCACCATAAGCACACACCGCGAAACTATGTCGCACACAATCATCCACATAAAACACTCATTCTTTTGGGTATTTTGTGGTCACAAGGACATCTTCTCATTAGACCACACCCCTGGTTACATACTTGATTAATCTTGCTCTCCAAGACTCTCCAATCACACAAATGCAAGATTTATTCTTTGTTAGGATATTTCCAAATCTTTTAGAAAATGTTCTCTTTTTACTTTATCTTCTCCTAAGAATATGTAAACACTCCATATCTGCTATATTCTCTCCAATATCTTCATAAAGCTCAGAAAAAACTCTTGGACGGAATCATATAAGCTAGATTCGTTCATATTTCATCAATCACATTACTCCACGTCCTGTGTCACGTTTTGTATCACGTCTTATACTACTCCGTGTACTACTCTGCGACTGGTACATCAAATGCATCTTCACTATCCCCTTTTTGACTATGAATGTGAAATCAACAACCATATCTTGAAGACATTTGTCAATGACACCAATCTCTTCCTGCTTGAGTCACGTCATGGTCAAAAACTCATCAAACTCTGTTTTTCCTCATGAGCTATCGTATGATCTTCACCTTAGATCTACCGAAACAAGACTAAATCTCCATCGAGCACTAGCTCTGATACCAATTGAAAATGCATGTGCTGCAAATAAAAGTGCATAAAATCACAAAATATTTTAACGAGGTTCGATTTTTCTATCCCTAGGACCTCTTCCATATTTCAAATTCACTAGAACAAAAAGCAATTAAACCAATCGCAAACGCATAGACCAATACCTATTTAACCATCGCTTTGTTTAGTACCATGAACTCTTCACGATAAACTAACCCTGTGCTAAACTCCCCCTAAGCCTAGGCTTTAGCTTATTTGGAATCTCTGGACCACGTCACACCCAACGCACCAAAGTACTCCCACATGTACGTCAACACAAACGCACCAACATGACTATGGAAACGATATAAAGCACAACATGCTTTAACACCACCACCACCACAAACAACAATGTCTTCTCCAGCAATTCAGATTCTTTGGTCACCATAAGCACACACCGCGAAACTATGTCGCACACAATCATCCACATAAAACACTCATTCTTTTGGGTATTTTGTGGTCACAAGGACATCTTCTCATTAGACCACACCCCTGGTTACATACTTGATTAATCTTGCTCTCCAAGACTCTCCAATCACACAAATGCAAGATTTATTCTTTGTTAGGATATTTCCAAATCTTTTAGAAAATGTTCTCTTTTTACTTTATCTTCTCCTAAGAATATGTAAACACTCCATATCTGCTATATTCTCTCCAATATCTTCATAAAGCTCAGAAAAAACTCTTGGACGGAATCATATAAGCTAGATTCGTTCATATTTCATCAATCACATTACTCCACGTCCTGTGTCACGTTTTGTATCACGTCTTATACTACTCCGTTTACTACTCTGCGACTGGTACATCAAATGCATCTTCACTATCCCCTTTTTGACTATGTATGTGAAATCAACAACCATATCTTGAAGACATTTGTCAATGACACCAATCTCTTCCTGCTTGAGTCACGTCATGGTCAAAAACTCTTCAAACTCTGTTTTTCCTCATGAGCTATCGTATGATCTTCACCTTAGATCTACCGAAACAAGACTAAATCTCCATCGAGCACCAGCTCTGATACCAATTGAAAATGCATGTGCGGCAAATAAAAGTGCATAAAACACAAATTTTTTTAACGAGGTTCGATTTTTCTACCCCTAGGACCTCTTCCATATTTCAAATTCACTAGAACAGAAAGCAATTAAACCAATCGCAAACGCATAGATCAAAACCTATTTAACCATCGCTTTGTTTAGTACCATGAACTCTTCACGATAAACTAACCCTGTGCTAAACTCCCCCTAAGCCTAGGCTTTAGCTTATTTGGAATCTCTGGACCACGTCGCACCCAACGCACCAAAGTACTCCCACATGTACGTCAACACAAACGCACCAACATGACTATGGAAACGATATAAAGCACAACATGCTTTAACACCACCACTACCATAAACAACAATGTCTTCTCCAGCAATTCAGATTCTTTGGTCACCATAAGCACACACCGCGAAACTATGTCGCACACAATCATCCACATAAAACACTCATTCTTTTGGGTATTTTGTGGTCACAAGGACATCTTCTCATTAGACCACACCCCTAGTTACATACTTGATTAATCTTGCTCTCCAAGACTCTCCAATCACACAAATGCAAGATTTATTCTTTGTTAGGATATTTCCAAATCTTTTAGAAAATGTTCTCTTTTTACTTTATCTTCTCCTAAGAATATGTAAACACTCCAAATCTGCTATATTCTCTCCAATATCTTCATAAAGCTCAGAAAAAACTCTTGGACGGAATCATATAAGCTAGATTCGTTCATATTTCATCAATCACATTACTCCACGTCCTGTGTCACGTTTTGTATCACGTCTTATACTACTCCGTGTACTACTCTGCGACTGGTACATCAAATGCATCTTCACTATCCCCTTTTTGACTATGTATGTGAAATCAACAACCATATCTTGAAGACATTTGTCAATGACACCAATCTCTTCCTGCTTGAGTCACGTCATGGTCAAAAACTCATCAAACTCTGTTTTTCCTCATGAGCTATCGTATGATCTTCACCTTAGATCTACCGAAACAAGACTAAATCTCCATCGAGCACCAGCTCTGATACCAATTGAAAATGCATGTGCGGCAAATAAAAGTGCATAAAACACAAAATTTTTTAACGAGGTTCGATTTTTCTACCCCTAGGACCTCTTCCATATTTCAAATTCACTAGAACAGAAAGCAATTAAACCAATCGCAAACGCATAGATCAATACCTATTTAACCATCGCTTTGTTTAGTACCATGAACTCTTCACGATAAACTAACCCTGTGCTAAACTCCCCCTAAGCCTAGGCTTTAGCTTATTTCGAATCTCTGGACCAAGTCACACCCAACGCACCAAAGTACTCCCACATGTACGTCAACAAAAACACACCAACATGACTATGGAAACGATATAAAGCACAACATGCTTTAACACCACCACCACCACAAACAACAATGTCTTCTCCAGCAATTCAGATTCTTTGGTCACCATAAGCACACACCGCGAAACTATGTCGCACACAATCATCCACATAAAACACTCATTCTTTTGGGTATTTTGTGGTCACAAGGACATCTTCTCATTAGACCACACCCCTAGTTACATACTTGATTAATCTTGCTCTCCAAGACTCTCCAATCACACAAATGCAAGATTTATTCTTTGTTAGGATATTTCCAAATCTTTTAGAAAATGTTCTCTTTTTACTTTATCTTCTCCTAAGAATATGTAAACACTCCAAATCTGCTATATTCTCTCCAATATCTTCATAAAGCTCAGAAAAAACTCTTGGACGTAATCATATAAGCTAGATTCGTTCATATTTCATCAATCACATTACTCCACGTCCTGTGTCACGTTTTGTATCACGTCTTATACTACTCCGTTTACTACTCTGCGACTGGTACATCATATGCATCTTCACTATCCCCTTTTTGACTATGTATGTGAAATCAACAACCATATCTTGAAGACATTTGTCAATGACACCAATCTCTTCCTGCTTGAGTCACGTCATGGTCAAAAACTCTTCAAACTCTGTTTTTCCTCATGAGCTATCGTATGATCTTCACCTTAGATCTACCGAAACAAGACTAAATCTCCATCGAGCACCAGCTCTGATACCAATTGAAAATGCATGTGCGGCAAATAAAAGTGCATAAAACACAAATTTTTTTAACGAGGTTCGATTTTTCTACCCCTAGGACCTCTTCCATATTTCAAATTCACTAGAACAGAAAGCAATTAAACCAATCGCAAACGCATAGATCAAAACCTATTTAACCATCGCTTTGTTTAGTACCATGAACTCTTCACGATAAACTAACCCTGTGCTAAACTCCCCCTAAGCCTAGGCTTTAGCTTATTTGGAATCTCTGGACCACGTCGCACCCAACGCACCAAAGTACTCCCACATGTACGTCAACACAAACGCACCAACATGACTATGGAAACGATATAAAGCACAACATGCTTTAACACCACCACTACCATAAACAACAATGTCTTCTCCAGCAATTCAGATTCTTTGGTCACCATAAGCACACACCGCGAAACTATGTCGCACACAATCATCCACATAAAACACTCATTCTTTTGGGTATTTTGTGGTCACAAGGACATCTTCTCATTAGACCACACCCCTAGTTACATACTTGATTAATCTTGCTCTCCAAGACTCTCCAATCACACAAATGCAAGATTTATTCTTTGTTAGGATATTTCCAAATCTTTTAGAAAATGTTCTCTTTTTACTTTATCTTCTCCTAAGAATATGTAAACACTCCAAATCTGCTATATTCTCTCCAATATCTTCATAAAGCTCAGAAAAAACTCTTGGACGTAATCATATAAGCTAGATTCGTTCATATTACAACAATCACATTACTCCACGTCCAGTGTCACGTTTTGTATCACGTCTTATACTACTCCGTTTACTACTCTGCGACTGGTACATCAAATGCATCTTCACTATCCCCTTTTTGACTATGTATGTGAAATCAACAACCATATCTTGAAGACATTTGTCAATGACACCAATCTCTTCCTGCTTGAGTCACGTCATGGTCAAAAACTCTTCAAACTCTGTTTTTCCTCATGAGCTATCGTATGATCTTCACCTTAGATCTACCGAAACAAGACTAAATCTCCATCGAGCACCAGCTCTGATACCAATTGAAAATGCATGTGCGGCAAATAAAAGTGCATAAAACACAAATTTTTTTTAACGAGGTTCGATTTTTCTACCCCTAGGACCTCTTCCATATTTCAAATTCACTAGAACAGAAAGCAATTAAACCAATCGCAAACGCATAGATCAATACCTATTTAACCATCGCTTTGTTTAGTACCATGAACTCTTCACGATAAACTAACCCTGTGCTAAACTCCCCCTAAGCCTAGGCTTTAGCTTATTTGGAATCTCTGGACCAAGTCACACCCAACGCACCAAAGTACTCCCACATGTACGTCAACAAAAACACACCAACATGACTATGGAAACGATATAAAGCACAACATGCTTTAACACCACCACCACCACAAACAACAATGTCTTCTCCAGCAATTCAGATTCTTTGGTCACCATAAGCACACACCGCGAAACTATGTCGCACACAATCATCCACATAAAACACTCATTCTTTTGGGTATTTTGTGGTCACAAGGACATCTTCTCATTAGACCACACCCCTAGTTACATACTTGATTAATCTTGCTCTCCAAGACTCTCCAATCACACAAATGCAAGATTTATTCTTTGTTAGGATATTTCCAAATCTTTTAGAAAATGTTCTCTTTTTACTTTATCTTCTCCTAAGAATATGTAAACACTCCAAATCTGCTATATTCTCTCCAATATCTTCATAAAGCTCAGAAAAAACTCTTGGACGTAATCATATAAGCTAGATTCGTTCATATTTCATCAAGCACATTACTCCACGTCCTGTGTCACGTTTTGTATCACGTCTTATACTACTCCGTTTACTACTCTGCGACTGGTACATCATATGCATCTTCACTATCCCCTTTTTGACTATGTATGTGAAATCAACAACCATATCTTGAAGACATTTGTCAATGACACCAATCTCTTCCTGCTTGAGTCACGTCATGGTCAAAAACTCTTCAAACTCTGTTTTTCCTCATGAGCTATCGTATGATCTTCACCTTAGATCTACCGAAACAAGACTAAATCTCCATCGAGCACCAGCTCTGATACCAATTGAAAATGCATGTGCGGCAAATAAAAGTGCCTAAAACACAAATTTTTTTAACGAGGTTCGATTTTTCTACCCCTAGGACCTCTTCCATATTTCAAATTCACTAGAACAGAAAGCAATTAAACCAATCGCAAACGCATAGATCAAAACCTATTTAACCATCGCTTTGTTTAGTACCATAAACTCTTCACGATAAACTAACCCTGTGCTAAACTCCCCCTAAGCCTAGGCTTTAGCTTATTTGGAATCTCTGGACCACGTCGCACCCAACGCACCAAAGTACTCCCACATGTACGTCAACACAAACGCACCAACATGACTATGTAAACGATATAAAGCACAACATGCTTTAACACCACCACTACCATAAACAACAACGTCTTCTCCAACAATTCAGATTCTTTGGTCACCATAAGCACACACCGCGAAACTATGTCGCACACAATCATCCACATAAAACACTCGTTCTTTTGGGTATTTTGTGGTCACAAGGACATCTTCTCATTAGACCACACCCCTAGTTACATACTTGATTAATCTTGCTCTCCAAGACTCTCCAATCACACAAATGCAAGATTTATTCTTTGTTAGGATATTTCCAAATCTTTTAGAAAATGTTCTCTTTTTACTTTATCTTCTCCTAAGAATATGTAAACACTCCAAATTTGCTATATTCTCTCCAATATCTTCATAAAGCTCAGAAAAAACTCTTGGACGTAATCATATAAGCTAGATTCGTTCATATTTCATCAATCACATTACTCCACGTCCTGTGTCACGTTTTGTATCACGTCTTATACTACTCCGTTTACTACTCTGCGACTGGTACATCAAATGCATCTTCACTATCCCCTTTTTGACTATGTATGTGAAATCAACAACCATATCTTGAAGACATTTGTCAATGACACCAATCTCTTCCTGCTTGAGTCACGTCATGGTCAAAAACTCTTCAAACTCTGTTTTTCCTCATGAGCTATCGTATGATCTTCACCTTAGATCTAAATAAAAGATTCTTTGGTCACCATAAGCACACACCGCGAAACTATGTCGCACACAATCATCCACATAAAACACTCATTCTTTTGGGTATTTTGTGGTCACAAGGACATCTTCTCATTAGACCACACCCCTAGTTACATACTTGATTAATGCTGCTCTCCAAGACTCTCCAATGACACAAATGCAAGATTTATTCTATGTTAGGATATTTCCAAATCTTTTAGAAAATGTTCTCTTTTTACTTTATCTTCTCCTATGAATATGTAAACACTCCAAATCTGCTATATTCTTTCCAATATCTTCATAAAGCTCAGAAAAAACTCTTGGACGTAATCATATAAGCTAGATTCGTTCATATTTCATCAACCACATTACTCCACGTCCTGTGTCACGTTTTGTATCACGTCTTATACTACTCCGTTTACTACTCTGCGACTGGTACATCATATGCATCTTCACTATCCCCTTTTTGACTATGTATGTGAAATCAAGAACCATATCTTGAAGACATTTGTCAATGACACCAATCTCTTCCTGCTTGAGTCACGTCATGGTCAAAAACTCTTCAAACTCTGTTTTTCCTCATGAGCTATCGTATGATCTTCACCTTAGATCTACCGAAACAAGACTAAATCTCCATCGAGCACCAGCTCTGATACCAATTGAAAATGCATGTGCGGCAAATAAAAGTGCATAAAACACAAATTTTTTTAACGAGGTTCGATTTTTCTACCCCTAGGACCTCTTCCATATTTCAAATTCACTAGAACAGAAAGCAATTAAACCAATCGCAAACGCATAGATCAAAACCTATTTAACCATCGCTTTGTTTAGTACCATAAACTCTTCACGATAAACTAACCCTGTGCTAAACTCCCCCTAAGCCTAGGCTTTAGCTTATTTGGAATCTCTGGACCACGTCGCACCCAACGCACCAAAGTACTCCCACATGTACGTCAACACAAACGCACCAACATGACTATGGAAACGATATAAAGCACAACATGCTTTAACACCACCACTCCCATAAACAACAATGTCTTCTCCAGCAATTCAGATTCTTTGGTCACCATAAGCACACACCGCGAAACTATGTCGCACACAATCATCCACATAAAACACTCGTTCTTTTGGGTATTTTGTGGTCACAAGGACATCTTCTCATTAGACCACACCCCTAGTTACATACTTGATTAATTTTGCTCTCCAAGACTCTCCAATCACACAAATGCAAGATTTATTCTTTGTTAGGATATTTCCAAATCTTTTAGAAAATGTTCTCTTTTTACTTTATCTTCTCCTAAGAATATGTAAACACTCCAAATTTGCTATATTCTCTCCAATATCTTCATAAAGCTAAGAAAAAACTCTTGGACGTAATCATATAAGCTAGATTCGTTCATATTTCATCAATCACATTACTCCACGTCCTGTGTCACGTTTTGTATCACGTCTTATACTACTCCGTTTACTACTCTGCGACTGGTACATCATATGCATCTTCACTATCCCCTTTTTGACTATGTATGTGAAATCAACAACCATATCTTGAAGACATTTGTCAATGACACCAATCTCTTCCTGCTTGAGTCACGTCATGGTCAAAAACTCTTCAAACTCTGTTTTTCCTCATGAGCTATCGTATGATCTTCACCTTAGATCTACCGAAACAAGACTAAATCTCCATCGAGCACCAGCTCTGATACCAATTGAAAATGCATGTGCGGCAAATAAAAGTGCATAAAACACAAAATTTTTTAACGAGGTTCGATTTTTCTACCCCTAAGACCTCTTCCATATTTCAAATTCACTAGAACAGAAAGCAATTAAACCAATCGCAAACGGATAGATCAATACCTATTTAACCATCGCTTTGTATAGTACCATGAACTCTTCACGATAAACTAACCCTGTGCTAAACTCCCCCTAAGCCTAGGCTTTAGCTTATTTGGAATCTTTGGACCACGTCGCACCCAACGCACCAAAGTACTCCCACATGTACGTCAACACAAACGCACCAACATGACTATGGAAACGATATAAAGCACAACATGCTTTAACACCACCACTCCCATAAACAACAATGTCTTCTCCAGCAATTCAGATTCTTTGGTATCCATAAGCACACACCGCGAAACTATGTCGCACACAATCATCCACATAAAACACTCGTTCTTTTGGGTATTTTGTGGTCACAAGGACATCTTCTCATTAGACCACACCCCTAGTTACATACTTGATTAATCTTGCTCTCCAAGACTCTCCAATCACACAAATGCAAGATTTATTCTTTGTTAGGATATTTCCAAATCTTTTAGAAAATGTTCTCTTTTTACTTTATCTTCTCCTAAGAATATGTAAACACTCCAAATATGCTATATTCTCTCCAATATCTTCATAAAGCTCAGAAAAAACTCTTGGACGTATTCATATAAGCTAGATTCGTTCATATTTCATCAAGCACATTACTCCACGTCCTGTGTCACGTGTTGTATCACGTCTTATACTACTCCGTTTACTACTCTGCGACTGGTACATCATATGCATCTTCACTATCCCCTTTTGGACTATGTATGTGAAATCAACAACCATATCTTGAAGACATTTGTCAATGACACCAATCTCTTCCTGCTTGAGTCACGTCATGGTCAAAAACTCTTCAAACTCTGTTTTTCCTCATGAGCTATCGTATGATCTTCTCCTTAGATCTACCGAAACAAGACTAAATCTCCATCGAACACCAGCTCTGATACCAATTGAAAATGCATGTGCGGCAAATAAAAGTCAATAAAACACAAATTTTTTTAACGAGGTTCGATTTTTCTACCCCTAGGACCTCTTCCATATTTCAAATTCACTAGAACAAAAAGCAATTAAACCAATCGCAAACGCATAGATCAAAACCTATTTAACCATCGCTTTGTTTAGTACCATAAACTCTTCACGATAAACTAACTCTGTGCTAAACTCCCCCTAAGCCTAGGCTTTAGCTTATTTGGAATCTCTGGACCACGTCGCACCCAAGGCACCAAAGTGCTCCCACATGTACGTCAATACAAACGCACCAACATGACTATGGAAACGATATAAAGCACAACATGCTTTAACACCACCACTCCCATAAACAACAATGTCTTCTCCAGCAATTCAGATTCTTTGGTCACCATAAGCACACACCGCGAAACTATGTCGCACACAATCATCCACATAAAACACTCGTTCTTTTGGGTATTTTGTGGTCACAAGGACATCTTCTCATTAGACCACACCCCTAGTTACATACTTGATTAATCTTGCTCTCCAAGACTCTCCAATCACACAAATGCAAGATTTATTCTTTGTTAGGATATTTCCAAATCTTTTAGAAAATGTTCTCTTTTTACTTTATCTTCTCCTAAGAATATGTAAACACTCCAAATTTGCTATATTCTCTCCAATATCTTCATAAAGCTCAGAAAAAACTCTTGGACGTAATCATATAAGCTAGATTCGTTCATATTTCATCAATCACATTACTCCACGTCCGGTGTCACGTTTTGTATCACGTCTTATACTACTCCGTTTACTACTCTGCGACTGGTACATCAAATGCATCTTCACTATCCCCTTTTTGACTATATATGTGAGATCAACAACCATATCTTGAAGACATTTGTCAATGACACCAATCTCTTCCTGCTTGAGTCACGTCATGGTCAAAAACTCTTCAAACTCTGTTTTTCCTCATGAGCTATCGTATGATCTTCACCTTAGATCTACCGAAACAAGACTAAATCTCCATCGAGCACCAGCTCTGATACCAATTGAAAATGCATGTGCGGCAAATAAAAGTGCATAAAACACAAAAAAATTTAACGAGGTTCGATTTTTCTACCCCTAGGACCTCTTCCATATTTCAAATTCACTAGAACAGAAAGCAATTAAACCAATCGCAAACGCATAGATCAAAACCTATTTAACCATCGCTTTGTTTAGTACCATAAACTCTTCACGATAAACTAACCCTGTGCTAAACTCCCCCTAAGCCTAGGCTTTAGCTTATTTGGAATCTCTGGACCACGTCGCACCCAACGCACCAAAGTACTCCCACATGTACGTCAACACAAACGCACCAACATGACTATGGAAACGATATAAAGCACAACATGCTTTAACACCACCACTCCCATAAACAACAATGTCTTCTCCAGCAATTCAGATTCTTTGGTCACCATAAGCACACACCGCGAAACTATGTCGCACACAATCATCCACATAAAACACTCGTTCTTTTGGGTATTTTGTGGTCACAAGGACATCTTCTCATTAGACCACACCCCTAGTTACATACTTGATTAATCTTGCTCTCCAAGACTCTCCAATCACACAAATGCAAGATTTATTCTTTGTTAGGATATTTCCAAATCTTTTAGAAAATGTTCTCTTTTTACTTTATCTTCTCCTAAGAATATGTAAACACTCCAAATATGCTATATTCTCTCCAATATCTTCATAAAGCTCAGAAAAAATCATATAAGCTAGATTCGTTCATATTTCATCAAGCACATTACTCCACGTCCTGTGTCACGTGTTGTATCACGTCTTATACTACTCCGTTTACTACTCTGCGACTGGTACATCATATGCATCTTCACTATCCCCTTTTTGACTATGTATGTGAAATCAACAACCATATCTTGAAGACATTTGTCAATGACACCAATCTCTTCCTGCTTGAGTCACGTCATGGTCAAAAACTCTTCAAACCCTGTTTTTCCTCATGAGCTATCGTATGATCTTCACCTTAGATCTACCGAAACAAGACTAAATCTCCATCGAGCACCAGCTCTGATACCAATTGAAAATGCAAGTGCGGCAAATAAAAGTGCATAAAACACAAATTTTTTAACGAGGTTCGATTTTTCTACCCCTAGGACCTCTTCCATATTTCAAATTCACTAGAACAGAAAGCAATTAAACCAATCGCAAACGCATAGATCAAAACCTATTTAACCATCGCTTTGTTTAGTACCATGAACTCTTCACGATAAACTAACCCTGTGCTAAACTCCCCCTAAGCCTAGGCTTTAGCTTATTTGGAATCTCTGGACCACGTCGCACCCAACGCACAAAAGTACTCCCACATGTACGTCAACACAAACGCACCAACATGACTATGGAAACGATATAAAGCACAACATGATTTAAACACCACCACTACCATAAACAACAATGTCTTCTCCAGCAATTCAGATTCTTTGGTCACCATAAGCACACACCGCGAAACTATGTCGCACACAATCATCCACATAAGACAGTCATTCTTTTGGGTATTTTGTGGTCACAAAGACATCTTCTCATTAGACCACACCCCTAGTTACATACTTGATTAATCTTGCTCTCCAAGACTCTCCAATCACACAAATGCAAGATTTATTCTTTGTTAGGATATTTCCAAATCTTTTAGAAAATGTTCTCTTTTTACTTTATCTTCTCCTAAGAATATGTAAACACACCAAATCTGCTATATTCTCTCCAATATCTTCATAAAGCTCAGAAAAAACTCTTGGACGGAATCATATAAGCTAGATTCGTTCATATTTCATCAATCACATTACTCCACATCTTGTGTCACGTTTTGTATCACGTCTTATACTACTCCGTGTACTACTCTGCGATTGGCACATTAAGTGCATCGTCACTATCCCCTTTTGACTATGTATGTGAAATCAACAATTATATCTTGAAGACCATTGTCAGTAACACCAATCGCTTCCCGCTTGAGTCACGTCATGGTCAAAAACTCATCAAACTCTATTTTTCCTCATAAGCTATCTTATGATCTTCACCTTAGATCTACCTGAAACAGTACTAAATCTCTATCGAGCACCAGCTTTGATACCAACCCAAAATGCACATGAGGCAAATATAAGGGCAGTAAACACACAAAATTTCTCTTACCGAGGTTCGATTTTTTCTACTCCCCTAGACCTCGTCTAGATTTTAATTCACTAGAACATAAAGCAATTACACCAATTGCAAACAGATAGATCAATACCTATTTAACCATAACTTTGTTTAGTACATGAACTCTTCATGATAAACTAACCTTTTGCTAAACTCCCCCTAAGCCTAGGCTTTAGCTTATTTGGAATCTCTGGACCAAGTCACACCAACGCACCAAAGTACTCCCACATGTACGTCAACAAAAACACACCAACATGACTATGGAAACGATATAAAGCACTACATGCTTTAACACCACCACCACCACAAACAACAATGTCTTCTCCAGCAATTCAGATTCTTTGGTCACCATAAGCACACACCGCGAAACTATGTCGCACACAATCATCCACATAAAAGACTCATTCTTTTGGGTATTTTGTGGTCACAAGGATATCTTCTCATTAGACCACACCCCTAGTTACATACTTGATTAATCTTGCTCTCCAAGACTCTCCAATCACACAAATGCAAGATTTATTCTTTGTTAGGATATTTCCAAATCTTTTAGAAAATGTTTTCTTTTTACTTTATCTTCTCCTAAGAATATGTAAACACTCCAAATCTGCTATATTCTCTCCAATATCTTCATAAAGCTCAGAAAAAACTCTTGGACGTAATCATATAAGCTAGATTCGTTCATATTTCATCAATCACATTGCTCCACGTCCTGTGTCACGTTTTGTATCACGTCTTATACTACTCCGTTTACTACTCTGCGACTGGTACATCAAATGCATCTTCACTATCCCCTTTTTGACTATGTATGTGAAATCAACAACCATATCTTGAAGACATTTGTCAATGACACCAATCTCTTCCTGCTTGAGTCACGTCATGGTCAAAAACTCTTCAAACTCTGTTTTTCCTCATGAGCTATCGTATGATCTTCACCTTAGATCTACCGAAATAAGACTAAATCTCCATCGAGCACCAGCTCTGATACCAATTGAAAATGCATGTGCGGCAAATAAAAGTGCATAAAACACAAATTTTTTTAACGAGGTTCGATTTTTCTACCCCTAGGACCTCTTCCATATTTCAAATTCACTAGAACAGAAAGCAATTAAACCAATCGCAAACGCATAGATCAAAACCTATTTAACCATCGCTTTGTTTAGTACCATGAACTCTTCACGATAAACTAACCCTGTGCTAAACTCCCCCTAAGCCTAGGCTTTATCTTATTTGGAATCTCTGGATCACGTCGAACCCAACGCACCAAAGTACTCCCACATGTACGTCAACACAAACGCACCAACATGACTATGGAAACGATATAAAGCACAACATGCTTTAACACCACCACTCCCATAAACAACAATGTCTTCTCCAGCAATTCAGATTCTTTGGTCACCATAAGCACACACCGCGAAACTATGTCGCACATAATCATCCACATAAATCACTCATTCTTTTGGGTATTTTGTGGTCACAAGGACATCTTCTCATTAGACCACACCCCTAGTTACATACTTGATTAATCTTGCTCTCCAAGACTCTCCAATCACACAAATGCAAGATTTATTCTATGTTAGGATATTTCCAAATCTTTTAGAAAATGTTCTCTTTTTACTTTATCTTCTCCTATGAATATGTAAACAATCCAAATCTGCTATATTCTTTCCAATATCTTCATAAAGCTCAGAAAAAAACTCTTGGACGGAATCTTATAAGCTGGATTCGTTCATATTTCATCAATCACATTACTCCACGTCCAGTGTCAAGTTTTGTATCACGTCTTATACTACTCCGTGTACTACTCTGCGACTGGTACATCAAATGCATCTTCACTATCCCCTTTTTGACTATGTATGTGAAATCAACAACCATATCTTGAAGACATTTGTAAATGACACCAATCTCTTCCTGCTTGAGTCACGGCATGGTCAAAAACTCATCAAACTCTGTTTTTCCTCATGAGCTATCGTATGATCTTCACCTTAGATCTACTGAAACAAGACTAAATCTCCATCGAGCACCAGCTCTGATACCAATTGAAAAGGCATGTGCGGAAAATAAAAGTGCATAAAAACACAATTTTTTTTAACGAGGTTCGATTTTTCTACCCCTAGGACCTCTTCCATATTTCAAATTCACTAGAACAGAAAGCAATTAAACCAATCGCAAACGCATAGATCAATACCTATTTAACCATCGCTTTGTTTAGTACCATGAACTCTTCACGATAAACTAACCCTGTGCTAAACTCCCCCTAAGCCTAGGCTTTAGCTTATTTTGAATCTCTGGACCAAGTCACACCCAACGCACCAAAGTACTACCACATGTACGTCAACAAAAACACACCAACATGACTATGGAAACGATATAAAGCACAACATGCTTTAACACCACCACCACAAACAACAATGTCTTCTCCAACAATTCAGATTCTTTGGTCACCATAAGCACACACCGCGAAACTATGTCGCACACAATCATCCACATAAAACACTCGTTCTTTTGGGTATTTTGTGGTCACAAGGACATCTTCTCATTAGACCACACCCCTAGTTACATACTTGATTAATCTTGCTCTCCAAGACTCTCCAATCACACAAATGCAAGATTTATTCTTTGTTAGGATATTTCCAAATCTTTTAGAAAATGTTCTCTTTTTACTTTATCTTCTCCTAAGAATATGTAAACACTCCAAATTTGCTATATTCTCTCCAATATCTTCATAAAGCTCAGAAAAAAATCTTGGGCGTAATCATATAAGCTAGATTCGTTCATATTTCATCAATCACATTACTCCACGTCCTGTGTCACGTTTTGTATCACGTCTTATACTACTCCGTTTACTACTCTGCGACTGGTACATCAAATGCATCTTCACTATCCCCTTTTTGACTATGTATGTGAAATCAACAACCATATCTTGAAGACATTTGTCAATGACACCAATCTCTTCCTGCTTGAGTCACGTCATGGTCAAAAACTCTTCAAACTCTGTTTTTCCTCATGAGCTATCGTATGATCTTCACCTTAGATCTACCGAAACAAGACTAAATCTCCATCGAGCACCAGCTCTGGTACCAATTGAAAATGCATGTGCGGCAAATAAAAGTGCATAAAACACAAATTTTTTTAACGAGGTTCGATTTTTCTACCCCTAGGATCTCTTCCATATTTCAAATTCACTAGAACAGAAAGCAATTAAACCAATCGCAAACGGATAGATCAATACCTATTTAACCATCGCTTTGTTTAGTACCATGAACTCTTCACGATAAACTAACCCTGTGCTAAACTCCCCCTAAGCCTAGGCTTTAGCTTATTTGGAATCTCTGGACCAAGTCACACCCAACGCACCAAAGTACTCCCACATGTACGTCAACAAAAACACACCAACATGACTATGGAAACGATATAAAGCACAACATGCTTTAACACCACCACCACCACAAACAACAATGTCTTCTCCAGCAATTCAGATTCTTTGGTCACCATAAGCACACACCGCGAAACTATGTCGCACACAATCATCCACATAAAACACTCATTCTTTTGGGTATTTTGTGGTCACAAGGACATCTTCTCATTAGACCACACCCCTAGTTACATACTTGATTAATCTTGCTCTCCAAGACTCTCCAATCACACAAATGCAAGATTTATTCTTTGTTAGGATATTTCCAAATCTTTTAGAAAATGTTCTCTTTTTACTTTATCTTCTCCTAAGAATATGTAAACACTCCAAATATGCTATATTCTCTCCAATATCTTCATAAAGCTCAGAAAAAAAATCTTGGACGTAATCATATAAGCTAGATTCGTTCATATTTCATCAAGCACATTACTCCACGTCCTGTGTCACGTGTTGTATCACGTCTTATACTACTCCGTTTACTACTCTGCGACTGGTACATCATATGCATCTTCACTATCCCCTTTTTGACTATGTATGTGAAATCAACAACCATATCTTAAAGACATTTGTCAATGACACCAATCTCTTCCTGCTTGAGTCACGTCATGGTCAAAAACTCTTCAAACTCTGTTTTTCCTCATGAGCTATCGTATGATCTTCACCTTAGATCTACAGAAACAAGACTAAATCTCCATCGAGCACCAGCTCTGGTACCAATTGAAAATGCATGTGCGGCAAATAAAAGTGCATAAAACACAAAATTTTTTAACGAGGTTCGATTTTTCTACCCCTAGGACCTCTTCCATATTTCAAATTCACTAGAACAGAAAGCAATTAAACCAATCGCAAACGCATAGATCAAAACCTATTTAACCATCGCTTTGTTTAGTACCATGAACTCTTCACGATAAACTAACCCTGTGCTAAACTCCCCCTAAGCCTAGGCTTTAGCTTATTTGGAATCTCTGGACCACGTCGCACCCAACGCACCAAAGTACTCCCACATGTACGTCAACACAAACGCACCAACATGACTATGGAAACGATATAAAGCACAACATGATTTAAACACCACCACTACCATAAACAACAATGTCTTCTCCAGCAATTCAGATTCTTTGGTCACCATAAGCACACACCGCGAAACTATGTCGCACACAATCATCCACATAAGACAGTCATTCTTTTGGGTATTTTGTGGTCACAAAGACATCTTCTCATTAGACCACACCCCTAGTTACATACTTGATTAATCTTGCTCTCCAAGACTCTCCAATCACACAAATGCAAGATTTATTCTTTGTTAGGATATTTCCAAATCTTTTAGAAAATGTTCTCTTTTTACTTTATCTTCTCCTAAGAATATGTAAACACACCAAATCTGCTATATTCTCTCCAATATCTTCATAAAGCTCAGAAAAAACTCTTGGACGGAATCATATAAGCTAGATTCGTTCATATTTCATCAATCACATTACTCCACATCCTGTTTCACGTTTTGTATCACGTCTTATACTACTCCATGTACTACTCTGCGATTGGCACATTAAGTGCATCGTCACTATCCCCTTTTGACTATGTATGTGAAATCAACAATTATATCTTGAAGACCATTGTCAGTAACACCAATCGCTTCCCGCTTGAGTCACGTCATGGTCAAAAACTCATCAAACTCTATTTTTCCTCATAAGCTATCTTATGATCTTCACCTTAGATCTACCTGAAACAGTACTAAATCTCTATCGAGCACCAGCTTTGATACCAACCCAAAATGCACATGAGGCAAATATAAGGGCAGTAAACACACAAAATTTCTCTTACCGAGGTTCGATTTTTTCTACTCCCCTAGACCTCGTCTAGATTTTAATTCACTAGAACATAAAGCAATTACACCAATTGCAAACAGATAGATCAAAACCTATTTAACCATAACTTTGTTTAGTACATGAACTCTTCATGATAAACTAACCTTTTGCTAAACTCCCCCTAAGCCTAGGATTTAGCTTATTTGGAATCTCTGGACAACGTCACACCCAACGCACCAAAGTAGTCCCACATGTACGTCAACACAAACACACCAACATGACTATGAAAACGATATCAAGCACAACATGCTTTAACACCACCACCACCACCAACAACAATATCTTCTCCAACAATTATGATTCTTTGGTCACCATATGCACACACCGCGAAACTAAGTCGCACACAATCACCCACATAAAACACTCATTCTTTTGGGTCTTTTGTGGTCACAATGACACCTTCTCATTAGGCCACACCCCCTCTTTACATATTTGATTAATCTTGCTCTCCAAGACTCTCTAATCACACAAATAGAAGATTTCTTCTTTGTTAGGATATTTCCAATTCTTTTAGAAAATTTTCTCTTTTCTCTTTATCTTCTCCTAAGAATATGTAAACACTCCAAATCTGCTATATTCTTTCCAATATCTTCATACAGCTCAGGAAAAACTCTTGGACGGAATCATATAAGCTAGATTCCTTCATATCTCATCAATCACATTAATCCACGTCCTGTGTCACGTTTTGTATCACTTCTTATACAACTCCGAGTACTACTCTGCGACTGGTACATCGAATGCATTTTCACTATCCCCTTTTTGGCTATGTATGTGAACTCAACAACCATATCATGAAGACCTTTGTCAGAAACACTAATCTCTTCCTGCTTGAGTCATGTCATGGTCAAAAACACATCAAACTCTGTTTTTCCTCATGAGCTATCTTCTGATCCTCACCTTAGATCTAACCGAAACAAGACTAAATCTCTATGAGTACCAGCTCTGATAGCATCTCAAAATGCACGTGAGGCGAATAAAAGGGCAGTAAACACACAAAATTTCTCTTAACAAGGTTCGATTATTTCTACTCCCCTGGACCTCATCTAGATTTTAATGCACTAGAACATAAAGCACTTACTCCAATTGTAAACATATAGATCAAAACCTATTTAACCATCGCTTTATTTAGTACCATGAACTCTTCATGATAACTTACCCTGTGCTAAATTCCCCTTAGGCCTAGGCTTTAGCTTATTTGGAATCTCTGGACCACGTCACACCCAACGCACCAAAGTACTTCCACATGTACGTCAACACAAACGCACCAACATGACTATGGAAACGATATCAAGCACAACATGCTTTAACACCACCACCACCACTAACAACAATGTCTTCTCCAACAATTCAGACTCTTTGGTCACCATAAGCATACACCGCGAAACTATGTCGCACACAATCATCCACATAAAACACTCATTCTTTTGGGTATTTTGTGGTCACAAGGACATCTTCTCATTAGACCACACCCCTAGTTACATATTTGATTAATCTTGCTCTCCAAGACTCTCCAATCACACAAATGGAAGATTTCTTCTTTGTTAGGATATTTCCAAATCTTTTAGAAAATGTTCTCTTTTTCCTTTATCTTCTCCTAAGAATATGTAAACACTCCAAATATGCTATATTCTCTCCAATATCTTCATACAGTTCAGAAAAAAACTCTTGGACGGAATCATATAATCTAGATTCATTCATATCTCATCAATCACATTACTCCACATCCGTGTCAAGTTTTCTATCACGTCTTATACTACTCCGTGTACTACTTTGCGACTGGTACATCGAATGCATCTTCACTATCCCCTTTTTGGCTATGTATGTGAACTCAACAACCATAACTTCAAGTGCTTCATCAGTAACACCATTCTCCTCCTACTTGAGTAACATCATTGTCAAAAATTAATTCAAAATTTGTCTTTCCTTCTGAACTTTCTTCTGATCCTCACCTTAGATCTACCCGAAACAATACTAAATCTCTATCGAACACCAGCTCTGGTACCAACCCAAAATGCACTAGAGGCAAATATAAGGGCAGTAAACACACAAAATTTCTCTTACCGAGGTTCAATTTTTCCTACTCCCCTAGACCTCGTCTAGATTTTAATTCACTACACTACAAGAAATATGTTCATTCTTAGCGCGGAAATAATGGTATAATAGGTGTTTCATAGCGAATTCGTAAATGCTATGTCATCGGCAGCCATCATAGGTACCCCGTCTACGATAGCATTTTTTCTATACGCTACGATAGGTCCTGATACGATAGCAATACTTAGATGATGTCATTTACTTTACTATAGCACCTATATTTTTTTGTAAAAAGTTAATTACATCGTGCTATGATAAGTCCTTTTACAATAGCAATTGAATATTGCTGTAATCTTTGAGCCGTATTTGCCAAGCCGAGCCATATCAAATTATTATTATTATATTTATTTTGTATCAGTAAAATCTATATTACAAAAACATTCTAAGATATTCATAAAATGACTTTATTAGTAACAAGTCTTAGTAACAAACATAAATTTACAAGCTGAAATTTACAAGTAGAAATTTCTAAAGGTGCAATGTTTGGTCTTCCATGTGGAAATGGTAGAACCTTCCTTCTCTGCTTCTCCCATCCATATGTGTTCCAAACACAAAGCTGCAACGAAAAATCAAGGAACATGTTGACTGACCATAGGCCATGAACAGTCAATCGGTCTTCCCACTATAGGCAGACATTACATACGGATCATTCTTTGATTAAGCAAAACAAGGTACAGCTTCCTCAGGATATGTCCAGCTTCGCCTACCTTCGATGTAAAACATACTACCTGAAGAAAAATTAACCTTTTGACATGACAATCTAAGGTACAAGGCGAATAATCAAAAAAAAAAGAAACAAGATCATGACAAACTGTGTTCAAACCATCATGTTTCAAATATAATAAAATGATCGATAAGCCAATAGATCAAATGGAATTTGGATCTTCAAAGGGTGTGAAGTGGAACCTGATAAATGGAACATGAGATGTGAGTGACCACCTTCTCTTGCCAAATGCAAGTTTCCATCCTCGCAATGATCAAATGATGCTTCCATCTCAATCAGTTTACGGATCCTTTCAGGCCCTTCTGTACACACACCCTGAAAAAGGACACACAATCAGACAGTAAAAAGTGAGATAGGTGCGGTCAATCTCCCGACACTTTAATATGATCCAATTTTGTAAACTCCTTTATTCAGTTCACCAAAGAACTAACACCATAGAGAAATTAGAACAAGTTTACAAAAGTACGCCATATTTGTAAAGCCTATAAGTGTGCTAAGTATATATACACACATCCGTAGTTAAAAGTTTCAAGACCGAAAAAGAATGATTTGAGTTATGGCCACGTAATTAAGACTACATGACACATCGTTTCTTTTTGATTCCATACGTTCTCACTTGGAAGTTTTCAAATGCTTCAGAAACTGCTTCCACCTGTTGGCATCACAAACCAATATATAAATATAAAGTAAACGTTACGTTGTGGTTAATAATAACAAAGAAGTAATGTATGATACTATATATGATAAGAAGTGGCTAACTCTTTCCTCAGGTATCACAAACTTTTCTTCACTCTCATAATCCTGTAGAAAACCGTAAATCAAAAGAGGGTCTGTTGAGATTATGTGGTCTTTATTTACACATATTTATTAGACAAAAACAGAGAGATGATAGTGTACTCTGAAGAATTTGATGCTGGCTGTGAAAAACCCCACCAACAAAAAAAGATAAGTTGGTTAGATGGCTGAAATAAAACAAAGAATGGGAAATAAACAAGTGAGATAGAGAGAAAACATAAAGAAGGAACCAAGAGAATGACAATTGTGTACACTAGTACTTGGTTTCTTTAATAACGGAGTTAACAACATTCATAGCCATGCACATACTTATTTGGGAAAACGGTGGAGGTCAGATAACAAACATGTGCTTCACACCGCATTACTGCTCTAACACGATCGTTATAATACTAAGTGGAGGGAAAAGAAAATGCCTACGAGCATATAGCTGCAAAACCAAGAGAAGCTATTAATGAAGTTTGAGATAGCAAGATTCCGTGAAAGAGTAACATGATATGCATTTAACATATTGACAAGCTAACAAAAAGAATCACAACCAGACATCAGAAGTTCTATTGCTTTTTACTTGGCTCTGCTTGATAGTTGATATCCTTTGACCAGCTGCAAAGTAAAACATATATTATTAGACCAGCTACGAAGAACCTCAAGAGTCAAGACTTCACCGGGTTTGGCTTAGTATGTTTCATATATTCAGAATGAGAGACAACAAAAAGACAATTCTCAAACGTTCTCATGTTTAAAAGAAGAATCGACCGAGAAGGACCACCAAAAGAAAATGATAGCAAACTCTATTCACATCTCTTCGTTCACAAGTACACGAGAGACTGAAACACGATGTCCTGATCAATATAACAAGAGGAAAAGACGAATATGGATATAAACTATCAAGCAGATAGAACTTCAGAAGTAAAAAGCAATGAAGACAGAGCCAAGCGAAACAAAAAGAATCACAACTATCAACCAGACAAGGAATTGGTTTCGTCGAGGAAACATGATTTCACCAAAAAGGCAACCTAAGAAGATCTATTTAATTTCAAAGAGCCCTGAAATCAGAAGCTCGGGTTTCACTCTTCAACGGCCAACATCATACACAATAAACTAAAATTGGTAAATAGGATTTGGGCTACTAGGAAACGATAACAGGAGCGAAGAAGAAATTACGATTCCGAGAAACTAGTGATTCCTCTCGACGAAGCTCTGGCTCGTCTACATCGTCTCTCTATCTGAAAAATACAGTTATTTGGCCTCAGTCTTCGAGTAAATCAGAAACTGAAAGTACGAGAATTAAAACGAGAAACCTAGAATACCTACAACTGGAACCAATAGCTTGAAAACGAAGAAGAAGAGACGTCAGAGCCAGCGCCGGCACAAAGATTTAGAGGATAAAGGATTTGAGATTTGATCTCTGATTTTATCTTGTATTCAATCTCTTCAAATTTTAGAAATTTGAGTTTTAGGGATTCCAAACTCTGAATCGTCGTCTAGGGAATAAGTTTCATCGTCTGAGTGCTCAAGAGGGAGAAGGAAACTGGAGAGGGAAAATGAAGAAGGAAAATGAAACTGAAGAGGGAAAATGAGTTAGGTTATACACGACTCTAAATTTTCAAGAATTGTTTGGCTGTTGAACTAAATTTAGCTTCCCGCTTATTGAAACTCTATAATAGCGTTTATCTAATGTTATTATAGAGTTTGGAAATTTCGAAAACATCTACGATAACAGTTCAGTAAAACGAGCTATTGTAATATGCTATGAATGAGCTATGAATGAGTACATTTTTTTGTAGTGCTAGAACATAAAGCAATTACACCAATTGCAAACAGATAGATCAAAACCTATTTAACCATCGCTTTGTTTAGTACCATGAACTCTTCATGATAAACTAACCTTGTGCTAAACTCCCCCAAAGCCTAGGCTTTAGCTTATTTGGAATCTCTGGACGACGTCAGACCCAACGCACCAAAATACTCCTACATGTACGTCAACACAAACGCACAAACATGACTATGGAAACAATATCAAGCACAACATGCTTTAACACCACCACCACCACCAACAACAATATCTTCTCCAACAATTCAGATTCTTTGGTCACCATAAGCACACTCCGCAAACTATGTCGCACACAATCAACCACATAAAACACTCATTCTTTTGGGTCTTTTGTGGTCACAAGGACACCTTCTCATTAGGTCACACCCCTCGTTACATATATGATTAATCTTGCTCTCCAAGACTCTCCGATCACACAAATAGAAGATTTCTTCTTTGTTAGGATATTTCCAAAATCTTTTAGAAATTTTTCTCTTTTTTCTTTATCTTCTCCTAAGAATATGTAAACACTCCAAATCTGCTATATTCTCTCCAATATCTTCATACAGCTCAGCAAAAAACTCTTGGACGGAATCATAAGCTAGATTCGTTCATATATCATCAATCTCATTAATCCACGTCATGTGTCACGTTTTGTATCACTTCTTATACAACTCCGTGTACTACTCTGCGACTGGTACATCGAATGCATTTTCACTATCCCCTTTTTGGCTATGTATGTGAACTCAACAACCATATCTTGAAGACCTTTGTCAGAAACACTAATCTCTTCCTGCTTGAGTCATGTCATGGTCAAAAACTCATCAAACTCTGTTTTTCCTCATGAGCTATCTTCTGATACTCACTTAGATCTACACGAAACAAGACTAAATCTCTATGAGTACCAGCTCTGATAGCATCTCAAAATGCACGTGAGGCGAATAAAAGGGCAGTAAACACACAAAATTTCTCTTAACAAGGTTCAATTATTTCTACTCCCCTGGACCTCATCTAGATTTTAATTCACTAGAACATAAAGCACTTACTCCAATTGTAAACAGATAGATCAAAACCTATTTAACCATCGCTTTATTTAGTACCATGAACTCTTCATGATAAACTTACCCTGTGCTAAACTCCCCCAAGGCCTAGGCTTTAGCTTATTTGGAATCTCTGGACCACGTCACACCCAACACACCAAAGTAGTTCCACATGTACGTCAACACAAACGCACCAACATGACTATGGAAACGATATCAAGCACAACATGCTTTAACACCACCACCACCACCACCAACAACAATGTCTTCTCCAACAATTCAAATTCTTTGGTCAGCATAAGCATACAGCGCGAAACTATGTCGCACACAATCATCCACATAAAACACTCATTCTTTTGGGTCTTTTGTGGTCAAAAGGACATCTTCTCATTAGACCACACCCCTAGTTACAGTTCAGAAAAAAAACTCTAGGACGGAATCATATAATCTAGATTCGTTCATATCTCATCAATCACATTACTCCACATCCGTGTCAAGTTTTCTATCACGTCTTATACTACTCCGTGTACTACTTTGCGACTGCTACATCGAATGCATCTTCACTATCCTCTTTTTAACTATGTATGTGAACTCAACAACCATATCTTCAAGTGCTTCGTCAGTAACACCATTCTCCTCCTACTTGAGTAACATCATGGTCAAAAACTCATTCAAAATTTGTCTTTCCTTCTGAACTTTCTTCTGATCCTCACCTTAGATCTACCCGAAACAATACTAAATCTCTATCGAACACCAGCTCTGGTACCAACCAAAAATGCACGTGAGGCAAATATAAGGGCAGTAAACACACAAAATTTCTCTTACGGAGGTTCGATTTCTTCTACTCCCCTAGACCTCGTCTAGATTTTAATTCATTATGACATAAAGCAATTACACCAATTGCAAACAGATAGATCAAAACCTAGTTAACCATCGCTTTGTTTAGTACCATGAACTCTTCATGATAAACTAACCTTGTGCTAAACTCCCCTTAAGCCTAGGCTTTAGCTTATTTGGAATCTCTGGACGACGTCACACCCAACGCACCAAAGTACTCCCGCATGTACGTCAACACAAACGCACCAACATGACTATGGAAACGATATCATGCACAACATGCTTTAACACCACCACCACCAACAACAGCAATATCTTCTCCAACAATTCAGATTCTTTGGTCACCATAAGCACACACCGCGAACTACGTCGCACACAATCAACCACATAAAACACTCATTCTTTTGGGTCTTTTGTGGTCACAAGGACACCTTCTCATTAGGCCACACCCCTCGTTACATATTTGATTAATCTTGCTCTCCAAGACTCTTCAATCACACAAATAGAAGATTTCTTCTTTGTTAGGATATTTCCTAATGTTTTAGAAAATTTTCTCTTTTTTCTTTATCTTCTCCTAAGAATATGTAAACACTCCAAATCTTCTATATTCTCTCCAATATCTTCAGACAGCTCAGCAAAAAACTCTTGGATGAAATCATATAAGCTAGATTCGTTCATATCTCACCAATCTCATTAATCCACGTCATGTGTCACGTTTTGTATCACTTCTTATACAACTACGTGTACTACTCTGCGACAGGTACATCGAATGCATTTTCACTATCCCCTTTTGGCTATGTATGTGAACTCAACAACCATATCTTGAAGACCTTTGTCATAAACACTAATCTCTTCCTGCTTGAGTCATGTCATGGTCAAAAACACATCAAACTCTGTTTTTCCTCATGAGCTATCTTCTGATCCTCACTTTAGATCTACCCGAAACAAGACTAAATCTCTATGAGTACCAGCTCTGATAGCATCTCAAAATGCACGTGAGGCGAATAAAAGGGCAGTAAACACACAAAATTTCTCTTAACAAGGTTCGATTATTTCTACTCCCCTGGACCTCATCTAGATTTTAATTCACTAGAACATAAAGCACTTACTCCAATTGTAAACATATAGATCAAAACCTATTTAACCATCGCTTTATTTAGTACCATAAACTCTTCATGATAAAGTTACCCTGTGCTAAATTCCCCTTAGGCCTAGGCTTTAGCTTATTTGGAATCTCTGGACCACGTCACACCCAACGCACCAAAATACTTCCATATGTACGTCAACACAAACGCACCAACATGACTATGGAAACGATATCAAGCACAACATGCTTTAACACCACCACCACCACCAACAACAATGTCTTCTCCAACAATTCAGACTCTTTGGTCACCATAAGCATACACCGCGAAACTATGTCGCACACAATCATCCACATAAAACACTCATTCTTTTGGGTATTTTGTGGTCACAAGGACATATTCTCATTAGACCACACCCCTAGTTACATATTTGATTAATCTTGCTCTCCAAGACTCTCCAATCACACAAATGGAAGATTTCTTCTTTGTTAGGATATTTCCAAATCTTTTAGAAAATGTTCTCTTTTTCCTTTATCTTCCCCTAAGAATATGTAAACACTCCAAATATGCTATATTCTCTACAATATCTTCATACAGTTCAGAAAAAACTCTTGGACGGAATCATATAATCTAGATTCGTTCATATCTCATTAATCACATTACTCCACATCCCGTGTCAAGTTTTCTATCACGTCTTATACTACTCCGTGTACTACTTTGCGACTGCTACATCGAATGCATCTTCACTATCCCCTTTTTAACTATGTATGTGAACTCAACAACCATATCTTCAAGTGCTTCGTCAGTAACACCATTCTCCTCCTACTTGAGTAACATCATGGTCAAAAACTCATTCAAAATTTGTCTTTCCTTCTGAACTTTCTTCTGATCCTCACCTTAGATCTACCCGAAACAATACTAAATCTCTATCGAACACCAGCTCTGGTACCAACCAAAAATGCACGTGAGGCAAATATAAGGGCAGTAAACACACAAAAGTTTTCTTACCGAGGTTCGATTTTTTCTACTCCCCTAGACCTCGTCTAGATTTTAATTCATTATAACATAAAGCAATTACACCAATTGCAAACAGTTAGATCAAAACCTATTTAACCATCGCTTTGTTTAGTACCATGAACTCTTCATGATAAACTAACCTTGTGCTAAACTCCCCCTAAGCCTAGGCTTTAGCTTATTTGGAATCTCTGGACGACGTCACACCCAACGCACCAAAGTACTCCCATATGTACGTCAACACAAACGCACCAACATGACTATGGAAATGATATCAAGCACAACATGCTTTAACACCACCACCACCACCAACGACAATGTCTTCTCCAACAATTCAGACTCTTTGGTCACCATAAGCATACACCGCGAAACTATGTCGCACACAATCATCCACATAAAACACTCATTCTTTTGGGTATTTTGCTGTCACAAGGACATATTCTCATTAGACCACACCCCTAGTTACATATTTGATTAATCTTGCTCTCCAAGACTCTCCAATCACACAAATGGAAGATTTCTTCTTTGTTAGGATATTTCCAAATCTTTTAGAAAATGTTCTCTTTTTCCTTTATCTTCTCCTAAGAATATGTAAACACTCCAAATATGCTATATTCTCTACAATATCTTCATACAGTTCAGAAAAAACTCTTGGACGGAATCATATAATCTAGATTCGTTCATATCTCATTAATCACATTACTCCACATCCCGTGTCAAGTTTTCTATCACGTCTTATACTACTCCATGTACTACTTTGCGACTGCTACATCGAATGCATCTTCACTATCCTCTTTTTAACTATGTATGTGAACTCAACAACCATATCTTCAAGTGCTTCGTCAGTAACACCATTCTCCTCCTACTTGAGTAACATCATGGTCAAAAACTCATTCAAAATTTGTCTTTCCTTCTGAACTTTCTTCTGATCCTCACCTTAGATCTACCCGAAACAATACTAAATCTCTATCGAACACCAGCTCTGGTACCAACCAAAAATGCACGTGAGGCAAATATAAGGGCAGTAAACACACAAAATTTTTCTTACCGAGGTTCGATTTTTTCTACTCCCCTAGACCTCGTCTAGATTTTAATTCATTATAACATAAAGCAATTACACCAATTGCAAACAGTTAGATCAAAACCTATTTAACCATCGCTTTGTTTAGTACCATGAACTCTTCATGATAAACTAACCTTGTGCTAAACTCCCCCTAAGCCTAGGCTTTAGCTTATTTGGAATCTCTGGACGACGTCACACCCAACGCACCAAAGTACTCCCACATGTACGTCAACACAAACGCACCAACATGACTTTGGAAACGATATCATGCACAACATGCTTTAACACCACCACCACCAACAACAACAATATCTTCTCCAACAATTCAGATTCTTTGGTCACCATAAGCACACACCGCGAAACTATGTCGCACACAATCACCCACAATAAAAACTCATTCTTTTGGGTCTTTTGTGGGTCTTTTGTGGTCACAAGGACACCTTCTCATTAGGCCACACCCCTCGTTACATATTTGATTAATCTTGCTCTCCAAGACTCTCCAATCACACAAATAGAAGATTTCTTCTTTGTTAGGATAATTCCAAATCGTTTAGAAAATTTTCTCTTTTTTCTTTATCTTCTCCTAAGAATATGTAAACACTCCAAATCTGCTATATTCTCTCCAATATCTTCATACAGCTCAGCAAAAAACTCTTGGACGAAATCATATAAGCTAGTTTCGTTCATATCTCATCAATCTCATTAATCCACGTCATGTATCACGTTTTGTATTACTTCTTATACAACTCCGTGTACTACTCTGTGACTGGTACATCGAATGCATTTTCACTATCCCCTTTTGGCTATGTATGTGAACTCAACAACCATATCTTGAAGACCTTTGTCAGAAACACTAATCTCTTCCTGCTTGAGTCATGTCATGGTCAAAAACACATCAAACTCTGTTTTTCCTCATGAGCTATCTTCTGATCCTCACCTTAGATCTAACCGAAACAAGACTAAATCTCTATGAGTACCAGCTCTGATAGCATCTCAAAATGCACGTGAGGCGAATAAAAGGGCAGTAAACACACAAAATTTCTCTTAACAAGGTTCGATTATTTCTACTCCCCTGGACCTCATCTAGATTTTAATGCACTAGAACATAAAGCACTTACTCCAATTGTAAACATATAGATCAAAACCTATTTAACCATCGCTTTATTTAGTACCATGAACTCTTCATGATAACTTACCCTGTGCTAAATTCCCCTTAGGCCTAGGCTTTAGCTTATTTGGAATCTCTGGACCACGTCACACCCAACGCACCAAAGTACTTCCACATGTACGTCAACACAAACGCACCAACATGACTATGGAAACGATATCAAGCACAACATGCTTTAACACCACCACCACCACTAACAACAATGTCTTCTCCAACAATTCAGACTCTTTGGTCACCATAAGCATACACCGCGAAACTATGTCGCACACAATCATCCACATAAAACACTCATTCTTTTGGGTATTTTGTGGTCACAAGGACATCTTCTCATTAGACCACACCCCTAGTTACATATTTGATTAATCTTGCTCTCCAAGACTCTCCAATCACACAAATGGAAGATTTCTTCTTTGTTAGGATATTTCCAAATCTTTTAGAAAATGTTCTCTTTTTCCTTTATCTTCTCCTAAGAATATGTAAACACTCCAAATATGCTATATTCTCTCCAATATCTTCATACAGTTCAGAAAAAAACTCTTGGACGGAATCATATAATCTAGATTCATTCATATCTCATCAATCACATTACTCCACATCCGTGTCAAGTTTTCTATCACGTCTTATACTACTCCGTGTACTACTTTGCGACTGGTACATCGAATGCATCTTCACTATCCCCTTTTTGGCTATGTATGTGAACTCAACAACCATAACTTCAAGTGCTTCATCAGTAACACCATTCTCCTCCTACTTGAGTAACATCATTGTCAAAAATTAATTCAAAATTTGTCTTTCCTTCTGAACTTTCTTCTGATCCTCACCTTAGATCTACCCGAAACAATACTAAATCTCTATCGAACACCAGCTCTGGTACCAACCCAAAATGCACGTGAGGCAAATATAAGGGCAGTAAACACACAAAATTTCTCTTACCGAGGTTCGATTTTTTCTACTCCCCTAGACCTCGTCTAGATTTTAATTCATTATAACATAAAGCAATTACACCAATTGCAAACAGTTAGATCAAAACCTATTTAACCATCGCTTTGTTTAGTACCATGAACTCTTCATGATAAACTAACATTGTGCTAAACTCCCCCTAAGCCTAGGCTTTAGCTTATTTGGAATCTCTGAACGACGTCACACCCAACACACCAAAGTACTCCCACATGTACGTCAACACAAACGCACCAACATGACTTTGGAAACGATATCATGCACAACATGCTTTAACACCACCACCACCAACAACAACAATATCTTCTCCAACAATTCAGATTCTTTGGTCACCATAAGCACACACCGCGAAACTATGTCGCACACAATAACCCACATAAAACACTCATTCTTTTGGGTCTTTTGTGGTCACAAGGACACCTTCTCATTAGGCCACACCCCTCGTTACATATTTGATTAATCTTTCTCTCCAAGACTCTCCAATCACATAAATAGAAGATTTCTTCTTTGTTAGGATATTTCCAAATCATTTAAAAAAATTTCTCTTTTTTCTTTATCTTCTCCTAAGAATATGTAAACACTCCAAATCGGCTATATTTTCTCCAATATCTTCATACAGCTCAGCAAAAAACTCTTGGACGAAATCATATAAGCTAGATTCGTTCATATCTCATCAATCTCATTAATCCACGTCATGTGTCACGTTTTGTATCACTTCTTATACAACTCCGTGTACTACTCTGCGACTGGTACATCGAATGCATTTTCACTATCCCCTTTTTGGCTATGTATGTGAACTCAACAACCATATCTTGAAGACCTTTGTCAGAAACACTAATCTCTTCCTGCTTGAGTCATGTCATGGTCAAAAACTCATCAAACTATGTTTTTCCTCGTGAGCTATCTTCTGATCATCACATTAGATCTACCCGAAACAAGACTAAAACTCTATGAGTACCAGCTCTGATAGCATCTCAAAATGCACGTGAGGCGAATAAAAGGGCAGTAAACACACAAAATTTCTCTTAACAAGGTTCGATTATTTCTACTCCCCTGGACCTCATCTAGATTTTAATTCACTAGAACATAAAGCACTTACACCAATTGTAAACAGATAGATCAAAACCTATTTAACCATCGCTTTATTTAGTAAAATGAACTCTTCATGATAAACTTACCCTGTGCTAAACTCCCCCAGGCCTAGGCTTTAGCTTATTTGGAATCTCTGGACCACGTAACACCCAACACACCAAAGTAATTTCACATGTACGTCAACACAAACGCACCAACATGACCATGGAAACGATATCAATCACAACATGCTTTAACACCACCACCACCACCAACAACAACAATGTCTTCTCCAACAATTCAGATTCTTTTATCACCATAAGCATACACCGCGAAACTATGTCGCACACAATCATCCACATAAAACACTCATTCTTTTGGGTATTTTGTGGTCAAAAGGACATCTTCTCAATAAACCACACCCCTAGTTACATATTTGATTAATCTTGCTCTCCAAGACTCTCCAATCACACAAATGAAAGATTTCTTCTTTGTTAGGATATTTCCAAATCTTTTAGAAAATGTTCTCTTATTCCTTTATCTTCTCCTAAGAATATGTAAACACTCCAAATATGCTATATTCTCTCCAATATCTTCATAGAGTTCAGAAAAAAACTGTTGGACGGAATCATATAGTCTAGATTCATTCATATCTCATCAATCACATTACTCCACATCCCGGGTCAAGTTTTCTATCACGTCTTATACTACTCCGTGTACTACTTTGCGACTGCTACATCGAATGCATCTTCACTGTCCCCTTTTTGGCTATGTATGTGAACTCAACAACCATATCTTCAAGTGCTTCGTCAGTAACACCATTCTCCTCCTACTTGAGTAACATCATGGTCAAAAACTCATTCAAAATTTGTCTTTCCTTCTGAACATTCTTCTGATCCTCACCTTAGATCTACCCGAAACAATACTAAATCTCTATCGAACACCAGCTCTGATACCAACCCAAAATGCACGTGAGGCAAATATAAGGGCAGTAAACACACAAAATTTCTCTTACGGAGGTTCGATTTTTTCTACTCCCCTAGACCTCGTCTAGATTTTAATTCATTATAACATAAAGCAATTACACCAATTGCAAACAGATAGATCAAAACCTATTTAACCATCGCTTTGTTTAGTACCATGAACTCTTCATGATAAAATAACCTTGTGCTAAACTCCCCCTAAGTCTAGGCTTTAGCTTATTTGGAATCTCTGGACGACGTCACACCCAACGCACCAAAGTACTCCCACATGTACGTCAACACAAACGCACCAACATGACTATGGAAACGATATCATGCACAACATGCTTTAACACCACCACCACCAACAACATCAATATCTTCTCCAACAATTCAGATTCTTTGGTCACCATAAGCACACACCGCGAAACTATGTCGCACACAATCACCCACATAAAACACTCATTCTTTTGGGTCTTTTGTGGTCACAAGGACACCTTCTCATTAGGCCAGACCCCTCGTTACATATTTGATTAATCTTGCTCTCCAAGACTCTCCAATCACACAAATAGAAGATTTCTTCTTTGTTAGGATATTTCCAAATCTTTTAAAAAAAAATTCTCTTTTTTTTCTTTATCTTCTCCTAAGAATATGTAAACACTCCAAATCTGCTATATTTTCTCCAATATCTTCATACAGCTCAGCAAAAAACTCTTGGACGAAATCATATAAGCTAGATTCGTTCATATCTCATCAATCTCATTAATCCACGTCATGTGTCACGTTTTGTATCACTTCTTATACAACTCCTTGTACTACTCTGCGACTGGTACATCGAATGCATTTTCACTATCCCCTTTTTGGCTATGTATGTGAACTCAACAACCATATCTTGAAGACCTTTGTCAGAAACACTAATCTCTTCCTGCTTGAGTCATGTCATGGTCAAAAACTCATCAAACTATGTTTTTCCTCGTGAGCTATCTTCTGATCATCACATTAGATCTACCCGAAACAAGACTAAATCTCTATGAGTACCAGCTCTGATAGCATCTCAAAATGCACGTGAGGCGAATAAAAGGGCAGTAAACACACAAAATTTCTCTTAACAAGGTTCGATTATTTCTACTCCCCTGGACCTCATCTAGATTTTAATTCACTAGAACATAAAGCACTTACACCAATTGTAAACAGATAGATCAAAACCTATTTAACCATCGCTTTATTTAGTAAAATGAACTCTTCATGATAAACTTACCCTGTGCTAAACTCCCCCAGGCCTAGGCTTTAGCTTATTTGGAATCTCTGGACCACGTAACACCCAACACACCAAAGTAATTTCACATGTACGTCAACACAAACGCACCAACATGACCATGGAAACGATATCAATCACAACATGCTTTAACACCACCACCACCACCACCAACAACAATGTCTTCTCCAGCAATTCATATTCTTTGGTCACCATAAGCATACACCGCGAAACTATGTCGCACACAATCATCCACATAAAACACTCATTCTTTTGGGTATTTTGTGGTCAAAAGGACATCTTCTCAATAAACCACACCCCTAGTTACATATTTGATTAATCTTGCTCTCCAAGACTCTCCAATCACACAAATGAAAGATTTCTTCTTTGTTAGGATATTTCCAAATCTTTTAGAAAATGTTCTCTTATTCCTTTATCTTCTCCTAAGAATATGTAAACACTCCAAATATGCTATATTCTCTCCAATATCTTCATAGAGTTCAGAAAAAAACTGTTGGACGGAATCATATAGTCTAGATTCATTCATATCTCATCAATCACATTACTCCACATCCCGGGTCAAGTTTTCTATCACGTCTTATACTACTCCGTGTACTACTTTGCGACTGCTACATCGAATGCATCTTCACTATCCCCTTTTTGGCTATGTATGTGAACTCAACAACCATATCTTCAAGTGCTTCGTCAGTAACACCATTCTCCTCCTACTTGAGTAACATCATGGTCAAAAACTCATTCAAAATTTGTCTTTCCTTCTGAACTTTCTTCTGATCCTCACCTTAGATCTACCCGAAACAATACTAAATCTCTATCGAACACCAGCTCTAGTACCAACCCAAAATGAACTTGAGGCAAATATAAGGGCAGAAAACACACAAAATTTCTCTTACCGAGGTTCGATTTTTTCTACTCCCCTAGACGTCGTCTAGATTTTAATTCATTATAAAATTAAGCAATTACACCAATTGCAAACAGATAGATCAAAACCTATTTAACCATCGCTTTGTTTAGTACCATGAACTCTTCATGATAAACTAACCTTGTGCTAAACTCCCCCTAAGCCTAGGCTTTAGCTTATTTGGAATCTCTGGGCGACGTCACACCCAACGCACCAAAGTACTCCCACATGTACGTCAACACAAACGCACCAACATGACTATGGAAACGATATCATGCACAACATGCTTTAACACCACCACCACCAACAACATCAATATCTTCTCCAACAATTCAGATTCTTTGGTCACCATAAGCACACACCGCGAAACTATGTCGCACACAATCACCCACATAAAACACTCATTCTTTTGGGTCTTTTGTGGTCACAAGGACACCTTCTCATTAGGCCAGACCCCTCGTTACATATTTGATTAATCTTGCTCTCCAAGACTCTCCAATCACACAAATAGAAGATTTCTTCTTTGTTAGGATATTTCCAAATCTTTTAAAAAAAAATTCTCTTTTTTTTCTTTATCTTCTCCTAAGAATATGTAAACACTCCAAATCTGCTATATTTTCTCCAATATCTTCATACAGCTCAGCAAAAAACTCTTGGACGAAATCATATAAGCTAGATTCGTTCATATCTCATCAATCTCATTAATCCACGTCATGTGTCACGTTTTGTATCACTTCTTATACAACTCCTTGTACTACTCTGCGACTGGTACATCGAATGCATTTTCACTATCCCCTTTTTGGCTATGTATGTGAACTCAACAACCATATCTTGAAGACCTTTGTCAGAAACACTAATCTCTTCCTGCTTGAGTCATGTCATGGTCAAAAACTCATCAAACTATGTTTTTCCTCGTGAGCTATCTTCTGATCATCACATTAGATCTACCCGAAACAAGACTAAATCTCTATGAGTACCAGCTCTGATAGCATCTCAAAATGCACGTGAGGCGAATAAAAGGGCAGTAAACACACAAAATTTCTCTTAACAAGGTTCGATTATTTCTACTCCCCTGGACCTCATCTAGATTTTAATTCACTAGAACATAAAGCACTTACACCAATTGTAAACAGATAGATCAAAACCTATTTAACCATCGCTTTATTTAGTAAAATGAACTCTTCATGATAAACTTACCCTGTGCTAAACTCCCCCTAGGCCTAGGCTTTAGCTTATTTGGAATCTCTGGACCACGTAACACCCAACACACCAAAGTAATTTCACATGTACGTCAACACAAACGCACCAACATGACTATGGAAACGATATCAATCACAACATGCTTTAACACCACCACCACCACCACCAACAACAATGTCTTCTCCAACAATTCAGATTCTTTTATCACCATAAGCATACACCGCGAAACTATGTCGCACACAATCATCCACATAAAACACTCATTCTTTTGGGTATTTTGTGGTCAAAAGGACATCTTCTCAATAAACCACACCCCTAGTTACATATTTGATTAATCTTGCTCTCCAAGACTCTCCAATCACACAAATGAAAGATTTCTTCTTTGTTAGGATATTTCCAAATCTTTTAGAAAATGTTCTCTTATTCCTTTATCTTCTCCTAAGAATATGTAAACACTCCAAATATGCTATATTCTCTCCAATATCTTCATAGAATTCAGAAAAAAACTCTTGGACGGAATCATATAGTCTAGATTCATTCATATCTCATCAATCACATTACTCCACATCCCGTGTCAAGTTTTCTATCACGTCTTATACTACTCCGTGTACTACTTTGCGACTGCTACATCGAATGCATCTTCACTATCCCCTTTTTGGCTATGTATGTGAACTCAACAACCATATCTTCAAGTGCTTCGTCAGTAACACCATTCTCCTCCTACTTGAGTAACATCATGGTCAAAAACTCATTCAAAATTTGTCTTTCCTTCTGAACTTTCTTCTGATCCTCACCTTAGATCTACCCGAAACAATACTAAATCTCTATCGAACACCAGCTCTAGTACCAACCCAAAATGAACTTGAGGCAAATATAAGGGCAGAAAACACACAAAATTTCTCTTACCGAGGTTCGATTTTTTCTACTCCCCTAGACGTCGTCTAGATTTTAATTCATTATAACATTAAGCAATTACACCAATTGCAAACAGATAGATCAAAACCTATTTAACCATCGCTTTGTTTAGTACCATGAACTCTTCATGATAAACTAACCTTGTGCTAAACTCCCCCTAAGCCTAGGCTTTAGCTTATTTGGAATCTCTGGGCGACGTCACACCCAACGCACCAAAGTACTCCCACATGTACGTCAACACAAACGCACCAACATGACTATGGAAACGATATCATGCACAACATGCTTTAACACCACCACCACCAACAACAGCAATATCTTCTCCAACAATTCAGATTCTTTGGTCACCATAAGCACACACCGCGAAACTATGTCGCACACAATCACCCACATAAAACACTCATTCTTTTGGGTCTCTTGTGGTCACAAGGACACCTTCTCATTAGGCCAGACCCCTCGTTACATATTTGATTAATCTTGCTCTCCAAGACTCTCCAATCACACAAATAGAAGATTTCTTCTTTGTTAGGATATTTCCAAATCTTTAAAAAAAAAATTCTCTTTTTTTCTTTATCTTCTCCTAAGAATATGTAAACACTCCAAATCTGCTATATTCTCTCCAATATCTTCATACAGCTCAGCAAAAAACTCTTGGACGAAATCATATAAGCTAGATTCGTTCATATCTCATCAATCTCATTAATCCACGTCATGTGTCACGTTTTGTATCACTTCTTATACAACTCCGTGTACTACTCTGCGACTGGTACATCGAATGCATTTTCACTATCCCCTTTTTGGCTATGTATGTGAACTCAACAACCATATCTTGAAGACCTTTGTCAGAAACACTAATCTCTTCCTGCTTGAGTCATGTCATGGTCAAAAACTCATCAAACTATGTTTTTCCTCGTGAGCTATCTTCTGATCATCACATTAGATCTACCCGAAACAAGACTAAAACTCTATGAGTACCAGCTCTGATAGCATCTCAAAATGCACGTGAGGCGAATAAAAGGGCAGTAAACACACAAAATTTCTCTTAACAAGGTTCGATTATTTCTACTCCCCTGGACCTCATCTAGATTTTAATTCACTAGAACATAAAGCACTTACACCAATTGTAAACAGATAGATCAAAACCTATTTAACCATCGCTTTATTTAGTAAAATGAACTCTTCATGATAAACTTACCCTGTGCTAAACTCCCCCAGGCCTAGGCTTTAGCTTATTTGGAATCTCTGGACCACGTAACACCCAACACACCAAAGTAATTTCACATGTACGTCAACACAAACGCACCAACATGACCATGGAAACGATATCAATCACAACATGCTTTAACACCACCACCACCACCAACAACAACAATGTCTTCTCCAACAATTCAGATTCTTTTATCACCATAAGCATACACCGCGAAACTATGTCGCACACAATCATCCACATAAAACACTCATTCTTTTGGGTATTTTGTGGTCAAAAGGACATCTTCTCAATAAACCACACCCCTAGTTACATATTTGATTAATCTTGCTCTCCAAGACTCTCCAATCACACAAATGAAAGATTTCTTCTTTGTTAGGATATTTCCAAATCTTTTAGAAAATGTTCTCTTATTCCTTTATCTTCTCCTAAGAATATGTAAACACTCCAAATATGCTATATTCTCTCCAATATCTTCATAGAGTTCAGAAAAAAACTGTTGGACGGAATCATATAGTCTAGATTCATTCATATCTCATCAATCACATTACTCCACATCCCGGGTCAAGTTTTCTATCACGTCTTATACTACTCCGTGTACTACTTTGCGACTGCTACATCGAATGCATCTTCACTATCCCCTTTTTGGCTATGTATGTGAACTCAACAGCCATATCTTCACGTGCTTCGTCAGTAACACCATTCTCCTCCTACTTGAGTAACATCATGGTCAAAAACTCATTCAAAATTTGTCTTTCCTTCTGAACTTTCTTCTGATCCTCACCTTAGATCTACCCGAAACAATACTAAATCTCTATCGAACACCAGCTCTGGTACCAACCCAAAATGCACGTGAGGCAAATATAAGGGCAGTAAACACACAAAATTTCTCTTACCGAGGTTCGATTTTTTCTACTCCCCTAGACCTCGTCTAGATTTTAATTCATTATAACATAAAGCAATTACACCAATTGCAAACAGTTAGATCAAAACCTATTTAACCATCGCTTTTTTTAGTACCATGAACTCTTCATGATAAACTAACCTTGTGCTAAACTCCCCCTAAGCCTAGGCTTTAGCTTATTTGGAATCTCTGAACGACGTCACACCCAACGCACCAAAGTACTCCCACATGTACGTCAACACAAACGCACCAACATGACTATGGAAACGATATCATGCACAACATGCTTTAACACCACCACCACCAACAACAACAATATCTTCTCCAACAATTCAGATTCTTTGGTCACCATAAGCACACACCGCGAAACTATGTCGCACACAATAACCCACATAAAACACTCATTCTTTTGGGTCTTTTGTGGTCACAAGGACACCTTCTCATTAGGCCACACCCCTCGTTACATATTTGATTAATCTTGCTCTCCAAGACTCTCCAATCACACAAATAGAAGATTTCTTCTTTGTTAGGATATTTCCAAATCTTTTAAAAAAATTTCTCTTTTTTCTTTATCTTCTCCTAAGAATATGTAAACACTCCAAATCTGCTATATTTTCTCCAATATCTTCATACAGCTCAGCAAAAAACTCTTGGACGAAATCATATAAGCTAGATTCGTTCATATCTCATCAATCTCATTAATCCACGTCATGTGTCACGTTTTGTATCACTTCTTATACAACTCCGTGTACTACTCTGCGACTGGTACATCGAATGCATTTTCACTATCCCCTTTTTGGCTATGTATGTGAACTCAACAACCATATCTTTTGAAGACCTTTGTCAGAAACACTAATCTCTTCCTGCTTGAGTCATGTCATGGTCAAAAACTCATCAAACTATGTTTTTCCTCGTGAGCTATCTTCTGATCATCACATTAGATCTACCCGAAACAAGACTAAAACTCTATGAGTACCAGCTCTGATAGCATCTCAAAATGCACGTGAGGCGAATAAAAGGGCAGTAAACACACAAAATTTCTCTTAACAAGGTTCGATTATTTCTACTCCCCTGGACCTCATCTAGATTTTAATTCACTAGAACATAAAGCACTTACACCAATTGTAAACAGATAGATCAAAACCTATTTAACCATCGCTTTATTTAGTAAAATGAACTCTTCATGATAAACTTACCCTGTGCTAAACTCCCCCAGGCCTAGGCTTTAGCTTATTTGGAATCTCTGGACCACGTAACACCCAACACACCAAAGTAATTTCACATGTACGTCAACACAAACGCACCAACATGACCATGGAAACGATATCAATCACAACATGCTTTAACACCACCACCACCACCACCAACAACAATGTCTTCTCCAACAATTCAGATTCTTTGGTCACCATAAGCATACACCGCGAAACTATGTCGCACACAATCATCCACATAAAACACTCATTCTTTTGGGTATTTTGTGGTCAAAAGGACATCTTCTCAATAAACCACACCCCTAGTTACATATTTGATTAATCTTGCTCTCCAAGACTCTCCAATCACACAAATGAAAGATTTCTTCTTTGTTAGGATATTTCCAAATCTTTTAGAAAATGTTCTCTTATTCCTTTATCTTCTCCTAAGAATATGTAAACACTCCAAATATGCTATATTCTCTCCAATATCTTCATAGAGTTCAGAAAAAAACTGTTGGACGGAATCATATAGTCTAGATTCATTCATATCTCATCAATCACATTACTCCACATCCCGGGTCAAGTTTTCTATCACGTCTTATACTACTCCGTGTACTACTTTGCGACTGCTACATCGAATGCATCTTCACTATCCCCTTTTTGGCTATGTATGTGAACTCAACAACCATATCTTCAAGTGCTTCGTCAGTAACACCATTCTCCTCCTACTTGAGTAACATCATGGTCAAAAACTCATTCAAAATTTGTCTTTCCTTCTGAACTTTCTTCTGATCCTCACCTTAGATCTACCCGAAACAATACTAAATCTCTATCGAACACCAGCTCTAGTACCAACCCAAAATGAACTTGAGGCAAATATAAGGGCAGAAAACACACAAAATTTCTCTTACCGAGGTTCGATTTTTTCTACTCCCCTAGACGTCGTCTAGATTTTAATTCATTATAAAATTAAGCAATTACACCAATTGCAAACAGATAGATCAAAACCTATTTAACCATCGCTTTGTTTAGTACCATGAACTCTTCATGATAAACTAACCTTGTGCTAAACTCCCCCTAAGCCTAGGCTTTAGCTTATTTGGAATCTCTGGGCGACGTCACACCCAACGCACCAAAGTACTCCCACATGTACGTCAACACAAACGCACCAACATGACTATGGAAACGATATCATGCACAACATGCTTTAACACCACCACCACCAACAACATCAATATCTTCTCCAACAATTCAGATTCTTTGGTCACCATAAGCACACACCGCGAAACTATGTCGCACACAATCACCCACATAAAACACTCATTCTTTTGGGTCTTTTGTGGTCACAAGGACACCTTCTCATTAGGCCAGACCCCTCGTTACATATTTGATTAATCTTGCTCTCCAAGACTCTCCAATCACACAAATAGAAGATTTCTTCTTTGTTAGGATATTTCCAAATCTTTTAAAAAAAATTTCTCTTTTTTTTCTTTATCTTCTCCTAAGAATATGTAAACACTCCAAATCTGCTATATTTTCTCCAATATCTTCATACAGCTCAGCAAAAAACTCTTGGACGAAATCATATAAGCTAGATTCGTTCATATCTCATCAATCTCATTAATCCACGTCATGTGTCACGTTTTGTATCACTTCTTATACAACTCCGTGTACTACTCTGCGACTGGTACATCGAATGCATTTTCAATATCCCCTTTTTGGCTATGTATGTGAACTCAACAACCATATCTTGAAGACCTTTGTCAGAAACACTAATCTCTTCCTGCTTGAGTCATGTCATGGTCAAAAACTCATCAAACTATGTTTTTCCTCGTGAGCTATCTTCTGATCATCACATTAGATCTACCCGAAACAAGACTAAATCTCTATGAGTACCAGCTCTGATAGCATCTCAAAATGCACGTGAGGCGAATAAAAGGGCAGTAAACACACAAAATTTCTCTTAACAAGGTTCGATTATTTCTACTCCCCTGGACCTCATCTAGATTTTAATTCACTAGAACATAAAGCACTTACACCAATTGTAAACAGATAGATCAAAACCTATTTAACCATCGCTTTATTTAGTAAAATGAACTCTTCATGATAAACTTACCCTGTGCTAAACTCCCCCTAGGCCTAGGCTTTAACTTATTTGGAATCTCTGGACCACGTAACACCCAACACACCAAAGTAATTTCACATGTACGTCAACACAAACGCACCAACATGACTATGGAAACGATATCAATCACAACATGCTTTAACACCACCACCACCACCACCAACAACAATGTCTTCTCCAACAATTCAGATTCTTTTATCACCATAAGCATACACCGCGAAACTATGTCGCACACAATCATCCACATAAAACACTCATTCTTTTGGGTATTTTGTGGTCAAAAGGACATCTTCTCAATAAACCACACCCCTAGTTACATATTTGATTAATCTTGCTCTCCAAGACTCTCCAATCACACAAATGAAAGATTTCTTCTTTGTTAGGATATTTCCAAATCTTTTAGAAAATGTTCTCTTATTCCTTTATCTTCTCCTAAGAATATGTAAACACTCCAAATATGCTATATTCTCTCCAATATCTTCATAGAATTCAGAAAAAAACTCTTGGACGGAATCATATAGTCTAGATTCATTCATATCTCATCAATCACATTACTCCACATCCCGTGTCAAGTTTTCTATCACGTCTTATACTACTCCGTGTACTACTTTGCGACTGCTACATCGAATGCATCTTCACTATCCCCTTTTTGGCTATGTATGTGAACTCAACAACCATATCTTCAAGTGCTTCGTCAGTAACACCATTCTCCTCCTACTTGAGTAACATCATGGTCAAAAACTCATTCAAAATTTGTCTTTCCTTCTGAACTTTCTTCTGATCCTCACCTTAGATCTACCCGAAACAATACTAAATCTCTATCGAACACCAGCTCTAGTACCAACCCAAAATGAACTTGAGGCAAATATAAGGGCAGAAAACACACAAAATTTCTCTTACCGAGGTTCGATTTTTTCTACTCCCCTAGACGTCGTCTAGATTTTAATTCATTATAACATTAAGCAATTACACCAATTGCAAACAGATAGATCAAAACCTATTTAACCATCGCTTTGTTTAGTACCATGAACTCTTCATGATAAACTAACCTTGTGCTAAACTCTCCCTAAGCCTAGGCTTTAGCTTATTTGGAATCTCTGGGCGACGTCACACCCAACGCACCAAAGTACTCCCACATGTACGTCAACACAAACGCACCAACATGACTATGGAAACGATATCATGCACAACATGCTTTAACACCACCACCACCAACAACAGCAATATCTTCTCCAACAATTCAGATTCTTTGGTCACCATAAGCACACACCGCGAAACTATGTCGCACACAATCACCCACATAAAACACTCATTCTTTTGGGTCTCTTGTGGTCACAAGGACACCTTCTCATTAGGCCAGACCCCTCGTTACATATTTGATTAATCTTGCTCTCCAAGACTCTCCAATCACACAAATAGAAGATTTCTTCTTTGTTAGGATATTTCCAAATCTTTAAAAAAAAATTTCTCTTTTTTTCTTTATCTTCTCCTAAGAATATGTAAACACTCCAAATCTGCTATATTCTCTCCAATATCTTCATACAGCTCAGCAAAAAACTCTTAGACGAAATCATATAAGCTAGATTCGTTCATATCTCATCAATCTCATTAATCCACGTCATGTGTCACGTTTTGTATCACTTCTTATACAACTCCGTGTACTACTCTGCGACTGGTACATCGAATGCATTTTCACTATCCCCTTTTTGGCTATGTATGTGAACTCAACAACCATAACTTGAAGACCTTTGTCAGAAACTCTAATCTCTTCCTGCTTGAGTCATGTCATGGTCAAAAACTCATCAAACTCTGTTTTTTCTCATGAGCTATCTTCTGATCATCACCTTAGATCTACCCGAAACAAGACTAAATCTCGATGAGTACCAGCTCTGATAGCATCTCAAAATGCACGTGAGGCGAATAAAAGGGCAGTAACACACACAAAATTTCTCTTAACAAGGTTCGATTATTTCTACTCCCCTGGAACTCATCTAGATTTTAATTCACTAGAACATAAAGCACTTACTCCAATTGTAAACAGATATATCAAAACCTATTTAACCATCGCTTTATTTAGTACCATGAACTCTTCATGATAAACTTACCCTGTGCTAAACTCCCCCTAGGCCTAGGCTTTAGCTTATTTGGAATCTCTTGACCACGTCACACCCAACGCACTAAAGTACTTCCACATGTACGTCAACACAAACGCACCAACATGACTATGGAAACGATATCAAGCACAACATGCTTTAACACCACCACCACCACCAACAACAATTTCTTCTCCAACAATTCATATTCTTTGGTCACCATAAGCATACACCGCGAAACTATGTCGCACACAATCATCCACATAAAACACTCATTCTTTTGGGTATTTTGTGGTCACAAGGACATCTTCTCATTAGACCACACCCCTAGTTACATATTTGATTAATCTTGCTCTCAAAGACTCTCCAATCACACAAATGAAAGATTTCTTCTTTGTTAGGATATTTCCAAATCTTTTAGAAAATGTTCTCTTTTTTCTTTATCTTCTCCTAAGAATATGTAAACACTCCAAATATGCTATATTCTCTCCAATATCTTCATACAGTTCAGAAAAAAACTCTTGGACGGAATTATATAATCTGGATTCGTTCATATCTCATCAATCACATTACTCCACATCCCGTGTCAAGTTTTCTATCACGTCTTATACTACTCCGTGTACTACTTTGCGACTGGTACATCGAATGCATCTTCACTATCCCCTTTTTGGCTATGTATGTGAACTCAACAACCATATCTTCAAGTGCTTCGTCAGTAACACCATTCTCCTCCTACTTGAGTAACATCATGGTCAAAAACTCATTCAAAATTTGTCTTTCCTTCTGAACTTTCTTCTGATCCTCACCTTAGATCTACCCGAAACAATACTAAATCTCTATCGAACACCAGCTCTAGTACCAACCCAAAATGAACTTGAGGCAAATATAAGGGCAGAAAACACACAAAATTTCTCTTACCGAGGTTCGATTTTTTCTACTCCCCTAGACGTCGTCTAGATTTTAATTCATTATAACATTAAGCAATTAGACCAATTGCAAACAGATAGATCAAAACCTATTTAACCATCGCTTTGTTTAGTACCATGAACTCTTCATGATAAACTAACCTTGTGCTAAACTCCCCCTAAGCCTAGGCTTTAGCTTATTTGGAATCTCTGGGCGACGTCACACCCAACGCACCAAAGTACTCCCACATGTACGTCAACACAAACGCACCAACATGACTATGGAAACGATATCATGCACAACATGCTTTAACACCACCACCACCAACAACAGCAATATCTTCTCCAACAATTCAGATTCTTTGGTCACCATAAGCACACACCGCGAAACTATGTCGCACACAATCACCCACATAAAACACTCATTCTTTTGGGTCTTTTGTGGTCACAAGGACACCTTCTCATTAGGCCAGACCCCTCGTTACATATTTGATTAATCTTGCTCTCCAAGACTCTCCAATCACACAAATAGAAGATTTCTTCTTTGTTAGGATATTTCCAAATCTTTTAAAAAAAATTTCTCTTTTTTTCTTTATCTTCTCCTAAGAATATGTAAACATTCCAAATATGCTATATTCTCTCCAATATCTTCATACAGTTCAGAAAAAAACTCTTGGACGGAATCATATAATCTGGATTCGTTCATATCTCATCAATCACATTACTCCACATCCCGTGTCAAGTTTTCTATCACGTCTTATACTACTCCGTGTACTACTTTGCGACTGGTACATCGAATGCATCCTTACTATCCCCTTTTTGGCTATGTATGTGAACTCAACAACCATATCTTCAAGTGCTTCGTCAGTAACACCATTCTCCTCCTACTTGAGTAACATCATGGTCAAAAACTCATTCAAAATTTGTCTTTCCTTCTGAACTTTCTTCTGATCCTCACCTTAGATCTACCCGAAACAATACTAAATCTCTATCGAACACCAGCTCTGATACCAATCCAAAATGCACGTGAGGCAAATATAAGGGCAGTAAAAACACAAAATTTCTCTTAAGGAGGTTCGATTTTTTCTACTCCCCTAGACCTCGTCTAGATTTTAATTCATTATAACATAAAGCAATTACACCAATTGCAAACAGATAGATCAAAACCTATTTAACCATCGCTTTGTTTAGTACAATGAACTCTTCATGATAAACTAACCTTGTGCTAAACTCCCCCTAAGCCTAGGCTTTAGCTTATTTGGAATCTCTGGACGACGTCACACCTAACCCACCAAAGTACTCCCACATGTACGTCAACACAAACGCACCAACATCACTATGGAAACGATATCAAGCACAACATGCTTTAACACCACCACCACCACCAACAACAATATCTTCTCCAACAATTCAGATTCTTTGGTCACCATAAGCACACACCGCGAAACTATGTCGCACACAATCACCCACATAAAACACTCATTCTCTTGGGTCTTTTGTGGTCACAAGGACACCTTCTCATTAGGCCACACCCCTCATTACATATTTGATTAATCTTGCTCTCCAAGACTCTCCAATCACACAAATAGAATATTTCTTATTTGTTAGGATTTTTCCAAATCTTTTAAAAAAATTTCTCTTTTTTTCTTTATCTTCTCCTAAGAATATGTAAACACTCCAAATCTGCTATATTCTCTCCAATATCTTCATACAGCTCAGCAAAAAACTCTTGGACGAAATCATATAAGCTAGATTCGTTCATATCTCATCAATCTCATTAATCCACGTCATGTGTCACGTTTTGTATCACTTCTTATACAACTCCGTGTACTACTCTGCGACTGGTACATCGAATGCATTTTCACTATCCCCTTTTTGGCTATGTATGTGAACTCAACAACCATATCTTGAAGACCTTTGTCAGAAACACTGATCTCTTCCTGCTTGGGTCATGTCATGGTCAAAAACTCATCAAACTCTGTTTTTCCTCATGAGCTATCTTCTGATCATCACCTTAGATCTACCCGAAACAAGACTAAATCTCTATGAGTACCAGCTCTGATAGCATCTCAGAATGCACGTGAGGCGAATAAAAGGGCAGTAAACACACAAAATTTCTCTTAACAAGGTTCGATTATTTCTACTCCCCTGGACCTCATCTAGATTTTAATTCACTAGAACATAAAGCACTTACTCCAATTGTAAACAGATAGATCAAAACCTATTTAACCATCGCTTTATTTAGTAAAATGAACTCTTCATGATAAACTTACCCTGTGCTAAACTCCCCCTAGGCCTAGGCTTTAGCTTATTTGGAATCTCTGGACCACGTCACACCCAACACACCAAAGTAATTTCACATGTACGTCAACACAAACGCACCAACATGACTATGGAAACGATATCAATCACAACATGCTTTAACACCACCACCACCACCAACAACAATGTCTTCTCCAGCAATTCATATTCTTTGGTCACCATAAGCATACACCGCGAAACTATGTCGCACACAATCATCCACATAAAACACTCATTCTTTTGGGTATTTTGTGGTCAAAAGGACATCTTCTCATTAGACCACACCCCTAGTTACATATTTGATTAATCTTGCTCTCCAAGACTCTCCAATCACACAAATGAAAGATTTCTTCTTTGTTAGGATATTTCCAAATCTTTTAGAAAATGTTCTCTTTTTCCTATATCTTCTCCTAAGAATATGTAAACACTCCAAATATGCTATATTCTCTCCAATATCTTCAAACAGTTCAGAAAAAAACTCTTGGACGGAATCATATAATCTGGATTCGTTCATATCTCATCAATCACATTACTCCACATCCCGTGTCAAGTTTTCTATCACGTCTTATACTACTCCGTGTACTACTTTGCGACTGGTACATCGAATGCATCTTCACTATCCCCTTTTTGGCTATGTATGTGAACTCAACAACCATATCTTCAAGTGCTTCGTCAGTAACACCATTCTCCCCCTACTTGAGTAACATCATGGTTAAAAACTCATTCAAAATTTGTCTTTCCTTCTGAACTTTCTTCTGATCCTCACCTTAGATCTACCTGAAACAATACTAAATCTCTATCGAACACCAGCTCTGATACCAACCCAAAATGCACGTGAGGCAAATATAAGGGCAGTAAACACACAAAATTTCTCTTACGGAGGTTCGATTTTTTCTACTCCCTAGACCTCGTCTAGATTTTAATTCATTATAACATAAGGCAATTACGCCAATTGCAAACATATAGATCAAAACCTATTTAACCATCGCTTTGTTTAGTACCATGAACTCTTCATGATAAACTAACCTAGTGCTAAACTCCCCCTAAGCCTAGGCTTTAGCTTATTTGGAATCTCTGGACGACGTCACACCCAACGCACCAAAGTACTCCCACATGTACGTCAACACAAACACACCAACATGACTATGGAAACGATATCAAGAAAAACATGCTTTAACACCACCACCACCACCAACAACAATATCTTCTCCAACAATTCAGATTCTTTGGTCACCATAAGCACACACCGCGAACTATGTCGCACAAAATCAACCACATAAAACATTCATTCTTTTGGGTCTTTTGTGGTCACAAGGACACCTTCTCATTAGGCCACACCCCTCGTTACATATTTGATTAATCTTGCTCTCCAAGACTCTCCAATCACATCAATGGAAGATTTCTTCTTTGTTAGGATATTTCCAAATCTTTTAGAAAATGTTCTCTTTTTCCTTTATCTTCTCCTAAGAATATGTAAACACTCCAAATATGCAATATTCTCTACAATATCTTCATACAGTTCAGAAAAAAACTCTTGGACGGAATCATATAATCTAGATTCGTTCATATCTCATCAATCACATTACTCCACATCCGTGTCAAGTTTTCTATCATGTCTTATACTACTCCGTGTACTACTTTGCGACTGGTACATCGAATGCATCTTCACTATCCCCTTTTTGGCTATGTATGTGAACTCAACAACCATATCTTCAAGTTCTTCGTCAGTAACACCATTCTCCTCCTACTTGAGTAACATCATGGTCAAAAACTCATTCAAAATTTGTCTTTCCTTCTGAACTTTCTTCTGATCCTCACCTTAGATCTACCCGAAACAATACTAAATCTCTATCGAACACCAGCTCTGGTACCAACCCAAAATGCACTTGAGGCAAATATAAGGGCAGTAAATACACAAAATTTCTCTAACCGAGGTTCGATTTGTTCTACTCCCCTAGACGTCTTCTAGATTTTAATTCATTATAACATAAAGCAATTACACCAATTGCAAACAGATAGATCAAAACCTATTTAACCATCGCTTTGTTTAGTACCATGAACTCTTCATGATAAACTAACCTTGTGCTAAACTCCCCCTAAGCCTAGGCTTTAGCTTATTTGGAATCTCTGGACGACGTCACACCTAACCCACCAAAGTACTCCCACATGTACGTCAACACAAACGCACCAACATCACTATGGAAACGATATCAAGCACAACATGCTTTAACACCACCACCACCACCAACAACAATATCTTCTCCAACAATTCAGATTCTTTGGTCACCATAAGCACACACCGCGAAACTATGTCGCACACAATCACCCACATAAAACACTCATTCTCTTGGGTCTTTTGTGGTCACAAGGACACCTTCTCATTAGGCCACACCCCTCATTACATATTTGATTAATCTTGCTCTCCAAGACTCTCCAATCACACAAATAGAATATTTCTTATTTGTTAGGATTTTTCCAAATCTTTTAAAAAAATTTCTCTTTTTTTCTTTATCTTCTCCTAAGAATATGTAAACACTCCAAATCTGCTATATTCTCTCCAATATCTTCATACAGCTCAGCAAAAAACTCTTGGACGAAATCATATAAGCTAGATTCGTTCATATCTCATCAATCTCATTAATCCACGTCATGTGTCACGTTTTGTATCACTTCTTATACAACTCCGTGTACTACTCTGCGACTGGTACATCGAATGCATTTTCACTATCCCCTTTTTGGCTATGTATGTGAACTCAACAACCATATCTTGAAGACCTTTGTCAGAAACACTGATCTCTTCCTGCTTGGGTCATGTCATGGTCAAAAACTCATCAAACTCTGTTTTTCCTCATGAGCTATCTTCTGATCATCACCTTAGATCTACCCGAAACAAGACTAAATCTCTATGAGTACCAGCTCTGATAGCATCTCAGAATGCACGTGAGGCGAATAAAAGGGCAGTAAACACACAAAATTTCTCTTAACAAGGTTCGATTATTTCTACTCCCCTGGACCTCATCTAGATTTTAATTCACTAGAACATAAAGCACTTACTCCAATTGTAAACAGATAGATCAAAACCTATTTAACCATCGCTTTATTTAGTAAAATGAACTCTTCATGATAAACTTACCCTGTGCTAAACTCCCCCTAGGCCTAGGCTTTAGCTTATTTGGAATCTCTGGACCACGTCACACCCAACACACCAAAGTAATTTCACATGTACGTCAACACAAACGCACCAACATGACTATGGAAACGATATCAATCACAACATGCTTTAACACCACCACCACCACCAACAACAATGTCTTCTCCAGCAATTCATATTCTTTGGTCACCATAAGCATACACCGCGAAACTATGTCGCACACAATCATCCACATAAAACACTCATTCTTTTGGGTATTTTGTGGTCAAAAGGACATCTTCTCATTAGACCACACCCCTAGTTACATATTTGATTAATCTTGCTCTCCAAGACTCTCCAATCACACAAATGAAAGATTTCTTCTTTGTTAGGATATTTCCAAATCTTTTAGAAAATGTTCTCTTTTTCCTATATCTTCTCCTAAGAATATGTAAACACTCCAAATATGCTATATTCTCTCCAATATCTTCAAACAGTTCAGAAAAAAACTCTTGGACGGAATCATATAATCTGGATTCGTTCATATCTCATCAATCACATTACTCCACATCCCGTGTCAAGTTTTCTATCACGTCTTATACTACTCCGTGTACTACTTTGCGACTGGTACATCGAATGCATCTTCACTATCCCCTTTTTGGCTATGTATGTGAACTCAACAACCATATCTTCAAGTGCTTCGTCAGTAACACCATTCTCCCCCTACTTGAGTAACATCATGGTTAAAAACTCATTCAAAATTTGTCTTTCCTTCTGAACTTTCTTCTGATCCTCACCTTAGATCTACCTGAAACAATACTAAATCTCTATCGAACACCAGCTCTGATACCAACCCAAAATGCACGTGAGGCAAATATAAGGGCAGTAAACACACAAAATTTCTCTTACGGAGGTTCGATTTTTTCTACTCCCTAGACCTCGTCTAGATTTTAATTCATTATAACATAAGGCAATTACGCCAATTGCAAACATATAGATCAAAACCTATTTAACCATCGCTTTGTTTAGTACCATGAACTCTTCATGATAAACTAACCTAGTGCTAAACTCCCCCTAAGCCTAGGCTTTAGCTTATTTGGAATCTCTGGACGACGTCACACCCAACGCACCAAAGTACTCCCACATGTACGTCAACACAAACACACCAACATGACTATGGAAACGATATCAAGAAAAACATGCTTTAACACCACCACCACCACCAACAACAATATCTTCTCCAACAATTCAGATTCTTTGGTCACCATAAGCACACACCGCGAACTATGTCGCACAAAATCAACCACATAAAACATTCATTCTTTTGGGTCTTTTGTGGTCACAAGGACACCTTCTCATTAGGCCACACCCCTCGTTACATATTTGATTAATCTTGCTCTCCAAGACTCTCCAATCACATCAATGGAAGATTTCTTCTTTGTTAGGATATTTCCAAATCTTTTAGAAAATGTTCTCTTTTTCCTTTATCTTCTCCTAAGAATATGTAAACACTCCAAATATGCAATATTCTCTACAATATCTTCATACAGTTCAGAAAAAAACTCTTGGACGGAATCATATAATCTAGATTCGTTCATATCTCATCAATCACATTACTCCACATCCGTGTCAAGTTTTCTATCATGTCTTATACTACTCCGTGTACTACTTTGCGACTGGTACATCGAATGCATCTTCACTATCCCCTTTTTGGCTATGTATGTGAACTCAACAACCATATCTTCAAGTTCTTCGTCAGTAACACCATTCTCCTCCTACTTGAGTAACATCATGGTCAAAAACTCATTCAAAATTTGTCTTTCCTTCTGAACTTTCTTCTGATCCTCACCTTAGATCTACCCGAAACAATACTAAATCTCTATCGAACACCAGCTCTGGTACCAACCCAAAATGCACTTGAGGCAAATATAAGGGCAGTAAATACACAAAATTTCTCTAACCGAGGTTCGATTTGTTCTACTCCCCTAGACGTCTTCTAGATTTTAATTCATTATAACATAAAGCAATTACACCAATTGCAAACAGATAGATCAAAACCTATTTAACCATCGCTTTGTTTAGTACCATGAACTCTTCATGATAAACTAACCTTGTGCTAAACTCCCCCTAAGCCTAGGCTTTAGCTTATTTGGAATCTCTGGACGACGTCACACCCAACGCACCAAAGTACTCCCACATGTACGTCAACACAAACGCACCAACATGACTATGGAAACGATATCATGCACAACATGCTTTAACACCACCACCACCAAAAACAGCAATATCTTCTCCAACAATTCAGATTCTTTGGTTACCATAAGCACACACCGCGAAACTATGTCGCACACAATCACCCACATAAAACACTCATTCTTTTGGGTCTTTTGTGGTCACAAGGACACCTTCTCATTAGGCCACACCCCTCGTTACATATTTGATTAATCTTGCTCTCCAAGACTCTCCAATCACACAAATAGAAGATTTCTTCTTTGTTAGGATATTTCCAAATCTTTTTTAAAAATTTCTCTTTTTTTCTTTATCTTCTCCTAAGAATATGTAAACACTCCAAATCTGCTATATTCTCTCCAATATCTTCATACAGCTCAGCAAAAAACTCTTGGACGAAATCATATAAGCTAGATTCGTTCATATCTCATCAATCTCATTAATCCACGTCATGTGTCACGTTTTGTATCACTTCTTATACAACTCCGTGTACTACTCTGCGACTGGTACATCGAATGCATTTTCACTATCCCCTTTTTGGCTATGTATGTGAACTCAACAACCATATCTTGAAGACCTTTGTCAGAAACACTAATCTCTTTCTGCTTGAGTCATGTCATGGTCAAAAACTCATCAAACTCTGTTTTTTCTCATGAGCTATCTTCTGATCATCACCTTAGATCTACCCGAAACAAGACTAAATCTCTATGAGTACCAGCTCTGATAGCATCTCAAAATTCACGTGAGGCGAATAAAAGGGCAGTAAACACACAAAATTTCTCTTAACAAGGTTCGATTATTTCTACTCCCCTGGACCTCATCTAGATTTTAATTCACTAGAACATAAAGCACTTACACCAATTGTAAACAGATAGATCAAAACCTATTTAACCATCGCTTTATTTAGTAAAATGAACTCTTCATGATAAACTTACCCTGTGCTAAACTCCCCCTAGGCCTAGGCTTTAGCTTATTTGGAATCTCTGGACCACGTCACACCCAACATACGAAAGTAATTTCACATGTACGTCACACACAAACGCACCAACATGACTATGGAAACGATATCAATCACAACATGCTTTAACACCACCACCACCACCACCAATAACAATGTCTTCTCCAACAATTCAGATTCTTTGGTCACCATAAGCATACACCGCGAAACTATGTCGCACACAATCATCCACATAAAACACTCATTCTTTTGGGTATTTTGTGGTCAAAAGGACATCTTCTCATTAGACCACACCCCTAGTTACATATTTGATTAATCTTGCTCTCCAAGACTCTCCAATCACACAAATGAAAGATTTCTTCTTTGTTAGGATATTTCCAAATCTTTTAGAAAATGTTCTCTTTTTCCTTTATCTTCACCTAAGAATATGTAAACACTCCAAATATGCTATATTCTCTCCAATATCTTCATACAATTCAGAAAAAAACTCTTGGACGGAATCATATAATCTGGATTCGTTCATATCTCATCAATCACATTACTCCACATCACGTGTCAAGTTTTCTATCACGTCTTATACTATTCCGTGTACTACTTTGCGACTGGTACATCGAATGCATCTTCACTATCCCCTTTTTGGCTATGTATGTGAACTCAACAACCATATCTTCAAGTGCTTCGTCAGTAACACCATTCTCCTCCTACTTGAGTAACATCATGGTCAAAAACTCATTCAAAATTTGTCTTTCCTTCTGAACATTCTTCTGATCCTCACCTTAGATCTACCCGAAACAATACTAAATCTCTATCGAACACCAGCTCTGATACCAACCCAAAATGCACGTGAGGCAAATATAAGGGCAGTAAACACACAAAATTTCTCTTACGGAGGTTCGATTTTTTCTACTCCCCTAGACCTCGTCTAGATTTTAATTCATTATAACATAAAGCAATTACACCAATTGCAAACAGATAGATCAAAACCTATTTAACCATCGCTTTGTTTAGTACCATGAACTCTTCATGATAAAATAACCTTGTGCTAAACTCCCCTAAGTCTAGGCTTTAGCTTATTTGGAATCTCTGGACGACGTCACACCCAACGCACCAAAGTACTCCCACATGTACGTCAACACAAACACACCAACATGACTATGGAAACAATATCAAGCACAACATGCTTTAACACCACCACCACCAACAACAACAATATCTTCTCCAACAATTCAGATTCTTTGGTCACCATAAGAACACACCGCGAACTATGTCGCACAAAATCAACCACATAAAACACTCATTCTTTTGGGTCTTTTGTGGTCACAAGGACACCTTCTCATTAGGCCACACCCCTCGTTACATATTTGATTAATCTTTCTCTCTAAGACTCTCCAATCACACAAATAGAAGATTTCTTCTTTGTTAGGATATTTCCAAATCTTTAGAAAATTTTCTCTTTTTTCTTTATCTTCTCCTAAGAATATGTAAACACTCCAAAACTGGTATATTCTCTCCAATATCTTCATACAACTCAGCAAAAAACTCTTGGACGGAATCATATAAGCTAGATTCATTCATATCTCATCAATCTCATTAATCCACGTCATGTGTCACGTTTTGTATCACTTCTTATACAACTCCGTGTACTACTCTGCGACTGGTACATTGAATGCATTTTCACTATCCCCTTTTGGCTATGTATGTGAACTCAACAACCATATCTTGAAGACCTTTATCAGAAACACTAATCTCTTCCTGCTTGAGTCATGTCATGGTCAAAAACACATCAAACTCTGTTTTTCCTCATGAGCTATCTTCTGATCCTCACTTTAGATCTACCCGAAACAAGACTAAATCTCTATGAGTACCAGCTCTGATAGCATCTCAAAATGCACGTGAGGCGAATAAAAGGGCAGTAAGCACACAAAATTTCTCTTAACAAGGTTCGATTATTTCTACTCCCCTGGACCTCATCTAGATTTTAATTCACTAGAACATAAAGCACTTACTCCAATTGTAAACAGATAGATCAAAACCTATTTAACCATAACTTTATTTAGTACCATGAACTCTTCATGATAAACCTACCCTGTGCTAAACTCCCCCTAGGCCTAGGCTTTAGCTTATTTGGAATCTCTGGACCACGTCACACCCAACGCACCAAAGTACTTCCACATGTACGTCAACACAAACGCACCAACATGACTATGGAAACGATATCAAGCACAACATGCTTTAACACCACCACCACCAACAACAACAATGTCTTCTCCAACAATTCAGATTCTTTGGTCACCATAAGCATACACCGCGAAACTATGTCGCACACAATCATCCACATAAAACACTCATTCTTTTGGGTATTTTGTGGTCACAAGGACATCTTCTCATTAGACCACACCCCTAGTTACATATTTGATTAATCTTGCTCTCCAAGACTCTCCAATCACACAAATGAAAGATTTCTTCTTTGTTAGGATATTTCCAAATCTTTTAGAAAATGTTCTCTTTTTCCTTTATCTTCTCCTAAGAATATGTAAACACTCCAAATATGCTATATTCTCTCCAATATCTTCATACAGTTCAGAAAAAAACTCTTGGACGGAATCATATAATCTGGATTCGTTCATATCTCATCATTCACATTACTCCACATCCCATGTCAAGTTTTCTATCACGTCTTATACTACTCCGTGTACTACTTTGCGACTGGTACATCGAATGCATCTTCACTATCCCCTTTTTGGCTATGTATGTGAACTCAACAACCATATCTTCAAGTGCTTCGTCAGTAACACCATTCTCCTCCTACTTGAGTAACATCATGGTCAAAAACTCATTCAAAATTTGTCTTTCCTTCTGAACTTTCTTCTGATCCTCACCTTAGATCTACCCGAAACAATACTAAATCTCTACCGAACACCAGCTCTGATACCAACCCAAAATGCACATGAGGCAAATATAAGGGCAGTAAACACACAAAATTTTCTTACGGAGATTCGATTTTTTCTACTCCCCTAGACCTCGTCTAGATTTTAATTAATTATAACATAAAGCAATTACACCAATTGCAAACAGATAGATCAAAACCTATTTAACCATCGCTTTCTTTAGTACCATGAACTCTTCATGATAAACTAACCTTGTGCTAAATCCCCCTAAGCCTAGGCTTTAGCTTATTTGGAATCTCTGGATGACGTCACACCCAACGCACCAAAGTACTCCCACATGTACGTCAACACAAATGCACCAACATGACTATGGAAACGATATCAAGCACAACATGCTTTAACACCACCACCACCAACAACAACAATATCTTCTCCAACAATTCAGATTCTTTGGTCACCATAAGAACACACCGCGAACTATGTCGCACAAAATCAACCACATAAAACACTCATTCTTTTGGGTCTTTTGTGGTCACAAGGACACCTTCTCATTAGGCCACACCCCTCGTTACATATTTGATTAATCTTTCTCTCTAAGACTCTCCAATCACACAAATAGAAGATTTCTTCTTTGTTAGGATATTTCCAAATCTTTAGAAAATTTTCTCTTTTTTCTTTATCTTCTCCTAAGAATATGTAAACACTCCAAAACTGGTATATTCTCTCCAATATCTTCATACAACTCAGCAAAAAACTCTTGGACGGAATCATATAAGCTAGATTCATTCATATCTCATCAATCTCATTAATCCACGTCATGTGTCACGTTTTGTATCACTTCTTATACAACTCCGTGTACTACTCTGCGACTGGTACATTGAATGCATTTTCACTATCCCCTTTTGGCTATGTATGTGAACTCAACAACCATATCTTGAAGACCTTTATCAGAAACACTAATCTCTTCCTGCTTGAGTCATGTCATGGTCAAAAACACATCAAACTCTGTTTTTCCTCATGAGCTATCTTCTGATCCTCACTTTAGATCTACCCGAAACAAGACTAAATCTCTATGAGTACCAGCTCTGATAGCATCTCAAAATGCACGTGAGGCGAATAAAAGGGCAGTAAGCACACAAAATTTCTCTTAACAAGGTTCGATTATTTCTACTCCCCTGGACCTCATCTAGATTTTAATTCACTAGAACATAAAGCACTTACTCCAATTGTAAACAGATAGATCAAAACCTATTTAACCATAACTTTATTTAGTACCATGAACTCTTCATGATAAACCTACCCTGTGCTAAACTCCCCCTAGGCCTAGGCTTTAGCTTATTTGGAATCTCTGGACCACGTCACACCCAACGCACCAAAGTACTTCCACATGTACGTCAACACAAACGCACCAACATGACTATGGAAACGATATCAAGCACAACATGCTTTAACACCACCACCACCAACAACAACAATGTCTTCTCCAACAATTCAGATTCTTTGGTCACCATAAGCATACACCGCGAAACTATGTCGCACACAATCATCCACATAAAACACTCATTCTTTTGGGTATTTTGTGGTCACAAGGACATCTTCTCATTAGACCACACCCCTAGTTACATATTTGATTAATCTTGCTCTCCAAGACTCTCCAATCACACAAATGAAAGATTTCTTCTTTGTTAGGATATTTCCAAATCTTTTAGAAAATGTTCTCTTTTTCCTTTATCTTCTCCTAAGAATATGTAAACACTCCAAATATGCTATATTCTCTCCAATATCTTCATACAGTTCAGAAAAAAACTCTTGGACGGAATCATATAATCTGGATTCGTTCATATCTCATCATTCACATTACTCCACATCCCATGTCAAGTTTTCTATCACGTCTTATACTACTCCGTGTACTACTTTGCGACTGGTACATCGAATGCATCTTCACTATCCCCTTTTTGGCTATGTATGTGAACTCAACAACCATATCTTCAAGTGCTTCGTCAGTAACACCATTCTCCTCCTACTTGAGTAACATCATGGTCAAAAACTCATTCAAAATTTGTCTTTCCTTCTGAACTTTCTTCTGATCCTCACCTTAGATCTACCCGAAACAATACTAAATCTCTACCGAACACCAGCTCTGATACCAACCCAAAATGCACATGAGGCAAATATAAGGGCAGTAAACACACAAAATTTTCTTACGGAGATTCGATTTTTTCTACTCCCCTAGACCTCGTCTAGATTTTAATTAATTATAACATAAAGCAATTACACCAATTGCAAACAGATAGATCAAAACCTATTTAACCATCGCTTTCTTTAGTACCATGAACTCTTCATGATAAACTAACCTTGTGCTAAATCCCCCTAAGCCTAGGCTTTAGCTTATTTGGAATCTCTGGATGACGTCACACCCAACGCACCAAAGTACTCCCACATGTACGTCAACACAAATGCACCAACATGACTATGGAAACGATATCAAGCACAACATGCTTTAACACCACCACCACTACCAACAACAATATCTTCTCCAACAATTCAGATTTTTTTGTCACCATAAGCACACACCGCGAACTATGTCGCACAAAATCAACCACATAAAAAACTCATTCTTTTGGGTCTTTTGTGGTCACAAGGACACCTTCTCATTAGGCCACACCCCTCGTTACATATTTGATTAATCTTGCTCTCCAAGACTTTCCAATCACACAAACAGAAGATTTCTTCTTCGTTAGGATATTTCCAAATCTTTTAGAAAATTTTCTCTTTTTTCTTTATCTTCTCCTAAGAATATGTAAACACTCCAAATCTGCTATATTCTCTCCAATATCTTCATACAACTCAGCAAAAAACTCTTGGACGGAATCATATAAGCTAGATTCATTCATATCTCATCAATCTCATTAATCCACGTCATGTGTCACGTTTTGTATCACTTGTTATACAACTCCGTGTACTACTCTGCGACTGGTACTTCGAATGCATTTTCACTATCCCCTTTTGGCTATGCATGTGAACTCAACAACCATATCTTGAAGACCTTTGTCAGAAACACTAATCTCTTCCTGCTTGAGTCATGTCATGGTCAAAAACACATCAAACTCTGTTTTTCCTCATGAGCTATCTTCTGATCCTCACTTTAGATCTACCCGAAACAAGACTAAATCTCTATGAGTACCAGCTCTGATAGCATCTCAAAATGCACGTGAGGCGAATAAAAGGGCAGTAAGCACACAAAATTTCTCTTAACAAGGTTCGATTATTTCTACTCCCCTGGACCTCATCTAGATTTTAATTCACTAGAACATAAAGCACTTACTCCAATTGTAAACAGATAGATCAAAACCTATTTAACCATCGCTTTATTTAGTACCATGAACTCTTCATGATAAACTTACCCTGTGCTAAACTCCCCCTAGGCCTAGGCTTTAGCTTATTTGGAATCTCTGGACCACGTCACACCCAACGCACCAAAGTACTTCCACATGTACGTCAACACAAACGCACCAACATGACTATGGAAACGATATCAAGAACAACATGCTTTAACACCACCACCACCAACAACAACAATGTCTTCTCCAACCATTCAGATTCTTTGGTCACCTTAAGCATACACCGTGAAACTATGTCGCACACAATCATCCACATAAAACACTCATTCTTTTGGGTATTTTGTGGTCACAAGGACATATTCTCATTAGACCACACCCCTAGTTACATATTTCATTAATCTTGCTCTCAAAGACTCTCCAATCACACAAATAGAAGATTTCTTCTTCGTTAGGATATTTCAAAATCTTTTAGAAAATTTTCTCTTTTTCTTTATCTTCTCCTAAGAATATGTAAACACTCCAAATCTGCTATATTCTCTCCAATATCTTCATACAACTCAGCAAAAAACTCTTGGACGGAATCATATAAGCTAGATTCATTCATATCTCATCAATCTCATTAATCCACGTCATGTGTCACGTTTTGTATCACTTCTTATACAACTCCGTGTACTACTCTGCGACTGGTACATCGAATGCATTTTCTCTATCCCCTTTTGGGTATGTATGTGAACTCAACAACCATATCTTGAAGACCTTTGTCAGAAACACTAATCTCTTCCTGCTTGAGTCATGTCATGGTCAAAAACACATCAAACTCTGTTTTTCCTCATGAACTATCTTCTGATCCTCACTTTAGATCTACCCGAAACAAGACTAAATCTCTATGAGTACCAGCTCTGATAGCATCTCAAAGTGCACGTGAGGCGAATAAAAGGGCAGTAAACACACAAAATTTCTCTTAACAAGGTTCGATTATTTCTACTCCCCTGGACCTCATCTAGATTTTAATTCACTAGAACATAAAGCACTTACTCCAATTGTAAACAGATAGATCAAAACCTATTTAACCATCACTTTATTTAGTACCATGAACTCTTCATGATAAACCTACCATGTGCTAAACTCCCCCTAGGCCTAGGCTTTAGCTTATTTGGAATCTCTGGACCACGTCACACCCAACGCACCAAAGTACTTCCACATGTACGTCAACACAAACGCACCAACATGACTATGGAAACGATATCAAGCACAACATGCTTTAACACCACCACCACCACCAACAACAATGTCTTCTCCAACAATTCAGATTCTTTGGTCACCATAAGCATACACCGCGAAACTATGTCGCACACAATCATCCACATAAAACACTCATTCTTTTGGGTATTTTGTGGTCACAAGGACATCTTCTCATTAGACCACACCCCTAGTTACATATTTGATTAATCTTGCTCTCCAAGACTCTCCAATCACACAAATGAAAGATTTCTTCTTTGTTAGGATATTTCCAAATCTTTTAGAAAATGTTCTCTTTTTCCTTTATCTTCTCCTAAGAATATGTAAACACTCCAAATATGCTATATTCTCTCCAATATCTTCATACAGTTCGGAAAAAAACTCTTGGACGGAATCATATAATCTGGATTCGTTCATATCTCATCAATCACATTACTCCACATCCCGTGTCAAGTTTTCTATCACGTCTTATACTACTCCCTGTACTACTTTGCGACTGGTACATCGAATGCATCTTCACTATCCTCTTTTTGGCTATGTATATGAACTCAACAACCATATCTTGACGACCTTTGTCAGAAACACTAATCTCTTCCTGCTTGAGTCATGTCATGGTCAAAAACACATCAAACTCTGTTTTTCCTCATGAGCTATCTTCTGATCCTCACTTTAGATCTACCCGAAACAAGACTAAATCTCTATGAGTACCAGCTCTGATAGCATCTCAAAATGCACGTGAGGCGAATAAAAAGGGCAGTAAGCACACAAAATTTCTCTTAACAAGGTTCGATTATTTCTACTCCCCTGGACCTCATCTAGATTTTAATTCACTAGAACATAAAGCACTTACTCCAATTGTAAACAGATAGATCAAAACCTATTTAACCATCGCTTTATTTAGTACCATGAACTCTTCATGATAAACTTACCCTGTGCTAAACTCCCCCTAGGCCTAGGCTTTAGCTTATTTGGAATCTCTGGACCACGTCACACCCAACGCACCAAAGTACTTCCACATGTACGTCAACACAAACGCACCAACATGACTATGGAAACGATATCAAGCACAACATGCTTTAACACCACCACCACCAACAACAACAATGTCTTCTCCAACCATTCAGATTCTTTGGTCACCATAAGCATACACCGCGAAACTATGTCGCACACAATCATCCACATAAAACACTCATTCTTTTGGGTATTTTGTGGTCACAAGGACATATTCTCATTAGACCACACCCCTAGTTACATATTTCATTAATCTTGCTCTCAAAGACTCTCCAATCACACAAATAGAAGATTTCTTCTTCGTTAGGATATTTCCAAATCTTTTAGAAAATTTTCTCTTTTTTCTTTATCTTCTCCTAAGAATATGTAAACACTCCAAATCTGCTATATTCTCTCCAATATCTTCATACAACTCAGCAAAAAACTCTTGGACGGAATCATATAAGCTAGATTCATTCATATCTCATCAATCTCATTAATCCACGTCATGTGTCACGTTTTGTATCACTTCTTATACAACTCCGTGTACTACTCTGCGACTGGTACATCGAATGCATTTTCACTATCCCCTTTTGGCTATGTATGTGAACTCAACAAACATATCTTGAAGACCTTTGTCAGAAACACTAATATCTTCCTGCTTGAGTCATGTCATTGTCAAAAACACATCAAACTCTGTTTTTCCTCATGAACTATCTTCTGATCCTCACTTTAGATCTACCCGAAAAAAGACTAAATCTATATGAGTACCAGCTCTGATAGCATCTCAAAGTGCACGTGAGGCGAATAAAAGGGCAGTAAACACACAAAATTTCTCTTAACAAGGTTCGATTTTTTCTACTCCCCTAGACCTCGTCTAGATTTTAATTCATTATAACATAAAGCAATTACGCCAATTGCAAACAGATAGATCAAAACCTATTTAACCATCACTTTGTTTAGTACCATGAACTCTTCATGATAAACTAACCTTGTGCTAAACTCCCCATAAGCGTAGGCTTTAGCTTATTTGGAATCTTTGGACGACGTCACACCCAACGCACCAAAGTACTCCCACATGTACGTCAACACAAACGCACCAACATGACTATGGAAACGATATCAAGCACAACATGCTTTAACACCACCACCACCACCAACAACAATATCTTCTCCAACAATTCAGATTCTTTGGTCACCATAAGCACACACCGCGAACTATGTCGCACAAAATCAACCACATAAAACATTCATTCTTTTGGGTCTTTTGTGGTCACAAGGACACCTTCTCATTAGGCCACACCCCTCGTTACATATTTGATTAATCTTGCTCTCCAAGACTCTCCAATCACACAAATAGAAGATTTCTTCTTTGTTAGGATATTTCCAAATCTTTTAAAAAAATTTCTCTTTTTTTCTTTATCTTCTCCTAAGAATATGTAAACACTCCAAGTCTGCTATATTCTCTCCAATATCTTCATACAGCTCAGCAAAAAACTCTTGGACGAAATCATATAAGCTAGATTCGTTCATATCTCATCAATCTCATTAATCCACGTCATGTGTCACGTTTTGTATCACTTCTTATACAACTTCGTGTACTACTCTGCGACTGGTACATCGAATGCATTTTCACTATCCCCTTTTTGGCTATGTATGTGAACTCAACAACCATATCTTGAAGACCTTTGTCAGAAACACTAATCTCTTTCTGCTTGAGTCATGTCATGGTCAAAAACTCATCAAACTCTGTTTTTTTTCATGAGCTATCTTCTGATCATCACCTTAGATCTACCCGAAACAAGACTAATTCTCTATGAGTACCAGCTCTGATAGCATCTCAAAATGCACGTGAGGCGAATAAAAGGGCAGTAAACACACAAAATTTCTCTTAACAAGGTTCGATTATTTCTACTCCCCTGGACCTCATCTAGATTTTAATTCACTAGAACATAAAGCACTTACACCAATTGTAAACAGATAGATCAAAACCTATTTAACCATCGCTTTATTTAGTACCATGAACTCTTCATGATAAACCTACCCTGTGCTAAACTCCCCCTAGGCCTAGGCTTTAGCTTATTTGGAATCTCTGGACCACGTCACACCCAACGCACCAAAGTACTTCCACATGTACGTCAACACAAACGCACCAACATGACTATGGAAATGATATCAAGCACAACATGCTTTAACACCACCACCACCACCAACAACAATGTCTTCTCCAACAATTCAGATTCTTTGGTCACCATAAGCATACACCGCGAAACTATGTCGCACACAATCATCCACATTAAACACTCATTCTTTTGGGTATTTTGTGGTCACAAGGACATCTTCTCATTAGACCACACCCCTAGTTACATATTTGATTAATTTTGCTCTCCAAGACTCTCCAATCACACAAATGAAAGATTTCTTCTTTGTTAGGATATTTCCAAATCTTTTAGAAAATGTTCTCTTTTTCCTTTATCTTCTCCTAAGAATATGTAAACACTCCAAATATGCTATATTCTCTCCAATATCTTCATACAGTTCAGAAAAAAACTCTTGGACGGAATCATATAATCTGGATTCGTCCATATCTCATCAATCACATTACTCCACATCCCGTGTCAAGTTTTCTATCACGTCTTATACTACTCCGTGTACTACTTTGCGACTGGTACATCGAATGCATCTTCACTATCCCCTTTTTGGCTATGTATGTGAACTCAACAACCATATCTTCAAGTGCTTCATCAGTAACACCATTCTCCTCCTACTTGAGTAACATCATGGTCAAAAACTCATTCAAAATTTGTCTTTCCTTCTGAACTTTCTTCTGATCCTCACCTTAGATCTACCCGAAACAATACTAAATCTCTACCGAACACCAGCTCTGATACCAACCCAAAATGCACGTGAGGCAAATATAAGGGCAGTAAACACACAAAATTTCTCTTACGGAGGTTCGATTTTTTCCACTACAAGAAAACTGGGTCATAGCTACGGATTATTTCGTAGCTATGGCCCAAAATCCGTAGCTAATTTCCCATTAGCTACGGATAGCTACGAACGCTATCCCCGCCTAAACGCTCGTAGCAAGCTTGCTACGGATAGCTACGAACAGTTCCGTAGCTATTTGCTACAGATAGCTACGATCCGTGTTCGTAGTTAGATTAGCTACGACTAGCTACGATTATTGTCGTAGCTTTTTTTTATGATTTAAAAAAAAAATATATATATATATATACATATATATATTAAAAACAGAAACAAACAAATTATTATTTAAATTATTATCTATAATAAAATATATTTACATTAAATAATTAATTTTGTTACAAAACAAAACAAAAATAGAAGAGCCGTCAAGAGTAGATCGAGAAATCCGATGACTCCAACGTCTCCGACATGCAACTCCGACGACCAGAGCCGTCGACTCCGGTGAACCGCCATCGTCTCCTTGGCAGCCGCCAACACCACCGTCTCTTCTCTCACTTTCGCCGGATCTCGGGGTGGAGAAGAGGCTCCGACGACTTCTTCATCTTAATCGTCGATTTCTTCATTCTTGCTTCCCCATCGCCGGATCTAATGGATAAGAGCCTTCACCGGATCTAGGTCGTCAAATTCTTCACGAGACTGCTCCTCCTCTGATTCATCTTCGTCTTCCATTCTTCGAAGGTGGTGGTCGCAGGTTCTTGACTGAATTTATGGAAATCGAAGGTGACGGCTGGTGGTGCGAGGCTGGTGTTGAGTTCTGAAGGAGGTAGCTGAGAATGAATGGAGATCGAAAATGGTGGTGGCTGAATGACTGAATCTAGGAGGAGAGCATGGATTTGTTCTGTTTTCTTCTTGGCCATGATACAACCAAAAAAAAAAAAAATGAAGAAGGAGGCTCGAGAGATGTCTGACGGCTCAAAGGAGAAAAGAGTGAGAACATAATAAATAATTAGGTTAAATGTTATGAAGGCTGAGATTAAATGAGATTAAAATCTGATGGGTGAGATTGCAATATGTGTGTGTTTACTGTAATAAATCTGAGCCATTGATATCTTTAATCAACGGTCAAGATTTGCGATCCGTGTGAAAGTGTATAAACCAATAAGAATTTTTCTGGGATTTAATTAATATAAAATTACGAAAATGACAGAAAAATAAAATAAATTGTTAAAAATATTTTTTTTTTCGTTTTAAATTTAAAAATATAATATATAAAAACTTTCAAAAAGTGTTTTATTCTAAAAGTGATTTAAATTACTAAAATGAATATCTATAAATTAGTAGATTTTCAAAACAAAATCTTAAATTTATAATACAAATGGTTAAAATTCATATTTTAAAAATCTTAAATTTATAATTGTGAAAGATAAAAAAAATTAAAAGTATTTGGGGGTTTAGAGTTTTGGAGTTTGTTTAGGGTTTAGAGTTTAGGATTTAGAGTTTCAATTTGTTTTATGTAATCTATATATGTAAATGTTTAAATATTAGTTTTGTGTATATATAATTAGTTTTTATATTTTGATTTTTTTTTGTTTAACCTGGGGGTATCCCGGGCCTATGGAAGGGCCCATACTAATCCCCAAGGGGAGGTGCAGCCCATGGATAGACCCTCTCTCCGGGTATTCAAATGGGCCGTAAGCAATGGGCCCATATCCATATGGGTGAGCCGAGGAGGCATTTTTATTTCCGCCTGGGCTCGAACCCGGGTGGTTTATATTTTGATTTTATACCTTATGATTGAGATTAACGTTTATAGTATAGTTTTGGTTTAGGGTATATGGTTTTAAGGATTGTGTTTAAGGTTATAAGAATGTTTGAAAATAATAGATTTGAAAAAATAATTAGTATAAGTGATGAATCTTAGGTTTCAATATGTTATAGTAATTAAAATTTTGTTAATTAGAATTTTAGTTATACTTTAGAGTTTAGGGGTTTAAAAGGTTGTGTTTTAAGGTTATAAGTTAATGCTTGAAAATAAAAATTTGAAAATGAAAAATGGGTAAAAGTTGAATCTTAGGCTAGGTTTGGATATGTTATAGTAATTGAAATATCTTATAGGTTGTGTTTATGATTAAGATTAATGTTTAGAGTATGATTATGTTTTAGGGTATAGGGTTTTAAATGTTGTGTTTAGGATTTTAATTTAATGTTTAAAAATAATAGATTTAGAAAATATTTTTAATTTATAAGTGTTAAATCTTAGTTTTAAATATGTTATAGTAATTATAATTTTATTAGTTATAGTTTTAGGGTTTGTTTAGGGTTTAGGTTTCAATAGCTACGGATATATTCGTAGCTATCCGTAGCTATACAATATATATAGCTGCGAATAGCTACAAATTTTTTCGTAGCTAATTAGCTACGACAAATGATGTAGCTAATCGTAGCTATTGTTTGCTACGACTTATTTGTAGCTATTTGTAGTTATGTAGCTACGGATAGCTACGACCCGTATCCGTAGCTAAATAGCTATGAATAGCTACGGATAGCTACGACTTTGCCACAATTTGAATTCGTAGCTAATCCGTAGCAATCCGTAGCTGAAAAAATTAGCTACGGAAAAATCCGTAGCTAATCCGTAGCTAAATACAGTTTTTCTTGTAGTGTTCTACTCCCCTAGACCTCGTCTAGATTTTAATTCATTAAAACATAAAGCAATTACACCAATTGCAAACAAATAGATCAAAACCTATTTAACCATCGCTTTGTTTAGTACCATGAACTCTTCATGATAAACTAACCTTGTGCTAAACTCCCCCTAAGCCTAGGATTTAGCTTATTTGGAATCTCTGGACGATGTCACACCCAACGCACCAAAGTACTCCCACATGTACGTCAACACAAACGCACCAACATGACTATGGAAACGATATCAAGCACAACATGCTTTAACACCACCACCACCACCAACAACAATATCTTCTCCAACAATTCAGATTTTTTTGTCACCATAAGCACACACCGCGAACTATGTCGCACAAAATCAACCACATAAAACACTCATTCTTTTGGGTCTTTTGTGGTCATAAGGACACCTTCTCATTAGGCCACACCCCTCGTTAAATATTTGATTAATCTTGCTCTCCAAGACTCTCCAATCACACAAATAGAAGATTTCTTCTTCGTTAGGATATTTCCAAATCTTTTAGAAAATTTTCTCTTTTTTCTTTATCTTCTCCTAAGAATATGTAAACACTCCAAATCTGCTATATTCTCTCCAATATCTTCATACAACTCAGCAAAAAACTCTTGGACGGAATCATATAAGCTAGATCCATTCATATCTCATCAATCTCATTAATCCACGTCATGTGTCACGTTTTGTATCACTTCTTATACAACTCCGTGTACTACTCTGCGACTGGTACTTCGAATGCATTTTCACTATCCCCTTTTGGCTATGTATGTGAACTCAACAACCATATCTTGAAGACCTTTGTCAGAAACACTAATCTCTTCCTGCTTGAGTCATGTCATGGTCAAAAATACATCAAACTCTGTTTTTTCTCATGAGCTATCTTCTGATCCTCACTTTAGATCTACCTGAAACAAGACTAAATCTCTATGAGTACCAGCTCTGATAGCATCTCAAAATGCACGTGAGGCGAATAAAAGGGCAGTAAACACACAAAATTTCTCTTAACAAGGTTCGATTATTTCTACTCCCCTGGACCTCATCTAGATTTTAATTCACTAGAACATAAAGTACTTACTCCAATTGTAAACAGATAGATCAAAACCTATTTAACCATCGCTTTATTTAGTACCATGAACTCTTCATGATAAACTTACCCTGTGCTAAACTCCCCCTAGGCCTAGGCTTTAGCTTATTTGGAATCTCTTGACCACGTCACACCCAACGCACCAAAGTACTTCCACATGTACGTCAACACAAACGCACCAACATGACTATGGAAACGATATCAAGGACAACATGCTTTAACACCACCACCACCACCAACAACAATGTCTTCTCCAACAATTCATATTCTTTGGTCACCATAAGCATACACCGCGAAACTATGTCGCACACAATCATCCACATAAAACACTCATTCTTTTGGGTATTTTGTGGTCACAAGGACATCTTCTCATTAGACCACACCCCTAGTTACATATTTGATTAATCTTGCTCTCCAAGACTCTCCAATCACACAAATGAAAGATTTCTTCTTTGTTAGGATATTTCCAAATCTTTTAGAAAATGTTCTCTTTTTCCTTTATCTTCTCCTAAGAATATGTAAACACTCCAAATATGCTATATTCTCTCCAATATCTTCATACAGTTCAGAAAAAAACTCTTGGACGGAATCATATAATCTGGATTCGTTCATATCTAATCAATCACATTACTCCACATCCCGTGTCAAGTTTTCTATCACGTCTTATACTACTCCGTGTACTACTTTGCGACTGGTACATCGAATGCATCTTCACTATCCCCTTTTTGGCTATGTATGTGAACTCAACAACCATATCTTCAAGTGCTTCGTCAGTAACACCATTCTCCTCCTACTTGAGTAACATCATGGTCAAAAACTCATTCAAAATTTTCTTTCCTTCTGAACTTTCTTCTGATCCTCACCTTAGATCTACCAGAAACAATACTAAATCTCTACCGAACACCAGCTCTGATACCAACCCAAAATGCATGTGAGGCAAATATAAGGGCAGTAAACACACAAAATTTCTCGTACGGAGGTTCGATTTTTTCTACTCCCCTAGACCTCGTCTAGATTTTAATTAATTATAACATAAAGCAATTACACCAATTGCAAACAAATAGATCAAAACCTATTTAACCATCGCTTTGTTTAGTACCATGAACTCTTCATGATAAACTAACCTTGTGCTAAACTCCCCCTAAGCCTAGGCTTTAGCTTATTTGGAATCTCTGGACGATGTCACACCCAACGCACCAAAGTACTCCCACATGTACGTCAACACAAACGCACCAACATGACTATGGAAACGATATCAAGCACAACATGCTTTAACACCACCACCACCACCAACAACAATATGTTCTCCAACAATTCAGATTTTTTTGTCACCATAAGCACACACCGCGAACTATGTCGCACAAAATCAACCACATAAAACACTCATTCTTTTGGGTCTTTTGTGGTCATAAGGACACCTTCTCATTAGGCCACACCCCTCGTTACATATTTGATTAATCTTGCTCTCCAAGACTCTCCAATCACACAAATAGAAGATTTCTTCTTCGTTAGGATATTTCCAAATCTTTTAGAAAATTTTCTCTTTTTTCTTTATCTTCTCCTAAGAATATGTAAACACTCCAAATCTGCTATATTCTCTCCAATATCTTCATACAACTCAGCAAAAAACTCTTGGACGGAATCATATAAGCTAGATTCATTCATATCTCATCAATCTCATTAATCCACGTCATGTGTCACGTTTTGTATCACTTCTTATACAACTCCGTGTACTACTCTGCGACTGGTACTTCGAATGCATTTTCACTATCCCCTTTTGGCTATGTATGTGAACTCAACAACCATATCTTGAAGACCTTTGTCAGAAACACTAATCTCTTCCTGCTTGAGTCATGTCATGGTCAAAAATACATCAAACTCTGTTTTTCCTCATGAGCTATCTTCTGATCCTCACTTTAGATCTACCCGAAACAAGACTAAATCTCTATGAGTACCAGCTCTGATAGCATCTCAAAATGCACGTGAGGCGAATAAAAGGGCAGTAAACACACAAAATTTCTCTTAACAAGGTTCGATTATTTCTACTCCCCTGGACCTCATCTAGTTTTGAATTCACTAGAACATAAAGCACTTACTCCAATTGTAAACAGATAGATCAAAACCTATTTAACCATCGCTTTATTTAGTACCATGAACTCTTCATGATAAACTTACCCTGTGCTAAACTACCCCTAGGCCTAGGCTTTAGCTTATTTGGAATCTCTTGACCACGTCACACCCAACGCACCAAAGTACTTCCACATGTACGTCAACACAAACGCACCAACATGACTATGGAAACGATATCAAGCACAACATGCTTTAACACCACCACCACCACCAACAACAATGTCTTCTCCAACCATTCAGATTCTTTGGTCACCATAAGCATACACCGCGAAACAATGTCGCACACAATCATCCACATAAAACACTCATTCTTTTGGGTATTTTGTGGTCACAAGGACATATTCTCATTAGACCACACCCCTAGTTACATATTTCATTAATCTTGCTCTCAAATACTCTTCAATCACACAAATAGAAGATTTCTTCTTCGTTAGAATATTTCCAAATCTTTTAGAAAATTTTCTCTTTTTTCTTTATCTTCTCCTAAGAATATGTAAACACTCCAAATCTGCTATATTCTCTCCAATATCTTCATACAACTCAGCAAAAAACTCTTGGACGGAATCTTATAAGCTAGATTCATTCATATCTCATCAATCTCATTAATCCACGTTATGTGTCACGTTTTGTATCACTTGTTATACAACTCCGTGTACTACTCTGCGACTGGTACTTCGAATGCATTTTCACTATTCCCTTTTGGCTATGTATGTGAACTCAACAACCATATCTTGAAGACCTTTGTCAGAAACACTAATCTCTTCCTGCTTGAGTCATGTCATGGTCAAAAACACATCAAACTCTGTTTTTCCTCATGAGCTATCTTCTGATCCTCACTTTAGATCTACCCGAAACAAGACTAAATCTCTATGAGTACCAGCTCTGATAGCATCTCAAAATGCACGTGAGGCGAATAAAAGGGCAGTAAGCACACAAAATTTCTCTTAACAAGGTTCGATTATTTCTACTCCCCTGGACCTCATCTAGATTTTAATTCACTAGAACATAAAGCACTTACTCCAATTCTAAACAGATAGATCAAAACCTATTTAACCATCGCTTTATTTAGTACCATGAACTCTTCATGGTAAACTTACCATGTGCTAAACTCCCCCTAGGCCTAGGCTTTAGCTTATTTGGAATCTCTGGACCACGTCACACCCAACGCACCAAAGTACTTCCACATGTACGTCAACACAAACGCACCAACATGACTATGGAAACGATATCAAGCACAACATGCTTTAACACCACCACCACCACCAACAACAATGTCTTCTCCAACAATTCATATTCTTTGGTCACCATAAGCATACACCGCGAAACTATGTCTCACACAATCATCCACATAAAACACTCATTCTTTTGGGTATTTTGTGGTCACAAGGACATCTTCTCATTAGACCACACCCCTAGTTACATATTTTATTAATCTTGCTCTCCAAGACTCTCCAATCACACAAATGAAAGATTTCTTCTTTGTTAGGATATTTCCAAATCTTTTAGAAAATGTTCTCTTTTTCCTTTATCTTCTCCTAAGAATATGTAAACACTCCAAATATGCTATATTCTCTCCAATATCTTCATACAGTTCAGAAAAAAACTCTTGGACGGAATCATATAATCTGGATTCGTTCATATCTCATCAATCACATTACTCCACATCCCGTGTCAAGTTTTCTATCACGTCTTATACTACTCCGTGTACTACTTTGCGACTGGTACATCGAATGCATCTTCACTATCCCCTTTTTGGCTATGTATGTGAACTCAACAACCATATCTTCAAGTGCTTCGTCAGTAACACCATTCTCCTCCTACTTGAGTAACATCATGGTCAAAAACTCATTCAAAATTTGTCTTTCCTTCCGAACTTTCTTTTGATCCTCACCTTAGATCTTCCCGAAACAATACTAAATCTCTACCGAACACCAGCTCTGATACCAACCCAAAATGCATGTGAGGCAAATATAAGGGCACTAAACACACAAAATTTCTCTTACGGAGGTTCGATTTTTTCTACTCCCCTAGACCTCGTCTAGATTTTAATTAATTATAACATAAAGCAATTACACCAATTGCAAACAAATAGATCAAAACCTATTTAACCATCGCTTTGTTTAGTACCATGAACTCTTCATGATAAACTAACCTTGTGCTAAACTCCCCCTAAGCCTAGGCTTTAGCTTATTTGGAATCTCTGGACGATGTCACACCCAACGCACCAAAGTACTACCACATGTACGTCAACACAAACGCACCAACATGACTATGGAAACGATATCAAGCACAACATGCTTTAACACCACCACCACCACCAACAACAATATCTTCTCCAACAATTCAGATTTTTTTGTCACCATAAGCACACACCGCGAACTATGTCGCACAAAATCAACCACATAAAACACTCATTCTTTTGGGTCTTTTGTGGTCATAAGGACACCTTCTCATTAGGCCACACCCCTCGTTACATATTTGATTAATCTTGCTCTCCAAGACTCTCCAATCACACAAATAGAAGATTTCTTCTTCGTTAGGATATTTCCAAATCTTTTAGAAAATTTTCTCTTTTTTCTTTATCTTCTTCTAAGAATATGTAAACACTCCAAATCTGCTATATTCTCTCCAATATCTTCATACAACTCAGCAAAAACTCTTGGACGGAATCATATAAGCTAGATTCATTCATATCTCATCAATCTCATTAATCCACGTCATGTGTCACGTTTTGTATCACTTCTTATACAACTCCGTGTACTACTCTGCGACTGGTACTTCGAATGCATTTTCACTATCCCCTTTTGGCTATGTATGTGAACTCAACAACCATATCTTGAAGACCTTTGTCAGAAACACTAATCTCTTCCTGCTTGAGTCATGTCATGGTCAAAAATACATCAAACTCAGTTTTTCCTCATGAGCTATCTTCTGATCCTCACTTTAGATCTACCCGAAACAAGACTAAATCTCTATGAGTACCAGCTCTGATAGCATCTCAAAATGCACGTGAGGCGAATAAAAGGGCAGTAAACACACAAAATTTCTCTTAACAAGGTTCGATTATTTCTACTCCCCTGGACCTCATCTAGATTTTAATTCACTAGAACATAAAGCACTTACTCCAATTGTAAACAGATAGATCAAAACCTATTTAACCATCGCTTTATTTAGTACCATGAACTCTTCATGATAAACTTACCCTGTGCTAAACTCCCCCTAGGCCTAGGCTTTAGCTTATTTGGAATCTCTTGACCACGTCACACCCAACGCACCAAAGTACTTCCACATGTACGTCAACACAAACGCACCAACATGACTATGGAAACGATATCAAGCACAACATGCTTTAACACCACCACCACCACCAACAACAATGTCTTCTCCAACCATTCAGATTCTTTGGTCACCATAAGCATACACCGCGAAACAATGTCGCACACAATCATCCACATAAAACACTCATTCTTTTGGGTATTTTGTGGTCACAAGGACATATTCTCATTAGACCACACCCCTAGTTACATATTTCATTAATCTTGCTCTCAAATACTCTTCAATCACACAAATAGAAGATTTCTTCTTCGTTAGAATATTTCCAAATCTTTTAGAAAATTTTCTCTTTTTTCTTTATCTTCTCCTAAGAATATGTAAACACTCCAAATCTGCTATATTCTCTCCAATATCTTCATACAACTCTGCAAAAAACTCTTGGACGGAATCATATAAGCTAGATTCATTCATATCTCATCAATCTCATTAATCCACGTTATGTGTCACGTTTTGTATCACTTGTTATACAACTCCGTGTACTACTCTGCGACTGGTACTTCGAATGCATTTTCACTATCCCCTTTTGGCTATGTATGTGAACTCAACAACCATATCTTGAAGACCTTTGTCAGAAACACTAATCTCTTCCTGCTTGAGTCATGTCATGGTCAAAAACACATCAAACTCTGTTTTTCCTCATGAGCTATCTTCTGATCCTCACTTTAGATCTACCCGAAACAAGACTAAATCTCTATGAGTACCAGCTCTGATAGCATCTCAAAATGCACGTGAGGCGAATAAAAGGGCAGTAAGCACACAAAATTTCTCTTAACAAGGTTCGATTATTTCTACTCCCCTGGACCTCATCTAGATTTTAATTCACTAGAACATAAAGCACTTACTCCAATTGTAAACAGATAGATAAAAACCTATTTAACCATCGCTTTATTTAGTACCATGAACTCTTCATGATAAACTTACCATGTGCTAAACTCCCCCTAGGCCTAGGCTTTAGCTTATTTGGAATCTCTTGACCACGTCACACCCAACGCACCAAAGTACTTCCACATGTACGTCAACACAAACGCACCAACATGACTATGGAAACGATATCAAGCACAACATGCTTTAACACCACCACCACCACCAACAACAATGTCTTCTCCAACCATTCAGATTCTTTGGTCACCATAAGCATACACCGCGAAACAATGTCGCACACAATCATCCACATAAAACACTCATTCTTTTGGGTATTTTGTGGTCACAAGGACATATTCTCATTAGACCACACCCCTAGTTACATATTTCATTAATCTTGCTCTCAAATACTCTTCAATCACACAAATAGAAGATTTCTTCTTCGTTAGAATATTTCCAAATCTTTTAGAAAATTTTCTCTTTTTTCTTTATCTTCTCCTAAGAATATGTAAACACTCCAAATCTGCTATATTCTCTCCAATATCTTCATACAACTCAGCAAAAAACTCTTGGACGGAATCATATAAGCTAGATTCATTCATATCTCATCAATCTCATTAATCCACGTTATGTGTCACGTTTTGTATCACTTGTTATACAACTCCGTGTACTACTCTGCGACTGGTACTTCGAATGCATTTTCACTATCCCCTTTTGGCTATGTATGTGAACTCAACAACCATATCTTGAAGACCTTTGTCAGAAACACTAATCTCTTCCTGCTTGAGTCATGTCATGGTCAAAAACACATCAAACTCTGTTTTTCCTCATGAGCTATCTTCTGATCCTCACTTTAGATCTACCCGAAACAAGACTAAATCTCTATGAGTACCAGCTCTGATAGCATCTCAAAATGCACGTGAGGCGAATAAAAGGGCAGTAAGCACACAAAATTTCTCTTAACAAGGTTCGATTATTTCTACTCCCCTGGACCTCATCTAGATTTTAATTCACTAGAACATAAAGCACTTACTCCAATTGTAAACAGATAGATCAAAACCTATTTAACCATCGCTTTATTTAGTACCATGAACTCTTCATGGTAAACTTACCATGTGCTAAACTCCCCCTAGGCCTAGGCTTTAGCTTATTTGGAATCTCTGGACCACGTCACACCCAACGCACCAAAGTACTTCCACATGTACGTCAACACAAACGCACCAACATGACTATGGAAACGATATCAAGCACAACATGCTTTAACACCACCACCATCACCAACAACAATGTCTTCTCCAACAATTCATATTCTTTGGTCACCATAAGCATACCCCGCGAAACTATGTCGCACACAATCATCCACATAAAACACTCATTCTTTTGGGTATTTTGTGGTCACAAGGACATCTTCTCATTAGACCACACCCCTAGTTACATATTTGATTAATCTTGCTCTCCAAGACTCTCCAATCACACAAATGAAAGATTTCTTCTTTGTTAGGATATTTCCAAATCTTTTAGAAAATGTTCTCTTTTTCCTTTATCTTCTCCTAAGAATATGTAAACACTCCAAATCTGCTATATTCTCTCCAATATCTTCATACAACTCAGCAAAAAACTCTTGGACGGAATCATATAAGCTAGATTCATTCATATCTCATCAATCTCATTAATCCACGTTATGTGTCACGTTTTGTATCACTTGTTATACAACTCCGTGTACTACTCTGCGACTGGTACTTCGAATGCATTTTCACTATCCCCTTTTGGCTATGTATGTGAACTCAACAACCATATCTTGAAGACCTTTGTCAGAAACACTAATCTCTTCCTGCTTGAGTCATGTCATGGTCAAAAACACATCAAACTCTGTTTTTCCTCATGAGCTATCTTCTGATCCTCACTTTAGATCTACCCGAAACAAGACTAAATCTCTATGAGTACCAGCTCTGATAGCATCTCAAAATGCACGTGAGGCGAATAAAAGGGCAGTAAGCACACAAAATTTCTCTTAACAAGGTTCGATATAATCTGGATTCGTTCATATCTCTGAAGGAATGTTTAGGTTAATCCTGATTCAATTCTTCAGATTAAACAGTCCTAAACATACAGATCTAGGTTCTCTTGAATAGAAACAATAATGGATCTCACCTTTTACCTGTTTGTGCAGCGGAAAGAGAGAACAGGTCAGAGATCAGCAGAACCACCAAGGGATGGATCCTCCAAAGGCTCACACACGCAATCACAGAAAATGGCTGCTAGACCGAGCTGAGGGAGGCCGCAGGGAGAGAGAGATTTCGGCGCAGGGGATTAGGGTTAGAGGAGAAAGAGATTTGGCTTTTAGTTTATAAAACCCTTCTCTTTCCCTTTTGGGCTTTTGGGCCCAAATACCAATCTGATTAAATCCCTTGGATTTAATCAGACCCATTAATCTCTCTCTAAGTACGACAAATGCCTGGCACTTTTACCGTACTTCTGCTAAGCCGTTCCTACACATTTTCCTGTTAGCTTAGGCGTGTGACCCATATGGGATCATATAATAAAGGCAATAAGTCCAAGACTTATAGATCATGAGCGGACTCTAGCAAGCCATCATGACCCCCAGTATTATATGACTTATGTCTAATCATTGACATACTCTTACTTTCTAGAGACAGTACCGAGATTACTGGACACAATTCCAACAATCTCCCACTTGTACTGGAATCTCTGTATTCATAATCCTTTTGTCTCAATATCTCGATTAGTCATAAGGCAAGATTAGTGTCATCCTTATAAAGTCTAATCTTGTTCATCGGACTCTGATTTGATACTGACAATCCAAACGACTCGGGAAAGTCCGTTTGAGCATGGCCATGCATTTTCCAGTATTCAAATCTCCGATTGGCCTAGAGATATTCACTCCATTTATATTGGAGGGGCAAATTCCGTCTTGTTCCATCACTGCAAACTACTCATTTCGTAATACACCCAAACAAGGTCCTTATAACTATCGCATAACGACAGCGTTAGACAATGATCAAAGCGCATCAGTTCATGTGCAGTCACATGCATGCGAACTCAGGTCTAAGGACTATACTCTATAGTCGTAGTAAGAATCTCTTATGACACAGATATAAATATCCTGAAGAGTTCTTATAATCGGGTCTTGTCCGGTCGTATGTACCCTACATACACCTATGTACTGACTTTGATGCCGCGCATCTATGACACACTGAGACTTTGTCATAAGTCACATACCAATCTAGTCTCACACGGTTGTTGGTGTTCCAATTTCAACAACCTTCGACTAGGGACAGGATGATATAATCCATCTATCAAATATAGGGTCTCACGATCAAGCTAAATGACTTTGATGACTCAAGATCAAGTCATTTACTTCGATGACCCATAAAATGGTTCATATCATTTTGGAACGATTATTTTATCACAGTTAAAATAATCTTGAAATAATAATTTCATTAAACATAAAATGTTTTACAAGAACATATCAAATAACTAAATAAAGCCCTCAAACTCCCACTCAAATTTAGATTACATTTCAATGTTTCTAATGCCTACAGCTTCAGTCAGGAACTCGAGCTTAGGCCTTGGGAGTGGCTTTGTCAATGGATCAGCGACGTTATCATCTGTCTGAACTCGGCTGATCTTGACTTCCTTTCTATTAATGATGTCACGTATCAAGTGAAATCTTCTTAGAACATGCTTGGATTTCTGGTGTGATCTTGGTTCCTTTGCCTGAGCAATAGCACCATTGTTATCACAAAACAGTGCCAGAGGCTCAGCCGCATCTGGTATCACACCTAGTTCAATAATGAACTTTCGTATCCAAACAGCTTCCTTCGCAGCTTCTGAAGCGGCGATATATTCAGCTTCTGTAGTGGAATCAGCAACGGTGTCTTGCTTGGATCTTCTCCAACTGATTGCACCGCCATTCAGACAAAAGATATAACCGGACTGTGACCGGAAATCATCTTGGTCTGTCTGGAAACTTGCGTCCGTGAATCCACTGACTTTAAGCACATCACTTCCACCGTATACCAAGAACTTATCCTTAGTATGTCTTAGATACTTCAGGATGTTCTTGACGGCAATCCAATGGTTTTCACCTGGATTTGACTGGTATCTACTCGTCATGCTCAATGCATAAGCAACATCAGGACGAGTACAGATCATGGCATACATGATAGATCCTATTGCAGATGCATAAGGAATATTCTTCATGCGCTCAAGCTCAGCAGCCGACGTAGGGATCTGCTTCTTGCTCAGCGTTGTGCCATGTACCATTGGCGTGAAGCCCTTCTTGGAATCTTTCATGCTGAATCTTTGTAGGACTTTGTCAATGTATGAATCTTGACACAAGCCTATCAGCCTTCTAGATCTATCCCGGTAGATCCTGATTCCAAGAACGTATGCGGCTTCACCCATGTCTTTCATGGAAAAACAACTTCCAAGCCAGTCCTTTACCGACTTCAGCATTGGAACGTCGTTTCCGAGAAGCAGTATGTCATCGACATACAGAATAAGAAATACTATCTTGCTCCCACTAGTTTTCTTATACACGCATTGTTCTTCTTCGTTTCTGATGAAGTCAAATTGCTTGATCGCTTCATCAAAACGAAGATTCCAGCTCCTCGATGCTTGCTTCAATCCATAAATGGATTTATGAAGCTTGCATACTTTTCCAGCATTCTTTGGATCTATGTAACCGTCAGGTTGTGTCATATACACATCCTCTTCCAGAATACCATTCAGGAAGGCGGTTTTCACGTCCATCTGCCAAATTTCATAATCATGAAAAGCTGCAGTTGCTAGTAGAATCCGAATAGATTTCATCATAGCCACTGGTGAATAGGTTTCATCGTAATCCACACCGTGAACTTGTCTGAAACCTTTTGCCACCAACCTGGCTTTATAAATCTGGACATTTCCATCCACGTCAATCTTCTTCTTGAAGATCCATTTGCACTCGATGGCTTTTACACCAGCGGGTAAGTCAACCAACGAAAACACTTGGTTGACCGACATGGAGTCCATTTCGGAATCAGTGGCCTTGCGCCACTTAGAGGAATCTGGGCCCATCATGGCTTGATTGAAGTTCGATGGTTCATCACCATCAATGATCAGAAGATCATGACAGTTAGTCACGAGGAATCCTTGATATCTCTCGGGTTCGTGACGGATCCTCCCGGATCTTCGAACTTCAGGTACTACAGGTTCAGGCTCTACAATTTCTTGTAGGTCCTCCTGCTGCTCTTCCTCATTAGGTTGAGCAGTATCCTGTTCATCTTGAATTTCTTCAAGCAGTACCTTACTCCCACTGTCTTTCTTAGAGAGAAACTCTCTCTCAAGAAAGTTACAATCCCGGGCAACAAAGATCTTGTTCTCGGAACGTAGATAGAAGTAATAAGCCTTGGTTTCCTTCGGATAACCAATGAAGTAGCATTTATCAGACTTTGGTGTAAGCTTGTCTGAGATTAATCTCTTGACATAGGCTTCACAACCCCAAATTCTTAGATAAGACAGCACTGGAGCCACTCCAGTCCATAATTCATATGGTGTCTTTGCTACTGCTTTCGATGGCGCTCTATTTAGAGTGAACACTGTTGTTAGCAGAGCATATCCCCAAAGGGATATTGGAAGGTCTGTGTGACTCATCATAGACCGAACCATATCCAATAAGGTCCGATTTCTCCTCTCAGACACACCGTTCCATTGAGGTGTTCCAGGAGGAGTGAGTTGGGATACGATCCCACACTCTCTTAGATGATCACTGAATTCTTGGCTTAAGTATTCTCCTCCTCGGTCGGACCGAAGAGCCTTAATGCTTTTGCCAAGTTGGTTCTGTACTTCATTTTGGAATTCTCTGAACTTCTCAAAAGATTCAGACTTATGTTTCATTAAATAAACATATCCATACCTACTGAAATCATCAGTGAAGGTAATGAAGTACTGATAATTTCCTCTTGCATTTGTGGACATTGAGCCACACACGTCAGTGTGTATCAGGCCCAATAAGTCACTGGCCCTCTCGTTAGGTTTATTAAAGGGGGCCCGTGTCATTTTGCCCATCATGCAGGATTCGCATTTCTCACATGACTCAAAGTCAAATGAGCCAAGAAGTCCATTCGAATGGAGCCTCTTGATGCGTTTCTCGCTGATGTGCCCTAAACGACAATGCCATAGAAACGTTCGGTTCTCCTCATTAGGTTTGAACCGTTTGGTATTAATGTTATAAATTGGCGCGGATTGATCGAGTATGTAAAGCCCATTCGTAAGAGGGGCACAACCATAGAACAAATTGTTGCGATTGAAGGAACATAATTTATTCTTAACTGAAAAATCATAACCTTCCAAATCCAACAAAGAAATTGAAATAATATTCCTGCTTATAGCAGGTACAAAATAACAATTATTGAGTTCTAAAACCAATCCCGAAGGTAAAGACAACAAGTATGTGCCTACAGCTAGTGCTGGAACTTTCGCTCCATTCCCAACTCGTAGCTCAACTTGTCCTTGCTTCAGCCTTCTACTGTTGCTGAGTGCCTGCATATTAGTACAAATATGAGCCCCACAACCAGTATCCATAACCCATGAGGTATTATCAGAAGTAGTTGTATTAACTTCTATAACAAAAATACCTGATGAAGAAGTCTCCAGAGTCTTCTTCTTTAATTCCTTTAGACCTTCCAGGAATTTCTTACATTCTCTCCTCCAATGCCCTGGTTCTTTACAGAACCTGCATATGTCAGTTGGCCCAGCCTTGGACTTGGGCTTGGGCTTTGGCGTGTCCTTGTCCGCGACTTGGACAGCCTTGGCCTTTCCCTTATCCTTAGCAGAGGATTTCTTAAACCCCTTGCCCTTTTGCACCATAAGCACATTGGGGTCCTTGGCGGTTTTCCTCAAGTTGGGCTCTGCAGTCTTGAGCATTCCGTGAAGCTCAGGCAATGTCTTACTCAAGCCATGCATGTTAAAGTTCAGAATGAACTGATCATAGCTTGCAGGTAATGACTGCAGAATGATGTCGCAAGCAAGTTCCTGGCTGATAGGGCAGTCGAGTTTCTGAAGATGATCGAGATAACCCATCATCTTCAAGACATGAGGACTCACTGCCGCATTCGCAGCCAACTTGCAGTCCAAGAGGTTCTTAACTGTCTGGAACCTCTCAGTCCTAGCCTGCTCCTGAAAAAGCGATTTCAGGCTTGCCATTATCTCAATTGGTGACAACACACTCTCGAACTGCATTTGCAGCTCAGCAGTCATTGTCGCCAACATAAGGCAATACACATCATTTTCATCTGACGAATGCTTTTCCTAAGCATTATGCAGAGTCCTGGCGGCATTGGCAGGAGGCCTCTCGGGGAGGGGATCACGAAGGACATAATCCTTCTTCTCCTGCTTGAGGACTAGCCTCAAGTTCCTTGACCACGTCAGGAAGTTCGTTCCAGTCAGCTTCTCCTTCTCGAGAACAGACCGGATTGAGAATGTGTTTTGTGTGCTTGTAGTAGTCATACTGAAATATATAAGATAAAAAGGTTATTAGTTAATATGTTCAATATGATTAATCTCGTATTAAATATAATATGATTAATCACGCATTATATTCAATAACATTAGTTACCCTCAATAGAATATAATGATTCCAAGATCCACATATAACTAAGATTAAAGTGGGCCACTGGCCGTCACCCAACCTTAGCTTATATCGGTAAGCCCTATGTCGGCTAATTATATCCGTGATATAACTCTTGGTTGTGAATCTGGGCCCGAGGCCCAATCCACTCTGATGTCTCAAGGCCCGGGACTCCCGATGGCCCAGTCAAGAAAACCAGACTATACAGTCATGTAATCATTAATGTCTGGGACTCCCAATGATATTTATGAATCACAAACCGTCTTATCCACGCAAAAGTAGACACCCTCACACTGTAAGGCCATGAATACAATTGAATGGGCTTCGACAGCTGACATAGACTGGACAAGACATCCAACGCTTGATATTATTTGAGGTTTGTAGGTTTATTAAAATTTCATTCCCAAAATAGAAGATTACTATTTCGGGAAACTTTCTATTTTTGGAAACCTACTATTTTTGGAAACTTTCTAAAATTGGAAACTTTCTAAAACCGGAAACTTTCTAACTTTAGAAATTTCTTAAAATCCAAAACATGCAAATTCAGAAACTTCTATTTTAAGAAACTTTCTAATTTCAAAATTTGGAAACTTATTAATTTAAAATCGATTTTATAATTATATAAAAATAAATTTTAAATTAATCTGAAGAAACGACTCAAATAATTGGCCCAATTGTTTTAACTTCTTGGCCCGATGCCCAAGAATTGGTCTATGTCCAAGACATAACCCAATTGTCCAATTAAATGACATAACCGGTCTGGTTCATTAAAATTGGTCTAACCAAAATTAATTACTACGATGACCACAATTGTCAACCGGTTATTTACTAAACCGGATTTTCTCAATTTATCTGGTCCAACCAAATCAAATTAGAAAATCCTGGTTTAGGCACAAAATCCAATTTTTCGACTTTGGATTTCTTATCCCGGTTTAACCAGAACTTAATAAAATTATTAAATCTGTTTATTAAACCGTGACGATTAATTTTTAATCAGTTTTAAACCGAACCGAACCGAATTGGTCACGAACCAATCATGGTTGTGACCTAGCTCCACGATCACCATGCCCAGCCGCAAGCCGCACGCAAACGATCCGAGACCGAGACGGCAGCTGGACGGGACGGGACGGGACGGGACGGGACGGGACGGTACGGGACGGGACGGGACGATGCCGAGAGATCACGGACGTGATCGCCATGCGATCGTGGTCGATCTCTCTCGCGCGTCATAACCGATCGGGATGGGATGGGACACGATCGATCCATGCGATCGTTCGATCCATGCGATACGATCGGTCCATCCCAGCGATCGTCTCAGCCGAGCATCTCGCGGTCCATGATCCGCGATCGATGCAGCTGATCGGTCCGACGCATACCAAATCAATATAGCTTGGTCATGCGATTTTTTTCAACAGTTTGTTTAGGTTTCAATTCTTGTTTCTTAAGTGTTTTGCTCTTATCAGTAGATTGATTCAAAAACACCTCTTAAACAATCCTAAACATGATTCTAAACAAGAAAAACACAGAACCAATAGCTCTGATACCACTGAAGGAATGTTTAGGTTAATCCTGATTCAATTCTTCAGATTAAACAGTCCTAAACATACAGATCTAGGTTCTCTTGAATAGAAACAATAATGGATCTCACCTTTTACCTGTTTGTGCAGCGGAAAGAGAGAACAGGTCAGAGATCAGCAGAACCACCAAGGGATGGATCCTCCAAAGGCTCACACACGCAATCACAGAAAATGGCTGCTAGACCGAGCTGAGGGAGGCCGCAGGGAGAGAGAGATTTCGGCGCAGGGGATTAGGGTTAGAGGAGAAAGAGATTTGGCTTTTAGTTTATAAAACCCTTCTCTTTCCCTTTTGGGCTTTTGGGCCCAAATACCAATCTGATTAAATCCCTTGGATTTAATCAGACCCATTAATCTCTCTCTAAGTACGACAAATGCCTGGCACTTTTACCGTACTTCTGCTAAGTCGTTCCTACACATTTTCCTGTTAGCTTAGGCGTGTGACCCATATGGGATCATATAATAAAGGCAATAAGTCCAAGACTTATAGATCATGAGCGGACTCTAGCAAGCCATCATGACCCCCAGTATTATATGACTTATGTCTGATCATTGACATACTCTTACTTTCTAGAGACAGTACCGAGATTACTGGACACAATTCCAACAATCTCATCAATCACATTACTCCACATCCGTGTCAAGTTTTCTATCATGTCTTATACTACTCCGTGTACTACTTTGCGACTGGTACATCGAATGCATCTTCACTATCCCCTTTTTGGCTATGTATGTGAACTCAACAACCATATCTTCAAGTGCTTCGTCAGTAACACCATTCTCCTCCTACTTGAGTAACATCATGGTCAAAAACTCATTCAAAATTTGTCTTTCCTTCTGAACTTTCTTCTGATCCTCACCTTAGATCTACCCGAAACAATACTAAATCTCTACCGAACACCAGCTCTGATACCAACCCAAAATGCATGTGAGGCAAATATAAGGGCAGTAAACACACAAAATATAAGGGCAGTAAACACACCCAACGCACCAAAGTACTCCCACATGTACGTCAACACAAACGCACCAACATGACTATGGAAACGATATCAAGCACAACATGCTTTAACACCACCACCACCACCAACAACAATATCTTCTCCAACAATTCAGATTTTTTTGTCACCATAAGCACACACCGCGAACTATGTCGCACAAAATCAACCACATAAAACACTCATTCTTTTGGGTCTTTTGTGGTCATAAGGACACCTTCTCATTAGGCCACACCCCTCGTTACATATTTGATTAATCTTGCTCTCCAAGACTCTCCAATCACACAAATAGAAGATTTCTTCTTCGTTAGGATATTTCCAAATCTTTTAGAAAATTTTCTCTTTTTTCTTTATCTTCTCCTAAGAATATGTAAACACTCCAAATCTGCTATATTCTCTCCAATATCTTCATACAACTCAGCAAAAAACTCTTGGACGGAATCATATAAGCTAGATTCATTCATATCTCATAAATCTCATTAATCCACGTCATGTGTCACGTTTTGTATCACTTCTTATACAACTCCGTGTACTACTCTGCGACTGGTACTTCGAATGCATTTTCACTATCCCCTTTTGGCTATGTATGTGAACTCAACAACCATATCTTGAAGACCTTTGTCAGAAATACTAATCTCTTCCTGCTTGAGTCATGTCATGGTCAAAAATACATCAAACTCTGTTTTTCCTCATGAGCTATCTTCTGATCCTCACTTTAGATCTACCCGAAACAAGACTAAATCTCTATGAGTACCAGCTCTGATAGCATCTCAAAATGCACGTGAGGCGAATAAAAAGGCAGTAAACACACAAAATTTCTCTTAACAAGGTTCGATTATTTCTACTCCCCTGGACCTCATCTAGATTTTAATTCACTAGAACATAAAGCACTTACTCCAATTGTAAACAGATAGATCAAAACCTATTTAACCATCGCTTTATTTAGTACCATGAACTCTTCATGATAAACTTACCCTGTGCTAAACTCCCCCTAGGCCTAGGCTTTAGCTTATTTGGAATCTCTTGACCACGTCACACCCAACGCACCAAAGTACTTCCACATGTACGTCAACACAAACGCACCAACATGACTATGGAAACGATATCAAGCACAATATGCTTTAACACCACCACCACCACCAACAACAATGTCTTCTCCAACCATTCAGATTCTTTGGTCACCATAAGCATACACCGCGAAACAATGTCGCACACAATCATCCACATAAAACACTCATTCTTTTGGGTATTTTGTGGTCACAAGGACATATTCTCATTAGACCACACCCCAAGTTACATATTTCATTAATCTTGCTCTCAAATACTCTTCAATCACACAAATAGAAGATTTCTTCTTCGTTAGAATATTTCCAAATCTTTTAGAAAATTTTCTCTTTTTTCTTTATCTTCTCCTAAGAATATGTAAACACTCCAAATCTGCTATATTCTCTCCAATATCTTCATACAACTCAGCAAAAAACTCTTGGACGGAATCATATAAGCTAGATTCATTCATATCTCATCAATCTCATTAATCCACGTTATGTGTCACGTTTTGTATCACTTGTTATACAATTCCGTGTACTACTCTGCGACTGGTACTTCGAATGCATTTTCACTATCCCCTTTTGGCTATGTATGTGAACTCAACAACCATATCTTGAAGACCTTTGTCAGAAACACTAATCTCTTCCTGCTTGAGTCATGTCATGGTCAAAAACACATCAAACTCTGTTTTTCCTCATGAGCTATCTTCTGATCCTCACTTTAGATCTACCCGAAACAAGACTAAATCTCTATGAGTACCAGCTCTGATAGCATCTCAAAATGCACGTGAGGCGAATAAAAGGGCAGTAAGCACACAAAATTTCTCTTAACAAGGTTCGATTATTTCTACTCCCCTGGACCTCATCTAGATTTTAATTCACTAGAACATAAAGCACTTACTCCAATTGTAAACACATAGATCAAAACCTATTTAACCATCGCTTTATTTAGTACCATGAACTCTTCATGGTAAACTTACCATGTGCTAAACTCCCCCTAGGCCTAGGCTTTAGCTTATTTGGAATCTCTGGACCACGTCACGCCCAACGCACCAAAGTACTTCCACATGTACGTCAACACAAACGCACCAACATGACTATCGAAACGATATCAAGCACAACATGCTTTAACACCACCACCACCACCAACAACAATGTCTTCTCAAACAATTCAGATTCTTTGGTCACCATAAGCATACACCGCGAAACTATGTCACATACAATCATCCACATAAAACACTCATTCTTTTGGGTATTTTGTGGTCACAAGGACATATTCTCATTAGACCACACCCCTAGTTATATATTTGATTAATCTTGCTCTCCAAGACTCTCCAATCACACAAATGGAAGATTTCTTCTTTGTTAGGACATTTCCAAATCTTTTAGAAAATGTTTCTTTTTCCTTTATCTTCTCCTAAGAATATGTAAACACTCCAAATATGCTATATTCTCTACAATATCTTCATACAGTTCAGAAAAAAACTCTTGGACGGAATCATATAATCTGGATTCGTTCATATCTCATCAATCACATTACTCCACATCCCGTGTCAAGTTTTCTATCACGTCTTATACTACTCCGTGTACTACTTTGCGACTGGTACATCGAATGCATCTTCACTATCCCCTTTTTGGCTATGTATGTGAACTCAACAACCATATCTTCAAGTGCTTCGTCAGTAACACCATTCTCCTCCTACTTGAGTAACATCATGGCCAAAAACTCATTCAAAATTTGTCTTTCCTTCTGAACTTTCTTATGATCCTCACCTTAGATCTACCCGAAACAATACTAAATCTCTACCGAACACCAGCTCTGATACCAACCCAAAATGCACGTGAGGCAAATATAAGGGCAGTAAACACACAAAATTTCTCTTACGGAGGTTCGATTTTTTCTACTCCCCTAGACCTCGTCTAGATTTTAATTAATTATAACATAAAGCAATTACACCAATTGCAAACAAATAGATCAAAACCTATTTAACCATCGCTTTGTTTAGTACCATGAACTCTTCATGATAAACTAACCTTGTGCTAAACTCCCCCTAAGCCTAGGCTTTAGCTTATTTGGAATCTCTGGACGACGTCACACCCAACGCACCAAAGTACTCCCACATGTACGTCAACACAAACGCACCAACATGACTATGGAAACGATATCAAGCACAACATGCTTTAACACCACCACCACCACCAACAACAATATCTTCTCCAACAATTCAGATTTTTTTGTCACCATAAGCACACACCGCGAACTATGTCGCACAAAATCAACCACATAAAACACTCATTCTTTTGGGTCTTTTGTGGTCACAAGGACACCTTCTCATTAGGCCACACCCCTCATTACATATTTGATTAATCTTGCTCTCCAAGACTCTCCAATCACACAAATAGAAGATTTCTTCTTCGTTAGGATATTTCCAAATCTTTTAGAAAATTTTCGCTTTTTTTCTTTATCTTCTCCTAAGAATATGTAAACACTCCAAATCTGCTATATTCTCTCCAATATCTTCCTACAACTCAGCAAAAAACTCTTGGACGGAATCATATAAGCTAGATTCATTCATATCTAATCAATCCCATTAATCCACGTCATGTGTCACGTTTTGTATCACTTCTTATACAACTCCGTGTACTACTCTGCGACTGGTACTTCGAATGCATTTTCACCATCCCCTTTTGGCTATGTATGTGAACTCAACAACCATATCTTGAAGACCTTTGTCAGAAACACTAATCTCTTCCTGCTTGAGTCATGTCATGGTCAAAAACACATCAAACTCTGTTTTTCCTCATGAGCTATCTTCTGATCCTCACTTTAGATCTACCCGAAACAAGACTAAATCTCTATGAGTACCAGCTCTGATAGCATCTCAAAATGCACGTGAGGCGAATAAAAGGGCAGTAAACACACAAAATTTCTCTTAACAAGGTTCGATTATTTCTACTCCCCTGGACCTCATCTAGATTTTAATTCACTAGAACATAAAGCACTTACTCCAATTGTAAACAGATAGATCAAAACCTATTTAACCATCGCTTTATTTAGTACCATGAACTCTTCATGATAAACTTACCCTGTGCTAAACTCCCCCTAGGCCTAGGCTTTAGCTTATTTGGAATCTCTGGACCACGTCACACCCAACGCACCAAAGTACTTCCACATGTACGTCAACACAAACGCATCAACATGACTATGGAAACGATATCAAGCACAACATGCTTTAACACCACCACCACCACCAACAACAATGTCTTCTCCAACCATTCAGATTCTTTGGTCACCATAAGCATACACCGCGAAACTATGTCGCACACAATCATCCACATAAAACACTCATTCTTTTGGGTATTTTGTGGTCACAAGGACATATTCTCATTAGACCACACCCCTAGTTACATATTTCATTAATCTTGCTCTCAAATACTCTCCAATCACACAAATAGAAGATTTCTTCTTCGTTAGAATATTTCCAAATCTTTTAGAAAATTTTCTCTTTTTTCTTTATCTTCTCCTAAGAATATGTAAACACTCCAAATCTGCTATATTCTCTCCAATATCTTCATACAACTCAGCAAAAAACTCTTGGACGGAATCATATAAGCTAGATTCATTCATATCTCATCAATCTCATTAATCCACGTCATGTGTCACGTTTTGTATCACTTCTTATACAACTCCGTGTACTACTCTGCGACTGGTACATCGAATGCAATTTCACTATCCCCTTTTGGCTATGTATGTGAACTCAACAACCATATCTTGAAGACCTTTGTCAGAAACACTAATCTCTTGCTGCTTGAGTCATGTCATGGTCAAAACACATCAAACTCTGTTTTTCCTCTTGAGCTATCTTCTGATCCTCACTTTAGATCTACCCGAAACAAGACTAAATCTCTATGAGTACCAGCTCTGATAGCATCTCAAAGTGCACGTGAGGCGAATAAAAGGGCAGTAAACACACAAAATTTCTCTTAACAAGGTTCGATTATTTCTACTCCCCTGGACCTCATCTAGATTTTAATTCACTAGAACATAAAGAACTTACTCCAATTGTAAACAGATAGATCAAAACCTATTTAACCATCGCTTTATTTAGTACCATGAACTCTTCATGATAAACTTACCCTGTGCTAAACTCCCCCTAGGCCTAGGCTTTAGCTTATTTGGAATCTCTGGACCACGTCACACCCAACGCACCAAAGTACTTCCACATGTACGTCAACACAAACGCACCAACATGACTATCGAAACGATATCAAGCACAACATGCTTTAACACCACCACCACCACCAACCACAATGTCTTCTCAAACAATTCAGATTCTTTGGTCACCATAAGCATACACCGCGAAACTATGTCACACACAATCATCCACATAAAACACTCATTCTTTTGGGTATTTTGTGGTCACAAGGACATATTCTCATTAGACCACACCCCTAGTTACATATTTGATTAATCTTGCTGTCCAAGACTCTCCAATCACACAAATGGAAGATTTCTTCTTTGTTAGGACATTTCCAAATCTTTTAGAAAATGTTTCTTTTTCCTTTATCTTCTCCTAAGAATATGTAAACACTCCAAATATGCTATATTCTCTACAATATCTTCATACAGTTCAGAAAAAAACTCTTGGACGGAATCATATAATCTAGATTCGTTCATATCTCATCAATCACATTACTCCACATCCGTGTCAAGTTTTCTATCACGTCTTATACTACTCCGTGTACTACTTTGGGACTGGTACATCGAATGCATCTTCACTATCCCCTTTTTGGCTATGTATGTGAACTCAACAACCATATCTTCAAGTGCTTCGTCAGTAACACCATTCTCCTCCTACTTGAGTAACATCATGGTCAAAAACTCATTCAAAATTTGTCTTTCCTTCTGAACTTTCTTCTGATCCTCACCTTAGATCTACCCGAAAAAATACTAAATCTCTATCGAACACCAACTCTGGTACCAACCCAAAATGCACGTGAGGCAAATATAAGGGCAGTAAACACACAAAATTTCTCTTACCGAGGTTCGATTTTTTTCTACTCCCCTAGACCTCGTCTAGATTTTAATTCATTATAACATAAAGCAATTACACCAATTGCAAACTGATAGATCAAAAACTATTTAACCATCGCTTTCTTTAGTACCATGAACTCTTCATGATAAACTAACCTTGTGCTAAACTCCCCCTAAGCCTAGGCTTTAGCTTATTTGGAATATCTGGACGACGTCACACCCAACGCACCAAAGTACTCCCACATGTACGTCAACACAAACGCACCAACATGACTATGGAAACGATATCATGCACAACATGCTTTAACACCACCACCACCAACAACAAACAATATCTTCTCCAACAATTCAGATTCTTTGGTCACCATAAGCACACACCGCGAAACTATGTCGCACACAATCACCCACATAAAACACTCATTCTTTTGGGTCTTTTGTGGTCACAAGGACACCTTATCATTAGGCCACACCCCTCGTTACATATTTGATTGATCTTGCTCTCCAAGACTCTCCAATCACACAAATAGAAGATTTCTTCTTTGTTAGGATATTTCCAATCTTTTAAAAAAATTTCTCTTTTGTCTTTATCTTCTCCTAAGAATATGTAAACACTCCAAATCTGCTATATTCTCTCCAATATCTTCATACAGCTCAGCAAAAAACTCTTGGACGAAATCATATAAGCTAGATTCGTTCATATCTCATAAATCACATTAATCCACGTCATGTGTCACGTTTTGTATCACTTCTTATACAACTCCGTGTACTACTCTGCGACTGGTACATCGAATGCATTTTCACTATCCCCCTTTTGGCTATGTATGTGAACTCAACAACCATATCTTGAAGACCTTTGTCAGAAACACTAATCTCTTCCTGCTTGAGTCATGTCATGGTCAAAAACTCATCAGACTCTGTTTTTCCTCATGAGCTATCTTCTGATCATCACCTTAGATCTACCCGAAACAAGACTAAATCTCTATGAGTACCAGCTCTGATAGCATCTCAAAATGCACGTGAGGCGAATAAAAGGGCAGTAAACACACAAAATTTCTCTTAACAAGGTTCGATTATTTCTACTCCCCTGGACCCCATCTAGATTTTAATTCACTAGAACATAAAGCACTTACACCAATTGTAAACAGATAGATCAAAACCTATTTAACCATCGCTTTATTTAGTACCATGAACTCTTCATGATAAACTTACCATGTGCTAAACTCCCCCTAGGTCTAGGCTTTAGCTTATTTGGAATCTCTGGACCACGTCACATCCAACGCACCAAAGTAATTTCACATGTACGTCAACACAAACGCACCAACATGACTATGGAAACGATATCAATCACAACATGCTTTAACACCACCACCACCAACAACAACAATGTCTTCTCCAACAATTCAGATTCTTTGGTCACCATAAGCATACACCGCGAAACTATGTCCCACACAATCATCCACATAAAACAATCATTCTTTTGGATATTTTGTGGTCAAAAGGACATATTCTCATTAGTCCACACTCCTAGTTACATATTTGATTAATCTTGCTCTCCAAGACTCTCCAATCCCACGAATGGGAGATTTCTTCTTTGTTAGGATATTTCCAAATCTTTTAGAAATTGTTCTCTTTTTCCTTTATCTTCTCCTAAGAATATGTAAACACTCCAAATATGCTATATTCTCTCCAATATCTTCATACAGTTCAGAAAAAACTCTTGGACGGAATCATATAATCTGGATTCGTTCATATCTCATCAATCACATTACTCCACATCCCGTGTCAAGTTTTCTATCACGTCTTATACTACTCCGTGCAATACTTTGCGACTGGTACATCGAATGCATCTTCACTATCCTCTTTTTGGCTATGTATGTGAAATCAACAACCATATCTTCAAGTGCTTCGTCAGTAACACCATTCTCCTCCTACTTGAGTTACATCATGGTCAAAAACTCATTCAAAATTTGTCTTTTCTTCTGAACTTTCTTCTGATCCTCCCCTTAGATCTACCCGAAACAATACTAAATCTCTAACGAACACCAGCTCTGATACCAACCCAAAATGCACGTGAGGCAAATATAAGGGCAGTAAACACACAAAATTTCTCTTACCTAGGTTCGATTTTTTCTACTCCCCTAGACCTCGTCTAGATTTTAATTCACTAGAACATAAAGCAATTACACCAATTGCAAACAGATAGATCAAAACTTATTTAACCATCGCATTGTTTTTTACCATGAACTCTTCAAGATAAACTAACCTTGTGCTAAACTCCCCCTAAGCCTAGGCTTTAGCTTATTTGGAATCTCTGGACGACGTCACACCCAACGCACCAAAGTACTCCCACATGTACGTCAACACAAACGCACCAACATGACTATGGAAACGATATCATGCACAACATGCTTTAACACCACCACCACCAACAACAGCAATATCTTCTCCAACAATTCAGATTCTTTGGTCACCATAAGCACACACCGCGAAACTATGTCACACACAATCACCCACATAAAACATTCATTCTTTTGGGTTTTTTGTGGTCACAAGGACACCTTCTCATTAGGCCACACCCCTCGTTACATATTTGATTAATCTTGCTCTCCAAGACTCTCCAATCACACAAATAGAAGATTTCTTCTTTGTTAGGATATTTCCAAATCTTTTTGAAAATTTTCACTTTTTTCTTTATCTTCTCCTAAGAATATGTAAACACTCTAAATCTGCTATATTCTCTCCAATATCTTCATACAGCTCAGCAAAAAACTCTTGGATCAATCTCATTAATCCACGTCATGTGTCACGTTTTGTATCACTTCTTATACAACTCCGTGTACTACTCTGCGACTGGTACATCGAATGCATTTTCACTATCCTCTTTTTGGCTATGTATGTGAACTCAACAACCATATCTTGAAGACCTTTGTCAGAAACACTAATCTCTTCCTGCTTGAGTCATGTCATGGTCAAAAACTCATCAAACTCTGTTTTTCCTCATGAGCTTTCTTCTTATCCTCATCTTAGATCTACCCGAAACAAGACTAAATCTCGATGTGGACAACCTCTGATAGCATCTCAAAATGCACGTGACGCGAATAAAAGGGCAGTAAACACTCAAAATTTCTCTGAATAAGGTTCGATTATTTCTACTCCCCTGGACCTCATCTAGATTTTAATTCACTAGAACATAAAGCACTTACTCCAATTGTAAATAGATAGATCAAAACCTATTTAACCATCGCTTTATTTAGTACCATGAACTCTTCATGATAAACTTACCCTGTGCTAAACTCCCCCTAGGCCTAGGCTTTAGCTTATTTGGAATCTCTGGACCACGTCACACCCAACGCACCAAAGTACTTCCACATGAACGTCAACACAAACGCACCAACATGACTATGGAAACGATATCAAGCACAACATGCTTTAACACCACCACCAACAACAATGTCTTCTCCAACAATTCAGATTCTTTGGTCACCATAAGCATACACCGCGAAACTATGTCGCACACAATCATCCACATAAAACACTCATTCTTTTGGGTATTTTGTGGTCACAAGGACATCTTCTCATTAGACCACACCCCTAGTTACATATTTGATTAATCTTGCTCTCCAAGACTCTCCAATCACACAAATGGAAGATTTCTTCTTTGTTAGGATATTTCCAAATCTTTTAGAAAATGTTCTCTTTTTTCTTTATCTTCTCTTAAGAATATGTAAACACTGCAAATATGCTATATTCTCTCCAATATCTTCATACAGTTCAGAAAAAAAACTCTTGGATGGAATCATATTATCCAGATTCGTTCATATCTCATCAATCACATTACTCCACATCCGTGTCAAGTTTTCTATCACGTCTTATACTACTCCGTGTACTACTTTGCCACTGGTACATCGAATGCATCTTCACTATCCCCTTTTTGGCTATGTATGTGAACTCAACAACCATATCTTCAAGTGCTTCGTCAGTAACACCATTCTCCTCCTACTTGAGTAACATCATGGTCAAAAACTTATTCAAAATTTGTCTTTCCTTCTGAACTTTCTTCTGATCCTCACCTTAGATCTACCCGTAACAATACTAAATCTCTATCGAACACCAGCTCTGATACCAACCCAAAATGCACGTGAGGCAAATATAAGGGCAGTAAACACACAAAATTTCTCTTACCGAGGTTCGATTTTTTTACTCCCCTAGACCTCGTCTAGATTTTAATTCACTAGAACATAAAGCAATTCACCAATTGGAAACAGATAGATCAAAACCTATTTAACCATCGCTTTGTTTAGTACCATGAACTGTTCATGATAAACTAACCTTGTGCTAAACTCCCCCTAAGCCTAGGCTTTAGCTTATTTGGAATCTCTGGACGACGTCACACCCAACGCACCAAAGTACTCCCACATGTACATCAACACAAACGCCCCAACATGACTATGGAAACGATATCAAGCACAACATGCTTTAACACCACCACCACCACCAACAACAATATCTTCTCCAACAATTCAGATTCTTTGGTCACCATAATCACACACCGCGAACTATGTCGCACACAATCACCCACATAAAATACTCATTCTTTTGGGTCTTTGATGAGGACATCGACTCAAGCATAGAGATACGACAAGAAGACCTAGAAGAAGTACCTGTTGCTCAAGACATTACAACCATGAGAGATCCTCCAAGGACAAGATCGGGAACTAGAAGACTCAGAGCACTGTTCAACACGTCAATTCAGTCTCCTAGCTCAAGATATCAAGAGAAACCGGCCAGAATTCAAGTGGAGCGTCTAGAGGCCCAACAGAAGACAATTGAAGACTCAAGGATGATCTTCTCAATTCAGCCCACTTAGGCCCAACCATGGACGACCACACACGCTCAATAAGGTATGATTTCATTTCATTTCATATATTTTGTTTGTTCATTTTGCAGGTCCAAGCATTATATTAGTTGTCTGAGTCAAAGTCTGTATTAGTCGCTAAGTGAGTCAAGTTTCCCTGTATTACTTTTAATTTCGAACCATAGGATATTTTAGTACTTTAGTAGCCGTTGTATTAGGTTTCTGCCCTAGAAGACAACAATTGCACGATCCCCTTTATAAGGATCCTTAGCAGCCGTGTATCTTTTACCAAGTATCAATAAAATAACGCAGTTCTTCTTCTTGAGAGAAAACACCTTCGATTCTAAGCTTTCTTGTGAGTCATATCAAGCGACCTTAGATCAGTCTTATCACAAGATCATTCATCTCTTGTGTGGCGACATTCAATCCATCCTCTATCCATTCAATCATCTCAACGTTCATCCTAAGGAGTCTAGAGACCCGAGGGTTGAATCCATCTCACCACATCTTCATTCACGATCTAGAAGAGAGTGACTTCAGTCCCTGTTCTACGTCAATCACGCTTCCATCTTGCATCATCTGGTATCAGAGCCGAAAGGTTCCTAGATCAGGTGTATCTATCCTTTTCCTTTCGGTTTCCTTGCATCTAGTTTATAGCTTTCGATTTCTACATTCAAAAAAAAAACAAAAAGTGTCTTGTTTCATCTAGTTTCATTGTTGACCAAATCCCTTGTTTCGATTTAGAAATCGCTTCTTTGTGCTTGAGCCATTAAGCGAAAGTTCTTGTCAATCTTAGGGTTTTAGAATCAAAGTTTTCTTTTTTTTGCTGCAACTCGTTTTCAACTTTCAAAAAAAAAAGAGTTTGTTTTGTGTTCTTTTGTTTTAGTTCTTATTTTTGCATTCATCAAAAAAAAAAGAGATTTAACAAAGAAGAAGAAGTTTAACATTTTTGATCCGATTTTCATCAGAATTTTTGGTTCAAAGTGTTTCTTTCCTTTCCCCAAAAGATTTCAAAATATTTCCAGATCTTTAAGATATTCTAGTTCTTATTTTTTTGGCTAAATCTCGTTTTCAAAAAAAAAAAAGTTTTCTAAATCTTTTCAAACGTCATAAAAGATTTTCTATATCTTCCTAAATTCGGTTTTCAACTTTCCAAAATAAAAAAAAAAATTCTTTTATCAAACCGAGCGTGATTCTTATTTGCATCCGAGCCTTCTCTTGTGTCAGTTCTTGATGCATCGCTTGTATCACAAGTTAACATAGATTTGCTTAGGATTTTCCTTCTTATTTTGTGCCTTTTGTTCCCTAGTCCCTTGATCGCTTGCTCTAGTGTGTGTAGGAACAGGAAACCAATGGCAGGAGACCAAGTCGACCCTAATGCAACTCTGCTCGAAGCGCTCCAAGCCTTGAGGAACGATTTGTCAGCTCAGATCAGACGGATTGATCAAAGGGTTGGACAACTAGAACTTCCAAGGAATGACGAGCAAATGGATGATGAGGAGAGTGAGCATACTATGAATGCAGGAGCCGGAGGGAGAAACCGAGATCATCAACACCACCGCCGTGATCGCCAACCACAACAAGAGGTAAACCGTAACTTTGCAAAAGATTTGAAACTAACTGTGCCAACTTTTGCAGGTAGGGTTAATCCGGAAGCATACCTAGATTGGGAGAGGCGCATGGAGTACATCTTCGATTACTACGAGTACAATGACCAGAAGAAGATAGCTCTAGCTTCGTCTCAACTCACGGACCATGCTTTAACTTGGTGGGACAGAGAAGTCCAAGACCGTAGGCGGAATAACTTTGAGCGAATCACAACCTGGACAGCCATGAAGTACAACTTCCGGAGGCGATTTGTGCCACCACACTACCACAGAGAGATGCAAAAGTAGTTCAGACTGTTGTCACAGAAGAACAAGAGCGTTGAGGAGTACTATGAAGAATTTGAGCAACTCAAGAATAGAATGGCATTGGACGAGAGTGAAGAAGTTCTCATGGGCCATTTCATTGATGGACTCAATGACCGGATCGCCAGAAAGGTAGAACGTCAACCTTGTCATGACCTTAATGATTTGTTGCATGCAGCCGTACAGAACAAGGAATCAAGAGGAAGACAGCGGCAGCGAGTCGCTCAAGACCTAACTCATGGAACGCACCTCCGGCTAGGAATCAATGGAGTGCACCGCAAGCTAAGAATGCTGACAAGGGCAAGACTGTTGCCTCAGGTTCCCAAGATAAAAGGCCAGCTCATGAAGCGCCAAGGAACAACCGACCTGACTCAGGTAAGTCTTCAACTTCTAATACAAGAGCTCGAGACATAACTTGTTTCAAGTGTCAGGGCAAAGGTCACTATTCACGAGATTGTCCAAATCAGCGAGTTATGATTCTAACACCTGATGGAGGATATGAGTCTCAAGATGAAGAGGAACACCTTGAAGCTGCAGATTCAGAAGAAGAGGTAGCATTTCCCGAGACAGGAGAGATGTTAGTTGTATGCAGGGCGTTGAGCGCCTTGAGTGATCCAGACACCATCCAACGAGAAAACTTGTTTTTCACTCGATGTTCAGTTCAGAACAAGGTATGTAGTCTTATAATTGATGGTGGATCTTGTACTAATGCTGCTAGCAAGATTATGGTGGAAAATCTAGGTTTGAAGACAACCCAACATCCGAGGCCATACCGCCTGAGATGGTTAGATTCAAGCACAGAAATCAGGATACACGAGCAAGTCCTGATTCAGTTCAAGATAGGGAAGTATGAGGATGAAGTTTTGTGCGACGTTGTCCCAATGCAAGTAGGCCATATGCTTCTAGGCAGACCATGGCAATTTGATAGAGAGGTCATACACAATGGATGCACCAACACTCATTCCTTTACACATGACAAGCACAAATTCCAGCTTGCTCCCTTATCGCCTCAAGCGGTACATGAGATGCAATCCAAATTTGCTGCCGAGGCCAAGGTAAGTAAAACTAACCTATACATCACTCCTAGTACTGTCTATAAGGCTTTAGAACGTAAAGAAACGGTGCTACTAATGGTGTTTAGAGATGTGTTGATTACAGGTTCACATGACAATGTACTTGTACCAGAGATTGTATCATTGCTTGACAGGTACAAGGATGTGTTCCCTGAAGAGATACCAGCTGGATTACCACCTATCAAAGAATAGAGCATCAGATTGATCTAGTTCCCGGTGTACCATTACCTAACCGTCCAGCTTACCGTATAACCCAACAGAAACTAAGGAGTTGGAGAAGCAGATTCAAGACTTAATGGAGAAAGGTTACATTAGAGAAAGCTTGAGTCCGTGTGCTGTATCAGTTCTCTTAGTGCCAAAGAAAGATGGAACTTGGAGGATGTGTGTAGACTGCAGAGCAATCAACAACATCACCATTAAATATCGGCAACCAATTCCAAGGTTAGATGATATGCTTGATGAACTATCTGGATCTAATGTGTTTTCTAAGATTGATCTTAGGAGTGGATACCATCAAGTAAGAATGAAAGAAGGTGACGAATGGAAGACTGCTTTCAAGACTAAGCAGGGGCTCTATGAGTGGTTAGTCATGCCATTTGGTCTAACTAATGCACCCAACACCTTCATGAGGCTAATGAACCAGGTTCTAAGAGCATACATCAGTAAATTCGTAGTAGTTTATTTTGATGATATATTGGTTTATAGCAAATCGTTTGAGGATCACCAGAAACATCTTGAGTTAGTCCTTGACACACTTCGAAAAGAATGCCTATATGGGAATCTTAAGAAGTGCTCATTTTGTACTGATGAGGTGGTTTTCCTAGGTTTTGTTGTCAGTTCCAAAGGTTTATAGGTTCATCAAGAGAAGATCAAAGCCATCCAAGAATGGCCGAGACCAAACAACATAGGACAAGTCAGGAGCTTCCACGGATTGGCAAGCTTCTATAGGCGCTTTGTCAAAGATTTCAGTACTTTAGCCGCCCCTCTAACTGCTGTGATCAAGAAGGACGTGGCATTTCAGTGGGGATCAGCTCAAGAAGACGCGTTTAACAGACTCAAGGATCGTCTGACGCATGCACCGGTTTTGGTATTACCTGATTTTAACAAAACCTTTGAGATTGAATGTTATGCTTCAGGCCTAGGTATTGGAGCTGTGCTAACTCAAGGAGGACGTCCAGTAGCCTACTTCAGTGAGAAACTAAGTGGAGCCAGCTTGAACTACCCAACGTACGACAAGGAACTCTATGCACTAGTGAGGTCGTTGGAAACATGGCAGCACTATCTTCTGTCTAAGGAGTTTGTCATACATACTGATCATGAGACTTTGAAGCACCTTAGAGGACAAATAACACTGAAGAGAAGACATGCTAAGTGGATGGAGTTTGTAGAAGCATTCCCATATGTGATAAAGTACAAGAAGGGCAAGGAGAATGTTGTGGCTGACGCATTATCAAGGAGACACATGCTGATCACAACTATGGAGGCGAAAGTCCTAGGATTTGAGCACCTCAAGGAAGCATATAAAGATGACCCAGACTTCGGTTCAATCTATCAAGATTGTAACACTGCCCCAACAGGTTCCTTCTACCTACATAATGGCTATTTGTTTAGGGAAAAACGCCTGTGTGTTCCACAGGGTTCTATGCGAGACTTGTTGATCAAGGAAGCACATGGTGGTGGACTCATGGGACATTTTGGAGTGGATAAGACCCTGAGCGTTTTGGTAGAACACTTCTTTTGGCCTCATCTCAAGAAGGATGTGGAACGTTTCTGTTCCAAGTGTGTAACTTTTCTCAAAGCCAAATCCAGGTCACATCTACATGGTTTATATAAGCCACTTCCTATTCCTAGTATGCCTTGGGTTGATATATCAATGGATTTTATTTTAGGCTTACCCAAAATCCGAGGAAAGGATTATATTTTTGTTGTAGTGGACAGGTTCTCCAAGATGGCACATTTCATTCCTTGTGCCAAGACAAATGATGCCACTCAAACTGCTGAGTTATTCTGTAAAGAAGTAGTACGCTTGCATGGGATCCCAAGGACTATTGTTTCTGACCGAGACACGAAGTTTCTAAGTCATTTCTGGAGAGTTCTTTGGAGGAAGCTAGGAACCAAGCTACTCTTCTCAACAACTTGTCATCCACAAACTGATGGACAAACTGAGGTTGTAAACAAAACTTTATCTACTCTCTTAAGAGCCACGGTTGGTAAGAACTTACGGAATTGGTTAGGTTGTATTCCATATGTTGAATTTGCTTATAATCATGCTAACCATTCTACTACTAAGTTGTCACCTTTTGAGATTGTCTATGGATTTCAGCCAGAAACCCCTTTAGATCTTGTTCCTTTGCCGCCATTAGATGTCACTAATCAGGATGGAGAGTCCGAGGCTGAGATGATCAAGAAGCTGCATCAGAAGGTGAAGACCAACATAGAGGAGAAGACGGCCAGGTACAAGAAGGCTGCTGGCAAAGGGAGAAAGGAACTCATCTTCAATCCAGGAGATTGGGTGTGGGTTCACATGCGTACAGAGAGGTTCCCAAATCAGAGGAAATCCAAGCTAGCACCAAGAGGAGCTGGACCATTTCGAGTGCTGGAAAGAGTCAACAACAATGCCTACAAGCTGGATCTGCCAGGTGAGTTGACCATTTCGCCAGTGTTCAATGTTGCTGACTTGCTTCCTTATAATGCAGATGATGGAATTCTGAGGTCAGAATCTTCTCAAGAGGGAGTCTTTGATGAGGACATCGACTCAAGCATAGAGATACGACAAGAAGACCTAGAAGAAGTACTTGCTGCTCAAGACATTACAACCATGAGAGATCCTCCAAGGACAAGATCAGGAACTAGAAGACTCAGAGCACTATTCAACACGTCAATTCAGAGTCTCCTAGCTCAAGACTATCAAGAGCAACCGGCCAGAATTCAAGTGGAGCGTCTAGAGGCCCAACAGAAGACAATTGAAGACTCAAGGATGATCTTCTCAATTCAGCCCACTTAGGCCCAACCATGGACGACCACACACGCTCAATAAGGTATGATTTCATTTCATTTCATATATTGTGTTTGTTCATTTTGCAGGTCCAAGCATTATATTAGTTGTCTGAGTCAAAGTCTGTATTAGTCGCTAAATGAGTCAAGTTTCCTTGTATTACTTTTAATTTCGAACCATAGGATATTTTAGTACTTTAGTAGCCGTTGTATTAGGTTTCTGCCCTAAAAGGCAACAGCTGCACGATCCCCTTTATAAGGATCCTTAGCAGCCGTGTATCTTTTACCAAGTATCAATAAAATAACGCAGTTCTTCTTCTTGAGAGAAAACACCTTCGATTCTAAGCTTTCTTGTGAGTCATATCAAGCGACCTTAGATCAGTCTTATCACAAGATCATTCATCTCTTGTGTGGCGACATTCAATCCATCCTCTATCCATTCAATCATCTCAACGTTCATCCTAAGGAGTCTAGAGACTCGAGGTTTGAATCCATCTCACCACATCTTCATTCACGATCTAGAAGAGAGTGACTTCAGTCCCTGTTCTACGTCAATCACGCTTCCATCTTGCATCAGTCTTTTGTGGTCACAAGGACACCTTCCCATTAGGCCACACCCCTTGTTACATATTTGATTAATCTTGCTCTCCAAGACTCGCCAATCACACAAATAGAAGATTTCTTCTTTGTTAGGATATTCCAAATCTTTTAGAAATTTTTCTCTTTTTTTCTTTATCTTCTCCTAAGAATATGTAAACACTCCAAATCTGCTATATTCTCTCCAGTATCTTCGTACAGCTCAGCAAAAAACTCTTGGACGAAATCATATAAGCTAGTTTCGTTCATATCTCATCAATCTCATTAATCCACGTCATGTGTCACGTTTTGTATTACTTCTTATACAACTCCGTGTACTACTCTGCGACTGGTACATCGAATGCCTTTTTGGCTATGTATGTGAACTCAACAACCATATCTTGAAGACCTTTGTCAGAAACACTAATCTATTCCTGCTTGAGTCATGTCATGGTCAAAAACTCAACAAACTCTGTTTTTCCTCATGAGCTATCTTCTGATCCTCACCTTAGATCTACTCGAAACAAGACTAAATCTCTTCGAGTACCAGCTCTGAAACCATCTCAATATGCACGCGAGCCGAATAAAAGGGCAGTAAACACACAAATTTCTCTTAACAAGGTTCGATTATTTCTACTTCCCTGGACCTCATCTAGATTTTAATTCACTAGAACATAAAGCACTTACTCCAATTGTAAACAGATAGATCAAAACCTATTTAACCATCACTTTATTTAGTACCATGAACTCTTCATGATAAACTTACCCTGTGCTAAACTCCCCCTAGGCCTAGGCTTTAGCTTATTTGGAATCTCTGGACCACGTCACACCCAACGCACCAAAGTACTTCCACATGTACGTCAACACAAACGCACCAACATGACTATGGAAACGATATCAAGCACATCATGCTTTAACACCACCACCAACAACAATGTCTTCTCCAACAATTCAGATTCTTTGGTCACCATAAGCATACACCGCGAAACTATGTCGCACACAATCATCCACATAAAACACTCATTCTTTTGGGTAATTTGTGGTCACAAGGACACCTTCTCATTAGACCACACCCCTAGTTACATATTTGATTAATCTTGTTCTCCAAGACTCTCCAATCACACAAATGGAAGATTTCTTATTTGTTAGGATATTTCCAAATCTTATAGAAAATGTTCTCTTTTTTCTTTATCTTCTCTTAAGAATATGTAAACACTCCAAATATGCTATATTCTCTCCAATATCTTCATACAGTTCAGAAAAAAACTCTTGGACGGAATCATATAATCTAGATTCGTTCATATATCATCAATCACATTACTCCACATCCGTGTCAAGTTTTCTATCACGTCTTATACTACTCCGTGTACTACTTTGCGACTGGTACATCAAATGCATCTTCACTCTCCCCTTTTTGGCTATGTATGTGAACTCAACAACCATATCTTCAAGTGCTTCGTCAGTAACACCATTCTCCTCCTACTTGAGTAACATCATGGTCAAAAACTCATTCAAAATTTGTCTTTCCTTCTGAACTTTCTTCTGATCCTCACCTTAGATCTACCCGAAACATTACTAAATCTCTATCGAACACTAACTCTGATACCAACCCAAAATGCCCGTGAGGCAAATATAAGGGCAGTAAACACACAAAATTCTCTTACCGAGGTTCGATTTTTTCTACTCCCCTAGACCTCGTCTAGATTTTAATTCACTAGAACAGAAAGCAATTCACCAATTGGAAACAGATAGATCAAAACCTATTTAACCATCGCTTTGTTTAGTACCATGAACTCTTCATGATAAACTAACCTTGTGCTAAACTCCCCCTAAGCCTAGGCTTTAGCTTATTTGGAATCTCTGGACGACGTCACACCCAACGCACCAAAGTACTCCCACATGTACGTCAACACAAAAGCACCAACATGTCTATGGAAACGATATCAAGCACAACATGCTTTAACACCACCACCACCAACAACAACAATATCTTCTCCAACAATTCAGATTCTTTGGTCACCATAAGCACACACCGCGAACTATGTCGCACACAATCACCAACATAAAATACTCATTCTTTTGGGTCTTTTGTGGTCACAAGGACACCTTCTCATTAGGCCACACCCCTCGTTACATATTTGATTAATCTTGCTCTCCAAGACTCTCCAATCACACAAATAGAAGATTTCTTCTTTGTTATGATATTTCCAAATATTTTAGAAAATTTTCTCTTTTTTCTTTATCTTCTCCTAAGAATATGTAAACACTCCAAATCTGATATATTCTCTCCAATATCTTCATACATCTCAGCAAAAAACTCTTGGACGAAATCATATAAGCTAGTTTCGTTCGTATCTCATCAATCTCATTAATTCACGTCATGTGTCACGTTTTGTATCACTTCTTATACAACTCCGTGTACTACTCTGCGACTGGTACATCGAATGCCTTTTTGGCTATGTATGTGAACTCAACAACCATATCTTGAAGACCTTTGTCAGAAACACTAATCTATTCCTGCTTGAGTCATGTCATGGTCAAAAACTCATCAAACTCTGTTTTTCCTCATGAGCTATCTTCTGATCCTCACCTTAGATATACTCGAAACAAGACTAAATCTCTATGAGTACCAGCTCTGAAACCATCTCAAAATGCACGCGAGGCAACTAAAAGGGCAGTAAACACACAAAATTCTCTTAACAAGGTTCGATTATTTCTACTCCCCTGGACCTCATCTAGATTTTAATTCACAAGAACATAAAGCAATTACACCAATTGTAAACAGATTGATCAAAACTTATTTAACCATCGCTTTATTTAGTACCATGAACTCTTCATGATAAACTAACACTATGCTAAACTCCCCCAAGCCTAGGCTTTAGCTTATTTGGAATCTCTGGACCACGTCACACCCAATGCACCAAAGTACTTCCACATGTACGTCAACACAAACGCACCAACATGACTATGGAAACGATATCAAGCACAACATGCTTTAACACCACCACCACCACAACCAACAATGTCTTCTCCAACAATTCAGATTCTTTGGTCACCATAAGCACACACCGCGAAACTATGTCGCACACAATCATACACATAAAACACTCATTCTTTTGGGTATTTTGTGGTCACAAGGACATCTTCTCATTAGACCACACTCCTAGTTACATATTTGATTAATCTTGTTCTCCAAGACTCTCCAATCACACAAATGGAAGATTTCTTCTTTGTTAGGATATTTCCAAATCTTTTAGAAAATGTTCTCTTTTTCCTTTATCTTCTCCTAAGAATATGTAAACAATCCAAATATATTATATTCTCTCCAATATCTTCATACAGTTCAGAAAAAAACTCTTGGACGGAATCATATAATCTAGATTCGTTCAAATCTCATCAATCACATTACTGTACATCCCGTGTCACGTTTTCTGTCACGTCTTATACTACTCCGTGTACTACTTTGCGACTGGTACATCGAATGCATCTTCACTATCCCCTTTTTGGCTATGTATGTGAACTCAACAACCATATCTTCAAGTGATTTGCCAGTAACACCATTCTCCTCCTACTTGAGTAACATAATGGTCAAAAACTCATTCAAAATTTGTCTTTCCTTCTGAACTTTCTTCTGATCCTCACCTTAAATCTACCCGAAACAATACTAAATCTCTATCGAACACCAGCTCTGATACCAACCCAAAATGCACGTGAGGCAAATATAAGGGCAGTAAACACAAAAAATATCTCTTACCGAGGTTCGATTTTTTCTACTCCCCTAGACCTCGTCTAGATTTTAATTCACTAGAACATAAAGCAATTACACCAGTTGCAAACAGATAGATCAAAACCTATTTAACCATTGCTTTGTATAGTACGATGAACTCTTCAAGATAAACTAACCTTGTGCTAAACTCCCCCTAAGCCTAGCTTATTTGGAATCTTTGGACGACGTCACACCTAACACACCAAAGTACTCCCACATGTACGTCAACACAAACACACCAACATGACTATGGAAACGATATCATGCACAACATGCTTTAACACCAACACCACCAGCAACAACAATATCTTCTCCAACAATTCAGATTCTTTGGTCACCATAAGCACACACACTATGTCGCACACAATCACCCACATAAAACACTCATTCTTTTGGGTCTTTTGTGGTCACAAGGACACCTTCTCATTAGGCCACACCCCTCGTTACATATTTGATTAATCTTGCTGTCCAAGACTCTCCAATCACACAAATAGAATATTTCTTCTTTGTTAGGATATTTCCAAATCTTTTAGAAATTTTTCTCTTTTTTCTTTATCTTCTCCTAAGAATATGTAAACTTTCCAAATCTGCTATATTCTCTCCAATATCTTCATACAGCTCAATAAAAAACTCTTGGACGAAATCATATAATCTAGATTCGTTCATATCTCATCAATCTCATTAATCCACGTCATGTGTCACGTTTTGTATCACTTCTTATACAACTTTGTGTACTACTCTGCGACTGGTACATCGAATGCATTTTCACTATCCCCTTTTTGGCTATGTATGTGAACTCAACAACCATATCTTGAAGACCTTTGTTAGAAACACTAATCTCTTTCTGCTTGAGTCATGTCATGGTCAAAAACTCATCAAACTCTGTTTTTCCTCATGATCTATCTTCTGATCCTCACCTTAGATCTACCCGAAACAAGACTAAATCTCTATGAGTACCAGCTCTAATACCATCTCAAAATGCACGTGAGGCGAATAAAAGGGCAGTTAACACACAAAATTTCTCTTAACAAGGTTCGATTATTTCTACTCCCCTGGACCTCGTCTAGATTTTAAATCACTTAAACATAAAGCAATTACAAGTGTGTGGGGATATCGAACGATGGACATAGGAATTAAAGAGAGTACCTTATTTGGAGAGTCCGAGTGAGATGAGCCATCCTCTTTGGCAGGAGATGGAGTTTTATCAGTTAAGCGGGTAATGTGTTCCTGTGACCGTTGGGATGGGGGTGGTGTGGATGACCATGACGGAGAACTGAGGAAATATGTGGTTGTTAGTGTCGTTTGGTGGTTTTTTGGGCCCCTTGGTAGGAAACTTGGAAGCCTTAACTAGTTTCTTCTGCCTCCGAGTTCGTTCAAGAGCGTCAACCCATGGCGATAGCTGCTCAAGTACATCCACGCGTGCTAGAAACTTCTTGTTTTGCCAACTGAGGTCGTCCACCAGTGATTTAAGATGCTTGATTTCTGATGCAGATGCCAAGGGTGTGGACATATGTTTTTTCTTCTTCTTTGTAACTGCCGATGGCTCATCCACCCCTGAATCCTTGGCTTTCCGCTTGAGAATCCTCCTTTGTACAACATGTTTGGTGTGCGCCTTACCCGGTTTGACTGGAGGTTTGTAGACGTAAAGAGGCTCTGATTTATCACCTCCTAGCTAATCATCATTCTTGAAGACATGTCCTTTTTTGATCAAAGCGTCCATATACTCAAAAGATTTATCCCTGTATTCATCCATCCACTCTCCCCAGTCCTGACTGGCGGATTGTCCAATTCATGGATTGGGTGGACAACAAGCTGTGAACAATAAAGAACTACGCGTTAGACGGTACTGGCAATCGGGGACTTGTCAAGGAAAAACAATAGACTATATCCATGTATAGATACCCATGGCTATTTTGTTCAATAAGGAATAAGACTTACGTTGGGGTCATTTTCGACATAAAAAATGTCGGCCATGATAATGCCCGAGTGCTGTGGCAGTCCTTCATCCGTAATGTCCATGAGGGTGCGTTGGTCAGATGGGTCGGGTAGCTTCTCCACCAGCAGGGGTATACATTGGAACGCAAGAAGCTGCAGTACCAATGGGAATCCTTTCAATCTGTATGACTTTTGGAGGAGTAGCTGTCTGAATACGTCGTCCACATCTTCATCTTTGTTACGGGGTTTGTGAGCCGGTTTCATACTGTAGATTGTTCGCAAGAAGAACTCTCTTCCCCATGGAAAGCGGAGGAAGCTATCTAGGTACTGAAGCATGTCCACATAGGCAGCTGTGGGTTTGTGAATCTGTTCGGATGAAATGTGGACACCATCGACAATGATCAATAAAGCTAGCCGGAGCTTCTTCCAATCTTCCAACTCCGGATCGTTTTTTTAGCTTTTTGGCAAGGTCTCCAATGGTAGTCTTGGCATCAGAATCAATCAGCTTTTTCCAGTAAGGGCTTAGGTCAGTTGGATTTGGAGTGAGAAAGTCCGGTTAATATTTTCCCGAGAACAAGCCGCACGCAAGACCAGTGATAGTACCAAACTCCTTCAGTGAGAACCGAAGTGGGTGTTCACCAAACGTGGTCCGTATCGTATACTTATTTTGTGTCACTAGCTCCCTGGACATGAGCGCATGGATGAGTTTTCTGGATGTAGAGCACCTAGCAGCAGGCATGTCAATTAGTTTCCCAAACTGTGATGCTCGTATGATTTTGTACTCGGCTGAGTCTGGGCCAAGTGCGTCCTTTACAAATGTGAGGTGATCAATTTTGGAGTAGATGTTGAGGCGCTTGACGGGGTATCTATTGGTGGCAAACAGCCTCTGAGGAAGTCCGGTGTTTGTGAAGGTGAAAAGAGTGTTTTTAAATATTAGTAAAAGAATATGAGAAGCAAAAAAATCATATGTCCACGATTGATGAGTAGGTAAACATATCATATGTCCACGATAACATGTTTAGACTACAATATATGAAGCGTATGAATACATGTTAATGTACAGGAAGACCAGTCAACTCAACAATAGGTGGATGGATAATGTCCATGTATATGTACAGACGTATTAGAACATGTAAATTAATGTAGAGAGAAAAAGGAACTATATGTCCATTTATGCATGTCCACGAAAACTAGAGTAAGAGAGACGGTTTGAAGTTGTTCACATGGGACGCAAACACACAGACAGACGGAAGTAATAACATAGATCTACGCAAATCAGAATAGTAGAAATGGTTTTTAAGTTGTCCACATGGGACGCAGTACACGTACAGACGGATAGTGGAAATTTTTAACATATATGTCCAAGCATTTATGTCCACGAGATCTACAATTTTCGAATAAGAGACAATGAACATTGAAACTAGACTCATGGACATGTAATAATGGACAAGTTTCTCAATAGAGATATATGTCCATTTGAACATGTCCATGAGATCTAATCGTCTGCAACAGGTGAATAACGTTAAAGGAGTATATGTCCATAAACCTATATCCACATGGTAGAACTAGTATGTTGTAAAGTGTGCACATATAAAGCTTGGGACGCAATACACAAAAAAAGTTAGACACTATGTCCATTCATGCATGTCCACGAGATCAGTAAGAAGAGTAATATGCGACCGTGAACATAGAAACTAAATCCATGACCATAAACCCTAGCTCTACGCGTAACGGAAAAGTAGAGACGATAGGCCGGCGTCCACATGTGACCCATCTCACAGACAGACGGATCTAAAAAGGACTACTATGGTATAAGTTGTACACATATACAGTACACAGAAAGACAAAGTTATACACATTTCCATTCATGCATGTACACGAGATCTGAGAAATTGGGAAGATGCGAGCGTGAACAAAGAAAGTAGATCAATGAGCATAAAAACCCTAGATCTACGCAAATCAGAAAAGTGGAGACGATTTCAAGTCGTCCACATAGGACGCAGACTACAGACAGAGGGATCTAAGAAGGAAGTTGCAGAAGAACACAGAAGTACTAAACCGAAGTTTAAAACTGATGAATCTAGTAAAAATCAGTGATACATGTCATAATCGGCTTAGATTTGCGACGACTAAGTGGGGCAGAGCGGCGGAGCGACTCAAGTGGCTTGTCGAAACAGGATGGAGGCAGTAAAGAGACACAAACGATGGAGGATCGAAAACTGATGGAGAGACCACCGACGATGGAGGCAGGAAATCGGGAGCGACGGCCGACGAAGGGGGCAAAGAGGAGCGGGTGTTCTTGAGAAAACGAGAAGACGGAGAGAGAACATAATTTTTTATTTTTTTTTGGATCGTAAGTTGTGATTTTTTTTGGAAATGGAAAGTTAAAAGTAATTAAGTAAAAGTAAGTTATGAAAAGGTAAGTAACTAGATAGAGAAGAGAAAGACAACGGTTAGTTCATGTCTTTAGGGGCAATAGGGTATAATCCTTAAGTGAAAGTGCCTCAATACATGGAAGTATCTTTTCTGTAATAAAGACTCTAACAAGTAACTGTGGGCGTAAATAACTCCATTCTTCTGGGGTCACAAGGACACCTTCTCATTAGGCCACACCCCTCCTTACATATTCAATTAATCTTGCTCTCCAAGACTCTCCAATCACACAAACAAAAGATTTCTTCTTTGTTAGGATATTTCCAAATCTTTTAGGAAATATTCTCTTTTTCCTTTATCTTCTCCTAAGAATATGTAAACACTCCAAAGCTGCTATATTCTATCCAATATCTTCATTCAGCTCAACAAACAACTCTTGAACGGAATCATATAAGCTACTGTTCATATCTCATCAATCACATTACTCCATGTCCTGTGTCACGTCTTGTATCATATCATGTACAACTCCGTGACTGATACATCGAATGCATCTTCATTAACCCCCTGTTTGGCTCTGTACGTGAACTCAACAACCATATCTTCAAGTGCTTCGTCAGTAACACCATTCTCCTCCTGCTTGAGTAACATCAAGGTCAAAAAATCATTCAAACTTTGTCTTTCCTTTTGAACCATCTTCTGATCCTCACCTTAGATCTACTGATACAAGACTAAAACACTATCGAGCGTATCGGTAGATCTAAGGTGAGGATCAGAAGATGGTTCAGAAGGAAAGACAAAGTTTGAATGAGTTTTTGACCATGATGTTACTCAAGCAGGAGGAGAATGGTGTTACTGACGAAGCACTTGAAGATATGGTTGTTGAGTTCACATACAGAGCCAAACAGGGGGTTAATGAAGATGCATTCGATGTATCAGTCACGGAGTTGTACATGATATGATACAAGACGTGACACAGGACATGGAGTAATGTGATTGATGAGATATGAACAGTAGCTTATATGATTCCGTTCAAGAGTTGTTTGTTGAGCTGAATGAAGATATTGGAGAGAATATAGCAGATTTGGAGTGTTTACATATTCTTAGGAGAAGATAAAGGAAAAAGAGAATATTTCCTAAAAGATTTGGAAATATCCTAACAAAGAAGAAATCTTCTGTTTGTGTGATTGGAGAGTCTTGGAGAGCAAGATTAATCGAATATGTAAGGAGGGGTGTGGCCTAATGAGAAGGTGTCCTTGTGACCCCAAAAGAATGGAGTTATTTACGCCCACAGTCACTTGTTAGAGTCTTTATTACAGAAAAGACACTTCCATGTATTGAGGCACTTTCACTTAAGGATTATACCCTTTGTGTCAGATTATGTGTGTTCATTGGTGTAATTATCAGGTTACAACCTAGCACATAATCAACTAGGATCTAGGTGATTTGCAGTTGAATCATAAACAGATCAGATTCATTACCTTATGATTGCAGCGGATTGATCAAAGGAATGAAGAGATCACAGAGAGCTGATGATAACCGGCTCCTCCTAGGTATCCACACTCTTACAAGCTACTGGATCAGGCTGCTAGACCAAGTTGGAATCAACAGAGAGAGAGAGGACGGCTGGAGCTCAGAAAATCGCAGACCACTAGGGCTTCCTGCGCCTCCCCTCTTCCTTATATGGGCCCAAGTAATTAAACTAATGGCTCATTAGGCTTTTGGGCCCAAGGCCCAAATCAGACAAAAGGCTGTATTTTGTCTAGCCCAATTCTCTGTACAAATACAGTAAATGCCTTGCATCTTACCGTATTAATTCCTTGTTAACTTTCCCGTTAGCTATGGTGTGTGACCCTTTGGGATCATACAATACTGGTAATAAGCCCTAAACTTATAGATCATGAGCGGGCTCTAGCAAGTCATCATGATCACCCAGTATTTATGACTTATGTCTGATCTCGACACTTATCATACTTTCTAGAGATAGTACGGTAGATTTCAGGACATTCCCAACAATCTCCCACTTGTACTGGAATCCTACATTCCCTAATCCTTTTGTCTCAATATCTCAATCTGGCATAAGGCAAGATGCGTGTCATCCTTATATAGCCAGACCATGTTTATAAGAACAGATTTGATACTGACAATGCAAACGACTTGGGCAAGTCCGTTTGGGAGTGGCCACTCTCTTACCAGCTATCAAGTCTCCGATTGGCCTAGAGATATTACCTCCGTTAAACGGCAGGGACAAATCCCATCTTGTTCCATCACTATGAACTACACACTTTATAATACACCCAACCAAGGTCCTTATAGCTCCCAGTTACGAAACAGCGTTAGACAATGATCAAGGCGCATCACTCCATGTGCAGCCACATGCATGCGAACTCAGGTCTAAGGACTATACTCTATAGTCGTATATGAGAACCTCTTATGACACAGATATTAATATCTTGTAGAGTTCTCATCAGCGGGCCATGTCCGGTCATATGCTCCCCTACATATACCTATGTGTCGACTTTGATGCCGCGCATCTATGACCCCTCGAAACTTGGTCATAAGTCTCAACACAATCTAGTCTCAAGTGGTTGTTGGTGTTCCAATTTCAATAACCTTCGACTGTGGACACTATGATTTATGTCATTTCGTTAAATATGGGGTTTCAGGATCAAGTCTACTCATGTACTTCGATGGCCCATATATAATGACATGAATCATTTTGGAACGATTATTTATATCACAGTTAAAATAATCCAGAAATCATAAATTTCATAAACATAAAATATTATGTTTACATGAACCTTTCAAAACAACTAAATAAAGCCCTTTACAAACTCCCACTGAAATTAAGACTACATCTTAATTTCACTTATCCTACAGCTACAGTCCGCGACTCGTGCTTAGGCCTAAGGAGTGGCTTCGTTAATAGATTAGCAACGTTCTCATTCGTTGAAACTTGCTGATCTACTTAACACCTCTGTCATTTATCTCACGGAATAGGTTATACCTACCCTCATGGTGTTTGGACCTCTGATGTGCAGCTAGCCTCATCTATGCTGGGAATCACATCAAGTTCAGTGATGAACTCTTCTTTCCAAACAACCTCTTTCGCCGCTTCCCAAGCTGCGAAATGTTCAGCTTAAGTCATGGAGTCAGCAACAGTGCCTTGCACCGCCAGACAGACACAAGATATAACCGGACTGTGACCGGAAATCATCTTTGTCTGTTGGTAACTTGCCTTTCAGACTCTACCGACTTGTAGCAGCTCACTTTCTCCGTAAATCAAGAACTTATCCTAAGTATTTTCCAAATACTTAAGGATATTCATTACGTCTATCCAATGATTCTTCGCTGGATTTGACTGGTCTTTACTTGTCTTGCTTAACATTAAAGCAACATCAAAACAAGTACGTGTTATGGCATACATGATAGATCCAATTGCCGACGCATATGGAATCTCATCCATGCATTCAAGCTCAACAGATATCGTAGGACACTGTTTCTTGCTTAACGTAATGCCATGTGACATTGGCATAAAACCCTTCTTGGAATGCTGAAAACGTGTAAGACTTTGTCAATATAGGAATCCTGACTTTGTCCTATCAGCTATTTTGGATCTCTATCTTTAGATCCAAAATCCAAGAACATACGTGGCTTTACCCATGTCAATCATAAAAACAACTCCCAAGCCAGTCCTTTACCGACTGCGGCATTGGAACGTTATTTCCGAGAATCAGTATGTCATCGACATACACTATGAGAAATGCAACATCGCTCCCACTTATCTATTAGTAAACGCACAGTTCCACTTCGTTCCTGTTCAAGTCAAAACCTTGACTACTTCAACAGAACGAAGATTCCAACTCCGATATGTTTGCTTCCATCCATGAATGGATCGATGAAGCTAACTTACACACAATATAATTTTTCGGAGTCCGGGCTCACTTTCGCTTCTGTGAATTTCGCAGGTTCGTCACTTTCAATGATCATCAGATCATGGCAATTAATCACGAGAAATCACTCTCGGATTAGTGACGGATTCATTCAGATCTGCGAACTTCAGGCTCTACAGGTGTAGATTCTACAGAAATCTGTAAATCCATCCGCTGCTCTCCCTCAACAGGTTGAGCAGCCTCCTGTATTTCTCGAATTTCTTCGAGTTATACTTTTACTCCCACTGTTCTTCTTGGAAAGCAACTTTCCTTTTAGAAAACAGAATTTCGAACAACCTAACTTCGTTTTCGGAATGGGCGTAAAAAGTAACAAGCCTTGGTTTCCCTAGGACAACCAGCGAAGTAGCTCAAGTACAAATACTCAGTAAAGACGAATTTGGATCATTTCCAGTCCACATTTATGTGGTGTCTTTCAACTGATATTGGTGGAACTATTTCAGCGTAAACTTAGATATTTCTAGAGCGTTATTCTTAAAGAATATCATGGAAGATTCGTGTGACTCATCTTTAATCATTTCTAATAAGATCTGATTCTTTCTCACAGAAACACCTCAAGGTTTTCAGGAGAAATGAGCTGTGAAACGACTTCACACTCATTCAGATGATCACACCATCAATGACTTAAGTATTCTCACTCGTAATCTAATCCAGAGTCTCAATACTTCTGTCACTCAGATTCTATACCTCATTCTGGAACTCTTTCGACCATCTCAAAGAATTCCGACTCGTGTCTCATCAAATGAACACAGTCATACTCACTGAAGTAATCAGTAAATATAATGAAGTACAGGAAATTTTCTCTGGCATTACTGCTCATCGGGCCACATACATGAGTATGTTCAAGGTCCAATAAGCCTTTGGGCCTTTCTCTAGCTCGGCTAAGATGGGCCCTTTGTCTTTTGGTCCAGTAAGCAGAATTCAAGTCTCATAAGATATCCGATCAAATGAGCCCAAAAGTCCATAACTATGGGATTTCTGAATCCGACTCACTCTATGTGACCAAAACATTTACGCCAAGAAAAATCAGGTTTAATTCATCAGATTTAAACCAATTCGGTATTTATGTTACATTTAGGCACTCTTTGGTTTAAGATATAAAACCCATTCCTTGAATAGGGTGCTACAATTAATATTTCATTGAGATCAAAAGAACAAAACTTGTCTTTTATCAAAATGAAAACATTCAAATTCTTACAAGAAAATGAAAGACAACTCTGCTTAAAGCAGGTACATTGTAGCAATTACTTAATACAAAACCAAGCCTCAAAGGCATCTTCAAGTGAAAACCCTATGGCTGAGGCAGCATCCATAGCTCCTTCCAGACATGCAGTTCCACTTGTCCTTCCTTCAACGTTCTACTGTTGCTTAGGCTCTGCATATTATAACAAATATCAGTGCCACAACCAGTATCCAATACCTATAAGGTAGAACTTGAAGTAATAACATGAATACCTGAGGAAGTAGTCTCATACATCAACTTCAACTCCTCATAATCTTCCATGAATTTAATGCAATCTCTCTTCCAATGCCCAGTCTCTTTACAGTAGCAGCACTTACCAATGTAAGATGTATCTGACTCGGGCTCAGAAGACACACGCTTGCCATGATTCAAAATCTGGACAACTTTGTCTTCACCCTTGTCAGCATTAGGTTTAGTAAACCTACCCTTCTCCATTATGAGATTATACAGGGTACTCTTCATGTTTGGCTCAACTGTCTTGAGCATATCATGCAGTTCAGTCAGCGTCTTCGTTAAGCCTTTCTTGATATAGTTCCTTCTGAACTTATCATAGCTTGACGGCAGTGACTGCAGAATGATCTCAGTTGCCAATTCTTGGCTAACTGGATAATCCAGTTTCCTCAGGTTATCAATGTAACCCATCATTTTACTGACATGAGGACTCACTGGATGATCATTTGGTAGCTTGCAGCTAGTGAGAGACTTAACCAACTGGTATCTCTCCACTCTTACCTGCTCCTGAAATTTCAATTTCAGGCTGCTGATCATCTCTATTGGCGACTCCATGTTCTCATATTGCTTCAGCAAATCTGAGTCCATGGTAGCCAACATCAGACCACGCACATCTACCGCATCATTATAATGCTTATTCCAAGCATCATATACTGCATGAGAGGCATTGGACCCGATCCTCTCGGGGAGAGCTCTCTCAAGGACATAGTTCTTTCTCTCCTGCCTGAGGACTAGCCTCAGGTTCCGCGACCAAGTCAAGAAATTTGATCCGTTCAGTTTGTCCTTCTCAAGGACAGACCGGATCGAGAAAGTGTTTTGATTGTTTGTGCTTGACATAGCTGAAATTATGAGACAATAGAGTTTTAGTTATTTAGTTCATAAAAGAGTTATCTTAATAACTTATAAGAAAACTCGCATTGCATTCAAAATTTCTTAGTTTAACCTCATAAGAATGCAATGATTCCGAGACCCATGTTCAACCAAAACCAAAGTGGGCCACTGGCCGTCACCCGGAATTAGCTTTACTTGGTAAGCATACACACAGCTAGTTATATACATATAACTCTCGGTTGTGGATTGGGCCCAAGGCCCAATTCACCAGATGTCTCAAGGCCCGGGACTCCCGATGGCCCAGTCAAGGAAACCAATCTCTTACAGCCAAATAATCACTAAAGTCTGGGACTCCCAATGAAAATAGTGATTATATACTACTTTACTTACGCAAAAACAGACACCTCACACTGTAAGCCATATCTGTAATTGAATAATCGTTAAGTAGCTGACAAGATTGGGCAAGACATCCAAGCTTGATATTGGTTTTGAGGATTTTAGGTTTTCTTTCCAAAAATAGAAGATTACTATTTTTGGAAACTTACTTATTTTAGAAACTTTCTAAATTTAGAAACATGCTAAAAATAGAAATTTCTAATTTAATATTTTATTAAAGTTTTCGGATGGGTCACAAATTATAGGCCCAATTCTTGGCCCAAGACCACAGAATTCCAATTGGCCCAATAATTTGACATAACCGAGTCGGTTCATTAATTCTGGTCCAAGACCAAATTAACTACTAAATCCAACTGGCTATTTACTAAACCAGACCAGCTCTAAATTATTTGGTCCAACCAAATCAAACTTAGACCAGCCTTCGGTTTAGGTTAAAATTCAATTTTTTTTTGAATTTAAATCCGGTTTAACCAGAAATTAAATAATACCAATTGCATTAAATAATTTCCAGCAAACCGCGATTTGGGTTAACCGCTTAAACCATAATTATTCAAAGCTTTGAAACGATTTTGTCTTTTAGCTTGAAGACAAAATCATGATCTTTTACAAATCGTAATTCAACAATCATGACATTAACTTTACGATCATGATAATCACTAAAAGACAAAACGATTTTGACTTTTCCAAAACAAAATCACTCACGTTCACATTAACAAACCTTAATTCAATAATTCGATCGTGACATACACAAAAGACAAAACCGATTTTGACTTTTCCAATTCGAATGATAATTAATTTAACAATCACTTCAAGACAAAATCGATATTGAACATTAACAAACGATATCATACAGAATCGATAACTTATGATTAACATGCGAACAAATCGATTTTTCTTATTTCTAGGTTTTCCAAGTTTCAATCAATTTTACTCATTAAAATCGATTCATCAAACTAATAAACAACCTAGTATGATCCAAAAAGCAAAAACCTAACAACCTGGGCTCTGATACCACTGTCAGATTATGTGTGTTCATTGGTGTAATTATCAGGTTACAACCTAGCACATAATCAACTAGGATCTAGGTGATTTGCAGTTGAATCATAAACAGATCAGATTCATTACCTTATGATTGCAGCGGATTGATCAAAGGAATGAAGAGATCACAGAGAGCTGATGATAACCGGCTCCTCCTAGGTATCCACACTCTTACAAGCTACTGGATCAGGCTACTAGACCAAGTTGGAATCAACAGAGAGAGAGAGGACGGCTGGAGCTCAGAAAATCGCAGACCACTAGGGCTTCCTGCGCCTCCCCTCTTCCTTATATGGGCCCAAGTAACTAAACTAATGGCTCATTAGGCTTTTGGGCCCAAGGCCCAAATCAGACAAAAGGCTGTATTTTGTCTAGCCCAATTCTCTGTACAAATACAGTAAATGCCTTGCATCTTACCGTATTAATTCCTTGTTAACTTTCCCGTTAGCTATGGTGTGTGACCCTTTGGGATCATACAATACTGGTAATAAGCCCTAAACTTATAGATCATGAGCGGGCTCTAGCAAGTCATCATGATCACCCAGTATTTATGACTTATGTCTGATCTCGACACTTATCATACTTTCTAGAGATAGTACGGTAGATTTCAGGACATTCCTAACACTTTGCCCCAAAAGACATGAAATAATTGTTGTCTTTCTCTTCTCTATCTAGTTACTTACCTTTTCATAACTTACTTTTACTTAATTACTTTTAACATTCCCTTTCCAAAAAAATCACAACTTACGATCCAAAAAAAAAAAAAAATTATGTTCTCTCTCCGTCTTCTCGTTTTCTCAAGAACACCCACTCCTCTTTTCCCCCTTCGTCGGCAGTCGCTCCCGCTTTCCTGCCTCCATCGTCGGTGGTCTCTCCATCGGTTTTTGATCCTCCATCGTCAGTGTCTCTTTACTGCCTCCATCCTGTTTCGACAAGCCACTTGAGTCGCTCCGCCGCTCTGCCCCACTTAGCTGTCGCAAATCTAAGCCGATTATGACATGTATCACTGATTTTTACTTAGATTCATCGGTTTTAAACTTTGATTTAGAACTTCTGTGTTCTTCTGCAACTTCCGTCTTAGATCCGTCTGTTTGTAGTCTGCGTCCTATGTGGACGACTTGAAATCGTCTCTACTTTTCTGATTTGCGTAGATCTAGGGTTCTTATGCTCATTGATCTACTTTCTTTGTTCACGCTCGCATCTTCCCAATTTCTCAGATCTCGTGTACATGCATGAATGGAAATGTGTATAACTTTGTCTTTCTGTGTACTGTATATGTGTACAACTTATACCATAGTAGTCCTTTTTAGATCCGTCTGTCTGTGAGATGGGTCACATGTGGACGCCGGCCTATCGTCTCTACTTTTCCGTTACGCGTAGAGCTAGGGTTTATGGTCATGGATTTAGTTTCTATGTTCACGGTCGCATATTACTCTTCTTACTGATCTCGTGGACATGCATGAATGGACATAGTGTCTAACTTTTTTTGTGTATTGCGTCCCAAGCTTTATATGTGCACACTTTACAACATACTAGTTCTACCATGTGGATATAGGTTTATGGACATATACTCCTTTAACGTTATTCACCTGTTGCAGACGATTAGATCTCATGGACATGTTCTAATGGACATATATCTCTATTGAGAAACTTGTCCATTATTACATGTCCATAAGTCTAGTTTCAATGTTCATTGTCTCTTATTCAAAAATTGTAGATCTTGTGGACATAAATGCTTGGACATATATGTTTTTGACCATGATGTTACTCATGCATGAGGAGAATGGTGTTACTGACGAAGCACTTGAAGATATGGTTGTTGAGTTTACATACAGATCCAAACAGGGGGATAATGAAGTTGCATTCGATGTATTAGTCGCAAAGTAGTACACGGAGTTGTACATGATATGATACAAGACGTGACACAGGACATGGAGTAATGTGATTGATGAGATATGAACAGTAGCTTATATGATTCCGTCCAAGAGTTGTTTGTTGAGCTGTATGAAGATGTAGGAGAGAATATAGCAGCTTTGGAGTGTTTACATATTCTTAGGAGAAGATAAAGGAAATAAAGAATATTTCCTAAAAGATTTGAAAATATCCTAACAAAGAAGAAATCTTCTATTGGTGTGATTGGAGAGTCTTGGAGAGCAAGATTAATCAAATATGTAAGGAGGGGTGTGGCCTAATGAGAAGGTGTCCTTGTGACCACAAAAGACCCAAAGAATGAGTGTTTATGTGGGTGATCGTGTGCGACATAGTTTTACGGTGTGTGCCTATGGTGACCAAGGAATGTGCATTGTTGGAGAAGACATTCTTGTTGGTGCTGGTGGTGGTGTTAAAGCATGTTGTGCTAGATACCATTTCCATTGTCATGTTGGTGCGTTTGTGTTGACATACATGTGGGAGTATTTTGGTACGTTTTGTGTGACGTGGTTTAGAGATTCCAAAGAGCTAAAGTCTAGGCTCAGGGGGAGTTTAGCTTGGAGTTAGTTTATCATGAAGAGTTAAAGGTACTAAACAAAGCGATAGTTCAATAGGTTTTGATCTATGCGTTTGCGATTGGTGTAATTAATTTATATTCTAGTGAATTCGAAATATGGACGAGGTCCTGGGGGTAGAAAAATCGAACCTCGTTAAAAAAATTTTTGTGTTTTCTGCACTTTTATTTGCCTCACATGCATTTTCAATTGGTATCACAGCAGGCGCTCGATAGAGATTTTGTCTTGTTTCGGTAGATCTAAGGTGAGGATCAGAAGATATTTCAGAAGGAAAGACAAAGTTTGAATGAGTTTTTGACCATGATGTTACTCAAGGAGGAGGAGAATTGTGTTACTAACGAAGCACTTGAAGATATGGTTGTTGAGTTCACATACAGAGCAATACAAGGGGATAATGAGGATACATCCGATGTATCAGTCGCAGAGTAGTAGACCAAGTTGTACATGATATGATATAAGACGTGACATAGGACATGGAGTAATGTCACTGATGTGATATGAACAATAGCTTATATGATTCCGACCAAGAGTTGTTTGTTTACATATTCTTAGGAGAAGATAAAGGAAAAAGAGAATATTTCCTAAAATAAAGGAAAAACAGAATATTTCCTAAAAGATTTGGAAATATCCTCAGAAAGAAAAAATCTTATATTTGTGTGATTGCAGAGTATTGGGGAGCAAGATTAATCAAATATGTAAGGAGGGGTGTCGACTAATGAAAAGGTGTACTTGTGACCACAAATGACCCAAAAGAATGAGTGTTTATATGGGTGATCGTGTGCGACATAGTTTTACGGTGTGTGCCTATGGTGACCAAGGAATGTGCATTGTTATAGAAGACATTCTTGTTGGTGCTGGTGGTGGTGTTAAAGCATGTTGTGCTTGATACCGTTTCCAAAGTCATGTGTGGTGCATTTGTGTTGACGTACATGTGGGAGTACTTTGGTGCGTTGGGTGTGACGTGGTCCAGAGATTCCAAAGAGCTAAAGTCTAGGCTCAGGGGGAGTTTAGCTCAGAGTTAGTTTATCATGAAGAGGTCATGGTACTAAACGGAGCGATAGTTCAATAGGTTTTTATCTATGCGTTTGCGATTGGTGTAATTAATTTGTGTTCTAGTGAATTCGAATATGGACGAGGTCCTCGGGGTAGAAACATGGAACTTCGTTATAACAAAATTTTTGGTTTTTTGCACTTTTATTTGCCTCACATGCATTTTCAATTGTTATCACAGCAGGCGCTTGATAGAGATTTTGTCTTGTTTTAGTTGACCTAATGTGAGGATCAGAAGATAACTCATAAGAAAAGACAAAGTTTGAATGACTTTTTGACCAGTATGTTACTCAAGCAGGAGGAGAATGGTGTGACTGACGAAGCACTTGAAGATATGGTTGTTGAGTTCACATACAGAGCTAAACATGGGGAATTATGAAGATGCATTCGATGTAACAATCGCTGACTAGTACACGGAGTAGTACAAAACGTGATAGAAAACTTGACACGGATGTGGAGTAATGTGATTGATGAGATATGAACGAAACAAGCTAATTTGATTCCGTGCAAGAGTTGTTTGTTGAGCTGTATGAAGATATTTGGGAGAATATAGCCGCTTTGGAGTGTTTAAATATTCATAGGAGAACATTTCCTAAAAGATTTGGAAATATCCTAACAAAGAATAAATCTTCTGTAGGTGTGATTGGAGAGTCTTGGAGAGAAAGATTAATCAAATATATAAGGAAGGGTGTGGCCTAATGAGAAGGTGTCCTTGTGAACACAAAAGACCCAAAAGAATGAGTGTTTATGTGGGTGATAGTGTGCGACATAGTTTTATGGTGTGTGCCTATGGTGACCAAGGAATGTACATTGTTGGAGAAGACATTCTTGTTGGTGCCGGTGGTGGTGTTAAAGCATGTTGTGCTTGATACCGTTTCCATTGTCATGTTGGTGCGTTTGTGTTGACATACATGTGGGATTATTTTGGTACGTTGAGTGTGACGTGGTCTAGAGATTCCAAAGAGCTAAAGTCTAGGCTCAGGGGGATTTTAGCTCAGAGTTAGTTTATCATGAAGAGTACAGGGTACTAAACGGAGAGATAGTTCAATAGGTTTTGATCTATGCGTTTGCGATTGGTGTAATTAATTTCTATTCTAGTGAATTCGAAATATGGACGAGGTCCTAGGGGTAGAAAAATCGAACCTCGTTAAAAAAAATTTGTGTGTTTTGTGCACTTTTATTTGCCTCACATGTATTTTCAATTGGTATCAGAGCAGGAGTTCGATTGAGATTTAGTTTTGTTTCAGTAGATCTAAGGTGAGGATCAGAAGATAGTTCAGAAGGAAAGACAAAGTTTGAATGAGTTTTGACCATGATGTTACTCAAGGAGGAAGAGAACGGTGTTACTGACGAAGCACTTAAAGATATGGTTGTTGAGTTCACATACAGAGCAATAGAGGGGGGGGGGGTAATGAAGATGCATTCCATGAATCAGTCGCACAGTAGTACACCGAGTTGTACATGATATGATACAAGACGTGACACATGACATGAAGTAATGTGATTGATGAGATATGAACAATAGCTTATATGATTCCGTCCGAGAGTTATTTGTTGAGTTGTATGAAGATATTGGAGAGAATATAGCAGCTTTGGAGTGTTTACATATTCTTAGGAGAAGATAAAGGAAAAAGAGGATATTTTCTAAAAAGATTTGGAAATATCCTAACAAAGAAGATTATTCTATTTGTGTGATTGGAGAGTCTTGGTGAGTAAGATTAAACAAATATGTAAGGAGGGGTGTGGCCTAATGAGAAGGTGTCTTTGTGACCCCAAAAGAATGAGTGTTTTGTGTTGGTGATCGTGTGCGACATAGTTTTACAGTGTGTGCCTATGGTGATCAAGGAATGTGCATTGTTGGAGAAGACATTTTTGTTGGTGCAGGTGGTAGTGTTAAATCATGTTGTACTTGATATCGTTTCAATAATCATGTCTGTGCGTTTGTGTTGACCTACATGTGGGAGTATTTTGGTGCGTTGGGTGTGACGTGGTCTAGAGATTCCAAAGAGCTAAAGTCTAGGCTCAGGGGGAATTTAGCTCAGAGTTAGTTTATCATGAAGAGTTCAGTGTTCTAAACAAAGCGATAGTTCAATAGGTTTTGATCTTGCGTTTGTGATTGGTGTAATTAATTTCTATTCTAGTGAATTCGAAATATGGACGAGGTCCTGGGGGTAGAAAAATCGAACCTCGTTAAAAAACATTGTGTTTTCTGCCCTTTTATTTGCCTCACATGCATTTTTAATTGGTATCAGAGCAGGCGCTCGATAGAGATTTAGTCTTGTTTCAGTAGATCTAAGGTGAGAATCAGAAGATAGTTCAGAAGGAAAGACAAATTTTGAATGAGTTTTTGACCATGATGTTACTCAAGGAAGAGGAGAATGGTGTTACTAACGAAGCACTTGAAGATATGGTTGTTGAGTTCACATACATAGCTAAACATGGGGAATTATTAAGATGCATTTGATGTAACAATCGCACACTAGTATACGGAGTAGTACAAGACGTGATACAAGGCGTGACACATGACGTGTAGTAATGTGACAGATGAGATATGAACGAAACTAGCTTATATGATTCCGTGCAAGAGTTGTTTGTTGAGCTCTATGAAGATATTTGAGAGAATATAGCCACTTTGGAGTGTTTAAATATTCATAGGAGAACATTTCTTAAAAGATTTGGAAATATCCTAACAAAGAATAAATCTTCTATTGGTGTGATTAGAGAGTCTTGGAGAGCAAGATTAATCAAATATATAAGGAAGGGTGTGGCCTAATGAGAAGGTGTCCTTGTGACCACAAAAGACCCAAAAGAATGAGTGTTTATGTGGGTGATTGTGTGCGACATTGTTTTATGGTGTGTGCCTATGGTGACCAAGGAATGTGCATTGTTGGAGAAGACATTCTTGTTGGTGCTGGTGGTGGTGTTAAAGCATGTTGTGATTGATACCATTTCCATTGTCATGTTAGTGCGTTTGTGTTGACATACATGTGGGAGTATTTTGGTATGTTGGGTGTGACGTGGTCAGGGTACTAAACGGAGTGATAGTTCAATAGGTTTTGATCTATGCGTTTGCGATTGGTGTAATTAATTTCTATTCTATTCAAAATATGGACAATGTCGTGGGGGTAGAAAAAGCGAACCTCTAAGGTGAGGATCAGAAGATAGTTCAGAACTTTCTTGTTGCCTCACATGCATTTTCAATTGGAATCAGAGCAGGCGCTCAATAGAGCGAACTTTTATTTGCCTCACATGCATTTTCAATTGGTATCAGAGCAGGCGCTCAATAGAGATTTAGTCTTGTTTCAGTAGATCTAAGGTGAGGATCAGAAGATAGTTCAGAAGGAAAGACAAAGTTTGAATGAGTTTTTGACCATGATGTTACTCAAGGAAGAGGAGAATGGTGTTACTGGCAAAGCACTTGAAGATATGGTTGTTGAGTTCACATACAGAGCAATACAAGGGGATACTGAAGATGCATCCGATGTATCAGTCGCAGAGTAGTACACCGAGTTGTACATGATACGATACAATACGTGACACAAGACATGGAGTAATGTCATTGATGTGATATGAACAATAACTTATATGATTCCGTCCAAGAGTTTTTTGTTGAGCTGTATGAAGATATTGGAGAGAAGATAGCAATTTTGGAGTGTTTACATATTCTTAGGAGAAGATAAAGAAAAAAGAGAATATTTTCTAAAAAGATTTGAAAATATCCTAACAAAGAAGAAATCTTCTATTTGTGTGATTGGAGCGTCTTGGTGAGCTAGATTAATCAAATATGTAAGGAGAGGTGTGACCAAATAAGAAGGTGTCCTTGTGAACCCAAAAGAATGAGTGTTTTGTGTTGGTGATCGTGTGTGACATAGTTTTACAGTGTGTGCCTATGGTAACCAAGGAATGTGCATTGTTGGAGAAGACATTCTTTGTTGGTGCAGGTGGTAGTGTTAAATCATGTTGTGCATGATACCTTTTCAATAGTCATGTCGGTGCGTTTGTGTTGACCTACATGTGGGCGTGACGTGGTCTAGAGATTCCAAAGAGCTAAAGTCTAGGCTCAGGGGGAATTTAGCTCAGAGTTAGTTTATCATGAAGAGTTCACTTTTCTAAATGGAGCGATAGTTCAATAGGTTTTGATCTTCCGTTTGCGATTGGTGTAATTAATTTCTGTTCTAGTGAATTCGAAATATGGTCGAGGTCCTGGGGGTAGAAAATTGAACCTCGTTAAAAAAAAAATTGTGTTTTCTGCACTTTTATTTGCCTCACATGCATTTTCAATTGGTATCAGAGCAGGCGCTCAATATAGATTTAGTCTTGTTTCAGTAGATCTAAGGTGAGAATCAGAAGATAGTTTAGAAGGAAACACAAATTTTCAATGAGTTTTTGACCATGATGTTACTCAAAGGGGAGGAGAATGGTGTTACAAACGAAGCACTTGAAGATATGGTTGTTGAGTTCACATACAGAGCAATACAGTGGGATAATGAAGATGCATCCGATGTATCAGTCGCAAAGTAGTACACCGAGTTGTACCTGATATGATACAAGACATGACACAGAAAATGGAGTAATGTGATTGATGTGATATGAACAATAGCTTATATGATTCCGTCCAAGAGTTGTTTGTTGAGCTGTATGAAGATATTGGACAGAATATAGCAGCTTTGGAGTGTTTACATATTTTTAGGAGAAGATAAAGGAAAAAGAGAATATTTCCTAAAAGATTTGGAAATATCCAAACAAAGAAGACATCTTCTATTTGTGTGATTGGAGAGTCTTGGAGAGCAAGATTAATTAAATATATATGGAGGGGTGTGGCCTAATGAGAAGGTGTCCTTGTGACCACAAATGACCCATAAGAATGAGTGTTTATTTGGGTGATCGTGTGCGACATAGTTTTACAGTGTGTACCTATGGTGACCAAGGAATGTGCATTGTTGGAGAAGACATTCTTGTTGGTGCTGGAGGTGGTGTTAAATCATGTTGTGCTTGATACCGTTTTCAAGGTCATGTTGGTGCGTTTGTGTTGATGTACATGTGGTAGTACTTTGGTGCATTGGGTGTGACGTGGTCCTGAGATTCCAAAGCGCTAAAGTCTAGGCTCAGGGGGAGTTTAGCTCAGAGTAAGTTTATCATGAAGAGTTCATGGTATTAAAAGGAGAGATAGTTCAATAGGTTTTGATCTATACGTTTGCGATTGGGGTAATTAGTTTATGTTCTAGTGAATTCGAAATCCTGACAAGGTCCTCAAGGTAGAAAAATTGAACCTCGTTAAAAAAATATTTGTGTTTTCTGCACTTTTATTTGCCTCACATGCATTTTCAATTGGTATCACAGCAGTCGCTCGATAGAGATTTTGTTTTGTTTTAGTTGATCTAATGTGAGGATCAGAAGATAGCTCATAAGAAAAGAAAATGTTTGAATGAGTTTTTGACCATGATGTTACTCAAGCAGGAGGAGAATGAAGTTACTGACGAAGCACTTGAAGATATGGTTATTGAGTTCACATACAGAGCTAAACAAGGGGATTATGAAGATGCATTTGATGTAACAGTCACAGCCTAGTACACGGAGTAGTACAAGACGTGGTACAAGACGTGACACAGGACGTGGAGTAATGTAACTGATTGATGTGATATGAACAATAGCTTATATGATTCCGTGCAAGAGTTGTTTGTTGAGCTTTATGAAGATATTGGAGAGAATATAGCAGCTTTGGAGTGTGTAAATATTCTTAGGAGAACATTACCTAAAAGATTTGGAAATATCCTAACAAAAAATAAATCTTTTATTGGTGTGATTGGAGAGTCTTTTAGAGCAAGATTAATCAAATATATAAGGAGGGGTGTGGCCTAATGAGAAGGTGTCCTTGTGACCACAAAAGACCCAAAAGAATGAGTATTTATGTGGGTTATCGTGTACGACATAGGTTTACGGTGTGTGTCTATGGTGACCAAGGAATGTGCATTGTTGGAGAAGACATTCTTGTTGTGCTGCTGGTGGTGTTAAAGCATGTTGTGCTTGATACTGTTTCCAATGCCATGTTGGTGCGCTTGTGTTTACGTAAATGTGGGAGTACTTTGGTGCGTTAGGTGTGACGTGGTCCAGAGATTCCAAAGAGCTAAAATCTAGACTCAGGGGGAGTTTAGCTCAGAGTTAGTTTATCATGAAGAGTTCATGGTACTAAACGGAGCGATAGTTCAATAGGTTTTGATCTATGTGTTTGCGATTGGTGTAATTAATTTCTGTTCTATTGAATTCGAAATCTGGACGAGGTCCTCGGGGTAGAAAAATGGAACATCGTTAAAAAATATTTTGTGTTTTTTGCATTTTTATTTGCCTCACATGCATTTTCAATTGGTATCACAGCAGGCGCTTGATAGAGATTTTGTCTTGTTTTAGTTGATCTAATGTGAGGATCAGAAGATAACTCATAAGAAAAGACAAAGTTTGAATGAGTTTTTGACCATGATGTTATTCAAGCAGGAGGAGAATGGTGTGACTGACGAAGCACTTGAAGATATGGTTGTTGAGTTCACATACATCGCCAAAAAGGGGAAAGTGAAGATGCATTCGATGTACCAGTCGCAAAGTAGAACACCGAGTTGTACATGATATGATACAAGACGTGACACAGGAAATGGAGTAATGTGATTGATGTGATATGAACAATAGCTTATATGATTCCGTCCAAGAGTTGTTTGTTGAGCTGTATGAAGATATTGGACAGAATATAGCAGCTTTGGAGTGTTTACATATTTTTAGGAGAAGATAAAGGAAAAAGAGAATATTTCCTAAAAGATTTGGAAATATCCTAACAAAGAATAAATCTTCTATTGGTGTGATTGGAGAGTCTTGGAGAGCAAGATTAATCAAATATATAAGGAAGGTTGTGGCCTAATGAGAAGGAGTCCTTGTGACCACAAAAGACCCAAAAGAATGAGTGTTTATTTGGAAATATCCTAACAAAGAATAAATCTTCTTATTTGGCCTAATGAGAAGGAGTCCTTGCGACATAGTTTTTGGTGTGTGCCTATGGTGACCAAGGAATGTGCATTGTTGGAGAAGACATTCTTGTTGGTGCTGGTGGTGGTGTTAAAGCATGTTGTGCTTGATATCGTTTCCATTGTCATGTTGGTGCGTTTGTGTTGACATACATGTGGGAGTATTTTGGTGCATTTGTGTTGACATACATGTGGTCTAGAGATTCCATAGAGCTAAAGTCTAGGCTCAAGGGGATTTTAGCACAGAGTTAGTTTATCATGAAGAGTTCAGGGTACTAAACAGAGCGATAGTTCAATAGGTTTTGATCTATGCGTTTGCGATTGGTGTAATTAATTTCTATTCTAGTGAATTCGAAATATGGACGATGTCCTGGGGTAGAAAAAGCGAACCTCGTTCAAAAGAAATTTATGTTCTCTGCACTTTTATTTGCCTCACATGCATTTTCAATTGGTATCAGAGCAGGCGCTCGATAGAGACTTAGTCTTGTTTCAGTAGATCTAAGGTGAGGATCAGAAGATAGTTCAGAAGGAAAGACAAAGTTTGAATGAGTTTTTGACCATGATGTTACTCAAGGAGGAGAAGAATGGTGTTACTGACAAACCACTTGAAGATATGGTTGTTGAGTTCACATACAGAGCAATACAAGGGGATACTGAATATGCATCCGATGTATCATTCGCAAAGTAGTACACCGAGTTGTACATGATAAGATACAAGACGTGACACAGGACATGGAGTAATGTCATTGATGTGATATGAACAATAGCTTATATGATTCCGTCCAAGAGTTTTTTGTTGAGCTGTATGAAGATATTGGAGAGAAGATAGCAGGTTTGGAGTGTTTACATATTCTTAGGAGAAGATAAAGGAAAAAAGAATATTTTCTAAAAAGAGTTGAAAATATCCTAACAAAGAAGAAATCTTCTATTTGTGTGATTGGAGAGTCTAGGTGAGCAAGATTAATCAAATATGTAAGGAGAGGTGTGACCAAATGAGAAGGTGTCCTTGTGAACCCAAAAGAATGAGTGTTTTGTGTTGGTGATCGTGTGCGACATAGTTTTACAGTGTGTGCCTATGGTAACCAAGGAATGTGCATTGTTGGAGAAGACATTCTTTGTTGGTGCAGGTGTTAGTGTTAAATCATGTTGGGCTTGATACCTTTTCAATAGTCATCTCGGTGCGTTTGTGTTGACCTACATGTGGGAGTATTTTGGTGCGTTGGGCGTGACATGGTCTAGAGATTCCAAAGAGCTAAAGTCTAGGCTCAGGGGGAATTTAGCTTAGAGTTAGTTTATCATGAAGAGTTCAGTGTTCTAAACGGAGCGGTAGTTCAATAGGTTTTGATCTTCCTTTTGCGATTGGTGTAATTAATTTCTATTCTAGTGAATTCGAAATATGGACGAGGTCCTGGGGGTAGAAAATCGAACCTCGTTAAAAAAAATTGTGTTTTCTGCACTTTTATTTGCCTCACATGCATTTTAAATTGGTATCACAGCAGGCGCTCGATATAGATTTAGTCTTGTTTCAGTAGATCAAAGGTGAGAATCATAAGATAGTTCAGAAGGAAAGACAAATTTTGAATGAGTTTTTGACCATGATGTTACTCAAAGGGGAGGAGAATGGTGTTACTAACGAAGCACTTGAAGATATGGTTGTTGAGTTCACGTACAGAGCAATACAGTGGGATAATGAAGATGCATCCGATGTATCAGTCGCACATTAGTACACCGAGTTGTACATGATATGATACAAGACGTGACACATGACATGGAGTAATGTCATTGATGTGATATGAACAATAGCTTATATGATTCCGTCCAAGAGTTTTTTGTTGAGCTGTATGAAGATATTGGAGAGAAGATAGCAGCTTTGGAGTGTTTACATATTCTTAGGAGAAGATAAAGGAAAAAATAATATTTTCTAAAAAGATTTGAAAATATCCTAACAAAGAAGAAATCTTCTATTTTGTGATTGGAGAGTCTAGGTGAGAAAGATTAATCAAATATGTAAGGAGAGGTGTGACCAAATGAGAAGGTGTCCTTGTGAACCCAAAAGAATGAGTGTTTTGTGTTGGTGATCGTGTGCGACATAGTTTTACAGTGTGTGCCTATGGTAACCAAGGAATGTGCATTGTTGGAGAAGACATTCTTTTTTGGTGCAGGTGGTAGTGTTAAATCATGTTGTGCTTGATACCTTTTCAATAGTCATGTCGGTGCGTTTGTGTTGACCTACAAGTGGGAGTATTTTGGTGCGTTGGGCATGACGTGGTCTAGAGATTCCAAAGAGCTAAAGTCTAGGCTCAGGGGGGATTTAGCTTAGAGTTAGTTTATCATGAAGAGTTCAGTGTTCTAAACGGAGCGATAATTCAATAGGTTTTGATCTTCCATTTGCGATTGATGTAATTAATTTATGTTCTAGTGAATTCAAATATGGACGAGGTCCTGGGGGTAGAAAATCGAACCTCGTTAAAACAAATTTGTGTTTTCTGCACTTTTATTTGCCTCACATGCATTTTCAATTGGTATCAGAGCAGGCGCTCGATATAGATTTAGTCTTGTTTCAGTAGATCAAAGGTGAGAATCAAAAGATAGTTCAGAAGGAAAGATAAATTTTGAATGAGTTTTTGACCATGATGTTACTCAAAGGGGAGGAGAATGGTGTTACTAACGAAGCACTTGAAGATATGGTTGTTGAGTTCACATACAGAGCAATACAGTGGGATAATGAAGATGCATCTGATGTATCAGTCGCAAAGTAGTACACCGAGTTGTACATGATATGATACAAGACGTGACGCAGGACATGGAGTAATGTGATGGATGTGATATGAACAATAGCTTTTATGATTCCGTCCAAGAGTTGTTTGTTGAGCTGTATGAAGATATTGGAGAGAATATAGCAGCTTTGGAGTGTTTACATATTTTTAGGAGAAGATAAAGGAAAAAGAGAATATTCCATAAAAGACTTGGAAATATCCTAACAAAGAAGAAATCTTCTATTTGTGTGATTGGAGAGTCTTGGAGAGCAAGATTAATCAAATATGTATGGAGGGGTGTGGCCTAATGAGAAGGTGTCCTTGTGACCACAAATGACCCAAAAGAATGAGTGTTTATGTGGGTGATCGTGTGCGACATAGTGTTATGGTGTGTACCTATGGTGACCAAGGAATGTGCATTGTTGGAGAAGACATTCTTGTTGGTGCTGGAGGTGGTGTTAAAGCATGTATTGCTTGATACCGTTTCCAAGGTCATGTTCGTGTGTTTGTGTTGATGTACATGTGGTAGTACTTTGGTGCGTTGGGTGTGACGTGGTCCTGAGATTCCAAAGAGCTAAAGTCTAGGCTCAGGGGGAGTTTAGATCAGAGTTAGTTTATCATGAAGAGTTCATGGTACTAAACGGAGGGATAGTTCAATAGGTTTTGATCTATGTGTTTGCGATTGGGGTAATTCATTTATGTTCTAGTGAATTCGAAATCCTGACGAGGTCCTCGGTGTAGAAAAATCGAGCCTCGTTAAAAAAAATTTGTGTTTTCTGCACTTTTATTTGCCTCACATGCCTTTTCAATTGGTATCACAGCAGTCGCTCGATAGAGATTTTGTCTTGTTTTAGTTGATCTAATGTGAGGATCAAAAGATAGCTCATAAGAAAAGACAAAGTTTGAATGAGTTTTTGACCATGATGTTACTCAAGCAGGAGGAGAATGGTGTTACTGATGAAGCACTTGAAGATCTGGTTGTTGAGTTCACATACAGAGCTAAACAGGGGGATTATGAAGATGCATTCGATGTAACAGTCGCAGCCTAGTACACGGAGTAGTACAAGATGTGGTACAAGACGTGGTACAAGACGTGACACAGGACGTGGAGTAATGTAACTGATGATATATGAACGAAACTAGCTTACATGATTCCGTGCAAGAGTTATTTGTTGAGCTGTATGAAGATATTGAAGAGAATATAGCAGCTTTGGAGTGTTTAAATATTCTTAGGAGAACATTTCCTAAAAGATTTGGAAATATCCTAACAAAAAATAAATCTTCTATTGGTGTGATTGGAGATTCTTGGAGAGCAAGATTAATCAAATATATAAGGAGGGATGTGGCCTAATGAGAAGGTGTCCTTGTGACCACAAAAGACCCAAAAGAATGAGTGTTTATGTGGGTGATTGTGTGCGACATAGTTTTATGGTGTGCCTATGGTGACCAAGGAATGTGCATTGTTGGAGAAGACATTCTTGTTGGTGCTGGTGGTGGTGTTAAAGCATGTTGTGCTTGATACCGTTTCCATTGTCATTTTGGTGCGTTTGTGTTGACATACATGTGGGAGTATTTTGGTACGTTGGGTGTGACGTGGTATATAGATTCCAAAGAGCTAAAGTCTAGGCTCAGGGGGAGTTTAGCTCAGACTTAGTTTATCATGAAGAGTTCATGGTACTAAACGGAGCGATAGTTCAATAGGTTTTGATCTATGCGTTTGCGACTGGTGTAATTAATTTTTGTTATAGTGAATTCAAAATCTGGACGAGGTCCTCGGGGTAGAAAAATGGAACCTCTTTAAAAAAAATTGTGTTTTCTGCACTTTTATTTGCCTCACATTCATTTTCAATTGGTATCAGAGCAGGCGCTCGATAGAGATTTTGTCTTGTTTTAGTTGATCTAATGTGAGGATCAGAAGATAGCTCATAAGAAAAGACAAAGTTTGATTGAGTTTTTGACCATGATGTTACTCAAGCAGGAGGAGAATGGTGTTACTGAAGAAGCACTTGAAGATATGGTTGTTAAGTTCTTATACAAAGCTAAACAGGGGGATTATGAAGATGCATTCGATGTAACAGTCGCAGACTAGTACATGGAGTAGTACAAGACGTGATACAAGACGTGGCACAGGACGTGGAGTAATGTGACTAATGAGATATGAACGAAACTAGCTTATATGATTTCGTGCAAGAGTTGTTTGTTAAGATGTATAAAGATATTGGACAGAATATAGAAGCTTTGGAGTGTTTACATATTCTTTGGAGAATATTTCCTAAAAGATTTGGAAATATCCTAACAAAGAATAAATCTTCTATTGGTGTGATTGGAGAGTCTTGGAGAGCAAGATTAATCAAATATATAAGGAGGGTGTGGCCTAATGAGAAGGTGTCCTTGCGACCACAAAAGACCCAAAAGAATGAGTGTTTATGTGGGTGATTGTGTGTGACATAGTTTTATGGTGTGTGCCTATGGTGACCAAGGAATGTGCATTGTTGGAGAAGACATTCTTGTAGGTGCTGGTGGTAGTGTCAAATCATGTTGTTCTTGATATCATTTCAATAGCCATGTCGGTGCGTTTGTGTTGACCTACATGTGGGAGTATTTTGGTGTGTTGGGCGTGACGTGGTCTAGAGATTCCAAAGAGCTAAACTCTAGGCTCAGGGGGAATTTAGCTCAGAGTTAGTTTATCATGAAGAGTTCAGGGTTCTAAACGGAGCGATAGTCCAATAGTTTTTGATCTATGCGATTGCGAATGATGTAATTAATTTCTATTCTAGTGAATTCAAAATATGGACGAGGTCCTGGGGGTAGAAAAATCGAACCTCGTTAAAAAAAAATTTGTGTTTTCTGCACTTTTATTTGCCTCACATGCATTTTCAATTGGTATCAGAGCAGGCGCTCGATAGAGATTTAGTCTTGTTTCAGTAGATCTAAGGTGAGGATCAGAAGATAGTTCAGAAGGAAAGACAAAGTTTGAATGAGTTGTTGACCATGATGTTACTCAAGGAGGAGGAGAATGGTGTTAGTGACGAAGAACTTGAAGATATGGTTGTTGATTTGACATACAGAGCAATACAGTGGGATAATGAAGATGCATCCGATGTATCAGTCGCAGAGTAGTACACCGAGTTGTACATGATATGATACAAGACGTGACACAAGACATGGAGTAATGTGATATGAATAATAGCTTATATGATTCCGTCCAAGAGTTGTTTGTTGAGTTGTATGAAGATATTGGAGAGAATATAGCAGCTTTGGAGTGTTTACATATTTTGTTAGTAGAAGATAAAGAAAAAAGAGAACATCTCCTAAAAGATAAAGGAAAAAGAGAATATTTTCTAAAAGATTTCTAATTATCCTAACAAAGAAGAAATCTTCTATTTGTGTGATTGGAGAGTCTTGGAGAGCAAGATTAATCAAATATGTAAGGAGGGGTGTAGACTAATGAAATGGTGTCCTTGTGACCACAAATGACCCAAAAGAATGAGTGTTTATATGGGTGATCGTGTGCAACATAGTTTTACGGTGTGTGCCTATGGTGACCAAGGAATGTGCATTGTTATAGAAGACATTCTTGTTGGTGCTGGTGGTGGTGTTAAAGCATGTTGTGCTTGATACCGTTTCCAAAGTCATGTTGGTGCGTTTGTGTTGACATACATGTGGGAGTATTTTGGTACGTTGGGTGTGACGTGGTATATAGATTCCAAAGAGCTAAAGTCTAGGCTCAGGGGGAGTTTAGCTCAGAGTTAGTTTATCATTAAGAGTTCATGGTACTAAACGGAGCAATAGTTCAATAGGTTTTGATCTATGCGTTTGCGATTGGTGTAATTAATTTTTGTTCTAGTGAATTCGAAATCTGGACGAGGTCCTCAGGGTAGAAAATTGGAACCTTGTTAAAAAAAATTTGTGTTTTCTGCACTTTTATTTGCCTCACATTCATTTTTAATTGGAATCAGAGCAGGCTCTCGATTGAGATTTTGTCTTGTTTTAGTTGATCTAATGTGAGGATCAGAAGATAGCTCATAAGAAAAGAAAAAGTTTGAATGAGTTTTTGACCATGATGTTACTCAAGCAGGAGGAGAATGGTGGTACTGAAGAAGCACTTGAAGATATGGTTGTTAAGTTCTTATACAAAGCTGAACAGGGGGATTATGAAGATGCATTCGATGTAACAGTCGCAGACTAGTACACGGAGTAGTACAAGACGTGATACAAGACGTGGCACAGGACATGGAGTAATATGATTGATGAGATATGAACGAAACTATCTTATATGATTTCGTGCAAGAGTTGTTTGTTGAGTTGTTTGAAGATATTGGAGAGAATATAGCAGCTTTGGAGTGTTTACATATTCTTAGGAGAACATTTCCTAAAAGATTTGGAAAAATCCTAACAAAGAATAAATATTCTATTGGTGTGATTGGAGAGTCTTGGAGAGAAAGATTAATCAAATATATAAGGAGGGTGTGGCCTAATAAGAAGGTGTCCTTGTGACCACAAAAGACCCAAAAGAATGAGTGATTATGTGGGTGATTGTGTGCGACATAGTTTTATGGTGTGTGCCTATGGTGACCAAGGAATGTGCATTGTTGGAGAAGACATTCTTGTTGGTGCTGGTGGTAGTGTTAAATCATGTTGTTCTTGATATCGTTTCAATAGTCATGTCGGTGCGTTTGTGTTGACCTACATGTGGGAGAATTTTGGTGTGTTGGGCGTGACGTGGTCTAGAGATTCCAAAGAGCTAAACTCTAGGCTCAGGGGGAATTTAGCTCAGAGTTAGTTTATCATGAAGAGTTCAGGGTTCTAAACGGAGCGATAGTCCAATAGTTTTTGATCTATGCGTTTGCGAATGATGTAATTAATTTCTATTCTAGTGAATTCAAAATATGGACGAGGTCCTGGGGGTAGAAAAATCGAACCTCGTTAAAAAAAATTTTGTGTTTTCTGCACTTTTATTTGCCTCACATGCATTTTCAATTGGTATCAGAGCAGGCGCTCGATAGAGATTTAGTCTTGTTTCAGTAGATCTAAGGTGAGGATCAGAAGATAGTTCAGAAGGAAAGACAAAGTTTGAATGAGTTGTTGACCATGATGTTACTCAAGGAGGAGGAGAATGGTGTTAGTGACGAAGAACTTGAAGATATGGTTGTTGATTTGACATACAGAGCAATACAGTGGGATAATGAAGATGCATCCGATGTATCAGTCGCAGAGTAGTACACCGAGTTGTACATGATATGATACAAGACGTGACACAAGACATGGAGTAATGTGATATGAATAATAGCTTATATGATTCCGTCCAAGAGTTGTTTGTTGAGTTGTATGAAGATATTGGAGAGAATATAGCAGCTTTGGAGTGTTTACATATTTTGTTAGTAGAAGATAAAGAAAAAAGAGAACATCTCCTAAAAGATAAAGGAAAAAGAGAATATTTTCTAAAAGATTTCGAATTATCCTAACAAAGAAGAAATCTTCTATTTGTGTGATTGGAGAGTCTTGGAGAGCAAGATTAATCAAATATGTAAGGAGGGGTGTAGACTAATGAAATGGTGTCCTTGTGACCACAAATGACCCAAAAGAATGAGTGTTTATATGGGTGATCGTGTGCAACATAGTTTTACGGTGTGTGCCTATGGTGACCAAGGAATGTGCATTGTTATAGAAGACATTCTTGTTGGTGCTGGTGGTGGTGTTAAAGCATGTTGTGCTTGATACCGTTTCCAAAGTCATGTTGGTGCGTTTGTGTTGACATACATGTGGGAGTATTTTGGTACGTTGGGTGTGACGTGGTATATAGATTCCAAAGAGCTAAAGTCTAGGCTCAGGGGGAGTTTAGCTCAGAGTTAGTTTATCATTAAGAGTTCATGGTACTAAACGGAGCAATAGTTCAATAGGTTTTGATCTATGCGTTTGCGATTGGTGTAATTAATTTTTGTTCTAGTGAATTCGAAATCTGGACGAGGTCCTCAGGGTAGAAAATTGGAACCTTGTTAAAAAAAATTTGTGTTTTCTGCACTTTTATTTCCCTCACATTCATTTTTAATTGGAATCAGAGCAGGCTCTCGATTGAGATTTTGTCTTGTTTTAGTTGATCTAATGTGAGGATCAGAAGATAGTTCATAAGAAAAGAAAAAGTTTGAATGAGTTTTTGACCATGATGTTACTCAAGCAGGAGGAGAATGGTGGTACTGAATAAGCACTTGAAGATATGGTTGTTAAGTTCTTATACAAAGCTGAACAGGGGGATTATGAAGATGCATTCGATGTAACAGTCGCAGACTAGTACACGGAGTAGTACAAGACGTGATACAAGACGTGGCACAGGACATGGAGTAATATGACTGATGAGATATGAACGAAACTAGCTTATATGATTTCGTGCAAGAGTTGTTTGTTGAGTTGTTTGAAGATATTGGAGAGAATATAGCAGCTTTGGAGTGTTTACATATTCTTAGGAGAACATTTCCTAAAAGATTTGGAAAAATCCTAACAAAGAATAAATATTCTATTGGTGTGATTGGAGAGTCTTGGAGAGAAAGATTAATCAAATATATAAGGAGGGTGTGGCCTAATAAGAAGGTGTCCTTGTGACCACAAAAGACCCAAAAGAATGAGTGATTATGTGGGTGATTGTGTGCGACATAGTTTTATGGTGTGTGCCTATGGTGACCAAGGAATGTGCATTGTTGGAGAAGACATTCTTGTTGGTGCTGGTGGTAGTGTTAAATCATGTTGTTCTTGATATCGTTTCAATAGTCATGTCGGTGCGTTTGTGTTGACCTACATGTGGGAGAATTTTGGTGTGTTGGGCGTGACGTGGTCTAGAGATTCCAAAGAGCTAAACTCTAGGCTCAGGGGGAATTTAGCTCAGAGTTAGTTTATCATGAAGAGTTCAGGGTTCTAAACGGAGCGATAGTCCAATAGTTTTTGATCTATGCGTTTGCGAATGATGTAATTAATTTCTATTCTAGTGAATTCAAAATATGGACGAGGTCCTGGGGGTAGAAAAATCGAACCTCGTTAAAAAAATTTTTGTGTTTTCTGCACTTTTATTTGCCTCACATGCATTTTCAATTGGTATCAGAGCAGGCGCTCGATAGAGATTTAGTCTTGTTTCAGTAGATCTAAGGTGAGGATCAGAAGATAGTTCAGAAAGAAAGACAAAGTTTGAATGAGTTTTTGACCATGATGTTACTCAAGGAGGAGGAGAATGGTGTTAGTGACGAAGAACTTGAAGATATGGTTGTTGATTTGACATACAGAGCAATACAGTGGGATAATGAAGATGCATCCGATGTATCAGTCGCAGAGTAGTACACCGAGTTGTACATGATATGATACAAGACGTGACACAAGACATGGAGTAATGTGATTGATGTGATATGAATAATAGCTTATATGATTCCGTCCAAGAGTTGTTTGTTGAGTTGTATGAAGATATTGGAGAGAATATAGCAGCTTTGGAGTGTTTACATATTTTGTTAGTAGAAGATAAAGAAAAAAGAGAACATCTCCTAAAAGATAAAGGAAAAAGAGAATATTTTCTAAAAGATTTCGAATTATCCTAACAAAGAAGAAATCTTCTATTTGTGTGATTGGAGAGTCTTGGAGAGCAAGATTAATCAAATATGTAAGGAGGGGTGTAGACTAATGAAATGGTGTCCTTGTGACCACAAATGACCCAAAAGAATGAGTGTTTATATGGGTGATCGTGTGCAACATAGTTTTACGGTGTGTGCCTATGGTGACCAAGGAATGTGCATTGTTATAGAAGACATTCTTGTTGGTGCTGGTGGTGGTGTTAAAGCATGTTGTGCTTGATACCGTTTCCAAAGTCATGTTGGTGCGTTTGTGTTGACATACATGTGGGAGTATTTTGGTACGTTGGGTGTGACGTGGTATATAGATTCCAAAGAGCTAAAGTCTAGGCTCAGGGGGAGTTTAGCTCAGAGTTAGTTTATCATTAAGAGTTCATGGTACTAAACGGAGCTATAGTTCAATAGGTTTTGATCTATGCGTTTGCGATTGGTGTAATTAATTTTTGTTCTAGTGAATTCGAAATCTGGACGAGGTCCTCAGGGTAGAAAATTGGAACCTTGTTAAAAAAAATTTGTGTTTTCTGCACTTTTATTTGCCTGGGACGTTTGCAAAAATGCCCTCGAAATTGAAGTCAACCCTGTTTATACCCTCGGCCTTCTCCTTCCTCTCCATCGCTAATATATCCCCTTATTAATCTGGATATTCACAGGAATGCCATCGTCAGACTTCATTTGAAGTCTGATATTTGAATTCAAAAGACAAAAGGACCCAAATTTTTTTTGGATATTCACGAAAATGCCATCGCCATGAATGCTCAACAACCACGACACCCACCATCGCCGACGAGTTAATGTGTAATCCAGCTCGTTTTTTCACCATTAAAGCTCAATTAAAGCTCAAGAATCTGAGCTCGGACGTTCTCCTCACCGATTTCTCTTTTCCCCTTTGATTTTGTGGGATTTTCGATATTTTTCGATTCAAAAGTAGCGAAATCGTTTATCATCTAATAAAAACAGCAAAACACGTCTCGGATTTGGGGCTTTCGGTGATTTTAGACGTTCTGGGAAATCGACGCGGCTAAAAACAAACGGAAATCGGAGATTGGTAAGAACATTTTCATATCGTCGATTTTCAGATCCGGTTTTGTAGTCTGCATCTTTTCGTAAGCCTCAATATGGTCAACAAGAGGGTAGTTTTGCAATTGACTTTCAATTGCCAGACCTCCATAGAAGTCTGTTAAATTCCTTTGAAAACAAAAAAATACATCGTTAAAAAGTCCAAATAAGAAGAGGGTAGTTTTGCAATTGATTCAAATTTGTTTTTTTTGTCAGACTTCTGATGTAGTCTGGCAAGAAATTGACCGATTCTTGACTTTTTGTCAGACGGAATCCGTTGTCTGAAAATAATGGGGGGTAGAAACTGCAATTGACCCAAATTTTCAAACGTTGACCAAAATAAGCGAAAAAATTGTCAGACATGTAAATCTGTCTGAAAATAAGAAAAATAATCTCAGACGGCTATAGACATCTGAATTTCCAAAACTTTGCCAGACGGCAAAAGACATTGAATTTTGGTCAACGCTCGAGAATGCGATGTTTTTCATCAGACTTCATTCGCTGTCTGAAAAAATTGTCAGACAACATAAGAAGTTTGATGAGATATCAGACTTCCGAAGATGTCTGACATTTCAAAATCAATTGCAAAACTACCCTCTACTTTTTCTTCAGACTTCGGAAGAAGTCTGATTACTTTCAGACTTCTGCGAGAAGTCTGACATTTCAAAATCAATTGCAAAACTACCCTTTTTTTCAGACTTCTTGAGCTGTCTGACAAAAAAATTAAAAACTTCCAAAGCAGACAGCCTGCGCTGTCTGAATTGTTTCAGACTGCATCCGCTGTCTGGCATTTCAAAATCAATTGCAAAAATACCCTCTTTTTCAGACTACCATAGACGTCTGGTTATATAGAAAGCAGACTTCTATAGACGTCTGAAATATGTCAAACTTTTAAAATACATTTTTATTGTATAATTGTGATTAATTTCGTTGACATTAATTTTTTTAAATGTGTGTTAGTGTTATATGTTCCTTCTGCGTGAGTTTTACATTCTTATATATGGTAATTATTTTTAAATAAATTTTTGAATAATATTGGCAATGTAGCTAATAGCATCCCCATTAGACTTCACAAAGAAGTTTGGCTTTTCCCAAAAGATCTCTAATGTTGTTTATACGTGTTTGTTTATACAGATAATGGTTCAGTTACCTGTTAATTTTGGTGAATGGGTTGTGAGAGACCAGATTTGGCATTTTGTGGTTGATAAGCTCAAAGGAGGGCGGTTTATCACTCTGCGTGATGGTTCTACACATCAAGAACTAGTTGAGATGGTACAAGATGATTATATGCTGGACAAGAAAACCGACCCGGTGGAGTTATCATATCCATTGCCGGAAGCACTCTTGAAACAAATGGATCCGGATAGCCCTCCGGTTTATGTCACAAATGATAGGCAAGTAAGGAGCATGGTTGAGTTAGCTAATACGCATTTAATCCGTCTATGTGTCTCGAGCCGATCCCGTATGGATGATGAAGATGCTGTGAATCATGATGACAAATATGAATCTGAAGATGTAGACGAAGATGACAAAGAAGAAGACTGGAATGCGGAATATGTGGACTCAGTCTCGGAGGATTCTGTTTGTGGTGGTGGTGGTAATGATGGTGTTGGTAACTTGGATGTGCCTGAGAATGTTTTCATGGAACACGCTGAGGCTTACCATGACGATGCTGATTATACCCTATATGGGAAAGTTAAACATGAAGATGTAGATGTGGAAGAAGATGAAGATTATAAGAAATATGAGTTGGAGAGTATGAATAATCAGAGTGTTCGCAAAAGGGACTTATCTGAGGGTATCATTCTCAATAAGTGTTTTGATAGCAAGAAAGACCTAATATCAGAGCTACGTTTGACGGCGATAATGAAGAAATTCGCATTTAGGGCAGAGAAGTCTGACAAGACACGTTTTGTGGCTAAATGTCGTGTGGAAGGATGCAAGTGGATGCTTCGAGCATGTGTGAAGAGCGAACCAAACAAGTATTGGGTGATGATCTATTCAGAAACACATTCATGCTCGATGGCGGACCGGATGTCTACGCGCAAACGTTTTACTCCAGTTTATATTGGTTGGTTGTTTACTGAAACTTTTGGTATGATTGAGGGGATAACACCAAAGCATGTCAAAGTATCAATGAAGAAGCAGTTTGGGATTAGGATGAGCTACACAACCGCATACAGAGCATTGTTACATGCTCAAAGGATTGTGAGAGGAACAGCGGAAGATGGGTACGCGAGACTGCCTTCTTTTTTGCATGGAATCAGGCAAACCAACCCGGGAACAGTAACTGGGCTTGAGCTAGATGAGAAGAATAGATTTAAGTATCTATTTATAGCATTTGGAGCTTCCATACATGGGTTTACGTACCTTAGAAGAGTCATTGTGGTGGATGGTACTCATCTTAATGGAAAGTATGGCGGTGTTATGCTAGTGGCGGCCGCACAAGACGGAAATTTTCAAATATTTCCGTTGGCTTTTGGAATTGTAGACTCTGAGAACGATGACTCGTGGAAATGGTTTTTCACCAAACTGAAAGAATGCATTTCAGACCAATATCCTTTGGTCATAGTCTCAGATAGATGTGAGTCGATCAAGAATGCGTGTGAAGCAGTTTTCCCTTGGGCACAGCGAGGGATATGCTATTACCATCTACAAAATAATATTGTTACCAAGTTCAGGGGAAAACATCTTCTGTACTTGGTGAAAAACGCGGCTTACGCTTATACAATTTACGATTTCGACCGAAACATGGCTTCCTTACGAGCGGCAAATCCTGAACTTGCTGATTACTTGGAAGAGGCGGATGTGAGTCTATGGTCACGCGTGCATTTCAACGGAGACAGGTACTTAGCGGTCTGACAATAGTTATCAGACTTCTAATGATGTCTGATACAATTATGAGACCTCTCTTGCTGTCTGATTATTTTTCCAGACGACTGGAGAAGTCTGAAAGCATAATGTTTTTATGATACTTTCTAATTCTTACTTGGGTTAACCTCTTTCAAATTGGTGGATACAGGTACAACATAAAGACGAGCAACATTGCTGAGTCTATAAACTCCGCAGTTAAGAAGGCAAAAGGATATCCCATATCTTTCCTTTTAGAGTTTATACAAGAGAAACTAGGGACGTGGTTTTGTAAAAGGCGGCTAGATGCAATGAGTCTCTCAACAACATTTAGCCGAGGAGTTGAATATTTGCTGGCTATTCGTGAATATTATGCAGATATGATGACGGCAGAACGAGTAGATACGTATAAGTTCGTTGTTAAGGGAGGACATAGGGATTGTGTTGTTGATTTGGAACATCAGAAGTGTGAATGTGGTGTTTGGGATTACGAAAAGATACCTTGCTCACATGCCATATGCGCTGCACCGGAACTTGAGCTACACATTTCTACCCTTGTATGTCCATCTTACAGAACGGACTACTTGTACGCTGCATACTCGCGCAACATCTTACCAAAGAATGTTACCGGAAAGGCAAATCATGACACCGTGCGTGTCTATCCGCCGGAAGAGAGGCGGAAGCCTGGAAGACAAAAGAAGTCGAGGTGGCAATCTATGCTAGAAATCGCCAAGAAGAAGAGCACTAAACCGCGGAAACTACACAAGCAATATTGTTGTTCGAACTGCAAACAACCAGGCCACAAACAACCTAAATGTCCACAACCTCAGGCTGATTAGAAATGGTTGAAATCTTATATGTTTTAGGGATTTCTGAAGTCTGATTTGTGTTCGTGTTCAGTGAAGTCTGATAAGTTTTAGGGTTTACAGAAGTCTGATATTTTTTTAGGGTTCACTGAAGTCTGACGTAGTGATGTATTCCAGAACTCTAATATTTAAACTTGTCTCAATTGTTTGGGTTCTGTTTCAACAAGCGTAGTAATAAACATAACTTGAATTAGTGCTTAAGTTTGTTACATAACTAAAAAACAAGCACAAAAGTAGGCCAAAAGATTGATGTGTTTTTTACAACCACCATAGATATGTATTGTTTAGGAATGCAAAAGATAAAGGCGGTCTATTTATCACCGTAGGTGTCAAGCAAAGCATACTCGGAACGTTGCTCTTCACCTGTTCGCTTGAGTTCAAACAATATGTCAAAAGCTAGCCTGTCCCTGATTGACTTGATGTTCTTATCACAAAGATACTTTGGAAACTCCATTCCAAGTGAATGGAACTCGATGAACTTCAAGCAGAACACTCCACAGTCACCTGTTTGTTTGTTTTGAGGAAGATCGTCGCTCCTAACAATCGAGTGGGTGTAACGATCGACTGGGTAAGGCCATCCATCAGCATCAGGTATTTTCAAGATGTGCATCGCATAAGGAAACATCTCGCAGATTGGTGCCACTGTCGCTCCGACCAACTCATCAGTCCTATCATTAATGATGCTGTCCCATATTGTTACGTGCCTATCCGGGATAGAAATCATAATTGCTACCCAATGATTTCTGCCAGTGTGCAGTGCGGTGTAAATATAATCAATATCCACTGCCCAAGCCTTCGGTGATTTGCAGAATAGTGGTAGGTCACCAGTGAAGTAATCAAAACAACCAGCAGGAAGCATTCTAGTTGCGGCTGGTGCATTCCCTCCAGCACCACTACTAATAAAAGTTGGATAGTGTTGACGCCACAAGGCTTGAAGGAGTGTGTCAATGAAACACAGCCTCTCGCTCCTGAACCATTCCGGATGGCTGTGTTGGCGAAGCCTCAACAGATCAATACCCACATCAATTTGCTGCATTAAGCCAAGCATGTGTTAATATAAAAAAAAAAAAAACACAACCAGACAGCTATGGAAGTCTGGATATACAATCAGACTTCTATGGAAGTCTGGATATACTATCAGACTTCTTTGGAAGTCTGATTATAAAACCAGACTTCTTTGGAAGTATGAATAAACAACCAGACTTCTTTGGAAGTCTGAATATACATCCATATTGGAATGGAGTTCTTAATTCATAACCATTGGAGTAATACTGACCGTGTCATGCAGCCATTCCTTTGGAGTGCGAAGATCGTAATACCATTGTAGTGATGTGTTCAGTTCCCTAGTTGGATAACCCCTACAAAAGAACAATACACTTGTTAGACATCGAGTTAGGTGTACATACTTACAATCTAAGCAGAGTATCAAAACATACGGCTGTCTTTTGTTGTAATCATTAAGTGCCATCACTTGCATCCTGGTGATAGCAGCACAAGGGTCATATCTCGGTGGAACCTGTGCTTGGACAACAGGTTTAGCTGGAGTCTTCACCTTCTCCTTTTGTTTAACCTGGGTTGCCTTTGCTTGCATGTAAACTTCAGCTGCCGCCTGCTTAGTGTCCTGTTTAAACTGCCGCGTAGAATCGAAGTTTATGCCCGTAGCCGACCGTGCAACGACCATGACACTCGGATCTGTGCCATCGGGTATACTCTGCATAGACAATTTGACAACCCATGTTAAACATAATGTTGGAACTAAAATTCACACAAGAACCAGACTTCACTAGACGTCTGGTAACTAGAATACATAACATGTCAGACATCCATAGACGTCTGACATGTGCTAAATGCCATCGAAAAATCATAGCAAGCCAATGCAACATAAGTCTAATGCCAGGAATCCATGTTCAAAGCAAATACAAGAACCAATGGGGAAAAAAACAAATACTATTATGCTTCAGCCTTTACAATGTTCATAAAGCAATAGAAGGCTACTTCCCCTCAAGTGATTTCTTCATAAGCCTGCTACTTCTCTTAGGCCCAACGTTCTTTTCCTTATTTGTATCCAGAGATTGAGGGTTTTGGAGACTAACCCCATCATCAGTCGCAATCGGTATGATTTCCTTAGAGGGATTGGCGGATTTATCTGCTGCTACTTTAGGCCTCGCTTTCCCTGCATGTTCAGGTTCGGATACCTTCAGTACAACTTTCTTCAGGTTCCTCTTAGGCCTTTCATTTTTCTTTCTTCCTCCCTCTTCATCAACCGCAGCAGCTTTTACCCCTTCGTGAACCTGAAGATCTTCAGCTGGATCTTCTTCATCCTCACCAACTCCAGCCTTCTTCATCTCATCGGCGGCAGCAGCAGCAGCAGTTTTTGCTTCTGCGTTCTTCACTCTTCCTTTCCCTCCAGTACCAGCTTTCTTCTTCTCCTTTTCCTTCACTTCAGAAGAATCTTTCTTCTGGTCTTTCTCCTTCTGCTCAACTCCAACACTCTCTTTCTTTAAACTCTGGACGATCTTGGCAAGATCATCAATTCTGATACCCATCAGACGCAAACCATCGTTGAAAACATCTACCAATACATCAATCCGAGTTTCAAGTGATTTTTGCAAACCCTCAATCATTTGAACAACATCCCCATTTGTAGGACCAGCCTTCCCTACTCTAAGTTTCTTGCTAACTACCTCAGCCTCTTCTTCCTCATCTTCATCATCAGAAACAACCTGCAACAACTTCCTCTTGACTCCCACAACCTTACGCTTTTTCTCACCAGTCTGATCAGCATCTTTCTCAGACTTAATCTCAAGCTTAACAGGACCTCCAGCTCTGGTCTTGAACACACCTTCGCTCTTCCAGTGTTTTGAACCCCACCTCCAATGCACAGTCCCTAGCTGTCCGAACATTGCCTTCACAATGTTCTCAACTTTGTCGTCCTCCTCATCAGGGTTGTCCCATACGGGAAACATGTCATCGTATTCCTTGAGTACGAAGCTGTTGACGCGGGTCTGCAAATTACAAGTCACATAGGAAAACAAATATAAGCATTTGTAATATGAACCAGTCAGACAACATACGAGACTGGGTCATATGAAGTATGACATTATGTGTGTCAGACTTCATATGAAGTCTGACATAAAAGTCAGAGTTCATAAGTACAAGAAATACCTGTTTGCGTAAGGCTTCTTCGGCTTTCTTTCGACTCCGTGATCCCTGGTACGCCAGCAATGGTAGGTCTGGGGCATCCGGAAAGGGCTCTCCATAAGTTGTCGCCATAGCGGGACATGCCCAGTATATCCAGATGTTCAGGACCTCAGCAAAACCTCCGATCTGATAATTTTTTCCATCCACGAGTTTTCTGTTTGCCTCTTTAACAGAATCTATCAGAACCTTGAAGGCGAATCGTCCCCATGGATAGGATTGCATCGATCCTGGAAACAGCAGAAGCTTGGACATGTCACCCCTTGTGGAGGTTGTCCAGTGATGAGCCTCAATGAAGGTTGCATAGATCGCTAGATAGCCCAGCCATATCCTTTGTTCCGGTTCCCATTCAGAACATCTTGTACAAGCATCCATTAGTTGCGTATAACTTGGGCCTAAATCGAAATCCACCCTAAGAAGCTTCCACATTTCTCTCATCTCATCGGTATACTGAATTTCAGGGTACTCGAGGTTCTCAATATAGTCGCATTTGAGTCCGGTTATAGCATGAAACTCATTCAGGGAAAACCTAACTGGATTAACGCCGAAAAGAGACCATAACTCATACTTCTTCTTGCAGTCTAACTGCAGACAGAGCATATAGTGCACCATCCTTGAACACCATTTGAAATTCAGTTCATGGAATTTCAAAAAAACGCCAAGTTCTGAATCGAGGAGTTCCTGCCATTCAGCCGGTAACAACGCTAGTTTAACATCAGTTATCAGATCTCTCCTTCCACTAAAGTAGTGTATGCTTTTATCCGGAGATGGTTCATAACCGGCAGTGAACATCCTTTGTGGGAATTCAACATCTTCCATAACGGAAACCTGAAACAACGAGGGCCTTACACAGTCAGACATCTTATGCCGTCTGCCAACTATAGTTATGTAAATATATAGAAGAGGAGAAGAGTCGAGGAATCTTACTGTCGAAGGAAGACGACGGAGGAGCTACAGTAAAACAAGATCGAGGCCCAACAAGATCTGGAATTTAGGAAAAAAGACAAAAAAGCTCAGCGCAAGTATGAGACAAAAAAGCTCAGATTTCAGACTTCAGACTCCACCTGGAGTCTGAGGATGTAATCAGACTCCATATGTGGTCTGAGATCTACAATCAGACACCAACAGCCGTCTGATTACTAATAGTTTAACTTAGAATTCCCCCGAAGAAGTTTTAGATTAATCTTACCGTCGAATGTAAGCGGCGGAGCAGAGAGAAACCAGATCTGGAAACGATACCCAGAAAAAGTGCACGGTGTCGATTGAGTGGATTTGAGAGAGAATAGTTTTTTTTTTATCTTTCCTGCGAAACTGTAAAAAAAAGGTTAAAAAATCATATTTATATATGTCTCATAGGGGGCAGTTAAAACGAGACGGTTTTACCACTGGCGAACGGTTTTACTGCAGACGTAACTGCCGCGCTTTTTTCGTCTCCTTTTTACATAACTCCCGCCCGTTTAATTTACAAAATATTTAAATTCCCGGGCATGCAAGAGGCCACGTGTCGTTACGCACGCGAAGTCTGGTGAAAATTAGTTATTGTAGATTCAGACTCCATACGAAGTCTGGTGAAAATTAGTTATTGTAGATTCAGACTCCATACGAAGTCTGAGGAAAATCATTTAAGTCTTAAAACTAATTATTGTAGATTCAGACTCCATACGAAGTCTGAGGAAAATCATTTAAGTCTTAAAACTAATTATTGTAGATTCAGACTCCATACGAAGTTTGAGGAAAATAATTTATTAGTCAGACTTCTTTAGAAGTCTGACAATTCGCAGATTTGGATGATGAATGAAATTGGACGATGATGAATGAACAGAAATTGGATAAAACCCTAAAATTCGTCTTATAATACATAAAATTGTACTTGGATACATAGGACTTATATTACAAGAAACCAAAAGCCCTCAAGATAATCGGGACGATGATAACAGCACCAGCAACCATCAGATACTCATACTTGGCGCCACGCACCGTCTGGCTAGATGGTTTCTCAGTCAAGAGCTCCTTTAGTTGAGCTATCTCTGCCTGCGCTTTCTTGATCTCATCGTGCAAGTTGGTTACACAGTCAATTTCAGCATAACAAAGGAAGATGTAATCAACTTGTTCGCCATGTTGGTCCACACTCAGCTTTAACTCGTGAAACTCCTCCATCATAGCCTCATCCCACCACTTCATTATATGGTAGCCACCATCCTATACAGCCACATTTTAAATATGCAATATCATCTTCAAATTCCGAAAATAAGCTCGAATAAGTCAAAACGAAACAAAACAGAAGAGAAAGGCAATTACATCCCAGTTACGACATCCAAAGAATCTTCTTCCCGGATTATCGGCTGTAGTGGATGTTCGCATGACAGGGTCCAGACCGCAGAAACATTTTTTGGGGAATCCATTGCATGAACCGGATCTTTGTCGGAATGTGGAAGTTGAGAATGAACTACTACTACTCGAGGTTGGAACCTGACTGAATCGCCCCATCCTGTGTACAATAAAACGATTGTAAGTCAGACTTCTAAAACAGTCTGAACAAAAACAATTCCAAATTCAGACTTCTAATAGAGTCTAACTCAAGCATAAAACCTAGGGGCCCTAGAACCTATCTATTTTTTGTTGGGGATGTTCAGATCTAGACAAAAGACATGTGAAAAAGAGGATGATTGGGACTCAAAACCGTATGGATCTAAAACGAGAAATATATTAAAAAAAACAATTTTTTTGCTAATTTTTTTGTTAAGATCTAGACAAAAGACATGTGAAACCGGGGATGATTCGGTCTGAAAACCGTATGGATCCCATGGATCTAAAACGAGAAATATATAAAAATCTATCTATTTTTAGTTTTATTCAGATCTAGACGAAGTACAAAGTACATATGAAAAAGGGGATGACTCGAACTCAAAACCGTACGGATCTAATACGAGAAATATATAAAAACCAAATTTTTGTTTAGATCTAGACAAATATCAAAGAAAAAATGACTTCTTTCGTATAGATCTCAAACATTTAGAGAACGAAGAGCTTAGAATATGATGGCGGCGGTGTATGGACTGGTCAGGAGAGACGAAAAGAAGAGATAATTACAAGAATGAAGAAGATGACGACGGCGGTAGTGGTGGCGGTGGCGACTGAGGGTTGGCGGAGAGTTATTAGAGGGTATTTAGAGAGTATCTAGAGAGGGAGTGTGTTTCCGTTTTAGAGAGAGAAGTTTGATAATGACTTTTACGATCTAATGTCGGTAACTTCCGTTTATATATGGGGTAAATTCCCAAGTAGGGTTTAGTTTTTGGTCGAGATTAGTCAGACTTCTTCGGTAGTCTAAGAAATCATGTACGTTAATCAGATTAACATGGAAGTCTGATATACCCTAAATCTACTAATTACTACTTAAATACCATCATATTATATAGAAAACTTAGCAAAAACATCAAACTCGTTTAATATAGTCACAACCTAACCAGTATATGCAAATGTAACAACATGGATGAAAATTCACAAACCCTCAGCCTAACCCTACAGATGAAAATATGATATCCAACTCCATATGTCAAGCATAGATCAAGCTACATGGTGTTTTTAACCAAATATACCTTAAATGGTTAAAATTGACTAAATATTATGTAATTTTAATTTACATATGTCCAAAAGTCCCATATTTAATTTATGTATCCGAAATTTTCCTCAAAATATTTTTTAATAATTTTATAATTTAAATTTTCAACTTAATTATCTCTCAGACTTCTCATTAAAATTACATAATATTTAGTCAATTTTAACCATTTAAGGTATATTTGGTTAAAAACACCATGTATTTACGAAACCCCAAAATTCAGACTTCTATAGAAGTCTGATAAACCCTAAATTTAGTATTTATCACTTAACATCGAAAAATATTTAAACAAAACACCTAGGACACATCAAATTCGTTAATTATATCACCATTATAACATACATGTGCAAATATATTTTTTCAAATGTGAATTTCTTAAACCATGAGTCTAACTAACCCTAAGGTTATATGTAAGTTATATGTAAATGTTCCATTATGTTCCATTACAAAGTAGGGTTCTAAGGCATACTTAACTAACATAGTTTAATATGACTCAATTTTATAAATTTTTAATTTATATACTACTAAATTGTTTATATATAATTTATGTATATAAAAGTTTTGACAAAATATTTTTTAATAATTTTAAAATTTAAATTTAGTAATTAATTCTGTGTCAGACTTCTATTGGAGTCTGACATCTCAGACATCCATAGAAGTCTGAAGTAGTCGAAGGTTATAATGGTAATTGCGTTTGACGTTTTTTTGATTGGTCGTAAGGACAGCGCGGTAATTTCATAAGGCCGCAAAACCAGTTTTATATTTGATTCAAGTTTGGGGGTACACTTTTATTTAAATTCAAGTTTGAGGGCATTTTAAGCAATTTCCCCTATTTGCCTCACATTCATTTTTAATTGGAATCAGAGCAGGCTCTCGATTGAGATTTTGTCTTGTTTTAGTTGATCTAATGTGAGGATCAGAAGATAGCTCATAAGAAAAGAAAAAGTTTGAATGAGTTTTTGACCATAATGTTACTCAAGCAGGAGGAGAATGGTGGTACTGAAGAAGCACTTGAAGATATGGTTGTTAAGTTCTTATACAAAGCTGAACAGGGGGATTATGAAGATGCATTCGATGTAACAGTCGCAGACTAGTACACGGAGTAGTACAAGACGTGATACAAGACGTGGCACAGGACATGGAGTAATATGACTGATGAGATATGAACGAAACTAGCTTATATGATTTCGTGCAAGAGTTGTTTGTTGAGTTGTTTGAAGATATTGGAGAGAATATAGCAGCTTTGGAGTGTTTACATATTCTTAGGAGAACATTTCCTAAAAGATTTGGAAAAATCCTAACAAAGAATAAATATTCTATTGGTGTGATTGGAGAGTCTTGGAGAGAAAGATTAATCAAATATATAAGGAGGGTGTGGCCTAATAAGAAGGTGTCCTTGTGACCACAAAAGACCCAAAAGAATGAGTGATTATGTGGGTGATTGTGTGCGACATAGTTTTATGGTGTGTGCCTATGGTGACCAAGGAATGTGCATTGTTGGAGAAGACATTCTTGTTGGTGCTGGTGGTAGTGTTAAATCATGTTGTTCTTGATATCGTTTCAATAGTCATGTCGGTGCGTTTGTGTTGACCTACATGTGGGAGAATTTTGGTGTGTTGGGCGTGACGTGGTCTAGAGATTCCAAAGAGCTAAACTCTAGGCTCAGGGGGAATTTAGCTCAGAGTTTGTTTATCATGAAGAGTTCAGGGTTCTAAACGGAGCGATAGTCCAATAGTTTTTGATTTATGCGTTTGCGAATGGTGTAATTAATTTCTATTCTAGTGAATTCGAAATATGGACGAGGTCCTGGGGGTAGAAAAATCGAACCTCGTTAAAAAATGTTTTTTGTGTTTTCTGCACTTTTATTTGCCTCACATGCATTTTCAATTGGTATCAGAGCAGGCGCTCGATATAGATTTAGTCTTGTTTCAGTAGATCTAAGGTGAGAATCATACGATAGTTCAGAAGGAAAGAAAAAGTCTGAATGAGTTTTTGACCATGATGTTACTCAAGGAGGAGGAGAATGGTGTTAGTGACGAAGCAGTTGAAGATATGGTTGTTGAGTTCACATACAGAGCAATACAGGGGGATAATGAAGATGCATCCGATGTATCAGTCGCAGAGTAGTACACCGAGTTGTACATGATATGATAGATGACGTGACAAAGGAGATGGAGTAATTTGATTGATGTGATATGAACAATAGCTTATATGATTCAGTCCAAGAGTTGTTTGTTGAGCTGTATGAAGATATTGGAGAGAATATAGCAGCTTTGGAGTGTTTACATATTCTTAGGAGAAGATAAAGGAAAAAGAGAATATTTCCTAAAAGATTTGGAAATATCCTAACAAAGAAGAAATCTTCTGTTTGTGTGATTGGAGAGTCTTGGAGAGCAAGATTAATCGAATATGTAAGGAGGGGTGTGGCCTAATGAGAAGGTGTCCTTGTGACCACAAAAGACCCAAAAGAATGGGTGTTTATGTGGGTGATTGTGTGCGACATAGTTTTATGGTGTGTGCCTATGGTGACCAAGGAATGTGCATTGTTGGAGAAGACATTCTTGTTGGTGCTGGTGGTAGTGTCAAATCATGTTGTTCTTGATATCATTTCAATAGTCATGTCGGTGCGTTTGTGTTGACCTACATGTGGGAGTATTTTGGTGTGTTGGGCGTGACATGGTCTAGAGATTCCAAAGAGCTAAACTCTAGGCTCAGGGGAAATTTAGCTCAGAGTTAGTTAATCATGAAGAGTTCAGGGTTCTAAACGGAGCGATAGTCCAATAGTTTTTGATCTATGCGTTTGCGAATGGTGTAATTAATTTCTATTCTAGTGAATTCAAAATATGGACGAGGTCCTGGGGGTAGAAAAATCGAACCTCGTTAAAAATGTTTTTGTGTTTTCTGCACTTTTATTTGCCTCACATGCATTTTCAATTAGTATCTGAGCAGGCGCTCGATATAGATTTAGTCTTGTTTCAGTTGGTCCAAGGTGAGAATCATAAGATAGTTCAGAAGGAAAGAAAAAGTCTGAATGAATTTTTGACCATGATGTTACTCAAGGAGGAGGAGAATGGTGTTACTGACGAAGCACTTGAAGATATTGTTGTTGAGTTCACATACGGAGCAATACAGGGGGATAATGAAGAAGCATCCGATGTATCAGTCGCAGAGTAGTACACCGAGTTGTACATGATATGATACAAGACGTGACAAAGGACATGGAGTAATGTGATTGATGTGATGTGAACAATAGCTTATATGATTCAGTCCAAGAGTTGTTTGTTGAGCTGTATGAAGATACTGGAGAGAATATAGCAGCTTTGGAGTGTTTACATATTCTTAGGAGAAGATAAAGGAAAAGGAGAATATTTTCTCAAAGATTTGGAAATATCCTAACAAATAAGAAATATTCTATTTGTGTGATTGGAGAGTCTTGGTGAGCAAGATTAATCAAATATGTAAGGAGGGGTGTGACCAAATGAGAAGGTGTCCTTGTGACCCCAAAAGAATGAGTGTTTTCTGTCGGTGATCGTACGCGACATAGTTTTACGGTGTGTGCCTATGGTGACCAGGGAATGTGCATTGTTATAGAAGACATTCTTGTTGGTGCTGGTGGTGGTGTTAAAGCATGTTGTGCTTGATACCGTTTCCAAAGTCATGTTGGTGCGTTTGTGTTGACATACATGTGGGAGTATTTTGGTACGTTGGGTGTGACGTGGTATATAGATTCCAAAGAGCTAAAGTCTAGGCTCAGGGGGAGTTTAGCTCAGAGTTAGTTTATCATTAAGAGTTCATGGTACTAAACGGAGCAATAATTCAATAGGTTTTGATCTATGCGTTTGCGATTGGTGTAATTAATTTTTGTTCTAGTGAATTCGAAATCTGGACGAGGTCCTCAGGGTAGAAAATTGGAACCTTGTTAAAAAAATTTGTGTTTTCTGCACTTTTATTTGCCTCACATTCATTTTTAATTGGAATCAGAGCAGGCTCTCGATTGAGATTTTGTCTTGTTTTAGTTGATCTAATGTGAGGATCAGAAGATAGCTCATAAGAAAAGAAAAAGTTTGAATGAGTTTTTGACCATGATGTTACTCAAGCAGGAGGAGAATGGTGGTACTGAAGAAGCACTTGAAGATATGGTTGTTAAGTTCTTATACAAAGCTGAACAGGGGGATTATGAAGATGCATTCGATGTAACAGTCGCAGACTAGTACACGGAGTAGTACAAGACGTGATACAAGACGTGGCACAGGACATGGAGTAATATGACTGATGAGATATGAACGAAACTAGCTTATATGATTTCGTGCAAGAGTTGTTTGTTGAGTTGTTTGAAGATATTGGAGAGAATATAGCAGCTTTGGAGTGTTTACATATTCTTAGGAGAACATTTCCTAAAAGATTTGGAAAAATCCTAACAAAGAATAAATATTCTATTGGTGTGATTGGAGAGTCTTGGAGAGAAAGATTAATCAAATATATAAGGAGGGTGTGGCCTAATAAGAAGGTGTCCTTGTGACCACAAAAGACCCAAAAGAATGAGTGATTATGTGGGTGATTGTGTGCGACATAGTTTTATGGTGTGTGCCTATGGTGACCAAGGAATGTGCATTGTTGGAGAAGACATTCTTGTTGGTGCTGGTGGTAGTGTTAAATCATGTTGTTCTTGATATCGTTTCAATAGTCATGTCGGTGCGTTTGTGTTGACCTACATGTGGGAGAATTTTGGTGTGTTGGGCGTGACGTGGTCTAGAGATTCCAAAGAGCTAAACTCTAGGCTCAGGGGGAATTTAGCTCAGAGTTTGTTTATCATGAAGAGTTCAGGGTTCTAAACGGAGCGATAGTCCAATAGTTTTTGATTTATGCGTTTGCGAATGGTGTAATTAATTTCTATTCTAGTGAATTCGAAATATGGACGAGGTCCTGGGGGTAGAAAAATCGAACCTCGTTAAAAAATGTTTTTTGTGTTTTCTGCACTTTTATTTGCCTCACATGTTTTCAATTGGTATCAGAGCAGGCGCTCGATATAGATTTAGTCTTGTTTCAGTAGATCTAAGGTGAGAATCATACGATAGTTCAGAAGGAAAGAAAAAGTCTGAATGAGTTTTTGACCATGATGTTACTCAAGGAGGAGGAGAATGGTGTTAGTGACGAAGCAGTTGAAGATATGGTTGTTGAGTTCACATACAGAGCAATACAGGGGGATAATGAAGATGCATCCGATGTATCAGTCGCAGAGTAGTACACCGAGTTGTACATGATATGATAGATGACGTGACAAAGGAGATGGAGTAATTTGATTGATGTGATATGAACAATAGCTTATATGATTCAGTCCAAGAGTTGTTTGTTGAGCTGTATGAAGATATTGGAGAGAATATAACAGCTTTGGAGTGTTTACATATTCTTAGGAGAAGATAAAGGAAAAAGAGAATATTTCCTAAAAGATTTGGAAATATCCTAACAAAGAAGAAATCTTCTGTTTGTGTGATTGGAGAGTCTTGGAGAGCAAGATTAATCGAATATGTAAGGAGGGGTGTGGCCTAATGAGAAGGTGTCCTTGTGACCACAAAAGACCCAAAAGAATGGGTGTTTATGTGGGTGATTGTGTGCGACATAGTTTTATGGTGTGTGCCTATGGTGACCAAGGAATGTGCATTGTTGGAGAAGACATTCTTGTTGGTGCTGGTGGTAGTGTCAAATCATGTTGTTCTTGATATCATTTCAATAGTCATGTCGGTGCATTTGTGTTGACCTACATGTGGGAGTATTTTGGTGTGTTGGGCGTGACATGGTCTAGAGATTCCAAAGAGCTAAACTCTAGGCTCAGGGGAAATTTAGCTCAGAGTTAGTTTATCATGAAGAGTTCAGGGTTCTAAACGGAGCAATAGTCCAATAGTTTTTGATCTATGCGTTTGCGAATGGTGTAATTGTTGGGAATGTCCTGAAATCTACCGTACTATCTCTAGAAAGTATGATAAGTGTCGAGATCAGACATAAGTCATAAGTACTGGGTGATCATGATGGCTTGCTAGAGTCCGCTCTTGATCTATAAGTTTAAGACTTATTACCAGTATTGTATGATCCCTAAGGGTCACACACCATAGCTAACGGGAAAGTTAAAATGGAATTAATACGGTAAGATGCAAGGCATTTACTGTATTTGTACAGAGAGACTTGGGCCATTAGTTAATTACTTGGGCCCATATCGAGATACAGGACTTGTGTCGATCGACATAGGTATATGTGTCGGTCGACACAACAGCGAAACCGAAACATCAGTTTAGGTTTATGACGAGTCGAGATATATAAGTCTTAGGATTTATTATTTCGACGAAAAAAAAGTCTGCGAATCTAAAAAGAGCCGTCCTGTTTTCTCTCTGTTTCCTTAAACTTTGGTCTAGCAACCATCCCGAGCTTGTAAGAGTGTGGATACTCTAGGAGGAATAGGTGGTTCATCTGTTCGTTGATCTCGACATTACAATCATTCCGCTGCAAAAGGTAATGTCCAGGTTTGTGTTTATGATTCAGTTACAAGAACCTAGATCTGTTAAAGATTATGTGCTAGGTTGCAATTTGGGAATTGAACCATGGAAAAACTCATAATCCTTTCAGTGGTATCAGAGCCAGTTTTCAGGTTTCTTGTAAATTTGGATCATTCTTAGGTTGTTTTACTGATTAGAATCGAATTTGAATGTTGAAATTTGATTAAGAATCTCAAAAAACCTAAAAGAAATCGCATTAATCCGATTGAAAAGCCATCGGTGTGCGATTTGGACACTTGTGTCGATCGACGAGGGGGCGATATCGGTCGATATGCATATCGGATCGATTGTGTCGCTGACCCGAAGACCCGATTGACCCGAGCTGATACACGCTAGTATCGATCGACATGAAAGACTCATATCGATCGATACGAAGGCGATGCCCATGTCGATCGACGAGGGAGCGAGGTATCGGTCGATATCGATCGATCCGATTGACATCTCGCGGTCCTGATGACCCGATTGACCCGAGCTGATAATCGCTAGTATCGATCGACATGAAAGACTCATATCGATCGATACGAAGGCGATGCAGATGATCCGCGAGTAGCCAATCGGTTCAGCCGAGCTTCGTGGTTCATCTTTCCCTAAACCGAGACAATGAACCGATCAATCCGATTGTGGTTCATTGTCTACTTTAGCCAGAACCGCAAGTTAGGTCAAAATTAGCTAAAACACAAGGTGTTTCTTCCCGGTTTTGGACTTAACTAAACCGATCCAATTTAATTGGTGGTTCAAGCGGTTAACCCAAATCGCGGTTTACTGGAAATAATTTTATTTCTGGTTAAACCGGATTGAAATTCATAAAATTGAATTTTAACCTAAACCGAAGGCTGGTCTAAGTTTGATTTGGTTGGACCAAATAATTTAGAGCTGGTCTGGTTTAGTAAATAACCGATGGTTTTGATAGTTAATTTGGTCTTGGACCAGAATTAATAAACCGGATCGGTTATGTCAAATTATTGGGCCAACTGGAATTCTATGGTCTTGGACCAAGAATTGGGCCTATAATTTGTGACCCAACCCGAAAATATTTATAAAATATTTAAATTAGAAATTTCTATTTTTAGTAAGTTGCTAAATTTAGAAAGTTTCTAAAATAAGAAAGTTTCCCAAAATAGTAATCTTCTATTTTTGGAAATAAAACTGAAAATCCTCAAAAACAATATCAAGCTTGGATGTCTTGCCCAATCTTGTCAGCTACTTAACGCTTATTTGATTATAGATATGGCTTACAGTGTGAGGTGTCTGTTTTCGCGTAAGTAAAGTAGTATATAGTCACTAATTTCATTGGGAGTCCCAGATTTTAGTGATTATTTGGCTGAAAGAGATTGGTTTCCTTGACTTGGCCATCGGGAGTCCCGGGCCTTGAGACATCTGGTGAATTTGGGCCTCGGGTCCAATTCACAACCGAGAGTTATTGGTTATAACTAGCTGTGTGTATGCTTACCAAGTAAAGCTAATTCTGGGTGACGGCCAGTGGCCCACTTTGGAATTAGCTGAACATGGGTCTCGGAATCATTGTATTCATATGAGGTTAAACAAAGAAATTTTGAATGCAATGCGAGTTTTCTTATAAGTTGTTAAGATTACTCTTTTATGAACTTAATAACTAAAACTCTATTTATCTCTAAATTTCAGCTATGACAAGCACAAACAATCAAAACACTTTCTCGATCCGGTATGTCCTTGAGATGGACAAACTGAACGGATCAAATTTCTTGACTTGGTCGCGGAACCTGAGACTAGTTCTCAGGCATGAGAGAAAGGACTATGTCCTTGAGAAAGCTCTCCCCGAGAGGATCGGATCCAAAGCCAGTCATGCAATATATAATGCTTGGAATAAGCATTATAATGATGCGGTGGATGTGCGTGGTCTGATATTGGCTACCATGGACTCAGAGTTGCGGAAGCAATATGAGAACATGGAGTCGCCAATAGAGATGATCAGCAGCCTGAAATTGAAATTTCAGGAGCAGGTTAGAGTGGAGAGATACCAGTTGGTTAAATCTCTCACTAGCTGCAAGCTACCAAATGATCATCCAGTAAGTCCTCATATCAGTAAAATGATGGGTTACGTTGATAACCTGAGGAAACTGGATTATCCAGTTAGCCAAGAAATGGCAACTGATATCATTCTGCAGTCACTGCCGTCAAGCTATGATAAGTTCGTAAGGGACTATATCAAGAAAGGCTTAACGAAGACGTTGACTGAACTGCATGACATGCTCAAGACAGTTGAGCCAAACGTGAAGAGTACCCTGTACAATCTCATGAACGAGAAGGGTAGGTTTACTAAACCTAATGCTGACAAGGGTGAAGACAAAGTTGTCCAGATTTCTAATCATGGCAAGCGTGTGTCTTCTGAGCCCGAGTCAGATACCTCTTACGTTGGTAAGTGCTGCTACTGTAAAGAGACTGGGCATTGGAAAAGAGATTGCATTAAATTCATGGAAGATTATGAGGAGTTGAAGTTGATGTATGAGACTACTCCCTCAGGTATTCATGTTATTACTTCAAGTTATACCTTATAGGTATTGGATACTGGTTGTGGCACTGATATTTGTTATAATATGCAGAGCCTGAGCAACAGTAGAAAGTTGAAGGAAGGACAAGTGGAACTGCATGTCTGGAAGGAGCTATGGATGCTGCTTCAGCCATAGGGTTTTCATTTGTAGATGCCTTTAAGGCTTGGTTTTATTAAGTAATTGCTACAATGTACCTGCTTTAAGCAGAGTTGTCTTTCATTTTCTTGTAAGAATTTGAATGTTTTTCATTTTGATAAAAGACTAGTTTTGTTCTTTTGATCTTAATGAAATATTAATTGTAGCACCCTATTCAAGGAATGGGTTTTATGTCTTAAACCAAAGAGTGCCTAAATGTAACATGAATACCGAATTGGTTTAAATCTGATGAATTAAACCTGATTTTTCTTGGCATAAATGTTTTGGTCATATAGAGTAAGTCGGATTCAGAAACCCCATAGTTATGGACTTTTGGGCTCATTTGAATGGATATCTTATGAGACTTGAATTCTGCTTACTGGACCAAAAGACAAAGGGCCCATCTTAGCCGAGCTAGAGAAAGGCCCAAAGGCTTATTGGAGATTGAACATACTCATGTATGTGGTCCGATGAGCAGTAATGCCAGAGAAAATTTCCTGTACTTCATTGTCTCTACTGATTACTTCAGTGAGTGTGACTGTGTTCATTTGATGAGACACAAGTCGAAATTCTTTGACATGGTCGAAAGAGTTCCAAAATGAAGTATAGAATCTGAATGACAGAAGTATTAAGACTCTGGATTAAATCACGAGTGAGAATACTTAAGTCATTGATTGTGTGATCATCTGAATGAGTGTGAAATCGTTTCACATCTCATTTCTCCTGAAAACCTAGAGGTGTTTCTGTGAGAAAGAATCAGATCTTATTAGAAATGATTAAAGATGAGTCACACGAATCTTCCATGATATTCTTTAAAAATAGCGCTCAAGAAATATCTAAGTTTACGCTGAAATAGTTCCACCAATATCAGTTGAAAGACACCACGTAAATGTGGATTGGAATCGATCCAAATTCGTCTTTACTGAGTATTTGTAGTTGTGCTACTTCGCTGGTTGTCCTAGGGAAACCAAGGCTTGTTACTTTTACGTCCATTCTGTTTTCTAAGAAGGGAAGTAACTTTCCAAGAAGAACAGTGGGAGTAAAAGTATAACTCGAAGAAATTCGAGAAATACAGGAGGCTGCTCAACCTGTTGAGGGAGAGCAACGGATGGATTTACAGATTTCTGTAGAATCTGCACCTGTAAAGCCTGAAGTTCGCAGATCTGAATGAATCAGTTACTAATCCGAGAGTGATTTCTCATCATTAGTTGAATCTGATGATCATTGAAAGTTCGCATGATCTGATGATCATTGAAAGCGACGAATCTGCGAAATTCAAAGAAGCGAAAGTGAGCCCGGACTCCGAAAATTACACTATGTGTAAGTTAGCTTCAGTGATCCATTCATGGATGGAAGCAAACATATCGGAGTTGGAATCTTCGTTCTGTTGAAGTAGTCAAGGTTTTGACTTGAACAGGAACGAAGAGGAACTGTGCGTTTACTAAAAGATAAGTGGGAGCAATATTGCATTTCTCATAGTGTATGTCGATGACATACTGATTCTCGAATATAACGTCCCAATGCTGCAGTCGGTAAAGGACTGGTTTGGGAGTTGGTTTTATGATTGACATGGGTAAAGCCACGTAGTTCTTGGATTTTGGATCTAAAGATAGAGATCCAAAAGAGCTGGTAGGACAAAGTCAGAATTCTTAAATTGACAAAGTCCTACACGTAATCAGCAATCCAAGAAGGGTTTTATGCCAATGTCACATGGCAATACGTTAAGCAAGAAACAGTATCCTACGATATCTGCTGAGCTTGAATGCATGGATAGGATTCCATATGCGTCGGCAATTGGATCTATCATGTATGCCATGACGCGTACTTGTTTTGATGTTGCTTTAATGTTAAGCAAGACAAGTAAAGACCAATCAAATCCAGCAAAGAATCACTGGATTGCCGTAAAGAATATTCTGAAGTATTTGAGGAATACTTAGGATAAGTTCTTGATTTACGGAGAAACTGAGGTGCTACAAGTCGATAGAGTCTGAAAGGCAAGTTTCCAATAGACAAAGATACTTCCTGGTCACAGTCCGGCTATATCTTGTGTCTATCTGGCGGTGCAAGGCACTGTAGCTGACTCCATGACTTAAGCTGAACATTTCGCAGCTTGAGAAGCGGCGAAAGAGGTTGTTTGGAAAATAGAGTTCATCACTGAACTAGATTTGATTCCCAGCGTAGTTAAGACTAGCTGCACATCAAAGGTCCAAACACCTTGAGGATAGGTATAACCTATTCCGCGAGATAAATGACAGAGGTGTTAAGTAGATAAGCAAGTTTCATCGAATGAGAATGTTGCTAATCTATTAACAAAGCCACTCCTTATGCCTAAGCACGAGTCGCGGACTGTAGCTGTAGGATGAGTGAAATTAAGATGTAGTCTTAATTTCAGTGGGAGTTTGTTAAGGGCTTTACTTAGTTATTTTGAAGGGTTCATGAAAACATAGCATTTTATGTTTGTGAAATCTAATGATTTCTGGATTATTTTAACTGTGATATAAAATAATCGTTCCAAAATGATTCATGTCATTATATATGGGCCATCGAAGTACATGAGTAGACTTGATCCTGAAACCCCATATTTAACGAAGTGACATAAATCAGAGTGTCCATAGTCGAAGGTTGTTGAAATTGGAACAACAACAACCTGTTGAGACTAGATTGTGTTGAGACTTATGACCAAGTTTCGAGGGGTCATAGATGCGCGGCATCAAAGTCGACACATAGGTATATGTAGGGGAGCATATGACCGGACATGGCCCGCAAGATGAGAACTCTGCAAGATATTAATATCTGTGTCATAAGAAGTTCTCATATACGACTATAGAGTATAGTCCTTAGACCTGAGTTCGCATGCATGTGGCTGCACATGGAGTAATGCGCTTTGATCATTGTCTAACGCTGTTTCGTAACTGGGAGCTATACAGACCTTGGTTGGGTGTATTATGAATTGTGTAGTTCATAGTGATGGAACAAGACGGGATTTGTCCCTGCCGTTTAACGGAGGTAATATCTCTAGGCCAATCGGAGATTTGATAGCTGGTAAGAGAATGGCCATTCCCAAACGGACTTGCCCAAGTCGTTTGCATTGTCAGTATCAAATCTGGTCCGATAAACAAGGTCTGGCTATATAAGGATGACACGCATCTTGCCTTATGCCAGATCGAGATATTGAGACAAAAGGATTAGGGAATGTAGGATTCCAGTACAATCGGAAGATTGTTGGGAATGTCCTTTTTAGAATTCCAGTACAAGTGGGAGATTGTTGGGAATGTCCTGAAATCTACCGTACTATCTCTAGAAAGTATGATAAGTGTCGAGATCAGACATAAGTCATAAGTACTGGGTGATCATGATGGCTTGCTAGAGTCCGCTCTTGATCTATAAGTTTAAGACTTATTACCAGTATTGTATGATCCCTAAGGGTCACACACCATAGCTAACGGGAAAGTTAAAATGGAATTAATACGGTAAGATGCAAGGCATTTACTGTATTTGTACAGAGAGACTTGGGCCATTAGTTAATTACTTGGGCCCATATCGAGATACAGGACTTGTGTCGATCGACACAGGTATATGTGTCGGTCGACACAACAGCGAAACCGAAACATCAGTTTAGGTTTATGACGAGTCGAGATATATAAGTCTTAGGATTTATTATTTCGACGAAAAAAAGTCTGCGAATCTAAAAAGAGCCGTCCTGTTTTCTCTCTGTTTCCTTAAACTTTGGTCTAGCAACCATCCCGAGCTTGTAAGAGTGTGGATACTCTAGGAGGAATAGGTGGTTCATCTGTTCGTTGATCTCGACATTACAATCATTCCGCTGCAAAAGGTAATGTCCAGGTTTGTGTTTATGATTCAGTTACAAGAACCTAGATCTGTTAAAGATTATGTGCTAGGTTGCAATTTGGGAATTGAACCATGGAAAAACTCATAATCCTTTCAGTAATTAATTTCTATTCTAGTGAATTCAAAATATGGACGAGGTCCTGGGGGTAGAAAAATCGAACCTCGTTAAAAAAAATTTTGTGTTTTCTGCACTTTTATTTGCCTCACATGCATTTTCAATTAGTATCTGAGCAGGCGCTCGATATAGATTTAGTCTTGTTTCAGTTGGTCCAAGGTGAGAATCATAAGATAGTTCAGAAGGAAAGAAAAAGTCTGAATGAATTTTTGACCATGATGTTACTCAAGGAGGAGGAGAATGGTGTTACTGACGAAGCACTTGAAGATATTGTTGTTGAGTTCACATACGGAGCAATACAGGGGGATAATGAAGAAGCATCCGATGTATCAGTCGCAGAGTAGTACACCGAGTTGTACATGATATGATACAAGACGTGACAAAGGACATGGAGTAATGTGATTGATGTGATGTGAACAATAGCTTATATGATTCAGTCCAAGAGTTGTTTGTTGAGCTGTATGAAGATACTGGAGAGAATATAGCAGCTTTGGAGTGTTTACATATTCTTAGGAGAAGATAAAGGAAAAGGAGAATATTTTCTCAAAGATTTGGAAATATCCTAACAAATAAGAAATCTTCTATTTGTGTGATTGGAGAGTCTTGGTGAGCAAGATTAATCAAATATGTAAGGAGGGGTGTGACCAAATGAGAAGGTGTCCTTGTGACCCCAAAAGAATGAGTGTTTTCTGTCGGTGATCGTACGCGACATAGTTTTACGGTGTGTGCCTATGGTGACCAGGGAATGTGCATTGTTGGAAAAGACATTCTTGTTGGCGCAGGTGGTAGTGTTAAATCATGTTGTAATTGATATCGTTTCAATAGTCATGTCGGTGCGTTTGTGTTGACCTACATGTGGGAGTATTTTGGTGCGTTGGGCGTGACGTGGTCTAGAGATTCCAAAGAGCTAAAGTCTAGGCTCAGGGCGAATTTAGCTCAGAGTAAGTTTATCATGAAGAGTTCAGGGTTCTAAACGGAGCGATAGTTCAATAGGTTTTGATCTATGCGTTTGCGATTGGTGTAATTAATTTCTATTCTAGTGAATTCGAAATATGGACGAGGTCCTGGGGGTAGAAAAATCGAACCTCGTTAAAAAAAAATTTTTGTGTTTTCTGCACTTTTATTTGCCTCACATGCATTTTCAATTGGTATCAGAGCAGGCGCTCGATATAGATTTAGTCTTGTTTCAGTAGATCTAAGGTGAGAATCATAAGATAGTTCAGAAGGAAAGAAAAAGTCTGAATGAGTTTTTGACCATGATGTTACTCAAGGAGGAGGAGAATGGTGTTACTGACGAAGCACTTGAAGATATGGTTGTTGATTTGACATACAGAGCAATACAGTGGGATAATGAAGATGCATCTGATGTATCAATCGCAGATTAGTACACCGAGTTGTACATGATATGATACAAGACGTGACACAAGACATGGAGTAATGTGATTGATGTGATATGAATAATAGCTTATATGATTCCGTCCAAGAGTTGTTTGTTGAGCTGTTTGAAGATATTGGAGAGAATATAGCATGTTTGGAGTGTTTACATATTCTTAGTAGAAGATAAAGAAAAGAGAGAACATCTCCTAAAAGGTAAAGGAAAACGAGAATATTTTCTAAGAGATTTGGAATTATCCTAACAAAGAAGAAATCTTATATTTGTGTGATTGAAGAGTCTTGGAGAGCACGATTATTCAAATATGTAAGGAGGGGTGTAGACTAATGAAAAGGTGTCCTTGTGACCACAAATGACCCAAAAGAATGAGTGTTTATATGGGTGATCGTGTGCAACATAGTTTTACGGTGTGTGACTTTGGTCACCAAGGAATGTGCATTGTTATAGAAGACATTCTTGTTGGTGCTGGTGGTGGTGTTAAAGCATGTTGTGCTTGATACCGTTTCCAAAGTCATGTTGGTGCGTTTGTGTTGTTGTACATGTGGGAGTACTTTGGTGCGTTGGGTGTGACGTGGTCCAAAGATTCCAAAGAGCTAAAGTCTATGCTCAGGGGGAGTTTAGCTCAGAGTTAGTTTATCATGAAGAGTTCATGGTACTAAACGGAGCGAGAGTTCAATAGGTTTTGATCTATGCATTTGCGATTGATGTAATTAATTTCTGATCTAGTGAATTCAAAATCTGGACGAGGTCCTCGGGGTAGAAAAATGGAACCTCGTTAAAAAAAAAATTGTGGTTTCTGCACTTTTATTTGCCTCGCATTCATTTTCAATTGGAATCAGAGCAGGCGCTCGATAGAGATTTTGTCTTGTTTTAGTTGATTTAATGTGAGGATCAGAAGATAGCTCATAAGAAAAGACAAAGTTTGAATGAGTTTTTGACCATGATGTTACTCAAGCAGGAGGAGAATGGTGTTACTGAAGAAGCACTTGAAGATATGGTTGTTAAGTTCACATACAAAGCTAAACAGGGGGATTATGAAGATGCATTCGATGTAACAGTCGCAGACTAGTACACGGAGTAGTACAAGACGCGATACAAGAAGTGACACATGACGTGGAGTAATGTGACTGATGAGATATGAAAAAAACTAGCTTATATGATTTCGTGCAAGAGTTTTTTGTTGAACTGTATGAAGATATTGGAGAGAATATAGCAGCTTTGGAGTGTTTACATATTCTTAGGAGAACATTTCTAAAAGATTTGGAAATATCCTAACAAAGAATAAATCTTCTATTGGTGTGATTGGAGAGTCTTGGAGAGCAAGATTAAATAGATATATAAGGAGGGTGTGGCCTAATGAGAAGGTGTCCTTGTGACAACAAAAGACCCAAAAGAATGAGTGTTTATGTGGGCGATTGTGTGCGACATAGTTTTATGGTGTGTGCCTATGGTGACCAAGGAATGTGCATTGTTGGAAAAGACATTCTTGTTGGTGCTGGTGGTAGTGTTAAATCATGTTGTTCTTGATATCGTTTCAATAGTCATGTCAGTGCGTTTGTGTTGACTTACATGTGGGAGTATTTTGGTGTGTTGGGCGTGACGTGGTCTAGAGATTCCAAAGAGCTAAACTCTAGGCTCAGGGGGAATTTAGCTCAGAGTTAGTTTATCATGAAGAGTTCAGGGTTCTAAACGGAGCGATAGTTCAATAGGTTTTGATCTATGCGTTTGCGAATGGTGTAATTAATTCTATTCAAGTGAATTCGAAATATGGACGAGGTCCTGGGGGTAGAAAAATCGAACCTCGTTAAAAAAAAAAATTGTGTTTTCTGCACTTTCATTTGCCTCACATGCATTTTCAATTGGTATCAGAGCAGGCACTCGTTAGAGATTTAGTCTTGTTTCAGTAGATCTAAGGTGAGGATCAGAAGATAGTTCAGAAGGAAATAAAAAGTCTGAATGAGTTTTTGACCATGATGTTACTCAAGGAGGAGGAGAATGGTGTTACTGACGAAGCACTTGAAGATATGGTTGTTGAGTTCACATACAGAGCAATACAGGGGGATAATGATGATGCATCCGATGTATCAGTCGCAGAGTAGTACACCGAGTTGTACATGATATGATACAAGACGTGACACATGACATGGAGTAATGTGATTGATGTGATATGAACACTAGCTTATATGATTCAGTCCAAGAGTTGTTTCTTGAGCTGTATGATGATATTGGAGAGAATATAGCAGCTTTGGAGTGTTTACATATTCTTAGGAGAAGATAAAGGAAAAAGAGAATATTTCCTAAAAAGATTTGGAAATATCCTAACAAAGAAGAAATCTTTTATTTGTGTGATTGGAGAGTCTTGGTGAGCAAGCTTAATCAAATATGTAAGGAGGGGTGTGACCAAATGAGAAGGTGTCCTTGTGACCCCAAAAGAATGAGTGTTTTGTGTTGGTGATCGTGTCCGACATAGTTTTACGGTGTGTGCCTATGGTGACCATGGAATGTGCATTGTTGGAGAAGACATTCTTGTTGGTGCAGGTGGTAGTGTTAAATCATGTTGTACTTGATATCGTTCTAATAGTCATGTCGGTGCGTTTGTGTTGACCTACATGTGGGAGTATTTTGGTGTGTTGGGCGTGACGTGGTCTAGAGATTCCAAAGAGCTAAAGTCTAGGCTCAGAGAGAATTTAGCTCAGAGTTAGTTTATCATGAAGAGTTCAGGGTTCTAAACGGAGCGATAGTTCAATAGGTTTTGATCTATGCGTTTGCGATTGGTGTAATTAATTTATATTCTAGTGAATTCGAAATATGGATGAGGTCCTGGGGGTAGAAAAATCAAACTTGTTAAAAAAAATTGTGTTTTCTGCACTTTTATTTTCCTTACATGCATTTTCAATTGGTATCAAAGCAGGCGCTCGATATAGATTTAGTCTTGTTTCAGTAGATCTAAGGTGAGGATCAGAAGATAGTTAAGAAGGAAAGACAAAGTTTGAATGAGTTTTTGACCATGATGTTACTCAAGGAGGAGGAGAATGGTGTTAGTGATGAAGCACTTGAAGATATGGTTGTTGATTTCACATACATAGCAATACAGTGGGATAATGAAGATGCATCCGATGTATCACTCGCAGAGTAGTACACCGAGTTGTACATGATATGATACAAGACGTGACACAAGACATGGAGTAATGTGATTGATTTGAAATGAACAATAGCTTATATGATTCCGTCTAAGAGTTGTTTGTTGAGCTGTATGAAGATATTGGAGAGAATATAGCAGCTTTAGAGTGTTTATATATTCTTAGGAGAAGATAAAGGAAAAAGAGAACATCTCCTAAAAGATAAAGGAAAAAGAGAATATTTTCTAAAAGAATTAGAAATATCCTAACAAAGAAGAAATCTTCTATTTGTGTTATTGGAGAGTCTTGGAGAGCAAGATTAATCAAATATGTAAGGAGGGGTGTCGACTAATGAAAAGGTGTACTTGTTACCACAAATGACCCAAAAGAATGAGTGTTTATATGGGTGATCGTGTGCGACATAGTTTTACGGTGTGTGCCTATGGTGACCAAGGAATGTGCATTGTTATAGAAGACATTCTTGTTGGTGCTGGTGGTGGTGTTAAAGCATGTTGTGCTTGATACCGTTTCCAAAGTCATGTGTGGTGCATTTGTGTTGACGTACATGTGGGAGTACTTTGGTGCATTGGGTGTGACGTGGGGGAGTTTCCTAAGATCTAAAGTCTAGGCTCAGGGGGAGTTTAGCTCAAAGTTAGTTTATCATGAAGAGTTCATGGTACTAAACGGAGCGATAGTTCAATAGGTTTTGATCTATGTGTTTGCGATTGGTGTAATTAATTTCTGTTCTAGTGAATTCGAAATATGGACGAGGTCCTGGGGGTAGAAAAATCGAACCTCGTTAAAAAAATTTGTGTTTTCTTCCCTTTTATTTGCCTCACATTCATTTTCAATTGGTATCAGAGCAGGCGCTCGATAGAGATTTAGTTTTGTTTCAGTAGATCTAAGGTGAGAATCAGAAGATAGTTCAGAAGGAAAGACAAATTTTGAATGAGTTTTTGACCATGATGTTACTCAAGGAAGAGGAGAATGGTGTTACTAACGAAGCACTTGAAGATATGGTTGTTGAGTTCACATACATAGCTAAACAGGTGGAATTATGAAGATGCATTTGATGTAACAATCGCAGACTAGTATACGGAGTAGTACAAGACGTGATACAAGGCGTGACACATGACGTGTAGTAATGTGACTGATGAGATATGAACGAAACTAGCTTATATGATTCCGTGCAAGAGTTGTTTGTTGAGCTGTATGAAGATATTTGAGAGAATATATCAGCTTTGGAGTGTTTACGTATTCTTAGGAGAACATTTCCTACAAGATTTGGAAATATCCTAACAAAGAATAAATCTTCTATTGGTCTGATTGGAGAGTCTTGGAGAGCAAGATTAATCAAGTATGTAAGGAGGGGTGTGGCCTAATGAGAAGGTGTCCTTGTGACCACAAAAGACCCAAAAGAATGAGTGTTTGTGTGGGTGATTGTGTGCGACATAGATTTATGGTGTGTGCATATGGTGACCAAGGAATGTGCATTGTTGGAGAAGACATTCTTGTTGGTGCTGGTGGTGGTGTTAAAGCATGTTGTGATTGATACCGTTTCCATTGTCATGTTGGTGCGTTTGTGTTGACATACATGTGGGAGTATTTTGGTACGTTGGGTGTTGGTCTAGAGATTCCAAAGAGCTAAAGTCTAGGCTCAGGGGGAGTTTAGCTCAGAGTTAGTTTATCATGAAGCGATAGTTCAATAGGTTTTGATATATGCGTTTTGCGATTGGTGTAATTAATTTATATTCTAGTGAATTCGAAATATGGACGATGTCCTGGGGGTAGAAAAATCGAACCTCGTTAAAAAAAAAATTGTGTTTTCTTTACTTTTATTTGCCTCACATGCATTTTCAATTGGTATCAGAGCAGACGCTCGATAGAGATTTAGTCTTGTTTTAGTGGATCTAAGGTGAGGATCAGAAGATAGTTCAGAATGAAAGACAAATTCGGAATAAGTTTTTGACCATGATGTTACTCAAGGAGGAGGAGAATGGTGTTACTGACAAAGCACTTGAAGATATGGTTGTTGATTTCACATACAGAGCAATACAGTGGGATAATGAAGATGCATCTGATGTATCAGTCGCAGAGTAGTACACCGAGTTGTACATGATATGATACAAGACGTGACACAAGACATGGAGTAATGTGATTGATGTGATATGAACAATAGCTTATATAATTCCGTCCAAGAGTTGTTTGTTGAGCTGTATGAAGATACTGGAGAGAATATAGCAGCTTCGGTGTGTTTACATATTCTTAGGAGAAGATAAAGGAAAAAAAGAACATCTCCTAAAATATAAAGGAAAAAGAGAATATTTCCTAAAAGATTTGGAAATATCCTAACAAAGAAGAAATCTTCTATTTGTGTGATTGGAGAGTCTTGGAGAGCAAGATTAATCAAATATGTAAGGAGGGGTGTGGACTAATGAGAAGGTGTCCTTGTGACCACAAATGACCCAAAAGAATGAGTGTTTATGTGGGTGATCGTGTGCGGCATAGTTTTACGGTGTGTGCCTATGGTGACCAAGGAATGTGCATTGTTAGAGAAGACATTCTTGTTGGTGGTGGTGGTGGTGTTAAAGCATGTTGTGCTTGATACCGTTTCCATTGTCATGTTGGTGCGTTTGTGTTGACATACATGTGGGAGTATTTTGGTACGTTGGGTGTTACATGGTCTAGAGATTCCAAAGAGCTAAAGTCTAGGCTCAGGGGGAGTTAGCTCAGAGTTAGTTTATCATGAAGCGATAGTTCAATAGGTTTTGACATATGCGTTTGCGATTGGTGTAATTAATTTCTATTCTGGTGAATTCGAAATATGGACGATGTCCTGGGGGTAGAAAAATTGAACCTCGTTAAAAAAAATTTGGGTTTTCTGCAGTTTTATTGGCCTCACATGCATTTTCAATTGGTATCAGAGCAGGCGCTCGATATAGATTTAGTCTTGTTTCAGTAGATCTAAGGTGAGGATCAGAAGATAGTTCAGAATGAAAGACAAATTCGGAATGAGGTTTTGACCATGATGTTACTCAAGGAGGAGAAGAATGGTGTTACTGACGAAGCACTTGAAAGATATGGTTGTTGATTTCACATACAGAGCAATACAGTGGGATAATGAAGATGCATCTGATGTATCAGTCGCAGAGTAGTACACCGAGTTGTACATGATATGATACAAGACGTGACACAAGACATGTAGTAATGTGATTTATGTGATATGAACAATAGCTTATATAATTCCGTCCAAGAGTTGTTTGTTGAGCTGTATGAAGATATTGGAGAGAATATAGCAGCTTTGGAGTGTTTACATATTTTTAGGAGAAGATAAAGGAAAAAGAGAATATTTCCTAAAAGATTTGGAAATATCCAAACAAAGAAGAAATCTTCTATTTGTGTGATTGGAGAGTCTTGGAGAGCAAGATTAATCAAATATGTAAGGAGGGGTGTGGCCTAATGAGAAGGTGTCCTTGTGAACCCAAAAGAATGAGTGTTTTGTGTTGGGGATCGTGTGCGACATAGTTTTACAGTGTGTGCCTATGGTAACCAAGGAATGTGCATTGTTGGAGAAGACATTCTTTGTTGGTGCAGGTGGTAGTGTTAAATCATGTTGTGCTTGATACCTTTTCAATAGTCATGTCGGTGCGTTTGTGTTGACCTACATGTGGGAATATTTTGTTGCGTTGGGTGTGACGTGGTCTAGAGATTCCAAAGAGCTAAAGTCTAGGCTTAGGGGGAGTTTAGCTCAGAGTTAGTTTATCATGAAGAGTTCATGGTACTAAACGGAGCGATAGTTCAATAGGTTTTGATCTATGCATTTGCGATTGGTGTAATTAACCTAGTGAATTCAAAATATGGACGAGGTCTTGGGGGTAGAAAAATCGAACCTCGTTAAAAAAATTTTTTGTGTTTTATGCACTGTTATTTGCCTCACATGCATTTTCAATTGGTATCAGAGCAGGCACTCGTTAGAGATTTTGTCTTATTTCAGTAGATCTAAGGTGAGGATCAGAAGATAGTTCAGAAGGAAAGACAAATTCTGAATGATTTTTTGACCATGATGTTACTCAAGGACGAGGAGAATGGTGTTACTGACGAAGCACTTGAAGATATGGTTGTTGATTTCACATACAGAGCAATACATTGGGATAATGAAGATGCATCCGATATATCAGTCGCAGAGTAGTACACCGAGTTGTACATGATATGATACAGGACATGGAGTAATGTGATTGATGTGATATGAATAATAGCTTATATGATTCCGTCCAAGAGTTGTTTGTTGAGATGTATGAAGATATTGGAGAGAATATAGCAGCTTTGGAGTGTTTACATATTCTTAGGAGAAGATAAAGGAAAAAGAGAATATTTCCTAAAAAGATTTGGAAATATCCTAACGAAGAAGAAATCTTCTATTTGTGTGATTGGAGAGTCTTGGTGAGCAAGATTAATTAAATATGTAAGGAGGGGTGTGACCTAATGAGAAGGTGTTCTTGTGATCCCAAAATAATTAGTGTTTTGTATCGGTGATCGCGTGCGACATATTTTTACTGTGTGTGCCTATGGTGACCAAGGAATGTGCATTGTTGGAGAAGACATTCTTGTTGTTGGTGGTGGTGGTGTTAAAGCATGTTGTGCTTGATACCGTTTCCATTGTCATGTTGGTGCGTTTGTGTTGACATACATGTGGGAGTATTTTGGTACTTTGGTTGTGACGTAGTCTAGAGGTTCCAAAGAGCTAAATTCTAGGCTCAGGGGGATTTTAGCTCAGAGTTAGTTTATCATGAAGAGTTCAGAGTACTAAACGGAGCGATAGTTCAATAGGTTTTGATCTATGCGTTTGCGATTGGTGTAATTAATTCGAAATATGGACGAGGTCCTGGGGGTAGAAAAATCGAACCTCGTTAAAGATTTTTTTGTGTTTTCTGCACTTTTATTTGCCTCACATGCATTTTCAATTGGTATCAGAGCAGGCGCTCGATAGAGATTTAGTCTTGTTTCAGTAGATCTAAGGTGAGAATCAGAAGATAGTTAAGAAGGAAAAACAAATTTTGAATGAGTTTTTGACCAAGATGTTACTCAAGGAAGAGGAGAATGGTGTTACTAACGAAGCATTTGAAGATATGGTTGTTGAGTTCACATACAGAGCAATACGGTGAGATAATGAAGATGCATCCGATGAGAAGATGTCCTTGTGACCACAAATGACCCAAGAGAATGATTATTTATGTGGGTGATCGTGTGCGACATATTATTACGGTGTGTGCCTATGGTGACCAAGGAATGTGCATTGTTGGAGAAGACATTCTTGTTGTGCTGGTGGTGGTGTTAAAGCATGTTGTGCTTGATATTGTTTCCAATGCAATGTTGATGCGTTTGTGTTGACGTACATGTGGGAGTACTTTGGTGCGTTGGGTGTTACGTGGTCCAGAGATTCCAATGAGCTAAAGTCTAGACTCAGAGGGAGTTTAGCTCAGAGTTAGTTTATCATGAAGAGTTCATGGTACTAAACGGAGCGATAGTTCAATAGGTTTTGATCTATGCGTTTTTTATTGGTGTAATTAATTTCAGTTCTAGTGAATTTGAAATCTGGACGAGGTCCTCGGGGTAGAAAAATGGAACCTCGTTAAAAAAAAATTAATGTTTTTTGCACTTTTATATGCCTCACATGCATTTTCAATTGGTATCACAGCAGGCGCATGATAGAGATTTTGTCTTGTTTTAGTTGATCTAATGTGAGGATCAGAAGATAACTCATAAGAAAAGACAAAGTTTGAATGAGTTTTTGACCATGATGTTACTCAAGCAGGAGGAGAATGGTGTGACTGACAAAGCACTTGAAGATATGGTTGTTGAATTCACATACAGAGCTAAAGATGGGGAATTATGAAGATGCATTCGGTGTAACAATCGCAGACTAGTACACAGAGTAGTACAAGACGTGATACAAGGCGTGACACATGACGTTTAGTAATGTGACTGATGAGTATGAACGAAACTAGCTTATATGATTCCGTGCAAGAGTTGTTTTTTGAGCTGTATGAAGATATTTGAGAGAATATTGCCGCTTTGGAGTGTTTAAATATTCATAGGAGAACATTTCCTAAAAGATTTGGAAATATCCTAACAAAGAATAAATCTTCTATTGGTGTGATTGGAGAGTCTTGTAGAGCAAGATTAATCAAATATATAAGGAAGGGTGTGGCCTAATGAGAAGGTGTCCTTGTGACCACAAAAGACCCAAAAGAATGAGTGTTTATGTCGGTGATTGTGTGCGACATAGTTTTATGGTGTGTGCCTATGGTGACCAAGGAATGTGCATTGTTGGAGAAGACATTCTTGTTGGTGCTGGTGGTGGTGTTAAAGAATCTTGTGCTTGATACTGTTTCCATTGTCATGTTGGTGCATTTCTATTGACATACATGTGGGAGTATTTTGGTACGTTGGGTGTGAAGTGGTCTAGAGATTCCATAGAGCTAAAGTCTAGGCTCAGGGGGATTTAGCTCAGAGTTAGTTTATCATGAACAGTTCAGGGTACTAAACGGAGCGATAGTTCAATAGGTTTTGATCTATGCGTTTGCGAATGGTGTAACTAATTTCTATTCTAGTGAATTCGATATATGGACGATGTCCTGGGGGTAGAAAAGGCGAACCTCGTTAAAAAAAATTTATGTTCTCTGCACTTTTATTTGCCTCACATGCATTTTCAATTGGTATCAGAGCATGCGCTCGATAGAGATTTAGTCTTGTTTTAGTGGATCTAAGGTGAGGATCAGAAGATAGTTCAGAAGGAAAGACAAAGTTTGAATGAGTTTTTGACCATGATGTTACTCAAGGAGGAGGAGAATGGTGTTACTGACAAAGCACTTGAAGATATTGTTGTTGAGTTCACATACAGAGCAAAACAAGGGGATACTGAAGATGCATCCGATCTATTAGTCGCAGAGTAGTACACCGAGTTGTACATGATATGATACAAGACGTGAAACAGGACATGGAGTAATGTCATTGATGTGATATGAACAATAGCTTATATGATTCCGTTCAAGAGTTTTTTGTTGAGATGTTGATATACCATAGATTTTAGGGTTTTTAACCATGGTATATATCTTATTTATTGGAGTCTTTTAGGTATGTTTACAGGTCTAAGTACATTTGGAGCAGAATTGGACTTTATGGCACATTCTGGAGCATTTTGGAGCACTTACCCGAGAAGAAGAGTTCACTGTCCATTTTGGAGACTTGTGTCGATTGACACACCTTTGGTGTCGATCGATGCACACGCGAGTCTGGCAATTCTCAGCGAGTTTAATGAAGAGTTTAAAAATTGCACTTTGGCCCAGAAGTTTCTCATAATTACAAAGAAGCCCCAGCCGTGATTAGATCATTATATTAGGGTTTTTAAGCCATTTTTTGGCTAGGCTTTACTTACGCTTTCATACTTTGAGCATAGAGATTTTAGAGCTTTTGGGGCTGATCTGAACATGTATTGCTTCCTGCTTTTGGAGAAGATTTCGAACCCCTTTTATTTTTTACTCTCTATTTATGCAATTTATTCATTCATTGATTTGTGTTTCATTAATCATGTCTGAGTAGATTCATAGTTAAGTTTAGTGATTCTCGTTAGGGTTTTCATGACTTGTTAGATTAATTTATCAGTTTAGGATTCATAACTTAATTGTTCTTCAACCTGAATTGTGCTTAATACTAGTTTCTATCCTGATCACTTAGAATCCAGACTTTAGGTTATTAAATTGACACGAAAGTGTGGTTTAGAATCTGAACTATTTAGGTTGAACAATTTAATTATCCGCATAGAAATTTGGTTTAATTGAATTGTGAACAAATCAAACTTGCACTTAAGGCTAGTTTAATCTGTTAGGAATTGCAAAGAAATTTGAGTTTCTGCTATTAGAATTAGAGAATTCTCGCAACGAAAGTTGGTTAGTTCTATATCTGTGTTTGAGTTCTAGAACTGAACTTAATTTGATCCTGACTGATAGTTAATCTGCTTGTCTGATTTCCTGAGAACTCCCTAGACTTGACGCTTTTAGTACTTGCTTACAAAACCACTTATGCTATTAATTTACTTTCTGATTCGCTATTTAGTATCTCATTAATTCACCTAGCTTAATTTGACAATTCTACAATCTATCGTAAGGTCTAGAGTCTCTGTGGATTTCGATATCCTATATACTGATATATCATGGTTTTTACCGGTTTTAGACCATGATATAAGTATGTTTTAGAGTCTTTTGGTGTTTCTTTAGAGTCTTTTACAGGTATTATTAGATATATTCACGTTTGGAGCAGATTTGGTGATTATGGAGCTTTCTGGAGTATTTTGGAGTTTTGACCCGAGAGATAGAGTTCACTGTCCAAAACATATATCTGCATCAATCGACACACATTGTACATCGATCGACACACGAGCGAGATGGGCTTATCTTCGTCGGTTTAATGAAGAATATGTATATTACACTTTGGCCCAGAAGTTTCCAATAATTACAAAGAAGCCCCAGTCGTGATTAGGCCTTTATAATTAGGTTTTTACATCAGTTTTTAGATATGCTTACTTACGCATTATTTTACATTCAGAGAGTTTTAGGGGCTGATCAGATACTCGACAGAGAGAAGATTTCGAACCCCTGTTTCTTATTCTGTTTTATGATATTTAGTATTCTATTTATCATGTCTTTTGTTATGATTGTCATGTCTGAGTAGTTTACCTGTTAGGTTTAGAGATTCTCATTAGGGATTTCATGGAATTATAGGTTGATCAATCTGTAGGGATTCATATCTGTTAGTTCTTCATCTAGGGTTGTTCTTACGGCTTAATCTGAAGTAGCTACCCAGATTTATGATGTTAGGTTGATTTCTGCAACGACAGTTGGTTAATTAACTAGAAAGAACCTAGATGAGCAATTTGACTATTCGCAAAGAAATTTGGCTTAGGAGAATTGTGAACGAAAGAACTTGAGATTGATGCTTGTTTAGAACTCTAGGATTCGCAACGAAAGTTGACTTGCTAGGTTGTTAGACATAAATAATATTCGCAACGAAAGTTGGTCTGTTATAATTCTGTGATTCTAGTTCTATAACAGTTCTTAATTAGATCCCGATTGATTGATTAGCTTATGTTCCTGATATCCTGAGAACTCCCTTGACCTGACGCCTTCGCCTTCTGATTTACAAACCGTTTACTTGCTTTCTGTTTTTATTTACTGCTTTCTACTGCTTCACCTAGCTTAATCTGAAATTCTATAATCTATCGCAAGAGTCTAGAGTCTCTGTGGATTCGATACCCTATATACTACTAGTTCACGTCTGTGCACTTGCATTGTAGATCTACTGATTAAAACTCTGATCGTATCATATACTACTGTCACGTCTGTGCACCTGCAGTGTAGATCTAGGGATTAAAACTCTGATCATATCAAGTTTTTGGCGCCGTTGTCGGGGACTCTTTTGAGTCTTCGATAGATTTGAATTTAAAGTTTAGACTAGGTTTTTCGTTTTTTATTTTTGTTACTAATTTCTCTTTTTTCTCTGTGTTCCAGGTCTGATTTCGCATAGCATCGATCGACGCATCTTTTGAATCGATCGTTGCAGGGCGAATCCCGAGTTGAATCGATCGTTGCATACTAGCATCGATCGTTGCACTGCGATAACCGACGGTTTATGCCGACGCGTGAGACCAGAAGTAATCTGAACGTGAATCTTGTGAATCTCAGACTTGAGGAGCTTGCTAGACTAGAGAGAATAAACAGAAAAGGCCAACGAGCAAGGATGGTGCAAAATCGCTTGATTCTGAGACCTGATGCTGAGGGTGTTCTGAGGGACGACCAGAACAACCGGTACAATGATGCTGGGCATAGGATTGATGCTGAGGGACGTGTGATCCCTGAACCTGAACCTGAACCTGAAGGTCAAAGGCAGATGATAAATCCTCCTGCTAATGAGAGGACTCTAGCTGACTACAACCGTCCGGATGAGTTCCATGCTAACCGGTCAGCAATTGTACCTCCGGGCTTTGAGAGGAATGACATCGAGATCAAGACTGTTTATTACTCTCTTCTTAAACAGAATCCGTTCCATGGTCTCCCACATGAGCAACCCATGGACCATATTGACGAGTTTGAGGACTTCATCACTGGAATGAAGTACAATGGGGTAAACTATGACTACTTGTTTCTCAAACTTTTCCCTTATTCTCTCGCTGGAGATGCTGCAGCTTGGCTGAAACAACATCCATCTGGGAAATTTACTACTTGGGATGCTGTGAAGAGAGAGTTTTTGAGGCACTTTTATGATGATGCTCGCTCTGATCAGTCGAGACAGGATATTCTCACCTTTACCCAAGGTCCTACAGAGCCTCTTAAGTCTACTTGGATTAGGTTTAAGAAGTACCAACGTGACTGTCCTCACCATGGATTCTCTGAAGTGACGCTGCTGGGCTTATTCTTCAGAGGTATCGATATCCACTATCAGTCTGCATTGGACAATGCTCGCAATGGAAATTTCAATACAAGGACTCCTGAACAGGATAGGACAGTGATTGATAACTTGGTGAGCAGTAATAGCACCCAGACTGGTGATAGGATAAGGAAAGAGTCTGGTGGAAAGATAGATAATCTGGAGATCGCTGATATTAGGAACAAGCAGTACACTGTTCACAGTTTGTTGACTGCAAAGAAGGTTGTTCACTTTGCGCAGGATGTTGAGGTGTTTGGAGCTGAAGAAGATCACCACGAAGAGGATGTGAACTACATCAATGGCTCTGGATTCCAAGGAAGCAGGTTTGGTAATCAGCAAGGTAATAGGTTCTTTAATGATGGACAGAAGAGTGCTTTCACAAGCAACCAGAACTCTTCTGGATATGGACAGACTGCTGGTTTTCAGAAACCTTTTCAGCAAGGTAATCAGAGGACTTATGGATCATCCTCATATCCGGCACCTCCTGCTACTAATGCTCATGAGAGCAAGATGGAAGCCATGATGGAGCAGTTGCTGAAAGGTCAGACTAAGACTGCTGTAGACTTCAATAAGAAGTTGGATGCTGTGTATAAAGATCTGAATGGAAAGTTTGAATCCTTGAGCACACATGTGAAAGAGCTTGATGCTCGGGTTGCGCAGACTGCTGGATATGTTAAGAGGCCAGATGGATCTCTTCCGGGATGAACTGATGCTAATCCTAAGTACCAGTGCAATGCAGTGACATTGAGAAGTTGTAAGGAGCTGTTTCATGCCCAGAAAAAGCAGTTGAGCTTAGAAGAAATCGTGGAAATTGAAGAGATGTAAGATGAGATCCGAGGAATTCGCAATGCATCGATCGACGCACCAGTGAAATGATCGACGCAAGGCGAGAATGAGGATGCTGAACCGAAGCTCGACGCAGAGGTCGTAACACAATCGCCTAGCAACGCTCGATGCACAACCAGCAACGATCGACGCAAGGTGACTGCCGAGAGTTCAAATGCAGAAAAGCTGAAGAAGTCGATCACAAGATGTCTTAAGGACTTACTAGCTGGTAAATGGTCTTATGAGGAGAGTGTAATGATGATCACAGAGGTATGTAGTGCAGTGATTCAGGGCAGAATTCTTGAGAAGTTGAAAGATCCAGGAAGCTTTGTGTTGGATTGTGGTATCTATAGGGACAGATTTGAGAGATCTCTATGTGATCTTAGTTCTAGTTTGAACCTTATGACTTTCTCTGTTTCTAAGAGGCTTGGGATGACTGACTTTATGCCTACTAAGATCTCATTGGTCCTAGCTGACAGAACAATCAAGATTCCTGAAGGAGTGCTGGAAGATGTGCCAATAAAAATTGGTGACTGTTTGATTCCTACTGACTTTGTGGTTCTGCAGTATGGAGAAGAACCAAGGGATCCACTGATTTTGGGTAGACCATTCTTAGTCACTGCTGGTGCTATGATTGACTGCAGGAAGGGGACTATAATTCTAAATGTGGGTGATCTGAAGATGAGTTTCGATATGGACAAGCTGGTTAAGAGACCAACCATCGACGGACAGGCCTTTTATGTGAATACTCTCAGTGATTTGGCTGCAGATTACTTTCACAAGACACATGCTGAAGATCCACCGGAGAGAGCTTTACTGAGCTCTATAATGGAGCTGGAGCATCTGCAAGACGAGCCCGCAATCTGCTATGCGAGGCTAATGGATTCTGCTGACCAAGTGATGCAATTAGATGTGTCTGACACGACTTTGCATCGATCAACACATCTAGTGCATCGATCGTTGCATGTCGACAGTGATTGGGCAGAGAAAAAATCCCCGAAAATTGAGCTGAAACAACTTCCATCCGGGCTAAGGTACGCATTTCTTGGACCTAATTCAACACATCCAGTGATTGTTAATGCTAGTTTGAACAACGCAGAGCTCACTTTACTGCTAAGAAAGCTGCGCAAACATCGCAAAGCTCTTGGCTATTCTCTTGATGACATTTCAGGTATCTCTCCGGAGGTGTGTATGCATCAGATACATCTTGAGGACGAGTCTAAGACATCTGTTGAGCATCAGAAGAGGCTGAATCCTAATCTTAAGGATGTGGTAAAGAAGGAGATCATGAAGCTCCTAGACGCAGGGATCATCTATCCGATTTCAGACAGCGATTCGGTTAGTCCAGTCCATGTAGTGCCTAAGAAAGGTGGAGTTACAGTAGTGAAGAATGAGAAGAACGAGCTGATTCCTACATGGACTGTGACTGGACACCGAATGTGCATAGATTACAGGAAGCTCAATGCTGCGACAAGGAAGGTTCATATCCCTTTACCTTTCATTGATCAGATGCTGGAGAGGTTAGCAAATCACCCATATTATTGCTTCCTCGATGGGTATTCAGGATTCTTCCAGATTCCCATCCATCCAGAGGATCGGGGAAAGACTACCTTTACTTGTCCATATGGCACATTTGCATACCGCAGGATGCCTTTTGGACTTTGTAATGCACCAGCCACCTTCCAGAGATGCATGATGTCCATATTTACTGATATGATTGAGGACTTTATGGAGGTGTTTATGGATGATTTTTCAGTCTATGGGTCATCTTATAATGAGTGCTTGGGTCATCTGTGTAAAGTGCTAACTAGATGTGAGGAGAAGCACTTGGTTCTTAATTGGGAGAAGTGTCATTTCATGGTCAGAGATGGCATTGTTCTTGGACATAGAGTGTCTGAAGCAGGGATCGAAGTATACCGCGCTAAGATTGAGGTCATGACCAGCCTTCAGGCGCCTGATTCTGTGAAGTCTGTGAGGAGCTTTCTTGGACATGCTGGTTTCTATAGATGGTTCATCAAGTATTTCAGTAAGATTGCTAGACTACTAACAGCTTTGTTGTGTAAGGATACCAAGTTTGAGTTCACTGCAGATTGTCAAACTGCATTTAAACAGATCAAGCAAGCATTAGTGAGTACTCCTATAGTTCAGCCACCAGATTGGGATTTGCCTTTTGAGGTAATGTGCGACGCAAGTGATTATGCTGTAGGAGTTGTTCTAGGGCAGAAGAAGGACAGAGAGCTTCATGCTATTTACTATGCCAGCAGGACACTAGATGATGCGCAAAGAAACTATGCCACTAAAGAGAAAGAGTTGTTGGCTGTTGTCTTTGCATTTGAGAAATTTCGCCCCTATCTTGTTGGTTCCAAAGTGATTGTACACACTGATCATTCAGCTCTGAAATATCTGATGCAGAAGAAGGATGCTAAACCAAGATTGTTGAGATGGATTCTGTTGCTTCAGGAGTTTGACATTGAAGTGAGGGACAAGAAGGGAGTTGAGAATGGAGTTGCTGACCATCTGTCAAGGATTCTGGTTGAAGAAGACGTGCCCATTAATGATTTCTTGCCTGAGGAGAACGTCAATATGATCGGGACAGTATTTGAGATGGATTTGGACAGAAATTTGCAGAACTGTCGGATTAGTCGCATTGCGTCGATCGTTGTAACATCTGTGACGATTGATGCATGCGACGAGGATGCAACGATCGATGATGCCCTATGCGACGATCGTTGCAGTGCGCATACGAACCCAGAACCTTTTAAGGTTCAAATTGGACAATACGACTTCGAAGTTGATGTTGTCGCAACGACTAATCGACCCTGGTATGCAGATATAGCTAATTACCTGGCTGCAGAGACTGAACCAGATGAGTTAAAGGGGTATGCCAAGAAGAATTTCTTCAGAGAGCTCAGACGATACTATTGGGATGAGCCTTATCTCTACAAGAACTGTTCGGATGGTCTTTACAGGAGATGCATTTCTGAATCAGAGGTTCTGGATATCTTATTCCCCTGTCATGGATCAGATTATGCTGGAAATTTTGCTACTTTCAAGACTTTGTCTAAGGTTCTGCAAGCAGGTTACTAGTGGCCTACGATGTTTAGAGACGCTCATTCTTTTGTCTCTCAGTGTGATGCCTGTCAGAGGAGAGGGAAAATCAGTAAGAAGCAAGAGATGCCTCAGAATTTCATTCTTGAGGTTGAGGTTTTCGATTGCTGGGGCATAGATTTCATGGGTCCTTTTCCCTCGTCCTATGGGAATAAGTTCATTTTGGTTGCTGTGGACTATGTGTCTAAGTGGGTGGAAGCAATAGCTATTCCAACCAATGATTCTTCGGTGGTTATTAAGCTGATTAAGACCATCATATTCTCTAGATTTGGAGTACCTCGGATAGTAATTAGTGATGGAGGATCTCATTTTATTAATAAGGTCTTCGAGAAGCTGCTACAGAAGCATGGAGTTCATCACCGAGTTGCTACTCCTTATCACCCTCAGACTAGTGGGCAAGTCAAGGTCTCTAACAGACAGATCAAGGAGATCTTGGAGAAGACAGTTGGGAAGACAAGGAAGGATTGGGCAGCAAAGCTAGATGATGCACTATGGGCTTACCGGTCTGCATTCAAGACACCACTTGGGACTACTCCATTTCATCTGCTGTATGGAAAAGCATGTCATCTTCCAGTAGAACTTAAGCACAAAGCTGCATGGGCTGTGAAGCAGATGAATTTCATTCTTAAGTCTGCTGCAGAGAGGAGATTGGTGCAGCTTAATGAGTTGGATGATATTAGGCATTTTGCTTATGAGAACTCAAAGCTGTACAAGGAGAGGACTAAAGCTTATCATGACAAGAAGATTGTCTCTAGACAATTTGAGCCTAATGATCAGGTACTTTTGTATAACTCTCATTTGCAATTGTTTCCAGGTAAGCTGAGATCGAGGTGGTCTGGTCCTTTCACGATCAAGGAAGTACGCCCTTATGGAGCTGTCGTTCTAATCAGCCAGGAAGGTAAGGAGTTCACTGTGAATGGACAGAGGGTGAAGCATTATTGGGCTAAGGCCGAGATTCCTAGAAGTCAGATTCTGCCTCTGGATGATGCACCCTCTGCCTAATTCAGCTAAAACGTCAAGCTAATGACGTTAAAAGAGCGCTGAGTGGGAGGCAACCCACTTTTAGGTTCGTTTTTGTTTTCATTTTTCGTTTTGATTTGGTGTTTTTAATTTTCTGTTTTTGTGTGTGTTCAAAGGCGTGAGAAAAACAGGCAGAATCGCACTGCATCGATCGACACACTTAGTAAATCGGTTGACGCAGTTGCGATTTACGGTTTGCTGATTCAATTGCGGTTCAGACACCGGATATCTACTTAACCGTGAGCAAAATCGCCTTGCATCGATCGACACTCTTGTGGCATGGATCGACGTAGGCCGACGACAGGTAAGTGTTCTGACCCTTCTCGGTCTGTTTCTTTCCAATTTCTTTTCTCACCAATCCTAGGCTTGACATCTTTGGGGACAGTGTGTTTCAAGTGTGGGGGAGGTAGCTACTGATGCACGCTTTTGTTTTCTTAGATTCAGTCAAAAATTTTGTTTTATCGAGTCAAAACAGTTTAAGTAAGAAACAGTGAATTTTTGAGAAGTTAACAACAGTTGCAGGAACTTAAGTAACCATTGGGATGAGCTTGCAGGATCAATGTATGACTATTAGAAAACCCAATGCAGATCAGCCTACTGAGGACACCCATATCAAGTAAGGTATTCAGAGAATCCTTTACTGACTTCACCCTTAATTTTGACTTAATTCTCTCACATAAGGGCTTGGTATACCTTGAGTCGGATTCCTCTGTTAGTTCTGACACAGCTTGTAAACATGTCCAAGTAAGGTTCCCATCTCCCCTTCCTTAAAGTAAAAAAAGAGGGAATAATAAACTGAGGATGAGCTAGTAGCTCCGAAGTGGTCGCGGGAGTGGTAGAGACCCCTATTACCTCTTGTGCATCCATGGAATGTGTCCAAAGTACACCCCATAACGGGAAGAGCACTGATAAAAAAAATAAAAATAATACCCAATGGGAAAAAATCAGTTGCTAAGGAAGGGAAAAGAGAATAAAGGAACCATAAAAAGATAGTATGGTGGTCTAGAGCTAACAGAGTAAGAATCCATGTGCCCTTTGATCGATAATCCTTAGGTGAGACCGCACTTAAATGCTTATAGAAGTCAGTAGGGTGAATTTGAATGCTTTGGATTGATTGTGGAGTTTACTCAGGACAGTTGCTAAGTGTGGGGGAAGTATATGTTGGTCTTGATGTCTTGCAGGGGAATTTTTCATGTGGCTTACTAAGGGGAATCTGAGTGTTGTTGCTTCTAAGATGAAAAGAGTTTCTGAAAGTTTTCAAACCTCTTCACCATATTCTAGTTCTCTGTTTTGCTTGAGGGCAAGAAAAGGCTAAGTGTGGGGGAGTTGATATACCATGGATTTTAGGGTTTTTAACCATGGTATATGTCTTATTTATCGAGTCTTTTATTATGTTTTGGAGTCTTTTAGGTATGTTTACAGGTCTAAGTACGTTTGGTGCGGAATTGGACATTATGGCACATTCTGGAGCATTTTGGAGCACTTACCCGAGAAGAAGAGTTCACTGTCCTTTTTGGAGACTTGTGTTGATTGACACACCTTTGGTGTCGATCGACGCACACGCGAGTCAGGCAATTCTTGGCGAGTTTAATGAAGAGTTTGGAAATTGTACTTTGGCCCAGAGATTTTAGATCATTATATTAGGGTTTTTAAGCCATTGTTTAGGCTAGGCTTTACTTACGCTTTCATACTTTGAGCATAGAGATTTTAGAGCTTTTGAGGCTGATCTGATCCTGTATTGCTTCCTGCTTTTGGAGAAGATTTCAAACCCCTTTTATTATTTACTCTCTATTTAAGCAATTTATTCATTCATTCATTTGTGTTTCATTAATCATGTCTGAGTAGATTCATAGTTAAGTTTAGGGATTCTCGTTAGGGTTTTCATGACTTGTTAGATTAATTTATCAGTTTAGGATTCATAACTTAATTGTTCTTCAACCTGAATTGTGCTTAATACTAGTTTCTAACCTGATCACTTAGAATCTAGACTTTAGGTTATTAAATTGACACGAAAATGTGGTTTAGAATCTGAACTATTTAGGTTGAACAATTTAATTATCCGCAAAGAAATTTGGTTTAATTGAATTGTGAACAAATCAAACTTGCACTTAAGGCTAGTTTAATCTGTTAGGAATCGCAAAGAAATTTAGGTTTCCGCTATTAGACTTAGAGAATTCTCGCAACGAAAGTTGGTTAGTTCTATATCTATGTTTGAGTTCTAGAACTGAACTTAATTTGATTCTGACTGATAGTTAATCTGCTTGTCTGATTTCCTGAGAACTCCCTAGACTTGACACTTTTAGTACTTGCTTACAAAACCACTTCTGCTATTGATTTACTTTCTGCTTTGCTATTTAGTTTCTCATTAATTCACCTACCTTAATTTGACAATTCTACAATCTATCGTAAGGTCTAGAGTTTCTGTGGATTTCGATACCCTATATACTAATGTCGCGTCTGTGCACCTGCAGTGTAGATCTAGGGATTAAAACTCTGATCGTATCAGCTGTTTAAATATATTGGAGAGAAGATAGCAGCTTTGGAGTGTTTACATATTCTTACGAGAAGATAAAGGAAAAAGAGAATATTTTCTAAAAAGATTTGAAAATATCCTAACAAAGAAGAAATCTTCTATTTGTGTGATTGGAGAGTCTTGGTGAGCAAGATTAATCAAATATGTTAGGAGAGGTGTGACCAAATGAGAAGGTGTCCTTGTGAACCCAAAAGAATGAGTGTTTTGTGTTGGTGATCGTGTGCGACATAGTTTTACAGTGTGTTCCTATGGTAACCAAGGAATGTGCATTGTTGGAGAAGACATTCTTTGTTGGTGCAGGTGGTAGTGTTATGGTAGTGTTAAATCATGTTGTGCTTGATACCTTTTCAATAGTCATGTCGGTGCGTTTGTGTTGACTTACATGTGGGAGTATTTTGGTGCGTTGGGCGTGACGTGGTCTAGAGATTCCAAAGAGCTAAAGTCTAGGCTCAGGGGGAATTTAGCTCAGAGTTAGTTTATCATGAAGAGTTCAGTGTTGTAAACGGAGCGATAGTTCAATAGGTTTTGATCTTGCGTTTGCGATTGGTTAATTTCTGTTCTAGTGAATAAGAAATATGGACGAGGTCCTGGGGGTAGAAAAATCGAACCTCGTTAAAAAAAATTTGTGTTTTCTGCACTTTTTTTTGCCTCACATGCATTTTCAATTGGTATCAGAGCAGGCGCTCGATAGAGATTTAGTCTTGTTTCAGTAGATCTAAGGTGAGAATCAGAAGATAGTTCAGAAGGAAAGACAAATTTTGAATGGGTTTTTGACCATGATGGGGAGGAGAATGGTGTTACTAACAAAGCACTTGAAGATATGGTTGTTGAGTTCACATACAGAGCAATACAGTGGGATAATGAAGATGCATCCAATGTATCAGTCGCAAAGTAGTACACCGAGTTGTACATGATATGATACAAGACGTGACACAGGACATGGAGTAATGTAATTGATGTGATATGAACAATAGCTTATATGATTCAGTCCAAGCGTTGTTTGTTGAGCTGTATGAAGATATTGGAGAGAATATAGCAGCTTTGGAGTGTTTACATATTTTTAGGAGAATATAAAGGAAAAAGAGAATATTTCCTAAAAGATTTGGAAATATCCTAACAAAGAAGAAATCTTTTATTTGTGTGATTGGAGAGTCTTGGAGAGCAAGATTAATCAAATATGTAAGGAGGGGTGTGGCCTAATGAGAAGGTGTCCTTGTGACCACAAATGACCCAAAAGAATGAGTATTTATGTGGGTGATCGTGTTCGACATAGTTTTACGGTGTGTGCCTATGGTGACCAAGGAATGTGCATTGTTGGAGAAGACATTCTTGTTGTGCTGGTGGTGGTGTTAAAGAATGTTGTGCTTGATACTGTTTCCAATGCCATGTTGGTGCGTTTGTGTTGACGTACATGTGGGAGTACTTTGGTGGGTTGGTTGGGTCCAGAGATTCCAAAGAGCAAGAGTCTAGACTCAGGGGGAGTTTAGCTCAGAGTAAGTTTATCATGAAGAGTTCATGGTAATAAGTTTTGATTTATGCGTTTGCGATTGGTGTAATTAATTTCTGTTCTAGTGAATTCGATATCTGGACGAGGTTCTCGGGATAGAAAAATGGAACCTCGTTAAAAAATATTTTGTGTTTTTTGCACTTTTATTTGCCTCACATGCATTTTCAATCGGTATCACAACAGGCGCTTGATAGAGATTTTGTCTTGTTTTAGTTGATCTAATGAGGATCAGAAGATAACTCATAAGAAAAGACAAAGTTTGAATGAGTTTTTGACCATGATGTTACTCAAGCAGGATGAGAATGGTGTGACTGACGAAGCACTTGAAGATATGGTTGTTGAATTCACATACAAAGCTAAACATGGGGAATTATGAAGATGCATTCGCTGTAACAATCGCAGACTAGTACACGGAGTAGTACAAGACGTGATACAAGGCGTGACACATGACGTTTAGTAATGTGACTTATGAGTATGAACGAAACTAGCTTATATGATTCCGTGCAAGAGTTTTTTGTTGAGTTGTATGAAGATATTTGAGAGAATATAGCCGTTTTGGAGTGTTTAAATATTCATAGGAGAACATTTCATAAAAGATTTGGAAATATCCTAACAAAGAATAAATCTTCTATTGGTGTGATTGGAGAGTCTTGGAGAGCAAGTTTAATCAAATATATAAGGAAGGGTGTGGCCTAATGAGAAGGTGTCCTTGTGACCACAAAAGACCCAAAAGAATGAGGGTTTATGTGGGTGATTGTGTGTGACATAGTTTTAAGGTGTGTGCCTATGGTGATCAAGGAATGTGCATTGTTGGAGAAGACATTCTTGTTGGTGCTGGTGGTGGTGTTAAATCATGTTGTGCTTGATACCGTTTCAATTGTCATGTTGGTGCGTTTGTGTTGACATACATGTGGGAGTATTTTGGTACGTTGGGTGTGACGTGGTCTAGAGATTCCATAGAGCTAAAGTCTAGGCTCAGGGGGATTTAGCTCAGAGTTAGTTTATCATGAACAGTTCAGGGTACTAAACGGAGTGATAGTTCAATAGGTTTTGATCTATGCGTTTGCGAATGGTGTAATTAATTTCTATTCTAGTGAATTCGAAATATGGACGATGTCCTGGGGGTAAAAAAATCGAACCTCGTTAAAAAAAAAAAATTATGTTCTCTGCACTTTTATTTGCCTCAAATGCATTTTCAATTGGTATCAGAGCAGGCGCATGATGTTACTCAAGGAGGAGGAGAATGGTGTTACTGACAAAGCACTTGAAGATATGGTTGTTGAGTTCACATACAGAGCAATACAAGGGGATACTGAAGATGCATCTGATGTATCAGTCGCAGAGTAGTACATCGACTTGTACATGATATGATACAAGACGTGACACAGGACATGGAGTATTGTCATTGATGTGATATAAACAATAGCTTATATGATTCTGTCCAAGAGTTTTTTTTTGAGCTGTATGAAGATATTGGAGAGAAGATAGCAGCTTTGGAGTGTTTACATATTCTTAGGAGAAGATAAAGAAAAAAGAGAATATTTTCTAAAAAGATTTGAAAATATCTTAAAAAAGAAGAAATCTTCTATTTGTTTGATTGGAGAGTCTTGGTGATCAAGATTAATCAAATATGTAAGGAGAGGTGTGACCAAATGAGAAGGTGTCCTTGTGAACCCAAAAGAATGAGTGGTTTGTGTTGGTGATCGTGTGCGACATAGTTTTACAGTGTGTGCCTATGGTAACCAAGGAATGTGCATTGTTGGAGAAGACATTCTTTGTTGGTGCAGGTGGTAGTGTTAAATCATGGTGTACTTGATACCTTTTTAATAGTCATGTCGGTGCGTTTGTGTTGACCTACATGTGGGAGTATTTTGGTGCGTTGGGCGTGACGTAGTCTAGAGATTCCAAAGAGCGAAAGTCTAGGCTCAGGGGGAATTTAGCTCAGAGTTAGTTTATCATGAAGAGTTCAATGTTCTAAACGGAGCGATAGTTCCATAGGTTTTGATCTTGCGTTTGCGATTGTTGTAATTAATTTCTGTTCTAGTGAATTCGAAATATGGATGAGGTCCTGGGGGTAGAAAAATCGAACCTCGTTAAAAAAAAAATTTGTGTTTTCTGCATTTTTATTTGCCTCACATGCATTTTCAATTGGTATCAGAGCAGGCGCTCGATAGAGATTTAGTCTTGTTTCAGTAGATCTAAGGTGAGAATCAGAAGATAGTTCAGAAGGAAAGACAAATTTTGAATGAGTTTTTGACCATGATGTTACTCAAAGGGGAGGAGAATGGTGTTACTAACGAAGCACTTGAAGATATGGTTGTTGAGTTCACATACAGAGCAATACAGTGGGATAATGAAGATGCATCTGATGTATCAGTCGCAAAGTAGTACACCGAGTTATACATGATATGATACAAGACGTGACACAGGACATGGAGTAATGTGATTGATGTGATATGAACAATAGCTTATAAGATTACGTCCAAGAGTTGTTTGTTGAGCTGTATGAAGATATTGGAGAGAATATAGCAGCTTTGGAGTGTTTACATATTTTTAGGAGAAGATAAAGGAAAAAGAGGGGAAATTTTGAATCTGTTTAATTAGATTATTTGTTCTCCCGAGCCCAAGCTTCGATTCCACTGAGGACAGTGTGTTTCAAGTGTGGGGGGAGGTAGCTGCTGACGCACCGTTTTCTGTTTTCTTAGAGTCAGCTGAGTCTGTTTTATTGAGTCAAATTTGAGTAGGAAACAAAGACTTTTTGAGGAGAGTACTACACTTGCAGGAACCTATGTAACCATTGGATGAGTTGCAGATGATCTCTGACTATTAGAAAACCCAAGACAGATCAACCTACTGAGGACACCCATATCACTTCAGGTATTCAGAGAATCCATTACTGACTTCGCCTTTAACTTGACTTACTTTTTCTCACCTAGGGGCTTGGTATACTTTGAGTCGGATTCCTCTGTTAGTTCTGACACAACTTGTAAACTTGTCTAAGTATGGTTCCCTTCTCCCCTTCTTTAAAGTAAAAAAGAGAGATAAACTGCGGATAAGCTAGTAGTTTCGAAGTGATCACGGGAGTGGTAGAGACCCCTATTACCTCAAAGTACACCCCAATGCGAGAAGAGCACTGATAAAAAAATACCCAGTGGGGAAAAATCAGATGCTGAGGAAGGAAAGGAGAAGAAAGGAACCAGAAAAATGATCGTATGGTGGTCATATGCTAACAGAGTAAGAGTCCATGTGTTATTTGATCGATATTCCCTAGGTGAGACTGCACTTATTAGATTATAGAAGTCAGTATGGTGAATTTGAATGCTATGAATGTGATTGTGGAGTTTACTTAGGAAGTTGCTAAGTGTGGGGGAAGTATATGTTGGTCTTGATGTCTGCATGTTCATTTTTCATGTGGTTTACTAAAGGGAATCTGAGTGTAGAACTTCAAAGATGAAATAAGTTTCTGAAGTTTTCAAACTTCTACTCCTAATCTTAGTTTTTTGTTTGCTTAAGGGCAAGCAAAGGTTAAGTGTGGGGGAGTTGATATATCATGGTTTTTAGGGTTTTTAACCATGATATATGTCTTTATTATCGAGTCTTTTATTGTGTTTTGGAGTCTTTTCAGGTGTTGGTTTAGGTATGTTTAGAGAATATTTGGACATTATGGCGCATTCTGGAGCTATTTGGAGAGTTCGTGCGAGAAAGAAGAAATCATAGGCGATATTAATGCTCTGTGTCGATCGACTCAGCCTTTGCATCGATCGACACAAACACGGATCATATGTTTCTCGCCGATTTAATGAAGACTTTAGATATTTTCAGCCTGGCCCAAAAGTTTCTTTTAATTACAAAGAACCCCAAAACATGTTTATACTATTATATTAGAGTTTATAAGCCATTGTTTAGGCTATGCTTTGTTTTACATTCAGAGAGATCGAGAGAGCTTTTAGGGGCTGATCTGAGACTCGACCTAGAGAAGATTTCGAACCACTGTTTCCTATTCTATTTTATGATATTCAGTATTCTAGTCATTATGATTTCTGTTTCATTGATCATGTCTGAGTAGTTTACTTGTTAGGTTAAGGATTCTCATTAGGGGTTTCATGGAATATTTGGTTAGTTGATCAATTGGGATTCATAACTTCTAGTTCTTCATCTAGGTTGATCTTAAAGCTTAATCTGAACTGGCCACTTAGATTATTGATGTAAGATTGATTGGTGCAACAAAACTTGATTAATCTGCTAGAAAAGAAACTAGATGAGCAATTTGTCTATTTGCAAAGAAATTTAGCTTAGGGAAATTGTGAACAAAAGAACTTGAGATTAATGCATGTTTAGAACTCTAGAATTCGCAACGAAAGTTGGTTTGATAGGTTGCTAGACATATTTAAGATTCGCAAAGAAAGTTGGTTAGCTAGGTTGCTAGACATAGTTAAGATTCGCAACGAAAGTTGTTCTATTATACTTCTGTGATTCTAGTTTTAGAACCGTTCTTAATTTGATCTCGATTGATTGATTTGCCTATATTCCTGATTTTCTGAGAACTCCCTTGACATGGCGTTTTGCCTTATTGATTTACAAACCGTCTGCTTTACTTTCTGCATTGTTTACTGCTTTCATTACTGCTCTGCTTAGCTAAATTCGACACTCTATAGTCTATCGTAAGATTCTTGAGTCTCTGTGGATTCGACCCCTACTACAATTGCATAGCCGTGCACGTGCAATGTAACTCTAGGGATTAAACTCTGAGCATATCAATTTCCCATTGGCATATCATATGGTACTTCATTCAGAAAGCTTGAGGCCACAGAGAATGGTGATGGCTCCTGCTGTGGTAGAGGATAGTCCCACAATATCGGGTTTCCTTGTTCATCCCAACCCGGATCAGAATCGGAGTCTTCAACCAACAAACGTCCTATCCGTGATCACTCTCCCTAGACCAAACGGATGCATTAGGTGATATGTGCATGTGCTGCTCCCAGATCCATCTCGTTCTGACGATGAAACCCACGGCCTACCAGTACTCATCAATTTACATACATATGCATCCAACATAAGGGTAAGTCCTAACCCATCCTAACTGCGTTGGAACGTACCGGATTATCCTAGTTGACCTTTGCGACTCAATAACTCGATAAAACCGTTGAATTTGTTCCTTGAGCGTGATCATTAACCACACTTTGATACCACCATTTCTAACACCCTCGACCCTTACTATAGACATAGACGATTCAGGAATGCTACAAAATGATAATCGAAGACAATAAATGCCTAATATTCAAAAGGGATCCGAAAATCAGACAAGTACTGGCTACAACTACCATTCCTCTTAGCCATGGCCTGAGGCTTTACAATCCGTACCCAAACTTTGAGTTGTGTTAGCTCGGACTAAACTAATATAATGAACCCAAGCTAGATTTTAATTGAAAACTTTTTTATTATTATTATCTTCCGGAAAGTACAAGATCTCAAAAGGCTTATTTATACACTGGTCATGACCTAACGCCCAAAAGATAATATACATAAGTTTTACACACCTTTTTTTTTGCAACGGCCAACAAACGCTCACAACCCCTTACAGAAGGATTTACAGTCCTGCACTCGACCAGAGCTACTACCTGTCACCGGTTCTTGGCCTACTTTCGCGCTATCACACCATATATTAGCTTCTGAATAGAAGAGGTTTCACCTACTTCCTAGTTTGCGCCAGGAGCCTCCGACAGCCTGGCAGACTGCAAAATCATTGCACTTCCTTCTCACGATGGATGGTTTATTCGGTTTTAGCGGTCTTGGGTCAAGGGCGTCTAGAAAGTAAGAGATCGGTCAATCATTCTTATTAATAAGAGTTGAAGAGGGCAAGTAGAGAAACCCAAGCCAAGCGAGAGCGTTGATGGATTGTTTGTTATCTCCTTACTGCTATTAGCTGTTGTTATAGGGCTATATTCCTACTGTTGTTATCTGTTAATATGCTGTTGTTATCTGTTCTCTGTCCTTACTATTGTTAGGTGGGGCCCTAGGTGATTGCTTTAACCCGTAGAGGGATTTAGGAGACAGACATGAGTGGGCTTTTATATCAATAAAGGCGAAAGGTTTTTGAATATTATAAAGACGCGTTAGCACTTTTGTTTTTAATAAGTTTAGGCTTAACTAATAAGATAGAAAGGGCTTGTTTGTTAATCATGGTGCGCTGGTTTTAAACCCTAAAAAAAGGGCGTTTATTTTCAAATGACAACTGCCTCTTCTTGTTGCGAGGGCCTTGCACGAAACCAAACCGCCCCCCGCCCCAACTATTGGTTACCTGCAAAACAAATGAGTCATGAGTGTTCTAGCAATACTCAAGGAACCTCGGGATCTACACAAACGTTAGTCTTTATCCCACTCCAAAGACATAGAGCATTGAAACATCATAAGCATAAGCGGAAGCAAAAATATATGCCATATATAATATGCATTTATCTACTTCAGATTCTTTCCACACATGCAAGGCCTCTAGATGCATCGGACACTCCACACCCTTTCTCTCTCATGACTACCCGCAGTCAATCACCACATAGGATCATAACCCGAGCATCACACCCGAATCCATGGGATCGCGTCGTCACATGATGCTCGGCCATGGGAGCGACCCAAGTAATCCTCCGAGCCTTCTTCGAATGCATGGAGGATAAAACAGGAGTGCCAAATACACCATCCTAGACAATATTACACATGTCCTAGGATGAATTTTCTAGAACATCACACAAGTTCTAGTCCGTTATATTAAGAACAGTATTTCATATGCTCGCATGTAATCACATATCCTGGTCCGTAAAGTCCAATGACTTTTAACGACAACATGCATATCACGCAACGCTTTCTGAAACGGTCCTTAAACCAATCCCGTACTTATGCATATCACACCATACATAACCATATACAAGCATGTAAATAACTCATTCACATATATATAAACCGTAAACCTCCCTACGTGGGTTTACAAAACATTGAAAAAGATAGCTCCGTTGTGCGTCTCTTAACCGGACCTGAAGTAAACAAGTTAATAAAACACAACCGGGATTCAAAATGTTTTGACGTGGTCGGAATGTGGTTTGCGGAGTGACGGTGGTTCTAAAATGCTAGGCTCAGACTCTCCTATGGTCAGAACATCCTTAGCCCGCTTCCCGCTACTTCCCAACTCTCAGTCTCGCCTTACGCCCATCCTGGGTTCGGTTTCTATTTCCCGATAAACTTCTCTCTAGCTCGGTTTTCTCTCTCTTTTTGCGGTTTTGGTGTGAGTTCTGACCAAAGGGAGGGTGGTCCTATTTATACTAAAACCCAAGCTGGTGGTGGCCGCCATCAGCCTTCGTCCCATTGGTCGTGGCAGCGGGAACCATACTTCATGACACCCAGCAGCTTGGTGGCGACACACATCAGCTTTCTGGTGGTGACACCCAGCTGGTCCATGCATGAAGGCAAATGTCTCTCCCTGGACGTGACACCAACCACTCTTCATGCATGGATGGCAGCCTCCGGCGATGACACCCAACCACCAGCATGCATGATGGCGACTCATGGAGGCGTCAGATCGTGACACCCAGTGGCCTAGTCATGTGTGGTTACACCTAATGCTTAGTGCCAGCTCGTGCTTGTTGAGCCAGCAACACTCTTGAACGTGTCCGATCATTTTCGCTCGCTCGGTCGCGTCCGTTTAGTCCGTTCCGGTCCATTTTCGTTCATTATCGACCCGACGACAAATTCCTCGACCATTTTCGAAACTATCTCGACTCCCGGCGAACCTGGATTTCGTCTCTCTCCCATCGAACCAATACCTTCTTGGTTCTTATACCATTAAACTCTGACTCCCGGCGATCCACGATTCTGACCGCCTTGCTAGTTACTGACCAATCTAGGTTGATATTTGATGGCGGCTTTGACAGGACTAGTTCCGGTTCGTGAACAACCTTCCGCAAAACAGATATATGGAACACATTGTGAAAATCAGACAGCTCTTGCGGTAACTCTAACCTATATGACACCACACAACTCTCTCGACTATCACGAATGGTCCCATATACCTTGGCCTAAACTTTTTCAGCTTGCAGTTGAGATCGTTAGCTCGTAACGTCCTCATCTTAAGATACACCGAATCTCCCACAGTGAACTCCAAATCCTTACGACGCTTATCCGCATAGTTTTTCTTGCGGTCATGGGCCTGCTTTAGCCTCTCCTTGAGAAATGCCACTTGCTCAACTGTTTCCTAAATCATTTACGTCTCTAAGTCACGCCTCACCCCCATCTCGGTCAAACATAGGGGGGTCATGTAAGGTCTACCATACAGAGCCTCGTATGGTGACATCCCTATGCTCGAGTGGTAACTGTTGTTTTAGGAAAACTCGACCAACGACATAAATTTGACCCAGTTGCCTTCCCAATCCAACACTCATGCCCTTCGCATATCCTCCAATGTCTGAATGGTCCGCTAAGACTGTTCATCGGTCTGCGGATGATATGCCGTGCTGAGAATCACCTTTGTACCCATCGCTTTCTGAAACGTTTGCCCGAAGATAGAGGTGAACTTTAGATCTCTGTCTGACACGATGTTGACTGGTGACCCGTGCAGCTTTACTATGCACTCTACATACTTCCAGGCGAGAACCTCGGTTCCATCCATTTTCCTTATTTCCAGATATTGTGCAGATTTGGTAAGTCGGTCCACGATTATCCAAATTTCATCATTCCTTCATGTTGTCCTTGGTAGACCGGTAACGAAGTCCATGGTCACCATATCTCATTTCCATTCTGGTATAGGCAACCCTTATAACAATCCGCTGGGAACCCTCCTTTCAGTTCTGACACTGAGAAACCCACTTTTCCACATCCCCTTCATTCCTTCCCAATGGTAGTACCGCTTCCAATTTCGATAAATCTTGTGGTTCACGAGGTGGATAGAAAACTTCGATTGGTGACCTTGCTTTAGAATCTCGTTCCTCAACTCCTTTACCTTCGGCACACAGATTCGGTTCTTGAACAAGAACATACCATTGTTTGCGGTGTGGTACCCAATAACTTCCTTCTCAACCAATGCTCGCAGAGTGCCATCCTGCGGTTGGGCTTCCTTGATCCTACCCAAAAAGTCGGCTTGGTCCAAAGACTCTAACCCGGTGACACCTTCTTCGACTGTGGTGGCACACAACTGCAGGTTCGCTAGGGTAGCTGGCAGTTCCTGCACTTTCTTTTTCACCGACACGACAATCTTTCTTTTGCTTAAAGCACCAGCCACCTGGTTAGCCTTCCAAGGGTGATACTCGATCTTAAGATCATAGTCTGCTAAGAGCTCCATCCATCGGCACTGTCTCAAATTTAGATCTCCCTGAGTGAATACGTACTTCAAACTCTTATGGTCCGTGAATATATGTACCTTCTTTCCGTACAGATAGGCACGTCATATCTTCAACGCAAAGACTACTGCGGCTAACTCCAAGTCATGCGTGGGGTAGTTAACCTCGTGCTTCCTAAACTGTCTTGATGCATAATCGATCACCTTTCCTTCTTGCACCAAGACACATCCCAATCCGACTCCAATGCATCCGTGTAGACTACATACGGTATTCTCGGCCGTGGTAGTACTAAAACTGGAGTATGAGTCAACAATTCCTTTAATCACTTGAAACTCTGAGCGCACTTCTCCTGCCATACCAACTCTACATCCTTTTCTGTCAAGGCTGTCAATGGCTTGGCTATGCTGGCGAATCCTTCCATAAACTTCCTCTAGTATCTCGCTAGCCCCAGGAAACTACGAAGGTCGGTTGCATTCTTCGGTTCTGCCCAAATGATAATAAAAGTGATCTTTTCTAGATCCACTACTACACCGGTCTCCGAGATCACATGGCCTAGGAATCCAATCTTCTTCAACCAAAATCTGCACTTCCTGAGCTGGGCGTACAATTGCTGCTTCCTGAGCGTGTCCAAAACTATCCGGAGGTGCCACTCATGCTCCTCCTTACTCCTCGAGTAGACCAGGATATCATCAAAGAAGATCTTAACGCACTTGTCCAAAGTAATCTCGGAAGACATCGTTCATCATCTTCATGAAGGCTGCTGGCGCATTTGTCAATCCAAACGGCATTACCACGAATTCGTATTGTCCATAACAAGTCTGGAATGCCGTCTTTCGAATGTCCTCTTCTGCTATCCAGATCTGGTGGTACCCCGAAGCAAGGTCGATCTTAGAGAACCACGAGGCCCCTTGCAGTAGGTCCAACAACTCATCGATCCTTGCTACCGTGTACTTGTTCTTGATGGTCACCTTATTCAGGCCTTGGTAGTCAATGCAAATTCTGAAGCTTCCGTCCTTCTTCTTTACAAACAGGACAGGTGCTCCCCACGGCGAACCGCTCGGTCGAACGAATCTTTTCTCCACAAGATCCTCCAATTGCTTCTTCAACTCGACCATCTCGGCAGGTTCCAAACGATAGGGATCCCTCGACACTGGCCCCGTCCCGGGCTCTAGCTTTATCATAATGGCGTCAATCCTTTTTAGTGGTGGCCCTTTCAGTGGTGCAAATACATCCTCATACTCCGCAGCTACCGGAATGGTATCCAAGCTTGGATCTTCCTCTTCCTTGGTCATTGAGATGGTTGCCAAAAATGCCTCATTCCCTTTGCTTATCAACGCTTCTGCTTGCATCATGGATATGATTGATATCCCCGTCCGTGTTTTCATTCCCTTGGACACGATATTTCCCTCTTCGCGAGGAAAAGTGATCGTTGCCTTGGCGCAATCCATTACGATCTGGTGTTGAACCAACCAATCCACTCCAAGGATGACTTCATAACGACCCAACTCCACTTGCCCTAGATCCGCATGTAAGTCTACTCTGGCCACCGGTACTGGCACTTCATCGAAGATTCCCGTGCATGCTACTTTCTTCGATCCGGCGTTCTAGACCTTCATGATTTCTTCTACAAACCTGCGTTTAAAGGTCCATCAGCTTGATTGCTTTGGGCTCACAAAGCTATGCGCAGCTCCCATGTCAAACAAGGTGTGGGCGGCTACTCCCCAACCACGACCGATCCTACACGGGTTACTAAGACTACGCTACTAGACTTTGACCAATCACGACTTCACAAGAATTCACGCAAGAAGACAAGGATTACATACCCGGGATCGGTTCGGCTCCTTCATGGTTTTTTGCGACGTACACCCGAGGTCCTCCGGCTTGACCTCCTGGTAGTGGTGGCGGTAAAGGCAGCACTCTAACTCCTCCTTGACCCCTTGTTGCAGTGGGTGTAACTGCTGCACCCCAGCTCGTGCTCCCCCTACTGGAGCTGGGCATTCCCTCAAAAAGTGTTACACTTGTCCGCAGTGGTAACACGCCAATCCTCACACTCCAGTACTAGCACGGTTATGCGGGAACTCCCTGTGAATATGTCCCAGTTGTCCACACCCAAAACATGTCCGAGGTTGCATATGCTGCAACCGTCCCAGGTGGTGCAACCGTTGTAGGTGGTGCAACTGTTGCACCTGTTGCAACAGAACCGCTGGCACGGCGACAGTTGAAGCTTACAAGTTCCTCTTGGTACCTCTGTTCTGCGCATTCCTGTGTTTCCCCTGCTCTTCCTCCCATCCAATCTCTGCATCAGCTGCCTTCTCGATCAAGTCATTGATGTCGAAGTAATCCCTCATCTTGTAGCGGTTCTTGAGCTCGATCTTTAACCCGGCAAGGAACCGATGAATCAATTCTCGCCCAGTCAAGTACCGGCCTGCGAAGCTCCTCAGACGGTTGAACTCCTCTCCATACTCCCGCACACCCTGGTTTCCCTGACGGAGGTTGTGGAATTCTCCTTCCATCATATCCATGATCTCCTGCGGGAAGTACTTTCGGTTGAAAGCTTCTCCAAAATTCATCCACGTCAGCTGACGTCCCTGAGCGCTCTCCACTACTCCATCCACCAAACCAGCGTATCAACCTTGAGGTAGAAAACTGCTATCTCAACACAAAACTCCATCGGACACCTGGCGGTATCTAAAATCCGCTCAAACTTCGTCCTCCAGTTATCAGCTGCAATGGCATCTATTCCGCCGGCAAAATTCTCCATTTGCATTTCCCGCAGATGCTTCAACATACTCCAGTAGGACATCCCTTGCACCACTCTTGGCACATGTGGTGGTGGTGGTGTTACACCACTACCGGTGGAGGCTGAAAAAAATCCAAATCCCATACGAGCGAATCCTGCTCCTCCAACAACATAGTTGGCTCCACCTGCTGCATTTTCAGCTCCTCCTTTGACTCCTGGCGCCGCATGTTCATTCCCTAGCACGACTTTGGGAGCTCCTTCTCCTCCAGCTCCTACAGCTCCCATTGCGGCTCCCATAGCAGCTCTATCTTTTGCTGCTCTGGCTGCTGCTCCTGCAGCACCTCCTGCAGCTCCGGCAACTCCGACATGCGCCTCCCGAAGGGCTAGAACCTCTTTCAGAAGAGCGGCGTCCATGGCTACTTGCCCAGCTCCCAAAGCTACTCTTGCAGGGTTTCCGAAAACTCCTTTATGGCTTCTATGAACAATAGTAGCACTGCCTATCAAAGTGGCAGGATACACGGCTCTGGCATCACGGCGAGCTGGCGCGGTTCTGATCCACTTGGGCAGCATCCTGTTAAAAAGGAAGAACTAGTGAGTCAGATGATGGTTGAAACTGAACTCACTTACTGGCAAGTATATAAGGAGGTCGATCGGGGTGGTGCTCATAGAATCTAACTTTTAGAAATCCCCATTAGGAAAAGCATTGAAAACACTTTTAAAACAAAGTTGAAATCAGAATATAAATACTCCACTACTCTACCATGTCTAGCCAGACGAAACCGGCTAGACCTAATGATAGGTCAAAGTTTTATCCCTATTCTACTGCACGTGCACAGTGATGCGAATGTATTACTTAGGGTATCGAATCCACATGGACTTGATATATCATGGTTTTTACCGGTTTTAGACCATGATATAAGTGTGTTTTAGAGTCTTTTAGTGTTGCTTTAGAGTCTTTTACAGGTATTAGCACGTTTAGAGCGGAATTGGAGTTTATGGAGCTTTTTGGAGCATTTTGGTGCTTTGACCCGAGAGATAGAGTTCACTGTCCAAAACAGAGATCTGCATCGATCAACACACATGGTGCATCGATCGACACACGAGCGAGATGGGCCTTCCTCGGCGGTTTAATGAAGAATGTAGAATTCACAGTTTTGCCCAGAAGTTCCTGATAATTACAAAGAATCCCCAAGACGTGATTATCTTATATAATTAGGTTTTTACATCAGTTTTTAGATACGCTTTGACAGAGGCTTACACTATGCTTTTATACTTTGAGCATAGAGATTTCTAGAGTTTTGGGGCTGATCTAATCATGTACCGCTTTCTGCTTTTTGGAGAAGATTCCGAACCCCTATATTTACTCTTTATTTATGCAATCTATTATTTCATTGATTATGTTTTCATACTCTATGTCTGAGTAGATTCATAGTTAGGTTTAGGGAATCTAATTAAGGATTTCATGACTTGCTAGATTTATTTATATCAGTTAAGGATTCATATCATAATTGTTCTTCGATCTAAATTGTGCTTAACACTAGTTTCTAACTTGATCACTTAGAATCTAGATCTTAGGTTGTTAAATTGACACGAAAGTGTGGTTTAGAATCTGAACTATTTAGGTTGAGCAATTGAATTACTCGCAAAGAAATTTGTTTTAATTGAATTGTGAACATATCGAACTTAATCTTAAAGCTAGTTTAATCTGTTAGGAATTACAAAGAAATTTGGATTTCTGCTATTAGACTTAGATAATTCTCACAACGAAAGTTGGTTAATTCTATTTCCGTGTTTGAGTTCTAGAACTGTGCTTAATTTGATCATGACTGAATAATTTATCTGCTTGTCTGATTTCCTGAGAACTCCCTAGACTTAACGCTTTTAGTTAATTGCCTTCAAACCAATCTTGTTGCTTGATTTACTTTTCTGTTTTGCTTTTAGTTTATCACACACTTTCTCCTAGTTTAAATCGACTGTTCTAAATTCTATCATTGCCTAAAGTCCTTGTGGATTCGATAACCCTATATACTATAATTGCATTGACTGTGCACTTGCAGTAGAATAGGAATTAAAACTTTACACCTATCAAGTTTTTGGCGCCGTTGTCGGGGACACTTTTGAGTCTTCGATAGATTTGAACTTAGGGTTTAGACTAGGATTTTTATTTTTTTGTTTTTGGTTACTAATTTTTCTCTGTTTTTCTCTGTCGCAGGTTTGATATTCGCTTGGCATCGATCGTTGCATCCTTTTGTGTCGATCGTTACTAGACGACTGAGTTGAGTCGATCATTGCACTCTAACATCGATCGTTGCACTGTGATTACAGACGGTTTATGCAGACGCGTGATACCAGAAGTAATCCGAACTCGAATCTCGTTAATCTCAGACTTGAAGAGCTTGCTAGACTAGAGAGAACTAACAGGAAAGTTCAACGAGCTAAGATGGTTCAAGAACGTCTGATTCTGATACCCGATGCTCAAGGTGTCCTGAGGGACCGACATAACAATCAGTACAATGCTGCTGGGCATAGGATTGATGCTGAAGGGAATGTGATCCCTGATCCTGAACAAGAACAAGGACAAGGCCAAAGACAAGGTCAAGGTCAGATGGTTGTTCATGAGAGGACTTTAGCTGACTATAACCGTCCGGATGAGTTTCATGCTAACCGGTCAGCACTTGTGCCTCCTTGATTTAAGAGGAATGACTTCGAGATCAAGACCATCTACTACTCTATTCTTAGGCAGAATGCCTTCCATGGTTTCCCTAATGAGCAGCCAATGGATCATATTGATGAGTTTGAGGACATAGTCACTGGGATGAAGTATGATGGAGTGAACTATGACTATCTGTTTCTCAAACTCTTCCCTTACTCTCTCGCTGGAGATGCTGCTGCTTGGTTGAAACAACGTCCACCTGGGAAGTTTACTACATGGGATGCTGTGAAGAGTGAGTTTCTGAGACACTTCTATGATGATGCTCGCTCTGATACGTCGAGGCAGGACATTCTCACTTTCTTCCAAGGTCCTACAGAGCCTCTTAAGACTGCCTGGATGAGGTTTAAGAAGTATCAACGTGACTGCCCGCATCATGGATTCACTGAGGTAACATTGCTGGGTATTTTCTTTAGAATCATAGATCTCCCATACAAGACTGCGTTGGATAATTCCAGCAATGGAAATTTCAACACTAGGACTCCTGAACAAGCTAAGCAACTGATAGACAATTTAGTAAGCAGTAATAGCTGCAAGACTGCTGATAGGAGAAGGAAGGAATCTGGTGGGAAGATAGATAATTTGGAGATTGCTGATATTAGGACTAAGCTGGATACAGTTTGTAATCTGTTGGCTGGGAAGAAAGTTGTCCATTTTGCTCAGGATGTTGAAGTGATCCAAGCTGAAGAAGATGGTCAGAAAGAGGATGTGAACTACATTGGAGGATCTGGATTCCAAGGAAATAGGTTTGGTAATCAGCAAGGTAATAGGTTCTTCAATGGTGGACAGAAGAGTGTTTTCACAAGCAATCAAAACTCTTCTGGTTTTGGACAGAATGCTGGTTTTCAGAAACCTTTTCAGCAAGGTAGACAGAGAACTTATGGATCTTCCTCTTACCAAACACCTCCTGCTGCTAATGCTCATGAGAGCAAGATGGAGAGTATAATGGAGCAGTTTCTAGAAAGACAGACTAAGATTGATGTGGACTGCAACAGGAAGTTAGATGTTGTGTATGAGGACCTCAATGGAAAGTTTGAGTCCTTAAGTACACATGTGAAGCAATTGGACACACAAGTGAGCCAAATTTCAAGCTCTGTTAAGGGAAAGAGTGTCGTGGACACCCACATCAAGGCTTGGTCAGTCTATATCAATGATGGATCATACCGAGGTGAAAATTTCGAGTTAAACACAGCTGAACTGGTGGAAGAACTTGAGAAATTCGAAATTGAGGAAAAACTCTCGGGTGGAATCTGTGAAAACTCATCTGCATCGATCGATGCACCTATTGCGTCGATCGTTGCATGTCGTGGACAGACGGATTCACTTGATTCTCATGGCATTGATTAAGAGACGGATTAAGAGCTTAATAGACTATTCCCTTGAGTGTCTGAGATAACTAAACGGGAGATTGATGAGGCCAGACTGCTGGAAGAGATGGATGATAAGTTGGAAGAAATTCCACAATCTGATGATCCACCATATCACCTTTGTGTGCAGAGATACTTGGAGAAGATGCTGCCAATGGACGAGATGCTGAAAGATTGGGTGATAGTGGTCCCTCAACAGATAAGTGATGTGCTGTTAACTAAGATCCCGAAGAAGCTACCTGATCCTGGGATATTTGTGCTGAGTTGTTCTATTTTTGAGGATGGTTTCAAGCGTTATCTGTGTGACTTAGGAGCTGCTGGAAGTCTCATGCCATACTCTGTGGCAGAGAAGCTGGGGATGATGGATTTTTCACCCACTAGGACATCTCTTGTCCTAGCTGATCAGTCAATAAGGATTCCGGAAGGAGTTCTTGAGGACGTCCCAGTAAGAGTGGGAACTACTTGGTTCCGACAGACTTCTTGTTGCTTAAGTACGACAGTGAGCAGGATGATGCTTTGATACTGGGAAGACCATTTTTGGCCACAGCTGGAGCAGTGATAGATGTAAGAAACAGTCTGATTGACCTTTATCTGGGAGATGAGCCTCTGCACTTTGAGATGGATATGCTGCGCAAGCCGCAGATTGATGGGCAAACCTTCAGGATTGAGGATGGATATGGAGAGCAGATGAGTGAGACTTTGGTTTCAGATCCTGGAGTTCATTTTATTCCCTCTTTTCTTGGACTAGCTCACAATGAGACGGCTTACTCTCCACCTTGGATGAGGAGACTTTCACAGAGGCAATCACAGTCTCTGTCGAGATCTCCAGGAACTTGATCTTGTTCGTCCGGTCAAGCTAATGACCTTACAAGCGCTGAGTGGGAGGCAACCCACTGTTAGGTTTTAGTGTTTTTCTTATTAATTTTGGTGTTTTTCTTAGGATTTCACGTTTTAATTTTGTTTTTGCGAATTTTTCATTACAGAACACAAGTCTGGAGATGTGTGACGACCGTTGCTGACATGTGCAACGGTCGTTGCAGGGAGATATGACGAGGAGATGAAATCGCCTTGTGACGATCGTTGCGGTCCTGTGCAACGGTCGTTGCATCTGGTTCAATTGCAAAATAAAGGTACACGTACGCTGAACTGCAATAAATTCGGTTCACTAGCGACGATCGTTACTTATCTGCAATGGTCGTTGCATCCACGATCCAGGTAAGTGCCTTTAACCTTTTCTCTCTTCTCTTCTTCCCCATTTTCCGTCCGTACAACCCGATTCTCATCTCCCTAAATCAATCATTTCTTCACCATTTTCATTGATTCGAAGTGCCATTCTACTTGTTTTTACACGCTTTATCCATTTCTCTAACCTAATCGAAGCAATTCCGAGGTAAGAGCTCTCAAATTAATCATTTTCGGATTCGGTTCTAGGGTTTTGAAATTAGAGATTTTTGGCTTTAGAATGGTAATGTCGTGCTGTTTTAGGCTTGTTTTAGGTTGATTTGTGATGAGATTATACTGCCTATATGATTGTGAGGTTTATTTTGATACGATTTGTGAGGATTATGTGAAATCGCCTTGCAACGATCGCTGCACTTGTGCAACGGTCGTTGCATTGTGACTTCACAGGGAATTCTGCCGTGACTAATATGCATTATTTTCTTGATTTGCAGATGCCTCCTCGTGGACAACCTCGCAAACGCAGAGCTACCACATCAGCTGCAGCTGTAGATCATCCTCCTCCGCCAGTTGAGTGGTTCCTTCGAAACTCGCCACATCCTGAACCTTATCAGAGAGATCGAGAAGCAATACAGTTGCCTTGGCCTAAGGCGGATAAGGAGCAGATTCCGACAAACAAGGTATGGGATACATAGATTGATAAGCTGCTTAAGACTGACACATTCACAGAGAGGCCGCTACATGAGCATTGAGACGAGTTCGAGACATTTCTCTACAATGGCTGGTGTAACATGAAGATCAAGCTGACCAAGTTTGTTGATTATTGTACTTGTAGAGGTCTAGGCATTGATGAGAAGGTGCTGGCATTGGTTAGTGCATTGGTCTGGGGACAACGCCTATGCAGCACTATGAGTTGTATCCTGATCTGGTGAGACAGTTGCTGGCCACCTGCAGAGTTATTTATCCTGACCCAGAGAGCATGAGAGCTTCGAGAGGTATCTTTACCTTCATGTGCCTAGGAGTCAGGTATCCGATTCCCCTTTTTGATATATGCCGTATATATGGATTCAGCGTTGAGCCTACACGCACCGGTATGTCTCTTGAGTGGGATGTCCCGGAAGCTTAGTTTTTCTGGGACTGCATTGGTAATGGTCGGTATTACTCGAGGACAACGAAGCAGATTCAGGTTAGGCATCCTGTTCTCAGATATGTCTTACGCATCTTGGGATATACTCTGTTGTGCAAAGCTGAAGCAAACAACGTGCGTAAGAATGAGCTGGAGATGCTTTTCATTGGGTTGAAGGAGCAGTTTGCTGAGACTGATTTGAGAGATCCCACCAGAGGACTTAACATAGGAGCTGTGTTTGCTCATCACTTGTGTTCATTGCATAAGAAGCCATTCGATGGGAAGGACACTGAGTCAGTAGGGAGTCTGCTTACTCCAATTTTCAGGCATTGCAGGATCCCTTTAGTGGGTACAGAGTGTGATGACAGCAAGGAGTTCCTGGATTTTACCCACCTGTAGAGTGCTACATGGCTGAAGGATTGGCGTATATGGGTCTATTATGACACTACCGCTATGAAGCGTGGTATAGATCTTCCTGCTGCTGATCTGACCAAGATTGATACGTTGGCTTCTTTGAGTTTCCAGCCTCCTACGCGCGATCAGCGCAGTGTGCCTCTGATGGCTCATTCGCTGGGAGAGCCTTCTACACGCCCTTCTTCTTCTTCTGCACCTGCTGCACCTACTCCTTCTGCTGCACATGACATTGGTCCTTATCCTGAGCCTTCAGTTCCTTTGAGTGAGATGTCTGAGGGAGAGTGGAGAGAGCGTCAGGATGGTATTCTGCGGAGCATCTGGAACTACATGCGTGGCTGCACTTGCAGGAGATAGCCACAGATTCATTAGCCCGGACCTTCCCATCGACGTAGACAGCGTTCTCCGACTCCCGATGCTTCCAGCAGTACTGATCGCTATGATGGCATAGATGACGAGTGAGAGTAGTAGCGTTTTAAGACTACGGTTCTGTATTTCTGTTTTCACTTTTTCTTTTGCATTTTTCTTTTAATTTTTCTTAGGATACTTATGTTTGGATGATGTGTTTGATTTGAGACCTTCTATTGCTTTGATTTTGTTTGTTTGCATTGATTTTCAGCTTGCAAGTTTGAAATTCGATAATTTCTCGCGGACTAACCTGCTAACTGCTGACTGTTCCGACCAATCGCAATGCAACGATCGACACGGTCCTGTGTGTCGATCATCACAACACGAAAATCGCATCGCAGCGATCGTTGCGGTCCTGAGCAACGATCGACTCATGACAAAAAATCGCCTTGCAACGATCGTCGCATTTATGCGTAACGATCGATGCATGAGCGAGACAGGTAAAAATTAGACAGAACTTAACTCATCCATTAACATTTTTACTTTCTTTTACCAAACATTAGCTTGACACTACTGGGGACAGTGTGTTTCAAGTGTGGGGGAGGTGGTACTGACTTTCATCTTTCTGTTTTCTTAAGAGTCAGTCCTGTTTTTCAAAAAAAAATTGTTTTATTGAGTCAAAACGGTTTAAGTAAGAAACAGTGAATTTTTGAGAAGTTAACAGCACTTGCAGGAACTTAAGTGACCATTGGGATAAAGCTGCAGGATCAATCTATGACTATTAGAAAACCCAACACAGATCAGCCTACTGAGAACACCCACATCACTTCAGGTATCAGAGGATCCTTTACTGACTTCACCCTTAATTTGACTTAATTTTCTCACCTAAGGGCTTGGTATACCTTGAGTCGGATTCCTTTGTTAGTTCTTACACAGCTTGTAAACCTGTCCAAGTAAGGTTCCCTTCTCCCCTTCCCTAAAGTAAAAAAAAAAGAGAATAATAAACTGATGATGAGCTAGTAGCTCCGAAGTGGTCACGGGAGTAGTAGCAAACACTATTACCTCCTGTGCATTCATGGAATGTGTCCAAAGTACACCCCTTACCGGGAAGAGCACTGATAAAAAAATAAAATGATACCCAATGGGGAAAAATCAGATTGCTAAGGAAGGGAAAAGAGAAGAAAGGAACCAGAAAAAGATAGTATGGTGGTCTAGAACTGACAGAGTAAGAATCCATGTGCCCTTTGATCGATAATCCTAGGTGAGACCGCACTTAATAGCTTATAGAAGTCAGTAGGGTGAATTTGAATTGCTTGGATTGATTGTGGAGTTTACTCAGGACAGTTGCTAAGTGTGGGGGAAGTACATGTTGGTCTTGATGTCTTGCAGGTGATTCTTTCAGTGGCTTACTAAGGGGAATCTGAGTGTTGTTGCTTCTAGGATGAAAATAGTTTCTGAAAGTTTTCAAACCTCTTCACCATGTTTTAGTTCTCTGTTTTGCTTGAGGGCAAGCAAAGGCTAAGTGTGGGGGAGTTGATATATCATGGTTTTTACCGGTTTTAGACCATGATATAAGTGTGTTTTAGAGTCTTTTAGTGTTGCTTTAGAGTCTTTTACAGGTAATAGCACATTTGGAGCGGAATTGGAGTTTATGGAGATTTTTGGAGCATTTTGGTGCTTTGACCCGAGAGATAGAGTTCGCTGTCCAAAACAGAGATCTGCATCGATCGACACACATGTGCATCGATCGACACACGAGCGAGATGGGCCTTCCTCGGCGGTTTAATTAAGAATGCAGAATTCACAGTTTTTCCCAGAAGTTCCTGATAATTACAAAGAAGCCCCAAGACGTGATTACCTTATATAATTAAATTTTTACATCAGTTTTTAGATACGCTTTGTCAGAGGCTTACACTATGCTTTTATACTTTGAGCATAGAGATTTCTAGAGTTTTGGGGCTGATCCAATCCTGTACCGCTTTCTGCTTTTTGGAGAAGATTTCGAACCCCTATCTTTACTCTTTATTTATGCAATCTATTATTTCATTGATTATGTTTTCATACTCTATGTCTGAGTAGATTTATAATTAGGTTTAGGGAATCTCATTAAGGATTTCATGACTTGCTAGATTTATTTATATCAGTTAAAGTTCATATCATAATTGTTCTTCGATCTAAATTGTGCTTAACACTAGTTTCTAACTTGATCACTTAGAATCTAGATCTTAGGTTGTTAAATTGACACGAAGTGTGGTTTAGAATCTGAACTATTTAGGTTGAGCAATTGAATTACTCGCAAATAAATTTGGTTTAATTAAATTGTGAACATATAGAACTTAATCTTAAAGCTAGTTTAATCTGTTAGGAATTACAAAGAAATTTGGATTTCTGCTATTAGACTTAGAGAATTCTCACAACGAAAGTTGGTTAATTCTATTTCCGTGTTTGAGTTCTAGAACTGTGCTTAATTTGATCCTGACCGAATAATTTATCTGCTTGTCTGATTTCCTGAGAACTCCCTAGACTTAGCGCTTTTAGTTAATTGCCTTCAAACCAATCTTGCTTCTTGATTTACTTTTCTGTTTTGCTTTTAGTTTATCACATACTTTCTCCTAGTTTAACTCGACTGTTCTAAATTCTATCGTTTCCTAGAGTCCTTGTGGATTCGATAACCCTATATACTATAATTGCATTGACTGTGCACTTGCAGTATAATAGGAATTAAAACTTTACACCTATCAGGACTCAAGACTCACACGATAGACTGTATGTTCTCAGGCTATGCTAAATCAATCAGAAGAAAGCAGTAAACGAAAGCAAGTAAACAAGGAAGTGTTTCCGATAGGAGAAAGGCGTCAGACTTAGGAAGTTCTCGCGAATTATGCATTGTCATATACTTAACTAACCTGATTCAGATTAAACACTGGTTCAAGAACTAGAAACACAATGCTAAACAATCCAACTCTCGCTGAGATTGTTTCTATATCTAGCAACCTAGCGATCCAAATCTCTTTGTGATCCTAGAGTTCTAAACAAGCATTAAGAACATGTTCTATCGGTTCACATTCTCCTAAACCAAATTTCTTTGTATCTAGTCAAATTGCTCACACTAAGTTTATTCAGATTATAACTCACACTCTCGTGCTAAGTTAATTATCTCTGATCTAAACCCTAGGTGATCAGTCCAGAATTCAGTATTAAACGCAACTTAGGTGATGAACGAACAGATTATGAATCCTAATAAATCAGTTATCTAAACATGCATAAACCCTTATGAGAATTCTTAAATCTAACTAGGTTACTACTCAGATATATTATCAGATAAACAACATATCATGAATAGAAAACCGAAAGACTGAATAGATAAGATAAAGGGGTTCGAAATCCTTCTCTCAAAGGTTACAAGTAGCAAGAACCAGCCCCTTAGCAAAATCTCTCAATCTCCAAAAGCAAGAACAAAGTAAGAACAAGATAAACTCAATAATGAGTCTGAAAACCTAATTAAAACTCCTAAACTCGTTTTGGGGCTAGATTAGAATTAGGAGAAACTTCGGGGTCTTTATGCAATTCTTCAAAACTTGTCTCAACTCGGTGTATAGCTTCTCTCGCGCTCAGTGTCGACCGACACCAAGGTCAGTGTCGGTCGACATCCAGTCGTGGCCGAGACACCAACTTCAACTCCTTGCACAAATCACCAGAAACGTCATACAATCCCACTCTTTGCTACAAACGCAAGCCTACCTATAGAAGACTCAATAGACTCGAAAAACCAGGTTAAAGACTCAATATACACAACTATATCATGGTTGAAAACCTAGAAAAACCATGATATATCAACTCCCCCACACTTAGCTCTTGCTTGCCCTCAAGCAAGTAAAAGAACAAAAGCATAAGAAAGAGGTTTGAAAACTCAGAAACTCATTTCGTCCAAGGAACTTTCGCATTCACATTCACTTAGTAAGCCACTGAAAACTTTCCTGCAGATGTCAAGACCACAATATACTTCCCCCACAGTTAGCATATGTCCCAAGTAAACTCCACAATCATATTAGGATATTCAAGTTCACCACACTAACCTCTGAATACAATTAGGTGCGGTCTTACAAAGGGAGTTTTGATCAGAGAACACATGGACTCAACTCAGTCAGTACTGACCACCAAACTGTCGGTTTCTGGTTCCTTTCTTTTCCCTTTCTCCCTTAGCACTGATTTTTCCCCACTGGGTATCATTTTATTTTTTCTATCAGTGCTCTTCCCTTACCACTTGGGGTTTAACTTTGGATCTTTCCATGGATACACAGGAGGTAATAGGGGTCTCTACCACTCCTGTGACCACTTGGGGTTTAATCTCTCTTTTTTTTTTACTTTCAAGGGAGGGGAAAATCAGAAACCATACTCAAACAGGATCACAGGCTGTGTCAAGTACACCAGAGGAATCCGATCCAGAGATCTCAAGCCCCTAAGTAAGAAATCAAGTCAGGTTTAGAGGTGAAGTTAGTGATGGATCCTCTGAATACCTGGTTAGATATGGGTGTCCTTGGTAAGTTGATCCGTCTGGGGTTTTCTAATAGTCATAGAATTACTGCAAGTCTGTCCAATGGTCACTTAGTTCCTGTTCCAGCGAAAAATTTCCTCGAAAATTCATAGTTTCATACACATTTTGACTCAATAAAACAATTTTGAAAACAACTGAAAACAAGGGACTGACTCTAAGAAAATAAAACACAATGTCAGTAGCCACGTCCCCCACACTTAGACTGCACTGTCCGCAGTGCAATCACAGCATGAGATCGTCCAAGGAACGAAGGAATAGCTCCAGATTGAGACTGAAACTTAGGTGCATTCGAGCGTTTACCTGCGGTCATATCCATGAGTTTAGCAGGTTTGAGTTTAGGAGATGCATACCTTTGCTTGGGTGAAGCTCTGATGTGTGGAGCTTTCTGCTTATGAACAGTTGCAGGCTCCGAAGATGCCAGAGTGGAGTTTTGCGAAACTACCATCTTCTCTTCTCCAGTATCAGAAACTGAAGCCTCACTAGTTTGAGCTTATTGCTCCACCACAATACTAAAGGTCTGGCCGTCAATCTTGGACCTTCGCAACATATCCATCTTGAAGTGTAAGGGCTCATCTCCCAGGTGGAGATCGATCAGACCATGCTGCACATCAATCCTCGCTCCAGCAGTAGCTAAGAAGGGTCTTTCCAGTATCAAAGGATCATCTGGTTCACTATCATATTTCAGCACCACAAAGTCAGTTGGAATCAAATGGTCTTCAACTCTGACCGGGATGTCCTCTAGGACTCCTTCAGGAACCCTCTTTGAATGCTCAGCTAGGATTATAGAGATCCTAGTCTGCTTGAAGTCCATCAACCCCAGCCTCTCAGCCACAGAGTATGGCATGAGATTTCCAGCAACTCCCAAATCACGTAAGGAATTCTTGAAGCTATCTTTGAAGACTGAGCAATCTAATACGAAGACACCAGGATCATCTAGCTTCTCTGGAATCTTATTATGCAGCACATCACTGATTTTCTTAGGGAGCACCACTACCCAAGTATCTCTGTATACAAGGATGATACGGCAGAGTATCAGCTTGTGGATCCTCTTTCAACTTCTTATCCATCATTTTCAGGTCTCTGGCTTCATCAAGCTCTTGTTTAGATTTCACAAACACCTTAGGAAAAGGTACATGAGATTTGTAGGTTGTTTCTTCAGCAATACCATAAGCTGTTGGTGAAATTGGTCTCTCACACCCTTGATATCGATCGACGTTAAACTGATGTCGGTCGAGATTAGCTGATTCACCTTCGATGTTGACTCCAAAATCGGTCACGGTCGATTTTCGTTCGTCATGAGAACTCGAAATCTCTGTTGAACATGGATGTCGACCGCGTCAATGGCAGTGTCGGTTGACATTGGGGGTACAGTCTCGGGTTTTTGGCTGTTTTTCACAATTTCAACTGTCTTAACCTCAAACCCTTCTCCTTGATCTATCTCATCCTCAATCTGGATTGTCCAAGCGTTGATGTGGGTATTCTGAACACCTTTTCCCTTAACTGAGCTTGAAATCTGATTCACTTGTGTGTCCAGTTGCTTCATGTGAGTACTCAAGGATTCAAACTTCCCATTCAGATCTTCATACACAGCATCAAGCTTCTTGTTGAAGTCCACAGTGGTTTTTGTCTGACCCTCTAGCAGCTGCTCCTTTATAGCTTCCAGCTTGCTCTCACAAGCATTAGTAGCAGGAGGTGTCTGATAGGAAGATGATCCATAGGTCCTCTGGTAGGAGCTGTTCTGCTGAAAAGGCTTCTGGTAACCAGCATTCTGACCATATCCAGAAGAGTTTTGATTGCTTGTGAAAGCACTCTTCTGTCCACCATTAAAGAAATTGTTGTTCTGCTGATTTCCAAACCTGTTTCTTTGAAATCCAGAACCACTAATGTAGTTCACATCTTCCTCTGTCAGTCTTCTTCAGGTTCAAACTCTTCAACATCCTGAGCAAAGTGGACATGCTTCTTACTAGTCAACAAGCTGTGAACAGAATCCAACTTGTTCTTCATCTCAACTATCTGCAAATGATCAACGTTTCCACCAGACTCCTTCCTTCTCTGATCTGCAGTCTTGGTGCCATTGCTACTCACCAGGTTCTCAATCAACACTCTAGCTTGTTCAGGAGTCTTTGTGTTGAAGTTACCATTGCTGGCAGCATCTAACGCAGACTGGTACCAGAGATCCACACCTCTGAAGAAAATGTCAATCAGCTGAACTTCATAGAATCCATGATGAGGACAATCTCGTTGGTACATCTTAAATCTAAGAGGCTCTATAGGAAGATCCTGTCTGAGCTGATCGGAGCGAGCATCATCATAAAAATGCCTCAAGAACTCTCTCTTCACTGCATCCCAAGTGGTTAACTTCCCAGGTGGAAGTTGCTTAAGCCAAGTTGTAGCCTCTCCAACAAGAGAGTATGGGAAAAGCTTAAGGTATAGGAAATCATAACCCACTCCATTGTGCTTCATTCCAGTGATGAAGGCTTCAAAATCCTCTATGTGGTCCATGGGTTGCTCATGTGGGAGACCATGAAAAGGATGCTGCCTCAGAAGTGCATAATAGACAGTCTTGACCTCAAATTCATTCCTCTCAAAAGGAGGAGGTAAAATAGCAGACCTGTTGTTGTTGAACTCGTCAGGTCTATTGTAGTCAGCAAGAGTCCTCTCATCAGCAGGAGGATTAGGTTGTTGTCCATTAGCTCCAGCATTGACCATCTTCCCCTCACCTTGAGGTTGTTCAGGTTCAGGGATCATGCGTCCCTCAGCATCAATCCTTTGCCCCTGATCATTGTAGGGGTTGTTCTGTTGGTCTCTCAGAACTCCCTCAGCATATGGTCTCAAAATCAAACGATTGTTCATTATTCTTGTTCTTTGACCCTTTCTGTTCGTTCTCTCAAGTTTAGCAAGCTCCTCAAGTCTGAGGTTCAAAAGTTCTTCGCTCTGGTTGCTTCGGGTATGTCGATTTGGCATACACTAATCTCAAGTCTGAAACCGTGAGTGGTGTCGGGCGACACTAAGGAGTTGTCGGGCGACACTAAGAAGGTGTCGGTCGACACTAAGAGCTTCTGTCGATTCCTGCAGCATAAAAACAAGCCAAACCGAGAAAAATCAGTAACAAAGAAATAAAAACGACTTAGACTAAACTTTAAACAAAATCTATCGGTGAACTCAGTTGAGTCTCCGGCAACGGCGCCAAGAACTTGATAGGTCAAAGTTTTATCCCTTTTCTACTGCACATGCACAGTGATGCGAATGTAGTACTTAGGGTATCGAATCTACAAGGATTCACGACTCACACGATAGATTGTATGTTCTCAAGCTAAGCTAAATCAATCAGAAGAAATCACTAAACGAAAGCAAGTAAACAAGGAAGTGTTTTCGATAGGAGAAAGGCGTCATACTTAGGAAGTTCTCGGGAATAATGCAATGTCAGATACTTAACTAACCAAATTCAGATTAAACACATGTTCAAGAACTAGAAACACAGTGCTAAACAATCCAACTCTCGCTGAGATTGTTTCTATATCTAGCAACCTAGCGATCCAAATCTCTTTGTGATCCTAGAGTTCTAAACAAGCATTGAGAACAGGTTCTATCGGTTCACAATTCTCCTAAACCAAATCTCTTTGTATCTAGTCAAATTTCTCACACTAAATTTATTCAGATTATAACTCACACTCTCGTGCTAAGTTAATTATCTCAGATCTAAACCCTAGGTGATCAGTCCAGAATTCAGTATTAAACGCAACTTAAGTGATGAACGAACAGAACAGATTGTGAATCCTAATAAATCAGTTATCTAAACATGCATAAAACCCTTATGAGAATTCCTAAATCTAACTAGGTTACTACTCAAACATATTATCAGACAAACAACATATCATGAATAGAAAACCGAAAGACTGAATAGATAAGATAAAGGGGTTCGAAATCCTTCTCTCAAAGGTTACAAGTAGCAAGAATCAGCCCCTTAGCAAAATCTCTCAATCTCCAAAAGCAAGAACAAAGTAAGAACAAGATAAACTCAATAATGAGTCTGAAAACCTAATTAAAACTCATAAACTCGTTTTGGGGCTAGATTAGAATTAGGAGAAACTTCGGGGTCTTTATGCAATTCTTCAAAACTTGTCTCAACTCGGCGTATAGCTTCTCTCGCGCTCAGTGTCGGTTGACATCCAGTCGTGGCCAAGACACCAACTTCAGCTCCTTGCACAAATCACCAGAAACGTCCTATAATCCCACTCTTTGCTCCAAACGCAAGCCTACCTGTAGAAGACTCAATAGACTCGAAAAACCAGGCTAAAGACTCACAACTATATCATGGTTGAAAACCTAGAAAAACCATGATACATCACCTAACATGGTTGTGATACCAAAATTATAACACATGTCCCATCGGATCCAGCAAACGATACATCGGTTTCTCAAGCCATAATCCACAAACCCGTGAACCAAGTCATAAACCACAATCCAACACTTAGTGACCCAACGGTTTACTTTATTAAAACCAAAACCCGAGTCTTACATGAAAACCGAACCAAGCTGAAATAGTCTTAACAAAAACCGAAAGAAATTCACAAGTTATTATGAAAACTTAACAGCAAATGAACCCGATTTCCCAATACATAGCACCGCACCTGTCCATCTTCCCCTTCAACTCTTCGAGATTACCTGCAAAACAACAACAACGGAGGTCTGAGTAATTAGTTCAACACTAATACCAGTGAGTGCAGGCTCTAGGAACCTACGATCTCATCACAAACTAAGCACAACATCAAAGAAATAAGTCCAAGAATAATAACACCTTGCACCCACGCCCGAAGGCACACACAACCTACACAACTAGCTAATCCATAGGTACGCGCTCGGCCAGCCGACTGGCACGCACCTATGGACTTGAGCGAGTACGCCCCACAACAACCACCGGCCCGCATACCACACCTCACCTCTCCTCTCTGCAGTGGGAAGGCGCGTCACACCTCCCTCCGATAGCTTTCAGAGCCCGTGAATTCCTTCTCGGTATCAGACACGTGCCCCTCCACAGAAGCCTGGCACAGGGCCTAGCGTATCTAAATCAGACAAGCCTTGAATCAAAAGCAACGTTTTCGGTTTATGTGATAACCTAGTTCTAGGTGCGTTCAATCGCATCAACAAAAATCATCCGCTAAATCAACACTACCTAGAAAGACGCTATTAACAATGGAATCATGTCCTAATATTGAGATAGGTTGAGAAAGAGATCACGACTGGTCCTCACCTTAGTCTAGATCTAGAGATTCCAACGACAGATCTGGAAATCCTGCACACAGATTTGGGGTTTCAGACGACAGATTTAGAGAAAGGAAGAACAAATCAAGGGTTTTGGGTAACAGATCTGAGTGAGAGAGTGACAGAGAGAGATATGGTTCAGATCTGATCTTGAAGCATAGATCTTAAGCAGACCTGAGATCTAGAAGAAGAGATCAAAGTAGATATGAGATCCGGGATTCTAACCTTAAGAATGCGAAGAACACAGGGCTCTACACTAAAAACAATCGAGAAGACGACGATTGGGGATTCGGGAACGAAAAAGGAACTGATCGGGAAAATCCGGCGAAGATTCCGGCGAGAAGCGGCGGCGGCGGTCCGGTGGTTGTCTGACAAGGCGGCGAAGGCGGTCCAGCGGTGGTTCGGTCAAAAACAGAGCTTCGTTGTGCCAATTTCTGTGCAGAATGAGTGGTTGTGCATCTCTTTTTATAGGAAAATTTTTAAAATTTATGTGCTTCCTCCGGTCAAAAACAGAGCTTCGCTTGTTGGAATTGTGTCCAGTAATCTCGGTACTGTCTCTAGAAAGTAAGAGTATGTCAATGATCAGACATAAGTCATATAATACTGGGGGTCATGATGGCTTGCTAGAGTCCGCTCATGATCTATAAGTCTTGGACTTATTGCCTTTATTATATGATCCCATATGGGTCACACGCCTAAGCTAACGGGAAAAATACGAAGGAACGGTTTAGCAGAAGTACGGTAAAAGTGCTAGGCATTTACTGTACTTAGAGAGTATAAAGGGCCTGATTAAATCCACGGGATTTAATCAGAACTGAGAATTGGGCCCAAAAGCCCATGAGAACTAAAGGGAGTTTTAATGAATAAAACTTGACCTAAAGCTCTCTAGTTCTCTTCAGCTCCTGCGCCTCTTTTCTCTCTGTCTGCGGCCTCTCTTTGCTCGGTCTAGCAGCCAAATTCCCGGTGTGCGTGTGTGAGCCTTTGGAGGATCCATCCCTTGGTGGTTCTGCTGATCTCTGACCTGTTCTATCTCTTTCCGCTGCATAAACAGGTAAAAGGTGAGATCTACATTGTTTCTATTCAAGAGAACCTAGATCCGTATGTTTAGGATCTATTAATCTGATGAATTGAATCAGGATTAACAACAAAAGATCCTTCAGTGGTATCAGAGCCATTGGTTCTTAGGATTTCTTGTTTAGATTCATGTTTAGGTTGTTTAATCTGTTTAGAAGTGTTTTTGAATCAACTACTGATAAGATAAATCACTTAAGAAACAAGAATTGAACCCTAAACACACTAATCAAATCGCAAACAAGCTATATGACTTGTTTTGTGATCTGCCGATGGTTTGGATGCATGGATCAATCATAAGATCGATCGCATGATCAACCGATCGCAAGCGTGAGAGCGGCAGCCGGACGGGACGATCGAGCGGATCGGATCAATGCGATCGCGATCGCTTCCTGCATCATCCCGGCGAGTCCAGCATGCTGTCGCGTCCCGATCGCTTCCTGCAGCTTGCACGATCGTCCCGATCGCTGAAGCTTGGCGTGGAACGATCGCGGCTCTCCCGCCTGACCCGAGCAACCCGTCCGCGTCCCGAGCATGGTCCCGATCGTCCCGTCCGCTGCCGTCTCGATCTCGGATCGTTGTGCGGCTTACGGCTGGGCATGGTGATCGTGGAGCTAGGTCACAACCGTAATCGGTTTGTGACCAATTCGGTTCGGTTCGGTTTAAGGCTCGGTTTAGAATTTTGATTAAAATTATTCGTCCTGGTTTAATAAACAGATTTAATAATTTTATTAAGTCTGGTTAAACCGGGATAAGAAATCCAAAGTCGAAAAATTGGATTTTGTGCCTAAACCAGGATTTTCTAATTTGATTTGGTTGGACCAAATAAATTGAGAAAATCCGGTTTAGTAAATAACCGGTTGACAATTGTGGTCATCGTAGTAATTAATTTTGGTTAGACCAATTTTAATGAACCAGACCGGTTATGTCATTTAATTGGACAATTGGGTTATGTCTTGGACATAGACCAATTCTTGGGCCTCGGGCCAAGAAGTTAAAACAATTGGGCCAATTATTTGAGTCTTTTTCATCAGATTAATTTAAAATTTATTTTTATAAAATAATTATATAAATCGATTTTAAATTAAAGTTTCCGAAATTTTGAAATTAGAAAGTTTCTTAAAATAGAAGTTTCTAGATTTGCGGGTTTTGGATTTTAAGAAATTTCTAAAGTTAGAAAGTTTCCGGTTTTAGAAAGTTTCCAATTTTAGAAAGTTTCCAAAAATAGTAGGTTTCCAAAAATAGAAAGTTTCCCGAAATAGTAATCTTCTATTTTGGGAATGAAATTTTAATAAACCTACGAACCTCAAATAATATCAAGCGTTGGATGTCTTGTCCAGGCTATGTCAGCTGTCGAAGCCCATTCAATTGTATTCATGGCCTTACAGTGTGAGGGTGTCTACTTTTGCATGGATAAGACGGTTTGTGATTCATAAATGTCATTGGGAGTCCCAGACATTAATGATTACATGACTGTATAGTCTGGTTTTCTTGACTAGGCCATCGGGAGTCCCGGGCCTTGAGACATCAGAGTGAATTGGGCCTCGGGCCCAGATTCACAACCAAGAGTTATATCACGGATATAATTAGCCGACATAGGGCTTACCGATATAAGTTAAGGTTGGGTGACGGCCAGTGGCCCATTTTGATCTTAGTTATATGTGGATCTTGGAATCATTATATTCTATTGAGGGTAACTTATGTTATTGAATATAATGCGTGATTAATCATATTAAGTATAATACAAGATTAATCATATTGAACATATTAACTAAAATCCTTTTATCTTAATTTTCAGTTATGACTAGCACAAACAATCAAAACACTTTCTCGATCCGGTCTGTCCTTGAGATGGACAAGCTGAACGGATCAAATTTCTTGACTTGGTCGCGGAACCTGAGGCTAGTTCTCAGACAGGAGAGAAAGGACTATGTCCTTGAGAGAGCTCTCCCCGTGAGGATCGGGTCCAATGCTTCTCATGCAGTATATGATGCTTGGAATAAGCATTATAATGATGCGGTAGATGTGCGTGGTCTGATATTGGCTACCATGGACTCAGACTTGCGGAAGCAATATGAGAACATGGAGTCGCCAATAGAGATGATCAGCAGCCTGAAATTGAAATTTCAGGAGCAGATAAGAGTGGAGAGATACTGGTTGGTTAAGTCTCTCACTAGCTGCAAGCTACCAAATGATCATCCAGTGAGTCCTCATGTCAGTAAAATGATGGGTTACATTGATAACCTGAGGAAACTGGATTATCTAGTTAGCCAAGAATTGGCAACTGAGATCATTCTGCAGTCACTGCCGTCAAGCTATGATAAGTTCAGAAGGAACTATATCAAGAAAGGCTTAACGAAGACGCTGACTGAACTGCATGATATGCTCAAGACAGTTGAGCCAAACGTGAAGAGTACCCTGAATAATCTCATGAATGAGAAGGGTAGGTTTAATAAACCTAATGCTGACAAGGGTGAAGGCAAAGTTGTCCAGATTTTGAATCATGGCAAGCGTGTCTCTTATGAGCCCGAGTCAGATACCTCTTACGTTGGTAAGTGCTGCTACTGTAAGGAGACAGGGCATTGGAAGAGAGATTGCATTAAATTAATGGAAGATGATGAGGAGTTGAAGTTGATGTATGAGACTACTTCCTCAGGTATTCATGTTATTACTTCAAGTTCTACCTTATAGGTATTGGATACTGGTTGTGGCACTGATATTTGTTGTAATATGCAGAGCCTAAGCAACAGTAGAACGTTGAAGGAAGGGCAAGTGGAACTGCATGTCTGGAAGGAGCTATGGATGCTGCCTCAGCCGTAGGGTTTTCACTTGTAGATGCCTTTGAGGCTTGGTTTTATTAAGTAATTGCTACAATGTACCTGCTTTAAGCAGAGTTGTCTTTCATTTTCTTGTAAGAATTTGAATGTTTTTCATTTTGATAAAAGACAAGTTTTGTTCTTTTGATCTTAATGAAATATTAATTGTAGCACCCTATTCAAGGAATGGGTTTTATATCTTAAACCAAAGAATGCCTAAATGTAACATAAATACCAAATTGGTTTAAATCTGATGAATTAAACCTGATTTTTCTTGGCATAAAAGTCTTGGTCACATAGAGTAAGTCGGATTCAGAAATCCCATAGTTATGGACTGTTGGGCTCATTTGATATGATATCTTATGAGACTTGAATTCTGCTTACTGGACCAAAAGGCAAAGGGCCCATCTTAGCCGAGCTAGAGAAAGGCCCAAAGGCTTATTGGAGATTGAACATACTCATGTATGTGGTCCGATGAGAAGTAATGCCAAAGAAAAAAAAAATTTCCTGTACTTCATTGTCTCTACTGATTACTTCAGTGAGTAAGACTGTGTTCATTTGATGAGACACGAGTCGGAATTCTTTGACATGGTCGAAAGAGTTCCAGAATGAAGTATAGGATCTGAATGACAGAAGTATTAAGACTCTGGATCAGATCACGAGTGAGAATACTTAAGTCATTGATGGTGTGATCATCTGAATGAGTGTGAAATCGTTTCACAGCTCATTTCTCCTGAAAACCTGAAGGTGTTTCTGTGAGAAAGAATCAGATCTTATTAGAAATGATTAAAGATGAGTCACACGAATCTTCCATGACATTATTTAAGAATAACGCTCTAGAAATATCTAAGTTTACGCTGAAAAGGTTCCACCAATATCAGTTGAAAGACACCACGTAAATGTGGACTGGAATCGATCCAAATTCGTCTTTACTGAGTATTTGTAGTTGTGCTACTTCGCTGGTTGTCCTAGAGAAACCAAGGCTTGTTACTTTTACGTCCATTCTGTTTTCTAAGAAGGGAAGTTATTTTCCAAGAAGAACAGTGGGAGTAAAAGTATAACTCGAAGAAATTCGAGAAATACAGGAGGCTGCTCAACCTGTTGAGGGAGAGCAACGGATGGATTTACAGATTTCTGTAGAATCTACACCTGTAGAGCCTGAAGTTCGCAGATATGAATGAATCAGTTACTAATCCAAGAGTGATTTCTCGTCATTAGTTGAACCTGATAATCATTGAAAGTCGCATGATCTGATGATCATTGAAAGCGACGAATCTGCGAAATTCAAAGAAGCGAAAGTGAGCCCGGACTCCGAAAAATTACACTATGTGTAAGTTAGCTTTATTGATCCATTCATGGATGGAAGCAAACATATCGGAGTTGGAATCTTCGTTCTGTTGAAGTAGTCAAGGTTTTGACTTGAACAGGAACGAAATGGAACTGTGCGTTTACTAATAGATAAATGGGAGCGATGTTGCATGTCTCATATAGTATGTCGATGACATACTGATTCTCGGAAATGACGTCCCAATGCTGCAGTCGGTAAAGGACTGGCTTGGGAGTTGGTTCTAATGATTGACATGGGTAAAGCCACGTATGTTCTTGGATTTTGGATCTAAAGATAGAGATCCGAAAGAGCTGGTAGGACAAAGTCAGAATTCTTATCCCGACAAAGTCCTACACGTTTTCAGCATTCCAAGAAGGGTTTTATGCCAATGTCACATGGCATTACGTTAAGCAAGACACAGTGTCCTACGATAACTGCTGAGCTTAAATGCATGGATAAGATTCCATATGCGTCGGCAATTGGATTTATCATGTATGCCATGAAATGTACTTGTTTGACGTTGCTTTAATGTTAAGCAAGACAAGTAAAGACCAGTCAAATCCAGCAAAGAATCACTGATTGCCGTAAAGAATATCCTAAAGTAGTCAAGGAATACTAAGGATAAATTCTTGATTTACGGAGAAAGTGAGGTGCTACAAGTCGATAGAGTCTGAAAGGCAAGTTTCCAATAGACAAAGATAATTCCCGGTCACAGTCCGGCTATATCTTATGTCTGTCTGGCGGTGCAAGGCACTGTTGCTGACTCCATGACTTAAGCTGAACATTTCGCAGCTTGGGAAGCGGCGAAAGAGGTTGTTTGGAAAGAAGAGTTCATCACTGAACTCGATGTGATTCCCAGCATAGATGAGACTAGCTGCACATCAAAGGTCCAAACAACTTGAGGGTAGGTATAACCTATTCCGTGAGATAAATGACAGAGATGTTAAGTAGATCAGCAAGTTTCAACGAATGAGAACGTTGCTAATCTATTAACGAAGCCACTCCTTAGGCCTAAGCACGAGTCGCGGACTGTTGCTGTAGGATAAGTGAAATTAAGATGTAGTCTTAATTTCAGTGGGAGTTATTAAAGGGCTTTATTTAGTTATTAGATATGTTCTTGTAAAACATTTAAGATGTTTAATGAAATTATTATTTCAAGATTATTTTAACTGTGATGAAATAATCGTTCCAAAGTGATATAAACCATTTTATAGGTCATCGAAGTAAGTGACTTGATCTTGAGTCATCAAAGTCATTTAGCTTGATCATGAGACCCTATATTTGATAGATGGCTTGTATCATTCAGTCCCTAGTCGAAGGTTGTTGAAATTGGAACACCAACAACCGTGTGAGACTAGATTGGTATGTGACTTATGACAAAGTCTCAGTGTGTCATAGATGCGCGGCATCAAAGTCAGTACATAGGTGTATGTGGGGTACATACGACCGGACTAGACCCGCTTATAAGAACTCTTCAGGATATTTATATCTGTGTCATAAGAGATTCTTACTACGACTATAGAGTATAGTCCTTAGACCTGAGTTCGCATGCATGTGACTGCACATGAACTAATACGCTTTGATCATTGTCTAACGCTGTCGTTTTGCGATAGTTATAAGGACCTTGTTTGGGTGTATTACGAAATGAGTAGTTTACAGTGATGGAACAAGACGGGATTTGTCCCTTCAATATAAATGAAGTGAATATCTCTAGGCCAATCGGAGATTTGAATACTGGAAAATGCATGGCCATGCTCAAACGGACTGTCCCGAGTCGTTTGGATTGTCAGTATCAAATCAGAGTCCGATGAACAAGATTAGGCTTTATAAGGATGACACTAATCTTGCCTTATGACTAATCGAGATATTGAGACAAAAGGATTATGAATACAGAGATTCCAGTACAAGTGGGAGATTGTTGGAATTGTGTCCAGTAATCTCGGTACTGTCTCTAGAAAGTAAGAGTATGTCAATGATCAGACATAAGTCATATAATACTGGGGGTCATGATGGCTTGCTAGAGTCCGCTCATGATCTATAAGTCTTGGACTTATTGCCTTTATTATATGATCCCATATGGGTCACACGCCTAAGCTAACGGGAAAAATACGAAGGAACGGTTTAGCAGAAGTACGGTAAAAGTGCTAGGCATTTACTGTACTTAGAGAGTATAAAGGGCCTGATTAAATCCATGGGATTTAATCAGAACTGAGAATTGGGCCCAAAAGCCCATGAGAACTAAAGGGAGTTTTAATGAATAAAACTTGACCTAAAGCTCTCTAATTCTCTTCAGCTCCTGCGCCTCTTTTCTCTCTGTCTGCGGCCTCTCTCTGCTCGGTCTAGCAGCCAAATTCCCGGTGTGCGTGTGTGAGCCTTTGGAGGATCCATCCCTTGGTGGTTCTGCTGATCTCTGACCTGTTCTATCTCTTTCCGCTGCATAAACAGGTAAAAGGTGAGATCTACATTGTTTCTATTCAAGAGAACCTAGATCCGTATGTTTAGGATCTATTAATCTGATGAATTGAATCAGGATTAACAACAAAAGATCCTTCATCGCTGTCTCAATTTCTGTGCAGAATGAGAGGTTGTGCATCTCTTTTTATAGGAAAATTTTTAAGATTTCTAGAATTAACTAGTTGGGTCTTAGGGTACTGGCCCATTCTCATTTTATTTTGGCCCTAGGTTTGAGCCATTGCAAATTAATTAATTGATCTTTGATGGATAATATATAAAGACACAGTATAGTTTTAAATAGTTAGTAGAAAACACAAAACAAACGGGATTGTTTTATAGCGTATGTACATGAGTGCTAGTCATATAATTGTCATATACAAGAGCGTTCTATTTCTTTCGTTTTTTTTTTTTTTTTTTTTTTTTTTGTCAACTGGAGGCTTATCATTAAGGTTCAACTGGGCCAGGAAACAACATGAGTGCAAATACATGGAAGCCCAAACACAAACAGAGAATTAAAATTTGGCCCAATTCGCAACGAAAGGATAAGGACGAAGAAGGCCACGTGTCCGCTCAGAAACGACTCCGACATGCAACCACCGCCAGGCTGGTTCCGAGACCCTCCGGGAAGCACAGCGCCGCCACATCTCTGTGAAGAAGGTGCCCCATGTCGCCGATCCACCGCTCCACCAAAGAGACCGTCGTAGAAGACCTGCATGCAAAAGAAACAACAGCTACGGAAAACTCGTCAGAAATATCGCGCCGAGAAAGCTCCACCGCCGATCGAATACAAAAACGATTCGATCATTAAACTCCCAAGCCAGATGCGTGAAATAGCCGTGAAGATATTACTTCGAGACCGTGATATCACCGAGAGAGAAACCGGAGAAGACAGGCGTTCACTACGGGAAAGTGCCGGGAACAGAGACCGCTAAGTTCCTAAACTCCGATATTAATCGGAAATATGCTCGAAAGGGAGCAAGCCGGTGGAACCGAACCGGGACCTTATTCAACACAAACCCGATGAGAGAGAAAGAAAAGGATACAAAATCAAAGAAATTCGATCTCAATCGGGCAGAAGAAGCTCCACGAGGAGCTAGCCGGGAAGACATCACCGGAATCTTATTGAAACGGTATACACATCCGATCAAAAGCGATCGGAAAGAAGTAAGAGGGGAAAAAAGATCACTCGATCTGAATGATAGAGAAGAGAGAAGACCGAGGAATCAGAAAAAAAACCCCTTGGCCGAAAAACTCACCGGCGGAGAATCGGAAGGGAAGAACACGGTGAGCTTTCGGAGAGAGGATTTCTTCTCTCTAAAGAAGAGAGAGAAAACCCTTTTTGACCCCACGAAACTTTGTTCTATTTCTTTCGTTTAAAATAAAGAATAACATATTGACCCAAAAAAGAGAGTATAACATAAATATGGTACGGTAAATCATTGTATGACACTTGCACCAAGAGCCGATCCTCATAATTATAAGGCTACAAACAGATATAAAAAGTGTCGTCTATTATTTATAAAATAAATAAATAGTCTATGGGATTCTCGAACACTCCACCTCTGATATAGAGGAGATCATATTCCAACTACTAAGCTTTTGAGAACAATAATACTAAACGAGGCTACTCAAATATATATTTAATTGTCGGCCGGAATCACAAGCTCGCTTCTGTTTACACCTCATATATGTGGATGATTATAAAATGGTTCAAAATTAGGTCTAAAGAGAAAGTAAGTATGAGCGTAAAGTTCAAAGTCCAACTCATTAACTTTGAAAACCCTAATCTAAAAAGAAGAGCACTTCCTTCATTTTGTACAAAGTTCAAAAAAACAAAATCATGTTCGTGACCCGAGGAAGCCATCAGACTAACTCCAGCTGTCAACGACCAACTACCGTCGGCCGACCAACGCCGGACCGCCAACGACCACCGATGTCGTCACGCCTGAGCTGTCGTCCCTCCGCCGTCCGGAGCCATCGCGTCACCGATGTTCTTCGCCGGAAAACTCGTTGTATTCTTCAGCTCAGCCTCGTTTTCGCTCCAGAACCCCCAGTCGTTGTCTTCTAGACTCGTTTGAGTGTCGAATTCTCCGTTCTTCGCGCTCTTAAGGTTAGATCTCTATATTTCAGATCTACTTCTGATCTCTGATCCTAAATCCGATCTGATCCGTTAAACATTGTAGATCTGATCCGCACTTCCCCTTGTGTCTCTCTATCTCTCTCTCACTCTCTCTCTCTCCAGATTTGTTACCAGAATCTCCAGATCTGATATCGGGATCTTCAGATCTATCGCCCGAATCTCCAGATCTGTCGCCAAATCTCAGATCTAGACTAAGGTGAGGACCGGTCGTGATCTCTCCCTTATCATATCTCAATATCGGGACATGAGTCCATTTTTAATAGTATTTTTCCTATGTAGCGTAGATCTAGTGGATGATTTGTATTGATGCGATTGAAAGCACATAGAAGCTAGGTTATCACTTAAACTGAAAACATTGTTTGTGTTTGATGGCTTGTGTGAGTAGTTGAGACAGGTGCCTGTGAAGGGCGAATGATGCAAGATGTGTGACCTGGAACCGATTAAGCCGGTTGCGCATTCTTACAGGACGCGTGACCTGGAACCGATTGAGGCGGTTGCGTGTCGTTGGGTGTATGTCGTCAGAGGGGGTGTGATGAGCCCCCGTTGTGGATGGTGTGGGGCGTACTCGCCGGTTCATGGCTGTGATAAAAAGGATTTTGCAATCCTTTGAGGTACCAATTCCTCAAGCTTATCGATGTAGCTTTGAGGTATCGAACCTTTTTGAGATGGATAAGACCAATAAGCAAACACTAAACCTTCAGAGTCAAATCAAACAGTTTGGTTTTGTTTCTAACAATCCTAACAGTACACAATTTAAACAGAAGTAATTTAAAAGCAAATAACAAATGGATTAATTAGGCACTAAGCACACTTTGATAGACGAGATTTTAAACAATCAATCACTAGAAATCCATTGATCACCCCTAATCAACCTAATCCTACCTAACCCATAAGCCTATGAAGAACTACTCACTAATCATCATTAGATCAACAAAACTCATAGAAATAGAGTTGATCATGGGAGATTAGTGATGGATTGAGAGATTTGTTGAAGGAATCACAAAAGAAGTACTAGATAAATCAAAGGAATCCAACTTGTTCTTACAAAAGAGTTTATAACATCAAAAATAGCTTTCGAAACAATAAAAAAATAGGTTTTTGGCTTAAATAGTCAATAGGGTGCGAGCCGGGTCAACCCGGAACAAACCGGGTGTTGACCCGGATCCGAAACAATTTCTGGGACGCGTATCGGTCTGGCCAGCCGATACGCCAGCCGATATGGACTCTCGGATTTTTTCTGGGAAGGGTCATATCGGCCTGGCCAGCCGATACGCCAACCGATATGGGTGTTCGAAATTTAATCCGAGAGGTCATATCGGTTGGGCCAGCCGATACGCCAACCGGTATGGACTCCTGGTCTTCGGTCGAGGGGCTGTATCGGCTTGCTTGGCCGATATGCACACCGGTACTGCTTGTATCCGCTTCCTCCTTAGTTCCTTGAGCTCTAGACTCCACTTCCAAGTTCACCATCGCTCCTAGACACCTCCTATCACCTGCAAAACACAAGAAACACTCCAAATGCAAGCCTAAAGTGCCTACTCCTAGTCCTAAACAACTCTAAACTCTAGATGCAACAATGACTCGACAAAATGGTATGAATGATGGAGAAAAGAAGTCAAAACAAGAACTATATACAAGCCTAAATGCATGAAAATGTATGAATATCAATTCCCCCAAACTTGAATCTTGCTTGTCCACAAGCAAGCATAAGTCAATCAAAATGTGTTGGGGAAAAGGTTTGAAGGTGGGAACTCATATCCAAAGGTTCAATCAAGTTTCAAACTTCATTTCAAGTCTATACAACTAAAGTGCAACCGAGAAAATGCCTACTCCAAGGATATAGCTATACTCATCAAGACAAAACTTCTAGCTTAACCTTCAAACTTCACAAGCATTCAAATCAACTAGCTCTTTGACATTGATTAAACATTTCAAGTGGATCTTACTCGCGACAAAGTGTTCAAACTCATTTGGAAAGGGTTAAGGTTTTGAGATAAAGATGATCTCAATCAAATAGAGGGACTTCTCCATAAGCATTTAGGTTCTATCAAGAAGAAATGAATGAGCACATAGTAAAAAGCTAAGAGTATAGAAGCAATTTGTGCATACTAGAATCGATTTCGTCTACCCATTTCCTAATGGCTTCTTCTCTTACTCTAGCCCACCTAGTTTGAGTCTACCCTTTTCCAAGGCTATTTTTGCCTCATCCCTCTTTCTCAACCCAAAACACCTCCCAAGAATACTCCCAAGGATCTTTCGAAACTTTTCAAAACAGTGGCAATTTCTTCTTTAGACTTAGCTCAAATACTTCTTTCTTTATCAATGGCCTCTTTTCACAAACTTTCTTTTTCTTTAAGTTGAGCACTTTGGCTTCTTTTCATTTCAAAACAAGAGGCACTTTTCTTTTAAAACACTTAAGAGCTTTTCTTTCAAAACACTATTGCCAACAACATAGGATCCCAAATCAAATTCCCTTTTGTTCTTTCCCTTTCAAAACCCTTCCCCCAAACTTCAATCCTAGCCTAGTACAAGCTAAAGGTGGTCAAGCTTGCGTCTACACGGAAATTTTCAACTAGTCGCCTCAAACTCAACACCATTTACTTAGCTCATTCCAAGAGGCCTACCTCTCAAAAGAGTGTTTATGGGCGGAACGGAAGGTGGTTAAGGGCGTGGAAGCTATTCAAGCAAGCAAGTGTGGTAAAAAGGGAAAAGAATGCTTGAATATTTTGGCGGTATCCATGAGTTTAAAACACTAAGAAGGAGCAAGATAATTGTAATTCAAGTTAAGGTTCTCACTTTTAATTAGAGCTAGCATCAAATCACAACAAGTTCCAGCATCGAATCAAGGTTCAAAGCAAGCTATCCAAGCAGGGTTCGTTCTAGCTTTCAAGCATTTCTCGGGTTACAACATTAGTGTGGTCTATCTAGCAAAGCTAGCGTATGAAACAAGTTTTACTCGCTTAAACCTTATGAGGAAATTAAATCATTGCTCCCTATGCAACACATCCTATATGATGCAACTAGACTCGATCCTAAGATACTTTCTTTTTTGTGAAAAAATTTCAAAAAATTTCGATTTTTTTTTTGGTTTTTCTATGCCTTAGATGCAATGCATGAGACTCAAAGACAAAAACATGATTAGTAACTGGTCTCTCCCCCAAACTTAAATCACATGGTCCCTTGTGTGATCTATGAAAGGAGAAAAGACCGAAAACACACAAAAAGAAAACAAAGAAAAGAAAAGAAAAATATGTACAAAGATGGAGTGTTACCTTGCTAGTTGTGGAATGATGGAGGTGAGGATTCCCCCATAGAGTATGTCGGGTTGGATGAGGAGCAGGAAGGTGTCCTCATAGCTCTCCTCTTTCGCCTTCTGTCCTCGCGTGCGGAGTGGCGGTGAGGCTCGTAGTAGGAGTCGGAGGCCATGCGTGCAGCTCCTCCTGTCTCATGTCCAGCAACTGAGTATCTCCCTTGCTCTAGCTCCGCCTGTGCAACCAGCTGATCAGCTTCACCTATCACTTCCTCAGTGGCTGCTCTTAGCTCCTCTTCTTCACCTGTGGGAGCCTCTCTTGATGTCGATGGCTGACCGGTGGTGCTACTCTTATCTTTCCTTCCCGCTATCATCTTCATAACTCCAGTGACCTTCTTCAAGCAGCTGGCTAATTTCTTGATGTTTCTTCCATGCCATTTGCTCTGCCTTTGAAGGTCCCTGTTCTGGTCCCTTAGTGCACTCATCGTCCGGTTTGTGATAGGATCGTCCAGAGGCTTGATGTAGTACCTGTGCAGCCCATACACCCCAGCAGGTGCATCGGAATAATCAGATTCGGCAGCAGCTCTCGCCCTTCACGGTCCACGGGGTTCGAATTGGTGCTCCATCCCCGGTAGAAACCTGAGATTGGCTGCATTAGCTGAAAAGCTTGTGATCGTGGGGTTTGGAAGGAGGTACTTTTCTTCCATCGGTGTATCTGAACACATCCTGTATACATGACGCCCCGGAGGTGGCTTGGAGGCTAGGAAGTGAGTCCTGATCAGCTGAGGTTCGTCCATCCATGCTACCGGTGTAGGCTGTCCGGATGTATTATCCTCCACACTGCCCTCCAGTTTAATCTTCTTTGCCCTAAGTAAGGGCGTGATTAAACCACCCATGGTGAACTTGGGATCAGCATCCCTGACAGAAGTTCCCCAATCTCTGTGAACCCCAAACTGCTCTACTAGAATGGCGGTGTAGCTCGGTGGCCACTCAACGGGCGGTATCGTACTTCCGTTGGGAAACGTGCGAAGTAGTGGCTGTAAACCGATGTACAGAAGCTTCATCTCCAATTCAGTGACTTGGTTTGCCTCCTTCCTAGCAAACAGAGTGTGGGCTAATGCCTTGTGCACGTACCTAATAGTCGGGTGTCTGATCCTTGCAGATTTTATAGCTCCCAACTTGAATGGTCCATCGGCTATCATGTGCCACAATCCCTCGAGGTATTCCTTTTCAATGGGAATAGAATGGCCTAGCTGAGCACCATCCTCCTCAAAACCGAAGATGGAACTGATCTCCTCAAAAGTCACAGAGTACTTCTTCCTGCCCATCGCAAAGTCTATCTTTCCTCGACTCACTTCTCCTCTCAAAGCTGCCTTTCTCATGTTGAAAGTTGCTTTCATTGTTGCAAGGAACTGACAGGCTGAGCTCTGATAACCATCACTGGAGACACTGAAAAAGGTCTTGAGCCCCATATTCTCCACAATCTGATCGTAGTCTTCTAAAAGACCAAGGGCTGTAAGGGTTGGGACGTGAGGGTATCGGGTTGGCCAAAACTGAATCTTCTCCAGCTTGTCATTGATCTGAGAAGGAGTGTATTGCAGTGGTGACGCATGAATCACCTTCCCCGAGACCACTGGTGCTTCTTCCTCAACAGCGACTCCCTTCCCTTTCGACGAAGTACCTGCATCTTGTCTTGGTGCACTCGCTTTCGGTTTCGTGTTGGCTCGTGTTTTAGTCATTGTCCTACAAAAGACAACTCAAAGAACGAATCAGCAAATAGCACAATCCCACGACACAATGAATAATAGCTTGAGACATCCATGATCAACAATTGTAAAAGCTTAACAATTGCATAATTTTTCAATTTCAATGGAGCAAACAAGCTAAAGCCTCTCAACCATTCTCAATTCAAGCTCACCATAGGCATAATGTACCAACAAGTCGACCAATCTTAAGCAATTCACATTCTCATCAAACAAAGGCTCGCAACATGCATTTTTAAAAAAATTGTGAAACGAAACTCAATCAAATCGAGTAGTATCACAACCTTAAGCCTTTAACAACTCAATGCATCATTAGAAACCATCCAATTAGAAAACCCCCAAAATTTTCGGAATCCAAATTTCTCAAGAACCCTAATTCACCAAAGATCAAATTCATTCAATCCTAGGGCGAAATTGGCTATGGGCATTCACACAAACACATATTGGGCTAGGGCGAAATTGGCTATGGGCATTCACACAAACACATATTGGGGAGGATTTCAAGCAATATCAACCATCAACAATCCGAAAATCTTGAGAAAGTTTGAGAGCTTTACCTTAGTTTGTGGTGAAGGATGGTAGTAGAGAGCGAGAGCAAGTGAAAAAGCTAGTGGAATCGTGAGTTTAGAGCTTGGAATCACTTAAAACCGAGTTGAATTGAGAGAGAAAAAGAGTTTCAAAGCTTTTGTGTTCTTGAGGAGAAAAATGGATTTGAGAGCTTGAAAGCATGAAGAAATCGATGGGGGAGGAGAAAACAAGGGAAAAATCGGTCCAAAACGGTTTAATATGGTTCATTAAATCAATTTTTGGTCAAAATCTGGTTTTAAATCGGTTTAGAGTCGAAAATACTTACCTGGGCGAAGGGGCGTATCGGTATGGCCAACCGATACGCCAGCGGGTACAGACTCTCGGATTTTTTCTGTGTAAGCCCGTATCGGCCTGGCCAGCCGATACGGTGCCCGATATCAACTTCCTTCCGAGATTCCGTATCGGCTTGGCCAACCGATACGGACACCGATACTGAGTCTCAGATTAATTTTCCAGAACCGTATCGGCCTGGCCACCCGATACGGAACCCGATACTGACTCATGTATCATTTTTCTTCATTCTCGTGGCCTTTACTCAACACCAACTGGCCTACAACCTCACCTAAAGACCAAAACCTGATAAAATTCAACGCAAAACATCAAAAATAACAAGCAAAAGACGTATGTACAGGGATAAACATGGGAATGTCTCCCAAGTGCACTTTTGTTTAGAGTCGTTAAGCTCGACTTTTGAAAACCGTGATCTTAAGCGGAGGGAGGGCTAGAGAGTGGAATCGAAGTCTCTTCCTCTATAGCTTCTGAGACGGAGTAATGCTTGAGTCTTTGGCCATTGACCGTGAACTCTTCATCGGATTTTCCCAAAAGTACCACTGCTCCATATGGTCTCACCTCCTTCACTCTAAACGGTCCCGACCATCTAGACTTGAGCTTCCCGGGAAAGAGTTTCAACCGGGAGTTAAAGAGCAACACAAGATCTCCTTCTTTGAACTCCTTCTTCTGGATCAGCTTATCATGAAAAAGCTTGGTCCTCTCTTTATATATCTTTGAGCTCTCAAAAGCCTCAAGCCGTATCTCGTCAAGTTCGTTCAGCTGAATCAATCTTTTCTCAGTCGCGGTCTTGATGTCAAAGTTCAGCAAATTGACAGCCCACATGGCCTTGTATTCCACCTCCACCGGTAAGTGACATGACTTACCATACAGCATGGTGAATGGTGTAGTGCACAATGGAGTCTTGAAAGCAGTCCTATACGCCCACAGTGCGTCATCAAGTTTCCTAGACCAATCTTTCCTTGAGGCTCCAACAGTCTTCTCCAGGATAGCCTTGATTTTCCTATTGGACACTTCAACTTGCCCGCTTGTTTGAGGATGATATGGTGTTGCAACCTTATGCTTCACTCCATACTTCTTCAAAAGACTCTCAAATAGTTTGTTGATGAAGTGTGAGCCTCCATCACTAATCACAATCCTCGGGATTCCAAATCTTGGGAAGATGATGCTCTTGAATAGCTTTATCACAACCTTGGCGTCATTTGTTGGACTCGCCACTGCTTCTACCTATTTGGAAACATAATCCACAGCCACTAAGATGTAGCTATTCCCGTAAGAGGATGGGAAAGGTCCCATGAAGTCAATGCCCCACACATCAAACACTTCAACTTCAAGGATGGGGTTTTGAGGCATCATTCCTTCTACTGATGTTCCCCTTTCTTTGACAAGGATCACACTTAGTGATGAACTCTTGGGCATCTTTGAACATTGTAGGCCACCAAAACCCAGCTTGTAGAGCCTTTTGAACCGTTTTGAAGGTAGCAAAGTGACCACCATAAACTGACCCATGACAATGTAGGAGAATGCCTCCCACTTCTTCATCAGCTATGCACCTTCTATAGAGTTGATCCTTGCACAAAGTGTAGAGGTAAGGCTCGTCCCAATAGTACATGTTGACATCTCTAAAGAACTTCTTTCTTTGGTAGCTATCGAGGCTTGGTGGTTCCTTCCCAACAGCTAGGAAATTGACTATATCAGCATACCACGGTTCCTTGTCTTCAATAGAACTGACCTCTTCAATCCTCATTCTTGTATCATGAGCATCTTTGACAACCTTGCAAGCCATTAGCTGTTCTTCAGGGAGAGAGTCATCCAGAGGAACACCATCCTCAATTCTCAGTCTTGACAAGTGATCTGCTACTCCATTCTCAATGCCTTTCTTATCCTTGATCTCCAAATCAAACTCTTGTAGCAGCAGGATCCACCTCGGAAGCCTTGGCTTGGCATCTTTCTTGGCAAGTAGATACCTCAACGCAGCATGATCAGTGTACACCACAACCTTAGACCCAACCAAGTATGATCTGAACTTCTCAAAGGCAAACACCACAGCTAGAAGCTCTTTCTCAGTTGTTGCATACCTCACTTGAGCATCTGATAGGCTTCTAGGTTTTACCCTATTCTAAACTGCAAGTGAACAGCAATGTCAAAGTAGTATATAGGGCTATCGAATCCACAGGGACACTTGGTCTCAATAGAAACAGAAACGTAGATATTAAACTAGAAATAAGCAGATGGTGAAGTAAATAAATTGCGAAGCAAGAAAGTAAACAGTAGCAGAGATTAACGGTTGAGAAGCAATAAACTAAAAGCGTCAAGCCTAGGGTATTCTCAGGAAATCAGACAAGCAGACAGTTCATTCAGCAAGGATCTAATTAAGCACAGTTCTAGAACTCAAAACACAGATATAGAATTAACCAAATTCCTTTGCGATAATTCTCTAAGCCTAAGTGCAGCAAACCAAACTTCCGTTTGCGAGAACTAACAGATTAAACTAGCATTAATCCCAAGTTTGATATGTTCACAATTATCCTAAACCAAACTTCCGTTTGCGCAAAGTTTAATTGCCCAATTTAATTAGTTCAGATTCCTAAACCCCACTTCCGTGACGTATTTAGCAACCTAAGATCTAGATTCTAATTGATCAGGTTAGAACTAGCTTTAAGCACAATTAAATTGAAGAACAGATATAGTTATGAATCATTAACTGAATTTGAACAAGTCTAGCAAGTCATGAAATCCTATGTGAGAAACCCTAAACTCAACTATGGATCTACTCAGACATGATTAATGAAAACATAATCAAAGAAATAATAGATTGCATATAAGAAATTAAATAGATAAAGGGGTTCGAAATCTTCTCCAAAATAAGTGAATACAGGAAATAGATCAGCCCCCAAAAGCTCTAGAAATCTCTTAGCTATTAGTATCAAAGCGTAATGTAAAGCGTAGGTAAAATAAACACCAAAAACTAGTATATATAGGCATAATCTCGGATGGGGCTTCTGTGTAAATACTGGAACTATTCTGGGCCTCTTTGCAAATCTTCATAACTTGTTAAACCGACGTGTACGGCCCATCTCGCTAGTGTGTCGACCGATGCACAATGTGTGTCGGTCGATGCATGATCAATAAATCGGACAGTGAGTAAATCTCTCGGCCAAAACGTCCCAAAAGTCCCAAAATGCTCCAAATATCTCCAATTAGCTCCAAACTTGATTAAACCTGTAAAAGACTCTAAACAAAGACAAAAGACACTAAAAACACAACTATATCATGGTCTAAACTGGGTAAAAACCATGATATATCAACTCCCCCACACTTAGCCTTTGCTTGCCCTCAAGCAAAACAGAGAACTAAAACATGGTGAAGAGGTTTGAAAACTCTTCAGAAACTCATTTCATCCTAGAAGCTACAATACTCAGATTCCCCTTAGTAAACCACTGCAAGAATCAATCACAAGATATCAAGACCAACATGTACTTCCCCCACACTTAGCAACTGTCCTAGGTAAACTCCACAATCACATTCAAGCATTCAAATTCTCCCTACTGACTTCTGCAAGTATTTAAGTGCGGTCTCACCTAAGGATTATCGATCAAAGGGCACATGGATTCTTACCTTATCAGCTCTAGACCACCATACTATCTTTCTCTAGTCCCTTTCTTCTCTTTCCCTTCTTTAACAACTGATTTTTCCCCACTGGGTATCATTTTATTTTTTTTATCAGTGTTCTTCCCGTTATGGGGTGTACTTTGGACACATTCCATGGATCACATGAGAGATAATAGTGTTTGCTACTATTCCCATGACCACTTCGGAGTTACTAACTCATCCTCAGTTTATTATATATTTTTTTTTTTTTACTTTACTTTATAGAAGGGGAGAAGGGAACTAAATAGGACAGGTTTACAGGCTGTGTCAGAACTAACAAGGGAATCCGACACAAAGTATACCAAGCCCTTAGGTGAGAAATCTAAGTCAGTATTAAGTTGAAGTCAGTAAAAGGATCCTCTGATACCTGAAGTGATGTGGGTGTTCCAAGTAGGTTGATCTGTGATGGGGTTTTCTAATAGTCAGAGATAGATCCTGCAACTTCATCCCAATGGTTACTTAAGTTCCTGCAAGTCTTGTAAATCTTCTCAGAAAATCATAGTTTCTTACTTAAACAATTTTGACTCAATAAAACAAAATTTTTGAAAAACGAACTGACTCTTAAGAAAACAGAAAACAAAAGTCAGTAGCACCTCCCCCACACTTAAAACACACTGTCCCCAGTAGTGTCCAGCGAAGGATCGGTAAAAAGAAAATAAAAATTGAAAAGGTGAAATTATGTCTGTCGGGTTACCTCTGTCGCTGAGCATCGATCGTTGCACTAAGTGCATCGACCGTTACTTGGCGATTTTCGTGTATAGTCGATCGTTGCTCAGGACCGCAACGATCGCTGCAATGCGATTCCTTTCGTGTTGTGACGATCGACACAGAAGTGCGTCGATCGTTGCACTGCGATTTAACCGAGACCTGCAAACATAAACTCACCAGAAACAAAAACAAACGTAAAATCCTAACAAAAACACCAAAAATTAAGTAGAAAAACACCAGTACCTAATGGTGGGTTGCCTCCCACCCAGCGCTTGTTTAAGGTCAATAGCTTGACCGGACGGATTGGAATTTTCAAGTACCAGGAGGTCTTGACAGAGACTTTTTCTGTCTCTGTTCAAGTCTCCTCATCCAAGGTGGTGAGTAGGCTGTTGCGGAATGCTCATGTCCAAGAAAAGATGGAGTGAAACGTGCTCCAGGATCTATAACCATGGTATGATCAGGCTGCTCAAAATCTGCGTCCCTTATGGTGAATGTCTGCCCATCTATCAGTGGCTTTCGCAGCTTATCCATCTCATAGTGCAGCGGTTCATCTCCCAGATGGAGGTCTATCAGGCTGTTCCTAACATCAATCAACGCTCCTGCTGTAGCCAAAAAGGGTTTCCCAAGCAATAATGCTTCATCCGGATCACAGTCATATTTCAGAACAAGGAAGTCCGTTGGAACTAAGTAGTTTCCAACTCTCACCGGAATGTCCATAAGGAGTCCTTCAGGAACTCGTATGGACTGATCAGCTAGAACAAGAGAAGTCCTAGTGGGAGTAAAATCCAGCATACCCAGCTTCTCTGCCACAGAATAAGGCATCAAACTTCCAGCAGCTCCTAAATCACACAGAGAGCGTCTAAAACTATCCTCAAAGATAGAACAATCCAGCACAAAGACTCCAGGATCAGATAGCTTCTTCGGGACCTTAGTTAGCAGAACATCACTGATATGCTGAGGAACTATTATCACCCAGTCTTTCAGATCATCATACAGGGGCAACATCTTGTTCAGGTACCTTTGCACACATGGATGATAAGGTGGATCATCAGAAGTTGGAGTTTCTTCCAATTCTTCACCAATACCTTCTAATTTCTTCAGCTCTTCAATCTCTTGCCTAATCACTTCAGACACTGAGGAGTGTTGTCTAAAGATCTGCTCGTAGATCTCCTGTTGAGAAATCTCAGAGGCTCCATTGAATAGGCGATCAAGCACCAAATCATCATTTATGCTATTATCATCCGAAGGTTCTGTCTGTTCACGCCCTGCAACGACCGACACTAAGGGTGTGTCGATCGTTGCCATCCCGACGGGTGTATCGATCGGCACAGATGTTGCATCGATCGACGCACTGCAGCAGATTTCACCCGAGAGTTTTTCACAAATACCCGAAAATTCATGTTCTGTCACCAACTCAGCTGTACTTAGCTCAAATCTTTCACCTAGGTGAGATCCATCATTAATGCACACAGACCAGGCCTTAACATGAGTGTCTGCCACTCCTTTTCCCTTCAGTGAGCTGGACATCTGGTTTACCTGAGTGTCCAACTGCTTCATGTGAGTGCTCAGAGACTCAAATTTCCCATTGAGGTCTTCATAGACAGCGTCCAACTTCTTGTTGCAGTCCACAGAAATCTTGGTCTGACTCTCAATCAGCTGTTCCATCATAGCCTCCATTTTGCTCTCATGGGCTGTAGGCGCAGGAGGAGTCTGATAGGATGTAGATCCATAGGTCCTCTGAGTACCTTGTCCATAGGTCTTCTGAAAACCACCAATCTGTCCACCATTGGAGAATCTGTTCCCCTGTTGATTACCAAATCTATTACCTTGGAAACCAGAACCTCCTATGAAATTCACATCTTCTTCCTGAGTTTCCTCCTCAGCCTGAATCACCTCTACATCTTGGGCAAAGTGGACAGATTTCTTACTAGTCAGGAGATTGTAGACTGTGTCCAATCTGGATCTTATATTAGCTATATCAGAATTCTCTACAGTTCCACCAGATTTCTTCCTCCTTTCATCCATTGTCTTGCAACTGTTGCTGCCAATCAGGTTCTCAATCAACTGCTTAGCTTGTGTAGGAGTCCTGGTGTTAAAATTAGCATTACTGGAATTATCCAGCGCAGTCTGATAAGGGAGATCTATGCCTCTGAAGAAAATACCAATCAGCTGTACTTCTGTGAATCCATGGTGTGGACAGTCACGCTGATACTGCTTAAATCTCATCCAGGCAGTCTTCAAGGGCTCCACAGCTCCTTGGGAAAAGGTGAGTATGTCCTGTCTGGACTGATCCGAGCGCGCATCATCATAAAAGTGACGCAAGAACTCACTCTTTAAGGCTGCCCAAGTAGTATACTGACCAGGTGCCAGTTGTCTCAGCCATGCACTAGCGTCTCCAACAAGACTGTGCGGAAATAGCTTAAGGAACAGATAGTCCGGGCATACTCCTTCATACTTCATGCCAGTGACTATGTCTTCAAACTTGTCAATGTGATCCATAGGCTGCTCTGCTTGAAGACCATGAAAAGCAATCTGTCTCATCAGCTGGTAGTAGATGGTTTTTACCTCAAAATCATTCCTCTCAAAAGAAGGAAGCACTAGGGCTGCTCGGTTTTCATGAAACTCATCAGGTCTGTTGTAATCAGCTAGTGTCCTCTCATGAACCACCATCTCTCTACCTTGGGCCTGTCCTTGACCCTGGTTTCGGTTCAGCTCCTGTTGTTGTTGCTCAGGAGGATCAGGGATGACATTCCCTTCAGCATCAACCCGATGCCCAGCAGCATTGTACGGGTTGTCATCTTGGTCCCTTAGGGTACCTTCAGCATCTGGTATCAAGATCAAACGTTCTCGTACCATTCTCTCTCTTCTTTCTCTTCTGTTAGTCCTTTATAGACGTCCAAGTTCCTCTAGTCCGAGATTAAGCAAGCTCGAGTTCGGATTACTTCGAGTTTTCTGCGTTGGCATAAACTGTCTGTAATCGTCCAGCAACGATCGATGCTATCAGTGCAACGATCGATTCAATTCTCAGAATCGCCTAGTGACGATCGACGCAAGGTATGCAACGATCGACGCAAGGCGAAATTCGTACCTGCGACAGAGAGAAATCAGAGAAAAAGTTAGCAAAATCAAAAATAAAAAAAACGAAAAAGAACAAAAACAAAAAGAAAAATTTCTAGCAAAAACCCTAAGTTCGGTCCTATCGAAGACTCAAAGAGTCCCCGGCAACGGCGCCAAAAACTTGATAGGCTTCTAAGTTTTGGATCCTATGTGAGAAACCCTAAACTCAACTATGGATCTACTCAGACATGATTAATGAAAACATAATCAAAGAAATAATAGATTGCATATAAGAAATTAAATAGATAAAGGGGTTCGAAATCTTCTCCAAAATAAGTGAATACAGGAAATAGATCAGCCCCCAAAAGCTCTAGAAATCTCTTAGCTATTAGTATCAAAGCGTAATGTAAAGCGTAGGTATAATAAACACCAAAACTAGTATATATAGGCATAATCTCGGATGGGGCTTCTGTGTAAATACTGGAACTATTCTGGGCCTCTTTGCAAATCTTCATAACTTGTTAAACCGACGCGTACGGCCCATCTCGCTAGTGTGTCGACCGATGCACAATGTGTGTCGGTCGATGCATGATCAATAAATCGGACAGTGGGTAAATCTCTCGGCCAAAACGTCCCAAAAGTCCCAAAATGCTCCAAATATCTCCAATTAGCTCCAAACTTGATTAAACCTGTAAAAGACTCTAAACAAAGACAAAAGACACTAAAAACACAACTATATCATGGTCTAAACTGGGTAAAAACCATGATATATCAGCATCATCCAATGTCCTACTAGCATAGTATATGACATGGAGTTTCTTGTCTTTCCTCTGTCCAAGGACTGCTCCCACTGCGTAGTCACTTGCATCACACATTATCTCAAAAGGCAACTCCTAGTTGGGAGCTTGGACAATCGGGGCACTAATCAAAGCTTCCTTAATCCTGTGAAACGTTGTCAAACACTCATCATCAAACACAAAATTTGTCTCCTTACACAGCAGACGTGTAAGTGGTCTAGCGATCTTGGAGAAGTCCTTGATAAACCGTCTGTAGAACCCTGCATGACCCAAAAAGCTTCGGATTCCTTTCATTGAGTTTGGTGGCTGAAGACTTGTCATCACCTCTATCTTAGCCTTATCCACTTCAATACCATTCTCTGGAATCTTGTGTCCCAACACAATCCCCTCCGTTACCATGAAGTGGCATTTTTCCCAATTGATCATGAGGTTCGTCTCTTCACATCTCCTTAAGACCCTGCACAATTTCAGCAAACAGGAAGAGAAAGAAGAACCATACACAGAGAAATCATCCATGAAAACTTCCACGATATCCTCGATAAGATCTGAGAAAATAGACATCATGCACCGCTGAAAGGTAGCCGGTGCATTGCACAAGCCAAATGGCATCCTTCGATAAGCAAAGGTACCATAAGGACAAGTGAATGTCGTTTTCTCCTGATCATTAGGATGTATCGGGATCTGAAAGAACCCACTGTATCCATCAAGAAAGTAATAAAAAGGATGGTTAGCAAGGCGTTCTAGCATTTGATCAATGAACGGTAATGGAAAATGATCCTTCCTAGATGCGGCATTTAGCTTTCTATAATCAATACACATCCTATGCCCGGTGATAGTTCTAGTAGGAATCAATTCATTATTGTCATTTTTAACCACAGTAATCCCCCCTTTCTTCGGAACATAGTGCACGGGAGAAACCCAAGTGCTGTCCGAGATAGGGTAGATTATCCCTGCATCAAGCAATTTAAGAATCTCTTTCTTGACTACCTCCTTAAGATTAGGATTCAATCTTCTTTGATGCTCAATAGAAGACATGGATTCATTTTCAAGGTGGATCCTATGAGTACACAAGCTAGGTGACAATCCTTTTATATCATCAAGTGAGTATCCTATTGCTTTTCTAAACTTTTTCAATTCAGTGGTCAAAGCAATCAATTCATCATCATTCAGCAACTTATTCACAATGACCGGATAAGTAGAGTTAGGGCCAAGAAATGCATACCGAAGCCCCCGCGGAAAGGGCTTTAACTCAACCTTTGGCGCCTTAAGCTCACTCCAATCATCAGCTACAAGCTGCTCCTTGCACGGCTCGGCTCCTTTGGCGCCATCAGAAACTATGTCCACAGCAAACACCTCCAGCTCCTTACCCACTGAATCTGATCCCAGCTCAATGAATTCAACCTCTCCTAACAAAGGCTTGTGCGAATCAAGCGCTCTCATATAAGCCCAGCTTTCCTCTTGAAGATACCCATACTCCCCACATTCCTTGGTCAAGGTAACCTCTAACGGATCCTCCATGTTTAACTCCTCAAGGAGTTCATCAGCTAGCTCGTCCATAGTCTCAATATAGAACATTTGGCCTTGTATGGTTGGCTTCTTCATCACTTCGTTGATGTCAAATTTGAGCACTATGTCTTTACCAAGGTTGAGGTCTATCTTCCCTCTCTTGACATATATGATTGCACCAGCTGTGGCAAGAAAAGGTCTCCCAAGGATTAGAGGATCCTTTGGCTCTTCATCCATCTCCAATACAATAAAATCTGTTGGTACTTCAAATCCTCTTACTTTCACCGGAAGATCTTCTAGGAGACCAACTGGGTATCTCACTGATCTATCTGCTAGAACCAAGGAGATCCTACATTCCTTGTAGGTGGAGAAACCTAGCCTCTTGGCTACTGAAAAGGGCATCAAACTTGCGCTCGCTCCAAGATCAGATAAACAACCCTCAAACCGATAAGGACCGATAGCACATGGAAGAGTAAAACTGCCCGGATCTTCAAGTTTCCTTGGAACAATATTCCTTTGGATGATCGCACTACACTCATGAGACAACACAACCATTCCTTTCAATTCCTTGGTTCTTTCCTTGATTGCGTCCTTGAGAAACTTGCTATATTGAGGAACTAGCAAGAAGGCATCAATCAAAGGCATGGTCAACTCAACATTCTTCATCTGCTTTTCAAAAAGAGCTTTGTACTTCTCTAGGAGTTGCTTCTTGAATCTGCCCGGAAAGGGTAGCTTAGGCTCATAAGGTGGTGGCACAAACACACCATCCTTCTTCTTGAGTGTATCATTCACTACTTCTTCAACTACAGCCTTTCCTTTCCTCTTAGCCATGTCACTATCACTCTCTTTGTTGAGAGCAGAATTTTCAGAATTCTCCTCCCCTTCTTAAACTTCAATGTCCTCATTGAGTGAAGGTATCAGCTTAGGCGTGGGCACTTGACGTTTTTGCAACTCCTTACCACTTCTCAAGGTGATAGCGCTGATGTATTCCTTTGGGTTTTGCTCAGATTTTCCGGGTAAAGTACCTTGAGTGTGGGATGTAGAGGCATTCTTGTTTTCCATGTTTGTGACCCTTGAAGTCAAGTTCTGAAGCTCACTCTTAAGATCCTGTACTTCCATAGCTCCTGAGGCTTTCCCTTGAAGGATTTTCTGCATCATACTTTTCAGCTCATTCTCAACACCCGAGGAAGAAGAAGTTTGTTGTTGTTGTTGTCCAAAACCGGGTGGTATTGTTGCTTGGGAGCATAGCCTTGTTGACCTTGAAACTGAGGCTTATTTCCAAACCCTTTTTGGTTGGTGTAAGGGACAAATGGCTTTTTCTGTTGAGGTTGTTGAAAGCCTTGTTGCCCTTGTTGTTGAGCTTGTCCTTGAGATGGAGCTTGAGGATAGACTTGGTCTTGAGGATTGGCTACATTGGGGTTGCGGTATGAGAAGTTTGGGTGGTTTCTATAGTTTTGGTTGAAGCCCTTGTTGAAACCACCTTGTCCCGCAATGAAGTTAATCTCCTCTTGTGTCATATCCTCATCCAAGCTGTAGAGGAGTGGCTGAGAATCCTCATAGTTGCCCACAAAGCTGATGTTATTTTGGCTAGAGGAGATCATCTTGTCCATCTTCTCATTCAAAGCTTTGATTTCTTTCTCATACTTCTCATCTGAAGAAGATGATCCTCTATTAGTCCTCTCATAATCCTCATTGTAGTTACCATCGCTTGTTGCAAGGTTTTCAATCAACTCCATAGCTGCATCTACTCCCTTGCCTAGGAAGTGTCCATTGCTAGAAGAGTCTAGCATCGCCCTCATTCTTGGAAGCACGCCGCGATAGAGGTTGCTGAGTAGTGTCTCCTTAGTGAAACCATGGTGGGGGCACTGAGTAGTGAGCTTGTTAAACCTCTCCCAAGCTTCAGCAAAGCTCTCATTGTTGCGTTGTACAAACCCGGAAAGCTCACTGCGAAAACGAGCAGTCCTAGTAGCTGAGAAGAACTTCTTCAAGAAAGCCTTCTTGGGTTCTCCCCAAGTGGTGATGGTTCCCGGAGGGATGGTGCTTTCCCAGTCCTTAGCTCTATCCGCCAATGAGAAGAAGAATAGACGCATCTTCAAACCATCGTCAGTCACACCATTGAGCCTTGTAGTAGCACAAATCTTGTCAAATGTGTCCAAGTGTTGCAATGGATCCTCAGATGCAAGCCCATGGAACTGGTTGTTTTGCACCATGTTCATCACCATAGCCCGGATCTCAAAGTTGTTATTGTTGACCGGTGGTGGAATGATTCCTTGCCGGTTTGCATTTGTATCCGGTGCATCTCCATCACCAATGGCCCTAGCTGGCCTTTGTTGCTCTTGCTGCTGTTGCTGATCCTGATGGTTATCCATAACTGGCTGCTCAACACTCTCAAAGTCTTGTAGATCTTCAACAGTTGGTTCCAACCCAAGTCTCTCAACGTGAACAGCTCTTTCTTGTGCTCGTCGTTCCTTTGCTAATCTCCTCTCGTCTGCTTTGATGTCCTCAACTCTTGCAACTTAGTTTGTAGTCCCTTTGCTGCAGAATTAGTAACAAAGACTTGAACTAAAAAGGAATAGAAAACGAATTCATATATCCAGAATCCCAAGATGGCAACGGCGCCAAATTGATAACAAGGATTTTGCAATCCTTTGAGGTACCAATTCCTCAAGCTTATCGATGTAGCTTTGAGGTATCAAACCTTTTTGAGATGGATAAGACCAATAAGCAAACACTAAACCTTCAGAGTCAAATCAAACAGTTTGGTTTTGTTTCTAACAATCCTAACAGTACACAATTTAAACAGAAGTAATCTAAAAGAAAATAACAAATGGATTCAATCAATGACAGAGATAAGGCCTAAAGGTTAAGGTCAACGGATAGGTGACTCGGGATGATCAAGGAATCCTAACTCAAACTTCATAGAAGCTAATCTCCTAGCATGGAACACACCAAGTAAATCAGTTTAATCTCTTAATACCAATTCTTCACTTAATCCTAACTCAAGAACAAATTATCATTTGTGAATTAGAATCAAATGAGCATTCGAACAGGTTCCGAACAGCAAACAATCACTTTAGACATACATTTTCATGTGCTAGAATGTGAAAGTCCTAACAAAGCTAGAAACTGGAATTTCATCGAACATGTTGTGAACAAGAAATTCTAAACATCCTAATCAATGTGATCAAGATTAATTAGGCACTAAGCACACTTTGATAGACGAGATTTTAAACAATCAATCACTAGAAATCCATTGATCACCCCTAATCAACCTAATCCTACCTAACCCATAAGCCTATGAAGAACTACTCACTAATCATCATTAGATCAACAAAAGGCATAGAAATAGAGTTGATCATGGGAGATTAGTGATGGATTGAGAGATTTGTTGAAGGAATCACAAAAGAAGTACTAGATAAATCAAAGGAATCCAACTTGTTCTTACAAAAGAGTTTAGAACATCAAAAATAGCTTTCGAAACAATAAAAAATAGGTTTTTGGCTTAAATAGTCAATAGGGTGCGAGCCGGGTCAACCCGGAACAAACCGGGTGTTGACCCGGATCCGAAACAATTTCTGGGACGCGTATCGGTCTGGCCAGCCGATACGCCAGCCGATATGGACTCTCGGATTTTTTCTGGGAAGGGTCGTATCGGCATGGCCAGCCGATACGCCAACCGATATGGGTGTTCGAAATTTAATCCGAGAGGTCATATCGGTTGGGCCAGCCGATACGCCAACCGGTATGGACTCCTGGTCTTCGGTCGAGGGGTTGTATCGGCTTGCTTGGCCGATATGCACACCGGTACGGCTTGTATCCGCTTCCTCCTTAGTTCCTTAATCTCTAGACTCCACTTCCAAGTTCACCAGCGCTCCTAGACACCTCCTATCACCTGCAAAACACAAGAAACACTCCAAATGCAAGCCTAAAGTGCCTACTCCTAGTCCTAAACAACTCTAAACTCTAGATGCAACAATGACTCGACAAAATGGTATGAATGATGGAGAAAAGAAGTCAAAACAAGAACTATATACAAGCCTAAATGCATGAAAATGTATGAATATCAGGTTGCGTGGGGGCTTCGGCCTGAGCCTGCATATATAGAAAAGTAGCTAGTTGAATAGGTTGATTGAAAGCTTTCGGGTGTTAGGTGTGAGGAGTTATTAGCCTTGGACTCTTTTCTTGATGTTGTGTTAGTATGAGATGAGATCACGGATTCCTAGATTCTGCACTCATTGGGTAATTGTGTTGAATCAATTACTCATGCTTCCCTCATTGTTGTTATGCAGGTAATCTCGAAGAGTTGTAAGGGTATACGGTCGGGTGTAGTGCTATGTTTCGGGAAGTGTGATCTTTTGTTGTTTTCTTTGTTTAATAAGAATTATGTGTTCCTTTCATTTAAGACTGTTTCGGTTTGGTTTTGCATTGTAGAAATCGGGTTTTGATTTTTAATAAAGTAAACCGTTAGATTAAAGTTTTGGATTGTGACTTATGACTTGGTTCACAAGTTTTTGGACAGTGGCTTGAGAAGCCGAGAAGTCATTTTCTAGATCCGACAAGACGGGTGTTACAATTTTTCTATCAAAGTCAGGTTAAGTCCAGTCGGTCTTATCCGGCTGGACAGGGTAGAAATAGTGTATTTATATTCGGATTTCAGGTTGGTTTTCAAAGTGGTTTGTAATGATTTTCTAAATGGGGATTTTTAAAAGTTATATTCTAGAAGAACCACCACATCGACCTTCTTACATAATCATCGCTAAGTGCATTCAGTTTCAACCACCCTCTGGCTCACTCGCTCTTCTTTTGTAAGAGGATTCCGCCTAAGAGAATCGCAACCGCGCCAGCCCGCCATAACGTCCGAGCCGCGTCTCCACCCACTTTGACAGGCAGCGCCACCAGTGTGAACGGAAGTCAGGATGGAGTTGTTAGAAACCCAGCAGAGACAGTTTTTGGAGCTAGGTAGGTAGCCGTGGATGCCGCTCTTCTGCAAGAGCTAGGCAGGTAGCCGTGGATGGCGCACATTGGAGTTGACGGAGTTGCAGGACGTGCTGTAGGAGCAGCAGCTGGAGTCGAAGGAGAAGTGGGAGCATCAGTGGGAGCTGCAGGAGCTACAAGAGCTCTCAAAATTGTGCTTGGAAATGCTAATGTGGCAGCACAGGCCGCAGGAGGAGCTTGAAATGCAGCAGGTGGAGCAGACTATGTTGCTGGAGGATTAGGATTCCATCCTGTGGGATTTGGAGTTGCTCAGCCTCCACTGGAGTGGTTCAGAAACCACCACCACCACCGCCTCAGGTGCCGGGGGTTATGAAGGGTTGTCCCACTAGAGCTTGATGAAGCATCTGCGGAAAATACAAATGGAGCATTGGTGGAACCAAAGCCATTGCCATAGATAACTGGAGAAGGAAGTTGGAGCAAAACTTGGATACAGCTCGGTGTTCGATGGAGTTCTGTGTTGAGTTGGCAGCATTCTACCTAAAGGAGGATGCACAGGTTTGGTGGAAGGAATAGTGGGGAGCGCGCAGGGCCGCCAGCTGGCTTGGTCAGAGTTCCTAGAAGCTTTCAACCGAAAGTACTTTCCGCAGGAGATCATGGATAAGATGGAAGGAGAGTTTCATATTCTCCGTCAGGGAAGCAAGGGTGTGCAGGAGTATGTAGAGGAGTTTAATCGCCTCAAGAGTTTTCTGGATGGTACTTACCTGAACGGGAGCTGATATGTTGGTTCCCGCAGGACTGAAGATCGAGCTCAAGAATCGCTGCAAGATGAGGGACTACTTCGACATCAATGACTTGATCGAGAAGGCAGCATATGCGGAGATTGGATGAGAGGAAGAGCAGACATAGCACATGAATGCGCAGAGTAGAGGTGCCAAGAGGAACTGGGAGACCGCAAACGCTGCCATACCGGTTGTTCCATTACAGCAGGTGTAGCCCCCGCCAGGCTTTGGGTGCAGACAGTCATGACATATTCACAGGTATTACCCGTGTAACCCTGCCAGGATAGCAGCAGCGCCGGCCTACCAAGGAGTATCACATGCTTCCAATGTAGACAACATGGGCACATAGCGAGAAGCCAAGCAGGAGCGCCTAGAGTGTATGTCACTGGAAATCATGAAGGAGCCGAACCGATCGCGGGTATGTAACTCTTGCCTTCTTGCGTGAATTATTGTGAAGTCGTGATGGTCAAAGTCCAGTAGCTTAGTCTTAGCAAACAGTGTAGGATCGGTTGTGGTTGGGGGAGTAGCCGCCCACACCTTATTTGACACGGGAGCTACGCATAGCTTTGTGAGTCCAAAGCTATCGAGTTGTTGGACCTTCAAAGGTAAGTTTTCAAGGGTCATGAGAGTCGAGACCACCGGGTCGGAGAAAGTAGGTCCCAGTAACATTGGCTGGAGTAGATTTACCTGCGGACCTATCAAAATGGAGTTAGGTTGTTATGAAGTCATCATGGGAATGGATTGGTTGGTTCAGGACCAGGCCGTAATGGATTGCGCTAAGGCGACCGTCACTAGTCCTCGCGAGGAAGGGAAGGTCGTTTTCATGGGAATGAAAACGCGGATGGGGATATCGATCATATCCATGATGCAAGCAGAAGTGTTAATCAGCAAGGGAAATGAGGCGTGTCTGGTAACCATCTCGATGACCAAAGAAGAGGAAGCCCCAAGCTTGGACACCATTCCGGTAGCTGCGGAGTATAAGGATGTGTTCGCACCATTAAAAGGGCCACCACCGGAAAAGAATGACACCTTTAAAATACAGCTTGAGCCTAGGACGACGCCCGTGTCGAAGGCTCCCCATACTTTGGCACCCGCAAACATAGCTGAGTTAAAGAAGCAACTGGAGGGCCTTGCGGAGAAAGGATTCGTTTGACCGAGCATCTCACTGTGGGGTGCACAAGACTTGTTTGTTAAGAAGAAGGACGGAAGTTTCAGGATCTGTCTTGACTACCGGGGCTTGAACAAGGTGACCATCAAGAACAAGTATCCGTTTCCAAGGATCGATAAGTTATTGGACAAAATGCAGGGAGTCTCGTGGTTCTCTAAGATCGAACTTGCTTTGGGGTACCATCAGATTTGAATAGCAGAGGAGGACATTCGGAAGACGGCATTCCGGACCCGTTATAGACATTACGAGTTCGTGGTAATGTCGTTCGGATTGACCAACGCGCCAGTAGCCTTAAAGAAGATGATGAACGATTTATTTCGGGAGTACTTGGATAAGTGTGTTATCGTTTTCATCGACGATATCCTGGTCAACTCGAGTAGTAGGGAGGAGCACGAGTGGCACATCCGAATCGTTTTGGATAGTTCAGGAAGTAGCAGTTGTTTGCCAAGCTCATCAAGTGCAGTTTTTGGCAAAGGAAGATTGGATTCCTAGGCCATGTGATCTCGGAAACCGGAGTAGCAGTGGATCCGGAGAACATCACTTCTATCACCAATTGGGAAGAACCCAAGAATGCAACCGATGTTTGTAGTTTCCTGGGGCTAGCAGGATACTACAGGAAGTTTTTGAAAGGATTCGCCAGCATAGCTAAGCCATTGACGACCTTGACAAGAAAGGATATCAAGTTTGTATAATCGGAGAAATGCGCCCCGAGTTTTGAGCGACTAAATGAATTGTTGACTGAGACTCCAATGTTAGTGTTACCACGGCTGGGGATACCGTACATAGTTTAGAAGGACGCATCCGGAGTTGGGTTAGGGTGTGTTTTAATTCAAAAAATAAAGGTGTTAGCTTATGCGTCCAGGCAGTTGAGGAAGCACGAGTTTAACTACTCCACCCATGATTTGGACTTGGCGGCAGTGGTTTTTACGTTGAATATATGACGTTCTTATCTGTACGAGGAGAAGGTGTACATGTTCACAGACCATAAGAGCTTGAAGTACGTTTTCACTCAAGGAGATCTGAATTTGAGGCAACGCCGATGGATGGAGCTTATAGAGGATTATGATCTCGAGATCGAGTATCACCCTGGTATAAGCTAACCAGGGTGTTGATGCATTAAGCAGAAGAAATATTGCCATGTTGGAGAATAAATAAGTGCAGGAGGTATCAGAAACCTTAGCGAGCTTGCAGTTGTTTTCCACCACAGTAGAAGAAGGTGTCGCCGGGTTGGAAGCTTTGGACCAAACCGACTTGTTGGGTAAGATCAGAGAAGCCCAACCGTGGGATGGAAACCTCCGAGCATTGGTCGATAAGGAAGTAATTGGGTATCATACCGCGACCAATGGTACGTTCTTATTAAAGAACTGAATCTGTGTGCCGAAAGTCAAGGAGTTGGGAGACGAGATTCTAATGGAAGCTCATCAGTCGTATTTTTCTATTTACCCTGGGAACCAAAAAATGTATATGAATCTGAAGCGGTACTAATATTGGGAGGGCATGAAGAAGGATGTGGCAACGTGCGTTTCGCAGTGTTAGAATTGTCAACAAGTCAAGGTAGAATGGAGGGTTCCCAGCGGGTTGTTACAAGGGTTTCCTATACAAGATTGGAAATGGGATATTGTGACAATGCACTTCGTTACTGGGCTACCAAGGACGACATGAAGGAAGGATGCAATTTGGGTAATCGTGGACGACTTACCAAATATGCACACTTTCCGGCGATAAAGAAAATGGATGGAACCAAGGTGCTCGCCTGGAAGTATGTGGAGTTTATCGTGAAGTTGCACGGGTCACCAGTCAGTATTGTGTCAAACAGAGATCCAAGGTTTGGGAACCTGAGTTGCAGTTGAACATAAGCCATCCAGGGGTTTTTGTTGAATCCAGAAGCGGAATGAATTCGGGGACAAATTCTCGATTGGTGGGGGAGAATTGTAATGGCCTAAAACCAGGACCCAAAGAGAAAGTGGGTATGGGCCTAAACCCCAAGGCCCAACTCATTAACTCTGAAAACCCTAGCCTCCTTCCCTATAAAATGGAGAGCACCCCCCCCCTCATTTTGCAAAAGTTCAGAAAAGCGAAGCCCTACTCGTCACCGGAGAAAGCCATCAAACCAGCCCCAGCCGCCGACCACCGCCGCACCGCCGAGGACCACCAACGTCGTCAGGTCTAAGCCGTTGTGCCGCCGCCGTCCAGAGCCACCACGCCTCCGCCGTTTGATTCTTCTTCCCGGGCTTGTTTTCGCTCCCGAACCCCCAGTCGTCGTCTTCTAGACTTGTTTAAGTGTTGAATCCTCTGTTCTTCGCGTTCTTAAGGTTAGATCTCTAGATCTCATATCTCCTTACGATCTCTGATCTTAGATCCAATCTGATTTGTTAAACGTTTTAGATATGATCCGTACTTCCCCTCGTGTCTCTCTCTCTCTCTCTCTCTCTCTCTCTTTCCCTCTCCAGATCTGTTATCAGAATCTCCAAATCTTATATCGGGATCTTCAGATCTGTCGCTGGAATGTCCAGATCTATCGCCAAATCCCAGATCTAGACTAAGGTGAGGACAGGTCGGGATCTCTCCCTTATCCTATCTCAATATCGGTACATGAGTCCATTTTTAATAATATCTTTCCTATGTAGCGTAGATCTAGTGGATGATTTGTATTGATGCGATTGAAAGCACATAGAAGCTAGGTTATCACTTAAACTGAAATGTTGTTTGTGTTTGATGGCTTGTGTGAGTAGTTGAGACAGGTGCCTGTGAAGGGCGTTGGATGCAGGATGTGTGACCTGGAATCGATTAAGGCGGTTGTGCATTCTTACAGGACACGTGACCTGGAACCGATTGAGGCGGTTGCGTGTCGTTGGGTGTATGTCGTCATAGGTGATATGACGAGCCCCCCGTTGTGGATGGTGTGTGGCGTACTCTCCGGTTCATGGCTGCGTGGGGGCTTCAGCTTGAGTATGAATCTATAGAAAAATAGCTAGTTGATTAGGTTGATTGAAAGCTTTCGGGTGTTAGGTGTGAGGAGTTATTAGCCTTGGACTCTTTTCTTGATGTTGTGTTAGTATGAGATGAGATCACGGGTTCCTAGAGCATGCACTCACTGGGTAATTGTTTTGAATCAATTACTCATGCTTCCCTCGTTGTTGTTATGCATGTAATCCCGAAGAGTTGCAGGGGTATACGGTCGGGTGTAGTGCTATGTTTCGGGAAGTGTGATCTTTTGTTGTTTTTTTTGTTTAATAAGACTTATGTGTTCCTTTCGTTTTCATGTTAAGACTGTTTCGGTTTGGTTTTTTAAATTACTTTTCACGTTTTCTTTTTAATAAAAATTAAGGAAAGTTTATAGTATTAGTACAAAAATAGGGAAATTATATAGTAGCACATGTTTTTTTGTTATAAGAAGGTTTAATTTTTGGACCATAATATCTCTATTAGACTTTGTTAGGAATAAATATATTATAGAAATGCCATTATTGTTTTTTCCACGTGAGAAAAAATCCACTTATTTACGAAAATGCCACCGCATTTCACTACAAAAAAACTATCACAAAGCCACGGATATTTTCGTGGTTATGAACCAAAATTCATGGGTAAAATGACCATAGCCATGGAAAGCCACAAAATTTTCCGTGGCTTTGAGCTCGTGGACATCGCCAAATCATGGCAATTCGTGGCAACGCTTTCACGAATTAGCCACAAAATGTTTTGTAGCTATTTGCTAGGAATAACCACGGACATACTCCGCGGCTATATTTCCACGAATAGCCACGAAAAATCGGTGGCAATGGCTGCAACATATTTGTGGCTATAGTATTAAATAATTAAAAAATATATTTATATGTATTAAAATAAATTAATTTAAAATTAAATCTAGAAAATAAATATATTAAACAAATAAAAAATTATTTATATATAACAGAAAATTAAAATATATAATAAACATAATTAATTTTTTAAATTGCAATTCTTTAGCAGAAAAAAATTAAAAACAAAAAAGTGGCTCAGCAGGAAAAGTGGCCCAGTAGCTGAAACCCCAACGCCTAGAATATGTTCGCCGTCGCATAACCACCTCCGTACAGGGCTCGCCGAAAATAGCAGCAAATTGTTGAGGAAGAAGCTGCTCGCCTAGAAGTACTATGCCAGAAAGGTTGACCAGAGGAAGATACGCCGAGAGAGAGAGACGAGGAGGAGCCACAGCTCCGATCTAGGAAGACCGTCGCTAACCCAGCCATGAAGAAGACTTCTTTTGAGACCCGCCACCGTCCTCCATAGCAGAAGGCTTACTCGAAGTCGTCACCGCCACCGTGATGACAGTGCACAATTTGTGGTGGAGCTGTCGGCGCACGGAGAGACCATCACGAGACATTGATTATTTGGAGGAGGAGAAGCAGAGTTCTTTGAAATGGTCGGAGGAAGTGGTTGAAGGCTAAGTTATGGCCAGAGAACTGAAAAATTGAAGAAGTTGATGAGAGGAGGAGACAAGGAGAACATATCGTGAAGGATGAAAGCTGAGATCTTTGTTATTTTGGATACCATTACTCATCGAAGTAGAGAGACTTGAAGAAGATGAGGAGACAAAAAAAAAAAATCAATGGTTAAGATTTAAGATGAGATGTAGATCTAGTGGTTATAATGGTGATCCATGTAATTGATGCCTCAACCAACAAGAATATCTCTGAATTTAATCAATATGTAGTAATTAAAAATGTTACAAAAATAAATAAAATGGTTAAAACTAATTTTTTAAAGTATAAATTTAAAATTGTAAGAGATTAAACTTTAAAAGTTATAAAAATTTTAAATTTACTAAAAATAATAAATATGTGCATATATAATGTAAAGGTTAGTATCCAATACAAGCATTCAAAGTTTAAGGTTTAGTAATTAGTTTTTTTTTATTTGGATTGAGAAATTAAGTTTAAAGTTTGACAAACCATTTCAAATCTATTGCAAATTTGGGATTAAGAAGAGATAATGATTTATGTTTTGGGTATAGGGTTTGAGAGGTTATTTTAAAGGTTTTAACTTTTAAATTAATGTTTAAAATAGGTGGAAATATAAATTATTTTTATAAGTGTTGAATCTTAATTTTAGATGTATTATAACAATTGGAGTTTTAATTATTAGATTTTTTTTTACACTTTAGGATTGTAGGGTTTATTTAGGGTTTAAAGGGTTATATATATATATATATATGTATTGAAGGTTTTAAGTTAATATTTGAAAATAGTTGGAAAATATAAATTTTTTTATAAGTGTTGAATCTTAATTTTAGATATATTATAACAATTGGAGTTTTAGTTATTAAATTTTTGTATATACTTTTGGGTTTTAGAGTTTATTTAGGGTTTAAAGGATTATATATTAAATGTTTCAAATTAATGTTTGAAAATAATATATTTGAACAATATAAATTTTTTTTATATGTGTTGAATCTTAATTTTAGATATATATATATATATTATTTAGAATTAAATTATAAGATTTTTTTTATTATTTGGGGTTTAAGGTTTTGAAATTATAATTGTAGAGATGTGTTTTAAATATTAGTTGTATGCATATAATTAGTAATTATGTTTTGATTTTATATTTTATGGTTAATAATTTAAAGTTTAGAATATGATTATGGTTTAGGGTATAGAGTTTGAAGGGTTATATTTAAGGTTTTAAGTTAATATTTGAAAATATTTGATTTGGAAAATATGATTTTTTCATAAGTGTTTAATCTTAACTTTAATTATGTTATGTAATTAGTTTATTGTTTATATTTTAAGATTTAGGGTCTAACTGAGGTTTAGGGTTTTGAATATTCACAGATAGAATTGTGGCTTTTCGTGACTATTTCGCATTTCCTGGCTATATTCTCTACATATAGCCACAATATTTTTTTTGTTAATTTGCCACAAAAAGTTTTATGACTGGTCGTGGCTAACTACTTCCACGAACATTTCGTTGCTATTCGTGGTAAAAATAGCCACGAATAGCCAATAAGTGTATTTTGTGGTTATTTTCCACGGATAACCACGAAATAGCCACAAAACCTGATTTTCTAGTTTCGTGTTCCGTGGCTTTTTTATAGCCACAAAAATTTTGTGGCTAGTTCGTTGCTATTTCGGAGTTTTCTTGTAGTGTTTTCGAATATATCCGCAAGTATTTTTCAAATAAATCGGAAATCCTTGTTTAGGATTTATTTATTTTCAAGATTTATATTTAATTTTAAACATATCTGCATCCCTTTATTATGGATTTGTTTTATTTTTTCCGGATTAAATAAATCTGTAACACTCGAAAAACTTATAAAAAAATTACTATATTAGCATATAATGTTGTAGATTTTTATATGTGTTGCATATTTATTCCTTAATATTGCAGATTTTTGCTTATTTTGATGATGTGTCATTTCATGTGTTACAGATTTTCGAGTCCTTACAGATTTATTTTCCAGATTTTATATAAATCGGGAAATTAGTTTCCGGATTTTTTTTATGTGTTGCATATTCACGTGTACTTGAATTATTAATTACTAATTTAACATTTTTTGTTACAAATTTATGAGTAATGTTGCAGATTTGTTTTCTTTGTTGCAGATTTGATAAATGTTTAAGATATAATAAAGTGTTGCGGAGTTTTTAAAATTCGAAAATTGTGTTGCCATATTTTTCTGCGATTTTTTGGAGATATTTTAGGAAATTAAATATTTTCTCTAAAATCAAAATATTTCTTTGAAGTAATTTAGGTAACTGTCCATGTCGTTTTATTTTCCCTTCTACGCCTTTCTTCACCACATACGACGAAGAAAATGTAATGCTCTTCTTCATTTTTTTTTTATTTCATCTTCCTTTTTACTATAAACATGGTACAAGTATTTCTTATTTCTGGAGAATGGAGGTTCGAAGACAACAAATGTTTTTTTTTTTCTTCTAATGACAGAGGAAATATAGAAGTTGATGTTGATGGTAACACATGTTTCAACCAATTCTATGAAACAATGTATGAGCAGTTTGGAGTCACTAACAAAAGGCATTAAATCGAGTTGACTTACATGTATCCAAAGAAGGTACTGTCTAACTTACCCACGAAAGTCGGCCTCTTGTTGTTGGTAGCAACGATGATTTGAAGGTTTTTTTGGAACAATATAGAGGAAAGACTTGTAGGTTGTGTGCATCGGTTTCAGAGATATCAACTGCTAATGAAAATATAATGATCAGGAACCAAAAAAAGACCATGGGCGGATCTTGAGTGCGATGTTGATATTGGAGACAGTTTTGTAGATGAACAAAAATCAGACATGGATGGCGAGGAGATCGAGGAAGACTTGGATATATTCAGTTGTTGTGAGGATTCAGACGGTGCTAGCTCTGGTGATGAGGATTATGATTTATATGGGGTGATTAAACATATGGAAGAAAGGGCAGAAGGACACCCAAGTCTTCGTAGATGACATCAAACAAAGTGGCAGTGTTATAAATTACTTGAATCCTGAGTTTGCATCATTGGGCATAGCCGTGGGACAAAGGTTTGAAAACAAGAAGGCATTGCTAACGAGTCTGCAGGTACTTTCAGTTGCGCAAAATTTTGATTTTGACGTCGATTATTCGCGATGTTGGTTTGAAGGATGCACGTGGAGAGTTAGGGCCGCACTAGTAGGGGCGTCTCCGAATTTCCTGATCAAAGTATATGTGAAAAAACATTCTTGTTTTGTAACAGAAAGGGGTTCCCGTAATCGACAAGCCACGAAAGAGATTTTAGGTAAAATGTATCATGACACTAATAAATCCGCAAAAATTCTAACAAATCCGCAATACAAACAAATCCGCAACACGCACACAAATAAATCCGCAATACAATCTTAAAAATCCGCAACACAGTCTAATAAATCCCCAAACAGTCCAAAATCCGCAACAATATCAATTAAATCCGCAACATAGTCAATAAATCTGCAACTCATGGATAGACTTAAAAAGGTAGTAAATGTATTTACCAGCCCGCCTACCCAGCCGTAGTCGTTTTCTGTTTGAGGCCAATTCTGCTTAGAAGTCATCATCCTCTGATAGAAGTTCACTTCAGAGTTAAAGGTGAAAAGTGGCTCTTCCTTAGAAAAGAAAACAAGAAACAATGTTAGTAGTTAATACTTACAACTATAATGCCAACTAACAACATTTGTTTTCCAGCACTTACTCATCTACTCGTAATAATTCCATCAACTTCTTCACCTTGCGATCTTCAACTCTTTCGAATGGATCATATACGTAATCACTTGTAAATTATCCAAAATCGGGTTTCACCTGGTGGATGTGTTTGATAATTGAATTATGACATATAGATATTTACCCATGTTTTCCAACAGTCTAGGTCGCACCTTCTCATCACTTGTTTTAATCGATTGCAACAAGAGATCCAATCTTCGAGATAAAGCTGCTTCTTGCAAGTTTTCTGGAGAGTTTGGAGTCGAGTGGGTTGGTTGCACACCTTGATGAGTCTCCTTCACTTTGACTGAAAATGTGGTGATAGCAATCATGTCTCTCTGTCAGTCTCCTTGTTCTTGACGTTTACCGGCTTTGGATTCTTGACCTTCTTTGCCTTCTCAAATTTAACAATCTTTGGCTTCACAACCTCCTTTTCCTTCCAACTTTACCCCTCTTTGGATTCAGATCCTCCTTTGGCTTCTCAACTTTATTCGGATTTGGTTTCACAACGGTAATCGTCTTTGCTTTCACAACCGCCTTCGTCTTAGGAGCCGCTTTTGGTTTATCATCTCCCCTTGGCTGCACCAACTTAACAGACTTGGCTTTTACAGTTCCTTTCGTTGGTTGCACAACATTTGATGGCTTCGCCTTCTTACCAAGTAATTTACTTGTTCCCTATGAGTTAGCTTCCACCTTCTTCTCTTCGAAGGGTTTACTATTCAAGTCTGTTGAGTTATAACAACAAAGCACACCAAATCAGGAAAACATATTATAATCACAAACAACAAATAAATCTAAAAACTGAAATTTGAATGATTTACCGGATTAGATTTTGAAGAGCTCATTTCTATTTCATTCTCAGCATGTGTTTCTTTATCCACCTACATAACAAAAGTCAATACAAGTAAGACAGTCTGCCACATAGACATATAGCTTACAAGTAGCATACCCGATTCTTTATGGAAGTTCAATCTCCAACTTCTTCTCTTATCACCGTTTTTTTTGGAATCGAACTTAGGAGGCTCGTTGCTACGCTTATCCTTTTCGTCGAATCTACTTTCCCTGATAGTAAACTTCTTATCCATCAATTCTACCTTCGTTGACATCCCTTGGTAATTCTTATCCATCTGACTGACTTTATCATTTATATATGTAAATAGTCTAACAACCTCTGCATCTATAATAGAAGCAACCTTCTTCCCTTGGTAATTCTTATCCATCTGACTGGCTTTCTCATTTATGTAAGTAAGTAGTCTAGCAACCTCTGCATCTATAATAGAAGCAACCTTCTTCTTCTTCGAGTTATAACAACAAAGCACACCAAATCATGAAAACATATTATAAACAAAAACAACAAATAAATCTAAAAACTGAAATTTGAATGATTTACCGGATTAGATTTTGAAGAGCTCATTGTTGGATCTTCTAGGATCTAGGGTTTGATATATTGAATCACTAACCTCGTTCTTACCTTGTTACTGGCAGCGGAATGAATGGTGAACGAGATCAGTAGCGACACAGGTGCCTCGCCTCTACCAGATACACATGCACACAAGCTGGAAACGGGATGCTAGTGCCGGATCTATGGGATATGAGATTTTCTCGTGTTTCTGCTCTTTTTATCAAGAAAAAAAGATGGCTCACGTTTTTAGGTCGAGACTATCAAGTTTTATTCGACCTAAAACACACTTAACGGGCCAGACTTGATTGAGTCATAATTTCGAAAAGCCCTTTCGAAACCCGAACTGTGTCGACCGACACACAAGCCGTGTCGATCGACACAACACCATTTTCTCGATAATAATGTGTATCCAATATACATTAATATAATCATTACCATAATGATCATTCCCATGTCTTAGCTTCCAGTTTTCTTAGGTGTGTGACCCTATAGGATCATATAATACTGGCAGTAAGTCTCCAACTTACAGATTGCAAGAGGCTTCTAGCAAAACATTGCAACCGCCCAGTATTATACGAATGTCTGATCTCGACACACAACTATCATCAGGAGTGAGTACAAGTGTGATTTCAGGACACTATCCCAACAATCTCCCACTTGTACTGGAATCACCAATTCCTATAATCCTTTTGTCTCTACATCTCGATTTGGCATAAGGCAAGATTAGTGTCATCCTTATTAAGCCAACATCGTGTTTATCGAATTCCTGATCTATACTGAACAAGACAAACAACTGAACTACAGTTCGTTTGAGTGCGGCCACACATTTTTCTCAGTATTGAATCTTTGATAGGCCCTGAGATATTTATCTCCCGTTATTCAGGAGGGACAAATCTCATCTTGTTCCATCCTTGTTTCAACGCACACTTCATGATATACTTGAACAGTGCCGTTATAGTCGCCAGTTACGGGTCGACGTTTGACAAAGTCAAAGTGTACCAATTCATATGCAAGAAAGCATGATGAACTCAGGTCTAAGGACTATACTCTATAGTCGTAATGAGAACCTCTTATGACACAGATATAACTATCTTGTAGACTTCTCATCAGCGGGTCATGTCCGATCATATGTTCACCAACATATATCTATGTGACTGACTGTGATAATCATATCATTGGCTCCATGAAACTTAGCCAACGGTCACCTCACAATCTAGTCTCTCGCGGTTGCCATTGTCCCACTTTGACAACCTCGACCAGGGACAAAACATAATTTATGCCATCTATGACTTATAGGGTTTCATGATCAAGTCCTCAACTTGATGACCTATAATATGACATAAACTTATTTTGGGACCATTATTTAGATCACAATAAATAATGCTGAAATCAAATTTCATTAAACATATCCAAAAGAATGTTTTACAAGAGCATCTTATTATAACTAAAATAAAAATAAAACTCCCACTAGAATCAAGATTACATCTTAAGATCTCTAATGCCTACATCAGTCGTATGAATCTCATGCTTAGGCCTTGGGAGTGACTTAGTCAGAGGATCAGCGACATTCTCGTCCGTCGGAACTCGGCTGATCTTCACATCACCTCTATTGACGACATCACGAATCAGGTGATATCTCCTCTCTACGTGTTTGGACTTCTGGTGTGACATGGGTTCTTTCGCCTGAGCAATGGCTCCGTTTTTATCACAAAACAAAGCCACTGGCTCCAGGATACTAGGAACCACACCAAGTTCAGTCATGAACTTCTTAATCCAAGCAGCTTCCTTTGCCGCTTCAGAAGCAGCAACATATTCAGCTTCCGTCGTGGAATCAGCTACGGTATTCTTCTTAGAGCTCTTCCAGCTCACTGCACCGCCATTCAGACAGTAGACATATCCAGACTGTGATCGGAAATCGTCTATGTCCGTCTGAAAACTCGCATCAGTGAATCCATTCACTACAAGCTATTCACTTCCTCCATACACCAGGAACTTATCCTTAGTATGTCTCAAATACTTGAGAATATTCTTGACAGCTGTCCAGTGAACTTCACCTGGATCAGATTGGTATCTACTCGTCATGCTTAATGCGTAAGCTACATCTGGACGAGTGCAGAGCATGGCATACATAATAGATCCTATTGCAGAAGCATAAGGAATCCTATTCATGCGCTCCCGCTCAGCATGTGTCACCGGACACTGCTTCTTGTTGAGACTAACGCCATGAGACATCGGTATGAAGCCCTTCTTGGAATCATGCATCCTGAATCTGTGCAACACCTTATCAATATAAGTGTCCTGGCACAATCCAATCAGCCTATTCATTCTATCTCTGTAGATTCTGATTCTAAGAATGTACGCGTCTTCTCCCATGTCTTTCATGGAAAAACAACTTCCGAGCCAAGTCTTAACTGACTGAAGCAACGGAACGTCATTGCCAAGGAGGAGTATGTCATCGACATACAGTACAAGAAACGCAATTCTGCTCCCACTAGTCTTCTTGTAAACACATGGTTCTTCCTCGTTCTTGATAAAACCAAATTGTTTTACTGCTTCATCAAAACGAAGATTCCAACTCCGTGATGCTTGCTTCAATCCATAAATGGATTTATGAAGCTTGCATACCTTCCCAGCGTTCTTAGGATCAACAAAACCTTCAGGCTGTGTCATATACACATCCTCTTCCAGAATACCATTCAGGAATGCGGTTTTAACATCCATTTGCCAAATCTCATAGTCATAATGAGCGGCAATTGCTAGAAGAATCCGAATGGATTTAAGCATAGCGACTGGGGAATAGGTTTCATCATAGTCAATACCATGAATTTGCTTGAAACCTTTAGCCACCAACCTCGCTTTGTAAATTTGCACATTTCCATCCACGTCAATCTTCTTCTTGAAGATCCATTTACACTCAATGGCTTTTGCACCATTAGGTAAATCGACCAAGGACCATACTTGGTTTTCTGACATGGATCCCATTTCGGATTTAGAGGCTCCAAGCCACTTTTCGGAGTCCGGGCCCATCATTGCTTCCGCGAAGGTCGCTGGTTCGTCACTATCAATGATCATCAGATCATTGGAATTGGTCACGAGAACTCCATAGTATCTCTCGGGTTCGTGACGGATCCTTCCGGATCTGCGAACTTCAGGCTCCACAGGCGCCGGTTCCACAGAACTTTGTGGATCCAACTGCTGCTCTTCCTCAGCAGGTTGAGCAATCTCCTGTGCATCTCGAATTTCTTCAAGATGTACTTTAATCCCACTGTTTTTCTTAGAGAGAAACTCCCTCTCAAGAAAAGAACAGTCCCGAGCAACAAATACTTTGTTCTCAGATTGGTTGTAAAAGTAGTATGCCTTGGTTTCCCTAGGATAACCAACGAAGTAGCATTTATCTGATTTGGGCACGAGCTTGTCAGAGATTAAACGTTTGACATAAGTCTCACATCCCCAAATCCTCAGGAAAGACAGACTAGGAATGTTCCCAGTCCACAATTCATGTGGTGTCTTTTCCACTGATTTAGATGGCACCCTATTTAGTGTAAACGCAGACGTTTCTAGAGCGTATCCTGATATATCATGGTTTTTACCCACTTTATACCATGATATACTTGTGTTTTTAGAGTCTTTTGTATTCGTTTAGAGTCTTTTACAGGTTATATCGAGTTTGGAGCTAATTGGAGATATATGGAGCATTTTGGGCATTTTGGGACGTTTTGGCCGAGAGCTTTATTCACTGTTCGATTATTTGATATTGCATCGATCGACACACATTGTGCATCGGTCGATGCAGTCGCGAGATGGGCCTTACGCGTCAGCGTGCCAACTTATGAAGATTTGCAAAGAAGCCCAAGATACTTCCAGTATTTACACAGAAGCCCCATCCGAGATTATACCTATATATACTAGTTTTTGGCTTTTATTTTAGATACGCTTTCATACTTAGAGCTAAGAGATTTTTAGAGCTTTCGGGGCTGATCTATTTCCTTGTATTCATTTATTTTGGAGAAGATTTTGAACCCCTTTGATATTTTAATTTCTTATATGCAATCTATTTATTCTATGATTATGTTTTCATCAATCATGTCTGAGTAGATCCATAGTTGAGTTTAGGGTTTCTCATTAAGGTTTGATGACTTGCTAGACTTGTTTAATTCAGTTAGGATTCATATGATTAGAATGTTCTTCAAACTAAACTGTGCTTAATGCTAGTTCTAACCTGATCAATTAGAATCTAGATCTTAGGTTGCTAAATACGTCACGAGAGTGGGGTTTAGGAATCTGAACTATTTAGGTTGAGCAATTAAATTATTCGCAAAGAGATTTGGTTTGGTTTAATTGTGAACATATCGAACTTGAACTTAATGCTTGTTTAATCTGTTAGTAATTGCAAAGAGATTTGGGTTACTGCACTTAGGCATAGAGAATTCTCGCAAAGAGATTTGGTTAATTCTATTATCGTGATTTGAGTTCTAGAACTGAGTTTAATTTGATCTTGACTGATTAACTTGTCTGCTTGTCTGATTTCCTGAGAATACCCTAGGCTTGACGCTTTTAGTTTATTGCTTACAAACCGATTCCTGCTACTGTTTACTTTCTTGCTTCGCAATTTATTTCAATCTTTCTCTGCTTACTTCTAGTATTCATTCCCTACAGTTTGATCCTCTTGAGACCAAGTGTCCCTGTGGATTCGATAACCCTATATACTACATTGACTATACTGTGCACTTGCAGTTTTAGAATAGGGTAAAACTTAGAACCTATCAAGTTTTTGGCGCCGTTGCCGGGGACTCTTTGAGTCTTCGCTTGGACCGAACTTAGGGTTTCTACTAGAAATTTTTCGTTTTTGTTTTTGTTTTTCGTTTTTTTTTTTTTTATTATTTCGATTTTACTGATTCTTTTCTCTGTTTCTTTCTGTCGCAGGTACGAAATTCGCCTTGCGTCGACCGTTGCACACCTTGCGTCGATCGACACTAGGCGATTCTGAGATTGAATCGGTCGTTGCACTGAAAGCATCGATCGTTGCTGGACGATTACAGACAGTTTATGCCAACGCAGAACACTAGAAGTAATCCGAACTCGAGCTTGATTAATCTTGGACTAGAGGAACTTGGACGTTTAGAAAGAAAGATCAGAAGAGAAAAGAGAGAGAGAATGGTACAAGAACGCTTGATCTTGATACCAGATGCTGATGGAATCCTGAGGGATCCAGAGAACAATCTTACAATGCTGCTGGGCAAAGGATTGATGCTGAGGGACGAGTGATCCCTGATGAAGTTTTTGGCGCCGTTGCCGGGGACAGATGGCTTTTCATGGTTACCAATCGGAGCAGCCTATGGATCACATAGACAAGTTTGAGGACATAGTTACTGGCATGAAATATGAAGGAGTATGCCCGGACTATCTGTTCCTTAAGCTATTTCCACACAGTCTTGCTGGAGACGCTAGTGTGTGGCTGAGACAGCTGGTCCCTGGACAGTACACCACTTGGGCAGCTTTAAAGAGTGAGTTCCTGCTTCATTTCTATGATGATGCACGATCAGATCAGGCCAGACAGGACATACTCACTTTCTCCCAAGGAGCTGTGGAGCCTTTAAAGACTGCATGGATCAGATTTAAGCAGTATCAGCGTGACTGTCCGCATCATGGATTCACTGAAGTTCAGCTGATTGGTATTTTCTTCAGAGGAATAGATCTTCCGTATCAACAGGCGCTGGATAATTCCAGTAATGCCAACTTCAACACCAGGACTCCTACACAGGCTAAGCAGTTGATAGAAAATCTGATTGGCAGCAACAGTTGTAAGACCATGGAAGAGAGGAGAAAGAAAACCGGTGGAAGTATTGATCTCTCTGAGATGGCTGAATTGAGATCCAGGATGGATAAAATCTGCACTCTTCTAGGTGAAAAGAAAGCTGTCCATTTTGCACAAGAAGTAGAAGTGATTCAAACTGAGGAGGACACTCAGGAAGAAGATGTGAATTTCGTTGGAGGATCTGGTTTCCAAGGAAACAGATTTGGGTATCAGCAGGGAAACCGGTTCTTCAACCAAGGACAAAAGAGTGCCTTCACAGGCAATCAGAACTCTTTTGGACAGACTAGTAACTTCCAGAAGCCTTATGTGCAAGGAAATCAGAGAACCTACGGATCTTCATCCTATCAGACTCCGCCTGCAGCAACTGCCTTTGAAACCAGGGTGGAAACTGTTGGAATTGTGTCCAGTAATCTCGGTACTGTCTCTAGAAAGTAAGAGTATGTCAATGATCAGACATATGTCATATAATACTGGGGGTCATGATGGCTTGCTAGAGTCCGCTCATGATCTATAAGTCTTGGACTTATTGCCTTTATTATATGATCTCATATGGGTCACACGCCTAAGCTAACAGGAAAATGTGTAGGAACGTTTTAGCAGAAGTACAGTAAAAGTGCTAGGCATTTACTGTACTTAGAGAGAATAAAAGGTTTAGCCACTGTGCATCGATCGATGCATGAGGTGCAACGATCGATGCAGTGCGCAAACACCGACGAGTTAATTGGTATTTGGGCCAAATGGCCCAAACGGAACAGGACGAGTTTTGGGTCATAAAACTCGAGTTTCAGACTGATTAACCCTAATCAATTGAGCCGAAAACTCTCTCTCTCTGCGCCGAGTTCCCCTAGTGGTCTAGCAGCTGTTTCCTGTGAAAGCGTGTGTGAACCTTTGGAGGATTCATCCCTCGGTGTTTCTCTGATCTCAGACATACCATCCAATTCCGCTGCAAACAGGTATAAGGTGAGATCATGTAATGTTTCTAAACAAGAGAACCTAGATCTGTATGTTTAGGTTGATATGAATATGTGAATTACATCAGGATCAACCAAACAGTTCCTTCAGTGGTATCAGAGCCATTGGTTCTTAGGATTTCTTGTTTTAGATTCATGTTTAGGTTGTTTATTCTGTTTAGAAGTGTTTTGAATCCATTACTGATAAGAAAAACGCTTAAGAAACTGAATTGAATCCTAAACAAACAGTTAAAAATCGCATGACCAAACTATATTGATTTGGTATGCGACATAAACTGATTTTGCATCGACTGAGATCGCATTGCATCGATCGATGCAATGCATGGATCGATCGTTGCAACTTCGAGAGATTGACCACGATCGCATGGATCGATCAAACGATCGCATGGATCTCACGAGAATCTCTCGGCCAAACCTGATAACCGTTCGTGCACGCGTGAGAGCATCGATCGATGCAGGATCGATGAACGATCGTTGCTGGATCGATGCTGTGAGCATCGATCGATGCGGTTAGGGTTTTGGCTCGGTTTGATTTAATTTGAATTAAACGTCACGGTTTAATAAACAGATTTAATAATTTTATTAAGTCTGGTTAAACCGCGATAAGAAATCCAATGTCGAAAGAATTATTGGATTTAGTGCCTAAACCAGGATTTTCTAATTTGATTTGGTTGGACCAAATAAATTGAGAAAATCCGGTTTAGTAAATAACCGGTTGACAATTGTGGTCATCGTAGTAATTAAAATTTGGTTAGACCAATTTTAATGAACCAGACCGGTTATGTCATTTAATTGGACAATTGGGTCATGTCTTGGACATGGACCAGTTCTTGGGCCTCGGGCCAAGAAGTTAAAACAATTGGGCCAGTTTTTTGAGTCTTTCTTCAGATCAATTTAAAATCTATTTTATAAAATTATAAAGTCAATTTTAAATTAAAGTTTCCGAAATTTTGAAATTAGAAAGTTTCTTAAAATAGAAGTTTCTGAATTTGCGGGTTTTGGATTTTAAAGAAATTTCTAAAGTTAGAAAGTTTCCGGTTTTAGAAAGTTTCCAATTTTAGAAAGTTTCCAAAAATAGTAGGTTTCCATAAATAGAAAGTTTCCCGAAATAGTAATCTTCTATTTTGGGAATGAAATTTTAATAAACCTACGAACCTCAAATAATATCAAGCGTTGGATGTCTTGTCCAGGCTATGTCAGCTGTCAAAGCCCATTCAATTGCATTCATGGCCTTACAGTGTGAGGATGTCTGCTTTTGCATGGGTAAGACGGTTTGTGATTCATAAATGTCATTGGGAGTCCCAGACATTGATGATTACATGACTGTATAGTCTGGTTTTCTTGACTAGGCCATCGGGAGTCCCGGGCCTTGAGACATCAGAGTGGATTGGGCCTCGGGCCCAGATTCACAACCAAGAGTTATATCACGGATATAATTAGCCGATATAGGGCTTACCGATATAAGCTAAGATTGGGTGACGGCCAGTGGCCCACTTTAATCTTAGTTATATGTGGATCTTGGAATCATTATATTCTATTGAGGGTAACTGATGTTATTGAATATAATGCATGATTAATCATATTATACTTTAATACGAGATTAATCATTTTGAACTTATAACTAATAACCTTTTTATTTATATATTTCAGATATGACTACTACAAGCACACAAAACACATTCTCGATCCGGTCTGTTCTCGAGAAGGAGAAGCTGACTGGAACGAACTTCCTGACATGGTCAAGGAACTTGAGGCTGGTTCTCAAGCAGGAGAAGAAGGATTATGTCCTTCGTGATCCCCTCCCCGAGAGGCCTCTTGCCAATGCTGCCAGGACTCTGCACAATGCTTGGGAAAAGCATTCGTCAGATGAAAATGATGTATATTGCCTGATGTTGGTGACAATGACTCCTGAGCTGCAAAAACAGTTCGAAAGTGTATTGTCTCCCATCGAGATAATGGCAAGCCTGAAATCGCTTTTTCAGGAGCAGGCTAGGACCGAGAGGTTCCAGACAGTTAAGAACCTCTTGGACTGTAAGTTGGCTGCGAATGCGGCAGTGAGTCCTCATGTCTTGAAGATGATGGGTTATCTCGATCATCTTCAGAAACTCGACTGCCCAATCAGCCAGGAACTTGCCTGCGACATCGTTCTGCAGTCTTTACCTGCAAGCTATGATCAGTTCATTCTGAACTTTAACATGCATGGTTTGAGTAAGACACTAACTGAGCTTCACGGAATGCTCAAGACTGCAGAGCCCAACTTGAGGAAAACCGCCAAGGACCCCAATGTGCTAATGGTGCAGAAGGGCAAGGGGTTTAAGAAATCCTCTGCTAAGGATAAGGGAAAGGCCAAGGCTGTCCAAGTCACGGACAAGGACACGCCAAAGCCCAAGCCCAAGTCCAAGGCTGGGCCTACTGACATGTGCAGGTTCTGCAAAGAACTGGGGCATTGGAGAAGAGATTGTAAGAAATTCCAGGAAGGTCTAAAGGAATTGAAGAAGAAGACTTTCGAGACTTCTTCATCAGGTATTTTTGTTATAGAAGTTAATACAACTACTTATGATAATACCTCATGGGTCATGGATACTGGTTGTGGGGCTCATATTTGTACTAATATGCAGGCACTCAGCAACAGTAGAAGGCTGAAGCAAGGACAAGTGGAGCTACGAGTTGGGAATGGAGCGAAAGTTCCAGCACTAGCTGTAGGCACATACTTGTTGTCTTTACCTTCGGGATTGATTTTAGAACTGAATAATTGTTATTTTGTACCTGCTATAAGCAGAAATATTATTTCAATTTCTTTGTTGGATTTGGAAGGTTATGATTTTTCAGTTAAGAATAAATTATGTTCCTTCAATCGCAACAATTTGTTCTATGGTTCTGCCCCTCTTTCAAATGGGCTTTACATACTCGATCAATCCGCGCCAATTTATAACATTAATACAAAACGGTTTAAACCTAATGAGGAAAACCGAACGTTTCTATGGCATTGTCGTTTAGGGCACATCAGCGAGAAACGCATCAAGAGGCTCCATTCGAATGGACTTCTTGGCTCATTTGACTTTGAGTCATGTGAGAAATGCGAATCCTGCATGATGGGCAAAATGACACGGGCCCCCTTTAATAAACCTAATGAGAGGGCCAGTGACTTATTGGGCCTGATACACACTGATGTGTGTGGCCCAATGTCCACAAATGCAAGAGGAAACTATCAGTACTTCATTACCTTCACTGATGATTTCAGTAGGTATGGATATGTTTATTTGATGAAACATAAGTCTGAATCTTTTGAGAAGTTCAGAGAATTCCAAAATGAAGTACAGAACCAACTTGGCAAATGGACACAACCTGACGGTTACATAGATCCTGTTACAACTGTTGCTGCCAATCAGATTTTCTATCAACTGCTTAGCCTGTGTAGGAGTCCTGGTGTTGAAGTTGGCATTACTGGAATTATCCAGCGCCTGTTGATACGGAAGATCTATTCCTCTGAAGAAAATACCAATCAGCTGAACTTCAGTGAATCCAATCCGAGTGCAAATGGATCTTCAAGAAGAAGATTGACGTGGATGGAAATGTCCAGATTTATAAAGCCAGGTTGGTGGCAAAAGGTTTCAGACAAGTTCACGGTGTGGACTACGATGAAACCTATTCACCAGTGGCTATGATGAAATCTATTCGGATTCTACTAGCAACTGCAGCCTTTCATGATTATGAAATTTGGCAGATGGACGTGAAAACCGCCTTCCTGAATGGTATTCTGGAAGAGGATGTGTATATGACACAACCTGACGGTTACATAGATCCAAAGAATGCTGGGAAAGTATGCAAGCTTCATAAATCCATTTATGGATTGAAGCAAGCATCGAGGAGCTGGAATCTTCGTTTTGATGAAGCGATCAAGCAATTTGACTTCATCAGAAACAAAGAAGAACAATGCGTGTATAAGAAATCTAGTGGGAGCAAAATTGTATTTCTTATTCTGTATGTCGATGACATACTGCTTCTCGGAAACGACGTTCCAATGCTGAAGTCTGTAAAGGACTGGCTTGGAAGTTGTTTTTCCATGAAAGACATGGGTGAAGCCGCATACGTTCTTGGAATTAGGATCTATCGGGATAGACCTAAGAGGCTGATAGGCTTGTGTCAAGACTCATACATTGACAAAGTCCTACAAAGATTCAGCATGAAAGATTCCAAGAAGGGCTTCACGCCAATGGTACATGGCACAACGCTAAGCAAGAAGCAGAGCCCTACGTCGGCTGCTGAGCTTGAGCGCATGAAGAATATTCCTTATGCATCTGCAATAGGATCTGTCATGTATGCCATGATCTGTACTCGTCCTGATGTTGCTTATGCATTGAGCATGACGAGTAGATACCAGTCAAATCCAGGTGAAAACCATTGGATTGCCATAAAGAATATCTTGAAGTATCTAAGACATACTAAGGATAAGTTCTTGGTGTACGGTGGAAGTGATGTGCTTAAAGTCAGTGGATTCACGGACGCAAGTTTCCAGACAGACACAGATGATTTCCGGTCACAGTCCGGTTATGTCTTTTGTCTGAATGGCGGTGCAGTAAGTTGGAGAAGCTCCAAGCAGGACACCGTTGCTGATTCCACTACAGAAGCTGAATATATCGCCGCCTCAGAAGCAGCGAAGGAAGCTGTTTGGATACGAAAGTTCATTATGGAACTAGGTGTGATACCAGATGCGGCTGAGCCTCTGGCACTGTTTTGTGACAACAATGGTGCTATAGCTCAGGCAAAGGAACCAAGATCACACCAGAAATCCAAGCATGTTCAAAGAAGATATCACTTGATACGTGACATCATTAATAGAAAGGAAGTCAAGATCAGCCGAGTTCCGACAGATGAAAATGTCGCTGATCCGTTGACAAAGCCACTCCCAAGGCCTAAGCTCGAGTTCCTGACTGAAGCTGTAGGCATTAGAAACATTGAAATGTAATCTAAATTTGAGTGGGAGTTTTGTGAGCTTTATTTTAGTTATTTGATATGTTCTTGTAAAACATTATTTTATGTTTTAATGAAATTATTATTTCAAGATTATTTTAACTGTGATGAAATAATCGTTCCAAAATGATATGAACCATTTTATAGGTCATCGAAGTAAATGTTTTGATCTTAAGTCATCAAAGTCATTTAGCTTGATCATGAGGCCCTATATTTGATAAATGTTTTATATCATCCTGTCCCTAGTCGAAGGTTGTTGAAACTGGAACACCAACAACCGTGTGAGACTGGATTGGTACGTGACTTATGACAAAGTCTCAGTGTGTCATAGATGCGAGGCATCAAAGTCAGTACATAGGTGTATGTTGGGAACATACGACCGGACAAGACCCACTTATAAGAACTCTTCAGGATATTTATATCTGTGTCATAAGAGATTCTTACTACGACTATAGAGTATAGTCCTTAGACCTGAGTTCGCATGCATGTGACTGCACATGGACTGATGCACTTTGATCATTGTCTAACGCTATCGTTCTGCGATAGCTATAAGGACCTTGTTTGGGTACATCATGAAATGAGTAGTTTACAGTGATGGAACAAGATGGGATTTGTCCCTCCAATATAAGTGGAGTGAATATCTCTAGGCCAATCGGAGATTTGAATACTGGAAAATGCATGGCCATGCTCAAACGGACTGTCCCGAGTCGTTTGGATTGTCAGTATCAAATCAGAGTCCGATGAACAAGATTAGGCTTTATAAGGATGACACCAATCTTGCCTTATGACTAATCGAGATATTGAGACAAAAGGATTATGAATACAGAGATTCCAGTACAAGTGGGAGATTGTTGGAATTGTGTCCAGTAATCTCGGTTCTGTCTCTAGAAAGTAAGAGTATGTCAATGATCAGACATATGTCATCTAATACTGGGGGTCATGATGGCTTGCTAGAGTCCGCTCATGATCTATAAGTCTTGGACTTATTGCCTTTATTATATGATCCCATATGGGTCACACGCCTAAGCTAACAGGAAAATGTGTAGGAACGTTTTAGCAGAAGTACAGTAAAAGTGCTAGGCATTTACTGTACTTAGAGAGAATAAAAGGTTTAGCCACTGTGCATCGATCGATGCATGAGGTGCAACGATCGATGCAGTGCGCAAACACCGACGAGTTAATTGGTATTTGGGCCAAATGGCCCAAACGGAACAGGACGAGTTTTGGGTCATAAAACTCGAGTTTCAGACTGATTAACCCTAATCAATTGAGCCGAAAACTCTCTCTCTCTGCGCCGAGTTCCCCTAGTGGTCTAGCAGCTGTTTCCTATGAAAGCGTGTGTGAACCTTTGGAGGATTCATCCCTCGGTGTTTCTCTGATCTCAGACATACCATCCAATTCCGCTGCAAACAGGTATAAGGTGAGATCATGTAATGTTTCTAAACAAGAGAACCTAGATCTGTATGTTTAGGTTGATATGAATATGTGAATTACATCAGGATCAACCAAACAGTTCCTTCAGAAACAATGTTTGAACAGATACTGGAAAGCCAGAGTAAGATTTCTGCAGACTTCGACAGAAAGGTAGATGGTGTCTACGAGAAGCTGAATGGAAAGTTTGAATCCCTGAGCACCCACGTGAAAGAGCTTGATGCTAAGGTTGCAAGAATTGCTGGACATGCTCAAAGAGAAGATGGATATCTTCCAGGACGAACTGACACCAATCCTAAGTACCAATGCAATGCAGTGACTTTGAGAAGTGGTAAGGAACTGATACCTAAGCAAAACAGGCAGCTGAGCGTTGAAGAACTCGTAGAGGTTGAAGAGTTGGAAGATGAAATTCGTGACATTCGCAATGCATCGATCGATGCCACCAAGCAACGGTCGACGCAGAGCGATGACGTAGAAACAGTCGTCGCGAAGTCGCCCAGCAACGATCGACACAAACCCAGTGACGGTCGATGCAAGGCGACTACTGAGGATTCAAAACCAGAGAGCTCCAAAGAATCGACCGAAAGAGTTTATAAGCCTAAAATTCCCTACCCAAAGAATCCCAGAAAGGCTAAAAGCGAAAGGCAGTATGCCAAATGCAAGGAGTTCATTAAAAAGGTGAAAGTCGAAGTGCCTTTGCTTGACTCCATGGATACCTCGCCTATGATGAGGAGATGCCTTAAAGATATGATTGCTGGAAAATGGACTGATGAAGAGAGTGTGATGATGATCAGTGAGGTATGCAGTGCAGTGATTCAAGGCAGAACTCCTGAGAAATTAAAAGATCCTGGGAGCTTTGTATTGGATTGTACTATCTACAGGGAGAGATTCGAAAGATCCCTATGTGATCTTGGTTCCAGTGTAAACCTTATGCCCCTCTCAGTTGCTAAGAGACTTGGTATGACTGATTTTAGACCCACTAGGATATCACTGGTTCTAGCAGACAGAACGGTCAGGATTCCCGAAGGAGTATTAGAGGATGTACCTATAATGATTGGCCAATGCGCGATACCTACTGACTTTGTGGTGCTACAATATGGACAGGAACCAAAGGATCCACTAATTTTGGGCAGATCTTTCTTAGCTACAGCTGGTGCAATGATTGACTGTCAGAGAGGTAAGATAGTTCTGAATGTGGGTGATCTAAGGATGAGTTTTGATATGAACAAGCTGGTAAAGAGACCGACCATCGACGGACAGACTTTCTATGTGGACACACTTAGTGAATTAGCTGCAGAGTACTTTCACCAGTCACATGCTGAAGACCCACTGGAAAGAGCTTTACTGAGCTCTATAATGGAGCTGGAATACCTGCAAGACGAGCCAGCAATGTGCTACAGAAGACTGATGGATTCTGTTGAAGTTGCAATGCAAGTTGAAGTATCTGACGCGACGATGCAACGATCGACGCCTACCAAGCATCGGTCGTTGCAAAGCGACGCAGACTGGGCAGAAGAAAAGGCTCCGAAGGTAGACTTGAAACAACTTCCAACCGGGCTAAGGTACGCGTTTCTTGGACCTAATTCAACTTATCCAGTGATAGTTAACGCTAGTTTGAACAACGCAGAGCTCACTTTACTGCTAAGCAAGCTGCGCAAGCATCGCAAAGCTCTTGGCTATTCTCTTGATGACATTTCAGGTATCTCACCAAAGCTGTGCATGCATCGGATACATCTTGAGGATGAGTCTAAGACATCTATTGAGCATCAGAGAAGGCTTAATCCCAATCTCCAGGAAGTGGTTAAGAAGGAGATTATGAAACTCCTAGACGCTGGAATCATCTATCCTATTTCAGACAGTGATTGGGTAAGTCCAGTTCATGTAGTGCCTAAGAAAGGGGGAGTTACAGTTGTGAAGAATGAGAAGAATGAGCTAATACCTACCAGGACTGTAACGGGACACAGGATGTGCATAGATTACAGGAAGTTGAATGCTGCAACTAGAAAGGATCATTTCCCCTTACCCTTCATTGACCAGATGCTGGAGAGGTTAGCAAATCATCCTTACTACTGCTTCCTCGATGGATACTCAGGTTTCTTTCAGATTCCTATCCACCCAGAAGATCAGGCAAAGACTACTTTTACTTGCCCATATGGCACATTTGCTTACCGTAGGATGCCTTTTGGACTCTGTAATGCTCCTGCTACTTTTCAGAGATGCATGATGTCCATATTCACTGATATGATTGAGGACTTTATGGAAGTGTTTATGGATGATTTCTCAGTCTATGGATCATCTTATAATGAATGTCTAGATAATCTGTGCAAGGTGCTGACTAGATGCGAAGAAAAACACTTGGTCCTTAACTGGGAAAAGTGTCATTTCATGGTCAAAGATGGAATTGTTCTTGGACATAAGGTGTCTGAAGCAGGGATCGAAGTGGATCGCGCTAAGATTGAGGTAATGACAAACCTGCAAGCACCTGATTCTGTTAAAGCAATAAGAAGTTTTCTTGGACATGCTGGTTTCTATAGACGGTTCATCAAAGATTTCAGCAAAATCGCTAGGCCACTAACTGCCCTGCTGTGTAAGGATACAAAATTTGAGTTCGATGCAGACTGTAAGACTGCATTTGAACAAATCAAGCAGGCTTTAGTGAGCGCTCCAGTAGTCCAGCCACCAGATTGGGATTTACCTTTTGAGGTCATGTGTGATGCAAGTGATTTTGCTGTAGGAGCTGTTCTAGGACAGAAGAAGGATAGAAAGCTTCATGCTATCTATTATGCTAGTAGGACACTAGATGATGCGCAGAAAAACTATGCAACCACGGAGAAAGAGCTGTTAGCCGTTGTCTTTGCTTTCGAGAAATTCCGCCCCTATCTTGTTGGTTCTAAAGTGATTGTTCATACTGATCATTCAGCCCTGAAGTATCTGATGCAGAAAAAAGATGCTAAGCCAAGACTGTTGAGATGGATTCTGTTGCTTCAGGAGTTTGATATCGAAGTAAGGGACAAGAAGGGAGTTGAGAATGGAGTTGCTGATCATCTTTCAAGGATGCTGGTTGAGGAGGACGTGCCCATAAATGACTATTTGCCTGAGGAAAACGTCAACATGGTTGGTACAGTTTCTGAGATGGATTTCGAAGATGAGTTGCAGAACTGTCGGGAAAATCGCCTTGTGTCGATCGATGCTGAATTGGCAACGGTCGATACAAGTATCGGGGAAGCAACGATCGACACATGCTCGCGCAACGGTCGATGCACACCTGATACGAACCGAGAATGTTTTAAGATCAGAATTGGGAATTATGACTTCGAGATCTCTGCTGTGGCTACCTCTGATCGACCCTGGTATGCAGATATAGCTAACTACCTTGCCGCTGAGACTGAACCAGATGATCTAAAAGGCTATGAAAAGAAAAGGTTCTTTAGGGAACTTCGAAGATACTACTGGGATGAGCCTTATCTCTATAAACACTGTTCAGATGGACTTTACAGGAGATGCATTGCTGAATCAGAAGTTCCAGACCTTCTATTTCACTGTCATGGATCAGATTATGCTGGACATTTTGCTACATTCAAGACTGTGTCTAAGGTTCTACAAGCAGGTTTCTGGTGGCCTACAATGTTCAGAGACACTCATATTTTCGTCACTCAGTGTGATGTTTGTCAGAGGAGAGGGAAAATCAGCAAGAAGCATGAGATGCCTCAGAATTTCATTCTGGAAGTTGAAGTTTTTGATTGCTGGGGCATAGATTTCATGGGTCCTTTTCCCTCATCCTATGGGAATAAATTTATCTTGGTTGCTGTGGACTATGTGTCTAAGTGGGTTGAAGCAATAGCTAGCCCAACTAACGATTCTTCGGTGGTTATTAAGCTGTTTAAGACCATCATATTCCCCAGATTTGGAGTGCCTCGTATAGTGATTAGTGATGGAGGGTCTCATTTTATTAATAAGGTCTTCGAAAAGTTGCTGAAAAAGCATGGAGTTCATCACCGAGTCGCTACTCCTTATCACCCTCAGACCAGTGGACAAGTTGAAGTTTCTAACAGACAGATCAAAGAGATCCTTGAGAAGACAGTTGGAAAAACAAGGAAGGATTGGGCAGCAAAGTTGGATGATGCATTATGGGCTTATAGGACAGCTTTCAAGACACCACTCGGGACCACTCCATTCCATCTGCTATATGGAAAAGCATGTCATCTGCCAGTAGAACTTGAGCACAAAGCAGCATGGGCTGTGAAGCAGATGAATTTTGATCTTAAGCCTGCTGCGGAAAGGAGACTGGTGCAGCTTAATGAGTTGGATGAGATTAGACATTTTGCTTATGAGAACTCAAAGCTGTACAAAGAAAGGACTAAGGCATATCATGACAAGAAGATTGTGTCAAGACAGTTCGAGCCTAATGATCAGGTACTTTTATATAACTCTCGTCTGCATTTATTTCCAGGTAAGCTGAAATCAAGATGGTGTGGCCCTTTCACAATCAAGGAGGTGCGTCCGTATGGAGCTGTGGTTCTAACTGGTAAGGATGGTATTGAATTCACTGTGAATGGACAAAGGGTGAAACATTATTGGGCGAAAGCCGAGATTCCAGAAGGTCAGATTCTGCCTCTGGATGATGTACCCTCTACCTAGATCAGCTGAAACGTCAAGCTATTGACGTTAAAAGAGCGCTGAGTGGGAGGCAACCCACTGTTTTTGTTTTTGCATTTTGATTTTAGTATTTTTTCTAGATTTTACGTTTTTGTTTCTGTTTGGTGAGTTTTTCGTTGCAGGGTTCGATGAAATCGCATTGCGTCGATCGACACACGTTTGTGTCGATCGTTACAACAGAAATTCGCGCAGCAACGGTCGGTGCACCTAGTGCAACGATCGATGCCTGACTGCGACAGAGGTAAAACCCGAGAGAACTAACCATTCAATCTAATTTTTCTTTCTTTCTTTTAACCAATCCCTTGCTTGACACTACTGGGGACAGTGTGTCTTAAGTGTGGGGGAGGTTCTACTAATTAGTTTCTTTTGTTTTCTTAGAGTCAGTTAAATTTTTCAAAATTTTGTTTTTCGAGTCAAAATTGGTTTAAGTAGGAAACAATGACTTTTTAAGAAGATTAGCAGCATTTGCAGGAACTTAAGTGACCATTGGGATGAAGCTGCAGATCTATCTATGACTATTAGAAAACCCCATCACAGATCAGCCTACTGAGGACACCCATATCACTTCAGGTATCAGAGGATCCTTTACTGACTTCACCTTAATACTGACTTTAATTTTTCTCACCTAAGGGCTTGGTATACTTTATGTCGGACTCCCTTGTTGGTTCTGACACAGCCTGTAAACCTGTCCTATTTAGTCCCCTTCTCCCCTTCTGTAAAAGTAAAAAAAAAAAAAAATAATAATAATAAATAAACTGCGGATGAGTTAGTAACTCCGAAGTGGTCATGGGAATAGTAGCAAACACTATTATCTCTCATGTGATCCATGGAATGTGTCCAAAGTACACCCCATAACGGGAAGAACACTGATAAAAAAAATAAAATGATACCCAGTGGGGAAAAATCAGTTGTTAAAGAAGGGAAAGAGAAGAAAGGGACTAGAGAAAGATAGTATGGTGGTCTAGAGCTGGCAAGGTAAGAATCCATGTGCCTTTAGATCGATACTCCTTAGGTGAGACCGCACTTAAATACTTGCAGAAGTCAGTAGGGTGAATTTGAATGCTTGAATGTGATTGTGGCGTTTACTTAGGACAGTTGCTAAGTGTGGGGGAAGTACATGTTGGTCTTGATGTCTGTAGATTGATTCTTTCATGTGGATTACTAAGGGGAATCTGAATGCTGCTGCTTCTATGATGAAATGAGTTTCTGAAGAGTTTTCAAACCTCTTCACTGCATTTTAGTTCTCTGTTTTGCTTGAGGGCAAGCAAAGGCTAAGTGTGGGGGAGTTGATATATCATGGTTTTTACCCACTTTATACCATGATATACTTGTGTTTTAGAGTCTTTTGTATTCGTTTAGAGTCTTTTACAGGTTATATCGAGTTTGGAGCTAATTGGAGATATATGGAGCATTTTGGGCATTTTGGGACGTTTTGGCCGAGAGCTTTATTCACTGTTCGATTATTTGATATTGCATCGATCGACACACATTGTGCATCGGTCGATGCAGTCGCGAGATGGGCCTTACGCGTCAGCGTGCCAACTTATGAAGATTTGCAAAGAAGCCCAAGATACTTCCAGTATTTACACAGAAGCCCCATCCGAGATTATACCTATATATACTAGTTTTTGGCTTTTATTTTAGATACGCTTTCATACTTAGAGCTAAGAGATTTTTAGAGCTTTCGGGGCTGATCTATTTCCTTGTATTCATTTATTTTGGAGAAGATTTTGAACCCCTTTGATATTTTAATTTCTTATATGCAATCTATTTATTCTATGATTATGTTTTCATCAATCATGTCTGAGTAGATCCATAGTTGAGTTTAGGGTTTCTCATTAAGGTTTGATGACTTGCTAGACTTGTTTAATTCAGTTAGGATTCATATGATTAGAATGTTCTTCAAACTAAACTGTGCTTAATGCTAGTTCTAACCTGATCAATTAGAATCTAGATCTTAGGTTGCTAAATACGTCACGAGAGTGGGGTTTAGGAATCTGAACTATTTAGGTTGAGCAATTAAATTATTCGCAAAGAGATTTGGTTTGGTTTAATTGTGAACATATCGAACTTGAACTTAATGCTTGTTTAATCTGTTAGTAATTGCAAAGAGATTTGGGTTACTGCACTTAGGCATAGAGAATTCTCGCAAAGAGATTTGGTTAATTCTATTATCGTGATTTGAGTTCTAGAACTGAGTTTAATTTGATCTTGACTGATTAACTTGTCTGCTTGTCTGATTTCCTGAGAATACCCTAGGCTTGACGCTTTTAGTTTATTGCTTACAAACCGATTCCTGCTACTGTTTACTTTCTTGCTTCGCAATTTATTTCAATCTTTCTCTGCTTACTTCTAGTATTCATTCCCTACAGTTTGATCCTCTTGAGACCAAGTGTCCCTGTGGATTCGATAACCCTATATACTACATTGACTATACTGTGCACTTGCAGTTTTAGAATAGGGTAAAACTTAGAACCTATCATATCCCTAAAAGGATAATGGAAGATTTGAATGACTCATCATAGACCGAACCATATCCAATAAGGTTCGATTCCTCCTCTCTGACACTCCATTCCATTGGGGTGTTCCAGGAGGAGTGAGTTGTGAAATAATTCCACACTCGCTCAGATAGTCGCTGAACTCTTGACTCAAGTATTCTCCTCCGCGATCCGATCGCAGAACTTTAATACTTTTGCCAAGGTTGTTATGTACTTCATTCTTGAATTCCTTAAATCTATCAAAGGATTCTGACTTGTGTCTCATCAAATAGACATAGCCATATCTACTGAAATCATCAGTGAAGGTAATGAAGTACTTGTAATTTCCTCTGGCAACAGTACTCATTGGCCCACATACATCAGTATGAACAAGGCCCAATAAGTCACTGGCCCTTTCATTCGGTTTGTTGAAAGGGGCTCTAGCCATTTTGCCCATCAAACAAGATTCGCATTTCTCACATGATTCAAAATCAAATGAGCCCAGAAGCCCATTCCGATGGAGCCTTTGGATGCGTTTCTCATTGATATGGCCCAAACGACAATGCCATAAGAAAGTTGGGTTTTCGTCATTTGACTTAAACCGCTTTGTATTTATGTTAAAGACAGGCATTTCTTGGTTTAAAACATATAACCCATTATCTAATGGGGCGCTACCATAATATGTACCATCACGATTAAAAGAACAAACTTTATTCTTAACAGCAAAATCAAAACCTTCCAAATCCAAAACGGAAACTGAAATTATGTTTCTGCTAATCGCAGGTACAAAGTAGCAATTATTCAAAGTTAAAACCATGCCCGAAGGTAAAGACAACTCGTAAGTGCCTACGGCCCGTGCAGCTACCCTAGCTCCATTCCCGATCCGTAACACCACTTGTCCTTTCTTCAGCGTTCTACTGTTTCTTAGTGCCTGCATATTAGTACAAATATGAGCACCGCAGCCGGTATCCAATACCCACGAAGTAGAACTAGAAGATATAACATTAAGTTCGATAACATAAATACCTGAGTCAGACGCATCATACGTCTTCTTCAGCTTCTTGTAATCTTCCATGAACTTCTTGCAGTCTCTCTTCCAATGCCCTAACTGCTTGCAGTAGTTGCACTTATCCTCAGGAGAAGGCCCGGATTTGGGCTTCGGCTTGGGCTTGTCCTGACTCTTAATCTGGACAACTTGGGCCTTTCCCTTTATCCTTCTTAGGTTTCTTAAACTTTTTACCCCCTTGTACCATCAGTACACTGGGAGTTGCCTTCTTGAGATTCGGCTCTGCTGTCTTCAGCATGCCGTGCAACTCAGTCAATGTCTTAGTCATATTTTGCATGTTGTAGTTCATGATGAACTGATCAAAACACGACGGCAAAGACTGCAGAATCATGTCAGTGGCTAGCTCCTGGCTAATGGCACATTCCAGTTTCCCCAGGTTATCAATGTAACCCATCATTTTAAGGACATGAGGACTTACTGGACTGTCCTTAGCCAGCTTGCAATCCATGAGAGATTTAACCGTCTGGTATCTCTCTATGCGAGCTTTCTCCTGAAACAAAGCTTTCAGGTTGTTAATCATCTCAATGGGTGACATCACGTTCTCATATTGCTTCTGCAGCTCAGAGTTCATAGTCACCAGCATTAGACAATTAACATCTTTGACATCAGCTGAATGCTTATCCCAAGTATTATTTTCTGTCTGTGGGGCACTGGAATGTGGCCTCTCGGTGAGAACTCTTTCAAGGACATATTCCTTGTTCTCCTGCCTGAGAACTATTCTCAGGTTCCGATACCATTCCAAGAAATTAGATCCATTTAACTTGTCCTTCTCAAGGACGGATCTTAGTGAGAAAGTGCTGATGTGAGTTGAGACAGACATAGCTGTAATTAAAAGAGGTAGAGGTTTTAGTTATAATGCTCAAGGAAATGAGAATTCTTATCTAATAAGAAAGACTCGCATTGTATTCAAAACTATGTTTCCTCAGATGAATACAATGAGCCAAGATCCATATTTCACCAAAATCTGAGTGGGCAACTCGCCATCACCCAAACTTTAGTTATCTTGGTAAGCAAATCATTGCTAATTGTACCCAGTACAACTCTTGGTCGTAGATGAGACAAACTATGTCTAATCTACTCTGATGTCTCTGGGCCCAGAACTTCTGACAGTCCAGTCAAGTAAAACCAATCTCTTCTGTCTTGTGATCACTAATAGTTGCACTGGAAATCTATCAATGATCACCTGCATTACTCATGTTGCTGTGGATACCAAGGACTCCAAGGATATCCAACAACAACACGAGTCTTGACAGTAGACAAGATCGGGCAAGACATCAAGATCACTTGATATTTGGTTGAGGAAAAGAATTATTTAATCTTGATGTATATCCAATATACATTCAAGAAGTTATTAATTTAATTAAATCATTCAGTTTTATTAATTTTAGGTTCATCTAGAACTTTAAGATTAAATTTGGTCTGGTATATGCAAATTTATGGTCCAACCAATAATTCTGCGAATGGTGTGTCGATCGACGCCAACCATTGGCATCGGTCGACACAACATAATTTAAACCGGTCTTCGATAACCGGTCAAACCGGATCGAATTTCATTAACCGATTCAATCTAATTGAACCAGTTCGGTTTAACGGTCCATGTCGATCGTCACACAACTCTGTGTCGATCGACATTACCAAACCAGAACCAATTGGTTAATTAAAATTAACCGAGCGAGATAACCGGTTCAATCCAATTGAACCGATCTATCTAATCGCATTGCCTGTGTCGACCGACACACCCAGTGTATCGATCGACACAGCATGATTACGGGTACTCGATCTCAGATCGAAACCCTAAAATTATTTACGAGTTTTCGCTCTGTGTCGACCGACACACGCTTTGTGTCGATCGACACTCTGCGACAAACCCTAAAAAATTTACGAGTTATTTCACGGCGTGTCGACCGACACATGCTTAGTGTCGATCGACACTGTGCGTTTTTAACAAATCATCGTTTTTCAACAGGCACATAATCCGAGATTAACACTTGAAAACACGATTTTAGCAGGCAATAATCAATTCAACAAACTCAGTTTTCGAATTAATTGCATCAGATTCAATAGTCTAAACCCTAACACGCTCTGATACCACTGTTGGATCTCTTAGGATCTAGGGTTTGATATATTGAATCACTAACCTCGTTCTTACCTTGTTACTGGCAGCGGAATGAATGGTGAACGAGATCAGTAGTGACACAGGTGCCTCGCCTCTACCAGATACACACGCACACAAGCTGGAAACGGGATGCTAGTGCCGGATCTATGGGATATGAGAGTTTCTCGTGTTTCTGCTCTTTCTATCAAGAAAAAACGACGGCTCACGTTTTTAGGTCGAGACTATCAAGTTTTATTCGACCTAAAACACACTTAACGGGACAGACTTGATTAAGTCATAATTTCGAAAAGCCCTTTCGAAACCAAAACTGTGTCGACCGACACATAAGCCGTGTCGATCGACACAACACCATTTTCTCGATAATAATGTGTATCCAATACACATTAATATGATCATTACCATAATGATCATTCCCATGTCTTAGCTTCCAGTTTGCTTAGGTGTGTGACCCTATAGGATCATATAATACTGGCAGTAAGTCTCCAACTTACATATTGCAAGAGGCTTCTAGCAAAACATTGCAACCGCCCAGTATTATATGAATGTCTGATCTCGACACACAACTATCATCAGGAGTGAGTACAAGTGTGATTTCAGGACACTATCCCAACACTCATTTCTATCTCATTCTTAGTAGGTGTTTCTTTATCCACCTACAGAACAAAAGTCAATACAAGTAAGACAGTCTGACACATGGACATATAGCTTACAAACATGAAAAATCAAGTAGCATACCCGATTCTTTATGGAAGTTGAATTTCCAACTTCTTCTCTTTTCGCCGTTTTTTGGAATCGAACTTGGGAGGCTCGTTGCTACGCTTATCCTTTTCGTCAAATATTTTTCTTCTTCTTCTTCTTCTTCTTCTTCTTCTTCTTCTTCTTCTTCTTCTTCTTCTTCTTCTTCTTCTTCTTCTTCTTCTTCTTCTTCTTCTTCTTCTTCTTCTTCTTCTTCTTCTTATTGAGACAAGTTTTTTATGCATCTTATTGAGACAACCTCTTTTACTCCATCCTTTTTTGTCCAAACAACCATTGAGGATGTCCTTGATTATGGTATCTAGTTTCTCGTCATGACTATTGATATATCATGGTTTTTACCGGTTTTATGCCATGATATATGTATGTTTTAGAGTCTTTTGGAGTTCTTTTAGAGTCTTTTACAGGTGTTATTAGGTACACACAGGTTTGGAGTGGATTTGGAGATTATGTAGCTAAATGGAGCATTTTGGAGTTTTGACCCGAGAGTTTGTGCTCACTGTCCGAAATAGAGGAGTGTGTCGATCGACGCACATCAGCATCGATCGACGCACATCAGCATCGATCGATGCACAGCGTGTTGGGCCAGACTCGCGAGAGTTAATGAAGAATGATGATATTGCAAAAGTGCCCAGAAGTTCCAGATATTTACACAGAAGCCCCAAGACGTGATTTAGCTATTTAATTAGGTTTTAACTTCAGTTTTTAGAGACGCTATCATACTTTAGAGCAGAGAGTTTTTATAGCTATTTGGGGCTGACCTGATCTTGTACTACATCTTGTTTTTGGAGAAGATTTCGAACCCCTTTACTTGTTTAATCTCTTTTATGATATCTAATTATTCATTGATCATGTTTTCATTATCTATGTCTGAGTAGATTCATAGTTAGGTTTAGGGATTCTCATTAAGGATTTTAGACTTGCTAGATATAATTAATTCAGTTAAGGATTCATATCAGTAGATGTTCTTCAAGCTAAATTGTGTTTAATGCTAGTTCTAACTTGATCACTTAGAATCTAGATCTTAGGTTGCTAGATTGACACGAAAGTGTAGTTTAGAATCTGAACTATTTAGGTTGAGCAATATAATTACTCGCAAAGAAATTTGGTTTAATTAGATTGTGAACATATCGAACTTGATCATTAAAGCTGGTTTAATCTGTTAGGAATTACAAAGACATTTGGATTTCTGCAATTAGGCTTAGAGAATTCTCACAATGAAAGTTGGTTAATTCTATATCTGTGTTTTGAGTTCTAGAACTGTGATTAATTAGAACATGACTGAATGATTTGTCTGCTTGTCTGATTTCCTGAGAACTCCCTAGACTTAGCGCCCTTAGTTAATTGCTTACAACCAAACTTGCTACTTGTTTACTTTCTTGCATTTCTTTTCGTTTCTCAATACAATTTGCTTTCTCCTAGTTTAAGCTTGACCGTTCTAATTCTATCGTTGCCTAGAATCCTCGTGGATTCGATCCCTAAGTACTACATTGATATTGCTGTGCACTTGCAGTTATTATAGGGTTAAAACTTACACCTATCAAGTTTTTGGCGCCGTTGTCGGGGACTCTTTTGAGTCTTCGATAGATTCGAACTTAGGGTTTTTACTAGGATTTTTATTTTTTTGTTTTAGTTACTGATTTTTCTGTTTGTTTCTCTGTCGCAGGTTTTATTTTCGCATAGTGTCGATCGTTGCATTTCTTGTGTCGATCGTTACTAGGCGATTGGATTTGTATCGATCGTTGCACTGTTAGCATCGATCGTTGCTTGACGATTACAGACGGTTTATGCAGACGTGTGATACCAGAAGTAATCCAAACACTAATCTCGTTAACCTCCAACTTGAAGAACTTGCTAGACTAGAGAGGACTAACAGGAGAGTTCAAAGAGCAAGGATGGTAGTTGAACGTGTGATTATATTGCCTGATGCTCAAGGTGTCCTGAGGGACCGTGCTGGGAATCCGTACAATGCTGCTGGAGAACGGATTGATGCTAAAGGGAATGTTATCCCTGATCCTCCTAAGAAACCACGCTAGGAGCAGAACCAAGGCCAAGGACAGGCCCAAGGTAGAGAGATGGTTGTCCATGAGAGGACTTTAGCTGACTATAACCGTCCGGATGAGTTTCATGCTAACCGGTCAGCTCTTGTACCTCCTAATTTTGATAAGAATGATTTTGAAATCAAGACCATCTACTACTCTCTTCTGAGGCAGAACGCCTTCCATGGCTATCCTAATGAGCAGCCGATGGATCACATAGATGAGTTTGAGGACATAGTCACTGGGATGAAGTATGATGGAGTGAACTATGACTATCTGTTTCTCAAACTCTTCCCCTACTCTCTCGCTGGAGATGCTGCTGCCTGGCTGAAACACCTTCCACCTGGGAAGTTTGTTACATGGGATGCTCTGAAGAGTGTGTTTCTGCGACACTTCTACGATGATGCTCGCTCTGATCAGTCAAGGCAGGACATTCTCACTTTTTCTCAAGGTCCGACAGAGCCTCTTATGACTGTCCGGATGAGATTTAAGAAGTACCAACGTGACTTCCCGCATCATAGATTCACTGAGGTAACATTGCTGGGTATCTTCTTTAGAGGTATAGATCTTCTATATCAGTCTGCATTAGACAATTCTAGCAATGCAAATTTCAACACTAGGACTCCTGCTCAAGCTAAGCAATTGATAGATAACTTAGTAAGCAGTAATAGCTGCAAGACTACTGATGAGAGAAGGAAGAAGTCTGGTGGAAAGATAGAGAATTTGGAGATAGCTGATATTAGATCTAAGCTGGACACTGTTTGTAATCTTCTAGCTGGGAAGAAGGCTGGCCATTTTGCTCAAGATGTTGAAGTGATCAATGCTGAAGAGGATGGTCAGGAAGAGGATGTGAACTACATCTGAGGATCTGGATTCCAAGGAAATAGGTTTGGAAATCAGTCTGGTAATAGGTTCTTCAATGGAGGACAGAAGAGTGCTTTCAACAGCAACCAAAACTCTTCTGGATTTGGGCAGACTAGTGGATTTCAGAAACCTTTCCAGCAAGGTAATCAAAGGACTTATGGATCTTCTTCTTACCAGACACCCCCTGCTGCTAGTGCTCACGAGAGCAAGATGGAGGCTATGATGGAACAGCTGCTAGAAGGACAGACCATGATTGTTGTGGACTGCAACAAGAAGTTGGATGATGTTTATGAGGATCTCAATGGGAAGTTTGAGTCTCTAAGTACTCATGTAAAGCAATTGGACACTCAGGTGAGCCAAATTTCGAACTCTGTCAAGGGAAAGAGTGTTGTAGACACCCAAATTAAGGCCTGGTCAGTGTACATTGATGATGGATCACACCTAGGTGAAAGATTTGAGCTAAATACAGCTGAACTGGTAGAAGAGGCTGAAATTTCTGATTTTGAGGAAAATCTCTCGGTGGAATCTGTGAAAACTTGACTGCATCGATCGATGCACCCTTAGCGTCGATCGTTGCACGGTGTGGACAGACAGATTCACATGATTCTTATGGCATTGATGCAGAGGCAGATTCAGAACTTAATCGTCTATTCCCTGGAGTGTCTGAGATAACTCAACAGGAGATCTATGCACTATCTAATCGATTATATCCTAAAGTGTCTGAGGTAATCCAACAACAGATTGATGAGCTTTAACAGTTGGAAAAGATTGGTGAAGAGTTGGAAGAAATTCCACCATCTGATGATCCACCTTATCACCCTTGTGTGCAGAGATACTTGGGTAAGATGTTGCCTTTGGATGAAGAGCTGAAAGATTGGGTAATAGTGGTTCCTAGACATATCAGTGAGGTGTTGCTAACTAAGATTCCTAAGAAGCTACCTGATCCTGGGATTTTTGTGCTGAGTTGTTCCATTTTTGAGGATTGTTTTAAGCGCTCTATGTGTGATTTAGGAGCTGCTGGAAGTCTCATGCCATATTATGTGGCAGAGAAGCTGGGTATGATGGATTTTTCACCCACTAGGACCTCTCTTGTGCTAGCTGATCAGTCAATAAGGATTCTGGAAGGAGTTCTTGAGGACGTCCCAGTGAGAGTTGGAAACTACTTGGTTCCAACAGACTTCTTGGTGCTTAAGTATGACAGTGAGCAGGATGATGCTTTAATTCTGAGTAGGCCATTCTTAGCCACAACTGGAGCAGTGATAGATGTGAGGCACAGTTTGATTGATCTCCATCTGGGAGATGAGCCGCTACACTTTGAGATGGACATGCTGCGCAAGCCACTGATTGATGGGCAGACCTTCAGGATTGAGGATGGATAGGAAGAGCAGCCGAGCGACACTCTGTTTTTGGATCCTGGGGAACATTTCATTCCGTCTTTTCTTGGACGAGTTCACACTGATGACGCTTACTCTCCGCCTTGGATGAGGAGACTTGAACAGAGGCAATCACAGTCTCTGTCAGGATCTCCAGCAAACTGATCTTGTTCGTCCGGTCAAGCTAATGACCTTAAACAAGCGTTGAGTGGGAGGCAACCCACTGTTAGGTTTTAGTGTTTTTCTTTCTTATTTTTGGTGTTTTTCTTAGGATTTCACGTTTTTATTTGTTTTTGCTGAGTTTTTAATACAAAACACTGTCTGGAGATGTGTGACGGTCATTGCTATATGTGCAACGGTCGTTGCAGGGAGATATGACGAAGAGATGGGATCGCCTTGTGACGATCGTTGCTGCCATGTGCAACGGTCGTTGCAAATGGTTTAATTGCAAAATTAAGGTACGCGTGCCAAACCGGAACCAATTTGGTTCAACAGCGTCGATCGTTGCCCCTATGCATCGATCGTTGCTCACACGACCCAGGTAAGTGCCTTAAACCCCTCTTCTCTTCTTTTCTTCCCTATTTCGCCGTCCTTACAACCGTGAGTGCACAACCCTAAATCTCTCATTTCTTCATCGTTTTCTATGATTCAAAGCTCGATTCTACTTATTTTCATATCCCCTGTCTATTTCTCTAACCCATTTGCAGTGAATCTAAGGTAAGAGCTCTCATTTTCATCATTTTCGGATTCGGTTTTAGGGTTTAGAAATTAGGGATTTTAGGCTTGAAATTGATGAACCCGTACTGATTAGACTTGATTAGGGATGTTTGGTGATGGTATTTGGCTGTTTGTGAGGTTTTGGAACGAATTTAGAACTGATTTTTGAGGATTAACTGTCGGCTATGAAATCGCCCTGCAACGATCGACGCACTTGTGCAACAATCGTTGCATTGCGATTTCACAGGGAGTTTTCTGTCGATACTTATATGGTTTATTTAATTTCTTGAAGATGCCTCCTCGACCAGCTCGCAAATGTAGAGCTACCACAGCCACAGCAGCTACAGCTCATCATCATCCACCAGCTGAGTGGTTCCATCGAGAATCACCATATCCTGAGCCTTATCAGAGAGATCAGGAAGCGAACAGCTGCCCTGGCCTAGAGCAGATGAGCAGTTGATTCCGACAGATAAGGTCTGGGGCATGGAGATTGATGAGCTGCTCAAGACTGACACGTTCACAGACAGGTCATTGCTTGACCATTGGGATGAGTTCGACACATTGCTCTACAATGGTTGGTGTGGTATGACGCTTAAGCCGACCAAGTTTGCGGACTATTCGACTTGCAAGAGTCTGGGCATTGATGAGCAGGTGCTGGCATTGTGCAGGGGCATTGGTCTGGGGACAATGCCAATGCAGCATTACGAGATGTATCCTGATCTGGTGAGACAGCTGCTGGCCACCTGTAGAGTGATATACCCTGACCCAGAGAGCAGGAGAGCTTCAGGAGGTTTCTTTACCTTCATGTGCTTAGGAGCCAGGTATCGGATTCCCTTTCTCGATATCTGTAGGATTTATGGATTCAGCACTGAGCCGACGCGTATTGGTATGACTCTTGAGTGGGATGTGGCGGAAGCTCAGTATTTGTGGGACTACATTGGGAACGGCCGGTATAACTCGAGGACGACGAAGCTGATACAGGTTAGGCATCCTGTTCTTAGATACGTCTTGCGCATCTTGGGATGTACTCTTCTGTTGTGCAAATTTGAAGCCAACAAGATGTGTAAGAACGAGATGGAGATGCTTTTCATTGGACTGAGGGACCAGTTTGAGGATACTGATCTGAGAGATCCCACTAGAGGACTCAACTTGGGAGCTGTCTTTGCTCATCATTTGTGTGATCTGCAGAAGAAGTCATTCGATGGTAAGGGCACTGAGACGGTAGGGAGTCTTCTCACTCCCATTTTCAGGCATTGCAGGATTCCCTTAGAGGGTACAGAGTATAACGACAGCAAGGAGTTCCTTGATTTTAGCCACCTGCAGAGTGCTACATGGCTGAAGGAGGGCCGTGTATGGGTCTATTATGACCCTGCCACTGCGAAGCATGGTGTGGATCTTCCTTCTGCTGGTCTGACACAGATTGATACGCTGGATGCCTTGAGATTACAACCTCCTACGAGAGATTAGCGCAGAGTTCCTTCTATGGCTCATCCGCTGGGAGAGCCTTCTACACGAGCTTCTACTTCATCTGCGCCTGCACCTGCTGCCCCTGTTGATGATGTTGGTCCTTATCTCGAGCCTTCGATGCCTTTTGGTGATATGTCTGAGGGAGAGTGGAGAGAGCATGAGGATGGCATTCTACGGAGCATCTGGAACTTCATGCGTACCTGCACTTGCAGGAGACAGCCGCAGATACATCATCCAGGACCTTCTAGCCGACGTATACAGCGATCTCCGACTCCTAGTTCTTCGAGTGGTACTGATCGCATTGCTGACATGGATGAAGAGTTAGAGTAGTGGCTTCTCTGGACATCGGTTCTGTATTTATTTTTCACTTTTCTTTTGCATTTTTCTTTTAATTTCTTAGGATACTTATGTTTGGATGCTGTTATTAGTTTGAGACTATTAGTTGCTTTGATTTTCTCTATTTTCAGTGATCTTCAGCTTGCAGGTTTGAAATTTGATGATTTCTCACGGACTAACCTGCTAACTTGCTGACTGTTCTCGGATTTCGCAATGCGTCGATCGACACAACCTTGTGTTGATCGTCACAACACGAGTAATCGCATTGCAGCGATCGTTGCAGTCCTGAGCAATGATCGACACATGACGAAAAATCGCCTAGCAACGGTCGTTACATTTATGTAACGATCGATGCATGAGTGACAGAGGTAAAAGTCAGACATAACTCAACACATCCATTAACATTTTTGCTTTCTTTTACCAACCCTTAGCTTAACACTACTGGGGACAGTGTGTTTCAAGTGTGGGGGAGGTAGCTACTGACTTTTATCTTTCCGTTTTCTTAGAGTCAGTCCAGTTTTCAAATTTTTTGTTTTATTGAGTCAAAACAAGTTTAAGTAAGAAACAGTGAATTTTTTAGAAGTTAACAACATCTTGCAGGAACTTAAGTAACCATTGCGATGAAGTTGAAAGATCAATCTATGACTATTAGAAAACCCAACACGGATCAACCTACTGAGGACACCCATATCAATTCAGGTATTCAGAGGATCCTTTTACTGGCTTCACTCTCAACTTGACTTTAATTTTCTCACCTAAGGGCTTGGTATACCTTGAGTAGAAATCCTTTGTTAGTTCTGACACAGCTTGTAAACATGTCCGAGTATGGTTCCCTTCTCCCCTTCCATAAAATAAAAAAAAAGAGTAATAAACTGAGGATGAGTTAGTAACTGCGAAGTGGTCACGGGAGTAGTAGCAAACACTATTACCTCTTGTGTTATCCATGAAATGTGTCCAAAGTACACCCCTTAATGGGAAGAGCACTGATAAAAAAAAATGATACCCAATGGGGAAAAATCAGAATGCTAAGGAAGGGAAAAGAGAAGAAAAGGAACCAGAAAAGATAGTATGGTGGTCTAGAGCTGACAAAGTAAGAATCCATGTGCCCTTTGATCGATAATCCTTAGGTGAGACCGCACTTAATATGCTTAAGAAGTCAATAGGGTGAATTTGAATTGCTTGGATTGATTGTGGAGTTTACTTAGGACAGTTGCTAAGTGTGGGGGAAGTATATGTTGGTCTTGATATCTTGCAGTTGATTCTTTCAGTGGATTACTAAGGGGAATCTGAGTGTTGTTGCTTCTATGACGAAAAGAGTTTCTGAAAGTTTTCAAATCTCTTCACCATGTTTTAGTTCTCTGTTTTGCTTGAGGGCAAGCAAAGGCTAAGTGTGGGGGAGTTGATATATCATGGTTTTTACCGGTTTTATGCCATGATATAAGTATGTTTTAGAGTCTTTTGGTGTTCTTTTAGAGTCTTTTACAGGTGTTATTAGGTACACACACGTTTGGAGTGGATTTAGAGATTATGGAGCTAAATGGAGCATTTTGGAGTTTTGACCCAAGAGTTTGTGCTCACTGTCCGAAACAGAGGAGTGTGTCGATCGACGCACATCAGCATCGATCGATGCACAACGTGTTGGGCCAGACTCGCGAGAGTTAATGAAGAATGATGATATTGCAAAAGTGCCCCGAAGTTCTAGATATTTACACAGAAGCCCCAAGACGTGATTTAGCTATTTAATTAGGTTTTAACTTCAGGTTTTAGAGACGCTATCATACTTTAGAGAAGAGAGTTTTTAGAGCTATTTGGGGCTGATCTGATCTTGTACTACATCTTGTTTTTGGAGAAGATTTCGAACCCCTTTACTTGTTTAATCTCTTTTATGATATCTAATTATTCATTGATCATGTTTTCATTATCTATGTCTGAGTAGATTCATAGTTAGGTTTAGGGATTCTCATTAAGGATTTTATGACTTGCTAGATATAATTAATTCAGTTAAGGATTCATATCAATAGATGTTCTTCAAGCTAAATTGTGTTTAATGATAGTTCTAACTTGATCACTTAGAATCTAGATATTAGGTTGCTAGATTGACACGAAAGTGTAGTTTAGAATCTGAACTATTTAGGTTGAGCAATATAATTACTCGCAAAGAAATTTGGTTTAATTAGATTGTGAACATATTGAACTTGATCATTAAAGCTGGTTTAATCTGTTAGGAATTACAAAGACATTTGGATTTCTGCAATTAGGCTTAGAGAATTCTCACAACGAAAGTTGGTTAATTCTATATCTGTGTTTTGAGTTCTAGAACTGTGATTAATTAGATCCTGACTGAATGATTTGTCTGCTTGTCTGATTTCCTGAGAACTCCCTAGACTTAGCGCCCTTAGTTAATTGCTTACAACCAAACTTGCTACTTGTTTACTTTCTTGCATTGCTTTTCGTTTCTCAATACAATTTGCTTTCTCCTAGTTTAAGCTTGACCGTTCTAATTCTATCGTTGCCTAGAGTCCTCGTGGATTCGATCCCTAAGTACTACAAAGATATTGTTGTATACTTGCAGTTAGTATAGGGTTAAAACTTACACCTTTCAAGTATCCTTAAGCCAGTAAGGGTAAATCTCTTCCATTGGCTTTACAATCATTTGAGTAACACGAACCTGCATCACAGCAAAACAAATCCGCAACTCAGAAACTAATAAATCCGCAACAACAAAAAACAAATCCGGAACACATCAACTTATTCATCCGCAACAACAATAAATAAATCCACACACATATACAAATAAACCCGTAACACAGTCAAATAAATCTCCAACACAAATACAGATAAATCCGCAACACTTAAACTAACCCACAACACATATACAAATAAATCCGCAACTCAGTCAAATAAATTTGTAACACTGTCACTAAATCCGCAACAAAAACTAAAAATCCGCAGTAATAGGAACATACCAGAATTTCTTCTTTATGGGCTGTGATAGTACATCTTCAATGTTGTATCACTGTCGAGATCCTCTCCAACATGTAACTGGAAATCCTTGTACATTCTCTATTCTTTTCCCATATATTTCCCCCAATTTTGGAAAATACTCGTACGACAAGATGAGCAGCGCATGAACAAAAACGTTCAGCGTAATAGTATGCATTAAAATATTAACAACTTTGATTGAATCTATCGAAGTCTCAAGCGCTAGGTGACCCCACTGAAACCTGTTCAGAATATCAGGATCCAAAGCTTTTTTGCATACTTCAAACTAATGCGGCAACCCTTTTCGAATCCAAATACTCCCGAGGGCGATGAAACATAAAAGCCCCACACTTCTTCTTTCCTCGAAATGCCAGCCTCCACATACTTTCAACACTCGTGTCAAGTCATTCCAATGAGACCCATCCCCTATGGGCAGACTCATTTTAGCCCATAAACTTGTGTGATCAATATCATCAACATCTTCAACATCAAACGAAGCACACCTCAGACCTGTAACTTGCGCAAATTCGTACAATGAAATTCTCTTCGGATCATCTCCAACCAAACACCACATCTCCTTCGGCCTATGAATTTGCAGCTGATGAGTGAGAAAGTAGTGAGCCGTCTTCGCACACCATGTGAAATAGTTTTCGGCCAGACACACAATAGGGCCGAGTTCCGAAGTCTTCAAAACATTCCAATCGTCATTACCGTGGGTATCTTTTGCTTTCAGAAAGTAGTGGATATAGCTTCCATGATTTAAACTTCTTTCTTGTACCGGAATGTGATCTCCATACGACCAAGAAGGATAATCCTTTTTCTAAGAACCGTCCATAGCTACAAAGACGAAATAATGTCAGTGTTAAGTTCATATAAATGTCATTGTCAATAACAAAAATGAAAAGTTAACAAAACAATATCAACAAAAATAAAACCGCAATGTAATCAAATAAATCTGCAATCAAGGCAATTAAATCCGCAATAAAAAAAAAAATTGCAACACAATTCAAGCCAATAAAATCCTAAAAACCAAATCCTTTTCAACAAATCCACAATAATGAAAATGGGGGGGGGGGGAGGGGAGTGGGTGCTCATCCCACCACCAACATTATTTTTATTTTGAGAAGAACGACGTTGTGACTTGTGAGTCAAAAATAGAGCTTCACGAGCATAACGATTTGTAACATAACACCTAGGCATGGACGTTCGGGTACCCGTTCGGGTTTGGTTTGGGTCTTTCGGGTTTTTGGGTTTTCGGGTTCAGACATATAAGACCCATTCGGGTATTTTATAATTTCGGTTCGGATTCGGTTCGGTTCCATTCGGGTTCGGGTACCCGAAAAATCATAAAACAAATATAAAATTAGTTAATTTGAACAAAAAAATCGTTAAATTTAGATAAATATAGCAATAAATTTTGTATATTTCGTTTATTTGGGTATTTTAATTATGATTTTAGATAGTTATGTTATATTAAATCTAAATATAATTAATATTTTGAATATATAACTGTAGTTCGGATATTTCGGGTATCCATTCGGTTCTCGGTTCGGGTCGGGTTCGGTTTCGGTTCTTCGGGTATAGAAGTTTATGACCCATTCGAATTCGGTTTCTCTTTTTTGGTTCGGGTTCGGTTCGGTATTTCGGTTTCGGGTTTTTTGCCCAGACCTAATAACACCGATTGGCGCCAAATACTTCGTTAGTGGCTTATTCGGTCGTGCCAAATAAATCCGCTAAGTGAACAAATATTGTGGATTAAACATTTACCATCATTAAATGCATGTCAACCCTCCAGCATGCATTCAAACTGTAATATAATCTACCCGTGTAGTTATGCCGTGGCATTAACGAGTGAAACACAATTGTTTCAGATAAAGCAAAACAACACACTTTAACGGTTTTATATAATTTTTAAGATGGGAAAACTACATGTTGTTTTATTTATTTTATTTTAATTTTTTGTAGTTTGACTGTGTCATTGAACGATGACATGCATTCAACACGGGTGAATGGCTGATCCGAAATATTGGTATATTTAACGGATTTGTTTGTAGGAAATCCTTGATAATCTTATATATAATTAGGAACTTCTCATCTAGAGTGTCCACATCAGCAAACCCCATAAAAATACATTAAATTATAGTTAAAGTATCATTTCTATGTTATTTTATACCAATAGTATTTTAACTATATATAGAATGAAAATAAAAATACAAAAAATAAGTAAATAAATATAAAATGTGGTAATTGAATATAAAAATTAAATAATTAAAAACAAAGTTATATTAGATAAGAAGTTTTAATTTATTTTACTGGAAACAATAATATATGTAGTTAGATTTTCAATCAAAATTTATGTTTCGAATTTTATTTGTTTTAAATAAAATAATGTGTTTATAAGTTTGAGAATGTAAAAAAGATAATAAATTGATTAACTTATGAGAAATTTAAAATCTAAAGATTACCCTTATTGTTCATTTTAAAGGTTTAGTTAAATTTTAAATCTAAAGATACTATGGAAAAGAGAAATGTGAAACCAAAAAATAATTCACTCCGTTACTAGTTAGACCAAAAATATATAAATACGATCTAAACATAGACTTTATGTAAAAATAGAATTAATATTATCTACTTAAACTATGTTAAGATATCCTAAGTACAAATGGATCATAAAAGCAAAACAAGTTACTTTTATATAAAGAACAAACAAAATAAAAACATATAAAATAATTAAAAATTACAACGACAAAAGTGAATAATATTATAATACTGAAAACAAATAAAAGTATAAAATACAGAAATTAAAAACTAAAAATCTTATATATAATTTGACTTTTTCTCTCCAGTTTGGTTATCCACATCATCAAATATCATTTATTTTACAAAACTTAATTAATTGTACTCTTTATTAATGTTACTTATTTAAAAGCCACTAAATCTAAAAATTACAATATATATATATATATATATATATATATATATATGCACATAATAGCTTAACTACTAAAAATCCTATAATAGTAATTATATACAATTCGAAGAAGGTAAAAGCTATGAGATTTATATGCAGAACAACTATATAATTTTTTGTTTATTAAAAAGTAATCGGAGTCAAAGGATGAAAAAGTTGATTAAAATTTAAATGAAAATAATTGTGTTAATATATGAAAGTAGTTATATAGCAACAAAATTAGGATGTAATAGCGTCTTAGAAAAATTAACTATATAAATGTATATATATATATATATATATGTGAGATAATATAAAGACAAAGTCTCGATTTTTTTTTTTTAAATATCGTGCTACAGTTAACAAAAAAATATTTAACGCCACAAATAAAGAATAATGAACTTAATAATTGGTTCAATCAAAAGGATGTTATAAATACGGTCCAAACATAAATGTTTTTTGAAAAATAAACTAAACCCATATAACTAAAATCAATATATAGTTAAGCTATATTAAAGAATTATCTCAAATACGAAGAAATTACAAAAATACTTAAACGTGTAAAATTTTATATAAAACTAAACAGATAAAAATAAAATAATTAACTCAAACAAAGTGGAAAAAAAAACGAAAGTGTGTGGGGTTGAACATCTCTAATACTATTAATGTAACAAATTGAATATTCATACCATCTGCTAAAAGATTACAAGTAAGTTACTTGGAGAAGAAGAAACCAAAATACAAGAGCACATCCATCGGAAAGGTTTTAAGCTTTTTTGGCTCGAATTCTTATGCAAAAAGAATAAAAAAATTAATAAAATTAAGAACCCCAATCACAATCGATCCTTAGATTAGGATTCATTAGAATCTGTATCTTAACTGTAGCGTCTACGTGGTGCGATGTAGTTGCTTTATTATTTTTTTTTTATTTTTTTTTTAGTTTTAAAAAAAAATATTAAACAATTATTTAAGAACCCCCAATAGGGTTCACCCTGTACCTGCTCTAAGAGCAGGAACATCAATGTTCCTTAGCGCAGGAACCTAGAAAAAAAAAAGAATAAATTATTCGTGGGGTCCGCAAGAACAATTAAAATACGGCTCTAAAATTTCTTATTTAAGAGTCCGTCTCTTCCACGTGTTGGCACATGATTCGTCGTCGTCTTTTTTTTTTGATTTTTTTTTTCACCAGATTAAAAAAAAAATTAAAAAAAAAAAAGAAATTAAGAGACCCACAAGCGTCTCACCGCTGTGGTGCTCTAAGAGCATACACATCAAAGAACCCCTCATGGGGTTCTTAAAAAAAAAAAAAAAAAAATTTGGGAAAAGTGTAAAAAAAATAAAAATCGAAAAAAAAAATAGACGAATGACAGGCTGCTGTTTGGGCCCAAATTCACTCCCAAGTGAATTAGCTGGATAAGGCCTCATGTGTCTTCGACAAGCGGGCCCGGAAGCGTTCACATCCAAGCCAAAATTAACAGAAGAGGCTCCGATTTCACAGCACAGCTCGGGAGATGACGACATGGGCCGTTAGCAACAAACCGACTAAGAAGGAGGAGGTGAGTTGACGTGCGATCCCGGAAATCTCGCGAGCGGTTGGAACTAACTCCTCAAGTCACGAAGAGTAGTTGTGAAGACCATGGCTATATAAGGAGACTCCGGTGACTTGAGAAGGGATCCGATTCTTTATGATACACTCGAACCTAGCACTAAGACTTTGTAACCGCGATTCTCTCGAGTTCTTACTACTCTTATATAATAAATCAATACAAATCTATTTTTCACCATTGTTAAGCTCCTTGATCTAGTTCAACCAAGAATCTAGCCCACCTACTTTACAAATCAGCTCACTTGAAACACTCTAAATCTGAGTGTGGGTTTTAGGATCCACATTTTGGCGCCGTCTGTGGGGACATTCATAGATATTATTTACACACGAACCTGATCAACAGCCCGCTAGCGTGGAAATGGATCCCAACGCAACAGCTCCAGTCGGATCGCCAAGGTCGCAAGACCTTGATCAAACGAACGCAAGCGTTCAAGTCGGGAATACCGGATCAGAGTCGACCCAGACTCAAGCAGGATCCGGAACAGGGGACCGCATCCCTATTTCCCAGTCTCTAGGAGTTGCGCCCCCAGGCTCAACTTCACAGACAACCGAGAGAACGAACTCTCGAACCTGGATACGATCCGAGGATCGCTACCAAGGGGACGTACAAATCCCTCGGATTGTTCCGCAGACTCGCCCCGACTCGCCAAGTCTGACGAGATCCGTCACTGATGGTATGGCAGAGCTCCGTAAGATGCTAGCAGTCCTAATCAACAGATCGCATGATCAGGAAGCCACACAACGGACTGTATTAGCCCGGCTAGACATGCACGACAGGAGTCTGCTGAACCTCGGGAACAGACCACGGCCCTCCACAGGGACCACGGCAGACACCGCCACGAGGAGCCCGTTACCTCGCATGTGTCTGGACTTTGAGGAGGACTATATAACTCCCGAAGCCCCGAGACAGACTTCTGTGGCCGGAAACAGCGGCTACCCAGTGTTTAGTCCGATCTCGGGAAACGCACTTCCCAGCTCAAACACCGTGGCCTCAACTTCGACGGGTATTACGGCCCCTGAGGGAGCGCGGCTGCCGACGATCCCGCCCATGCCAATGAGCTATGAAACGAACAGGCATCGGGTGTTGGGGGCATCAGCCTTCGCCTCCGGCACGCGTCCTCCAGTGACGGAGCCAGGGACTAACACTGCTCGGCCTCCCCCGAGCGAGATAGCCCAACAAGCCGGAACTAGGGGACCAAACAATACGCGTCCGAGGAGCACGCAGCTCCCCATGTTCGACCAACGAACGGACATAGATGACGAAAGCATATATGCCAGGATCCAGCGTCTGCAAGCTGCGGTCCACTCGGCAACAAGCGCGGCTCCAGACATCGATCAAGTTATCGAGGAGACCCGCCGGACCCCATTCACGGATAGAATCGCTAGCGCAAGGATCCAGAACACTGGGAAAATCAAAATCCCAGAATATGCGGGAACTACAGACCCGAAGGCCCACGTTAGAGCTTTCAGGCTTGCGGTCTACAGAGCACACCTCACCGATGAAGAAAAGGAAGCAGGGTACTGCAGACTTTTCGCCGAAAACCTCACCGGTACCGCACTAGAATGGTTCGCCAGTCTAGAAGGAAACTCGATCGACAACTTCACACAGCTCGTATCGATCTTTCTAAAGCAATACTCGATCTTCATCGAAGAGAAAACCTCGGAAGCCGACCTCTGGGCTCTGAAACAAGGGCCGGACGAAACTCTCAGAGCCTACATCGCAAGGTTCAGAGAAGTCAAATCGCGTATAGCCGACCCAAACGAAATCATAGCGATCGCGGCTCTAGAAAACGGACTCCTATACACATCGGAGTTCAGAAAGGAGCTCGCGGTCCGACCGTGCACGTCCTTGGACGACGCGCTGCACAAAGCTACTTACTACGCAAAGTACGAAGAAACCGTAGCTGCGGCAAAGGAAGAATCAAGCCAGAAGAAAACCAACAAAAAGGAATCTTCTGGCAAGGGACAACACTGTCTGACAGTAGATGGCAAGCCTCAATGGCGCAAGCCTTACGATGCAAACAAATATTGTAAGTACCACGACAAGAAAGGGCACTCCTCCGAAGAGTGCCGGTCCAAAGACCGCCTGCTGGCAGCTAAAAACGACAGCAGCGAGGTTCCGGAACCGGAGGAGAAGGAGCCCGAAAAGAAAGATAAAGGAAAGAGCAAATCGAAAAACAAAAAGAATTCGCAATCTAAGCGCGAGAGGACTCCAGAAAAGGAGGGATCAGACTCCCCAGTCCCCTCTCGAAAACGCATAGATGCAATCTTTAGCTTAGCTCGCTGCGGGGGGTCAATGAGATCGGTCATCACGCCACCTCCAGCTCCTAAGAAACCGGCCAACCAGTGCTTGCCTAAGCTCGTACTATGTAGTTCGAACCTCCCCAAAACGATCAACTTCATATCGGGAGGTTCGAGGTTTTGTCGGAACTCGGTAAACTCGATCAAAGCTCACCAGAGACGAGTTGCAAATGAACTCAGGGAGATGGTCCCAATCGAAGGACCGGACACTCATATAACATTCTCTGAGAGCGAAACCTTCAAACTCGACAAACCGCATGATGACGCTTTGGTGATCCAACTCGACATAGCCGGATTCGAACTCTCCAGAGTCATGATTGACACCGGGAGCTCGGTGGATCTCTTGTTCTACGACGCCTTCAGAAATATGGGCTTCAAAGACTCAATGCTGACCGGAGGGAAAACCCCATTAACCGGGTTCGACGGCGAAACCACCTACTCAATGGGAACTATAAAACTCCCATCCATCGCCGGGGGGCAACAGGAAATCCTAGAGTTTGTAGTAGTAAACAAACCGGCCCCGTACAACGCGGTATTGGGTAGACCATGGATCTATACCATGAAGGCAGTGCCTTCTACCTATCACCAGTGTGTGAAATTCCCGACCCCTTCGGGGATCAAGACGATTTACGGGAACCAAAAATCCGCAAGGTCGTGCTACCTAACTTTCTTCAAGCAGCTAGAGACCTTAAACGTATAGCATTTACAGAAAGAGGAAGAGCTCGCTTCCCGGACCGCGAAACGCAGCAACGATCCAACAGTCCGAGGCCCGCGAAAAGATTTAGTCGTCTCAGTCTGTATTGACGACAAAGACCCGGAAAGGTGTGTAAACATCGGATCGGAGCTGCTGAACGCTACCAGGGAAGAACTGGTTAAATTCCTCAAAGAGAACGTGGATACATTAGCATGGTCCACAAAAGACATGAGAGGGATTGATATCGAGGTCACCTCACACGAATTGAACGTCGACCCAACTTTCAAACCCGTGAAACAGAAACGCCGCAAACTCGGTCCAGACCGAGCCAAAGCGGTTAACGACGAAGTCGACAGACTACTAAAGGTCGGGTCAATCAGGGAGGTGAAATACCCCGACTGGTTAGCCAACCCGGTCGTCGTCAAAAAGAAAAACGGGAAGTGGAGAGTCTGCATAGACTTCACAGACTTGAATAAAGCATGCCCAAAGGATAGCTTTCCACTACCGCATATAGACCGACTGGTGGAAGCCACTGCCGGACACGAACTACTATCCTTTATGGACGCGTTCTCTGGATACAACCAAATCCTCATGAACCCAGAGGACCAGGAGAAAACGGCCTTCATAACCGATCGCGGAACTTACTGCTACAAGGTGATGCCTTTCGGGCTGAAGAACGCCGGAGCTACCTACCAGAGATTGGTGAATAAAATGTTCGCCAATCAGCTCGGAAAGTCAATGGAAGTCTACATTGACGATATGCTGGTAAAATCTTCCAAAGAAAGTGATCACATAGAACAGCTCCGGGAATGTTTCAAGATCCTAAACCAATACGGGATGAAACTTAACCCCGCCAAGTGCCCTTTCGGAGTACCTTCGGGAGAATTCCTCGGGTACCTCGTAACAGAGCGAGGGATCGAATCAAACCCGAAACAAATAGCAACCTTCCTAGAGATGCCTTCCCCGAGAAACACAAGGGAAGTGCAAAGACTGACAGGACGGATAGCAGCTCTGAACCGCTTCATCTCTCGGTCTACGGACAAGTGCCTACCATTTTACAACCTCCTCAAAGGAAACCGAAAGTTCAATGGGACGAGAGCTGTGAAAACGCCCTAAACGAGCTCAAGAAATACCTCAGCGAACCTCCAATACTAGCCAAACCAGTGGAGGGCAAGCCATAGTATCTTTACATCGCAACCTCGCCCGCCGCCGTTAGTGCAGTCCTGGTCCACGAGGAACAAAACGAGCAAAAGCCCATATACTACGTGAGCAAAACGCTCATAGACGCAGAGACGAGGTACCCAGCAATGGAGAAGCTCGCACTCGCAGTAGTGATGGCGGCAAGAAAGCTTAGGCCGTACTTTCAGTCACATGCCATAGTAGTGATGACATCGCAGCCCATACGAACTATACTCCATAGTCCGAGCCAATCCGGCAGACTAGCCAAATGGGCAATCGAATTAAGCGAGTACGATATCGAGTACCGGACCAGAACGAGCGCTAAAGCCCAGGTCCTAGCAGACTTCATTATCGAGCTCCCGCCCATGGCTCCGGAGCAGGAAAATCAAGACGATCATTGGACTCTCCATGTAGACGGAGCCTCATCCAAACACGACTCCGGGGTAGGAATCAAACTCGTAACCCCCACAGGAGAGGTAATCGAGCAATCGTTCAGACTTGGCTTCAGTGCATCCAACAATGAGGCCGAGTATGAAGCCCTCATAGCCGGACTCCGACTCGCAATCGGAGTCGGAGCACAAGAAGTACGCGCCTTTAGCGATTCACAGTTAGTTACGAGCCAGTATCACGGCGAGTACGAAACTAAGGATGAGCGCATGGAAGCGTACGTCAAGGTAGCCCACGAGTTAGCAGATCAGTTAAAAGATTTCACATTCGAGAGGATACCTCGGGGAGAAAACTCCTCCGCCGACGCCCTGGCAGCATTAGCCTCGACGTCCGACCCTAAGGTCAAAATAATAATACCCGTAGAAGGGATAGAAAAACCAAGCATCGACGTGGCACTCAAGGCGCACACCGCAGACTAGTCCACAACGATCCAGACAAAAAACTCAACGGGAACCCCGGAACCTGATGCCCGGGCAGAAACGGCATCGGAATGCCACGAAGTCTACGACATTGGCCTCCGTAGTGGCCGGCAAATCCCCGAACCTCCCGTCGAGGAGGAGGAATCCGAGCCTGAAAACGAAGAACCGGACGCAGAATTCCTGAACAGGCCGGATTGGAGGAACCAATTCTAAGCTACATCCGACACGGCCAAGTCCCCGATGACAAGTGGCAAGCCAGGAAGCTTAAAGCCCGAAGCACCCGATACTTCATAATCCACGATTGCCTATTCAAACGTAGCACCGCAGAACCTTACTTGCGATGTGTGCATGCCACGGAAGCCCTCGCCGTAATGGGCAACACCCATGAAGGCACCTGCGGTAACCACTCCGGAGGACGGGCCCTAGCCATCCGCATCAAAAGACAAGGATTCTTCTGGCCGACTATGATCGCAGATTGCGAGAACTACACCAGGCTGTGTGATAAATGCCAAAGGCACGCATCGATTATTCACCAGCCTGCGGAGAAACTGTCCTCGATCTCTGCACAATACCCATTCATGAGGTGGTCAATGGACATAGTGGGGCCTCTCGTCTCTTCAGGACCAAAACAACTGAAATACCTCCTGGTCTTATTGTTGGGAATGTCCTGAAATCTACCGTACTATCTCTAGAAAGTATGATAAGTGTCGAGATCAGACATAAGTCATAAATACTGGGTGATCATGATGGCTTGCTAGAGTCCGCTCATGATCTATAAGTTTAAGACTTATTACCAGTATTGTATGATCCCAAAGGGTCACACACCATAGCTAACGGGAAAGTTAAATGGAATTAATACGGTAAGATGCAATGGCATTTATTGTATTGGATCAGATTTTTGGGCCAAACAAATACAGGCTTTTGTCTGATTTGTATTTTGGGCCCAAAAGATTAATGAGCCATTAGTCTAATGACTTGGGCCCATTAATGAGATATAAGAGAGTTAGAAAGCCCTAAAGGAAATTAGCACTCAAGCGACTTTTTCAATTTGGCGTCATCTCTCTCTCTCTCTTCGTCTCTCTCTCTGATTCTTCCAGCTCTTTGGTCTAGCAGCCGTCCCGTGCTTGTAAGAGTGTGGATACTCGAGGAGGAGCCGATTCTCATCAGCTCTCATCTGATCTCGACATTACAATCATTCCGCTGCAAAAGGTAATGTCCAGGTTGGTTTTATGATTCGTTTTGCAAGAACCTAGATCTGTTTAAGGATTTGTGTTAGGTTGTAATTGAGAATTAAACCTTGGAAAAACACCTAATAATCCATCAGTGGTATCAGAGCCTGGTTTTAGGTTTCTTGTAATTTGGATCATAGGGCTGTTTAATTGTTTAGAGAATCAATTATGTTAAGATTGATGATTAAACTAATTAAGAACCCTGATCGGTTTTGGCCGAATGTTTCTTTGTCATAATCGAATGATAATAGAATGAGCCATTGTTGTTGATTATCGAATAATGTTGCGATCGCTTTAATTCTATAGTGGGTCATTGATGTGTTGATTTTGTTTAATAATCTCTTGTTGACCTAACTGTAACGATCACGTGTAAAAGATGATAACCACATGCGTGTGGCTTTTATGTGCCGTGCGTGTGCTTAGTTCAATGATGCAACTGAATCCATTATATAATGAGAAAAGTCATAAAATAGCACAAAAAACATACCTTATCATAATTATAGCACCAAGGAAAATAATTCACATTTTTAGCATTATTTTAATTACAAAGACTTTTATAGCATTATATAATTTAGGGTTTAGGGTTAATTATTTAGGATTTAGGGTTTATTATTTAGGGTTTAGGGTTTAGTATTTAGGGTTTAGGGTTTATTATTCAAGGTTAGGGTTTAGTATTTAGGATTTAGGGTTTAGTATTTAAGATTTAGGGTTAGGGCTAATTTAGTGACAAAACATGTTTTTGTGCTATTTTTATGATTTTTCTTCCTTGGTGCTATATTTTTGACAAGTCATGTTTTTTGTGCTATTAATGCGATTTGCCCTTATATAATTGATCCGTTTGATAAACGCTGCATCAGTGGCCATCATTAATTACTCATTAGATCACTTGAAGACAAAAGTGATTTTGTCCATTAGTGATTTGATAATTAATTTGATATGTTCGTTGCAATTTCGATGATGTTATGCTTAATTATTGAATGAGTTGGGCCATCGATTGATTAATGGGCCTAGGCTTGGATCGTGGGTCCATGACCCGATCATGGATCTGATTGTTTGGCCCATTAAAATTTTACGTCCCGCGAATAGTCAATCGGTTAAACCGAGCTTCACGGTTCGTTGCCCAAAACCACACCGATTTAACCGGTCCATTTAATTGGCGGTTAATTGTGTGTTTAAAGCCTAAAACCGCGAGTTAAATCAAATTGGCTAAAACACTAGGTGTTTCTTCCCGGTTTTGGATTTAACTGAACCGATCCAATTTAATTGGTGGTTCAAGCGGTTAACCCAAATTGCGGTTTGCTGAAAATAATTTTATTTCTGGTTAAACCGGATTTAAATTCATAAAATTGAATTTTAACCTAAACCGAAGGCTGGTCTGGGTTTGATTTGGTTGGACCAAATAATTTAGAGCTGGTCTGGTTTAGTAAATAACCGATGGTTTTGATAGTTAATTTGGTCTTGGACCAGAATTAATAAACCGGATCGGTTATGTCAAATTATTGGGCCAGCTGGAATTCTATGGTCTTGGGCCAAGAATTGGGCCTATAATTTGTGACCCAACCCGAAAATATTTATAAAATATTAAAATTAGAAATTTCTATTTTTAGTAAGTTACTAAATTTAGAAAGTTTCTAAAATAAGAAAGTTTCCCAAAATAGTAATCTTCTATTTTTGGAAATAAAACTGAAAATCCTCAAAAACAATATCAAGCTTGGATGTCTTGCCCAATCTTGTCAGCTACTTAACGCTTATTTGATTACAGGCATGGCTTACAGTGTGAGGTGTCTGTTTTCGCGTAAGTAAAGTAGTATATAGTCACTAATTTCATTGGGAGTCCCAGATTTTAGTGATTATTTGGCTGTAAGAGATTGGTTTCCTTGACTGGGCCATCGGGAGTCCCGGGCCTTGAGACATCTGGTGAATTTGGGCCTCGGGTCCAATTCACAACCGAGAGTTATTGGTTATAACTAGCTGTGTGTATGCTTACCAAGTAAAGTTAATTCTGGGTGACGGCCAGTGGCCCACTTTGGATTTAGCTGAACATGGGTCTCGGAATCATTGCATTCTTATGAGGTTAAACAAAGAAATTTTGAATGCAATGCGAGTTTTCTTATAAGTTGTTAAGATTACTCTTTTATGAACTTAATAACTAAAACTCTATTTATCTCTAAATTTCAGCTATGACAAGCACAAACAATCAAAACACTTTCTCGATCCGGTATGTCCTTGAGATGGACAAACTGAACGGATCAAATTTCTTGACTTGGTCGCGGAACCTGAGACTAGTTCTCAGGCATGAGAGAAAGGACTATGTCCTTGAGAAAGCTCTCCCCGAGAGGATCGAATCCAAAGCCAGTCATGCAGTATATAATGCTTGGAATAAGCATTATAATGATGCGGTAGATGTGCGTGTTCTGATATTGGCTACCATGGACTCAGAGTTGCGGAAGCAATATGAGAACATGGAGTCGCCAATAGAGATGATCAGCAGCCTGAAATTTAAATTTCAGGAGCAGGTTAGAGCGGAGAGATACCAGTTGGTTAAATCTCTCACTAGCTGCAAGCTACCAAATGATCATCCAGTAAGTCCTCATATCAGTAAAATGATGGGTTACGTTGATAACCTGAGGAAACTGGATTATTCAGTTAGCCAAGAATTGGCAACTGATATCATTCTGCAGTCACTGCCGTCAAGCTATGATAAGTTCGTAAGGGACTATATCAAGAAAGGCTTAACGAAGACGTTGACTGAACTGCATGACATGCTCAAGACAGTTGAGCCAAACGTGAAGAGTACCCTGTACAATCTCATGAACGAGAAGGGTAGGTTTACTAAACCTAATGCTGACAAGGGTGAAGTCAAAGTTGTCCAGATTTTGAATCATGGCAAGCGTGTGTCTTCTGAGCCCGAGTCAGATACCTCTTACGTTGGTAAGTGCTGCTACTGTAAAGAGACTGGGCATTGGAAGAGAGATTGCATTAAATTCATGGAAGATTATGAGGAGTTAAAGTTGATGTATGAGACTACTTCCTCAGGTATTCATGTTATTACTTCAAGTTATACCTTATAGGTATTGGATACTGGTTGTGGCACTGATATTTGTTATAATATGCAGAGCCTGAGCAACAGTAGAACGTTGAAGGAAAGGCAAGTGGAACTGCGTGTCTGGAAGGAGCTTGGGATGCTGCCTCAGCCGTAGGGTTTTCACTTGTAGATGCCTTTGAGGCTTGGTTTTATTAAGTAATTGCTACAATGTACATGCTTTATGCAGAGTAGTTTTTCATTTTCTTGTGAAGAATTTGAATGTTTTCATTTTGATAAAGAAAAGTTTTGTTCTTTTGATCTTAATGAAATGTTAATTGTAGCACCCTATTCAAGGAATGGGTTTTATGTCTTAAACCAAAGAGTGCCTAAATGTAACATAAATACCGAATTGGTTTAAATCTGATGAATTAAACCTGATTTTTCTTGGCATAAATGTTTTGGTCACATAGAGTAAGTCAGATTCAGAAACCCCATAGTTATGGACTTTTGGGCTCATTTGAATGGATATCTTATGAGACTTGAATTCTGCTTACTAGACCAAAAGACAAAGGGCCCATCTTAGCCGAGCTAGAGAAAGGCCCAAAGGCTTATTGGAGATTGAACATACTCATGTATGTGGTCCGATGAGCAGTAATGCCAGAGAAAATTTCCTGTACTTCATTGTCTCTACTGATTACTTCAGTGAGTGTGACTGTGTTCATTTGATGAGACACAAGTCGGAATTCTTTGACATGGTCGAAAGAGTTCCAGAATGAAGTATAAAATCTGAATGACAGAAGTATTAAGACTCTGGATTAGATCACGAGTGAGAATACTTAAGTCATTGATTGTGTGATCATCTGAATGAGTGTGAAGTCGTTTCACAGCTCAATTCTCCTGAAAACCTAGAGGTGTTTCTGTGAGAATGAATCAGATCTTATAAGAAATGATTAAAGATGAGTCACACGAATCTTCCATGATATTCTCTAAGAATAACGCCCTAAAAAATATCTAAGTTTACGCTGAAATAGTTCTACCAATATCAGTAGAAGGACACCACGTAAATGTGGATTGGAATCGATCCAAATTGGTCTTTACTGAGTATTTGTAGTTGTGCTACTTCGCTGGTTGTCCTAGGGAAACCAAGGCTTGTTACTTTTACGTCCATTCTGTTTTCTAAGAAGGGAAGTTACTTTCCAAGAAGAACAGTGGGAGTAATAGTATAACTCGAAGAAATTCGAGAAATACAGGAGGCTGCTCAACCTGTTGAGGGAGAGCAACGGATGGATTTACAGATTTCTGTAGAATCTACACCTGTAAAGCCTGGAGTTCGCAGATCTGAATGAATCAGTTACTAATCCGAGAGTGATTTCTCATCATTAGTTGAACCTGATGATCATTGAAAGTTCGCATGATCTGATGATCATTGAAAGCGACGAACCTGCGAAATTCAAAGAAGCGAAAGTAAGCCCGGACTCCGAAAATTACACTATGTGTAAGTTAGCTTCATTGATCCATTCATGGATGGAAGCAAACATATCGGAGTTGGAATCTTCGTTCTGTTGAAGTAGTCAAGGTTTTGACTTGAACATGAACGAAGCGGAACTGTGCGTTTACTAATAGATTAGTGGGAGCGATATTGCATTTCTCATAATGTATGTCGATGACATACTGATTCTCGGAAATAACGTCCCAATACTGCAGTCGGTAAAGGACTGGCTTGGGAGTTGGTTTTGTGATTGACACGGGTAAAGCCACGTATGTTCTTGAATTTTGGATCTAAAGATAGAGATCCAAAAGAGCTGGTAGGACAAAGTCAGGATTCTTAAATTGACAAAATCCTACACGTAATCAGCAATCCAAGAAGGGTTTTATGCCAATGTCACATGGCAATAAGTTAAGCAAGAAGCAGTGTCCTACGATATCTGCTGAGCTTGAATGCATGGATAGGATTCCATATGCGTCGGCAATTGGATCTATCATGTATGCCATGACACATACTTGTTTTGATGTTGCTTTAATGCTAAGCAAGACAAGTAAAGACCAGTCAAATCCAGCAAAGAATCACTGGATTGCCGTAAAGAATATTCTGAAGTATTTGAGGAATACTTAGGATAAGTTCTTGATTTACGGAGAAAGTGAGGTGCTACAAGTCGATAGAGTCTGAAAGGCAAGTTTCCAATAGACAAAGATAATTCCTGGTCACAGTCCGGCTATATCTTGTGTCTAACTGGCGGTGCAAGGCACTGTTGCTGACTCCATGACTTAAGCTGAACATTTCGCAGCTTGAGAAGCGGCGAAAGAGGTTGTTTGGATAGAAGAGTTCATCACTGAACTTGATGTGAATCACAGCATAGATGAGGCTAGCTGCACATCAGAGGTCCAAACACCTTGAGGGTAGGTATAACCTATTCCATGAGATAAATGACAGAGGTGTTAAGTAGATAAGCAAGTTTCATCGAATGAGAACGTTGCTAATCTATTAACGAAGCCACTCCTTATGCCTAAGCACGAGTCGCGGACTGTAGCTGTAGGATGAGTGAAATTAAGATGTAGTCTTAATTTCAGTGGGAGTTTGTAAAGGGCTTTACTTAGTTGTTTTGAAAGGTTCATGTAAACATAATATTTTATGTTTATGAAATCTAATGATTTCTGGATTATTTTAACTGTGATATAAATAATCGTTCCAAAATGATTCATGTCACTATATATGGGCCATCGAAGTACATGAGTAGACTTGATCCTGAAACCCCATATTTAACGAAGTGACATAAATCATAGTGTCCATAGTCGAAGGTTGTTGAATTGGAACACCAACAACCACTTGAGACTAGATTGTGTTGAGACTTATGACCAAGTTTCGAGGGGTCATAGATGCGCGGCATCAAAGTCGACACATAGGTATATGTAGGGGAGCATATGACCGGACATGGCCCGCTGATGAGAAACTCTGCAAGATATTAATATCTGTGTCATAAGAAGTTCTCATATACGACTATAGAGTATAGTCCTTAGACCTGAGTTCGCATGCATGTGGCTGCACATGGAGTAATGCGCTTTGATCATTGTCTAACGCTGTTTCGTAACTGGGAGCTATACGGACCTTGGTTGGGTGTATTATGAATTGTGTAGTTCATAGTGATGGAACAAGATGGGATTTGTCCCTGCCGTTTAACGGAGGTAATATCTCTAGGCCAATCGGAGATTTGATAGCTGGTAAGAGAATGGCCATTCCCAAACGGACTTGCCCAAGTCGTTTGCATTGTCAGTATCAAATCTGGTCCGATAAACATGGTCTGGCTATATAAGGATGACACGCATCTTGCCTTATGCCAGATCGAGATATTGAGACAAAAGGATTAGGGAATGTAGGATTCCAGTACAATCGGAAGATTGTTGGGAATGTCCTTTGTAGGATTCCAGTACAAGTGGGAGATTGTTGGGAATGTCCTGAAATCTACCGTACTATCTCTAGAAAGTATGATAAGTGTCGAGATCAGACATAAGTCATAAATACTGGGTGATCATGATGGCTTGCTAGAGTCCGCTCTTGATCTATAAGTTTAAGACTTATTACCAGTATTGTATGATCCCAAAGGGTCACACACCATAGCTAACGGGAAAGTTAAATGGAATTAATACGGTAAGATGCAATGGCATTTATTGTATTGGATCAGATTTTTGGGCCAAACAAATACAGGCTTTTGTCTGATTTGTATTTTGGGCCCAAAAGATTAATGAGCCATTAGTCTAATGACTTGGGCCCATTAATGAGATATAAGAGAGTTAGAAAGCCCTAAAGGAAATTAGCACTCAAGCGACTTTTTCAATTTGGCGTCATCTCTCTCTCTCTCTTCATCTCTCTCTCTGATTCTTCCAGCTCTTTGGTCTAGCAGCCGTCCCGTGCTTGTAAGAGTGTGGATACTCGAGGAGGAGCCGATTCTCATCAGCTCTCATCTGATCTCGACATTACAATCATTCCGCTGCAAAAGGTAATGTCCAGGTTGGTTTTATGATTCGTTTTGCAAGAACCTAGATCTGTTTAAGCATTTGTGTTAGGTTGTAATTGAGAATTAAACCTTGGAAAAACACCTAATAATCCATCACTTAACAGATTATTTCACCAAGTGGATAGAAGCTAAAGCCTACCCGCAAACCACCGAAATTGAAGTACAACACTTCATCTGGGAGCACATAGTCTGCCGGCACGGACTCCCCTACGAAATAGTAACAGATAACGGTTCTCAGTTCATCTCGAGGGCTTTCAGAAATTTCTGTAAGACCTGGAAGATACGCCTGACCACATCTACTCCGAGATACCCCCAAGGAAACGGTTAAGCAGAAGCTGCGAACAAAACTTTACTAAGTAGCCTCAAGAAAAGACTCGACGCTAAAAAATCAGCGTGGTCTGAGGAGCTACCGGGAGTCCTATGGGCTTCCCGCACCACACCTCACAGCGCGACCGGCGAGACTCCATTTTCGTTGGCTTACGGAATGGAGGCGGTGGTCCCCGCGGAGGTATCAGTTCCAACTATCAGGAGGGCACTAAGCCCCAGACATGAGGAACTAAACGAACAGATGCTTCGAGATCGTCTAGACATGATCGAAGAACAACGCGACCGGGCGCTAATACGAATACAAAACTACCAGCAAGCAACCGCCCGCTACTATAACTCCAGAGTCCGACTCCGGAAATTTAGCGTGGGGGACTTAGTACTGCGCAAGGTCTACTCAAACACAAGAGAGCCAGGCGCCGGGAAACTCGGGACAAACTGGGAAGGACCCTACAAAGTCACCGAGATAGTCCGCGACGGCGTCTACAAGCTCACGAAAGTCAAAAACGGAGTACCAGTGAAGAGGCCATGGAATGCCATGAACCTCAAGCTATACAACTCATAAGTACTCACAAAAATCGAACTACGTTAGGCTTGATCCCTTGGCAGGGTACGTAGGCAGCTCGAACTTCGAGTGCAGCCACTCTACCGAAAAACTTAGAAATTCTTGCATCCTACTTTTTCGTTTATTTTTGGGGGAGTACAGGGTTATCACCCAATACATCAGTGAAAACTCTGGAGAGTACATTAATGAAATTTTTTGTTATCTCTTCGTGTTCCTATTTCTCATGATAAATAACATATGCTACTACGAATTCACCAAGTCTTGAAACCTTGGCAATGGCAAACATTAAAGTCTACATTGAATAAAGTATTACTTTACGCAAGTCTTACTCCGTAAACTCAACGCTACGCGTCGCTCCGAGTCCACACTAAACCTCGCTGCAGCAGACGCAAAGCTACATACACAAACCACAAACACTCAAAGTCTTAAAACCTTAAGTGTTTCGTGAACCCCAACCCTAGAAGATTTCTCTGGAGCAATCTTCCAAAGCCCATAATTCGCGAACAAACTCGGAAGTAAACCCTAAACAAACTTTGCACGGGTTGAACAGGTATCCAAACAATAGCGAACCAAAAAGGGCTCTAAGTCGTGAAACGAACTCCAGAATACAAGAAACGTCTGGCCAGACTAAACAACAAAAATCAAGAGTTCTACTTCACGACTCGAAGGTTCGACTTGCAAACTGACAACGCATAAACGAACCTCGATATTTTGCTAAACTCAGAAATCCAAACTCAAACGAAAACATAAACATAAAACGTGCATTAAAAGGCTCACCCGAGCCAAAAGAGTTATGGATAAAAGCCCTCCCGGGCAACACCAAAAGCAAAATTAAAAAGAGTTCAACTTTAGCCCAAAAGGGGGGCTTTAGGGAATTCCAAAAACAGAAATTAAAATTTTATAAGGAGAAGACATCAGCCTTGCTCCTCACCGCCAACCTTCTCGCCTTCGCCGCCTTGCTTCTCCTGGACTCCGACCTCCGCTGCCTGATTCGCTCCGGTACTCGCAGTTCCCGCCTTCATCTCGGCATTCGATCCGAACTCATTAAACCCAGCGGATCGGGCTACGCGCATCACCGAGTCTTCAGAGATCTGAGGGACGGCACGCAACTCGGCACTCAGAGAGAAGTCCGAGACCTGCGCAGCTTCGAACTCTTTCACGAAAGTCTCCCTCTGCTCCAACAGCTTGGGAAGCTCCTCCTCGATGGTAGTCACCCCGCTCTGCAGGAGATTGATCAGTTCGATATTGGCCTCCACTTCCTGGACCTTCATCTCGCAGTCCGTCTCTTTCTTCTTCCTCTCAAACTTATCCTTGTGAGCTTCAAACATGTCATAATAATGACCGTCCCTGATCCTCATACCGTCGTGCCTAGCTGAGCGAATCGCACCCTCCGCCTTCTCAAGAAGTTCCTTAACCTTCTGCTCCAGAGTAACCGTCCTCTCTACAGCAATCGAACGTTCAGACTTCACAACGTTAAGCTGAGCGTCAATGAGCTTCACTTCCTCCTGGCAACTCTTGAGGCTCGCGGTCAACTGGTGCACAACGCTCTGAGCTTGCTCGAGCTCTTCCCGTCGAGGGACACTCCTAAGGTTCTGCTCATAGAAGGCTGCAAGCTGATTATCCGCCTCCAGAGACTGAAACATAAAATGAACGTTAAAGACCGGAAAAGGGAAGAAGAAGCAAAGTTTCGAAAGCTACCTTCCCCTTAGCGGTCATTGCCTTGACGTACAGCTCTCGGCCTATCAGATTCTTTATCGAAGGGAGCGAGCATCCAGCGGCCTTGCAATGGCGGAGCAAGTGAGCAAGTCCCTCAGGATAATCTGTGATCGGGAAATCCTTCGTATGGTCAAACTTCCAGTGAAAAGGCTTGGACCCCGGAGCATGTGACGAGCCCGACCCAACAGCTGCCTCCTTTTCACATCGAGGCTTCTTGTTCGAAGGCTGCACCGAGGAATCACTTCCGGTGGCCCTGGAACTCAGGTTGATCACTTGGTCGGGGCGTGCAGCCTCCGGGCCCTTTCCAGACTCTGTGTCCCGACGCGGAGGCGGCGGCGGAACACCTCCAGATCTCCCATCGTTAATTGCCCCAGCTAGAGCATCGCTCAGCTGGCCAGCACGGATGGGTGCGTATCCGCCAGACGTCGCCTTCTCAGAAGGCCTCTTAGATGATTCTCGGACAGTGGGACGTCTCCTCATCTTTTTCTTTGACTGGGTTGTGCTTGACGAAGCGGCGTCAGAGGGTGAGTACTCTCTGGAAGCTGCAAAACAAAGGAAAACAGTCAAGACTCGCACCAAGGCCGTGTATACAGAGAATATATAAAAGAAAACACGTGTATGCTCACCAAGAAGTGCCGGAGCAGGACGAATTTCCAGCGGCTCTATCACCTCCGGAAGCTCGAGCGCACGCTTGACTCTGTCAACAGTGAACGATGACCAGAGTACGTCTCTGGAGCCTAGAGTCGCCGCTAACTTTCTAACTGCAGGAGTTATTCCAAATCTCTCCGGGATCTCTGCAAACATAGAAAACCAAACGCTCAGATATCCCCAGATAAAGCCAAAATCAACATGCAATAGAAGAAACCCTAGCTAAACACTATCTCTAACCAACGGATTCCGACCACGCGGTCACGATTCTAGAGGGATCGAAATCCCCAATCGAATGACGGTCGAGCTTGATCCAAAAGGGGCGTTCTCTCCAACGATCCTCCCGGTTCGGCACAGCCACCAGAATCGCCAAACTCCTCCGAGGAGAGAGATAGAAAAGCCCTGTCGCCGAGTTGTGTTTAATCGAACACAAAGCGTGGAGAACCGATAAGACGAACGGAATCCTCTCCTCTCGAGCCCTAACCAGCAGGCCGATGAGGTAACGGATGAAATTCGGCGTTAGCTGCGGAAGCGTTATCCCAAGCTCGCCTATCACATCCAGCAGAAGCCGAGGGATCGGGAAAATCAGGTTACACTTCTCGAAGTAAGCCTTGTAGGCACAACAATAGCCTGGTCTGACCGACTCCGGCGTCTCTCCCGGATCAAGCAACCTCAACTCCACCGACCTCGGTACGCCGTGCGACGAGTATAGGTTCTCGATGTCCTCCGCCTTCGTAGTCGGGACGGGATACTTGAACTCCTCTTCTTCCATCACATGCTTCTCTTTCTTAACCTTAGCCAGACTCAACTTCGACATCGTTCAAAGCTTTCAAGAACGAAATTTCTTTATCGCAAGAAAAAGGAAAGAAAAACTGCAAAAGAAAGAGAGAAAACATCGCTATAAAGAGGAGTGGAGGAGTTACCTTGAGTTGACGGTTGAACCTTGGAGAGTGGATGCATGAAGAGGCGGAATATAAAGCAATCATAATTGCACAGCCTCGGGACTCCAAAGATATTTTGAGATCTCCGAGATCTAAACCGTTCGATCTCCTCACTACTCCTCACGCGCCGCGGTTACGCGTGGCATTCATTCCATGCTCTCATCTTAGCCGTTCAATTTGGCGGGATTCCTACTCGCTCGCCATCTGACGGTCCACATTAGAAGGCGAAGCGTCCTCGTATCTCGGATATAGCTCAAGCAAACAAGATTCGGCCATATCCAAAAGAATGTTGTGGGCCTTTCACGAATATACTCCGCCCTTCAAGCTCGGATACTCGCTTAAAGGGCCGAGGGGGCAAATGTTTGGGCCCAAATTCACTCCCAAGTGAATTAGCTGGATAAGGCCTCATGTGTCTTCGACAAGCGGGCCCGGAAGCGTTCATATCCAAGCTCAAATTAACAGAAGAGGCTCTGATTTCACAGCACAGCTCGGGAGATGACGACATGGGCCGTTAGCAACAAACCGACTTAGAAGGAGGAAGTGAGTTGACGTGCGATCCCGGAAATCTCGCGAGCGGTTGGAACTAACTCCTCAAGTCACGAAGAGTAGTTGTGAAGACCAGGGCTATATAAGGAGACTCAGGTGACTTGAGAAGGGATCCGATTCTTTACGATACACTCGAACCTAGCACTAAGACTTTGTAACCGCGATTCTCTCGAGTTCTTACTACTCTTATATAATAAATCAATACAAATCTATTTTTCACCATTGTTAAGCTCCTTAATCTAGTTCAACCAAGAATCTAGCCCACCTACTTTACAAATCAGCTCACTTGAAACACTCTAAATCTGAGTGTGGGTTTTAGGATCCACAGCTGCCACGTGTCATGAACAGTGTAAGAACCGGTTCTTAAATAAGGATTAATGACCCACGTGAATAGTTAAGAACCCCACCCTTAAGAACCATGGATGGACATGGTCTAAGTAGTTTAATTTGTTAACAGAAAAATTAGGGATGCGGTAAAACAAGGGAAACAATAAGACGAGAGTAATATCCCCAAATCAATTTTTTGATCATTAATGCTTTAATCGCGGAAACAGATAAAATCCTTAAATCTTTAGTTCTCATCGTAGTAGTTTTGCAGAATCTGCGTTCTCACCGACACAGGAATGGTCACGTTATGCACAGAGTCACACCAAATCAAGCTTCCAAAGTAGTAGCCAGTGTTGATTTTGTGTGTGGTGTAGACTCGTACCGTAAAGGATACACTTTTTGTTTCGGAGTTGAAGACTAGTTTCTCCGGCATCACAACCACCCGAACCCCAAGCGGAGGCTCGACCACGACTTTGTAGACCGAGTCAACCGGTCCAACGTTAGTGACGGTTCTTGTGAGAGTGACTTGGTCTTTGAGGTTTGGAATGGTGATTGAAGGCAAGTTCATATCCAGAACCGAAGGTTTTGGGTCTGTACAGACAGTTCTTTTACCGACAAGCTGAGATATAGATGAGTCGTTGTAACTAACGGAGCACAAGTAGAGAATGTAGTCTCGGGGACCCATGTCGTATATGAGACCTGGGTCTGCAGCTTTCTCTGGGTTCACGAGACCTCCACCGTAATCAAACGGATCAGCTACTTTGCGGGATGACCCTTCTGCAGGTAACTGCTCTCCGAATGGATCTGTTCTCCAAGCTGCAAAGTTAAGACGGTTATTCAGGTATCTCTTTTGATCGGTAGATGGAAAGAAGATAAGAACCTGTAGTGACGATAGCTGATCTAAAAGCAGCAGGAGACCAATCAGGATGTAAAGATTTGAGAAGTGCAATAACTCCTGAAATTGTTGGAGCCGCCATCGATGTTCCTGAAAGCATAACAAATCCACCGGCATTGAAGGTGTCATTGGGAGATGTAGCAGCTAATATGCTCACTCCTGGTGCTGCTATGTCGGGCTGTATTGTGAAACAAATAGTGTTTCTTATGTTTTAACACAATTAGGTACTAAGGGTTGGGTTGGGACATACTTTTAGAATCGCAGGGGAAATAGAGTTAGGTCCTCTTGATGAGAAAGTTGCCACCTTTGTCCCCACAGGTTGTCCTAGGAGTGTTCTAGAAGTTTGTATCTTTACAACAGGTGATCTGCAAACGGCAGAAAAATATTCTCCTTGGAGGAATGAAAAACAACTGAGCATGCGCTAGCTATTGATAGTTTCATACCCATTTGAACGTATGTAGAAAAGAATATTGGTCCCGAGGTCGTAGTCAATGGCGACACAAGGGAAATCATCTTTACATGGAGCAATAGTGTACCCTGGGTTTCTTGCGATGATCAGACCAAGACCACCAGCTGTTTTCACGGAAGATGCAGCTCTCGATACAGCAGTGTAACCTCTTGACGTCGTGAAACACAGCACAACTTTCCCAGCCATTGTACGGTTGGGGTTGAGATTAAGGAACTCGCACTCACTACAAAATGTTACTGATTCAGTAAGTGATTTTTAACAAGAAACCAGAGATTCTTAATCAATAATTACCCGTTAAATGTCTCAGTACTGTTCCCTGGATCCTCTGGGTAAACCAAACTAGTGAAGCCAAGTCCCGGACCTGTGTACATTGCTTGACCCTGCAGTAACCCATAATGAGAGAGTTTCAATGCTTGACAGCAAATATATATATATATATATATATTCTGCTTTACCAATATCACTTTGTTGTTCCCAAGTGTAATAGGTGTGGCAAATGACCGGTCTAGAGTTGTTGCAGCCACTGTTAATATCCAAGGAGCCGTGTTCACCACGGTCTGAGCTGATGGGCCAGCATTACCACCCGCACAAACAACTGTGATACCCTTTGCAACTGCATGGAATGCTCCAGTAGCAATCCCATCACGCAGATCGGTTTCAGAATTCAGAGGAACTCGACCGCCGAGAGAGAGTGACAAAACATCAACACCGTCATGAATAGCTTCGTCAATTGCTTTCATGATATCAGAAAATGAACAAGTCACTCCGTCCAGCTCTTCCAGATACCAACAAGCCTTGTACATTGCTATACGAGCACGAGGTGCACCACCTCTCAAGGTCCCTCCAGCGAGTCCCTTGTAGCTTACGTTAGGTACAAATGAACCACCCGCAGTGGAGGCCACGTGCGTGCCATGGCCGTTAAAGTCTCTAGCGGAAATGTAGTCAGGTGATTTTGTGGAGTTGAATCCTTCGTTTTCAGCAAGAAACCCGTTGATAAAGAACTTGGCTCCTACGAGCTTTCTATTGCAATTTGTTGAAATGAATTGTTCTCCTGGTTCACACCCTCCTTTCCAATGGCTCGGTATTGGTCCAACCCCATTGTCATTAAATGATTCAGACTCCGGCCACACTCCTGTAACCGCAGATAACCATAAGTCAACGAGGCACTAAAATGAAGGAATCAAAAGCAACATCTACTTATTATACCTGTGTCAATAATGCCTATGATAACTTGGTCACCCATGTCTGTATCATTTAGGAGATTTCTCGGATTGCCAGCAGAGAGGCCTAAGTAATCCCATGTCCGAGTTGTTGCGAGTTCATAGTAACCATCCGGCATGACATGAACAACTTCAGGCGAACCTGTTTTACCAAATAAATTGCGTCAGCATCAGAAACATACAGCCGGTATTGGTCCGACAACCCAAGTGATTTTATATGTGTTTTAAATTCTTTAAAAAAAAAAAACAAAACAAGACATGGTGTGACTTAAGACGTCAACGAGTTGTACCAGCAATTTCCTTGGCTTGGGACTTGGTGAGCTTTGCCGCAAACCCTGAAAATCCATGTCGGTAACTATACACCATTGAATCATGCGCATCCTTTCTACTGCGATACGGATATAAAACTCCTTGGTGAGAGATTGAGACATAAATGCGACACATTGGAAGAATAGTTAATCAATCACCTTCCAAGAAGTGACGACAACATCTGGTGATGAGATTCTGTGACAAATTCTGGATCATCGTGCTGCTTCTCACCCAGATACACTATATGAACCTAATTATATATATCATCACAACACAGCCAAAAAAATGGTCATGGCCTATAATTAATTTCTGTTTTTGCTGACTGGTAAAGAAGATACAATTTACCTTGCTCTTAGCACCAGCTCGGGTGACATTCAAAACAATGAAAAGACTTAGCACCACAAGAACTGATGATCTAAATTTCCTCATCCCAAGCAAAAAAGAAAAGACTGTTTTTTTTTTCAATCTGCTTGGAAAACTATATGAGAAAGGACAAGAACATTTCCTGTAATGGTTCCTGGTGTTTCGTAGGTTTCAATCTACATAAGTTATCTTATTTTAATCACAGAATGTTTTAAAAATCTGTACAAGGTCAACTAAATTCTTTTTTATAGAAACGTTTAGAGTCAACACAATCAAGAAAACGATTCGACAGAGATAACCAGCAAATAAAGCCACCAAGACTATATTACTATAAATTATAGTTGTTATGTTAGTGGCAGTGCACTACTTGGTTTCATTCATGCCAATCTCTGTAGACAAAAAAAAATATGTATCAGTCAGGATTTGTTGAGATTTCAAATTGTCTTCTATCATATTAGATAGATTCAATACTAAGTTTAGATCGTTTGTTTAGCGGAAATATAAACGACACATGATTTGTATATCCTGCGTTTACCAGTTGGCTACGTCACAGAGAACGGTATCATACAACTAATTCACTATATTCTTTTAATTACATTTTCCGCAAATAATCAGAAATAGTTTAGTACAAACTTTAATAAAAATAATCTCTTGTGAATCTATAAAGAACTCTAGATCTCTTTAGCTCTTAGATATAACAATCTCTACAGCTCTTCTTATCTCTTAATGCTCTCATAATATTGTATTGTTGCTTGTACCTGCTTCTGATCTCTCGGCTCTTATTTATACTTTGCAGGTGTACTTCATCCGTCTAGGGTTTGGACTCGTGAGAGTCTGTGACTTGAGTCTTACGTGAGTTATCAGATGGGCCATTAAAATTTTACTCGACCAACATCTGATCAGCTCAGGCCCATTTGAATCCATCTCCTTGTGTGACTTGTAATGGGCCAAAAGCTCAAGATATTTTTCACTACAAGAAAACAACATTTTTGCTACTGCTCTTTTGGTCGCAGAATAGTCGTTAACGTGGTTTTACGGCTAAATTACGACTAAATATGGTAGTTATACATCCATAGTCGCTAAATTATATTGTCGTAAAAATAGTCGGCAAGTTACGACTACATTTACGACTAACATCAGTAGTCATATCTTAGACATAGCGTAATCACAATATATATGGACTAACTTCCGACTACACATCGACAACTGTGCGACTAAAGAGGGTGTCAAGATGTAGTTGGAGAAATGTAGTCATCAAATACTCGCTAAACTAGGTGATCAATGAGCGACTAATATGTGATTGTAAAATATAGTCACCAAGTAGTCATACCAATTGACCACTATGTAGCGACTCTGTAACGACCATATTAACGACTATCCATCTACGAATCGGAACACCCAAACGCGATTATGGTATTGATACGGCCACTACTTCTCGACTATTACGTGACTGTCTAACATAGTCACAACGTAGTCATAATATAAGGTGACTATTTGGCGACTGTTTGTTGACTAAGTTACCGATGATCTGGCGACTAACAGGAACATCAAGATATGACTATGGTCAACATTTTGCTATTAGTTAGCGACTATTGTATGACTAATTTAACGACTACACAACGTCTGATTGGAACAGCCAGATTCGATTATGGTAATGATAGTGTCACTACATGCCGACTACTGTCTGACTGTCTTATATAGTCACAACTTAGTCGTAATGTTTGTGACTATTTGGCAAGGATTTAATGACTAATTAACGATCATTCAACGACTATTCAGAAATTCAAAAAAACACTCATGGGAAATATTTTGCGACTGCTTTGTGTGTGTAGTGCGAATAATTGACGATTGTTTGTTGACTTTTCTTCGTAAAACTAAAAATTTGGATTAATTCAATTTACGATTTGGTAATAGGTGATACCTTTATTTGAATGGTACAAGTAATGTAAAAGACATTTGTTTCAAAGTAACATTGATAACTTATAATACTTATGCGCAGCATATAGACCAACGGTCTACATACGCAAACTCCAGCATTAAGGAGTTGCCAAAACATATCCCAAAAAATTAACAAGTGCAAGAGACAGTGATAAGTAACCTATGAAGCATATGGTGTTGTAGTTTTACGTTGAGCTTCCTTTAGTTGCTTTTGGTGGGCCACAAACGCTGAAAAGTGACTAGGCTGTTTACGCTTGCCCATTAATAGATTTATCGACTCCATAAGGATTTATCCGTCCATCCTTCTTAGTGGCATGTAATAATTAAAGACAGTAAGAATAATTCAATTAAATAAAGAACATGAGATGACTTTATAAACATGAATTGTGAAAATGATACTTTCGCTGAGCAAATATGTAGTTATATTCATCTGTTGAGATCTCCCGAGGTTGCAGTGCTTATGCAGACCTTTGGAGTGCTGACCATGTCTTTCATAGGTCGTTGACAGATATCCTTGAAAAAATGTTTTAGAAGAAAATAATGGATGGTTTGGTCATGTCTCAAATGATAAAAACACTATCTTGTAAACGCTCAGACACTCGAACTTAGCAAAACACATTAATACGTTAAACAGAGTCGTCAAACTCAATTGCGAGCTAACTATAAGATTAACATCTTAACCATCAGACTCTAACTCATCAAATACTCATTAAAAAAAAACAATCAACCTACCCAGACCGTGGAGACCAAATTGAAGCTCATAGAGAAATATGGGAGTCATTTACAACTTGTAGAACCAAATTAATTGTTCAAACACAAGCAAACCACAAGTAAATCATAAGCAAACCAATAATCAGATTTAGAAGCTGTCCCGTTTCAAAAGCAAAGCAAAGCAAAGCAGAAGCAAACTAGATGGTTTAACACACACCCAAATGTCATACCTACCTGTAGGTATCGTTTCACGGAGGGTTTCGTGATTGAGAGATTCAAGGAAGAGTTAGCGATGAAATTGAGGGCCTCAGATAAGAGATTCGAAGAAGAGATATCAGTTTGAGATGAATGTGCATAGAATAGGATTCAGAGAGAGATTATAGAGATGATTCGAAGGAGATTTCTGAAAAAGGGGAAGAACATAATAAATTCAAGGTTTGACGTATTTGATGATTTCTCGGCACTTTGTCTAAAATCTTGGGTATAGGCGGGTAATTGAAATGTTTGGGCTATAAAATTGGATTTTTGTTTCCCAGATTAATTTGGCAATTTTTTTGAATTTTACCCACTTGTAAGCATAACGTCATTGTAATATATTCCTTTTTATTGTCTCTATTTTAAAAAATTAAACTTATCTATTATACTTTAGTAAAATCAGAAAAGTTTGCTCATAATATTAAGTACGATTGAAGACATGTTTTATGAAAGAAAGTTTTGTTTTAAATTCTTTGAAAATTTTGGATATACTTCCCGGATTATAAAATTATAAATCACAAAAATTAGGAAATAGTTTTGAAATTTTTGTAACACGCAAATTAGAAATAATACAAAGAAAAATTTAAGAAATAGTTTTGGGACTAAAATGTAAAAGCAAAGATGAAACTTTAGATTTTCAGGGTGTATGGTTTCTTTTAGAGTGAGCAAAACCCTATACTCTAAAAAAGAAACCGCAAAACCTCATTTTGAGGTTTCACTATATAAAACCTCAGATTTGAGGCTTCATCTTTTCTTTAACACTGAATGATCTTAATCAAACATATATAGTGAGATCAAGTGGTTGGTGTGAAATGTTATTATTTGTTTTGGACACCAAGCACTACATGAAATTTGTTAGTTTCCTCCATATATGTGACATAAAAACAGACAAGGACGATCCTATAGGTAAAACTATCTAAAGTTTCCATCTTTTCAAAGTTTTTAGCTTTTTGGCCATTGAACCAATTTCTTAGGTTTGACTTTTTGCTCAGTCAATTTGTAATGCCGGATCTTTCATTTTTATAACGATATTTACATTTGTTGCAAAAAAAGTTTTAATCTTTTCTAATCGTGAAACTCTAAATAACAATAAATATCTTGTGTAGACACCATGGGTGTGGTCTCGATCATCTGCCCCCTTGAAGTCGATTCCCTTAACCCTGCAAGGACAAGGAAAGTGTTCCACCTCAGAGACGCCAAGTAAGTGCATGTTTTTGGTAATGTAGCAGTAACCACCATGACAAAAACAATCGATTAAAGTGTGTGGCATTCGATAATAATAAAAAAAAAATTAATTAGGATAGTTCTCATTAACTTCTATTATTCATAATATGAACAATAAGTTAAAGTGTGTGGCTTATGGAAAACACGCGGTTGACTTTTGGCCTGAATATCTAAAAGTGTCTAGAAAAGATCGTGGTGCTCAAGATGTGGAGGAGCTTCAGACTAGAAGTAATTATTTTAACATTTTGCATTAGTTTATATATAATAATTTATGATAGTTCACTAAAGTTCTTGTTTTATGTAGGTGAACCTGATAAGACATGTGTTGAGACTGTGGAAGGCTTATCGGACTACAGGTTCAATCCGCGACTTCAGGAGGTTCAAGATATCAGGTTCCAGCTAGAGGCCAGTGACACAGATGTTGCCGGAAGCAGTGTTGTTTTCCCTATATAAATATCATGTATAATTTAGTGTATCTTACTTGAGAACCTTAACTTTTTATTATGCTTTCAGTTTTAATATGCTTATTGAACCTTACTTAAGAACCTTACTTTTTATTATGCTTTCATGTTTAATATTTCCATTTAATAATGGTAATTGATAGCCATATTTTCGTAAGAAGTGATTAATATATAGTAACATATAAGGTTTATCATTTTTTCCAGAAAACATATCTAATATATGATTCGAACATAACCGTATATATAATATTATTAGGTGATCGACCTGCACGCATGTGTGGGTATTGCTCTGTTTGTCAGTTATTTTATGTGTATTTTTTGCTTAATGGCAAGACAATGCGTGATTTTAGGTTTTTTGTCGAGATGGTATAAGATTTAATTCATCAGTTTATATGCACATCGGAATTGCTACATTCGGATGAATTAAATAATAATTATATACATATAGGAATAATAATTATAGTATTGTATGTATGGAAAAATTAACAGTCGTAGTTAAACAATAGTAACTTTTTCGACTTATTTTTGGTTTCATATTTGTATATTAAGAATTTTTCGGTGACATTTAAGGCGTCTCTTCTTCCACCAATGCATGTGCTCGGCGTGTCTGAAATGCCGTCTCGCTTTAAATCAGGATCGGTTTGATAATCGTTCTCTTATTTTCTATCTTTTATCTTTATTTCTTCCTTAAACATGCTGATATTTTCTTCTTTTTTCTTGTGTTCAGATTTGTGTCGACCTCCGTAGTCATGTCTGATTGATCTCGTCGATGAACTTATACTCTTTTTTCTAAGGGGTAAATCGTCGATACATGTACTTTTTCCGATTGTTGCTTTCGTTTGTCGCCCTTCCCAACTTAAGGGCGGTGCTCAAATCCTTTATTTGGATCGATCTGATTGCGTCGTTAATTTCAGTAACATGCTATGGTCTGTTATTTCCGGGATCAGTTGCTTTACGTGTAAGTTATGCCGGCGCTTCAGAAATATTTTTACCCCAAGAATATTCTCCGACCAGTCTTGATTTCATCACGGTTCCCATCTGTGGAGCTGACTATCAGGGATGAGTATTGCGAGGTCAAACGACGAAATTATCTTCCAAGAAAGGCAATTCGGCGGCAAGATGATTGTTTGGGATCGATTCCTTTGGGTTCCTTATCTTGAAGGGAACACTGGTTCCGTCAACGCAATCGTCAGTCGAGAAAGCGGTTTGGTTTCTGGCGGAAAGAAACCGATATCACAACTCAAGCTTCGGCTTTGGAAGAACTTGTCTTTCAAGAAATTAGTTTAGCTCTATTTATTTATCTTAGTTCGACTCATAATATCAGTTTTTGAGGATAAATAAAAAGATTTATAATTTGTGTATACTTGTAGTATTAGTTTAGCTTGTTAACATGTGTACTCGCCTATGCACAAATGTCGGAATATATAAACCAGAGTTATGGAGAATGAAATCTTATTTTACAAATATTTGTAATTCGTGTTACAAAGATTTGTAATTCTATTAAAATCTTATGTTATATTGGGACATGTAAGGAACTCTACATTTTTACTAGTTACAATTTTGGTCGAAATTTACTCATTACACTTAGCTTTGAAAAAACATATTGTATATCCATCAAATTCTTAACAACATCCATACACACACTGTATTTCAAAATACCATGTATATACATGAGAATAAAACAAAATTCATAATTTCATATGAAAATAAAATATTAATCTATAAAGACCCATCAAAACAAAACAAAAATTTATCTCGCTTAAACGAAATAGTTTGGTAAAGTATCATAAACCGATAGAAATACTTTAATAAACCATCATAACCTTTCTCAAAATCGGACAGTCTTCTCCTTTCCGCCGTCGTATTATTCATTCGCTGCGACAAGAATCTGCTTGATGTATTTCTTCTCATTTTATACCTGATTTCTGTCTATTAGTCTTCAATAGTTAGATTTGCATTTTTGGTGGATTTAAAATTGAGTGCATGTCGGTGTTATCAAGCCTGACCGATTTGATGGTCATTTTCTGAAGTTTACTTTATTATTTGAGATCGTGTTTCTGATTTTTGGGTGATTCATGTTGGTAGAATAGTTTTACACTACTAAAGGCTTCACTAATGGGAAACCCTCATTTCTTCAAGCCTCTCCTTCCCGGATTCCTTTCGGGTGTGGTATGTAATTAGTGATTCCTGGTCCGGCTTATCTCTATACGTAATGCTTACTTCTTTTTAGTTGGGTTCTTTTGGGCGTTGCAGATTATCCCAATAAAGTTCTACAAAGGCCACATATAAAGAAAAAACTAATATTAGAGCTGGTGCGCTCACTTTAGATGTGTGTAACCTGAAATTTCTTGTGAAACTTGTTGGTGACATAATAATTGAAGGCTAGAAAGAATTCACCAAGGCACACGATTTGAGAGTCAAAGACGTTTTAATAATCGAGTACTTTGGAGATTAAAATTTCCATGTAAGTGCATGTGGACCCAGTTGTTGTGAACTCCGATGGGTAAAGACTCCAACGGAAAATCGGCTGGATGACATGAGTAAGTTATCATATACTGTTTTCCTAGAATAATAGTTTTTTGTTTTTTTTTTATGTTAGTACGATCTAACCTTCGTATGATTTATTGTAGGAGTTGAAGAGAACTTTGTAACACTAAATGTCACGGCAGAGAGTAACAAGAGTAGCAGAATTGTAAGTAACTTTATTTCGCTTATGGTTTCTGTTTTTGTATTCTGTTACACTATATTTTGTTTTTGCAGTTTCTTCCCCAGTCATTCAGCAATGTCAATGAATTAGAAAAAGCGGTAGGAAAGATCATATATGTGGTGAATGAGGGTGGAGTGAAATGGTCTATCAAATTGGTGATGACAGTTGAACATAGGATGCGGCGTTTGCGTTTAACTGGTGTCTTAAGAGAATTTCTCAAGGCGAACAAAATAAAGGCTAACAACATTGTTGTGATGAAGCTACTTTAGGAAAACGCCATAACTCCATTCTTCAAGCTCTTCTCCAATAAATCTTTATATTCTTTTGCTACTTTGACTAGTACTCTGCCCTGTTTAAAAACCTTATTGAAATTTAACATTTCAGTCATTAAAAAACATGAATGTTTGAAATGATATATAAATGTTTGCGGCTACATAAAGGTTTAAATTACATCGACAAATATAATTAGCATATTACTAGTGTTCTTCATTATGTTCTTCATCGTAATCTTTGTCCTCATCATCAGAAGAGGATAAATTACAACGGAATTCATCTTCTGGTTCCACATCCCCGACCTCGTAATCAAGATGTATTGGGTTTTCTCCTTGTACCAAGCTATAAATAACGAGATCTTCGATTCTAGTCATCATCACAGGATCATCATTTTTTTGTTGCAAAAGAATTGGTTCCATGTCACCATAATCTGTTGAAATATTTTCTCTCGGGTTGACTTGAAAAACATTTAGCCACAAATGCTTTGGTTTCTTTGTTTATGGATACGGGATATAACAAACTTGATCCGCTTGTGAGACTGTGGATTATGTATGTACTGAATGAAATTATATACATACATATATTTAAAGGCAATAAGATTTACAGGTAAGGAACATACTTACCTTGAACAAATGGTTCGCCTTTATTGTATCTTCTTGATGAAAGAACGTCTACAATGCCAGCATTACTCCTCCGAGTGTCTCAACCGATCATAGGGTCGTACCAGTTACACTAAAAAATTGTGATTCTCAAATTCACAATTCCTTCATACTCGAGATGTATAATACCAGTTAAGATCTCGTGGAAATCAGCCGCATCATATGCATCAGAATAATTCTCTTCTTTAACACGTACACCATATTTACATATCTTCCGTCCCTCATCATGATTATACGTATGAAACAAATATCCTCTTGTAAAAGATGGGCCAAGTTTTAGCCTTAGGCAAGAGTCCATGCACTATCTCTAGCACCCAAGGAGGAAAAAGATATATTTTTTTCCAATAAGTAACATGTATATAGAAAAACAAATTATCAAATATAGAGAAATGATGATAAATTCATATAAATATATAATATGTATATACGTACGAGTGAATTTTACACATACATAATTTTCTACGTAGATAGAATATTTTCAGGTCTTTTGCGGACACTTCTGCTTTGGAGAGTTCTGAATATTTTATGGACATATAATCTTCGAGCATCCTTTAGTTTTGACCAAAACTTATACGAGAAATCATATATAGTGGAATATATTAAACCGAAAGATAATACATGCCAAATTATATATATATATATACCTCTCTACTGGTCTCAAAAAAATCCACAGTTTTGCAGAACATATACACGTGAACATCTATAGTCTTCCTCTGAAAGTCAGATTTCTTGCATTCTTCCACTTGGACGATCTACTTGAGTAAATATATGTGGAACATCGACATGATATACAGAGATTTCACCTTCAGTGAATATGGTTAACCTGACTAAATTAATTATGTTTAGTTATGAACCAGGAACGGAGAGCGTCTGAGATCCACATCTATAAATTGAAAGGTCCGAACAGTTACCATGTGAACATGTGATTGGCCATAGTGCTCTACCTTGATTTCATTTTTATATTCTCATCAAAGTAGTGCTCTGAGAAATAAGCTACCTCCTCATTAATATATGACTGAATAATGGATCCTGCCGCATATCTCTTGTTCTTTGTTTTCCCTTTCAACTTTAAAAACCTTTCAAAAGGGTACATCTACCTATATTGCACCGGACCTCCTAATTCAACTTCGTAGGGGAGATGTATCGGTAAGTTCTTCATCACGTCGAAAAATGATGGTGAAAAGATCTTTTCCAAATTGCATATGATTAAAACTAATTTTTCTTTGAGAATTTGGACGCGACTTTTTGTAAAGTTCTCGAGCATAAGTCACGGAAAAAACCTCCAACCCCTACAATATATATATATATATACTATAAGTAAAATTAATCAGCACCTGATAGCGCAAGGTGGACGTTCCAGTCTAAGAGTTCAGAAAAGATAATGGAAGTAGTTGCTCCATAAAAATGTGGCAGTCACTCTTCATCCCTTAAAACTTATTGTTCTCCATATCAGCACAACTAGCTAAGTCTGCCGCATAGCCATCTGGGAATTTGACTGCATGTTTTTCACATTCTAGTAATTTTGTTTTGGCATTGTATGTCAATCTGTAAGGGGGGAAATGAGCTTTACCCTCACCATCAATATGTAGGTGTGGACGAGAACATAATCATTCTGTATCAATTATGGACATGATGGTGGCTTTGGATTTACCCTTCACACTCATAAGAGTATTCGTGACATTGTAAAAAAAAATTATTCTCTACATGCATCAAATCAAGATTATGTCGGAGATTGAGGTCCCTCCAGTACGGAAGCTCCCATAATATGCTTTTCTTGTGTGAGTTATGCCATTTCCCATAGGCAAGCTACTTCTTTTCGTGACAGTTTCCACCGACGTCCTTTGTTTTTGATGGATTTACATCTTGCAATCGCTCGCTATAAACTTGCTCACCACTCAAAGCCTGAAGTGGATGCTCTTTTGAGGCGTATTTTCCCTTCATGAAGATTTTTTTATTCTTCCTCACTGGATGACCATATGGAAGAAATCTTCTGTGACAATCACACCAATACGTCTTCCTTCCCTTAGGCAGATTAAAAAAATTTGTATCTTCCATGCAAATAGGACAAGACAATCCACCATGGGTCGCCATCCTGATAACATTCCAAATGCTGGGAAGTCGCTTATCGTCCAAAGCAGCACTGCTTTTAGTTTACACATCGTATGCATCTACTCCAGAAGACCACAATTCCTCTAACTCCTCAATAAGAGGTCGGAGGAAGATATCGAGACTAGCGCGCGGATGATTTGGCCCAGAATTCAGAATCGTAAAAAAAAGTATTGTGTATTCATGCAGATATCACGGGGTAAACTACATGGAGTCAAGATCACGTGCCATAATGAATGATTACAAGACATGCCAAATGGATTAAACCCACTGTACATAATCCAAGATAAACGTTACGGGGTTCTTGGGCAAACAGAGGATGTTGAGCTTGAAATGATTTCAACTCCGCCGCATCAGAAGGATGAAACATTTCTCCCTCCTTTGTTTGGTGCTCGGCATGCCATCTCATTGCCGCTACATTCTTCTCGCTTTGATACATTCTCTTCAGTCTGTCAGCAATTGGTAGATACCACATATGACTGTAAGGTACTATGGTTCTACTTTGTCTCTCGTTCGGCTTCCATATTGGCGTAGCACAAAACTGACACTTATCTTCCTTTTCGTCTTCTTTCAAGAAAATCATACAATTTTTCATACAAAAATCAATTGTATAATAGAGGAGGCCTAAATTGTGCATCAGTTTCTATCTCGTAATGTGAACTTGTTGCATGATTTCCTTCTAGTAAATACTTTGTCATCATTTTACATATCGAATCCACTAACCTTTCACTCATATTATGTTCTGCCTTTTTTTGCAAGACCCGAGCAGCCAAGGATAACTGAGAGTGACCATTACGACAAGCATCATATAAAGGATTGTTGGCTCCTTCTAACAAGTCATAAAACTTTTTGAATGATTACGTACAGGTTCTTCACTATTACTCGCGCTATCACGAAATGCATCATTCACCATATCCGCATATCTATCTTCTACTACATTACGAACATGACCGTTCGGATCAACATTACTCGTTCCTATATCCAAACCGTTTTCTTCTCCATGCTTATACCAAACATAATAATCAAGCATAAATCCTCTACTAAAGATGAATCCAAATTCCTTTTTTTGTGGTTTCCGGTTTTTCGTTTGCAAACATTACAAGGGCAGAGAAACTTACTGCCATTGCTCAGCGCTAAAGGCTGGTTTTTTGGCAAATTCCATGAATTGTGCCACCCCGTTTTGAAGGTTGTCGAGAAATTTTTGGTGGCTTCATCGAACCTACTATAACCCACTCCCGATGGTAGCTATAATTATTGTAGCCCCGGCCATGTAACTAGATTTCCAAATTCTTTGTGTTTCTACAAATGAAAACGGAGATAGGGCTGAATTTCGACTATGTAGACATAATTGGCCACTACCATTAATGGTCATAAATGCATGTCGCATGAAATCGGTATACCTACCACAAACTGGTAAAATATAACCTACCTATATTATATTATTACTAAATAAAAAAATATACTATATAATATGACTCATAACCGACTACTTTACGACATGAATAATGAGTTGCATATTGCTCGTAAGAATAGCGACAAATTAACGAATTTGTTAATACTATACACGAAGTAGCAATTTAGTCACTCATATAGTGACTAATTTGCGATTTTTCTACGACCCTTCACATCAGACGCATAATAGTCGCCATATTACTGAATACGCAGCGACTATTATTTCCGGTCTCGACAATGGTCGATAATCAGTTGTAAATCGGTGACTAAATAGGCGACAATCATTTTTGGTTGTATATTAGCGACTAACAGACGTCCATATATCTGTAAACGCAAAGTAGTCACAAATGTGTCTCCGAATAGTCGCAAAATGTTATGACTACGAGTATAGTCGCATGTTGCGGTCACAAATGTGTCTCCGAATAATCGCAAAAATGTTACGACTATACGGATTCTTCAACTTCTCTCTTTCTTTTCGGCGACAAAAATGGCGATTTGCCACTTCTTCCTCGAGCTCATATCTTCTCTTCGTGAGCTTTAGATAGCTTCATGTAAACTTCTAAAAACTTTCTTCTTGAGTTATTTAGTTCCTTGTAGATATATTTCACCTTCTCGGTTTTTATAACTCCTTTTCGCGTTTGAATTGTTTTTGCATGTCAACGTTAGATCTCATAGCATCAATTCCAACACTCGATTTCGAAAGATAAGTATTTGACTCCTTGTTCTTTAAAATTTCCTTAGACAGATTCATCTTCTTTTATGAAGATCTTGTTAATCGATTTCATGTCTGATACTTCCTCGATACTGCAGAGCTGATGCATATCTTTGTGATTCCTTGGTTTTCTGATTCCGGCTCTAGATTTTCTTAGATGAGCTTTTTATCCTCAGTCTCTTCTTCTTCTGATATCGATTGATCTTTTTCTCTTCAAAGAACCTGATAAATCGTCTTTATGTAGATATCTGAGATGGCTTATCTGACAGTTTGTGACATGCATGAAATTGGCGAGATGATTTCTCATTCGTTACATGATTCTTCATATAAGTCTAAGAACTCCCTTTCTTACTTATCTGATTTTGTACTTTCGGTTATTTCTTTAACTAACTGAGATTTCTCCTTTTGCATGTAGATACTCTTAGTAATCGAAGAAAACTAGTTATATGCCTTACGCCTCCCCCTCTAATTGGGCTCCGATAGCATAGGTTTGTCTTTCTTGATTAGTATTTATCTATCTGCATAAGTTAAATCTCAGTATGATTTAAAGTCGTTGATATATCATGGGTTTCTAGGTTTTCAAACATGATATAGATGTATATATTGAGTCTTTAACCTGGTTTTTAGAGTCTATTGAGTCTTTTACAGGTAGACTTGCGTTTGGAGCAAAGGATGGGATTATAGGACGTTTCTGGTGATTTGTACAATGAGCTAAAGTTGGTGTCTCGACCACGATTGAGTGTCAACCGACACAGAATTGGATGTCGGTCGACACTGAGCGCGACAGAACAATATCCGCGAGTTAGAGACAAGTTTTGAAGATTTGCAGAATTTCCCAGAAGCTTTCCTTAATTCTAAACTGACCCCAAAACGTGTTTAGAGAGTTTAATTAGGTTTCCAGACTCATTCTACCTTTTATCTTGTTCTTAACTTTGTTCTTGCTTGAGAGATTTGGAGAGGGCTGATTCTTGCTACTTGTAACATTGAGAGAAGAATTTCGAACTCTTTTTCTTTATCTATTAAGTATTTTGGTTTTCTATTCATGATGTGTTGTTTGATTACTGATATGTCTGAGTAGTAACCTAGTTAGATTTAGGAATTCTCACAAAGGTTTTATGCTTGCTTGATAACTGTTTGATTAGGATTCACCATCTATTGTTCATCACCTAAGTTGTGCTTAATACTAAATTCTAGACTGATCACCTAGGGTTTAGATCTTAGACAATTAACAACAGCACGAGAGTGTGAGTTATAATCTGAACAAACTTAGAGTGAGCAACTTGACTAGATACAAAGAAATTTGGTTTAGGAAAATTGTGAACCGATAGAACCTGTTCTTAATGCTTATTTAGAACTCTAGGATCACAAAGAGATTTGGATCGCTAGGTTGCTAGATATAGAAATAATCTCAGCGAGAGTTGGATTATTTAGCATTGTGTTTCTAGTTCTTGAACATGTTTTAATCTGAATCCGGTTAGTTAAGTTTCTAGCATAGCATAATTCACGAGAACTTCCTAAGTCTGACGCCTTTCTTCCTATTGAAAACTCCTTCTAGTTTATTGCTTTTGTTTACTGCTTTCTCTGGATTTGATTTAGCTTAGCTTGACAACATATAATCTATCGTGTGACCGTGAGTCGTTGTGGATTCGATACCCTAAGTACTACATTGCATAACTGTGCACTTGCAGTAGAATAGGATAAAACTCTGAGCCTATCAAGTTTTTGGCGCCGTTACCGGGGACTCAACTGAGTTCGCCGATAGATTTTGTTTTAGATTTGAGTCTAGGTCGTTTTTATTTAGTTCGTTACTGATTTTTCTCTTGTTTGGCTTGTTTTTGTTGCTGCAGGATTCGACAGACGCATTCAGTGTCGATCGATTTCTACTCCAGTGTCGCTCGACATCGACCTCAGAACAGTGTTTTGAGATCAGTGTATGCCAAGTCGACATACTCGAAGCAACCAGAGCGAAGAACTTCTGAACCTCAGACTTGAGGCGCTTGCTAGACTAGAGAGAACGAACAGAAAGGGTCAAAGAACAAGAATGATGAACAATCGTTTGATTTTGAGACCCGATGCTGGAGGCGTTCTGAGAGACCAGTAGAATAATGCCTACAATGATGACGGGCAAAGATTGATGACCAAGGGAATGTAATCCCTGAACCTGCGCCTGAACGGCCTCAAGGTCAGGGGCAGATGGTTATTGCTGAGAGGACTCTTGCTACAACCGTCCGGATGAGTTTTTTGCTAACCGGTCAGCAATTGTTCCTCCTTCTTTTGAGAGGAATGACTTTGAGATCAAGACTGTCTACTACGCTATGCTGAGACAGCACCCCTTCCATGGTCTCCCACATGAGCAACCCATGGACCACATTGAGGATTTTGAAGCCTACATCACTGGAATGAAGTACAATGGGGTGGATTATGACTTCTTGTATCTGAAGATTTTCCCATACTCTCTTGCTGGAGAGGCTGATGCTTGGCTCAAGCAACTTCCATCTGGGAAGTTGACTACTTGGGATGCTGTGAAGAGAGAGTTTCTGCAACACTTCTATGATGATGCTCGCTCAGATCAGCTCAGACAGGACATTCTGACATTTGTTCAAGGTCATACAGAGCCTCTTAAGTCTGCTTGGATGAGGTTTAAGATGTACCAACGTGACTGTCCTCATCATCGATTCTCTAAAGTAACGCTGCTGGGCATATTCTTCAGATGAATTGATCTCAATTACCAGTCTGCATTGGATGCTGCAAGAAATGGCAATTTCAACACCAAGACTCCTGAGCAAGCGAGATTGCTAATTGATAACTTGGTGAGCAGTAACAGCACCAAGACTGCTGATAGGAGAAGGAAAGAGTCTGGTGGAAAGATTGATAATCTGGAGATGACTGATATCAGGAACAAGTTGAACTCTGTTCACAGTTTGTTAACCGGTAAGAAAAATGTCAACTTTGCTCAAGAAGTTGAAGTGGTTGAAGCTGAAGAAGACTGCCAAGAAGAGGATGTGAACTACATCAGTGGCTTTGGATTCCAAGGAAACATGTTTGGAAATCAGCAAGGTAACAAGTTCTTTAATGGTGGACAGAAGAGTGCTTTCACAAGCAACCAGAACTCTTATGGATATGGTCAGAATGCTGGTTATCAGAAACTTTTTCAGCAAGGTAATTCTTATCTGAGGACTTATGGATCATCTTCCTATCAGACACCTCCTACTGCTAATGATCAAGAGAGCAAGATGGAAGCTATATTAGAGCGGTTTCTGGAGGGTCAGACAAAGGTCACTGTGGACTTCAACAAGAAGCTGGATGCTGTGTATGAAGATCTGAATGGAAAGTTTGAGTCTTTGAGTACTCACATGAAGCAGTTGGACACACAAGTGAACCAAATTTCAAGTTCAGTCAAGGGAAAGAGTGTCATGGACACCCACATTAAGGCTTGGTCAGTTCAGATTGATGATGGGTCAATTCAAGGAGAGAATTTTGAGATTAAGACTGCTGAACTTGTTGAAGATGCTGAAAAACCCGAGACTAAAATCCCAATGTCGATCGATTTCAACTGTGATGTCGGTCGACATCCACTTTCAAACTGGATTTCGAGTTCTCGTGACGAATGGAAATCGAGCATGGTCGATTTTGGAATCGACATCAGTAGTGAATTGGCTGATGTCGACCGACATCAGTTCAACGTCGGTCGACATCAAGAGCGTAAGGGGCAGGATTTGCCAACATCTTGTGCTATCGCTGAAGAAACAGACCATGAGCCTCATGTACCTTTCTCTAAGGTATCAATGAAGTCTCAACAAGAGCTTGATGAAGCTAAAAAACTGGAAGTGATGGATAAGAAGTTGAAGGAGGATCCGCAAGTTGACACTTCACCCTATCATCCTTGTGTATAGAGGTACTTAGAGATGATGCTGCCTATGGATGAGGTACTGAAGGAATGGGTGGTAGTACTTCCTAAGCAAATCAGTGACGTACTGCTCAATCAGGTCCCCAAGAAGCTACCAGATCTTGGTATATTTGTGTTGAGTTGTTCCATCTTTGAGAATGGCTTCAAGCGCTCCTTGTGTGATTTAGGAGCTGCTGGAAATCTCATGCCATACTCTGTGGCAGAGAGACTGGGGATGACAGAGTTTTCACACACTCAGATCTCTCTGGTTTTAGCTGATCAGTCAAGAAGAATTCAGGAAGTAGTTCTTAAGGATGTCCCAGTCAGAGTTGGAGACTATCTAGTTCCAAAAGACTTTTTGGTTTTGAAGTACGATAGTGAGCCGGATGAATCCCTAATACTGGGAAGACCTTTCTTAGCCACAGCTGGAGCGAAGATTGATGTGAGGCATGGTTTGATTGATCTCCACCTGGGAGATGTGCCTCTACACTTTGAGATGGATATGCTGCGAAGGCCAAATATTGATGGTCATACCTTTAGCATTGAGGATCAACAGGAAACTCAAACTAGAGAGGTTCCAGTTTTTGATCCTGGAGAAGAGAAGATAGTGGTTTCTCAGGATTCCACTCTAGCATCTTCAGAGCTTGTAACTGCTTCTAAGCAGAAAGCTCCAAACATCAGAGCCTCACCGGAACAAAGGTACGCGTCTTCACAACTCGATCCTATTTATTTCACTGCTGTGAATGCAGGAGGACATCACATACCCTTGTTCCTTGGACAAGCTCACGCTGGCAACGCTTACTCTCCACCTTGGATGAGTAGACTTTCGCAGAGACACTCGCAGTCTCTGTCGAAACCACCGGGAGTCTAAGCTCCCATCAAAGTCAAGCTAAGGACTTAAAACAAGCGCTGAGTGGGAGGCAACCCACTGGTAAGTTGTAAATATTAGGATTTTGAGTTTTGCATTTTAATTTCTTTCGTTTTGGAATTTTTGTGTCAAGTTTCGCAGAACCCGTAGCACTGCAGAATCAGTGTCGGTCAATTTCCACTTGGATGTCGGTCGACATCAATTCGAGGGAGTTTCGAGCACGGACGATAATCAACCGAGGTCGATTTCAGAGGTCGATTTGTTCTAAAAAGGTAAGTGTCAACCGACATCCATCTTGATGTCGGTCGACATCGACGAAACGATGTACAGATTCTTAAAAACCCGAGAGATCTCTTCTTCTTCCTCATTCTCTCTCTCACTGAAATTTTTCAAAAATCATCTCTTTGTGTCGGTCGACATCGACCGTGTTCAGGTTCGGATTTTTAACTCAAAATCTCTTTGGTTCCAATTTGATTTATACCGATCTCATGCTACAATTGCACTGGGGACAGTGCAACTTAAGTGTGGGGGAGGTGGCTACTGACATTGTGTTTTATTTTCTTAGAGTCAGTCTTATGTTTTCACTAGTTTTCAAAATTGTTTTATTTAGTCAAAACTTGTATGAAACTATGATTTTTCGAGGAATTTTTCGCTGGAACAGGAACTAAGTGACCATTGGACAGATTTGCAGGACCTCTATGACTATTAGAAAACCCCAAACGGATCAACTTATCAAAGACACCCATATCTAACCAGGTATTCAGAGGATCCATCACTAGTCTCACGCTTAAATCTTGACTTTAATTTCTCACTTAGGGGCTTGGTAATCTTTGGGTCGGATTCCTTTGATATGTTTGGCACAGCCTATAATCCTGTTCTAAAGTATGGTTTCTGATTTTCCCCTCCCTTGAAAGTAAAAAAAAAAAAGATAAAAACCGAGGATAAGCTAGTAGCTTCGAAGTGGTCACTGGAGTGGTAGAGACCCCTATTACCTCATGTGTATCCACGGAAAGATCCAAATTTAAACCCCAATAAAAAGGGAAGAGCACTGATAAAAAAAATGATACCCAGTGGGAAAAAAATCAGTGCTAAGGGAGAAAGGAAAAAGAAAGAAACCAGAAACCGACAGTTTGGTGGTCAGACACTGAATAGGTTGAGTCCATGTTTCCTTTGATTCGATACTCCCTTTGTGAGACCGCACCTAATTGTAAACAGAGGCTAGTGTGGTGAACTTGAATGTCCTAACTTGATTGTGGAGTTTACTTGGGACAATTGCTAAGTGTGGAGGAAGTATATTGTGGTCTTGAGTTCTGTAGGAAAGTTTTCAGTGGTTTACTAAGTGAATGTGAATGCGAAAATTCCTAAGACGAAATGAATTTCTGTGTTTTCAAACCTCTTCTCTTATACTTTGGTTCTTTACTTGCTTGAGGGCAAGCAAGAGCTAATTGTGGGGGAGTTGATATATCATGGTTTTTCTAGGTTTTCAACCATGATATAGCTATATATATTGAGTCTTTAACCTGTTTTTTAGAGTCTATTGAGTCTTTTATAGGTAGACTTGCGTTTGGAACAAAGGATGGGATTACAGGACGTTTCTGGTGATTTGTGCAACGAGCTAAAGTTGGTGTCTCGACCACGATTGAGTGTCGACCGACACTGACTTGGATGTCGGTCGACACTGAGCGCGACAGAACAATATCCGCGAGTTAGAGACAAGTTTTGAAGATTTGCAGAATTGCCCAGAAGTTTTCCTTAATTTTTCAACTGACCTCAAAAAGTGTTTAGTGAGTTTAATTAGGTTTTCAGACTCATTCTACCTTTTATCTTGTTCTTAACTTTGTTCTTGCTTGAGAGATTTGGAGAGGGCTGATTCTTGCTACTTGTAACATTGAGAGAAGAATTTCGAACCCTTTTTCTTTATCTATTAAGTCTTTTGGTTTTCTATTCATGATGTGTTGTTTGATTACTGATATATCTGAGTAGTATCCTAGTTAGATTTAGGAATTCTCACAAAGGTTTTATGCTTGCTTGATAACTGATTGATTAGGATTCACCATCTATTGTTCATCACCTAAGTTGTGCTTAATAATGAATTCTAGATTGATCACCTAGGGTTTAGATCTTAGATAATTAACAACAGCACGAGAGTGTGAGTTATAATCTGAACAAACTTAGAGTGAGCAATTTGACTAGATACAAAGAGATTTGGTTTAGGAAAATTGTGAACCGATAGAACATGTTCTTAATGCTTATTTAGAACTCTAGGATCAAAAAGAGATATGGATCGCTAGGTTTCTAGATATAGAAATAATCTCAGTGAGAGTTGGAATATTTAACATTGTGTTTCTAGTTCTTGAACCTGTTTTAATCTGAACCCGGTTAGGTAAGTTTCTAGCATAGCATAATTCCCGAGAACTTCCTAAGTCTAACGCCTTTCTTCCTATTGAAAACTCCTTCTAGTTTATTTCTTTTGTTTTTTGCTTTCTCTGGATTTGATTTAGCTTAGCTTGACAACATATAATCTATCGTGTGACCATGAGTCCTTGTGGATTCGATACCCTAAGTACTACATTGCATAACTGTGTACTTGCAGTAGAATAGGATAAAAGTCTGAGCCTATCAGTCGTGATCCTTGTTTGCGTACCTTTGAATTTTGATTTTTCTCTGGTCTTGCAGATTTTATTCAGGTCTTTAAGTCGTGTGTCTTCTTTTTCCCGATATCTTGACTATCGATATCCCGTCTTCAGATGAGTAGCGATCTTATCTTTTTGGTTTCAGCTTCTTTTAATTTCCATGGATAAACTAAATCACAATTGACGCTTGTTGTATATCCTTGATATTTACGATACTGCTAAGAGGCTATTACTTTATGAACATGCCTTAGGTTCCTTAGTAATTGCTTGTAGACTTGTAGACTTGGCTTTCATGATCTGTGAATAAGCCTACATTTCATGATCCTCTGGGAAGTTGACTACTTGGGATGCTGTGAAGAGAGAGTTTCTGCAACACTTCTATGATGATGCTCGCTCAGATCAGCTCGGACAGGACATTCTGACATTTGTTCAAGGTCATACAGAGCCTCTTAAGTCTGCTTGGATGAGGTTTAAGATGTACCAACGTGACTGTCCTCATCATCGATTCTCTAAAGTAACGCTGCTGGGCATATTCTTCAGAGGAATTGATCTCAATTACCAGTCTGCATTGGATGCTGCAAGAAATGGCAATTTCAACACCAAGACTCCTGAGCAAGCGAGATTGCTAATTGATAACTTGGTGAGCAGTAACAGCACCAAGACTGCTGATAGGAGAAGGAAAGAGTCTGGTGGAAAGATTGATAATCTGGAGATGACTGATATCAGGAACAAGTTGAACTCTGTTCACAGTTTGTTAACCGGTAAGAAAAATGTCAACTTTGCTCAAGAAGTTGAAGTGGTTGAAGCTGAAGAAGACTGCCAAGAAGAGGATGTGAACTACATCAGTGGATTTGGATTCCAAGGAAACATGTTTGGAAATCAGCAAGGTAACAAGTTCTTTAATGGTGGACAGAAGAGTGCTTTCACAAGCAACCAGAACTCTTATGGATATGGTCAGAATGCTGGTTATCAGAAACTTTTTCAGCAAGGTAATTCTTATCTGAGGACTTATGGATCATCTTCCTATCAGACACCTCCTACTGCTAATGATCAAGAGAGCAAGATGGAAGCTATATTAGAGCGGTTTCTGGAGGGTCAGAAGAAGGTCACTGTGGACTTCAACAAGAAGCTGGATGCTGTGTATGAAGATCTGAATGGAAAGTTTGAGTTTTTGAGTACTCACATGAAGCAGTTGGACACACAAGTGAACCAAATTTCAAGTTCAGTCAAGGGAAAGAGTGTCATGGATACCCACATTAAGGCTTGGTCAGTTCAGATTTATGATGGGTCAAGTCAAGGAGAGAATTTTGAGATTAAGACTGCTGAACTTGTTGAAGATGCTGAAAAACCCGAGACTAAAATCCCAATGTCGATCGATTTCAACTGTGATGTCGGTCGACATCCACTTTCAAACAGGATTTCGATTTCTCGTGACGAATGGAAATCGAGCATGGTCGATTTTGGAATCGACATCAGTAGTGAATTGGCTGATGTCGACCGACATCAGTTCAACGTCGGTCGACATCAAGAGCGTAAGGGGCAGGATTTGCCAACATCTTGTGCTATCGCTGAAGAAACAGACCATGAGCCTCATGTACCTTTCTCTAAGGTATCAATGAAGTCTCAACAAGAGCTTGATGAAGCTAAAAAACTGGAAGTGATGGATAAGAAGTTGAAGGAGGATCCGCAAGTTGACACTTCACCCTATCATCCTTGTGTATAGAGGTACTTAGAGATGATGCTGCCTATGGATGAGGTACTGAAGGAATGGGTGGTAGTACTTCCTAAGCAAATCAGTGACGTACTGCTCAATCAGGTCCCCAATAAGCTACCAGATCTTGGTATATTTGTGTTGAGTTGTTCCATCTTTGAGAATGGCTTCAAGCGCTCCTTGTGTGATTTAGGAGCTGCTGGAAATCTCATGCCATACTCTGTGGCAGAGAGACTGGGGATGACAGAGTTTTCACACACTCAGATCTCTCTGGTTTTAGCTGATCAGTCAAGAAGAATTCAGGAAGTAGTTCTTAAGGATGTCCCAGTCAGAGTTGGAGACTATCTAGTTCCAAAAGACTTTTTGGTTTTGAAGTACGATAGTGAGCCGGATGAATCCCTAATACTGGGAAGACCTTTCTTAGCCACAGCTGGAGCGAAGATTGATGTGAGGCATGGTTTGATTGATCTCCACCTGGGAGATGTGCCTCTACACTTTGAGATGGATATGCTGCGAAGGCCAAATATCGATGGTCATACCTTTAGCATTGAGGATCAACAGGAAACTCAAACTAGAGAGGTTCCAGTTTCTGATCCTGGAGAAGAGAAGATAGTGGTTTCTCAGGATTCCACTCTAGCATCTTCAGAGCTTGTAACTGCTTCTAAGCAGAAAGCTCCAAACATCAGAGCCTCACCGGAACAAAGGTACGGGTCTTCACAACTCGATCCTATTGATTTCACTGCTGTGAATGCAGGAGGACATCACATACCCTTGTTCCTTAGACAAGCTCACGCTGGCAACGCTTACTCTCCACCTTGGATGAGTAGACTTTCGCAGAGACACTCGCAGTCTCTGTCGAAACCACCGGGAGTCTAAGCTCCCATCAAAGTCAAGCTAAGGACTTAAAACAAGCGCTGAGTGGGAGGCAACCCACTGGTAAGTTGTAAATATTAGGATTTTGAGTTTTGCATTTTAATTTCTTTCGTTTTGGAATTTTTGTGTCAAGTTTCGCAGAACCCGTAGCACTGCAGAATCAGTGTCGGTCGATTTCCACTTGGATGTCGGTCGACATCGATTCGAGGGAGTTTTGAGCACGGACGATAATCAACCGAGGTCGATTTCAGAGGTCGATTTGTTCTAAAAAGGTAAGTGTCAACCGACATCCATCTTGATGTCGGTCGACATCGACGAAACGATGTACAGATTCTTAAAAACCCGAGAGCTCTCTTCTTCTTCCTCATTCTCTCTCTCACTGAAAATTTTCAAAAATCATCTCTTTGTGTCGGTCGACATCGACCGTGTTCAGGTTCGGATTTTTAACTCAAAATCTCTTTGGTTCCAATTTGATTTATACCGATCTCATGCTACAATTGCACTGGGGACAGTGCAACTTAAGTGTGGGGGAGGTGGCTACTGACATTGTGTTTTATTTTCTTAGAGTCAGTCTTATGTTTTCACTAGTTTTCAAAATTGTTTTATTTAGTCAAAACTTGTATGAAACTATGATTTTTCGAGGAATTTTTCGCTGGAACAGGAACTAAGTGACCATTGGACAGACTTGCAGGACCTCTATGACTATTAGAAAACCCCAAACGGATCAACTTATCAAAGACACCCATATCTAACCAGGTATTCAGAGGATCCATCACTAGTCTCACGCTTAAATCTTGACTTTAATTTCTCACTTAGGGGCTTGGTAATCTTTGGGTCGGATTCCTTTGATATGTTTGGCACAGCCTATGATCCTGTTCTAAAGTATGGTTTCTGATTTTCCCCTCCCTTGAAAGAAAAAAAAAAAAAGATAAAAACCGAGGATAAGCTAGTAGCTTCGAAGTGGTCACTGGAGTGGTAGAGACCCCTATTACCTCATGCGTATCCATGGAAAGATCCAAAGTTAAACCCCAATAAAAAGGGAAGAGCACTGATAAAAAAAATGATACCCAGTGGGAAAAAAATCAGTGCTAAGGGAGAAAGGAAAAAGAAAGAAACCAGAAACCGACAGTTTGGTGGTCAGACACTGAATAGGTTGAGTCCATGTTTCCTTTGATTCGATACTCCCTTTGTGAGACCGCACCTAATTGTAAACAGAGGCTAGTGTGGTGAACTTGAATGTCCTAACTTGATTGTGGAGTTTACTTGGGACAATTGCTAAGTGTGGAGGAAGTATATTGTGGTCTTGAGTTCTGTAGGAAAGTTTTCAGTGGTTTAATAAGTGAATGTGAATGCGAAAATTCCTAAGACGAAATGAGTTTCTGTGTTTTCAAACCTCTTCTCTTATACTTTGGTTCTTTACTTGCTTGAGGGCAAGCAAGAGCTAATTGTGGGGGAGTTGATATATCATGGTTTTTCTAGGTTTTCAACCATGATATAGCTGTATATATTGAGTCTTTAACCTGTTTTTTAGAGTCTATTGAGTCTTTTACAGGTAGACTTGCGTTTGGAGCAAAGGATGGGATTACAGGACGTTTCTGGTGATTTGTGCAACGAGCTAAAGTTGGTGTCTCGACCACGATTGAGTGTCGACCGACACTGACTTGGATGTCGGTCGACACTGAGCGCGACAGAACAATATCCGCGAGTTAGAGACAAGTTTTGAAGATTTGCAGAATTGCCCAGAAGTTTTCCTTAATTTTTCAACTGACCTCAAAAAGTGTTTAGTGAGTTTAATTAGGTTTTCAGACTCATTCTACCTTTTATCTTGTTCTTAACTTTGTTCTTGCTTGAGAGATTTGGAGAGGGCTGATTCTTGCTACTTGTAACATTGAGAGAAGAATTTCGAACCCTTTTTCTTTATCTATTAAGTCTTTTGGTTTTCTATTCATGATGTGTTGTTTGATAACTGATATATCTGAGTAGTATCCTAGTTAGATTTAGGAATTCTCACAAAGGTTTTATGCTTGCTTGATAACTGATTGATTAGGATTCACCATCTATTGTTCATCACCTAAGTTGTGCTTAATAATGAATTCTAGATTGATCACCTAGGGTTTAGATCTTAGATAATTAACAACAGCACGAGAGTGTGAGTTATAATCTGAACAAACTTAGAGTGAGCAATTTGACTAGATACAAAGAGATTTGGTTTAGGAAAATTGTGAACCGATAGAACATGTTCTTAATGCTTATTTAGAACTCTAGGATCACAAAGAGATATGGATCGCTAGGTTTCTAGATATAGAAATAATCTCAGTGAGAGTTGGAATATTTAACATTGTGTTTCTAGTTCTTGAACATGTTTTAATCTGAACCCGGTTAGGTAAGTTTCTAGCATAGCATAATTCCCGAGAACTTCCTAAGTCTAACGCCTTTCTTCCTATTGAAAACTCCTTCTAGTTTATTTCTTTTGTTTTTTGCTTTCTCTGGATTTGATTTAGCTTAGCTTGACAACATATAATTTATCGTGTGACCATGAGTCCTTGTGGATTCGATACCCTAAGTACTACATTGCATAACTGTGTACTTGCAGTAGAATAGGATAAAAGTCTGAGCCTATCAGTCGTGATCCTTGTTTGCATACCTTTGAATTTTGATTTTTCTCTGGTCTTGCAGATTTTATTCAGGTCTTTAAGTCGTGTGTCTTCTTTTTCCCGATATCTTGACTATCGATATCCCGTCTTCAGATGAGTAGCGATCTTATCTTTTTGGTTTCAGCTTCTTTTAATTTCCATGGATAAACTAAATCACAATTGACGCTTGTTGTATATCCTTGATATTTACGATACTGCTAAGAGGCTATTACTTTATGAACATGCCTTAGGTTCCTTAGTAATTGCTTGTAGACTTGTGGACTTGGCTTTCATGATCTGTGAATAAGCCTACATTTCATGATCCTCAATTCTCTGATGAATTCCTTCGATCATGAGATAAGTACTTGACTTGTACTCTTTTTTCATCGCATGTTACTGTGTTTCATCTGAAATTGACAATGTTCTGTGTCAACTTACTACTCCACCTGGAACTGAAGTCTCGGTACTTCAGCACCTTTGTTATGCTCGCATGTAACACATTCTTTGCTTCTTCTTTAAATTTAATGCTGTCAAGAGTCTTAAGTCAGAAGAGTAACTAACAACCTTCTTCTTTCTTCTTTGTGCGAGGTATCTCTTGACATTTTGTGTTACCAGGAGCAGTCAGCCTTTATAGGCTACATTCACTAAGTACAACATAGCTGAAACTTAGGACTAGGTAAGACCTTAGTTAGGAAATATGCTGGATTTCAACTAGTGTGGATTTTGAATAGGAGAACGCCGCCTTCATCTACTATGTCTCTAATAAAATGATATTTAGTTGCAATATGCTTAGTCCTTTCATGGTAGACTTCGTTTTTAGCTAGTGCCAAAGCACTTTGTGAATCGCAATGTATCCTTATAGTGCCTGATCCTAGCCCTAGTTCTTCACATATTCCTTTCATCCAAATGGCTTCTTTCACTGCTGATGCAAGAGCCATATATTCTGCTTCAGTGGTTGATAAAGCCACTACTGATTGAAGATTAGATCTCCAACTCACTGTATTTTCCCATACTTTGAACACAAAGCCGGTCACTGACCTTCTTCTGTCCAAGTATGTAGCATAGTCTGAGTCATAGTATCGTTCTATCTTAAATTATGATCCTTTAGTAAATACTAGGTTTGCATTCGATGCTCCTCTTAGATATTTTAGGAACTACTTTACTGCTGCACAATGCTCTCTTCCGAAATGTGAAATGGACCGACTTACTATGCCTACTGCATAGGCTAAGTCTGGTCTAGATCCTATCATAGCATACATAAGACTTCCTACTTCGCTTGCATAAGGAATGTCTTCCATGTGAGCCTCTTTTTCCTTTCTTTCATCTTTGGTTAAAATTTTCAGCTTGAAGTGAGTGGCTAAAGGTGTTGTCACAGACTTAGTCTCTCCATTCCAAACGTCTTTAGAACTTTTTCTATGTAGTTCTCTTGTGACAAAATCAGTATTCCCTTCTTCCTGTCTCGTATGATGTCCATACCTAATATGCGTGACGCCTTCCAAATATCTTTCATCTCAAATTCTCGATTCAAGATTTCTTTAACCCTTTTAATTTCTGTTAAACTTCCAGAAGCTATAAACATATCATCTACGTAATGTAGAAAATAGCCACCTTCTATGTTTATGTGTTTCTCATATAAACACATGGATCATACACACTTATAAGAAATTCTTCTTTCTTCATAAAATTGTCAAATCTCAAATTTCATTGCGTTGGTGATTGTTTCAGCCCATAGAGAGATTCTTTAGAAGACAAACTTTGTTTTCATCTCCCCTTCTTATGAAACCCTCTGGTTGTTCCATTAGGATCTTTTCTAAGTTTCCATGTAAGAATGCTGTTTTAACATCCATCTTTTCTAGCTCATAATCTCGGTTCACTACTGTAGATAACATGATCCGTATGGATACATGTTTTACTACTGGTGAGAACATTTCATTGTAATCTACTCCCTCTTTCTGTGAGAATCCTTTGGCTATGAGTCTGGTCTTGTACTGCTTTTCCTCAACTCCTAGAATTCCAGGCTTAATTTTGAAGATCCATTTTCACCCAATTAGTCTCCACTTATCTGGTCATTCAATTAGATCCCAAGTCTGATTTTTCTCTATGGAATCCATCTCCTCGTTTGCAGCATTGTTCCACAACTTCCAATTCTTACTTCTCTTAGCTTCAACGAAAGTTCTTGGCTCTTCTGTCTCAATATCATCTGCTGCAGATAGAGCGTACGCCACAAAGTTAGAATCTTCATACCTAAAAGGAGGCTTTCGATTCTTTCTATTTTCTCTATCTCGGGCTAGGACGTAGTCCTGAAATGATTAAGGAGTTGGTTGATACGATTAGGTTTTAATCCCTAGATCTACACTGCAAGTGCACAGACGTGAACTAGTAGTATATAGGGTATTGAATCCACAGAGACTCTAGACTCTTGCGATAGATTATAGAATTTCAGGTTAAGCTAGGTAGAAGCGGTAGAAAGCAGTAAATCAAAACAAAAAGCAAGTAAACGGTTTGTAAATCAGAGGGCGAAGGCGTCAGGTCAAGGGAGTTCTCAGGAAATCAGGAATATAAGCTAATCAATCAATCGGGATCTAATTAAGAACTGTTCTAGAACTAGAATCACAGAATTATAACAGACCAACTTTCGTTGCGAATATTATCTATGTCTAACAACCTAGCAAGCCAACTTTCGTTGCGAATCCTAGAGTTCTAAACAAGCTTTAATCTCAAGTTCTTTCGTTCACAATTCTCCTAAGCCAAATTTCTTTGCAAATAGTCAAATTGCTCATCTAAGTTCTTTCTAGTTAATTAATCAACTTTCGTTGGAGAAATCAACCTAACATCAATAATCTAAGTGGCCAATTCAGATCAAGCATTAAGAATAACTCTAGATGAAGAACTAACATATATGAATCCCTACAGATTGATCAACCTAAAATTCCATGAAATCCCTTGTGAGAATCCCTAAACCTAACTGGTAAACTACTCAGACATGATCAATGAAACAGAAATCATAATGAATAGAAAACCAAATATCATAAAAGAGAAACAAAGAATATGAGTTCCAAATCTCTCTCTCTGAATAAAAGAATGCGTAAGTAAAGCGTAGCCTAAACAAGTGGCTAAAACCCCTAATATATAGTCTAAAACACGGCTGGGGCCTTTTTGTAAATCTAGGAAGTTTCTGGGCAAACACTGTAATTTCTCCAAAATGCAGATTTTTGGGCGCAGAACTGCGTCGACCACTGCGTCGACCACTGCAGAACTGCATCGATCGATGCACTGCGAAAACGCAGCCAGTGAACTCTGTGAAATCTCTAAATAGTGCAGAATTGCTCCAAATGCTCCCAAAACGCCCAATTAAGCTCTAAATGTCCTTAAACTTGTAAAACACCTGAAAAGACTCCAAAACACATAGAAAGACTCGATAAATAAGACATATACCATGGTTAAAAGTCCTAAAATCCATGGTATATCATCGGTTCATTTGTACTTTTTGAAAATGTCAAGCCCTCATCTTCTTCTGTGCTATCTGATTCTTCAGATTTTCTGAACCAATTACCTCTGCGTTTTCATCTTCAGATTGTTCTGATGAAGCTCCACCTTGATATGATGTCTCATTGGTTTTAAAACAAGTAGGACTGGGTCCTTGAATAAGGTCATTCATTACTAACTTACCATCTTACTTGTTTTCTTCGTAGTGACCTTAGGAGTTTCATCATTTTTGTCCTTTGTCAAAGTATCTTTGAACACTTCAGCTTCTTGAAATATTACATTTATGCTGGTTAAACACTTCCCATCTTCTGAAATCCAATCTCTATATCCCTTGAATCCAAAATGATATCCCATGAAGACTCCTTTTACAGCTCTAGGACTCGTTTTTCCTTGTAAAATATATGTACATAAGCCACACAACCAAAGCTCATCATGTTTCAAATCTGGTTTGGGTCCTGACCAGACTTCCTCAGGCAGCTTGAAATCGTTGTGGAAATTTGGCGTTCGGTTTATCAGATAAACTGATGTTGATGTTGCTCCTGCCCAGAACTCTTGACCTAATCTGGTTTCAGCTAGCATGCTTCTCACCTTGTCCATTATAGTCATGTTCATTCTTTCTGATACACCATTCTGTTGAGGTATGTAAGTGCAAGTGCGATGTCTTTTAATTCCATACTTCCTACACATCTCATCTAATTGGTTATTGCAAAATTCAAGACCGTTGTCTGTCCTTAGACACTTGATCCTCTTGTGTGTGTACTGCTCAACTTCTTCTTTCCATTCTTTGACCTTAAAGAATGCTTCATCTTTAATTCTTAAGAAGTAAACCCAAACTTTCTTGGAGTAATCATTTATGAAACTTATGAAGTATTTGCATCCTCTTATACTTTATGGAGTTGATGTTGGAATTGTGTCCAGCAATCTCTGTACTGTCTCTATAACGTAAGAGTATGTCAGTGATCAGACATAAGTCATACAATGCTGGGGGTCATGATGGCTTGCTAGAGTCCGCTCATGATCTATAAGTCTTGGACTTATTGCCTTTATTGTATGATCCCATATGGGTCACACGCTTAAGCTAGCAGGAAATAATGTTGGAACGGCTTAGCAGAAGTACGACAAAAGTGCTAGGCATTTGTCGTACTAAGAGAGAAAGACTAATGGGTCTGATTAAATGGAATTTAATCAGATTGGGCCCAAAAGCCCAAAAGGGAAAGAGAAGGCTTTTAAATGACTAAAAGCCAATTCTCTTCTCCCTTAACCCAACCCTAGCCGCGCCTCTCTCCTCTCTCTGCGCCAGCCTCCTTGTGGTCTAGCAGCCAGTTTCCGGTGATTGCGTGTGTGAGCCTTTGGAGGATCCATCTCTCGGTGTATCTCCCTGATCATTGACCTGTTCATCAATTCCGCTGCAAACAAACAGGTAAAAAGGTGAGATCATATGTTTCTAAATGAGAACACCTAGATCTAATGCATGTTTAGGTTGATATCAATATGAGAATTGAATCAGGATCAACCGAAACTTCCAACAGTGGTATCAGAGCCATTGGTTCTTAGGTTTCTTGTTTTAGATTCATTGTTTAGGTTGTTTATTCTGTTTAGATGTGTTTTGAATCCATTACTGATAAGAAAAACACATAAGAAACTGAATTAAATCCTGAACAAACTAAATCAGATCGCAAACTGAGCTATATGACTCAAGCTTGCGATAGGCCGGGTTGAAAGATGATCGGCTAGGCCGGTTGTTGATCACGGCCGATGGCGGGATCGGATCGCGAACGATCGCGAGAGATGGGCCGATCGAACGTCCCGATCGCATCTCGTCCGATCGTCCCGATCGATGCTTGGCGAGCGAGAGAGATCGACCACGATCGTTTGGCGATCGTCCGTGATCTCGTCCGCCTCGTCCCGTCCATCCCGACCCGAGCTGCCGAGCGAACGCACCGGACCGACCCGATGAAACGCGGCTGGCTTGCGGCTGTCATGTTTTGCGTGAGGCTTACGGCTGGCCGGTTAGGGTTTTGGGTCTAATGGGCCGGTTCGATTTCGGTTAGCTGGTTCGGTTTAAAACTTGATTAAAATCTTCGTTCTGGTTTAATAAACAGATTAATAAGTTTATTAAGTCTGGTTAAACCAGGATTAGAAATCCAATGTCGAAAGAAATATTGGATTTAGTGCCTAAACCAGGAATTTCTAATTTGATTTGGTTGGACCAAATAAATTGAGAGATTCCGTTTTAGTAAATAACCGGTTGACAATTGTGGTCATCGTAGTAATTAAAACTTGGTTAGACCAGTTTTAATGAACCAGACCGGTTATGTCAATTAATTGGACAATTGGGTCATGTCTTGGACATGGACCAATTCTTGGGCCTCGGGCCAAGAAGTTAAAACAATTGGGCCAGTTAATTGAGTCTTTCTTCAGATTAATTTAAAAACTATTTTATAAAATTATAAAGTCGTTTTAAAATTAAAGTTTCCGAAATTTTGAAATTAGAAAGTTTCTTAAAATAGAATTTTCTGAATTTGCGGGTTTTGGATTTTAAAGAAGTTTCTAAAGTTAGAAAGTTTCCGGTTTTAGAAAGTTTCAATTTTAGAAAGTTTCTAAAAATAGTAGGTTTCCATAAATAGAAAGTTTCCCGAAATAGTAATCTTCTATTTTGGGAATGATTTTAATAAACCTACGGACCTCAAACAATATCAAGCGTTGGATGTCTTGTCCAGGCTATGTCAGCTGTCAAAGCCCATTCAATTGCATTCATGGCCTTACAGTGTGAGGATGTCTGCTTTTGCGTGGGTAAGACGGTTTGTGATTCATAAATGTCATTGGGAGTCCCAGACATTAATGATTACATGACTGTATAGTCCGGTTTTCTTGACTAGGCCATCGGGAGTCCCGGGCCTTGAGACATCAGGGTGGATTGGGCCTCGGGCCCAGATTCACAACCAAGAGTTATATCACGGATATAATTAGCCGAAATAGGGCTTACCGATATAAGCAAAGGTTGGGTGACGGCCAGTGGCCCACTTTGATCTTAGTTATATGTGGATCTTGGAATCATTATATTCTATTGAGGGTAACTTAGGTTATTGAATATAATGCATGATTAATCATATTATACTTTAATACGAGATTAATCATTTTGAACATATAACTAATAACCTTTTTATTTATATATTTCAGATATGACTACTACAAGCACACAAAACACGTTCTCGATCCGGTCTGTTCTCGAGAAGGAGAAGCTGACTGGAACGAACTTCCTGACATGGTCAAGGAACTTGAGGCTGGTCCTCAAGCAGGAGAAGAAGGATTATGTCCTTCGAGATCCCCTCCCCGAGAGGCCTCTTGCCAATGCTGCCAGGACTCTGCACAATGCTTGGGAAAAGCATTCGTCAGATGAAAATGATGTTTATTGCCTGATGTTGGTGACAATGACTCCAGAGCTGCAAAAGCAGTTCGAAAGTGTATTGTCTCCAATCGAGATCATGGCAAGCCTGAAATCGCTTTTTCAGGAGCAGGCTAGGACCGAGAGGTTCCAGACAGTTAAGAACCTCTTGGACTGTAAGTTGGCTGCGAATGCGGCAGTGAGTCCTCATGTGTTGAAGATGATGGGTTATCTCGATCATCTTCACAAACTCGACTGCCCAATCAGCCAGGAACTTGCCTGCGACATCATTCTGCAGTCTTTACCTGCAAGCTATGATCAGTTCATTCTGAACTTTAACATGCATGGCTTGAGTAAGACACTACCTGAGCTTCACGGAATGCTCAAGACTGCAGAGCCCAACTTGAAGAAAACCGCCAAGGACCCCAATGTACTTATGGTACAAAAGGGCAAGGGGTTTAAGAAGTCTTCTGCTAAGGATAAGGGAAAGGCCAAGGGTGTCCAAGTCGTGGACTCAGACACGCCAAAGCCCAAGCCCAAGTCCAAGGCTGGGCCTACTGACATGTGCAGGTTCTGCAAAGAACTGGGGCATTGGAGAAGAGATTGCAAGAAATTCCAGGAAGGTCTAAAGGAATTAAAGAAGAAGACTTTCGAGACTTCTTCATCAGGTATTTTTGTTATAGAAGTTAATACAACTACTTCTGATAATACCTCATGGGTCATGGATACTGGTTGTGGGGCTCATATTTGTACTAATATGCAGGCACTCAGCAACAGTAGAAGGCTGAAGCAAGGACAAGTGGAACTACGAGTTGGGAATGGAGCGAAAGTTTCAGCACTAGCTGTAGGAACTTACTTGTTGTCTTTACCTTCGGGATTGATTTTAGAACTTAATAATTGTTATTTTGTACCTGCTATAAGCAGAAATATTATTTCAATTTCTTTGTTGGATTTGGAAGGTTATGATTTTTCAGTTAAGAATAAATTATGTTCCTTCAATCGCAACAATTTGTTCTATGGTTCGGCCCCTCTTACGAATGGGCTTTACATACTCGATCAATCCGCGCCAATTTATAACATCAATACAAAACGGTTTAAACCTAATGAGGAAAACCGAACGTTTCTATGGCATTGTCGTTTAGGGCACATCAGCGAGAAACGCATCAAGAGGCTCCATTCGAATGGACTTCTTGGCTCATTTGACTTTGAGTCATGTGAGAAATGCGAATCCTGCATGATGGGCAAAATGACACGGGCCCCCTTTAATAAACCTAACGAGAGGGCCAGTGACTTATTGGGCCTGATACACACTGATGTGTGTGGCCCAATGTCCACTAATGCAAGAGGAAACTATCAGTACTTCATTACCTTCACTGATGATTTCAGTAGGTATGGATATGTTTACTTGATGAAACATAAGTCTGAATCTTTTGAGAAGTTCAGAGAATTCCAAAATGAAGTACAGAACCAACTTGGCAAAAGCATTAAGGCTCTTCGGTCCGACCGAGGAGGAGAATACTTAAGCCAAGAATTCAGTGATCATCTGAGAGAGTGTGGGATTGTATCCCAACTCACTCCTCCTGGAACACCTCAATGGAATGGTGTGTCTGAGAGGAGAAATCGGACCTTATTGGATATGGTTCGATCTATGATGAGTCACACAGACCTTCCAATATCCCTTTGGGGATATGCTCTGCTAACAGCAGTGTTCACACTAAACAGAGCGCCATCAAAGGCAGTAGCAAAGACACCATATGAATTATGGACTGGAGAAGCTCCAGTGCTGTCTTATCTCAGAATTTGGGGTTGTGAAGCCTATGTCAAGAGATTAATCTCAGACAAGCTTACACCAAAATCTGACAAATGTTACTTCATTGGTTATCCACGGGAAACCAAGGCTTATTACTTCTATCTACGTTCCGAGAACAAGATCTTTGTTGCCCGGGATTGTAACTTTCTTGAGAGAGAGTTTCTCTCTAAGAAAGACAGTGAGAGTAAGGTACTGCTTGAAGAAATTCAAGATGAACAGGATACTGCTCAACCTAATGAGGAAGAGCAGCAGGAGGATCTACAAGAAATTGTAGAGCCTGAACCTGTAGTACCTGAAGTTCGAAGATCCGGGAGGATCCGTCACGAACCCGAGAGATATCAGGGATTCCTCGTGACTGACTGTCATGATCTTTTGATCATTGATGGTGATGAACCATCGAACTTCAATCAAGCCATGATGGGCCCAGATTCCTCTAAGTGGCGCAAGGCCACTGATTCCGAAATGGACTCCATGTCGGTCAACTAAGTATTTTCGTTGGTTGACTTACCCGTTGGTGTAAAAGCCATCGAGTGCAAATGGATCTTCAAGAAGAAGATTGACGTGGATGGAAATGTCCAGATTTATAAAGCCAGGTTGGTGGCAAAAGGTTTCAGACAAGTTCACGGTGTGGACTACGATGAAACCTATTCACCGGTGGCTATGATGAAATCTATTCGGATTCTACTAGCAACTGCAGCTTTTCATGATTATGAAATTTGGCAGATGGACGTGAAAACCGCCTTCCTGAATGGTATTCTGGAAGAGGATGTGTATATGACGCAACCTGACGGTTACATAGATCCAAAGAATGCTGGGAAAGTATGCAAACTTCATAAATCCATTTATGGATTGAAGCAAGCATCGAGGAGCTGGAATCTTCGTTTCGATGAAGCGATCAAGCAATTTGACTTTATCAGAAACGAAGAAGAACAATGCGTGTATAAGAAAACTAGTGGGAGCAAAATCGTTTTTCTTATTCTGTATGTTGATGACATACTGCTTCTCGGAAACGACATTCCAATGCTGAAGTCTGTAAAAGACTGGCTTGGAAGTTGTTTTTCCATGAAAGACATGGGTGAAGCCGCATACGTTCTTGGAATTAGGATCTATCGGGATAGACCTAAGAGGCTGATAGGCTTGTGTCAAGACTCATACATTGACAAAGTCCTACAAAGATTCAGCATGAAAGATTCCAAGAAGGGCTTCACGCCAATGGTACATGGCACAACGCTAAGCAAGAAGCAGAGCCCTACGTCGGCTGCTGAGCTTGAGCGCATGAAGAATATTCCTTATGCATCTGCAATAGGATCTGTCATGTATGCCATGATCTGTACTCGTCCTGATGTTGCTTACGCATTGAGCATGACGAGTAGATACCAGTCAAATCCAGGTGAAAACCATTGGATTGCCGTAAAGAACATCTTGAAGTATCTAAGACATACTAAGGATAAGTTCTTAGTGTACGGTGGAAGTGATGTGCTTAAAGTCAGTGGATTCACGGACGCAAGTTTCCAGACAGACACAGATGATTTCCGGTCACAGTCCGGTTATGTCTTTTGTCTGAATGGCGGTGCAGTAAGTTGGAGAAGCTCCAAGCAGGACACCGTTGCTGATTCCACTACAGAAGCTGAATATATCGCCGCCTCAGAAGCAGCGAAGGAAGCTGTTTGGATTCGAAAGTTCATTATGGAACTAGGTGTGATACCAGATGCGGCTGAGCCTCTGGCACTATTTTGTGACAACAATGGTGCTATAGCTCAGGCAAAGGAACCAAGATCACACCAGAAATCCAAGCATGTTCAAAGAAGATATCACTTGATACGTGACATCATTAATAGAAAGGAAGTCAAGATCAGCCGAGTTCCGACAGATGATAATGTCGCTGATCCGTTGACAAAGCCACTCCCAAGGCCTAAGCTCGAGTTCCTGACTGAAGCTGTAGGCATTAGAAACATTGAAATGTAATCTAAATTTGAGTGGGAGTTTTGTGAGCTTTATTTTAGTTATTTGATATGTTCTTGTAAAACATTATTCTATGTTTTAATGAAATTATTATTTCAAGATTATTTTAACTGTGATGAAATAATCGTTCCAAAATGATATGAACCATTTTATAGGTCATCGAAGTAAATGATTTGATCTTGAGTCATCGAAGTCATTTAGCTTGATCATGAGATCCTATATTTGATAAATGTTTTATATCATCCTGTCCCTAGTCGAAGGTTGTTGAAATTGGAACACCAACAACCGTGTAAGATTGGATTGGTACGTGACTTATGACAAAGTCTCAGTGTGTCATAGATGCTCGGCATCAAAGTCAGTACATAGGTGTATGTTGGGAACATACGACCGGACAAGACCCGCTAATAAGAACTCTTCAGGATATTTATATCTGTGTCATAAGAGATTCTTACTACGACTATAGAGTATAGTCCTTAGACCTGAGTTCGCATGCATGTGACTGCATATGGACTGATGCACTTTGATCATTGTCTAACGCTATCGTTCTGCGATAGCTATAAGGACCTTGTTTGGGTACATCATGAAATGAGTAGTTTACAGTGATGGAACAAGATGGGATTTGTCCCTCCAATATAAATGGAGTGAATATCTCTAGGCCAATCGGAGATTTGAATACTGGAAAACGCATGGCCATGCTCAAACGGACTTTCCCGAGTCGTTTGGATTGTCAGTATCAAATCAGAGTCCGATGAACAAGATTAGGCTTTATAAGGATGACACTAATCTTGCCTTATGACTAATCGAGGTATTGAGACGAAAGGGATTATGAATACAGAGATTCCAGTTCAAGTGGGAGATTGTTGGAATTGTGTCCAGCAATCTCTGTACTGTCTCTATAACGTAAGAGTATGTCAATGATCAGACATAAGTCATACAATGCTGGGGGTCATGATGGCTTGCTAGAGTCCGCTCATGATCTATAAGTCTTGGACTTATTGCCTTTATTGTATGATCCCATATGGGTCACACGCTTAAGCTAGCAGGAAATAATGTTGGAACGGCTTAGCAGAAGTACGACAAAAGTGCTAGGCATTTGTCGTACTAAGAGAGAAAGACTAATGGGTCTGATTAAATGGAATTTAATCAGATTGGGCCCAAAAGCCCAAAAGGGAAAGAGAAGGCTTTTAAATGACTAAAAGCCAATTCTCTTCTCCCTTAACCCAACCCTAGCCGCGCCTCTCTCCTCTCTCTGCGCCAGCCTCCTTGTGGTCTAGCAGCCAGTTTCCGGTGATTGCGTGTGTGAGCCTTTGGAGGATCCATCTCTCGGTGTATCTCCCTGATCATTGACCTGTTCATCAATTCCGCTGCAAACAAACAGGTAAAAAGGTGAGATCATATGTTTCTAAATGAGAACACCTAGATCTAATGCATGTTTAGGTTGATATCAATATGAGAATTGAATCAGGATCAACCGAAACTTCCAATAGTTGATGGAGAGCCCCATAGTTAAGAATGAACATACTCCAAAATGTCTTTGGTCGTGTGTTTTGCGTTTACAAAGCTTTGTTTGTGTGTTGTTCCTAAGACACAGCCTTCGCAGAAACCTAAGGTACCAAGCTCACTCTTATGTAAGTAGCCTTCTTTTGCTAATACTTCCATATTCTTTGCACTCATATGACCAAGTCTTGAATGCCAAAGCTTTGTAGAATGTTCCTTCCTATTAGAAAGATTTACATCTCCTTGAATCACATCTCCTTTGAGATAATACAGGCCTTCATTGTATTTTCGTGAGATGACTTTCTTCTCATCTTTGTAGAAGGTGACTTTGTAGTCCTTTACTTCATACCTAAATCTAGATTTTTCCAGCATTCCATATGATATCAAATTTCTGCTCATCTTTGGCGTATATCTCACATCTGTGAGTATTACCATAGTTCCATATGGGTTTTGAATTCTTATTTTACCAATACCCTTTATTCGCGTTGTATTGTTTGCCATAAGTAATCGTCCTCCTCCTTCTTCTTCTTTTAAGTCGAACATCACTTCTCGGTTCGGTGTTATATGGAATGTGCATCCTGAGTCTAAAACCCACTCATTATTGCTGTCTTGAACACTTGCAGTCAAGACGAATGATTTCTTGGGTTCACTCTCTAGATTTGTAACATCCTTATGTTTCTGATTTCCCTTTTGAGGACAATCTTTCTTCCAGTGATCATTTTTCCACATATAAAACAATCACTCTGGTTCTTCTTGTTAAATCTTGGTTTTCATTTAGACCTATTGTCTCTTGAACTTGATCTCCCTTTGCCATTATTTTTCTGAGATATGTCCTTTGATCTTCCCCTGGATTCAACATATAACCCTTCTGACTTTGATCGAGATTAGTTTAAAAGCCCCTTCTGCCTCAGCTCAATTTCCTTTGAATACGCAGAAGAGACCACCTCATGAATGGTTAGAGTCTCCTTTCATGTACCATACTTGAGAGTATGTTACTGTAGGCTCGTATGGTGGAGGTAAGCTGGTGCGAAGTTGTATCGCTTGATCTTCATCACTCACATTAATATCCAAGCTGGCGAGATCAGCTACAAGTTTTAAAAACTCGTATAGGTTTTCCTCAATGCTTTTGCCATCTATCATCTTATAACTCGCGCACTGTTGTTTAAGATAAATCATGTTAGGCAGTGATTTTGTCTGGTAATCACGTTCCAAACCTTTCCACATTCCATATGCAGTTGGCTCATGCATTACTTTTCTTAGGAACATGTCGCTTAGACAAGTGCCAACTACGTAGCACGGAATCTCCGGTGAAATTGCATACCTCGATCCGGAAGCGGAAGAATGCGGAATCGCTCATAAGCGTTGTGGAATCGTAATTCAGAAAGTAAGACGTTTGGAAGCACGGTGGAAGCAAACGATTCGGATTTGGAAGCATGGTGATAGAGCAAATTTATCCCTATTTTCTACTGCAAGTGCACATATGTGATTGTAGTATTAAAGGGGTATCGAATCCACAGAGACACAAGTTTCACGCAACAGATTATATGTGTTCAAATATAGCTAAGTCAATCAAATGAAAGTAGTAAATAGCAAGTAATTAAAAGAGTGTTTTCGATCGGAGAAAAGCGCTAGACTTAGGATGTTCTCAGGAAATCATGCAATGTCAGACACTTAACTAATCAGGATTCAGATTAAGAACAGGTTCAAGAACTAGAATCACAATTGTCAAATAATTCAACTCTCGCTTCAATTATTATCTATGTCTAGCAACCTAACGATTCAAATCTATTTGCAATCGCAAAGTTCTAGACAAGCATTAATAGCAAGTTCTTTAGTTCACAATTCTCCTAAACCAAATCTCTTTGTATCTAGTCAAATTGCTCTAAGTTCTGTCAGATTATAATTCACACTCTCGTGCCAAATTATTTATCTAAGATCTAAACTCTAGGTGATCAATCCAAAATTCAGTTTTAATCTCAACTTAGATGATGAACATATAGATTTAGAATCCTAACTATTCAGTGATCTAACAAGGCATAAAAACCCTATGAGAAATTCTAAATCTAACAAAGGTTACTACTCAGACATGATATCAATAAGACAACACATATTTGAATAGAAAACCAAAGACTGAATAGATAGAATAAATGGGGTTCAAATCCTTCTCTCAAAGGTTACAGAGTAGCAAAATCAGCCCCAAGCAATCTCTCAATCTCCAAAAGCCAAAGCCAAAACAAAGCAGGAACAAAAGTTAAGAGAAAACAACTCTCCAAAACCCTATTAAAAGACTAAACGCGTTTTGGGGTAAATTAGAAACAATGAAACTTGTGGGCTTTCTTGCAATTCTTCAAAAGATGTAATCAATCGAGCGGTGTAGTTTTGTTGGACTTCAGTGCCGACCGAAACTAAGAGTGGTGTCGGTCGACATTAACCCTTGGTTATGGCTCCAACTTCAACTTCTTGCAGAATGCTCTAGAAACGTCCCAAAACTTCTATCTTCGCTCTAAGCGCATGTTAACCTATAAAAGACTCGCTAGGCTCGAAATACAAGGTTAAAGACTCAATATATACACTTATATCATGGTTGAAAACCTAGAAAAACCATGATATTTCAACTCCCCCACACTTAGCTTTTGCTTGCCTTCAAGCAAACAGAAAACCAAAGTATGAAAAAGAGGTTTGAAAACATAGAAACTCATTTCGTCTTAGGAACATCGCATTCTTATTCACTTAGTAACCCACATGAAAACATACCTGCAGAGATCAATACCACAATGTACTTCCCACACACTTAGCAACTGTAATACCTTGTCTCTCAAAATTGGTCAACGACAGCAGAAAAGTCATACGGGGCAATTTCGTAATTTTCAGAAGATGAGGGGAATTTGGTAATTTTACTAAAATGCGAGCCGGAAGCTAAGACGGGCCAAATTTTTCTGTTTTTAAGTACAAAAAACATTTATAAGACAAGAAGTGTCAAGAACAGAATTTAAACAAGTTTTTCGGACTATCGGGAAAAGAAACCGATAGAACCGACAAAACTCGTAAAATTCATAATGGGAGCTACAGGTGTTCGATTGAGGTGAAATCAAATTTTAAATGCTTCTAAAAGAGTCTAGTATTTTAAACATAATCTTGGAGGATTTATTTCCGAGTCTACGGGGTTTTAAAGATATTCACAAGCTGTCGGGAATGAAAACCGACAAAACCAAGAAAAAGACGGAAACACCTCTAAATTTGATCCCGAAATTATGAAATTTTGACCACAGCTCCATTACTCTATTTCAAAGCTATGAGTAAAATTATTTAGCAATATTTGAGCTTTAGAATAAGTTATAATTTTTAGATCATTAATGGGTAATTAATGGCTAAATATTCAAAAATAAAATCATAGGGGCTTGGGCTTGGATCAGGGTGATTAGGGCTGAGAAATGAGGTTATTTTGGACCTAATTCAATTCCAGTAGTGAGCTTGGGCGACAAAATATTTCAAGGGAGAAGGAGAAGCATTGTTTGTGTTTTTGGTACATTGAATCAAAAAAATGTATTGGCATCAATCTAAGAGGCTTCTAGAAGAGGGCTACAGGTGTAAGGTGGGTGATGAAATTCAGTGTTTTTGGCCTAACTTTGGTAGGATGTCGTGGAGGAAGATGGGGAGAAGAGGAGAGTGATATATCATGGTTTTTACCGGTTTTAGACCATGATATAAGTGTGTTTTAGAGTCTTTTAGTGTTTCTTTAGAGTCTTTTACAGGTGTTATTAGATATATGCACGTTTGGAGCGGAATTGGAGTTATTGGAGCTTTTTGGAGCATTTTGGTGCTTTGACCTGAGAGATAGAGTTCACTGTCCAAAACAGGGTAATGCATCGATCGACACACATCGTGCATCGATCGACACACGAGCGAGATGAGCATTTCCTCGGCGGTTATTGAAGAATAAATAAATTGCAGTTTTGCCCAGAAGTTCCTGATAATTACAAAGAAGCCCCAAGACGTGATTAGCTTATATAATTAGGTTTTTACATCAGTTTTGAGATACGCTTTGATACTAAAAGCATAGAGTTTTTTAGAGCTTGGGGTTGATCTAATCATGTACTGCTTTCTGCTTTTTGGAGAAGATTTCGAACCCCTTTACTTCTTTATTCTCTCTTATGCAATCTATTAATTCATTGATTATATTTTCATATTCTATGTCTGAGTAGATTCATAGTTAGGTTTAGGGATTCTCATTAAGGATTTTATGACTTTCTAGATATAATTAATTCAATTTAGGATTCATATCATAATTGTTCTTCAATCTAAATTGTGCTTAACACTAGTTTTTAACCTGATCACTTAGAATCTAGATCTTAGGGTTGTTAAATTGACACGAAAGTGTGGTTTATAATCTGAACTATTTAGGTTGAGCAATTGAATTACTCGCAAAGAAATTTGGTTTAATTGAATTGTGAACATATCGAACTTAATCTTAATGCTATTTTAATCTGTTAGGAATTACAAAGAAATTTGGATTTCTGCAATTAGGCTTAGAGAATTCTCACAACGAAAGTTGGTTAATTCTATATCTGTGTTTGAGTTCTAGAACCGTACTTAATTTGATCCTGACTGAATGATTTATCTGCTTGTCTGATTTCCTGAGAACTCCCTAGACTTAGCGCTTGCCTACAAACCGATCTTGCTACTGATTTAATTTCCTGCTTGTTTTTAGTTTCTCATTACATTTGCTTTCTCCTAGTTTAATCTTGACTGTTCTAAATCTATCGTTTCCCAGAGTCCTTGTGGATTCGATACCCTAAGTACTACATTCACATTACTGTGCACTTGCAGTTAGTATAGGGATTAAAACTCGACCTATCAAGTTTTTGGCACCGTTGCCGGGGACTCTTTGGAGTCTTCGATAGATTTGAACTTAGGGTTTTTACTAGGATTTTTATTTTTTTTGTTTTAGTTACTAATTTTCTCTGTTTTTCTCTGTCGCAGGTTTGACATTCGCCTAGCATCGATCGTTACTCTTTTGTGTCGATCGTTACTAAGCGACTGGAGTTGAGTCGATAGTTTCACTCTTAACATCGATCGTTGCACTGCGATTACAGACGGTTTATGCAGACGCGTGATACCAGAAGTAATCCGAATACTAACCTCGTTAATCTCCAACTTGAAGAGCTTGCTAGACTAGAGAGGACTAACAGGAAAGTTCAAAGAGCAAGGATGGTTCAAGAACGTCTGATTATAATGCCCGATGCTCAAGGTACCCTGAGGGACCGACAAAACAATCCGTACAATGCTACTGGGCAATGGATTGATGCTGAAGGGAATGTTATCCCTGATCCTGAACCTGAACCTGAGCCTGAACCACGACAAGCACAGAGCCAGGGAAAAGGTCAAGGTAGACAGATGGTTATTCATGAGAGGACCTTAGCTTACTATAACCGTCCGGATGAGTTTCATGCTAACCGGTCAGCTCTTGTACCTCCTGGTTTTGAGAGGAATACTTTCGAGATCAAGACCATCTACTACTCTCTTCTGAGGCAGAATGTCTTCCATGGTTTCCCTAATGAGCAGCAAATGGATCATATAGATGAGTTTGAGGACATAGTCACTGGGATGAAGTATGACGGAGTGAACTATAACTATCTGTTTCTCAAACTCTTCCCCTACTCTCTCGCTGGAGTGATGTTGCCTGGCTGAAACAACTTCCACCTGGGAAGTTTACTACTTGGGACGCTGTTAAGAGTGAGTTTCTGAGACACTTCTATGATGATGCTCGCTCTGATCAGTCGAGACAGGATATTCTCACTTTCTCCCAAGGTCCTATAGAGCCTCTTAAGACTACATGGATGAGGTTTAAGAAGTACCAACGTGACTGCCCACATCATGGATTCACTGAGGTAACATTGCTGGGTATTTTCTTTAGAGGTATAGATCTCTCATACCAGACCGCGTTGGATAATTCCAGCAATGCAAATTTCAACACTAGGATTCCTGAGCAAGCTAAGAAACTGATAGATAGCTTAGTAAGCAGTAGTAGCTGCAAGAATACTGATAGGAGAAGGAAAGAGTCTGGTGGGAAGATAGAGAATCGGGAGATTGCTGATATTAGGAGTAAGTTGGACACTGTTTGCAATCTTCTAGCTGGGAAGAAAGCTGTCCATTTTGATCAAGATATTGAAGTGATCAATGCTGAAGAAGATGGTCAGTAAGAGGATGTGAACTACATTGGAGGATCTGGTTTCCAAGGAAACAGGTTTGGAGGACAGCAAGGTAATAGATTCTTCAGTGGACAGAAGAGTGCTTTCACAAGCAACCAAAACTCTTCTGACTTTGTACAGAATGCACATCTAGTGTCGATTGTTGCATGTCGTGGACAGACAGATTCACATGATTCTCATGGCGTTGATGCATAGATAGATCAAGAGCTTAATCGTTTATTCCCTGGAGTGTCTGAAATAACTCAACAGGAGATTGATGAGGTCCGACAGATAGGAGAGATTGGTGAAGAGTTGGAAGAAATTCCACCATCTGATGATCCACCTTATCACCCTTGTGTGCAGAGATACTTGGAGAAGATGCTGCCAATGGACGAGATGCTGAAAGATTGGGTGATGGTAGTTCCTAAGCAGATCAGTGATGTGATGCTAACAAAGATCCCGAAGAAGCTACCTGATCCTGGGATATTTGTGCTGAGTTGTTCTATTTTTGAGGATGGTTTCAAACGCTCTCTGTGTGATTTAGGAGCTGCTGGAAGTCTCATGCCATACTCTGTGGCAGAGAAGCTGGGGATGATGGATTTTTCACCCACTAGGACCTCTCTTGTCCTAGTTGATCAGTCAATAAGGATTCCGGAAGGAGTTCTTGAGGACGTCCCAGTAAGAGTAGGGAACTACTTGGTTCCGACAGAATTTTTGGTGCTTAAGTACGACAGTGAGCAGGATGATGCTTTGATACTAGGAAGACCATTCTTAGCCACAGCTGGAGCAGTGATAGATGTGAGGCACAGTGTTGTTGATCTCTATCTGGGAGATGAGCCTCTGCACTTTGAGATGGATATGCTACGCAAGCCGCTGATTGATGGGCAAACCTTCAGGATTGAGGACGGATATGGAGAGCAGATGAGTGAGACTTTGGTTTCGGGTCCTGGAGATCATTTTACTCCCTCTTTTCTTGGACTAGCTCACAGTGAGACAGCTTATTCTCCGCCTTGGATGAGGAGACTTTCACAGAGGCAATCAAGGTCTTTGTTGAAACCTCCAGGAGCTTGATCTTGTTCGTCCGGTCAAGCTAATAACCCTAAAAGAGCGCTGAGTGGGAGACAACCCACTGTTTTGTTTTTGCTATTCATTTTTGGTGTTTTTTTTAGGATTTTACGTTTGTTTTTGGTTTTGGTGAGTTTTGTCTGCAGGTTTCGACAGAATCGCAATGCAACGATCGACACGGTCCTGTGTGTCGATCGTCACACCACGAAAATCGCATTGCAGCGATCGTTGCGGTCCTGAGCAACGATCGACTCATGACGCAAATCGCCTTGCAACGGCGTTGCATTTATGTAACGATCGATGCATGAGCGACAGAGGTAAAAATCAGACAGAACTTAACTCATCCATTAACATTTTCTTTCTTTTACCGAACCTTAGATTGACAGTGTGTTTCAAGTGTGGGGGAGGTGGTACTGACTATTATCTTTCTGTTTTCTTAGAGTCAGTCCGTTTTTCAAAAAAAAATTGATTTATTGAGTCAAAACAAGTTTAAGTAAGAAACAATGAATTTTTGAGAAGTTAACAACATCTTGCAGGAACTTAAGTAACCATTTGGGATGAAGTTGCAGGAACTATGTATGACTATTAGAAAACCCAACACAGATCAACCTACTAAGGATACCCATATCAATTCAGGTATTCAGAGGATCCTTTACTGGCTTCACCCTTAATTTGACTTAATTTTCTCACCTAAGGGCTTGGTATACCTTGAGTCGGATTCCTTTGTTAGTTCTGACACAGCTTGTAAACCTTTCCAAGTATGGTTCCCTTCTCCCCTTCCATAAAGTAAAAAAAAGAGAGTACTAAACTGAGGATGAGCTAGTAGCTCCGAAGTGGTCACGGGAGTAGTAGCAAACACTATTACCTCATGTGCATTCATGGAATGTGTCCAAAGTACACCCCTTAACGGGAAGAGCACTGATAAAAAAAAAATGATACCCAATGGGGAAAAATCGGAATGCTAAGGAAGGGAAAAGAGAAGAAAAGGAACCAGAAAAAGATAGTATGGTAGTCTAGAGCTGACAAAGTAAGAATCCATGTGCCCTTTGATCGATAATCCTTAGGTGAGACCGCACTTATTAGCTTATAGAAGTTAGTAGGGTGAATTTGAATTGCTTGGATTGATTGGGGAGGTTACTTAGGACAGTTGCTAAGTGTGGGGGAAGTACATGTTGGTCTTGATGTCTTGCAGGTGATTCTTTCAGTGGCTTACTAAGGGGAATCTGAGTGTTGTTGCTTCTAAGATAAAAAGAGTTTCTGAAAGTTTTCAAACCTCTTCACCATGTTTTAGTTCTCTGTTTTGCTTGAGGGCAAGCAAAGGCTAAGTGTGGGAGAGTTGATATATCATGGTTTTTACCGGTTTTAGACCATGATATAAGTGTGTTTTAGAGTCTTTTAGTGTTTCTTTAGAGTCTTTTACATGTGTTATAGATATATGCACGTTTGGAGCGGAATTGGAGTTATTGGAGCTTTTTGGAGCATTTTGGTGCTTTGACCCGAGAGATAGAGTTCACTGTCCAAAACAGGGTAATGCATCGATCGACACACATCGTGCATCGATCGACACACGAGCGAGATGGGACTTTCCTCGGCGGTTATTGAAGAATGAATAAATTGCAGTTTTGCCCAGAAGTTCCTGATAATTACAAAGAAGCTCCAAGACGTGATTAGCTTATATAATTAGGTTTTTACATCAGTTTTGAGATACGCTTTGATACTTAAAGCATAGAGTTTTTTAGAGCTTGGGGCTGATCTAATCATGTACTTCTTTCTGCTTTTTGGAGAAGATTTTGAACCCCTTTACTTCTTTATTCTCTCTTATGCAATCTATTAATTCATTGATTATGTTTTCATATTCTATGTCTGAGTAGATTCATAGTTAGGTTTAGGGATTCTCATTAAGGATTCTATGACTTGCTAGATATAATTAATTCAGTTAAGGATTCATATCATAATTGTTCTTCAATCTAAATTGTGCTTAACACTAGTTTCTAACCTGATCACTTAGAATCTAGATCTTAGGGTTGTTAAATTGACACGAAAGTGTGGTTTAGAATCTGAACTATTTAGGTTGAGAAATTGAATTACTCGCAAAGAAATTTGGTTTAACTGAATTGTGAACATATCGAACTTAATCTTAAAGCTATTTTAATCTGTTAGGAATTACAAAGAAATTTGGATTTCTGCAATTAGGCTTAGAGAATTCTCACAACGAAAGTTGGTTAATTCTATATCTGTGTTTGAGTTCTAGAACCGTACTTAATTTGATCCTGACTGAATGATTTATCTGCTTGTCTGATTTCCTGAGAACTCCCTAGACTTAGCACTTTTAGTTAATTGCCTACAAACCGATCTTGCTACTGATTTACTTTCCTGCTTGTTTTTAGTTTCTCATTACATTTACTTTCTCCTAGTTTAATCTTGACTGTTCTAAATCTATCGTTGCCAAGAGTCCTTGTGGATTCGATACCCTAAGTACTACATTCACATTACTGTGCACTTGCAGTTAGTATAGGGATTAAAACTCGACCTATCAGAGAGACAAATGGAGCGTGGAGATCATCTCACTTTTACTATAAAAGGAGGCCTTCCCCTCCCGCATTCTTCACACCAAACTCACAAGAGTAAAGAAGAGGAAGAAGAAGAAGAATAAGAAGAAAAACAAGAAGAAGAAGCGGAGATTTTCAGCGTTCATTCCACATACCGACTTTCTCTTATAGACGGTTGTAGTTGACGTCGTATGAGGTTGGTCCGGAGGTTCGTGTGGAGGAAAGATCAGATTTACTAGGGTCAACGCACGGGAAGGGGGCGTTACAGCAACTGTCCCAAGTAAACTCCACAATCAAGTCAAGACATTCAAATTCCCCACACTAACCTCTGTATATAATTAAGTGCGGTCTCACCAAGGGAGTATCAATCAGAGGACACATGGACTCTACCTAGTCAATAACTGACCACTCAACTGTCAGCTTTTGATTCCTTTCTTCTCCCTTATCTCCCTTTAGCAACTGATTTTTCCCCATTGGGTATCATTTTATTTTTTTATCAGTGCTCTTCCCTTTTTATTCGGGATGTTACTTTGGACACATTCCATGGATGCACATGAGGTAATAGGGGTCAAGATTATAGGTGAAGTTAGTAGTGGATCCTCTGAATACCTGAGAAGATATGCGTTTCCTTGGTAGGTTGGTCCGTGTGTGGTTTTCTAACAGTCATATAGCTACTGCAAGTGTGTCCAATAGTCACTTAGGATCATGTTCCTGCGAAAATTTCCTCGAAAAATCTTTGTTTCCAACTGATTTTGACTCAATAAAACAAACGCAAAAACAAGGGACTGACTCTAAGAAAAGAAAACAAACGGTGGTTAGTAAACTACCTCCCCCCACACTTAATCAACACTGTCTGCAGTGTTATAGAAGCTTGGGCTCGGGAGAACAAGGATAATCCAGTGAAAATCTGAAAAAATCAAAAACCTTACTTGCATGTTTGGTGAGTGTCAACCGACATACAGCCAGTGTCGAGCGACACTAGGCTTAGATCGACACATTGCTGATCCAATCACGTTTCTGGCACATCAAAGACAGAAAAATCAAAGAAAGAAAACCAAAAACAAAAAGTAAAAACCAAACTGACCCAACAGTGGGTTGCCTCCCACTCAGCGCTTGTTTTTAGTCTTAGCTTGACTATGGTTAGGAAATCAGACTCCCGGGGGGTTCGACAGAAGCCGAGAGTGCCTCTGCGAAAGTCTCATCATCCATGGAGGTGTGTAAGTACTAGCAGCATGAGATCGTCCAAGGAATGTAAGAATAGATCCAGGGTGGGGGCAAAGACGGGGTGGGATAAAGCGTTTCCCTAAAATCACAGCAATAGAGTCAGGTATTAAAGGTGTAGAAGATGCATACCTTTGTGTTGGTAGAAGTGTGATGTCTGGAGCTTTCTGCATAAGTTCATGAGAAACTACCATCTTCTCTTCTCCACCATCAAGCACTATGGTCTCACCAACCTGGATTTCGAGATCCGCTTTGACTGTTAATGTCTGACCGTCAATGGTATGTTTGTGCAGCTTGTTTATCATGAAGTGCAGAGGCTTGTCTCCCAGATGCAGATTGATTAGACCTTACCTCACATCAATTCAAAGGCTTGTCTCCCAGATGAATATAGATTAGACCTTGCCTCACATCAATAACTGCTCCAGATGTGGCTAAAAAGAATCTACCAAGCAGTAAGGGATCATCTGGTTCAGCTTCATATTTCAGTACATTAAAGTCTGTGGGGATCAAACAATTACCCACTCGAATAGGGATGTTCTCGAGTACCCCTTCTGGCTTCCGTTTCGAATGATCAGCTAGGATTAGAGAGATCCTAGTCGACTGGAAGTCCATCAATCCCAATCTTACCGCCACAGAGTATGGCATGAGGTTCACACCAGATCCCAAATCACACAAAGAGTTTCACAAACGTGTATATCATCTCTGCAACTCGCGAAATCAATCTCCAAAGTACCTCCAATTAGTTGTAGAACGACTTCTTCTTCATATTGAACTGAGATAGCATTGACATGTTGCCTTGGGTTCTGCTCAGTTTTCCCTGGAAGGAATATATCTTGCCTCCTAACAGCTCCAGCAGTTTGAGAAACTTGAACATCTAGCTGCTTCACATGAGTATTCAATGTCTCAAATTTCCCATTCAGATCTTCATACACAACATCAAGCTTCTTATTGAAGTCCACAGTGGACTTCTGCTGGCCCTCAAGCAGTTGTTCCATCATAGCTTCCAATCTACTCTTATGACTAGGAGCAGGAGGTATCTAGTAAGAAGAAGCTCCATAAGTCTGCTGATAGGAGTTGTTCTGCTGGAAAGGCTTCTGAAAATCAGATTTTTGAGCATAGCCCGAGGAGTTTTGATTGCTGGTAAAAGCACTCCTCTGACCATTATCAGTGTACAACTTGTTATCCTGCTGATTCCAGAATCGGTTTACCTGAAAATCAGACCCTGCGATGTAGTTCACATCTTCTTCCTGACAACATTCCTTAGCATCAAATACCTCAGCTTCTTGAGCAAAGTGGATACTCTTATTCCCAATCAACAAGATGTGAACAGAGTCAATCTTGTTCTTCATGTCAGCTATCTGCGAGCTATCATCTTTTCCGCCAGATTTTTGCCTCTCCAGATAAGCATTCTCTTCACACCAAGTTTTCAATCAGCTCCTTAGCTTGCTCTGGAGATTTGTTATTGAAGTTGCCGTTGCTGGCAGCATCCAACGCCATCTGCTACCATAAATCAATTCCCCTGAAGAAAATGCCCAGCAGTTGAACTTCAGAGAATCCATGATGAGGATAGTCTCTTTGGTACATCTTAAACCTCACCCAAGCAGTCTTAAGAGGCTCTGTATGTCCCTTCTTAAATGTCAAAAGATCGTGTCTAAGCTGATCGGAACGAGCATCATCATAGAAGTGTCTCAGGAACTCCCTTTTGACTGCATCCCAAGTAGTCAGAGTCCTATGTGGAATCTGTTTCAGCCAATTTGCAACTTCTCCTACAAGAGAGTGTGGAAAAATCTTGCAGTGCAGGAAGTCACAGCTCACTCCATTATGCTTCATCCCAATGACCAAAGACTCAAAATCTTCTATGTGATCCATAGGTTGCTCATGTGGGTATCCATGGAAAAGGTGCTGCCTCACAAGCGTGTAGTACAAAGTCTTTAGCTCAAATTCATTCCGTTCGAAAGGAAGAGGTACAATTGCAGACCTATTAGCATAGAACACATCAGGTTTTTTGTAGTCAGCAAGAGTCCACCCAGCTGGAGGATTAGGTGGTGCATCAGAATGTGGATTGGGCTGCTGGTTTGGTTGCTGATTGGGCTGCTCATTAGCTCCAGGATTAGCAATTTGTCTCTCATGTTGAGGCTCAATTACATTCCCACCAGCATCAATCATGTGCCCCTGATCATTATAAGGATTGTTTTGCAGATCTCTTTGAACACCTTTTGCGTCTCGAATCAACACAACAACATTTGGATTAATCATTCTCACATATTTTTGCGCCTTTCTGTTTTTTCTCTCAAGTCTAGCAAGCTCCTGATTCTCAAGATTCAAAAGCTTCTCGTTCAGGTTGCTTTTGGTGTGACGATTAGGCATACACTAATGGATGTCGGTCGACACTAAAATGCATGTTCGTAGTTTCCTGCAGCAACAAAAACAAGCAAGAAAGAGAGATGTAAGTAACCAAAAGAAAAACAACTTAGTTTAAATTCTAAAACAAAATCTTTTGGCGAACTCAAAGAGTCCCTGACAACTGCGCCAAAAACTTGATATAGCAAATTTTAATCCCTATTTTCTACTGCAAGTGCACAAATGTGATTGTAGTATTAAAGAGGTATTGAATCCACAGAGACTCAATTTTCACGCAATGGATTATATGTGTTCGAATATAGCTAAGTCAATCAAATGAAAGCAGTAAATAGCAAGTAATTAAAAGTGTTTTCGATGGGAGAAAAGCGCTAGATTAGGATGTTCTTAGGAAATCATGCAATGTCAGACACTTAACTAATCAGGATTCAGATTAAGCACATGTTCAAGAACTAGAATCACAATTGTCAAATAATTCAAATCTCGCTTCAATTATTATCTATGTCTAGCAACCCAACGATTCAAATCACTTTGCAATCTCATATTTCTAGACAAGCATTAATAGCAAGTTCTTTAATTCACAATTTTCTTAAACCAAATCTCTTTGTATCTAGTCAAATTGCTTAAACTAAGTTCTGTCAAATTATAATTCACACTCTCGTGCCAAATTATTTATCTAAGATCTAAACTCTAGGTGATCAATCAAGAATTCAGTTTTAATCTCAACTTAGATGATGAACATATAGATTTAGAATCCTAATTATTCAGTGATCTAACAAGGCATAAAACCCCTATGAGAAATCCTAAATCTAACAAAGGTTACTACTCGGACATGATATCAATAAGACAACACATATTTGAATAGAAAACCAAAGACTGAATAGATAGAATAAATGGGGTTCGAAATCCTTCTCTCAAAGGTTACAGAGTAGCAAAATCAACCCCAAGCAATCTCTTAATCTCCAAAAGCCAAAAGCCAAACAAAGCAAGAATAAAAGGTAGGAGAAAACAACTCCCCAAAACTCTATTAAAAGACTAAACATATTTTGGGGCTAAATTAGAAACAATGAAACTTTTGGGCTTTCTTGCAATTCTTTAAAAGATATAATCAATCGCGCGGTGTAATCTTGTTGGACTTCAGTGTCGACCGACACAGAGTGGTGTCGGACGACTTTAACACTTGGTCACGGATCCAACTTCAACTTCTTGCAGAATGCTCCAAAAACTTGCTAAAACTTCTAGCTTCGTTCCAAACGCATGCTAACCTATAAAAGATTCGATAGACTCGAAATACAAGGTTAAAGACTCAATATTTATTATATCATAGTTGAAAATCTAGGAAAACAATGATATAACATGTGGTGATAGAGATCGGAAGCATGATGGTACATATCGGATATCGAAAGGTTGACAGCGGCTGTATCAGAGCTTGAAGATGAAACAAGTTAATTAATTTTAATTATTTTGAGCTTATAAATTTTAGTTTGTTTTGTGACCCAGCTTTGCCTATTTTGTTTCTGAAAAGTATTTTAATTGGGCTTGTTTTTCTTGTTCTGTTCACATGCTTGTCTTGTTTCATGTTGTTTGCATTTTTGAAGAATAAAAATAAAATATTATATTATTCTCCAATTTTTTTTTTTTATTGAGATTTTGTACATACATGGTTTAGCTTTTAGTTTGATTTCTTTTACTACAAGATCGTTAATGTGTGAATGCATATGCAGACCATAATGAACATATGTATATGTTTTTATAAGAATTTTATTTATCAAAATGTATATAATTATTTACATATTTGTGGTATACTTAGTAAATTAATATTTACTATTAAACATAGAGAAGTTGACATAATTGTATTTTAAAATTTTCACACGTATACATATAATATTATATATAAGTTTTCAACATGTATTCGCTTCTTAAATATTTAAAGAAAACCATGTTTTCTACTTTCTAACGCTTCCACATCCACGTACCCGCTTCTGATTCCATCAATAGTAAAAATATATCGTATAGCCACGTTTTTTTCGTGACTATGGCTAATATTTCGTGCCTATGGCTAATATTTCGTGGCTATAAGCAGTTTTAGCCACGAAAAGTCACGAAAAAACGTGGCTATACGATCGTGACTATTTTTTCGTGTCTAAATCGTGACAAAAAGCTACGTTTTTATCACGATATTTTCGTGACAAAATTTGTCACGCTTTATCACATTTATTTCGTGACATAAAGCTATGTTTTGTCACGTTATATTTCGTGACTTATCTTTTTTTTTGTCACATTTTGTCACGATAATTAAACGTGGCTGATATCAAAAGATTTTTTTAAAAAATACAAAAAAAAATAATTTGATATAACAATAATTACATTAAATAATTAATTTAGAAAAAAAACAAAACCAGAAGGAAAAAAAGAAGCTTCTTCGGCTTCTTCTCCAAGCCGAGCCGATGAATGCTCTGCAAACGGTGGAAGAGGGTGGAGGATGGACATCGGGACGGTGCCTCCGGTGAAAATAACGGCGGAAAATCTTATGCTCTGGTCAGATTCGTCTTTTCCACATTGTTCCCTACCCGAAAACGCTTCATCTTCTTCACCCCCAAAGCTTCATCTTCGAACCAATCACCTGTAGAGAGAGAGAGAGATGAGCAAATCTGAAGTTAAAAACTGAAGGTATATATGCCAAATCCAGTGAAATATAAGTCATGAAAGAGAAGACGAATGATGAATATCAAACCGGAATCTCGAACATGAAACCAAACCGGCGAAGATAGTGGTGGTGTGAGCTTCGTCAGATTCGTCCGGAATGTCGTATCAGTCATGAAGAAGAAGACGAAGGATGAATCTCATATCAGATTGAAGGGTGGTACGAGCTTCGTCTTGTTCTTTCAATTCATCATAGAATTTGATACAAACAAAAGAAGAAGACGAAGATTGGGAAAATCTGGAAAAAAAGAGATTGTGAAAAAAATGTTAAGGCTGAGGAACAAAAAAATGTTACGGCTGAGGGAAAATTGCTTTAGTTAATTAGGGTTTTTAGTGTAATAAAATCTAACGGTTCGTACTGAATATGAGAATAAGATCTAACGGTTGAGATCTGTCAATCTATGTGTTTTCCTTTTAATCATCTGAACCGTTAATATTATAAGATCTAACGGCTGAGAACAGCGATCCATGTGATGTTGTCTTAGCCAATATGAATGTTTTGGTTTTAATTAATATATGATAATTAGAAAATGATTTTAAAATAGTAAAAAAGGTTAAATAAAAAATATAAAAATCTGAAATTTCAAATTATAATAGAGTACATTTTTAAAAGTATTAAAATTTATAAATGATTGAAAAAATGAGTATATATAATAATTAAGAATGATTAAATTGGATTTTAAGTTTTATTTACATTATTTTTTATTTTAAAAATGTTAAATTCATTAAAATTTTATTTTATTGTGTTTACAATAGTTTAAAATTAATCTTATGGTTTAGTGTATAGGGTTTAAAGGATTGTGTTTAGGATTTTATGTATTACTAATTATGTATTATATGTTTTAATATACAGTTTTAGGATTAAAGTTTATAATGTATAAATGTTTCAACTAAAATATTATACTAATGGTTATATTTGTATTGTATAATTTTGATTAAAAATTTAAAGTTTAGAGTATGATTATAGTTTAGGGTATAGGGTTTAGAGGGTTTTTTTTGTCAACAGTGCTTATAAATCTAAGCCAAATTAGGTCGGACATTTCGGTTTCCTAACGAGATTCCGAAATCCGACAGGTTATGGCTTACAAGCGAAAAAATTCTGTCTTTTGCTCTAGCCCTTTTAGCAAGGGTGTCAGCAATTACATTGTCCATACGGCTAATATGCACTAGACGAAAATAAGAAAATCTCTCTTTCATAGAGGCAACGATGTCCAGATCAGGGGTACAAGCCGGCCAATCCGTCGGGTCTTAGAGGGTTATATTTAAGTTTTAAGTTAATTTTTGAAAATAATATATTTAGAAAATATAAATTATTTTTGCAAGTGTTGAAACTTAATTTTAAATATTAGTTTTGTATATATAATTAATTTATATTTTGATTTTATAGTTTATGAAAGAGTTAGGTTTAGAGTATGATTATGGTTTAATGTATAAGGTTTAATGGGTTGTGTTTAGGGTATAGGGTTTGGAGGGTAATGTTTTAAATTAAGATTTGAAATTTTAGATTTGAAAATAATAATTCATTTTATATTAATGTGTATTTTGATTTAATAGTTTATGATTAAGATTATGGTTTATAGTATGATAATGAGTTAGAGTTTAGGGTTTATAGGGTAAGGTTTTGAAATTTTAGATTTAGAAATAATAATTTTTTTATAATTAATGTTTATATTTTGATTTAATAGTTTATGATTGAGAGTATGGTTTATAGTATGATAATGGTTTAGGGTTTATGGTTTAGGGTTTGGAGGGTAAGGTTAGGAAATTTAAGATTGGACAGACCTTAGCCACGAAATATACGTGTCTAAATCGTGACTAATTAGTCATGATTTAGCCACGTTACTTTACGTGGATAGATTTGCCACGAATATTTCGTGACAAAACGTGGTTATATTAAGTCACGATTTGTATCATGACTATAACGTGACTAATTGCCACGTTTTTTACACGATTTTGACACGTTTGTTTGTCACGTGACTAATCGTGACTTTTTCGTGACTAATTATAAAAAGCCACGATTTGGTCGTGACTAAAATGTGGCTATAGCGCAAAATTCTACTAGTGCATGCAGCTTAGAGTATCAAGTAAATTCTTTACTCTGGTATTTCTTGCAACTTTTAAAGGATCAACTTTAGGTTTCTCCCCATTTTCTACTATTGAAGAATAGTCAAAGTGTTGTATCATCCTCCAACACTGATCCCAAATCTTGAATCTCTAATTGTACTAGAAGCTTGTACTTCACATTCTGAAATATCCTTTTGCATCAAACTTATTTATCTCAAACTTTCCTCTGGTGGGTTCCATGCCTTTTGTAAGCTTGAGAATCATGTGTTTTGTAGCTATCTTAGATCGATCTATATTTCTAACACCTTAAGCATGAAGCTTTGATACAATTTGTTGATATTTTAACTTGTGTTCTATGATATTAGATATATTCAATACGAAGTTTAGATCGTTTGTTTAGAGGAAATATAAACGACACATGATTTATTCACTCTGTATTCACCAATTGGCTACGTCACAGGGGTGGGAACGGTATTCCACAACTGATTCACTATATTCTCTTGATTACACTTTTCGCAAGCAATCAGAAATAGTTTAGAACAAACTCTAATCAAAGAATAAAGTACTCTAGATCTCTTTAGCTCTTAGATATAACAATCTCTATAGCTATTCTGATCTCTTAATTGCCACAGACTAATTCTTCAGAATTGGTACGTGCGGCCTTATCACCTTTTCACTCTTGTGATTGCTAAGTCAGTCTCACTCAAACTTTCGAACTTAAAAAGATAAATAAGAAAATTCTTAGAGACAGAAAACTTAGAAAGATGTTTATATTGCAAATTGTTGGATGATTACAAATGAAAACATCACCCTCCTTATATATAAATTCTCAACCCAAATGAACGGTCAAGATTAAAACGATCTAATGGTGGAGATTAAATCTTACATACTCCACTTTTCCACTATCTCCACTATCACACTCCACTATCCCAACATAATTATTACACACCCCACACCATAATCTACTATCTTTCTTGACTATTTAAAACCTTCTAGAAACTTTTAGATAATTATATTTACTTAAGTAAAAATACTAAGTAATTACTTTAACTTTGTGAGGTCCGGCTCGGTAATTTGATTTAACCGTTGGTCGTATTGGACTAAAAATTTAGGTCGTGACATTCTCCCCCGCCCATTTCGGCGACGCCCTCGTCGTCGTAGTTTTCTTGAGTCGCTCCATAAAACCTCCAAGTCTTCTTTTGTTCTTACTTCTGACTTGGGTATCCTCCTTGGTTTCCTTTGACTCGTCCATGCCTACCTGGTCCGACCCCCGCACAGTTCTAGCGAACTTCCCTCGGTTCTTTGATGCATGATGCATCCCAGAATGCCTCATATCCAAACCCTTGGTCGTTACCTTGACTCTTGAACATGTTACAAACTTTCCATGATCATCAAGGGCCAGCTGGCGGTAATCCTCCTGATCACAATCCGCAAGGCCGATATTTTGGAATTTTGGTCAACTTCCCATTTGTGACACTCACAATATGGACCATGCACGAGGCATCCTTCTCAAGGATCAACACCGTTCCGATATAGGGTATTGGCTTCATACCCACTTTCTTCATAAAGTCCAATCCGATCATAACTCCATAATCATCCATCGGAATCACAGAAAAATCTGCTCGACCTTCCATGATCCCATTCGGAAATCCACCCCTTGTGCGACTCCGATAAGTGGTTGGGCCTTAGCATTCACCAATTTAATCTGACCTTCCCTCTTCATCCAAGTCAAACCGAGCCTCTTTGCTTCTTCTTTCGAGATGAATTTGTGAGTTTCCCCGGTATCTACCGTAACCTTGGACGGTTTTCCATTGATTTGAGCCTCAACAAACATCAGCTCCTTGCTTGACTGTTCCGGCTCAGGTTTGGTCGATAGTGCATTGAGGTGTTGCAACGACCCCATCATTGCTGGTTCCTCTTCTGCCTCGAGATCCCCTTGTTGCTCGATCATAGCGTTTAATGTTCCCTTCTTTGTGCATTCCTTCATCAAGTGTGGCTCCTTGCACACAAAACACCCACCTTTTGGAATGAAATTCTTCTTCCTTGCTTCATACTCTTCTCGACTCGAGCCCTTACCGAATCTGGGTTGCATCTTCCCTGACTGGATCGACCCATGGCCATGTCCCCCATAGACTGATTGGCCTTGAACCTCGGTCACTCTGATCGACTCCCCCCACCTTTGGCTTCATACCCATCATGCCTTTCATAGGATCTGGGTCGGTCGTCGGTGGTAAAATATGACAATGAATCGGCTTCCGCAATTGCTTCGTCTAACGATCGGACGTCCCACCTTTGCAATTCTTGCTTGGCCCAAGGTTGTAGTCTGTCGACAAAGTAGAGCACCGAGTCGTCATCAGATATGTTTGGAATCCTTAACAAAAGTGCGGTAGATTCAGTGACACAATCGCGGATTGTACCTCGTTGTCGAAGCTCCCTTAGCCTCTTTCTCGCCTGGTATACGACATTCTCTGGGTAGAATTGCCTCTTCAAATATTGTTTGAAGTCTCCCCATGTCTCAATCTGGACAGTACCTCGTTCGATCTCCGCAAATCGCCTTCTCCACCAAAGCGTGGCCATTTCTGCTAAGTATGATGTTGAGGTCTTGATCTTAGCCGGCTCCTCCGTAAGACCACGATTCTCAAAATATTTCTCCATCTCCCATAAGAAGTTCTCAACTTCTTGGGTGTCCCTCACGCCATTGAACCGCGACGGCCGTGGATACTCTATCCTAGCCGAGCTTATACCAATGATAATGGGTCCGGTGGTGGCAACCCTCTTGCACAAAGCCACATCTTGCTCCATCACCTCAAGTCGTGGGCTCATCCCCTCAATGTCGTCCCAAAAAGCTTGGATGGCTCCCATCACTTTCTCCTCAAGTTGTGCGAACCGAATGTAAGTTTCAATCGTGTCTTCCTTGATTCGATCGAATTCTTCTAACACGGGTTTCTCCAACTTGGTCGCATTGTGCTCGACCCTCTCGAGCCCTGATCCAATCTCCACCACAACATTATCCAACACCTCCCGAGAAACGCTCTTATCTCACATAGTCGCCCCCATGGACTAGCGCGTATTCTCTCCCACGTTTTTCAATCACCTTAGAGTTGTTGGTGTCAGATCGTTTGCTTCCTCTAGCCATTCTCTCGAACAATCTTCTCTCTAGCCCTGGTAAAACTTGGCTCTGTTACACTTGTCACAGACTAATTCTTCGGAATTGGTACATGCGGCCTTAGCATCTTTTCACCATTGTGATTGATAAGTCAGCATCACTCAAACTCAAACTTTCGAACTTAGAAAGATAAATAAGAAAATTCTTAGAGACAAAAAACTTAGAAAGTTGTTTATATTGAAAATTGTTGGATGATTACAAATGAAAACCTCACCCTCTTTATATACAAATTCTCAACCCAAATGAACGGTCGAGATTAAAATTTTAGGTCCTGACATAATGCTTTCTTAATACTGTATTGTTGTTTGTACCTGCTTCTGATCTCACGGCTCTTATTTATACTTTAGAGGTATACTTCATCCGTCTAGGGTTTGGACTCATGAGAGTCGGTGACTTGAGTCTTACGTGAGTTATCAGACGGACCAGTCAACTTTTACTCGACCAACTTCTGATCAGCTCAGGCCCATCCGATCCATCTCCTTGTGTGACTTGCAGTTGGCTAAAAGCCCAAAATATTTTGTCCGAACAAAGTTACAAGATTACTTACAGTCCATTATCGGAAACAACCTCCATGCTTCTCCTCATAATGAATTATATAACCTTCAGGTTCCGTGTAAGCAAATTAAACGGCGGACGATAAATATCTTCAGTCGAAGTGCAGAGTCTGATTTCTCCGGCCATAGTGAAAATTCCGTAAGCCAGCGAGGTTTAAAATATTGACACTGCTCCTTTTGGGTAGCCTTTTGGTTTTTTGTTGATCATGTTCGGTATGGGTTCTGAACTGATCGGCATGTTATCAAATTTAATTTGATTCTCAGTTTGGTTCTATTCGGTAATTAGTTAATTTAACTTTTTACTTGATTTCAGGTAAAATAAATCATACCTTAATGATTTATACCAATCTTATCCAACATTTTCGAACCGAATTGACCAAATTAACAAAACCGAACCAAACTAATCAAATCTAACATAATCTAACAAAAATGACTGAAATTCTCTAACTTTAACTAGAAACCTGAAAAATACGGTTCCTTTAAGCAACAAATTTTCAAAACCGAACTAGCCAAAACCGAACAGTAATTTGTTCAGTTCAATTTGGCAGAAATTTTACATTCTAAATTATCCAAAAACTGATTAAACCGAACCAATATAACCACTGCATGCCTACTTTCACGAATTACAAAGAGTAGGCATGTTCTTTTGCGGGTACGGGTCAGGTAGTGGTGGGTACAGATAGGGTAAAGGTATTTCAAATATAAAAAATTATTACACGTTCGGGTAATAAACGGATAAGGGTAGGGTAAGGGTCGGGTAAGGGCCTTGTAAGAGTCGAGTAAGGATTGGATCGGATAGTTAAAATCATTACCCATTTATTACCCAAACTCTAAATAGTACGGGTAATGTTTGGATAGTTGGGATACCCGAATTCTTTAAATTTTTTTATAGAAATTCATAATAAAATAAACTAATAAAATAACAATAATAATAATAATAAAATAAACATGTATATCTTACAAAATAATCTACTATATATTATTTGCGAAGTCGAATTATTGAAATCGCTTAGGTGGATGATTCTTGACCAGTCAAAACTATGATGTCATTGATGACATGGCTTTAATGAAATGTTTTGATTGGTCGAGAGCAATTTTGACATTAAAAATAAATCAAAATTCGTTTAGGAAAGTTTTTGATTTAAACAAATCAAAATTCGAGCAATTAATCAAATTAAAAAAAATATAGCTTCCTAAAATTTAGAATTGTAATCTTAACTTCTTCCCAAAAATTTAGATTACGGTTTATATTTATTTCATATTTTATTTCTTTACTTTTCAAATTCAAATTAAAGTTCAACCTAAAATTTAGCAACTCATAACATCCACATCTCGAAACATTTTTTTTTGTTTGCAAATTAATATTGTTCTAATTTTATTTCTGTGGTTTTGATGATTTTGTAGGTATGTCACATATCAAACAAAACGATAAGTAACTATATCACTTACAATTAACCTGCTTATAATTTTGTTATGTGGTTTTGATCATTTTGTAGGCATAGGCATGTAACATACCAAGCCAAACTATAAATAATTATATCAATTACAATTAACATACTTATGATTTTGTTGTGTTTACATGCTCACAACAACACCTCTTTATCTAGCTTGCTTGCTACAATAGGTTTAGCCGCAGATGAAAATCCGTTTGGGGTGGTCTTTGGTGGGGTTGACTTTCTATTTCAGCTTTATGTATCATTTTCACTTAATATGGAGTTGACTCTCTCTGCAGGTTCCAACCCGGTTGCTACTACCGGAGAAATTATCTTTGTCAAAGAGAAACGGGTAAGAACTATCCACAAAACTTCCAATTTGGATCAAAGTCATGCTTTCATCCATTTGCTGATTTAAAGATGGATTAATTTATGTTGTTTGCTTCCTCTTAAGTTTTTTTTTTTGCATTGGATTTCATTCAATTATGTTTGGTCTACAAAAAGTGTGGATGGAAACAATAGGAACGGATCGAGAAGACGGGCTTCGATTCGTTTATGTTTATACTATCTCGATATATAAACGCAAGGGTAAAAAGTTTAGATTGGATGTTCTTGGGTCTCTAATTCTTTATGTTCATTTGGTCATTTACTCTCTCTTTGTTGTCGATTACTTAAAGCTTAGTAATATTATCACGAATTATGATTATGTTTGTCATATATTTGTTTGGTGTTACAGCTTCCTGAAAATTTTGTAAAGGATAACGAGCTCCAAGACGGGAAGATGATGGAATTCATCTATGACTGCAATCGGACCATTTATGTTATCATATTGGGTCATGGCGAGACTGCGAAAAGGAGAAAACCCTAAAAACTCTCTCTCTCTCTCGTCTTCTAACCCAGTCGCCTCCGAGTCTCTTCTTCAGATCCGGCCCGTTTTCCGGCGCCGGTGGCTTCCTTAGCACCGGCGCCGGTCCGTTTCTCTTCCCTCTTCCCTCTCTCTGTTTTGCTTTGCTCTGTTTTTGGTCTTCGTTGGTGTCGGTGGATTTGGCGGAGGTTGGTGTTCGTCGGAGTCCTCTAGTGGTGACGGCGCAGCCACCGCGGCGTCGTGGTGTCTGCGGTGGAGGTGAGAAGCTCCGCTTCTATGTGGTTGTTCTCTCGGCCTCTTCCGTCCGTCTTCTTCCGAGCTCCTCTCCCCCGTAAATCTCCGGCAGTTTTCTCCTCCAGCGATGTCCTCGGCGTGTCCTCTCTCTCGGCTCAGCGTGCTCGTCGGCGGTTCGGTGTTGGGTGGTTCTACCTTTTCCGGCTCGGTCTCTCTTCGTATGGGTCTTCCTTGCGGTGGAGGGGCGGCAAAGGCGGTCTCGCTTCTCTTCAGATCTCGGCACCGGTTTAAGGACCTTGAGGACGGGTCTTCACCGGTTCCGAGTAGCAGGAGTGGAGCTGGTCTGGTGGTAAGTCTCTTCGAGGTGGCTCGCGCTTCTCCGGCGAGAGTGGACCCACAGGCGGTGTCTCCTTGCGGTGGTCCCTCGGGTGGCTCGCCGGTAGTTGTTCTTTGGTGTGGCTCCGGCGCCGTGGTCCATCGGCGTGGCTTTGGTTTCCTGCTCGTGGTGTGTTCTCCAACAAGAGACGAGAGTGTGAGTGTGTTTAGGTATGTGACTCGGGTCAGCTCCGGGTTGGGACCGGTGATGATTGTGGGACAAATCCAGACTTGAGATGAAGAGGCGCCGGGGTATTGTACCGGCTATTTTGTAATTGTGGGGGTTGGTTCTTGAGAGGTTTTCGATCTTGAATGGTTGTTGGGGGTGACTTCTCAACGCCCGCTTGGGCTCCCTTGTCGACAATTGCAAGATTGTCCGTTACGTACTCCGGAGATCCCGTTAGTTTTCGGAGAAGCTGTAGGCATCTATCTTGAGGTTTGAGGGCTGGCCTTAGTGGATGCTCGTGGCAACTATGATGTGAACTCTAGTTTTTAGGAACTATGGCAAGAGCGGGATGGTCGACGTCTAGGCGTTTGATTGTTGCGCTCTCGTTTGGATTTGTTTTGTTGTTATAGTTTGTTTACTTGGGCCTTATTCTAAGCCATGATCTCTGTCGTTCTCTTGTTGGTTTTTAGTTAGTTGTAGTCTTTATTTTCGGTTTTTCTGTTTTCTTTGTTATCTTCGTAGTTCTGTCAAAAATTCAAAATGGTAATAAAATTTAACATTTTTACCAAAAAAAAATATTGGGTCATGGCCGATGTAGTGAGGTTAGACACTTTCCTCAAGCCGTAGTTGATGTTGGTGACTATGCAACCCGTGAAGAAGAAGACAAGAACAACAAAAACTAAAATTTGGGTCTATATCGTCCATGTAGGGGGAAGCAAAGGCTGCTTTTTAGTTAATTTATTTTGGGTCTATGATGTAACAAGATGTTTAGGCTGTGTTTAGAACTTCGATTTAAAGACTGTTGTTTTATTTATCATTCATGTAATAATTGTATTATGGTTAACAAGACAACGAGACCAAGTGTTTGGTAGTGTTGAAGTTGAAGAATTCTGGAAAACTGAAGGACCTGTAATTAACCTTGTACAAATATAAAAGGTTTTAGCTTTGGTCACGTGACATGATGGATGTATTTGTTAGGAATAATAAATGTTAACCCAAATTAAACATATTAAAAAGTTACGAGGTGTTTTTGTAAAATGTTTTGACCGCTGTGCAAGTGTTCTTCTCCCTATCATTTTGGCCGGCCTTTGGCGGTGGAAAGTGCAATCGTTCCTACTTAGGTCGTCGGGAAAAATGAAGAGCAGCAAGTATTCTTGCAACACGAGATCTGAAACCTTGGAATGGATCACCGCCATTATTGATTTCCTGAAACCCTTCTCTTTCCTAATCAATGCTTACGTTGATAACTCTTTAGACTGGAAATATTAATATTGAAGTAGTTAATGCATATATTTTTTGATACATGTCACACGTTTTACTTGGCCAAAAAAAAAAACTCTTTCAATCTAACGATTATGATTATTATATGTTTTTTTGCTTTCAGTTTTCTCGAACGATTGTGATTTTATATAGCTTATTTACTTTGAGTTTTAAAATTATCTAAAGCATATTGCATTAATCAAAAGATTGTTAGTATCAAAATTCTATTAATGATATCAGTAAAATATTTTATAGAAAATTTTGAAAACTTAGATCAACCCTAATTATTTGATCTATATAAATAGACTACACAATATTCATAGAACACTCATCTATCGCCATATTTTTTCTATTCCATAAAAACTAACATGGTTCTAATTTTGTATTGTGGTTTGAAGAATTTACAGGTTTGTGTCATACCAATTTTTAAAATTATCATAATTATAATTTGTAATTTTTGTCATAGTTCCGATGATGAAGATAATTTATGAAATCTTCTATTGGAAGATTAAAATATTTTATAAGATACTTTATTTCCAAATTTATTCATTATTGTTGATAGTTATTAATTGATAAATTTTAGGTTGTGTGTTATTATAAATTTTCAAAATAAGGAAATACAATATGAAATAAATATAAATTATAATCTAAAATTTTGAGAAAATTTAATATTACAATTCGAAAAATTAGGAAACCACATTAATTATTAAATTTGATTAGTTGTTGAATTATGATTTTTTAAGCAAAAACTTTTCAAAATAAATTTTGATTATTTTTAATGTGGAAAAAACTCTCGACCATTCAAAACATTTTATTAAAACCATGTCATCAATGACATCATAGTTCATTAGATTGTGAAATCATTACAATGTGAAATTATATTGTAGTAAATATAATTTCAATAAACAAATTTATTTATCTTTGATATATATTTTGATAAATTTTGATTTATTTAATTAACTTTTTATTTTATGGAAATGATATATGTTTCTTTTATATATAGTAGATACCAAAAATAATCTAATGGTTGCAATTTTTAAAGAAAAATTTGCCAAAAATTATATGGACTTAGCCATAAAGAAAAATTTCCACTAATCTGTTTGTTTATAGAATTTAATGTTCACGTTTATAAGTTTTAAATACATATTTTTCCAAATGAATTGTTATGGAATATATTTTTTTAGTACATAATAAATTTTCTCTAAACAAAATACGAAATCTTAATAACTTGAAATATGGAAGTAGTTATCAAATATAAATAAAATATAAACAAATTATACTATATAAAAGGAACATATTGAGAATAAGTAGGCAACTAATGAGATATTCTTACCATTAATATAGTAGATATTATACTATTTCACACCTTATAATTTCTAAAACTATAGTATTGATATAATAAATGTGGCCAATATTAGTAAGAAAAGCAAAAAAAAAATTGTCTAAGAAATTCTAATATAAAAGTATTATATATTTTGATATTGTCTTCTAATTGGTTTCATTGCAATTTCGAGTTGCTAATAAAAGCTATAGGTATTTTTGAAAAAATCTTTAACATCTTAGTTTTTTTCACATTATATACATTTTGAATATGGTTTAAAACGTTTTACTGTTTTCGTAAACATATCTAAATTTGTTTCATGTAATTTTGGACGTTTAATTGATCCTATGAAAATGTGTCTATTGTTTTTCATTCTCCACAAATTGTTTTCGTCTATGATGTGAAATACCATAAAAAAGAAGGTTAATTTCGGGCATGGATGAAATGAAATGCGATATATCTTCAAGCAAGACGTCTTCTATATTCCGAAATAACAACTAAATTTGTTTGGAATAAAAAAGCATGAATGAAAACCTCACATACAAGGTAAATTACGTTTATGTGGTTTACGAGTATATGTAGAAGAAATTGAGAACTATATTACATACACCTTCTATTGGATGTAATAAGATGGTCATGTGACTATTTGGATCTAAAGACGATTAATGATGTTGTTTATGACATATTCTTAGATGCATGGTTTACCTTTGAAGATATTGAAATTCTCTAATTTATGTTTACTTATTTTAATCAGCTATGTATGTTCTTATTTTCAATAATTGGTGTGTTTCTTTTTAATAATATTCCATTTTAATATTTCTCGATTTTTAATTATTATTAATTTCACTTTTTATAAAATCACGCTCAATTCAAATTTATATAGTTTCCAATATTTATACATGTTTATCTCCTAAATTAAGTGAAACAATCATCGATGAAATCATTCACCCCGCACAAAGTGCGGGAGAGTCATCTAGTTATTACATATTTTCATTAAATAAACTTTTATTTATTATATAATTTCATTTATATTTATACAGTTTTATAGAAAAAGAAAGTTAAAAATTTAACTACTCAAGCGCATATTTTTGATATTTTGGATATTTTGGGTAATACCCGATCCGTACAGTTATCCGTTAAAAAAATTTCGATACCCAAATAGGTAATATTAATATTGGATAAGAGTAAAGGTCGGGTAATTCGTGTTAGATAAAGATCGGATCAGGACACCCGACCCAAACTGCTCATGCCTAACAAAGAGTATGGGGCAAAAGGTTAAAACAAATAAAGTTTTAAGGAAAAACGTTTAGAGGAATAATTTGAAATACAATAAACTTCGCTTAAAACCCATGATAAGATTATTTCTTAACCAAAAAAGGTATTTAAATTTATTTGTATACTTAATAGTTGATACATTTATTCAGCAAAAACAATAATCATTAGTTCTCATCGTAGTAGTTTTTCAGAATCTGCGTTCTCACCGACACAGGAATAGTGACGTTATGCACAGAGTCACTCCAAATCAAGCTTCCAAAATAGAATCCAGTGTTAATTTTGTGTATGGTGGAGACTCGAACAGTAAACGAGATATTTTGGGTTTTGGAGTTGAACACTAGCGTGTCAGGCATCACAACCACTCGAACCCCAAGTGGTGGCTCGACCATGACTTTGTAGACCGAGTCAACCGGCCCAACATTAGTGACGGTTCTGGTGAGATTGACTTCTTCTTTGAGGTTAGGAATTGTGATTGAAGGCAAATTGACATCAAGAACAGAAGGTTTAGGGTTTGAACAGGCTGTTACTTTTCCGACAAGCTGAGAGATAGATGAGTCGTTGTAGCCGGCCGAGCATAAGTAAAGAATGTAGTCTTGTGGGCCCATGTCGAATATGAGACCTGGGTCTGCAGCTTTCTCTGGGTTCACGAGACCTCCACCGTAATCAAACGGATCAGCTACTTTGCGAGATGACCCTTCTGCAAAAATCTGCTCTCCAAATGGATCTGTTCTCCAAGCTGCAAAGCAATTAATGAAAACTTATTGAGATCAATCTGTTCAAGGTTTGTATTTTGATCGGTTGTTCTGTTATTGGATGAAAATAAGAACCTGTAGTGACAATAGCTGATCTAAAGGCAGCAGGAGACCAATCAGGATGCAATGCTTTAAGAAGTGCAACAACTCCTGAAACAACTGGAGCTGCCATGGATGTTCCCGAAAGAATATCAAATCCATCAGCACTGGAATTGGAATTGGGAGATGTAGCAGCTAATATACTCACTCCCGGTGCCCCTATATCAGGCTGCATTGCCAAAAAAAATTGATTCAGAAGTTGGGATGCAGAAAAACTGATGGGTAAATAAGAAAGGATTCAGGCAAACCTTTAAAATTGCTGGGGAAATCGAGTTAGGCCCTCTTGATGAAAAAGTTGCCACTTTTGTGCCTACAGGTTGTCCTACGAGTGTTCTAGAAGGTTGTATCTTCACAACAGGTGATCTACAAAACCAAAAGAGATTATTTGCCTATTTTCTACCAATTCTGTGTTTCCAGGAGTGAGTGCTACTTGGTTTCATACCTAGTGGAGCGTATGTAGACAAGTATATCGGTCCCAAGCTCGTAATCAATGGCTACACAGGGGAAATCATCCCTACATGGAGTGAGATTGTAACCTGGATTTCTTGCGATGATCAGGCCAAGACCGCCGGCTGCCTTCACATAAGAGGCAGCTCTCGATACAGCAGTGAAAAGTGTTGTTGTTGTGAAACACAAGACAACTTTCCCTGCCATTGTACGGTTTGGGTTGCGATTAAGGAGCTCACAGACGCTGCAAACATATTTAACATATACTGAATTATGCTATTTCATTGAATACTGCACGCAAGTCTTAACAAGAAGTTAGAAATTTAATATTACTCGCTAAAGGTCTCATTGCTGCTCCCTGGGTTCTCGGGGTAAACCAAACCAGAGAAGCCAAGCTCTGGACCTGTGTACAGTGCTTGACCCTGCATTAACAGTTGAAAACCAGATAGCAGAGAGCAGCAACATTTGCAGAGGAAAAAGACATGTATTATGCTTTACCAGTATCACATCGTTGTTCCCAAGTGTTACAGGTGTGGCAAAGGATCGGTCCAGAGTGGTTGCAGCAACTGTTAAGACCCAAGGAGCTGTGTTTAACACGGTCTGAGCCGCTGGGCCTGAGTTCCCACCTGCACAAACAACTATGACGCCCTTTACTACTGCATGGAACGCTCCAGTCGCAATCCTATCACGCAGATCAGTTTCAGGATACAGAGGAACTTGAGCGCCGAGAGAGAGTGACAAAACATCAACACCATCATGAATTGCTTCATCCATTGCTTTCAAGATGTCAGAAGATGAACAAGCCACCGCACCTAACCGATCCAGATACCAACAAGCCTTGTATATTGCAATGCGAGCACGTGGTGCGCCACCTCTCAAGTTTCCTCCAGCGAGTCCCTTGTAGCTTACGTTAGGAACAAATGAACCACCTGCAATAGAGGCGACGTGCGTGCCATGGCCAATAAAGTCTCTAGCAGAAATGTAGTCACGTGATTCTGTGGAGTTAAATGCTTGGTTCTCAGCAAGAAACCCGTTGATAAAGAACTTGGCTCCTATCAGCTTTCTATTGCAATTTGTTGAAATGAATTGTTCTCCTGGTTCACACCCTCCTTTCCAATGGCTCGGTATTGGTCCAATCCCATTGTCGTTAAACGATTCAGACTCTGGCCACACTCCTACAACCACAAAACGGCAAGTCTACAATAAAGGAATAAAAAAGAAACAGGAATTAAGATCAAGCTACCTGAGTCTATAAAGCCAATGATTACTTGGTCACCCATGTTTGTATCATTTAGGAGACTATTTGGATTGGCAACAGAAAGACCAAAGTAGTCCCAAGTCCGAGTTGTCGCAAGTTGGTAGAAACTATCCGGTATGACATCAACAACTTGAGGTGGAAGAAACCCTTATCTTAAAATTAAAAAAAAAAAAGAAAAAAAAAAAAAAAAAGGGCGCTTTTTTCAAGAAACCCTTATCTTCAACTCGGCGGATCCGCCGTCTACCTCTGCTCCGTCAGTGGCTTCGGCCCTGCCGGTGGTTTCTACGTCGACGATTGGTCTCCTTCTGGTGGTTATCTCCTGGTCTCTGCATCTCTCCCCCTTTTATCAATCGATTCATGGCTTCTCTGGAAGTCATAGATCCACCGCCGACGATTCAACATGCGGACACCATCGAGGTCACAGGTTCTGAAGATTTATCAGCCAAATCTCTACCCCCACAAGAGGCTGACTTGAATTTGTCAAATGCTCCGTCGCCTGTTCTCTCAAACCAAGAAATCTCCTCTTCATCGGTCTTAGATCCAAAATTTAGCTGGGTTGCTCCTCCGGAGTTAATTCTTAACTGTGCAATGGAATCATTAATGCCATCACCTGGTCGATTCATGGAAAGCTCCGAATCTCCAAGGATTTCTCTTTCAGAAGAATTCATCATTGGTGAAAATTTGATGGCTAAATCCACTACCTCCAAAGCAATTTCTAATTGTGTTGAGTTGCGCTTAGATCAGTCCAGCCGGGTGAATAAAACTGATGTTACTACCTCAGCGTTAGCTAAGGACAAGTCGAAGCTAAGCCAAATTTGCTCTCCCTCCGTCACTGCCTCACCCCCTGCATCCGGAGCCTGGGCTTCACCATTTAAAATTGCTGCTCTCTTCCCTGACTCAATGAACAACATTGCTCACAGTTTCCAGAACAGTGAGGAGATGCATTCCTCCATTCTCCGTCAGGAAGAGCATTGGCCTTCCCTAGCCTCCACGAAGCAACTAACGCGAAAGCGGTCTACACTAGGAACTGTGAATCCTCCCTTGAACTTGGTTTCATCAAAGGACAAAATGAAACCACTATCTCAAGATACCATCAAAGCTTCTCTAGAGTATCCGTGGGCTGCCAAGATGAAATCAGTGTGCAACCTGCATAGAGTAACCACTCCGGTCTATATGGAAGACGGCACTCCAAAGGTTAGTATTCCAAGCCATGTTTTGCTGGAGGGTATTGAAAACCAGAATCAGTTCGTAGTGGGTCAGTTCTACCGGTGCAAAGCTCCATCTGGTGGGCTTATACATGCTGTTGCTACTCGAATTTGGGGAAAGAAATGTCGTATTTTTACTCGGAAATTAGGAGAGTCCTCTTACTTATTCCACATACCAGATGAAGCAACTCGTAAATGGGTTATTCAAAGAGGTATATGGCATGTAGATGACTGTTTGATGTTTGTTTCTCCATGGAGTCCTTCTCCCACAATTAGTCTGCCAGAAATATCTTCTATTCCAGTTTGGTTAACTCTAAAGAACATTCCATATCAGTTATACTCTATTAAAGGAATAGACTGGATAGCTTCTGGCATTGGTGAACCGATGTTAACAAGTAAGCCTTGGCTCGATCCCACCCAAATGGGTGAAGCAAAAATCTTAGTTGAGGTAAAATTAAACAAGCCATTTCCTCAAAGGGTAGCTCTCGAAGATGAAAGTGGCTCCATCTCGATGGTTGATGTGTTGTATTCATGGCTGCCATCAAAATGCGGTTGTTGCGGTCAACTAGGTCATAAAGCGACCCATTGTCTAAGTACTTCTGGCTCAGATTTAGTAAATGCATCAAAAGCTGGTTTTAGCACAGTCAATGTAGCTGTTGAGAGTCCATCTCGTGTCTTTGAAGCAACGGTTCCGACGGTGGTAAATTCTGCAATTACAACAGTTGGAAATCAGAAATCTGTCACAGAAACTGTTCCATTGCCTGCATCACCCACTGGAAATGGAAGCCCAACCATTCAAACAAAATCCAACTCTACTACCACAAAAGAAGTATCGCTCGAGGGGACTTGTACTCCTGCCACTTTTGCTATTACTTGTTCATCTATGGCTGATGCTGTTGTGCAACCTACTACATTTTTATCTGAAACAATAAGCTGCTCTAAGGATGCTCTAGTAATCAATGAATCTGAAACCAGTCACATTATCTCCAGCCCGTTAATCACTTCTGCTTCAGGCCCTTCTCTTATTGTGGATCAGCAAGGTAACAACAATCTCTCACACAACCCTTTGGTCTTGGACACATTTTTGCATATTTCAGGTGAAACTTCAATATGTGTGAGTAAAGACAAGGAAGAAGATAGTGTGGGAGTATTGGGTAACCCCTTCGCCATCTTGAATAGTGAATCTTTCATCGACGATTCATCTTTTCAATTCAGTCGAGGAGGAAGACATATCAAACCAACACAAAAGGCTCAAGAAATGCTCTTGACTAAGGTTCGAGGCCGGCGAGGTCGTGGCCGTGGCTAAATCTTCTAATGGGAATGGTGTGTTAGTATTATTACTGCACATTTTTATCCTTCTCTGTTTTGTAGTTTATCTTGATTGTAAGTCAAGACTCTTATGCTTTCATTTTCTCTACTAAACTATATGGCTGAAAAGCCATACTTTGTACCTCTTTCTAGCATTTTCAATATGAATACCCTATTTCAAAAAAAAAAAAAAAAAAAAAAAAAACTTGAGGTGAATCTGTTTCAATGAAGTATCAGAATGCTAATTAAGATAGCAAAATAAATCATGTGTGTGTGTACCAGCAATTTTCTTGGCTTGTGAATCGGTAAGCTTAGCAGCGAAGCCAGAAAAGCCATGTCGGTAACTGTGCACCATTGAGTCATGTGCTTCCACTTCACTGTGACGCAGAGATAAAACCATTAGTAAGAGCTTGTTGAATACCAATCATGCAAGCTTTGTTCGTACCTTCCAAGAAGCGACGACAGAATCTGGTGATGAGATTCTGTGACAAACCCAGGCTGATCCACCAAATACACTATATGAACCTATATGATTATCATCAGAACAAAACCAAAAGTTGATTGCCTTGCCTTTTCTCTGCTGTGAAAAATTAACTTACCTTGCTCTCAGCACCAGCTCGTGCGACATTCAAAACTATTATCAGACTTAGCAACACAACAACAGATAATCTAAAATTCCCCATTACAATGAATGTTTACATTTGTAATGAGAGCACCAGCATTTATAATAGAATACATATCTTATCCTCCAAGAAACGCAATTTTATTAAGAAACGTGTTTAAGTTTTCGTCCGACTAAATTACAATTTGCTGAGATTCAGACTCTTGGTCAAACTCAACAAATCTTTTCTGTGGCCAATAACTAATGTGAACAAGATAGGATCGGAATCGAACCTCAACTAACTAATGGTTTCAAAGTATATGTTTGACTTTGCCACCAGGAGCGAAATCGCCCTCACGGCAGGCTCTATAACTTCTAAAAGATTATTTTCTTCTTGCACAGCTTTACGAGAAATCATTTTCGTAGAAACTAAACTTTATGATCAATGGATTTTTCGACCAAGGGATCTGAAAATTTTCTGATGAAGGGGAAAACGGAGAAAGGATGTGTGATCGGGAAAGCGGGCCAGAAAGTTACATTTGAAGGCCCATTACAGACCCATTTTAATGCCTCATCACGCTATCGCTGCCGATTTCATAAACGTGCTGCGGCCGAGCCCTTTAAGAAAAATAAAAAGAAATCGGATTGTCGTTTTGTTGCTTCATTTACATAACTAGTGATCTTCAATCCGCGCACGCGCGAAGGCTCGATCTTCCAATTATCGCATCTGCTTCAAAAGAAGCATGTATTGATGCATAGAGATTTCAGTGACCGTCCCACTCTTCAACAAATCGAGAAAAGCTTATAACTCTTCGTGGTGAACCTGATTGGATGATAAGATGCAAGTTAATCTTAGCTAATAGAATTTGGAGTAGTTGATCAGAGAAAGAAGAAGACACATTATAAAAGAGAAAAAATCAATGCACGTATTCTGTGGACAGTCACAAATGTTTTAATCAGACATTTTTTTCATTATGTCATAAGCAATTTAATTTGTTCTGCCTATAATGATGCATACTGACCAGATGTGGCATGGTGTATTGGTACATACCATGGATATTGCAATTGCCAAACCGCACTGAGTGCAAACAAAATTGTAAACAGAGTTTCGAGGAGTGAAGCCTAATGAGCTCGAGAAAGCATGTGTTTGCCTTTAGTAAATTTGGGAGTTTAGATCCTAGTAGATTAGATTGGAAAAAGGTGAAAAATACAATATTGTTGAATTCTAACAATTGTTTGGGACCAAAGGGGTAAATTTTCAAATGCTCACAGTTGTAAATGTTAATATTCAAGAATCAAATGTTCGAACATTCTGAATAATAATATATGGTAAATCACATCCATAACCCAGCAACGATAATCAATATCCAATGGGGTGTAACAAAAACACATGCTTATATCTTTGTTGCCAAAAACATAGGTCGTATACATGCATCTAAGTCCATACATAATATTGTGGAAGAATACCCTCATGAAAGAGATCTTTAATCACCGATCAAGAATTGTTGGATGAAGTATGACCACTGAGGTCCTCAAACTTTCTTAGCTTGGATTTTCCACTGCTGAGAGATTAAGAAACATTACACAATGAAATGAGAGGAAAACCTAAAGCTGTAAAAGAGTATATGCACGTAAGGGAAATTAATTAGATGCTATATCTCCATCCCTTGCTAAAAAAAAAAATATTTGAGGTTTTGCTTACCGTTAAGTTCATCCCATTGAATAACTGGGACAAATTTGACACATCGATGTTGCGTGGTGAGGTTGGTTGCACAAAGTTCTTTAGGAACTGGTGTTCTAACAACATAGATGTGGTTGGTCGCTCTGCCGGTTTTCTCTGGAAACATAATCTTAGAAAAATCTTTCCCTCCGGTGACATCATTTCAGGTACCGGTGGGCTATCTCTTATGCCCTTGAACATAGCTGCAGCCTATGATAAGGCAACGTTGACTGAAACAGTTTTAGATATCAGGAGAAATCAATTTTTACAGTAAGACTATAAGGCATATGTGTATGCTTACCCGTTCAAACTCACTCAATGGGGGCTTTCCAGTGAACATCTCAATGATTGTACATCCTAAACTCCATATATCAACATCAAAAGCAAGATTTGGGTTGCTATCTGTTTGGGCTCAAATTCACTCCCAAGTGAATTAGCTGAGTAAGGCCTCATCCAACACTCGCGCCCAAGCCCAATTCAACAAAGGAGGCTCCGACTTCGGAGTAGAGCTCGACAGGCGACGAACTCGTCTGTTGGCAACTGACCGGCTAAGAAGGAGGAGTCGGGTGGAGCGCACGATCCCGAGAATCACGCGGGTTGTTGAAGCTAACTCCGTAAATCAAGGAAAGCAGTCGTAGAGATCAAGGCTATAAAAGGAGGCTTCGTCGACTTGAGAAGGGATCCGATTCATGATACACATGAGACCTAGCATTAAGGCTTTGTAATCGCTCTGTAGCTCGAGTTCTTATTGTTCTTACATCCAAATCAATACAAATCCACTTTTTCACTATTGTTAAGCTCCTTGATAACGTTCAACCAAGAATCTAGCCCACCTACTTTATAAATCAGCTCGTTTAAACACTCTAAAATCTGAGTGTGGATTTTAGGATCCACATTTTGGCGCCGTCTGTGGGGAAGATTCATAGACATTCTTTACACACGAACCTGGTCAACATCTCGCTAGCGTGGAAATGGATCCCAACGCGACAGCTCCGATTGGATCACCAAGGTCGCAAGACCTCGACCAAACGAACGCAAGCGTTCAAGCCGGGAATACCAGATCAGAGTCGATTGTAACTCAAGCAGGATCCGGAGCAGTGGACCGTGTCCCTGTTTCCCAGCCTTTGGGAGTTGCGCCGTCGGGCTCAACTTCGCAAGCAACTGAGAGAACAAACTCTCGAACCTGGATCCGGTCCGAGGACCGCCCCCAAGGGGACATACAAACTCCTCGGGTCAATCTGCAAACACGACCTGACTCGCCGTGCCTAACCAGATCTGTAATTGATGGTATGGCGGAGCTCCGTAAAATGCTTGCAGTTCTAATTGACAGATCGCACGATCAAGAAACCACATACTCGATGGGAACTATAAAGCTCCCTTCCATCGCCGGGGGGCAACAGGAAATCCAGGAGTTTGTAGTAGTAAACAAACCAGCCCCGTAAAACGTGATACTAGGTAGGCCATGGATCTATACCATGAAGGCAGTGCCTTCCACCTACCACCAATGTGTGAAGTTCCCGACCCCTACGGGGATAAAGACAATTTACGGGGACCAAAAGGCCGCAAGATCATGCTACCTAACTTTCTTCAAACAGTTAGAAACCTTGAACGTATAGCAATTACAGAAAGAGGAAGAGCTCGCTTCCCGGGCCGCGAAACATAACAACGATCCAACAGTCCGAGGCCCACGTAAAGATTTATTCGTCCCAGTCTGCATTGACGACGAGAATCCGGAAAGATGTGTAAACTTCGGAACGGAACTCCTGAACGCCACCAGGGAAGAACTCGTTAACTTCCTCAAAGAGAATGTGGATACATTTACATGGTCCACAAAAGACATGAAAGGGATCGATATCGACGTCACCTCGCACGAGTTGAACGTAGATCCAACTTTCAAACCCGTGAAACAGAAACGCCGCAAGCTCGGCCCAGACCGAGCTAAAGCCGTTAACGACGAAGTCGATAAACTGCTGAAGGTCGGGTCAATCAGGGAGGTGAAATACCCCGACTGGTTAGCCAACCCGGTCGTCGTCAAAAAGAAAAACGGAAAGTGGAGAGTCTGAATAGACTTCACTGACCTGAATAAGGCATGCCCGAAAGATAGCTTTCCACTACCGCATATAGACCGTCTGGTGGAAGCCACCGCCGGACACGAACTGCTGTCCTTCATGGACGCGTTCTCCGGGTACAACCAAATCCTCATGAACCCCGAAGACCAGGAAAAGACAGCCTTCATAACCGATCGCGGAACCTATTGCTATAAGGTGATGCCTTTCGGCCTAAATAACGCCGGAGCTACCTACCAGAGATTGGTGAACAAAATGTTCGCCAATCAGCTCGGAAAGTCAATGGAAGTCTACATTGACGATATGCTAGTGAAGTCCTCCAAAGAGAGCGACCATATAGCACAGCTCCGGGAGTGTTTCAAGATCCTAAACAAATACGGGATGAAACTCAACCCTGCCAAGTGCTCCTTCGGAGTACCTTCGGGAGAATTCCTCGGTTATCTGGTAACAGAGCGAGGGATCGAAGCAAACCCAAAACAGATAGCGACCTTCCTGGAGATGCCCTCCCCGAAAAACACGAGGGAAGTACAAAGGCTAACAGGACGGATAGCAGCTCTGAACCGTTTCATCTCTCGGTCTACAGACAAATTCCTACCATTCTACAACCTACTCAAAGGAAACCGAAAGTTCCAATGGGACGAGGGCTGTGAAAACGCCTTGAACGAGCTCAAAAAGTACCTTAGCGAACCTCCGATACTAGCCAAACCTGTGGAGGGCGAGCCATTGTATCTCTACATCGCGACTTCGCCTGCCGCCGTTAGTGCAGTCCTGGTCCGCGAGGAACAAAACGAGCAAAAGCCCATATACTACGTGAGCAAAACACTCATAGACGCGGAAACGAGGTATCCAGCAATGGAAAAGCTCGCGCTCGCAGTGGTAATGGCGGCAAGAAAACCAAGGCCATATTTCCAGTCACACGCCATAGTGGTGATGACATCACAGCCTATACGAACTATACTCCACAGCCCGAGCCAATATGGCAGACTAGCCAAATGGGCAATCGAGCTGAGCGAATACGATATCGAGTACCGCACCAGGACAAGCGCTAAAGCCCAAGTCCTGGCAGATTTCATAATCGAGCTCCCGCCCATTGTTCCGGAGCAGGAAAATCATAACGAATACTGGACTCTCCATGTAGACGGAGCCTCGTCGAAACATGGCTCCGGGGTAGGAATCAAACTTGTAACCCCCACAGGAGAGGTAATCGAGCAATCATTCAGGCTCGGCTTCAGCGCTTCTAACAATGAAGCCGAGTACGAAGCTCTTATAGCCGGACTCCGACTTGCAATCGGAGTTGGAGCACGAGAAGTACGCGCCTTCAGCGACTCGCAACTAGTTACGAGCCAATACCACAGCGAGTACGAAACAAAAGACGAGCGCATGGAAGCATACGTCAAAGTAGCTCACGAGCTCGCTGACCAGCTGAAAAACTTTACACTCGAGAGAATACCTCGCGGAGAAAACTACTCCGCCGATGCCTTGGCTACACTAGCCTCGACATCCGACCCTCGAATCAAAAGGATCATACCCGTGGAAGGTATAGACAAACCGAGCATCGACGTGGCGCTGAAAGCACTCGCGTCGTCTCAGACGGATCAGACCGAACATCCGTCCGAGGCACCGAACCCCGAAGTGCCTTCGGAGACAGTGTTGACATGCTCCGAAGTTCCTTCGGAAACAGTGTTGACATCCTCCGAAGTTTGCGATATCGGTCTTCATAGCGGCAGACAGGTTCCGGAGCCCCCGGTCGAGGAAGAATCCAAACCGGAAGTCGAGGAACCGGATGCAGAGTTCTTGAACAGGCCAGATTGGCGGAAGCCGATCCTTGACTACATTCAACTCGGCCTGACCCCCGACGACAAGTGGCAAGACAGAAAACTAAAGGCGCGAAGCGCCCGATATTGCGTGATCACCGACCATCTATTCATGCGCAGCACCGCAGAACCATACTTACGATGCGTGCATGCTCAAGAAGCCCTCGCCGTAATGGGAAACACCCACGAAGGCACCTGCGGGAACCACTCCGGAGGGCGAGCCCTAGCCATCCGCATCAAAAGACAAGGGTTCTTCTGGCCGACCATGATCGCCGATTGCGAGAACTACACCCGGCAGTGCGATAAATGTCAAAGGCACGCCCCAATCATCCACCAGCCTGCAGAGAAACTCTCCTCGATCTCTGCGCCTTACCCCTCCATGAGGTGGTCGATGAATATAATAGGCCCACTCGTTTCGTCAGGGCCGAAGAAGCTAAGATACCTGCTGGTCCTGACCGATTATTTCACCAAGTGGATCGAGGCTAAAGCCTACCAGCAAACTACAGAAATCGAAGTACGACACTTCATCTGGGAGCACATAGTCTGCCGACACGGACTCCCCTACGAAATAGTAACAGACAACGGTTCCCAGTTCATCTCCAGAGCTTTCAGAAACTTCTGCAAAACTTGGAAGATACGCCTGACCACATCGACTCCGAGGTATCCCCAAGGAAATGGTCAGGCAGAAGCTGTGAACAAGATCTTGCTAAGTAGCCTCAAGAAAAGACTTGACTCTAAAAAGTCCGCTTGGTCTGAGGAATTACCGGGAGTCCTATGGGCTTCCCGCACCACACCTCACAGCACGACTGGCGAGACCTCATTTTCGTTGGCATACGAAATGGAGGCGGTGGTCCTTGCAGAGGTATCGGTTCCAACTATCAGGAGGGCTCTAAGCCCAGGAAACGAGGAACTAAACGAGCAAATGCTCCGAGATCGTCTAGACATGATCGAAGAGCAACGCGACCGAGCGCTGATACGAATGCAAAATTACCAGCAAGCAACCTCCCGCTACTACAACTCCAGAGTCCGACTACGGAATTTTAGCGTATGAGACCTAGTATTACGAAAAGTCTACTCAAATACCAAAGAGCCGGGCACCGGTAAACTCGGGACCAACTGGGAAGGACCCTACCGAGTCACCGAAATAATCCGAGACGGCGTCTACAAGCTCACGAAACATAAAAACGGAGTACCCGTGAAGAGACCGTGGAATGCCACGAACCTCAAGCTATACCACCCGTGAGTACTCAAAATAATCGAACTACGTTAGGCTTGATCCCTTGGCGGGGTACGTAGGCAGCTCGAACCTCGAGTGCAGCCACTCCACCCAAAAACTTAGAAATTCTTCCATTCTACCTTTTCGTTTTTCCGGGGGGGGGGGGGGGGGGAGTACAGGGTTATCACCCAATACATCAATGTGAACTCTGGAGAATACATTAATGATTTTTTTTTACATATCTCTTCATGTTCCTATCGAGTTTCATGATAAGCAACACATGCTACTGCGAAGTCTTAAAACCTTGGCAATAGCAAACATGAAAGTTTACATTAAATAAAGTCTTACTTTACGCAAGTCTTACTCCATATAAACTCAATGCTACGCGTCGCTCCGAGTCCACACCAAACCTCTTTACAGCAGACGCGGGCTACATACACAAATCGCAAACACGCTAAGTCTCAAAACCTTAAGTGTTTCGCGAATCACAAATCCAGAAGATTCCTCCGAAGTAATCTTCCAAAGCCCGCAACTCGCAAACAACCTCGGAAGTAAACCCTAAACAAAATTTTCACGGTTTAAACAGGTATCTGAACCATAGCGAACCAAAAAGGGCTCTAAGTCGCGAAACGAACTCCAGAATGCAAGGAACGTCTGGCCAGACTAAATAACAAAAAATCAAGAGTTCTACTTCACGACTCGAAGGTTCAACTTGCAAACTGACAACGCATAAGCGAACCTCGATATTTTGCTAAACTGAAAGGTCCAAACTCGAACGAAAACATAAACATAAAAGCGTGCATTAAAAGGCTCATCCGAGCCAAAAAGTGTTATGGATAAAAGCTCTCCCGGGCAACACCGAAAGCAAAATTAAAAAGAGTTCAACTTTAGCCCAAAAGGGGGCTTTAAGGGATTCCAAAAAAAAAAGAAATTAAAAAGGAGCAGCCATCAGCCCTGCTCCTCATCACCAGCCTTCTCGCCTTCACCGCCTTGCTCCTCCTGGACTCCGATCTCTGCCGCCATGTTCGCTCCGGTACTCGCAGGACCCGCCATCATCTCAGCATTCGACCCAAACTCATTGAAGCCTGCGGAGCGAGCCACGCGCATCACCGAGTCCTCGGATATCTGAGTAATGGCACGCAGCTCGGCACTCAGAGAGAAGTCAGACACCTGCGCAGCTTCAAACTCCTTCGCAAAAGTCTCCCTCTGCTCTAGCAACTTGGGAAGCTCCTCTTCCAGGGTCGTCACTCCGCTCTGCAGAAGGTTTATCAGCTCGATATTGGCCTCCACCTCTTGGACCTTGATCTCGCAGTCCGTCTCCTTCTTCTTCCTCTCGAACTTGTCCTTGTGAGCTTCGAACATGCCATAGTAATGACCGTCCCTTATCCTCATTCTGTCGTGCCTAGCCGAGCGAATTGCATCCTCCGCCTTCGCAAGAATCTCTTTGACTTGCTTCTCCATAGTAACCGTCCTCTCCACAGCGATCGAGCGTTCAGACTTCACAACATTCAGCTGAGACTCACAAAGCTTCATCTCCTCTTGACATCTTTTGAGACTCGTGGTCAACTGGTGCACGACGCTTTCAGCTTGTTCGAGCTCCTCTTGACGAGGAACACACCGGAGACCCTGCTCGTAAAAAGCCGTAAGCTGGTTGTCCGCCTCCAGAGCCTAGAACAGAAAAACCCAGCATTAAAAGACTAGAAGAGGAGAACAAAAGCAGAGCTCGAAAGGATACCTTTCCCTTGGCGACCATCGCTTTAACATACTGCTCCCGGCCAATCAGGTTCTTCACCGAAGGCAGAGAGCACCCATCGGCTTTACAATGACAGAGCAAATGAGCGAGTCCGTCGGGATCGTCCGTGATCGAGAAATCCTTCGTGTGCTCAAACTTCCAGTGAAACGGTTTGGATCCCGGAGCATGCGACGAGCCCGACCCAGCAGCTGCCTCCTTTTCATATCGAGGCTTCTTGTTTAAGGGCTGCACCGAGGAATCACTCCCGGTAGCCCTGGAACTCAGATGAATCACTTGGTCGGGGCGTACAGCCTCCGGTCCCTTCCCAGACTCCGTGTCCCGACGCGGATGCGGTGGGGGAACACCTCCAGACCTCCCATCGTTAATCGGGCCAGCTAGAGCATCACTTAGCTGACCAGCACGGATGGGCGCGTAACCGCCAGACGTCGCCTTCTCAGAAGGCCTCTTGGATGACTCACGAACGGTGGAACGTCTCCTCATCTTTTTATTTGTCTGGGTCGTACTTGACGAAGCAGCTTCAGAAAGCGAGTGCTCTCGGAAAGCTATAAAATAGAGAAAAATAGTCAAGACTCACACCCGGGCTGTATATATATGAAAAATATATAAAAAGAACGCGCATACACTCACTGAGGAGTGCCAGGGCAGGATGAATCTCCAGCGGCTTTATCGCCTCCGGGAGCTTGAGCGCACGCTTGACTCTGTCAACGGTGAACGATGACCAGAGTACGTCTCTGGATCCTAGAGTAACCGCTAGCCTTCTAATCGCAGGAGTTATTCCAAACCTCTCCGGGATCTCTGCAAACATTGAAAAACAACGCTCAGATATCTTCGGAATAAAGCCAAAACCGACATGCAATAGAAGTAACCCTAGCTAAACACTATCTCTAACCAACAGATTCCGACCATGCGGTCGCAATTTTAGAAGGATCGTAATCTCCGATTGAGTGACGGTCGAGCTTGAACTTGAGAGGCCGCTCTCTCCAACGATCATCCCGGTTCGGCACCGCCACCAAGACCGCCAAGCTTCTCCGAGGAGAAAGGTAAAAGAGTCCCGTCGCCGAGTTATGTTTGATCGAGCACAAATCGTGAAGGACAGACAAATCGAACGGAACTCCCTCCTCTCGGGCCCTAACCAATAGGCCGATGAGATAGCGGATGAAGTTTGGGGTTAGCTGCGGAAGCGCTATCCCGAGTTCGCCCAGTACGTCCAACAGAAGACGAGGAATCGGAAAGACCAGGTTGCATTTTTCGAAATAGGCCTTGTAGGCACAGCAATAGCCCGGCCTAACCGATTCCGGTGTTTCTCCGGAATCAAGAAGCTTCAGTTTCACCGACATCGACACGCCGCACGATGAGTACAAACCCTCAATATCCTCCGCCTTCGTAGTCGGAATGGGGTGCTCGTACTCCTCTTCTTCAACCACCTGCTTTTCCTTTTTGACCACAGCTAGGTTTTATTTTGACATAGTCTAAAGATCTCAAGAAAGCAATTTTCCTTTTCGCAAACAGATGAGAGAAAAACCGCAAAAGAGAAGAAAAATAGAAGCGTAAAGGTAAAAAAAAGGAACAAGCGCTATTAAGAGGAAGTGGAGAAGTTACCTTAATGCTGGCGGTTGAGTCTTGGAGAGTGGGTTCATGAGGAAGGGAGTTATAAAGCCATCATAGTTGCGCAACCTCGGGACTCCGCAAATCTTTTAAGATTTCACAAATCGCAACCGTCGGATCTTCTGAATATCTCCCACGCGATGCGACTACGCGTAGCTGAAATTCACTTTTAATCCCAGCCGTCTATTTTGGCGGGATTCTGATCCAGCACGCCATCCAACGACACGTTAAGGAAGGCGAACCAATCGCGTATCTCGGGCATTGTTTGAATAACTAGATTCGAACCTATCCAGAAAAATGCTATGGGCCTTACACGAACGGACTCCACCTTTCAAGACTGACAAATCGCTTAAAAGGCTGGGGGGCAAACGTTTGGGCCCAAATCCACTCCCAAGTGAATTAGCTGAGTAAGGCCTCATCCAGCACTCGGCGACCAGGCCCATATGCACTCGCGCCCAAGCCCAATTCAACAAAGGAGGCTCCGACTTCGGAGTAGAGCTCGACAGGCGACGAACTCGTATATTGGCAACTGACCGGCTAAGAAGGAGGAGTCGTGTGGAGCGCACGATCCCGAGAATCACACGGGTTGTTGAAGCTAACTCCGTAAATCAAGGAAAGCAGTCGTAGAGATCAAGGCTATAAAAGGAGGCTTCGACGACTTGAGAAGGGATCCGATTCATGATACACATGAGACCTAGCATTAAGACTTTGTAATCGCTCTGTAGCTCGAGTTCTTATTGTTCTTACATCCAAATCAATACAAATCCTCTTTTTCACTATTGTTAAGCTCCTTGATCACATTCAACCAAGAATCTAGCCCACCTACTTTATAAATCAGCTCGTTTAAACACTCTAAAATCTGAGTGTGGGTTTTAGGATCCCACTATCCTTTTGCATCACAACTTGCATGAGCTGTGTGAGTAAAAGATTATATATATAGTTTTATACAGTGTAGTGAATTTCAAAGATCATCAAACAAAGACTACCTCTGGCGCCATCCGTCAGGGGCTTCCCTTCAATGAAAGATCAGATGTTTGCCCAGTAAGCTGAAGGAAAAAATAGCAACTTCATTATTATCAAACTAAAACCAAATGAAGAGCCTTCATAACTTGTTTAGCGACAGCACAACAATAGATAGAATATATAACTCAGGTGTTAGCTAAGCTAAAGTCAGCAAGCGTGACAACACCAGAGGCATCGACACAGAGATTAGCACTTCTAATATCCTTGATGAATGTTAAAGGAAACCAATATGCTTAGAGCTTCAACATCTTGAAATATATTGATTACTCTAATTTCTCCCATACGGGTGAGGAAATAATTAGAGATTTAGATTTGGAGGCATTCAGATTTGAGCGTTTACCTTTTCATCGGGAAGGAGAAGCACGATCCCATGAACTTGCTGTCCTTATTGATAGCGAAGGAGACGTCTGACCACCTGGTGGAAAGATCGTCTGAGGTGTAGGTCACTGAAATTACATAAGGCGCCGTTATTTTGATCGCGGGAAGGTAGACTTGGCCCATGGCATGGATTTCAATTTGCAGGGAAATGATACTGCATAGAAGATTTTTTTTTATTGGAGATAAATGTGTGGAGGTTTGTAGCCGGCTAGAGCTGAGTATTTATAGCAAAGGGTAGGAATGGAGATGTAACGGTTGTAGATTAGTATTAGAGGTGGGATTAGCAACCCTCTAAGGCCCTGCCCAATAACAGAGACATCCATAAGAGATTCGGCCCGGAAGGAATGAAGGCCCAACAGAGCAAAGCCGAACATAAATGTTAAGTTGACACTTATCTTGAATGAGATAAGGAAGAATATCTTTTAGTAAATATTCCGATTATTAGCTGATTATTATGTAACGAATATCAGAGAGAATCTAGGGAAAAACCCTAGATCCTCTGATATAAATATCCTTCCCCTACGCGGGAAAAGACCAGGTTGACAACTGATACTTTTCACACACAGAAACCCTAAGAGCTAGCGATCACTGATCGATTCCGGCTCGGTTTTCTAATAAGACTAGATTTTCCGGTCTAATTGTTCTTGCTTTCTGATTCTTGTTTAAACTCATATCCAAGTCCCTCAATTTCTATTCAGTTGGGACTTTGGATATTTTGGTTAACCAAAGAAGAAGCTAGCAGCGAACGAATCACAACCTTCATCTCAAGAGACAGGAGGGACGAACGGTGCAGGCGACTTCACCAACACCGCTACGGGAGAAGAAGGAAACCATCTCAATCCGTCCCAACAAAACGACGGAGTGCACAACACGTCAAACTCAGCACCGCTAGACAACGCGCCACTATCAAGAGGTTCAAACTCCCCGGTCACGCCTACGATAAGGCCTGCGAACACAGCAGATGACATAGAGCCGCCACCAAGGTCGGTATGCATGAACACTATGATACCTACCAATAGGATTGGAAACCCGACTACAACGGATCTGCTTCGCATGCTACTAAGCCGAGTCGAGAACCTGGATAAAACTCCAAACGAGAGCATCACCGCGATCGCCGATCAGCAGGACTTTCTCCGTGACAGCCTGCAAAGACGCCAAAGCGTACCTACAGCGGAGCGGACCCCGGACATAGTGTAGGATTATGTGTGTGTTCATGGTTTAATTCACAGATTACAACCTAGCACACATAACTTAGATCTAGGTGATTTGCAGAACGAACCATAAACCAAACCTGATCACTACCTTTCAGATTGCAGCGGATGATGGATGGTAATGATGAGATCAGCTAGAACAGATGGCAACACCTATTCCTCCTTGGTGTATCCACACTCTTACAAGCACGGGACGGCTGCTAGACCAAAGAGTTGGAAGATCAGAGAGAAAACAGGACGGCACGGCTCAGATTAGCAGATTTTATGTCGAAAAATAATAAGACTCTTCTTATATATCGACTCGTCATAAACCTAAACAGATGTTTCGGTTTTGCTATTGTGTCGACCGACACATATACTCGTGTCGATCGACACAAGTCCTGTATCTCGATATGGGCCCAAGTAATTAAACTAATGGCCCAAGTCTCTCTGCACAAATACAGTAAATGCCTTGCATCTTACCGTATTAATTCCATTTTAACTTTCCCGTTAGCTATGGTGTGTGACCCTTAGGGATCATACAATACTGGTAATAAGTCCTAAACTTATAGATCATGAGCGGGCTCTAGCAAGTCATCATGATCACCCAGTATTTATGACTTATGTCTGATCTCGACATTTATCATACTTTCTAGAGATAGTACGGTAGATTTCAGGACATTCCCAACAATCTCCCACTTGTACTGGAATTCTACAAAGGACATTCCCAACAATCTTCCGATTGTACTGGAATCCTACATTCCCTAGTCTTTTTGTCTCAATATCTCGATCTGGCATAAGGCAAGATACGTGTCATCCTTATATAGCCAGACCATGTTTATCGGACCAGATTTGATACTGACAATGCAAACGACTTGGGCAAGTCCGTTTGGGAATGGCCATTCTCTTACCAGCTATCAAATCTCCGATTGGCCTAGAGATATTACCTCCGTTAAACGGCAGGGACAAATCCCATCTTGTTCCATCACTATGAACTACACAATTCATAATACACCCAACCAAGGTCCGTATAGCTCCCAGTTACGAAACAGCGTTAGACAATGATCAAAGCGTATCACTCCGTGTGCAGCCACATGCATGCGAACTCAGGTCTAAGGACTATACTCTATAGTCGTATATGAGAACCTCTTATGACACAGATATTAATATCTTGTAGAGTTCTCATCAGCGGGCCATGTCCGGTCATATGCTCCCCTACATATACCTATGTGTCGACTTTGATGCCGCGCATCTATGACCCCTCGAAACTTGGTCATAAGTGTCAACACAATCTAGTCTCAACGGGTTGTTGGTGTTCCAATTTCAACAACCTTCGACTATGGACACTTTGATTTATGTCACTTCGTTAAATATGGGGTTTCAGGATCAAGTCTACTCATGTACTTCGATGGCCCATATATAATGACATGAATCATTTTGGAACGATTATTTTATATCACAGTTAAAAATAATCCAGAAATAAAATTTCATTAACATTTAAAATGTTTACATGAACAAATCAAAATAACTAAAACAAAAGCCCTCACAACTCCCACTCAAAAAGAGATTACATTTGAATATCTCTAATTCCTACAGCAGCAGTATGCAACTCGTGCTTAGGTCTCGGGAGTGGCTTTGTCAACGGGTCAGCCACGTTCTCATCAGTGGGAACTCTGCTGACCATCACTTCGCCTCTATTCACTATATCACGAATTAGGTGATACCTTCTCATAATGTGTTTGGATTTCTGATGATGTCTCGGTTCCTTGGCTTGAGAAATTGCACCATTGTTGTCACAATACAGTGCCAAAGGCTCAGTGGCATTAGGGAATACACCGAGTTCAATCAAGAAGTTCCTAATCCAAACTCCTTCCTTCGCAGCTTCTGAAGCAGCGATGTATTCAGCTTCAGTTGTGGAATCTGCTACGGTGCTCTGCTTGGAACTCTTCCAACTTACTGCACCGCCATTCAGACAGAAGATGTAGCCAGACTGTGACCGGAAATCATCCTTATCTGTCTGAAAACTTGCATCCGTGAATCCACTGATTTCAAGCACTTCACTTCCTCCGTAAACCAAGAACTTATCCTTAGTATTCCTCAAATACTTCAGAATATTCTTTACGGCAATCCAGTGACTCTCACCTGGATTAGACTGGTACCTACTCGTCATGCTTAGTGCATAAGCAACATCAGGACGAGTACAGATCATGGCATACATGATAGATCCTATAGCCGAGGCATAAGGAATCCTACTCATGCGCTTAAGCTCATCAGGTGTTTTAGGACACTGATCCTTGCTTAGTGCAACACCATGTATCATCGGCGTGAATCCCTTCTTGGAATTTTCCATTCCGAATCGATGCAGAACTTTGTCTATGTAGGAATCTTGACAAAGTCCAATCAGCTTTTTAGATCTGTCTCTAAAGATTCGGATTCCAAGAACATACGCGGCTTCACCCATGTCCTTCATGGAAAAACAACTTCCCAGCCAGTCTTTAACAGACTTCAGCATTGGAATATCATTTCCAATAAGCAATATGTCATCGACATATAGGATAAGAAATGCCACTTTGCTCCCACTAGTTTTCTTATACACACATTGTTCCTCTTGGTTTCTAATGAAGTCAAAGTTCTTTATTGCTTCATCAAAACGAAGATTCCAACTCCTCGATGCTTGCTTCAATCCATAAATGGATTTGTGAAGTTTGCATACTTTCCCAGCATTCTTAGGATCAATGTAACCGTCAGGCTGTGTCATGTACACATCCTCTTCCAAGATTCCATTCAGGAAGGCGGTTTTTACATCCATCTGCCAAATCTCATAGTCATAATGAGCTGCAGTTGCTAGGAGAATCCGAATTGATTTCATCATTGCCACTGGTGAATAGGTTTCATCATAGTCTATACCATGAATTTGCTTGAAACCTTTTGCCACCAACCTGGCCTTGTAAATCTGGACATTTCCATCCACGTCTATCTTCTTCTTGAAGATCCATTTACACTTGATGGCTTTTGCACCAGCAGGTAAATCAACCAGTGAAAACACTCGGTTAGCAGACATGGAGTCCATCTCGGATTATGTGGCTTCACGCCACTTTAAGGAGTCAGGGCCCATCATGGCTTCTGCAAAGTTCGAGGGTTCATCACCGTCAATGATCAAAAGATCATGGCAATTAGTCACAAGGAACCCCTGATATCTATCAGGTTCCTGTCGGATCCTTCCGGATCTTCGAACTTCAGGTACTGCAGGTTCAGGTTCTATTACAACTTCATGTAATTCATCCTGCTGTTCTTCCTCATTAGGTTGAACAGGTTCCTGTCCTTCTTGAATTTCATCAAGTTGTACCTTACTCCCACTATCTTTTCTAGAGAAAAACTCCCTTTCAAGAAAAGTACAATCCCGAGCAACAAAGATTTTGTTCTCGGATCGCAGATAGAAGTAATAAGCCTTGGTATCCCTAGGATAACCAATGAAGTAGCATTTGTCAGATTTTGGTGTAAGCTTGTCTGAGATTAATCTTTTGACATAGGCTTCACAACCCCAAATTCTGAGAAAAGACATTGCTGGAGCTTTTCCAGTCCATATCTCATATGGTGTCTTTGCTACTGCCTTTGATGGCACTCTGTTCAGTGTGAACGTTGCGGTGAGCAAAGCATATCCCCAAAGGGATATAGGAAGGTCTGTGTGACTCATCATGGATCAGACCATATCTAACAATGTCCGATTCCTTCTCTCAGACACACCATTCCACTGTGGTATTCCAGGAGGTGTGAGTTGGGAGACAATCCCACACTCACTCAGATGATCACGAAATTCCTGGCTCAAGTATTCTCCTCCTCGGTCCGACCGAAGAGCTTTAATACTTTTACCAAGCTGGTTCTGTACTTCATTCTGGAATTCTTTGAACTTTTCAAAGGTTTCCGACTTATGTTTCATCAAGTAGACATATCCATATCTACTGAAATCATCAGTGAATGTAATGAAGTACTGAAAGTTTCCTCTAGCACTTGTGGACATTGGGCCACACACGTCAGTATGTATCAGGCCCAATAGTTCACTGGCCCTTTCTGTGGGTTTATTGAAAGGCGCCCTTGTCATTTTACCCATTAGGCAAGATTCACATTGCTCACAAGACTCAAAGTCAAATGAGCCCAAGAGTCCATTTGAATGGAGCCTCTTGACGCGTTTCTCACTAATGTGCCCCAAACGACAATGCCAGAGAAATGTTTCATTTTCTTCGTTAGATTTGAACCGTTTCGTATTAATGTTATATACTGGAGCAGATTGATCCAGCATGTACAGCCCATTCATAAGAGGGGCACAGCCATAGAACATATCATTGAGATTAAAGGAACACAATTTATTCTTAATAGAAAAATCAAATCCTTGCAAATCCAACAATGAAACTGAAATGATATTTCTGCTTATAGCAGGTACAAAATAACAATTCTCAAGTTCTAAAATCAATCCAGAAGGTAAAGACAACAAATAAGTGCCAACGGCCAGTGCTGGAACCTTCGCTCCATTGCCAACCCGCAACTCTACTTGTCCTTGCTTCAACCTTCTACTGTTGCTGAGCGCCTGCATATTAGTACAAATATGAGCCCCACATCCAGTATCTAATACCCAAGTGGTATTATCAGAAGTAGTAGTATTTACTTCAATAACAAAAATACCTGAAGATTTAGTCTCGAAGGACTTCTTCTTCTTCAGACTTTCCTGGTATTTCTTGCAGTCCCTACGATAATGCCCTGCCTCTTTGCAAAAGTGGCAGATGTCAGAAGGCCCAGCTTTGGACACGGGCTTGGGCTTGGCGTTTTCATTGCCAACTACTTTGCCCTTTCCCTTGTCTGCAGCGGATTTCTTGAAACCCTTGCCCTTCTGCACCATGAGTACAGACGACTCCTTGGTTTTCTTCAGATTCGGTTCTGCAGTCTTGAGCATACCATGTAGCTCAGGCAACGTCTTTATCAACCCATGCATATTATAGTTCAAAATGAACTGGTCATATGCAGGAGTAAGAGACTGCAGAACGATATCACAAGCAAGCTCTTGGCTTATAGGACAGTCGAGCCTCGTCAAATGATCGAGATAACCCATCATTTTCAGAACATGAGGACTCACTGCTGCATCCTTAGCCATTTTACAGTCCAAGAGATTCTTAACAGTTTGGAATCTCTCTGTACGAGCCTGCTCCTGAAACAACGCTTTCAGATTTGCCATCAGCTCCATGGGACAAGTCAGGCCTTCCCACTGCATCTGCAGTTCGGGAGCCATTGTCGCCAACATCAGGCAAACCACGTCATTAGCATCTGAAGAATGCGTATCCCAAGCATTCTTCACAGCTTGTGCGGCATTATTCGCAGGTCTAGGAGAGAGAGCTCTTTCAAGGACATAAGCCTTCTTCTCCTGTCTGAGCACAAGTCTCAGGTTCCTGGACCAGTTCAGGAAGTTTGATCCGTTCAGTTTGTCCTTCTCAAGGGCAGACCGGATCGAGAAAGTGTTTTGTGTTGTTGTGCTTGACATAGCTGAAAATATGAGACAATAAAGATTTAGTTATTAAGTTCATAAAAGAGTAATCTTAACAACTTATAAGAAAACTCGCATTGCATTCAAAATTTCTTTGTTCAACCTCATAAGAATGCAATGATTCCGAGACCCATGTTCAGCTAATTCCAAAGTGGGCCACTGGCCGTCACCCAGAATTAGCTTTACTTGGTAAGCATACACACAGCTAGTTATAACCAATAACTCTCGGTTGTGAATTGGACCCGAGGCCCAAATTCACCAGATGTCTCAAGGCCCGGGACTCCCGATGGCCCAGTCAAGGAAACCAATCTCTTACAGCCAAATAATCACTAAAATCTGGGACTCCCAATGAAATTAGTGACTATATACTACTTTACTTACGCGAAAACAGATACCTCACACTGTAAGCCATATCTGTAATCAAGTAAGCGTTAAGTAGCTGACAAGATTGGAAAGACATCCAAGCTTGATATTGTTTTTGAGGATTTTTTAAGTTTTATTTCCAAAAATAGAAGATTACTATTTTGGGAAACTTTCTTATTTTAGAAACTTTCTAAATTTAGTAACTTACTAAAAATATAAATTTCTAATTTAAATATTTCATTAAATATTTTGGGTTGGGTCACAAATTATAGGCCCAATTCTTGGCCCAAGACCATAGAATTCCAGCTGGCCCAATAATTTGACATAACCGATCCGGTTTATTAATTCTGGTCCAAGACCAAATTAACTATCAAAACCATCGGTTATTTACTAAACCAGACCAGCTCTAAATTATTTGGTCCAACCAAATCAAACTTAGACCAGCCTTCGGTTTAGGTTAAATTCAATTTTGAATTTCAATCCGGTTTAACCAGAAATTAAAATTATTTCCAGCAAACCGCGATTTGGGTTGACCGCTTGAACCACCAATTAAATTGGATCGGTTCGGTTAAGTCCAAAATTGGGAAGAAAAAGATTGGTCTAACCAATCAATTTTAGCCAATTTTGACCTAATTGCGGTACTAGCTAAAACTGACAATGAACCACAATCAATTTGATTGGTTCATTGTCGTGGTTAGGGAAGAACGAATCGCGAGGCTCGGTTAAACCGATTGACTACTCGCGAACCGTTCACCACGCCAGTGTGTCGATCGATATCACGCTCTTGCGTCGATCGACACTCACGTGCTACAGCTCTAAAACAATCGGGTCATCGGGCCAGCGAGAAACAATCGATCCGATACTATATCGACCGATACTCGCTCCCTCGTCGATCGACACGGGCGAACAGATCGCACACCGATGGCTTTTGATCGGATTGATGCGATTCAATTTAGGTTTTTAACAAGTTTTAATCAAATTTCTTGATCCAAATTCGATTTTAAACATCAAAAACAACCTAAATATGATCCATAAAGCAAAAACCTAACAACCTAGGCTCTGATACCACTGTAGGATTATGTGTGTGTTCATGGTTTAATTCACAGATTACAACCTAGCACACATAACTTAGATCTAGGTGATTTGCAGAACGAACCATAAACCAAACCTGATCACTACCTTTCAGATTGCAGCGGATGATGGATGGTAATGATGAGATCAGCTAGAACAGATGGCAACACCTATTCCTCCTTGGTGTATCCACACTCTTACAAGCACGGGACGGCTGCTAGACCAAAGAGTTGGAAGATCAGAGAGAAAACAGGACGGCACGGCTCAGATTAGCAGACTTTATGTCGAAAAATAATAAGACTCTTCTTATATATCGACTCGTCATAAACCTAAACAGATGTTTCGGTTTTGCTATTGTGTCGACCGACACATATACTCGTGTCGATCGACACAAGTCCTGTATCTCGATATGGGCCCAAGTAATTAAACTAATGGCCCAAGTCTCTCTGCACAAATACAGTAAATGCCTTGCATCTTACCGAATTAATTCCATTTTAACTTTCCCGTTAGCTATGGTGTGTGACCCTTAGGGATCATACAATACTGGTAATAAGTCCTAAACTTATAGATCATGAGCGGGCTCTAGCAAGTCATCATGATCACCCAGTATTTATGACTTATGTCTGATCTCGACATTTATCATACTTTCTAGAGATAGTACGGTAGATTTCAGGACATTCCCAACACATAGCACCACCGATTAACCAACGTCTTTTCCCAGAAGCACCTCGGAGAACCATGGGATCGACGATCAATCGAACTGGAAGCGCATCAACCCCAAACAACTCGACACAAGTGCCCAATGATCAGCTCGTGGCTATACTAAGCCAAATTCATGAGTTGAGCTCCAAAGTTCACCTAGCATCAAGCTCGGCCCCAGAGCTCTGTTGTATCCTGGAACAAGCACAACAAACGCCTTTCACAGCCCGGATCATGAACGCGAGGGTCCCGCGTATCGATAAAGTTAAGTTTCCTCTCTATGAAAAGGAAACCGATCCCAGTCAGTTCATGACCGCCTTTATGATAGCAATGAGTCGTAACCGATTCACTGACGAGGAGAGAGATCCGGGATACTGCTAACACTTCGTGGTAAACCTCTGAGGAATAGCTCTCACCTGGTTCTCGCGTCTCAAAACAGGATTGATAGACATCTTCCAGGAGTACTTTGAACATTTCCTGAAGTATTACTCGCTCTTCATTACGCCCGAATCATTAGATGCCGATCTATTGGACCTCGATCAGAGACAAGAAGAACCTCTGAAAGACTTTATCAATCGTTTCAAGGAAATTGTGTCTAAAATAAACATGGATGACAGCGCAGCTAGAGGAGCACTTCGGAAGGTACTTCTCCATCGTTCGGCTTTTAGAATGGACCTAAAACTCAACAAACCCACATCTCTAGAAGATGCTTTACACAGAGTTGTGGCCTTCATCACTGGAGGAAGAAGATTCAATATTCTCTAAAAAGCAGACGGGGTCGACTAAAAAAGCCTCTACAGCAAAAGAAAAACCGAAGACCGATTCTCAGGACATCGGCGGCAAAACCTTTGTCATCACAAACACTTCCCCAGGATGGAACAAGTTCATTCGAAACCAGTTATATGCTCAAAGTTTAATTCTCTAAGTTAACACCGCAAGTGCACATGACAATTGTAGTATCTAGGGGTCGAACCACAGAGACTCAAGAAATCTTACGATAGATTATAGAATTTCAAGTTAAGCTAGGCGATGCAAATCCGAAATAATAAAAACTAAGCAGAAAGTAAATCAGTAGCAAATTCGGTTTTGTTTCACAAGTACTAAAAGTGCTAAATCCAGGGAGTTCTCAGGAAATCAAGACAAGCAGATCAGTTATCAGTCATGATCAAATTAAGCTCGGTTCTAGAATACAAACACAAATATAGAATGAACCAACTTTCGTTGCGAGAATTTTCTAAGTCTAATTAGTAGAAACCCAAAAATGTTTTGCAATTCCTAACAGATTAAACTAGCCTTAAGTGCAGGTTCGATTTGTTCACAATTCAATTAAACCAAATTTCTTTGCAGATAATTAAATTCCTCAACCTAAATAGTTCAGATTCTAAATCACACTTTCGTGTCAATTTATAAACCTAAAGTCTAAATTCTAAGTGATCAGATTAGAAAATAGTAGTAAGCACAATCCATGTTGAAGAACTAATCAAGTTGTGAAACCTTAACTAATGAATTAATCTAGAAAGTCATGAAATCCCTAATGAGAATCCATAAACCTAACTATGAATCTACTCAGACATGATTAATGAAATAGAAATCAATGAATAAATAGATTGCATAAAAATAAAGAGTAGAGAAACAAAGAGGTTTGAAATCTTTTCCAAAAGCAGTATAAGAACGATCAGCCTCAAGCTCTCTCTCTCTCTCTCTCTCTCTCTCTCTCTCTCTCTCTCTCTCTCTCTCTCTCTCTCTCTCTCTCTCTCTCTCTCTCTCTCTCTCTCTCTCTCTCTCTCTCTCTCTCTCTCTCTCTCTCTCTCTCTCTCTCTCTCTCTCTCTCTCTCTCTCTCTCTCTCTCTCTCTCAATAGCTAGTAGTATGAATGTGTAATCCAAACAAAACACCAAAAACCAAATTATAAAGTGCTAATCACGTCTTGGGCTCTTTTAGTAAATACTGGAACTTTCTAGGGCAAAACTGCAAAGCTCCAAAGTCTTCATTAATGTGCTGGCGCGGGGCTGTGTCGATCGATGCCAATGAAGCATCGATTGATGCAGCGGTCGATCAGACTTAGTGAAAATCAGCTCCTTGCGGCTTTAGCTCCAAAACACCCCAATAAACTCCAATATTTCTCAAAATCCTCCAAACGTGCATGTACCTAATAAACACCTGAACGATACTCGAAAGACACTACAAAAGACTCTAAAACACACTTATATCATGGCTTAAAACAGGTAAAAATCGTGATATATCAACTCCCCCACACTTAGCCTTTGCTTGCCCTCAAGCAAAACAGAAAACCAAAATGTGGTGAAGAAGTTTGAAAACTTCAGAAACTCATCTCATCTTAGAAGTACCACACTCAGATTCCCCTTAGTAAGCCACATGAAAGATGCACCTGTAGATATCAAGACCAATATATACTTCTCCCACACATAGCAACTGTCCTGAGTAAACTCCACAATCAATTCAAAGCATTCAAATTTACCCTACTGACTTCTATAAGCTATTAAGTGTTGTCTCACCTAAGGAGTATCGATCAAAGGGCACATGGACTCTTACTCTGTTAGCTTTTGACCACCATACTATCCTTTTCTGGTTCCTTTCTTCTCTTTTCCCTTCCTTAGAATCTGATTTTACCCAATGGGTATTAATTTTTTTTTTATCAGTGCTCTTCCCGCATTGGGGTGTACTTTGGAAACATTCCATGGATGCACAAGAGGTAATAGGGGTCTCTACCACTCCCGCGACCACTTCGGAGCTACTAGCTCATCCGCAGTTCTCTTTTTTTTTTTTACTTTAAGGAAGGGGAGAAGGGAACCATACTGGGACAGGTTTACAAGCTGTGTCAGAACTAACAGAGGATTTTGACTCAAAGTATACCCATCCCTTAGGTGAGAAAAATAAGTCAAAATTAGGGGTGAAGTCAGTAAAGGATCCTATGAATACCTGAAGTAATATGGGTGTCCACAGTAGGCTGATCTGCATTGGGTTTTCTAATAGTCCTAGATTGATCTGCAAGTTCATCCCAATGGTTACTTAAGTTCTTGCGAGTGTGGTGATCTCCTAAAAAATTCATGTTTCCTACTCAAACTGTTTTGACTCGAAAACAGACACAAAAGACTCAACTGACTCTAAGAAAAGAAAAAGAATATGTCAGTACCACTGATAGGTCAAAAATTATCCCTACTCTAACTGCAAGTGCACAGTGATGCAGATGTAGTACTTAGGGTATCGAATCCACAAGGACTCCGGTCACACAATAGATTATGAGTAATTCAGATTAAGCTAAGCGAAGCAGATTGTAAAGTAGTAAACAAAATAGCAAGTAAACAGATCAAGCGAGATGGGTGTAAGCAATCAAACAAAGGCGTTAGGTTTCGGGAATTTCTCAGGATGTCAGGAAATCAGATTAACAAACAATCATGATTCAATCTATGGGCGTTCTTGAACTAGAATCACAGAAGTAAAACTAACCAGCTTTCGCTGCGATAGTTATATATATATCTAACAACCTAGCAGACCAACTTTCGTTGCGAATCCTAGCGTTCTAGACATGCATTAATTCCAAGTTCGTTTGTTCACAACTTCTCTACACCAAATTTCTTTGTGAATAGATAAGTTGCTCACCTAAATCAGATCTAGTTAATTAACCAACTTTCGTTGTGTAAATCAACCTAATATCAGTAATCTGAATGGCTAGTCCAGATTAAGCATTAAGAACAGTTTTAGATGAAGAACTAGATGATGAATCCTAATTAATCAGTTATTCTAACATTCCTTCAAATCCCTAATGAGAATCCATAATCTAACAAGAGATCTACTCAGACATAGCTGATGTAGCCTCAGAATCAGAGACTAGGATGGTGGGAGATGGAAGAACATGTGCTGGCTTTGAAGCTCTCTCACTTGCTCAGATTTGAATGGATGTGCGGGATGGATTAGTAGATTAACAAATCTCTTGTTCAGTGGGTTGATTGGCTCTCTAAATCCTTGGCAGAAGCAGCCTCTTTGAATCACACAAAGAAAACTAATTCTAAAACTCAGAAGAAACAATGAATCGCTCAATTGAATCTAATGAACACAAACTCAAAGAAAACTCTCTGATAATGAAATACTCTGTTTATTATTGATTGATTGAAAGGTATCTGATAAAAATGGTTTAAATGAGCTTATATATGCTCTTACACACATCCTAGAATGTTAAGAGAATAAAAGAAATAGCAAAGATTAAGGAATATGGCTGTTGGAGCCATTAAAAAGAAATCTGTCCAAATAAGATAAGTTGAAGGCTACTTGTATCTGGACAGCTTCTGTATGATTCCATGGCTTGATAATCTTCTAAGAACTCTCTGGATATGGACCAAATCATAATAGAGCCGTTGGTAATTGATTGCTTCATGTGTGAATACTTCCGGTGCCGGATATGGAAAGTGTTGAAGTGTGAATGGCCAAGGTTGAATCCGCCTGTTCCCATGGCTGGTAATGAGGCTTGAGATGGTCTTATGATACTCTAGCTGTAGTAGATATTCTCCTGGTCGCCAATTATAAGATTGAAGGCTCTCAAATCCAGAAGGTTCCAAATAAGGCAAGCTGGAAATCCATTGGTTTAAAAGTTGAATAACTTTTAAACCATAAATTATTTTGAACCGAATCCAATTCTCCATGAACCCCTGTTGAGTAAGGTTTCCAAAATAAGTTGGTTTACAACTTTATTCATCTTGGTCCGATCTGAACTCTCCAATAAGTGGCAGTTGGTCTCCAGCGGGTTCCTTGGAAATCTTCTGAGTTGTAACTTGCATATCTTCTTCATCTTGAAAGATTTTGAGACGCTTCCAATTCGTGATGATTCTTTGCTGAGTTAAGTTTCTGGAGCAGGTTGATTTGTTGCTTAAGTATTCCTGGTTGAGTAGATATGCTCCAAGACATGCACATATGTCTCTGGTAGGCTCAAACTGCTTTTCTCCAAGGGTCTTAGATGGTTGATCTATGCCCTCTCCATGCTCCTTGGTTGATGATGACTTGATGTACTCATCATACCCTCCCTCTTGAAAAGGTTTCGACCTCGAAACTAAATAATCTGCACCAAGAGAAAGCAAGTTAGCTTTCATTCTCCTTTGAGAGTTTAGGGTCTTACCTTGATATGTATGTGGTCTGGTGATGAGTGTAGTGTCTGGTGGTTCTCCTTTGAGCAGATATGACAGTATTACTCCTCTGGTTTGCTCTGCTGCTCTTGTATATGGTATTTTGTCTGGTGGCTTTCTTTGAATCAAGATGTTGTTGGTGACAACTTCTTGTTGTGCTCCATGCCTTGCTGGTTTCTCCTTTTGCTTCAAAGCTAATCGCTGCCTAGTTGCAGTTTCTCTCCAGCCTTTGTACACATCAGTGATACCTATTTCTTTCTTGAAACTTAGGGAAAAGAACAAGTACATTATACATGAACTTGAATCATTGAAAACAGAGAATTTGAAACTATAGCTAGTTAATCTGTTATTCCAATATTGAATAAGTTCATAGGCTTCACTTACCTGAGTACCAATTGTTGGGTTTGGTAACATCCCTGACTTGAGATTAGTGACTTTAGGAACTAAGTCAGCTGATATTGGATGGTGCTTACTCATAACACATGTACTGAGTGAAGTTTATTCAAGCTCTTTGTCTTGGCATAATTGGAGTGTGACTGCTTCAGAACATTGCTCCTCAATGTGTTTGTCAACTTCTTGATCTATTTGCTCCTTAGTGTGTCCTGGATCAACAGACTTTGGCAAAGACAATTGCATTATATTAGAAATAGACATTTCAGAACTTGATTGAACTAGACAGTCATTAGATGAATCCAATTTTAGTTCTAGTGAATGGGAAGTATCTACTGTTCTAGTTGGACAAGTTGCAGCATAATGACCTTTCTTATGACACCTATAGCAAAGGGTACTAGCTGTTTTCGAAAGTTTAGAAGACTTACATTGCTCTTTTTTTCTCTGTGGTTTAGACAATGATGTAGAGCTTTGCTTGTGCTTCATAAATTGATGAACTGATTCTGTTTGAACTTTCTCAGCTTGAGTTGCAGGCATAGTCTTAGTCCTCTCCTTGTGGATGTTGTGAATGAGCTTATAATGCTTAGGACATTGAATTCTCTTTGGCTTAGTCCTTGGACTCGGTTTGTTTGCTAGAATCCATCTTCTTGGTTCAGAATTGGAATGAACCTGCACATAGTACTTTTGGTTGTTCTCAGCTTCATCCACGAACTCTTGGTATAATAGCTCTTTCATTTCTTCCCAAGAGCATTCTGGTACATCATACTCAAGCCTTATGTTGGCATCTTGATCCCAATACATAAAGGCATCCTTGGTATCTTCAACATAAGATGTCTTCTCCTCTTCTGGAATCTGGTTTGATTGAAACCAATCCTCCAAGTCTCTTTCCCGCCTTAGATATGCTTCTGGTCCTTCACCATGTCATGAGAAACATATGTGGTATGACTCTTGCTTGGTCTCCTCTTCTTCATGCTCCCATGGTTCATAATCTTCTTCTGGTTCAATCTCCATATTGAAGTCACCCTTTGTTTCTGATCCATGACCATACTCTTCTACACAGCCTTCCTCTGCTTCTTCTCCAGACCATTCTTGATAACTTGTTTCATCAAGACAATTGTCTGGTGGTTCCGGATCAGGTTCTGCATCAGTTGGATCCTCCTCATAATCAGCAATGGAACAATCTTCAGACCATGGCTCTCCATAGGAACCTTCTTCTTCTGACATGATTTCTTCTTGTTCCCAATTGTCCTCATATGGGTCTTCTTGTTCCCAATTGCCTTCTTCTTCCATGGTATTGTTCCTGTAGACAGTTAAAAATAGTTGTATCAATGTGTTCCCACGAAATCAGTATGTAAGAAGTGCAAAAATCAATTGCAAGGAATAGGAAAACCAGTCTTTATGCAACTTTCCTTTTGCCTAGTATTTCCACACGAATTTTGCCTTAAAAATGGAAACTAGATGGTTGTGTAATCAAAAATTTTAAGAGGAGCCTCTTGCTTTCTTTTGAAATTACGAAATAGCAAAGAATAAAAAAAGGCAAGAACACTTTCTTTGTTTAACTTTTCTGGTTTTCGAAATAAGACCTCTGAAGAACACTAAGAACAGAACTTGCAAAGAAACTACTTTTTGTTTGGGTTTTTTTTTGAATGAATAAAACTTAGAACATAAACTAGATGAATGCAATCACTTTTTCTATTTCTTTTTGGAGGAGAATGCAATGAAACATAAACTAAACTAGATGTAAGGACTTTTTTTTTTAGTTTTCAAATGAAATAAAGAACAGAAACTGAAACTATGATCTAACAGAACTAGATGCAATAAACCGAAAGGTAAAGGGATAGAATACACCTGATTTTGGAACCTTTCGGCTCTGATACCAGATGATGTAGCCTCAGAATTAGAGACTAGGATGGTGGGAGATGGAAGAACATGTGCTGGCTTTGAAGCTCTCTCACTTGCTCAGATTTGAATGGATGTGCGGGATGGATTAGTAGATGAACAACTCTCTTGTTCAGTGGGTTGATTGACTCTCTCAATCCTTGGCAGAAGCAGCCTCTTTGAATCACACAAAGAAAACTAATTCTAAAACTCAGAAAAAACAATGAATCGCTCAATTGAATCTAATGAACACAAACTCAAAGAAAACTCTCTGATAATGAAATATTCTGTTTATTATTGATTGATTGAAAGGTATCTGATAAAAATGGTCTAAATTAGCTTATATATGCTCTTACACACGTCCTAGAATGTTAAGAGAATAAAAGAAATAGCAAAGATTAAGGAATATGGCTGTTGGAGCCATTAAAAAGAAATTTGTCCAAATAAGGTAAGTTGAATGCTCCTTGTATCTGGACAGCTTCTGTATGATTCCATGGCTTGATAATCTTCTAATAACTCTCTGGATATGGACCAAATCATAATAGAGCCGTTGGTAATTGATTGCTTCATGTGTGAATACTTCCGGTGCCGGATATGGAAAGTGTTGAAGTGTGAATGGCCAAGGTTGAATCCGCCTGTTTCCATGGCTGGTAATGAGGCTTGAGATGGTCTTATGATACTCTATCTGTAGTAGATATTCTCCTGGTCGCCAAATATAAGATTGAAGGCTCTCAAATCCAGAAGGTTCCAAATAAGGCAAGCTGGGAATCCATTGGTTTAAAAGTTGAATAACTTTTAAACCATAAATTATTTTGAACCGAATCCAATTCTCCATGAACCCCTGTTGAGTAAGGTTTCCAAAACAAGTTTGTTTACAACTTGATTCATCTTGGTCCGATCTGAACTCTCCAATAAGTGGGAGTTGGACTCCAACGAGTTCCTTGGAAATCTTCTGAGTTGTAACTTGCATATCTTCTTCATCTTGAAAGATTTTGAGATACTTCCAAATCGTGATGATTCCTTGATGAGTTAAGTTTCTGGAACAGGTTGATTTGTTACTTAAGTCTTCCTGGTTGAGTAGATATGCTCCAAGACATGCACATATGTATCTGGTGGGCTGAAACTGCTTCTCTCCAAGGGTCTTAGTTGGTTGATCTATGCCCTCTCCATGCTCCTTGGTTGATGATGACTTGATGTCCTCATCAATAGCAGTCATAACAGAAAACATAGTCAAAATAGATATCATAGAATAATCAAGGGAATAAGAACCAGCCCCAAAATCTCCTAAACTCTCTCCAAGAAAAGCTTAGCCTAACAAGTGGCTGTAAAACCTAATTATATAGCTAAAACACGAATTGGGGCTTCTTTGTAAATATCAGGAACTTCTAGGCATAACTGCAATTTCCACAATCTTCATTAACACTCGCGAGAATGCCTGGTCACGCTATGCATCGATCGATGCCAATTGTGTGTCGATCGACACAACTGTCAAATATGGGCAGTGACTTCTTTCTCTCGGCCAAATGATCCAAAATGCTCTAAAAAGTTCCATTATCTCTAATTCCGCTCCAAACGTGCATGTACATGATAAACACCTGAAAAGACTCTAAAACATAGTAAAAGACTCGATAAATAAGACATATACCATGGTTAAAAGCCCTAAAATCCATGGTATATCAACTCCCCCACACTTAGCCTTTGCTTGCCCTCAAGCAAAACAGAGAACTAAAACATGGTGAAGAAGTTTGAAAACTTTCAGAAACTCTTTTCATCCTAGAAGCAACAACACTCAGATTCCCCTTAGTAAGCCACTGAAAGAATCACCTGCAAGACATCAAGACCAACATATACTTCCCCCACACTTAGCAACTGTCCTAAGTAAACTCCACAATCACATTCAAGCATTCAAATTCACCCTACTGACTTCTATAAGCTATTTAAGTGCGGTCTCACCTAAGGATTATCGATCAAAGGGCACATGGATTCTTACTCTGCCAGCTCTAGACCACCATACTATCTTTTTATGGTTCCTTTCTTCTCTTTTCCTTTCCTTAGCAATCTGATTTTTCCCCATTGGGTATCATTTTTTTTTTATTAGTGCTCTTCCCGTTATGGGGTGTACTTTGGACACATTCCATGAATAAACAGGAGGTAATAGTGGTAGCTACCACTCCCGTGACCATTTTGGAGCTACTAGCTCATCCTCAGTTTATTATTCTCTTTTTTTTTTTTACTTTTAAGAGAAGGGGAGAAGGGAACCTTACTCGGACATGTTTACAAGCTGTGTCAGAACTAACAGAGGAGTCCGACTCAAGGTATACCAAGCCCTTAGGTGAGAAAATTAAGTCAAAATTAATGGTGAAGTCAGTAAAGGATCCTTTGATACCTGATGTGATGTGGGTGTTCTCAGTTGGTTGATCTGTGTTGGGTTTTCTAATAGTCATAGATAGTTCGTGCAACTTCATCCCAATGGTTACTTAAGTTCCTGCAAGATGTTGTTAACTTCTAAAAAATTCACTGTTTCTTACTTAAACTTGTTTTGACTCAATAAAACAAAAAATTTTGAAAAACGGACTGACTCTAAGAAAACAGAAAGATAATAGTCAGTACCACATTCTCCACACTTGAAACACACTGTCCCCAGTAGTGTCAAGCTAAGGGTCGGTAAAAAAGAAAGAAAATGTTAATGGATGAGTTAAGTTCTGTCTGATTTTTACCTCTGTCGCTCATGCATCGATCGATACATAACTGTAACGACCATTGCAAGGCGATTTGCGTCATGTGTCGATCGTTACTCAGGACCGCAACGATCGCCGCAATGCGATTTTCGTGTTGTGACGATCGACACACATGACCGTGTCGATCGTTGCATTGCGATTCGTCGGATCAGTCAGCAAGTTAGCAGGTTAGCCCGTGAGAAATTATCAAATTTCAAACCTGCAAGCTGAAAATCAATGCAAACAAGCAAAATCAAAGCAACAGATAGTTCAAATGAAATCATATCATCCAAACATAAGTATCAAAGAGAAAAATCAACAGAAAAATGCAAAAGAAAAAGTGAAAAACAGAAATACAGAACCGTAGTCTGAAAATGCCACTACTCTCACTCGTCATCTATGCCATCATAGCGATCAGTATCGCTTGAAAGAACCGGAGTCGGAGAGCGCTGTCTACGTCGACGAGAAGGAACGGGCTGATGAACCTGTGGCTGTCTCCTGCAAGTGCAGCCACGCATGAAGTCCCAGATGCTCCGTAAAATACCATCCTGACGCTCTCCACTCTGTCTCAGACATCTCACTGAAAGGTATTGAAGGCTCAGGATAAGGACCAATATCATGTGCAGCAGGAGCAGCGGGAACCTCGGGTGCATGAGTAGAAGCAAAAATCTGAGCAGATGGTCCCAGTGCAGAAGAAGAAGAAGCACCCAGAGGGTTAACCATCGTAGGAACACCGTGTCTCAGGTTCCTAGGAAGCTCAAAGCGCAAGGCCTCCAAGGAATCAACTCTAGTAAGCTCAGCAGCAGGAAGCTTCACACCCCACTCATCTGAATCTGCGTCATGATAAACCCAAAGCTTCTCGTCCTTCATGAAGGATTATGATTGTTTTTCCATGGTTCAATTCCAAATTGCAACCTAACACATAATCTTAAACAGATCTAGGTTCTTGTAACTGAATCATAAAACAAACCTGATCTTTACCTTTGCAGCGGAATTGGTGGTAATGACAAGATCAGATAAGAGCTGATGAGAATCGGCTCCTCCTCAGGTATCCACACTCTTACAAGCAGGGAATGGCTGCTAGACCGGATGGAAGAACAACAGAGAGAGAGGGTTTTAAGAGAGAGAATTGAGCCGCGGCCGTATCTTCTCCAAAATCGCCAACTATGGCTTAGGGTTTCTAAAACCCTTGTTGCCATCTTATTAATTCACTAATGGGCCCAAGTTTAATTAATTAAACTAATGGTCCATTAGACTTTTGGGCCCAAGACACAAATCAGACAAAAGCCCATTTGTTGTTTGCCCAACTCTCTGTACAAATACAGTAAATGCCTTAGCATCTTACCGTATTAATTCCATCTTAACTTTCCCGTTAGCTATGGTGTGTGACCCTTAGGGATCATACAATACTGGTAATAAGTCCTAAACTTATAGATCATGAGCGGGCTCTAGCAAGTCATCATGATCACCCAGTATTTATGACTTATGTCTGATCTCGACATTTATCATACTTTCTAGAGATAGTACGGTAGATTTCAGGACATTCCCAATAATCTCCCACTTGTACTGGAATCCTACATAGGACATTCCCAACAATCTCCCGATTGTACTGGAATCCTACATTCCCTAATCCTTTTGTCTCAATATCTCGATCTGGCATAAGGCAAGATGCGTGTCATCCTTATATAGCCAGACCATGTTCATCGGACCAGATTTGATACTGACAATGCAAACGACTTGGGCAAGTCCGTTTGGGAGTGGCCACTCTCTTACCAGCTATCAAGTCTCCGATTGGCCTAGAGATATTACCTCCGTTAAACGGCAGGGACAAATCCCATCTTGTTCCATCACTATGAACTACATACTTCATAATACACCCAACCAAGGTCCTTATAGCTCCCAGTTACGAAACAGCGTTAGACAATGATCAAAGTGCATCAATCCATGTGCAGCCACATGCATGCGAACTCAGGTCTAAGGACTATACTCTATAGTCGTATATGAGAACCTCTTATGACACAGATATTAATATCTTGTAGAGTTCTCATCAGCGGGCCATGTCCGGTCATATGCTCCCCTACATATACCTATGTGTCGACTTTGATGCCGCGCATCTATGACCCCTCGAAACTTGGTCATAAGTCTCAACACAATCTAGTCTCAAGTGGTTGTTGGTGTTCCAATTTCAACAACCTTCGACTATGGACACTATGATTTATGTCATTTCGTTAAATATGGGGTTTCAGGATCAAGTCTACTCATGTACTTCGATGGCCCATATATAATGACATGAATCATTTTGGAACGATTATTTATATCACAGTTAAAATAATCCAGAAATCATAGATTTCATAAACATAAAATATTATGTTTACATGAACCTTTCAAAACAACTAAGCAAAGCCCTTTACAAACTCCCACTGAAATTAAGACTACATCTTAATTTCACTCATCCTACAGCTACAGTCCGCGACTCGTGCTTAGGCATAAGGAGTGGCTTCGTTAATAGATTAGCAACGTTCTCACTCGATGAAACTTGCTTATCTACTTAACACCTCTGTCATTTATCTCACGGAATAGGTTATACCTATCCTCAAGGTGTTTGGACCTCTGATGTGCAGCTAGTCTCATCTATGCTGGGAATCACATCAAGTTCAGTAATGAACTCTTTCTTTCCAAACAACCTCTTTCGCTGCTTCTCAAGCTGCGAAATGTTCAGCTTAAGTCATGGAGTCAGCAACAGTGCCTTGCACCGCCAGACAGACACAAGATATAGCCGGACTGTGACCAGGAATTATCTTTGTCTATTGGAAACTTGCCTTTCAGACTCTACCGACTTTTAGCACTTCACTTTCTCCGTAAATCAAGAACTTATCCTTAGTATTCCTCAGATACTTTAGGATATTCTTTACGGCAATCCAGTGATTCTTTGCTGGATTTTACTGGTCTTTACTTGTCTTGCTTAACATTAAAACAACATCAAAACAAGTACGTGTCATGGCATACATGATAGATCCAATTGCCGACGCATATGGAATCTCATCCATGCATTCAAGCTCAGCAGATATCGTAGGACACTGCTTCTTGCTTAACGTTTTGCCATGTGACATTGGCATAAAACCCTTCTTGGATTGCTGATTACGTGTAGGACTTTGTCAATTTAAGAATCCTGACTTTGTCCTACCAGCTCTTTTGGATCTCTATCTTTAGATCCAAAATCCAAGAACTACGTGGTTTTACCCATGTCAATCATAAAACCAACTCCCAAACCAGTCCTTTACCGACTGCAGCATTGGGACGTTATATTCGAGAATCAGTATGTCATCGACATACACTATGAGAAATGCAATATTGCTCCCACTTATCTTTTAGTAAACGCACAGTTCCACTTCGTTCCTGTTCAAGTCAAAACCTTGACTACTTTAACAGAACGAAGATTCCAACTCCGATATGTTTGCTTCCATCCATGAATGGATCGATGAAGCTAACTTACACACAGTGTAATTTTTCGGAGTGCGGGCTCACTTTCGCTTCTTTGAATTTCGCAGATTCGTCGCTTTCAATGATCATTAGATCATGCGAACTTTCAATGATCATCAGGTTCAACTAATGACGAGAAATCACTCTCGAATTAGTGACTGATTCATTCATATCTGCGAACTTCAGGCTCTACAGGTGTAGATTCTACAGAAATCTGTAAATCCATCCGTTGCTCTCCCTCAACAGGTTGAGCAGCCTCCTGTAATTCTCGAATTTCTTCGAGTTATACTTTTACTCCCACTGTTCTTCTTGGAAAGTAACTTCCCTTCTTAGAAAACAGAATGGACGTAAAAGTAACAAGCCTTGGTTTCCCTAGGACAACCAGCTAAGTAGCACAACTACAAATACTCAGTAAAGACGAATTTGGATCGATTCCAATCCACATTTACGTGGTGTCTTTCAACTGATATTGGTGGAACTATTTCAGCGTAAACTTAGATATTTCTAGAGCGTTATTCTTAAAGAATATCATGGAAGATTCGTGTGACTCATCTTTAATCATTTCTAATAAGATATGATTCTTTCTCACAGAAATACCTCAAGGTTTTCAGGAGAATTGAGCTGTGAAACGACTTCACACTCATTCAGATGATCACACAATCAATGACTTAAGTATTCTCACTCGTGATCTAATCCAGAGTCTTAATACTTCTGTCATTCAGATTCTATACTTCATTCTGGAACTCTTTCGACCATGTCAAAGAATTCCGACTTGTGTCTCATCAAATGAACACAGTCACACTCACTGAAGTAATCAGTAGAGACAATGAAGTACAGGAAATTTTCTCTGGCATTACTGCTCATCTGACCACATACATGAGTATGTTCAATCTCCAATAAGCCTTTGGGCCTTTCTCTAGCTCGGCTAAGATGGGCCCTTTGTCTTTTGGTCTAGTAAGCAGAATTCAAGTCTCATAAGATATCCATTCAAATGAACCCAAAAGTCCATAACTATGGGGTTTCTGAATCTGACTTACTCTATGTGACCAAAACATTTACGCCAAGAAAAATCAGGTTTAACTCATCAGATTTAAACCAATTGCGGTATTTATGTTACATTTAGGCACTCTTTGGTTTAAGACATAAAACCCATTCCTTGAATAGGGTGCTACAATTAATATTTCATTAAGATCAAAAGAACAAACTAGTCTTTTATCAAAATGAAAAACATTCAAATTCTTACAAGAAAATGAAAGACAACTCTGCTTAAAGCAGGTACATTGTAGCAATTACTTAATAAAACCAAGCCTCAAAGGCATCTACAAGTGAAAACCCTATGGCTGAGGCAGCATCCCAAGCTCCTTCCAGACACGCAGTTCCACTTGCCCTTCCTTCAACGTTCTACTGTTGCTCAGGCTCTGCATATTATAACAAATATCAGTGCCACAACCAGTATCCAATACCTATAAGGTATAACTTGAAGTAATAACATGAATACCTGAGGAAGTAGTTTCATACATCAACTTCAACTCCTCATAATCTTCCATGAATTTAATGCAATCTCTCTTCCAATGCCCAGTCTCTTTACAGTAGCAGCACTTACCAACGTAAGAGGTATCTGACTCGGGCTCAGAAGACACACGCTTGCCATGATTCAAAATCTGGACAACTTTGTCTTCACCCTTGTCAGCATTAGGTTTGGTAAACCTACCCTTCTCCTTTATGAGATTGTACAGGGTGCTCTTCACGTTTGGCTCAACTGTTTTGAGCATGTCATGCAGTTCAGTCAACGTCTTCGTTAAGCCTTTCTTGATATAGTCCCTTACGAACTCATCATAGCTTGACGGCAGTGACTGCAGAATGATATCAGTTGCCAATTCTTGGCTAACTGGATACTCCAGTTTCCTCAGGTTATCAATGTAACCCATCATTTTACTGATATGAGGACTTACTGGATGATCCATCGGTAGCTTGCAGCTAGTGAGAGATTTTAGTCTCCCTGAACAAGTGAATCACTCCGGTGTATAGCAACTGCAACTCCAGCTTCCTTTGCTTGTTCACCTCAGCCTTTCAAAGGAGAGTGTAACCTAAAATGCGCCCCACATATCGCAGGACCGGATGGCGCAACTGTATCTGCTTCGTACTACGTGAGTTATACACTTCACAGCCAATGTGGTCCCAGAAAAACTGACAGCTCTCGGTATCCCACTCTCTAACCAGAGAGCAATCAGTGGATTGATCATCAAAGCCATAGATCCCGCAGAGATCACGAATACTAATCCGATACCTGTGTCCGTCGCACATGAACGTGAATGTGCCCTCTCGAGCTTTCCTGAGAACAAGATCCGTGTAATAGACGCTACAAGTGGACAACAGCTGTCGCACCAAGTTAGGATAAAGATCATAACTCCTCATCGGCATCGTCCCTAGCCCTATCTGTCGCGTAACCTCTAGCACCTGACTGTCAATCCCAAGCATCCGACAGGTCTGGTAGTCTGCAAATCGCGTAGGCTTGAGAGTCATGCCGTGCCACGCGTTGTAGAACAGCGTGTCATAATCGTCCCAAGTCTCAGAAACTGGTCTCTCTAAGCACGCAGTACTCTCAGTCTCTGTCTTAGCATCATTAGCCCATACTCTATTCACAGGAATCTTCTCCTGTTCTGCTTTAGGCCAAGGAAAACGCACTGTACCAATCTCGCCAGTGTAAGGAGCAGGCATAGGAGATGTGCGTCTGAACCAGTCGGCAGGTGGTTCACCATCAGCAGGCACATTCCGTCTCTTCCTCGGTGCCATCTGAAATCATAGACACAAGAAAAAACTTGCATTTAAGCCAAGGCTCTAAGATTATTAAATTCAAGCACATAAACTCATATCATCTCAATCAACCATCGGTAGCAGTCAAGCCAACATCTAGTGTACCCAAATTCGTCATACAATTTGTTTTAAATCAGATATCCGAAAGCTTTGTCTTTGAATCGAATTTTTTTCCAAAACCTTTCTAAATCTGTCAATGCATGCACTAAGCTAGCATCAAATCGTCACTAATAAGATCAACAAAGCATCAATTCCATTTTACGAGCAACAAATCATGATAAAGTTCGGGTTTTTCTACCTTTGGCCGAAATGAAAATAGAGAGATTAAGGACACATACCTCGAAACTGGTTGAAATGGATGATAGAAATGGATAGAGGAGAGAAAATCGAGTGGATTAGGCACTTGAATCGTTAAAAATGAGTGAGAAATGAGGGAGATCGAGCAAAAGGGGATTTAGGGTTCTTAAGGAGAAATCGCGAATTGGAGAAGAAAAGAGAAAGAAAGATTCTCGGGTACTTACCTCACGCGGGTGTGCAACGATCGTTGCTCACGATGCGACGATCGATGCTTAATCGGTATTGGTTAAACCAACCTGATTTTCGGTTAACTCACGTACCTTCGATTTGAATTTGAACCGGGTGAGACGATCGCTGCACAGGGCAGTGACGATCGTCACACTGCGATTTTAGTCTCTCCGTATTTTCTCCTTGTGACGATCGTTGCCCATGTCCGCAACGATCGTTGCTGAGCGATCTGTCAGTCTCCAGACTTTGTATTCTGTAGTGAACATTCACCAAAAACAAAACCAAAACTTAAAATCCTAATAAAAACACCAAAATGAATAAGTAAAAACGAAACAGTGGGTTGCCTCCCACTCAGCGCTTGTTTTAAGTCATTAGCTTGACTATTGGAAGAGATCAGACTCATGGGGGTTTCAATAGAGACTTGGAGTGTCTCTGTGAATGTCTTTTCATCCAAGGTGGTGTGTAATGGGTATCAGCATGAGATCGTCCAAGGAACGTAGGAAGAAATTCAGGGCGGGAGTAAAACTTGGATGGTATAGAGCGTGTCCCTGCATTCACAACAATGAAGTCAGGAGGTTTAAGTTTAGAAGGTGCATACCTTTGATTTGGTGGAGATCTGATTTTCGGAGCTTTCCGCTTATGAGCAGTTTTAGGCTCTGAAGATGTTAGAAAAGATTCCTGAGGAACCACCATCTTCTTTTCTCCACTATTAAACGCTGTAATTCCACCAATCTGAACTTCATCTTTCAAATGACCACCAGTGGAGACCATCTTCCTTGCATATCTCAACACACAAGGATGAACTCGCGAAGCTTCAGCTGGTGGAGTTTCATTCATCTCCTTATCCACCACTGCCATGCACTTGACTACATTTTGCTCATGTTTAGACCTTATAGGAACTTTTGGGAATGGTATTGGAGGTTTGTAGACCCTTTCCTTAACAATTCCACGAGAGACAAGTGAGGCTGATTTTTCACGGTATGCAACGGTCGACGCACTTGGTGCAACGATCGACGCAGATAGTTCATCTCGAGTTCCAGCTTCAGTCTCGGGTTTTCAGCTTCTTCCACGAGTTCGGCAGTCTTAAACTCAAATTTCTCTCCTTGGCTTTGTCCATTATCAATCTGAACCTTCCAAGCTCTGATGTGGGTGTCCATGACACTGAAAGGGGAACGATCGACACTGATGGATTTTACCAAAAGATCAATGTCAATCTCGGTTGAGTCTGGTCCGTCGAAGCTCTCAAACTCAGGGATTTCAGTCTCGGATTCTTCTCTGTTTTCCACAATTTCCATAGCCTTAACTTCAAGATATGATCCATGATCCAGCCTATGGTCAACCTGAACTGAGATGGCGTTGACATGAGATTTCTGAGCATTCTTCCCTTTGGCAAAATTTGAAATTTGATCCACTTGTGTATCCAGCAGCCTCATATGAGTGTTCAAGGACTCAAACTTCCCATTCAAATCAGTGTACAAAGTATCAAGATTTGAGTTGAAAGACACAGTGGTCTGTTGTTGTCCCTCAAGAAACTGCTCCATCATGACTTCCAATCTGCTCTTATGTGTAGGTGCAGGAGGTGCTTGGTGAGATGAATAACCATAATCTCTCGATCTCGGAGCATAACTAGAACCTTGTCTCTGCTGATTTCCATATGTCTTTCCATGATAATCAGCTCCAGCTATATAATTCACCTCTGCAAACTCTTCAGCTACTGCATCAGCTCGGATTTGTCTCTTCCTAAGTAGGATGATGTGGATAGAATCAATCTTGTCTCTCATCTCAGCTATCTGCCCAACCAATGCGTAGTACTCTGGTATGATGGGGTTTCCTTCCCCATCCAGTTTCTGAACCTTTGCGTTGCATATATGACCCTCACGGTCTCGTAAAATGCCGTCTTCACCGCGAATCAGAATCACAGGCTCCATAGAGAGAGACCTGCTAAGTGCTCAAGCTTTCGGTATCACGGGTTTCGCCTTGTGTCAATTGATGAAAGGTATGCGTCGATTGATGAAGTGCGATTCCTGCGACACCAAAGAAACAAAAACGTAAGTAAATTAGAAAAATAAAATAAAAAATGCTTAGTCTAAATCCTAATATTGAATCTATCGGCGAACTCAAAGAGTCCCCGGCAACGGCGCCAATAACTTGATAGGTCAAGAATTATCCCTATTCTAACTGCAAGTGAACAGTGATGCAGATGTAGTACTTAGGGTATCGAATCCACAAGGACTCCGGTCACACAATAGATTATGAGTAATTCAGATTAAGCTAAGCGAAGCAGATTGTAAAGTAGTAAACAAAATAGCAAGTAAACAGATCAAGCGAGATGGGTGTAAGCAATCAAACGAAGGCGTTAGGTTTCGGGAATTTCTCAGGATGTCAGGAAATCAGATTAACAAACAATCAGGATTCAATCTATGGGCGTTCTTGAACTAGAATCACAGAAGTAAAACTAACCAGCTTTCGCTGCGATAGTTATCTATATCTAATAACCTAGCAGACCAACTTTCGTTGTGAATCCTAGCGTTCTAGACATACATTAATTCCAAGTTCATTTGTTCACAACTTCTCTAAACCAAATTTCTTTGTGAATAGATAAGTTGCTCACCTAAATCAGATCTAGTTAATTAACCAACTTTCGTTGTGTATATCAACCTAATATCAGTAATCTAAATGGCCAGTCCAGATTAAGCATTAAGAACAGTTTTAGATGAAGAACTAGATGATGAATCCTAATTAATCAGTTATTCTAACATTCCTTCAAATCCCTAATGAGAATCCCTAACCTAACAAGAGATCTACTCAGACATAGCAGTCATAACAGAAAACATAGTCAAAATAGATATCATAGAATAATCAAGGGAATAAGAACAGAGGTTCAAAATCAAGTCTCTTTCGAGAACAAAACCAGCCCCAAAATCTCCTAAACTCTCTCCAAGAAAAGCTTAGCCTAACAAGTGGCTGTAAAACCTAATTATATAGCTAAAACACGAATTGGGGCTTCTTTGTAAATATCAGGAACTTCTGGGCACAACTGCAATTTCCACAATCTTCATTAACTCTCGCGAGAATGCCTGGTCACGCTATGCATCGATCGATGCCAATTGTGTGTCGATCGACACAACTGTCAAATATGGGCAGTGACTTCTTTCTCTCGGCCAAATGCTCCAAAATGCTCCAAAAAGCTCCATTATCTCCAATTCCGCTCCAAACGTGCATGTACCTAATAAACACCTGAAAAGACTCTAAAACATAGTAAAATACTCGATAAATAAGATATATACCATGGTTAAAAGCTCTAAAATCCATGGTATATCAACCACCTCCTCCACACTTGAAACACACTGTCCCCAGTAGTGTCAAGCTTAGGATTGGTAAAAAGGAGAAAATGTGATGGGATGTGTTGGGTTCTGTCGATTTTTACCTATCTCGCACCTGCATCGATCGTTGCTCAGGACCGCGACGATCATTGCAGGGCGATTTGCGATTTGTGTCGATCGTCACTCAAGACCGTGACGATTGCTGCAATGCGTTAGTCGTCATGAGACGATCGACATACAGGACCATTTCGATCGTTGCACTGCGATTTCGTCGGATCAGTTAACAATCAGCAGTTAGTTCGTGAGAAAAGTCTCAAAAATTAAACATGAAAGCTGTAAACATCACAAACAAGCAAAATCAAAGCAATAGATGTTCCTAGAACAAGAACATCATCCCAAAGCATAGTACCAACAAGACTCAAAAGAAAATGAAAGAGAAATGTGGAAAAGTGCAGAACCGAAAGTTATGAAACAAACTCAAATCTCACTCGCTCTCTGTCTCATCATCAATCCCGATATGTGGGTCAGAACCACTCGAAGCAATAGGAGTAGGAGAGCGCTGGCTACGTCTACGAACAGGAACATGCTGATAGACTTGTGGATGTCTCCTGCAAGTGCAGCCACGCATCCACTCCCAAATGCTCTGCAACCTACAATCCATATGCTCTCGCCAATCACCCTCAGAAATCTCGCGGACACTCATCGATGGAGCATGATAGGGACCAATATCAGCTGAGGTAGCAGCAACATATGGCGCATGGGCAGGTACAGAAGAAGAGGATCCGGGCGCAGAAGATGAAGAAGCACCCAAAGGGTTAGCAAATGTTGGAACTCCGCATCTCAGGTTCCTGGGAGGCTCAAAGCGCAAGGCCTCCAAGGAATCAACTATCGTAAGCTCAGGAACAAAAAGCTGTACACACACTCATCTAAGTTTGTATCATGATAAACCCACAGCTTTGCTTCCTTCGTCCATGTGGTGTTCTTCAAATGAGCAAGATCCATCCACAGCCTCGTAGTGACGCACTCTCTCCCATCAGTACGGATCCTGAAGTGCTGAAAGATAGGAGTAAGTAAACTCCCAACTGACTCAACCTTCTTCCCAGAGAATGGCTTGGTCATCATGTCACACAAATGGTCTGCAAACACTGCTCCCAAATTCAGCTCAGGAGCTGGGTCTTGCAATGGTGTCTCTGCAAACAAATGAAACTCCAGTGAAGAGCAACTGCAACTCCAGCTTTCGCTGCTTGTTCACCTCGGACTTGCAGAGTAAAGTGTATCCCAAAATGCGCCCAACATATCGCAGAACTAGATGGCGCAATTGTATCTGCTTTGAATGGCGTGAGTTATACACCTCACATCCAATATGGTCCCAGAAAAACTAACAACTCTCACTATCGCACTCCTTAACCAGAGAACATCGAGTACGCTGATCATCAAAACCATAAAGCCTGCAGAGATTACAAATGATGATCCAATATATGAATCCATCGCACATGAATGGGAACGTCCCCTCTCGAGCTCTCCTGCTAATAGGATCATTGTAATAGACTCTACATTAGACAGCAGCTGCCGCACCAAGTCAGGATAGAGATCATAGTTCCTCATGGGCATAGTCCCTCGCCTTATCTGTCTCGAAACTCCCAGCACATCATCAGTAATACCAAGCATCTGATAGGTCCAGTAGTCTGCAAATCGTGTGGGTTTGAGAGTCATGTCATGCCACGCGTTGTAGAACCGTGTCATAGTCATCCCAGACCTCAGAGACAGCTCTCTCTAAACACGCAGCACTCTCAGTTACTATCTTATCATCCTCTGTCCACGATCTAGTCACATAAATCTTGTCCCGCTCTGCCTTAGGCCAAGGGGCCAGTACCACGCCAGTAATGCTTATGTAAGATGCATGCATAGGTGAAGAATGCACGAACCAGTCAACAGGTGGTTCAGGAGCAGCAAACACATTTTGTCTCTTCCTTGGTGCCATATGCGATCAAAGACACAAGAAGCAAACTTTCAATTAAGCCAAATCTCTAAGATCAAAAAACGCAACCATATCATTTCCAACATCAAATGTAGCATTATAAGCAGCTAATTCACGTTTTAATTTCCGTCAAATCCGCGCAAGATTACAAGTTCCATCACAAAACTCTAATTATCAGAAACTTGCAAAATCGAACGTGAAAACTACTCAGGGACCTTCATTCCACTACCAAACAACCTAAATCAGTGCTATAATATCACGGAATAGAGAATCAAAGGCCAAAATCGAACCTTTAAACTTGAGAACCAAATCTGAAAAATCGAGTTTTAGAGAGCATACCTTAGAATCGACTCAGGGTTCGAGTAAGTTATGAGCAATGGCGATTTAGGGTTCGTGGGGGATTTTTGCGAAATGAGAAAACGAAGAAGGAAGAAGAAAGGCTCGGGTACTTACCTTGCACGTGCGTGCGTCGATCGTCGCGGAGGTTGTGACGATCAACGCAAATTGTGATTGGTCAAACCAATCCGATTTTCGGTTTAAGCTCATGTACCATTGATTTAAATTGTAACTAGGTGCGTCGATCGTTGCTCAGGACCGCAACGATCGACACACATCAATTTTTTCTTTATTCGCTCTCCTTGCGACGATCGTTGCTCAGGACCGCAACGATCGTCACAATGCGATTTCCTCCCTCGTCGTTATCCACTTGCATCGATCGTTGCACAGGACCGCAACGATCAATGGAGTTCCTAGACTTCGTATTCTGCAGACAAAAACACCAAAAACGAGAAACAAACGTAAAATCCTAACAAAAACACCAAAAAGAGTATGTACAAACGAACCAGTGGGTTTCCTCCCACTCAGCGCTCCTTTAACGTCACTAGCTTGAATGTTTTGTGATCATGCAGAGGGTGAATCATCCAGAGGCAGAATCTGACCTCTTGGAATCTCGGCCTTAGCCCAATAATGCTTCACACTCTGTCCATTAACCGTGAACTCCTTACCTTCCTGGCTGATCAGAACAACAACACCGTAGGGACGAACCTCCTTGATTGTGAAAGGACTAGACCACCTAGATCGCAGCTTAGCTGAAAACAATTGCAAACGAGAGTTATAAAAACGTACCTGGTCATTCGGCTCAAATTGTCTAGAGACAATCTTCTTGTCATGGTAAGTCGTAGTCCTCTCCTTGTACAACTTTGAGTTCTCATAAGCATGATGCCTAATCTCATCCAACTCATTATGCTACACCAATCTCCTTTCTGCAGCAGACTTAAGATCGAAGTTCATCTGCTTCACAGCCCATGCTGCCTTGTGCTCAAGCTCAACTGGAAGATGGAAAGATTTTGCATACAGAAGATGAAGTGGAGTGGTCTCAAGTGGCGTATTAAATGCAGTCCTATAAGCCCACAATGCATCATCAAGATTTGCATACCAATGCTTCCTTGTCTTCCCAACTGTCTTCTCCAAGATCTCCTTGATTTGTCTATTAGATACCTCTATTTCCCCACTAGTCTTAGGATGATAGGGAGTAGCAACTCGATGCTGAACTCCATGCTTCTTTAGCAGCTTCTCGAAGACCTTATTAATGAAATGAGATCCTCCATCACTGATCACAATCCGAGGAACTCCAAATCTAGGAAAAATGATGGTCTTAAACAGCTTAAGAACCACCGAAGAGTCATTGGTTGGACTAGCTATTGCTTCCACCCACTTAGACACATAGTCCGCAACAACCAATATGAACTTATTTCCATAGGATGAGGGAAAAGGACCCATGAAATCAATGCCCCAGCAATCGAATACCTCAACCTCAAGAATGAAATTCTGAGGCATCTCATGCTTCTTACTGATTTTCCCTCTCCTCTGACAGGAATCGCACTGAGAGACAAAAGAATGAGCGTCTCTGAACATCGTAGGCCATCAGAAACCTGCTTGCACAACCTTAGACACAATCTTAAAAGTAGCAAGTGTCCATCATAATCTGATCCATGGCAGTGAAATAGAACATCCAGAACCTCTGATTCCGCAATGCATCTCCTGTAAATTCCATCCGAACAATGCTTGTAGAGATAAGGATCATCCCAATATATCGTCTGAGCTCTTTGAAGAACTTCTTCTTAGCATACCCCTTCATCTCATCTGGTTTAGTCTCTGCAGCCAGGTAATTAGCAATACCCGCAATCTAGGTTCGATTGTTCGTCGAAACAGCATGACATCGAAGTTGTAGTGTCCAATTTAAACCTTTAAAGCTTATGGGTTCGTAGGCGCAATACATCGATCGACGCACAGGTCCGCGTCAATCGTTTCTCTCTCGATACTTGCGTCGATCGTTGCCGAGGTGGCATCGATCGACGCAGTGCACTAAATCCGACAGTTCTACATCTTCTTATCTAAATCTGTCCGAAATACTGACTCAATCAAATTAACATTCTCCTCAGGAAAGAATTCATCAATAGGGACGTCTTCTTCAACCCTAATCTGTGACAGATGGTCAGCAACTCCGTTTTCAACTCCTTTCTTGTCCTTCACCTCAATATCAAACTCTTGAAGCAACATAATCCATCTCAACAATCTTGGCTTAGCATCCTTCTTCTGCATCAAATACTTCAGAGCTGAATGATCAGTGTGTACAATCACTTTAGAACCAACAAGATAGGGCCGAAACTTCTCAAAGGCAAAGACAACCGCCAACAACTCCTTCTTTGTAGCGGCATAGTTTCTCTGTGCATCATCTAGTATTCTGCTGGCATAGTAAATAGCATGAAGCTTCTTGTCTTTCTTCTGCCCCAGAACAGCTCCTACAACATAATCGCTCGCATCGCACATTACCTCAAACGGTAAATCCCAATCTGGTGGCTGCACTATAGGAGCACTCACTAACGCTTGCTTGATCTGATCAAATGCAGTCTGACAATTTGCAGTGAACTCAAACTTGGCATCCTTACACAGCAAAGCCCGTTAGTGGTCTAGCAATCTTACTGAAATCCTTAATGAACATCCCATAGAACCCAGCATGTCCAAAAAAGCTCCTCACGGACTTCATAGAATCAGGCGCCTGAAGGCTGGTCATAACCTCAATCTTAGCACGGTCTACTTCGATCCCTGCTCCAGGTACTCTATGTCCAAGAACAATGTCATCTCTGACCATGAAATGACACATCTCCCAATTAAGAACCAAGTGCTTCTCCTCACATCTAGCTAGCACTTTGCACATATTGTTTAAACACTCATGATAAGATGACCCGTAGATGGAAAAATCATCCATAAACGCCTCCATAAAGTCCTCAATCATATCAGTAAAAATGGACATCATGCATCTCTGGAAGGTGGCTGGTGCATTACAAAGTCCAAAAGGCATCCTCCGGTATCCAAAAGTGCCATATGGACAAGTAAAAGTGGTATTTCCCTGATCGTCTGGATGGATTGGAATCTGAAAGAAGCCTTAATACCCATCGAGGAAGAAATAGTAAGGGTGAATAGCTAACCTCTCCAGCATCTGATCGATAAAAGGCAAAGTAAAATGATCCTTCCTGGTCGCATCATTGAGCTTCCTGTAGTCTATGCACATCTGATGTCCAGTCACAGTCCTTGTAGGAATCAGCTCGTTCTTCTCATTATTCACTACTATAACACCACCTTTCTTAGGCACTACGTGAACTGGACTAACCCAATCGCTATCAGAGAGAATCTAGGGAAAAACCTTAGATCCTCTGATATAAATATCTTTCTCCCGCGCGGGAAAAGACCAGGTTGACAACTGATACTTTGCACACACAGAAACTCTAAGAGCTAGCGATCACTGATTGATTCCGGCTCGGTTTTCTAATAAGACTAGATTTTCCGGTCTAATTGTTCTTGCTTTCTGATTCTTGTTTAAACTCATATCCAAGTCCTTCAATTTCTATTCAGTTTTCCCAATTGATTATTGTTTGATTTTCTGAATCAACAATTAGAATGAAACGGAGTGGGATTGTATTTGGTGAATTGAAATCGCAGGGAAGCGATCGGTTATGGAGATTTAATTACTTGAATGAAGATATCTATAGCCATCTGCAATTGATAATGGTGGAGTTTGAGAAGAATTAGGAAGAAGTCGAAGGGGGAGAAGATGAAAATACACATAGTGAGCTCCTGAATGAAATGGGCTTTGTGTAAAAGGTGGATATATTTGAAAGCTGGATGTGAATATTTTTCCTCTTTTTTGGTAGAAGCTCATTGGCAAAAAATTATATGACATGTGTCCCCTCTAATTGGAGAGAAAGAGCTCTAACTATATATAAGATTATATATATTCTTAAGTGATCTTTTATATTTTTTTCATAAAAGTTAAGTGTATATAAAACTATTCAAATAAAAACTTAAAATGATATAAATGCTTAAAGAATGACGAGGTGGCACAAAGAGAAAAGAAAAAAATATTATTTATATATAGATAACAAGGGTTAAACAATATTGTAAAAGCTAAGGGTCCAAATGATGATGCTGAATTTGACTGTATGAGAAATATGGTTTTAAAGTAGTTATTACACCGTTTGTGAATTATGTATCTATTCATTCGGTCCATGGGCACATCCTTGTTCGATGGCCAGTGCACTATTTTTATGGTCCCTTAAATCATCATCCAATCTTTCTCATGCTTTGTCTGCGTTCGTATGATACCCGAATCATTTTCCGGTATATCACTCATCCTTCAACTACTCAAGTATAAGCACACTTAACAATAGAGTTCTCTTTGAACAAGTGGCAAAAAAAACAAGTTCATCGGGATTGTTACAATCACTCCCTTTCAAAGAACACAACACACTCGTTGCACATCGGGATTGTTATCCTTGATGGTGTGTCTTCACTGACTCCACACGCATTTTTGGATTCGGCTCTGATACCATTTATAACGCTTCGACCCCCACCATATGTGGACCTCATGCCCGTTCATTCGACCCGTGTGCTCACCCTCGCTTGAGCGTTATTTTTGGGAGGCTCAAAAGACTTGTTTGATGCCCTGAAATCACTATCCAATCTTTCTCGTACTTTTTTCTTCATTCGCACGATACTGATAATCACTTCCATCATTCAACTATTTCTGTTTAAGCATACTTAACAATAGAGTTCTTTATGGATACGTGACCAAAATAATAAATACACTTTAGAGACATAAATAACAAAATCAATTTTTGTAACTCTCTCTTTCTCTAAAATACACAAACCTAAATATTACAGTTTTATATTCTTCACTTTAATAAAATCTATGTATCAATAATTTCCCTTCACATCTCCCAATTCACATCATTTATTTTGACAACTGATTATGTTGCTTAGATTCCTTAGATTATTTATCATCAGATTATGTATCGTTATTTTCTTCATCATGTATTATATTAATATTTAAAAATCAACTTAAACAAATCTATTTTTACATCTTGTTATATAAGAAACAATACATTATTAATATAATATATATATATATGTGATTTTGAAATTTTATGTAAAATATGCTTTAAATTTAGTTTTTCTTTTAAATTTGGAAGAATCATAAAAGCTATTTACTTACACATGTAAAATCTATTTTCAGTCTTAATTATATTAAATTTAAACCATATTTATTTTAATACCAATTAAAGTTTATTTATATTCTAAAACCCACATGCATATTATAAATATGTTCAATTCTTTATATTTTTTACGCTGAAAATCGAGTTATTTACTATTATTAACATTATTTGAGTTATTAAGTTTTAATCTAATTAATTTTATTATTTTAAGTTTTCTTTTCATGATATTTTTATTATTAAAGTTTACTTATTTTTTATTTTTTATTTTATATTTTGAACTTGTATTAACGAAAAGTAACAATAATTTAGTATAACTAAATAACAATTCAAATTTTAAAAATATGAAGAAACAAACTTAAAGTTAAAAATTTATGTTGTTTAAATGTACATGAGAGATAATTCCTTACGGGATCCTATGGGCCTTCTCATGTTTCCGAGATAGAGAGATTCTAAAGACTCAAGTAGAAACAAGTTGTTTAACTTTGATGGAGATGTTGGAAGATCCGGGAAACTGGTCAGCCTTCGCGTCAGAGCTAAATTAGTTTTCCTTCTTCGACAAGGCTTTGAAACTTTTATTCTTATCTAGATTTGTCATCGACTAGACACTTGAGTCGACTCTCTTGCGAAAGAACCCCGCATACGTGGAATTTCTTTCTACCACATATGTAAGACAATTATGATAGAAAACGGGAAAAATGTCAAACAATACACGAACTATTTCATTCTGGTCAAAAAATACCTAGATTGTATACATGGCTAAAAATACCTCAACTTGAGTTGACTTTTTTGAAAATCACCAAAACTTTTGTTGACTCGGCCAAAATAACACGCCGTTAAATGGTCCGTTACCTATCTGTTAAGATCCGTTAACGGACGCTTGAGAATCTGTTGAAGTTAGATATTAGGACAATTCAAAGTTACCAAGAAATTGAGCATAGTGTAGTGGTTTTAAGGAGTCTTCTATAGCTTATATACCTGGTTTCGAATCTCATTGTCCACTATTTTATTGTTTTAAAATTATTAAAATTTGTAAGTGATGCAAGTCGAACCGTAGACGTTGAACTCTTTTGCCTAATGCTTTAGAAACTAAAACAAAGCCGACTGTTGATTATAAGGTACAAATTAATGTTTATAAACCCAGATTCCGGTCCACCTTTGTTTTATCTCTTCTTCTTCAATGATGGTTTGATTGTAGGGAAGACCTAACCCAGAGACGAATCAAAATTGAAATTATTCAGAAATTTCGATGGCTTCGGTAGAGAAATGAACTCAATAAATCATTTCAAGGTCTAGGTTAAGAAATTCCACCATCGATTTCACGTAAGCTCCATTATCGTCTCCTTTGTCTTCCGCCTCTCCTCCTTCCAACACTTGTTACTGCAGCAGCGTTTTACAGGTCTCTTTTTCTCTTATCTTTTTGGATTTTACCCCCAACCAAGAATTCGTTTTGTTCCTTTGACGAATTCTTCTAGGTTTTGTTGAATTAGTGTGTTTGCGATTGCGGATTTCTGATTCGTTTATTAGCTCTTTCGGATTGGAATTTGAATCCTGAAGTTGTAGATTCTTAATTGCAATTTTGTATTAGCTTTATTGATATTACGATCTCTGTGTGGTATGGATATGAATGGAGGTGGAGAAAGATCTTTTGCTGATCAAAGTTATTGATTATGATTCAATTGAAGAAGAAGAGATAACACAAAAGTGGGCTATCTTGAATCTGGGTCTCCATTAATTGTCGTTTACGATTCCACGTCTTGATCAGTTCTAATTTGTTCAACAAAACCAATAATCAAAGTTGGCTCAGTTGGCAATGCATCATACAAGTGAGTTCAACGTCTCGAGTTCGAACATCACCCTATACAATTTTTAATAGATTTTTAAACCAAAAAAAGTGGCAATAGGATTCGAACCCGTGTTTGTATGCTATGAGAAAAATTTAATAACCACTGCACCACAGTCGTTTAACATGTTCATATGGATTGGATTATATTAATATCCGTTATCGAATTAGATAACACTTTCAAACGTCGTTACCGAATTAGATAACGGCGTGCTATTTTGGCTGAGTCAACAAAAGTTTTGGTAATTTTCAATAAGGTCAACCCGAGTTGAGGTATTTTTTAGCCATGTATACAATCTAGGTATTTTTTTTGCCAGAATGAAATAGTTCGGGTATTGTTTGGCATTTTTCCCGATAGAAAACATTTTCGGAATAAATTTCTCATCGGATAATACATGGTTTAGCTAGTTTGGAAAAACGACAAAAAAGAAAAAAAGAGAGAGAGAGAGAGATAATTTCTTAATCTTATATATTAAAAAAAGTTTCTAGAATTTAGAGATCTGAAATGTTGACACGTGTCCATACAATATAAATCTTCTTTCATGGTTTAGTGGATTTTTATTGAACTAATTTCTCTTTATCTACCAATTAATTATTATTATTTAATCTGCAACAAAATTTGGTCAGTCCACAATATTTATGCATTATAATAATAAAACTTATATACATATTTTGTTCTCATGCAAATCTTATATAATATGGAAGAAATTTACGTTCATTTATCACAGTTCGTGTACAAATTATTTGTTTATGCAGTATAATATTGAAGTATTTTTAACATGCAAGCTAACCTTATATCTACAATAATTATTCTGATTTCATTTGTATACAAGTTTTCATAATAAGTTTAATATAAGCCAAAAATTGTGTTCAACTATATTTTTCTACTAGATGACTCGTCCGCACCTTGTGCAAAGTGAAAAACTTTTTTGAGGATGATTTAACTTAATTTAGGAGAAAAATACGTATAAATATTAAAAACGATACAAATTTAGTTGAAGCGAGATTTTATAAAAGTGAAATGAAGAATAATAAACAAAAATCAAGAACAATTAAAATAGAATATCATTGAAAATAAAAACAACTATTATTGTAAATAAACACCTAAGTAGCTAATTAAAATATCATATATATAATAGGAGACTATTTTACTCTCCATCTAGCCTATCCACGTCAGCAAAATCATTTTAGATTATGTGGCTTATTTTTTCAAGATATAGGAAACAGATTTTTCTCTTAGCAGGCCATATAGCTCCAAGTACAGCCCATTCTGAAATAAAGCAGGAGAAAAGTCACCAGTTCAATGAGGGGTTAATGATACGACGTCTCAGCTGTTAGATTACAAAGCTTCAGTTTTCGATGGTCTTTGCTTCCTCTCTCTCCCTACATCCTAACGCTAAAATTTGAAATCTCTTAGTGTTTGTTTCCGAGAGGGTGATCGTTTTTTGTTTCGAGTTGATTTGTTGTCTTTAGCACATCTGGTTTTGCTTGCCGGTTCTTCTTCTCTGGGTTTGCGCTCGATTCCCAGGGATACAGCTGATCAGAAAGACAGTGATGTCGAATTGAACTATACCAACTTAGATTCAGGTACTCGGGACACCCCCGCCAAGTTTGTCGTCGTCGAGTTCTTCGTTCACTGGTAAGTTCTCTCATTCTCCAAACCCTAGGAGCATTGATATACTGTTTCTATTAGGTCAAATTAAGCTGCTATTTAAGACAGTTGCAGGGAAGGATGTGGTTTGTACAAGGTCATTTCAATTAACACAAAAGGCTTCAAAGATGGAGTATAAGACGATTGAGAGTGTGCTTCAAACCATTAATCCTCACAGTGGAGAGGTTACACCTTATTCTTCATTTACGTAACTCTTTGACTTAGTTTATTTTAATATTTCTCCATTTTTGCATTTTCCCCTTCCATCAACATCATTTGTTCTTTTAAATTTTTTCGTATTCTTTATCAAACTACAGAAAGTATGTCTCAGCTACAGATGCACTGACATGGATAGGGAGATACAAGCTTTGATGGGTGTGTCCAAATCTATTTTAGAAAATGCCATATTTGTGCACCAAGATGAGTCTAACTGGCCACTGCACGATCCTTCTATTTTGAAAAAGAAGTATGATGACATTTTCTCAGCCACCAGGGGGTGACTGAGAGCATGAAGAAACTTACATGGATGATAATAAGGCAGTTTGTAATGATCCATAGGAACGTGAAGATCTTTTGGTGCCTGAAATTCCTGCTCCTCCAAAAATAAAGCAGGTCTTTTTAACTATTTTACTCCCTAGCAATATACAAATTTCTTTGAATGTGAATACAATAATTCCAATGGTTTACTAAATATTGGATTGTTGACTTTTAGTTTCTATGATGTCTCAAATCTTTTTCTAACTTCACTTGCATGATGAGGATGGTGAAGAAATTGAAGAAGAGGAGGGAGGGTTGAGCAAATCTGATTAGGATTTGAAGAAATTGCTCAGCAAGGCTAATGGCTTCAATGAATGTGATGAAGAAGACGACAATGACTCAGATGACGTAAGTACTCTTCAAGTTTTGACATTGAACTGTTCAAGGTAATCGATCCTTCCAGAAGCAATAGCAGCCTTTCAGCAGTTGCAGGCACCATTGGCTACATTCCACCAGGTGAACATATAATACAAAACCTTACTGAGCTTGTCTGATAAACATGAGTTCTCTTAATCTTTCACTTTTGATATCTTCATCACCGTGTACAGCTTCTATCTCTTAACCTCTACTTGATTAACTTACTTCATGGTCATATGTTCAGTTGAACTGCTGCATCAGACTACCATGGAGATGTTCAATTTTATATTTGCTTCTCTTATTGACATGCTCATCTGATTCAATTTTTCGCTTGCTTCGTGTAAACATCCATCTAATCTTGCTTTCCACATTCCTGGATAGAAAGAAAAACTAACGATTATAGTTAGTGGCAATGTTTCTTTAGCCATGAGCTAAAAGGAGAAAAAAACAAAAGCAGCAGCTCTATCAAAGCAATTGCAGGGATAAAAACAAAAGGCTTGGTCATTGCATGGAGCTGAAAATAGAATTGTATGTCGCTTTGAAAATTCCTAACCGACAATTAGCATTTACTGCAGGAAAATGAAGCACAGTTGGCTTTGAGTGTAGCTGAAGAAATGTCAAAACCTGAGCTGGCAGCGGTAATTGCAAAGGAAAGGCCAGCACAAATCAAAAAAATTGCGGAAGCAGATCTTAATGTAAGCCAAACCGAATCATTGTACTTCATTTCCTACTAATAATGATTCCAACCTCATGGTATAGAATATTGCACACTTTTTGAAATCATAACTAGGAAGAAGGTTTAGGAAACTAGATGCACGTTTAAAACATTTTATCAAATCAAATAAAGTGAAGTAATTGTTCTTGAAACACATTATCCAAGAATTCTTTTATGAGAAATGCATACAAGTGCTGTGATGGGCATTTAGTAAATATGTTGAAAGAATCTCTGTTTTAGGTAGAATTTATGAATGTTTAAAACATTTTTTTTTTGTCTTCTAATTTTCGTAGATAAAGGCGCTGTGTATGGCATTCTATGCGCACTATGAAGAGGTTCACAAAAGGTATTCAGTTAACAAGCTTCCATTGGTAAGAAATGAATACTGTCATGTAACTCTGCTTTTGTATACCATCTTCTAAGTTGATATCTGATTAGAAATTATTGTTATTGTAGGGTGCACTTGCGCTTTAAGATACACTCTCGAAAACTGCCAATCCAAAACAAATTGATATGCTTCAGACTTATCTTGAAGGAATTCATAAGGACTCAATCTTAGACTTGGTGCTATCGAAATGTGTAGAAAGACAAAACAAATCTATAAACCTAGCCGCACACAAAATGTCAAGGGCAAACCATTCATCTCGGAATGTGTCATAAACCACATTTTTAATGTGAGCGGTAAATACTATAAACAAACGGAATTACATTTGGTATGGAAGTGGTTACCAATTCTAAATAAAAATATAAAGGGTAATTGTCCAAAATTTTCATATGCTATTTATTTTTTTCTCAAAATTTGGATATCATGCACTTGAAATTAAAAAAGCAAAGTAATAAAGGGTAAAACCATAATCTAGATGTAGTGTTACCAAAAATTCCGTATGATGCAAATTCAAGTTGTTTTCAAGTGAACACACAGTTAAACACAGAAAATATTATACATAAATTTTTATCCCAAAATAAAACATATTTCAATTATAAGTTTTAGATAGTTAGAGAAGATTCTTTTGGGAGAGTTTGAGGACAGGAGCAATGGCTTTTTCAAAGCTGAAGCACGATTGTTTGGTTGACCTTGAAATTGTTTGCCATCAAAAATTCTCTTAAGCCGCCACTCAAACGTAAACGTCGCATGTTACTATCACAATGGGCTACCAGCTCAACAGACCATTTTGCTCCCACATCATTGACCATCGGTATGATCTCGTCCGCAACCTTCTCTAAATCTTAATAAAAAAGTTTGCAAAATCAAGGGCCCAAGAGCCCAAATCTCATCAAAACCCAAGAGCAAAATTAGAACCATGTTAATTTCAAATAAAAGAAATATCTCGATATGTGGATGTTCTATGAGCGTGGTATAGACTCTATTTACAAGGATCAAATTATTTATGGTTGGACTAACTTTTCGAATCTTCTATTGAAAGATTAGAATATTTTATAAGATATTATAATTTAAAATTTGCTCATTATTATTGATCGTTATTAGTTGCTAAATTTTAGGTGGGATGTTATTTTTAATTTGAAAAATAGGAAAATATATTATGAAATAAATATTAATTGTAATATACAATTTTTGAAAGAAGTTAAGATTACCATTCAAATGTTTAGGAAATATCATTTAATTGAATTTGATTAATTGTCAATCAAAACATTTCATTAAAACCATGTCATCAATAACATCATAGTTTTGATTGGCCACGAATCATCATCGATTTTAATAATTCGAGTTCACAAAATAATGTATAGTAGATTGCAAAAAGAAAGAATAATAGATATTTTGTACCTATATTTGTGGTTCTATGAAAACAGAATAATCAATTTTGAATTTTGCGTAATAGCGACATCATTAACCCTCTATTGCTATGAAAAGATTATGTTAAGCCTAACTCATATACAATTTGGGTATTTAAAATAAAAACTGGACCCAAAATGTAAATAATTAAAACAAAACTTCGTAGTTATAATATTCGAATTATTCTTTTACAGTTTCACAAGATTTCACTAAAGTATTGAATAAAGTCTTAAAATTCATAAAAGTGTATTACTCTATAATAATTTAAATCATTTTTTGCTAAACTCTTTAAAAGTTTTGACTGTGACACATTTCTATGTTGTTTCTTTGTTCATCGTCATCAGTGTACCCATTACAACTCCATTCTCCTAATGATCTTTCAATTGCAGAATACGTCCCGCAGCAACCACTTACAATGCCAAAGATGATGATCAAAATGCATATTCCCATCTACCAAAATAACGATGAGTCAAATAAAATCATCATGTGATATTGAATCAAAAGAATAACCACTTTTATAGGGCATGAAAAAAAACAAATGAAAACATGTCTTACTTGTATCTTACTCAATCTACCCCTCAAGATACTTAGATAACTAAGACATGGAAATATAAAAGCCTGCACAGTAAATAAAACCGAATTTTATATGAATCCTCAATAACATGTTTGATATGCCTATGTAATAGTTGAATCTATGCTCAAATGTTAACGGAGACTTACAAGAAGCATTGCTGCAAAGTTAATTGTATTAGAACAAACAAAGATAAAGATATGGTTCTTGAAGAAATAAAAAGTTTTTGAAAATAATTTACTGCAAATAAAGTTAGGGCATTAGTTACCGAAGAATGTGAATGCAAGTGCGACAACCAAAGTAGAGAGAACTAAGATCGTTCTAAGAAACATTGATACTCCGTTAGATCTCATCTTGTCTGAAGACGGAATTAGTTCTTCCAAGCTTAGCACGATCGGTGTGAGAGATAACACAAATTTAGTCATCGGTGTAATGACCTGAACTGCCATCGAGAAAACTTAATAATCAAATTTTAGTACATGTAACATTCACATAAATCACACAAAATTTTAGAAAAGTACCAAAATATTTAATGAAAAATTCATATTTTATTTGAACAATGATAATGATAAGAAATCAATACCTTTCGTAATATTTGGTATGCAAAAACCTGCAAAATCATTACTATAATAAGTGAATGGTCTTTCCTGGTGTTGCCAACTCAGCCCCAGTAATGATTCTGGAGTTGACACCTGGATTAATGAAAAATAACCTAAACCAATGACATTATAACATACGTACACGTCATATTACACCTGTTTTAAAAAACAATTATCAAGCTAAGCAAACAAATGTCTCGAGTTCTTTTTCCCGATTCACGCTTCTCTCTCTTCTATTCAGATGTCTGACCTTCTCTCTCTTTTTCTCTCTCTCACTCTCTCACGGCCACCATTTTTGTTTCTGTTTACTCAAATGATCTCCTCGATTTCTCTCCGTTACCATTAGGTTTGAATCAATTACACATCTCCGACACAAATCCTGCATGTTTTGAGGAATACCTTAAATCGGATTCTTCGCCTTAACAGTGGTTCTGCTCCGCCGGCGTCCGTCGATCAAGTTTTTTCCGACGTTTTCCAACTGTAAATCAAAACCAGGTACACGAATCTGACCAATAGCTATGTTTTTCTCTTCTGGCCTTTCGAATCTCAGATTTTAGTTTCCCCGTAAACCCTTTTGTTGATCTGTTCGTTCTCGGATTTCTCAGTCTCGATGGCCATCAATGAGAGATTCCACGCTTTTTGATCATCTGCATGTTACAACCAGGTAAACAATATCGTCTCTTCGACTTCGCCTTCGAAATTTCGGGTCACACAACTTTAATCGTTTTCTTCACTTAGATCCGAAGACCAGCCATTCATATCTTCCTATTACTAAGGCTGAAGCTTAGTCCACCACGGATTGATGAACCATTTACGGTAAATGACTTTGCTCTTGCCGTTCGACAGTTAGTAAATTCCTCAAAGGCTTATCTTGATTCAACTCTTTTTCGTTATCAGGAATCTGTATCAATGATGGCTAGAGATCCCTGTAGATCATGAATTGATCCGTCAGTCAACCGCATGCTAAGACAGAGGTGGTTTTTGAGTCACTCTCATGATTTGGTTGTTTTTCTTTGGTTCTGCTTTTCTGTATTTGGAAGAACAATTGTGTTTAGGGTTTAGGACGAATACATGTTTCACTAAGGGTCCCGAAATTGTTTTGTCAGTGGAGATTTTAATCTTTCGTTGTGTTAGGTGTCTATTTCTGCAAAAGAACGTATATGGATTATGTCTGTTAATGCCTTGATTTCGTGATGTTTGAATCCATTGTTGTAATCAAATTGTCATTTGTATTATGAAGTGTCTGTGCCGAACAAGATGGAAATCTCCGGATCCAATTGATAATTAATTCTCTGGTTCAAAGAATAGGTAAGGAAAGATTACTCAAGCACTCTGCCTTTTGATGTTAAATAAGTAATTTATTATTCACTTTCATGTAAGTTACTGATTAAGCTTGTATTTTTGATGAGCGTAGATGCTTTGGCACATCTATACTCTGAAGCCATTCAGGTATGTAAGCATCTTATTGAATTAGTATACTGTGATCTTAGGTTTTACATAAAAACCATTACATCAAATAAACATATACGGTTAAAAGACATTGAATTTTATCTTTTAAAAATCCATATTATTCCTTATTCCACAAGAGTCTATGTGGTAGCATAGCAATATCCTAAACAACTTATTCATAGTCCATTCTTAATAAGACCTACTGTGGTATTATAGTTATTCCAAATACCAAATGTGTTAACATAGCTTTTGAATAATCTTAAATATAGTTCATGTAATCAATGAAACGGGATATTTCCTTGAAGATGAAGCACTTGCCGCAGACTGCATCAAGATCCTGCGCCACACAGTCATCACCAACTTCCATTAAAGCTAGCAGAACTTCATACTCCCGTAGTTGCTTCACACTCATCTCGAGTGAAACCGACCGGCAGTTCTCCCTGCATTGGCTGACTGCTCCCAATCCTTTCTCTTCCCACAGTTGGTCAAGGTAAGTAGCTCCAATGGTAAGCTGATTTTCAAGTATCAATACCATCCCATAGAGATACATGGCCTCCGGTGTTGGGAATGTCCTGAAATCTACCGTACTATCTCTAGAAAGTATGATAAGTGTCGAGATCAGACATAAGTCATAAATACTGGGTGATCATGATGACTTGCTAGAGCCCGCTCATGATCTATAAGTTTAGGACTTATTACCAGTATTGTATGATCCCTAAGGGTCACACACCATAGCTAACGGGAAAGTTAAATGGAATTAATACGGTAAGATGCAAAGGCATTTACTGTATTTGTACAGAGAATTGGGCCAGACAAAATACAGGCTTTTGTCTGATTTGTGTCTTGGGCCCAAAATCCCAATAGGCCATTAGGATAAATCCTTGGGCCCATATAAGGGATGAGAGGCGCAGACTAGGGTAATCACACACACCCTCTGCGATTTCCTGAGCCGTCTGCTCTCTCTCTCTGATTCATTCCAGCTTGGTCTAGCAACCTGATCCATAGCTTGTAAGCGTGTGGATACCAAGGAGGAGCCGGTAATCATCTGCTCTAAGTGATCTCGACATTACCAATCAATCCGCTGCACTCTAAAAGAGGTAATGATCCTGATCTGTATGATTCAACTGCAAATCACCTAGATCTTAGATAATTATGTGCTAGGCTGTAATCTGACAATTACACCATGAACACACATAATCCTTCAGTGGTATCAGAGCCTAGGTCGTTAGGTTTTTGCTGTTTGGATCATATTTAGGTTGTTTTAATGTTAAGAATCAAATTTGGCTTAAGAAATTTGATTGGAACTTGTAAAACCCTAATATGAATCGCTTGAAGAATTCCTTGATATCGATCGTATGTTGACTTTGATAAGAGAGAGCATAATCGATTGTTTTAATTATTTATATAATTGTGGCGATGAACTTGATTCTTAAGCAATCGCTTTGTTTCTTAATTAGTTAATAAAGTAATAGCTTTTGACTTTGGTTAATGATCAAAAGAATTCGATTTGTTTAATCGTCATAATGGCTTGTTATAAAACGTGTTGTTAGGGTTTGATAAAGGACAAAATCTTTTGTTGTTATGTGAAGATCATGATTGTTGAATTGAATCGAAAGTTGACTTCGTTTGATAATTAAGATACGATCATATGGTTCGTAAAACAAAATCGGTCTTGTCTTCTAGTATAAGGTTCAAAGCTTTTGTTTTTAGTAATTCCATGATCGTAAGATCACAATTGGTTAGCGTGATTTAATATATGAATCATTAATTATTTAATTAATGTATGGTTTAAGCCGTTAACCCAAATCGCGGTTTACTGGAAATTATTTAATACAATTGGTATTATTTAATTTCTGGTTAAACCGGATTTAAATTCAAAATTGAATTTTAACCTAAACCGAAGGCTGGTCTAAGTTTGATTTGGTTGGACCAAATAATTTAGAGCTGGTCTGGTTTAGTAAATAACCAGTTGGATTTAGTAGTTAATTTGGTCTTGGACCAGAATTAATGAACCGACTCGGTTATGTCAAATTATTGGGCCAATTGGAATTCTGTGGTCTTGGGCCAAGAATTGGGCCTATAATTTGTGACCCATCCGAAAAACTTTAATAAAATATTAAATTAGAAATTTCTATTTTTAGCATGTTTCTAAATTTAGAAAGTTTCTAAAATAAGAAAGTTTCCCAAAATAGTAATCTTCTATTTTTGGAAATAAAACCTAAAATCCTCAAAACCAATATCAAGCTTGGATGTCTTGCCCAATCTTGTCAGCTACTTAAAGCTTATTCAATTACAGATATGGCTTACAGTGTGAGGTGTCTGTTTTTGCGTAAGTAAAGTAGTATATAGTCACTGATTTCATTGGGAGTCCCAGACTTTAGTGATTATTTGGCTGTAAGAGATTGGTTTCCTTGACTGGGCCATCGGGAGTCCCGGGCCTTGAGACATCTGGTGAATTGGGCCTTGGGCCCAATCCACAACCGAGAGTTATATGGATATAACTAGCTGTGTGTATGCTTACCAAGTAAAGCTAATTCCGGGTGACGGCCAGTGGCCCACTTTGGTTTTAGTTGAACATGGGTCTCGGAATCATTGCATTCTTATGAGGTTAAACAAAGAAATTTTGAATGCAATGCGAGTTTTCTTATAAGTTGTTAAGATTACTCTTTTATGAACTAAATAACTAAAACTCTATTGTCTCATAATTTCAGCTATGTCAAGCACAGCAACACAAAACACTTTCTCGATCCGGTCTGCCCTTGAGAAGGACAAACTGAACTGGTCCAGGAACCTGAGACTTGTGCTCAGGCAGGAGAAGAAGGCTTATGTCCTTGAAAGAGTTCTCCCCCCTAGACCTGCGAATAATGCCACACAAGCTGTGAAGAATGCTTGGGATACGCATTCTTCAGATGCAAATGACGTGGTTTGCCTAATGTTGGCGACAATGGCTCCCGAACAGCAGATGAAGTGGGAAGGCCTGACTTGTCCCATGGAACTGATGGCAAACCTGAAAGCGTTGTTTCAGGAGCAGGCTCGTACAGAGAGATTCCAAACTGTTAAGAATCTCTTGGACTGTAAAATGGCTAAGGATGCAGCAGTGAGTCCACATGTTCTGAAAATGATGGGTTATCTCGATCATTTGACTAGACTCGACTGTCCTATAAGCCAAGAGCTTGCTTGTGATATCGTCCTGCAGTCTCTTACTCCTGCATATGACCAGTTCATCTTGAACTATAATATGCATGGGTTGATAAAGACTTTTCCTGAGCTACATGGTATGCTCAAGACTGCAGAGCCTAATCTGAAGAAGGCCAAAGAGCCGTCTGTACTAATGGTGCAGAAGGGCAATGGTTTCAAGAAATCCGCTGCAGACAAGGGAAAGGGCAAGGCAGTCGAAAAGGCCAAGCCCAAGCCCGTGTCTAAAGCTGGGCCTTCTGATATCTGCCACTTTTGCAAAGAGGCAGGGCATTATCGCAGGGACTGTAAGAAATACCAGGAAAGTCTGAAGAAGAAGAAGAAGAAGTCCTTGGAGACTACTGCTTCAGGTATTTTTGTTATTGAAGTAAATACTACTACTTCTGATAATACCACTTGGGTATTAAATACTGGATGTGGGGCTCATATTTGTACTAATATGCAGGCGCTCAGCAACAGTAGAAGGTTGAAGAAAGGGCAAGTAGAGTTGCGGGTTGGCAATGGAGCGAAGGTTCCAGCACTGGCCGTTGGCACTTACTTGTTGTCTTTACCTTCTGGATTGATTTTAGAACTTGAGAATTGTTATTTTGTACCTGCTATAAGCAGAAATATCATTTCAGTTTCATTATTGGATTTGCAAGGATTTGATTTTTCTATTAAGAATAAATTGTGTTCCTTTAATCTCAATAATATGTTCTATGGATGTGCCCCTCTTGTTAATGGGCTGTACATGCTGGATCAATCTGCTCCAGTATATAACATTAATACAAAACGGTTCAAATCTAACGAAGAAAATGAAACGTTTCTCTGGCATTGTCGTTTGGGGCACATTAGTGAGAAACGCGTCAAGAGGCTCCATTCAAATGGACTCTTGGGCTCATTTGACTTTGAGTCTTGTGAGCAATGCGAATCTTGCCTAATGGGCAAAATGACACGGGCCCCTTTCAATAAACCCACAGAAAGGGCCAGTGAACTATTGGGCCTGATACATACTGACGTGTGTGGCCCAATGTCCACAAATGCTAGAGGAAACTATCAGTACTTCATTACATTCACTGATGATTTCAGTAGATATGGATATGTCTACTTGATGAAACATAAGTCGGAAACCTTTGAAAAGTTCAAAGAATTCCAGAATGAAGTACAGAACCAGCTTGGTAAAAGTATTAAGGCTCTTCGGTCGGACCGAGGAGGAGAATACTTGAGCCGGGAATTTCGTGATCATCTGAGTGAGTGTGGGATCATCTCCCAACTCACACCTCCTGGAACACCTCAGTGGAATGGTGTGTCTGAGAGAAGGAATCGGACATTGTTAGATATGGCCCGATCCATGATGAGTCACACAGACCTTCCTATATCCCTTTGGGGATATGCTTTGCTGACCGCAACGTTCACACTGAACAGAGTGCCATCAAAAGCAGTAGCAAAGACACCATATGAGTTATGGACTGGAAAAGCTCCAGCAATGTCTTTTCTCAGAATTTGGGGTTGTGAAGCCTATGTCAAAAGATTAATCTCAGACAAGCTTACACCAAAATCTGAAAAATGCTACTTCATTGGTTATCCTAGGGATACCAAGGCTTATTACTTCTATCTGCGATCCGAGAACAAGATCTTTGTTGCTCGGGATTGCACTTTTCTTGAGAGGGAATTTCTCTCTAAGAAAGATAGTGGGAGTAAGGTACAACTTGATGAAATTCAAGAAGGACAGGAACCTGTTCAACCTAATGAGGAAGAACAACAGGATGAATTACATGAAGTTGTAATAGAACCTGAACCTGCAGTACCTGAAGTTCGAAGATCCGGAAGGATCCGTCACGAACCTGATAGATATCAGGGATTCCTCGTGACTAATTGCCATGATCTTTTGATCATTGACGGTGATGAACCCTCGAACTTTGCAGAAGCCATGATGGGCCCTGACTCCTTAAGGTGGCGTGAAGCCACTGAATCCGAGATGGACTCCATGTCTGTCAACCGAGTGTTTTCACTGGTTGATTTACCCGCTGGTGCAAAAGCCATCGAGTGTAAATGGATCTTCAAGAAGAAGATTGACATGGATGGGAATGTCCAGATTTACAAGGCCAGGTTGGTGGCAAAAGGTTTCAAGCAAATTCATGGTATAGACTATGATGAAACCTATTCACCAGTGGCCATGATGAAATCAATTCGGATTCTCCTAGCAACTGCCGCTTATTATGATTATGAGATTTGGCAGATGGATGTGAAAACCGCCTTCCTGAATGGAATCTTGGAGGAGGATGTGTACATGACACAACCTGACGGTTACATTGATCCTAAGAATGCTGGGAAAGTATGTAAACTTCATAAATCCATTTATGGATTGAAGCAAGCATCGAGGAGTTGGAATCTTCGTTTTGATGAAGCAATAAAGAACTTTGACTTCATCAGAAACCAAGAGGAACAATGTGTGTATAAGAAAACTAGTGGGAGCAAAGTGGCGTTTCTTATCCTATATGTCGATGACATATTGCTTCTTGGAAATGATATTCCAATGCTGAAGTCTGTTAAAGACTGGCTGGGAAGTTGCTTTTCCATGAAGGACATGGGTGAAGCCGCGTATGTTCTTGGAATCCGAATCTTTAGAGACAGATCTAAAAAGCTGATTGGACTTTGTCAAGATGCTTATATAGATAAAATCCTGCATCGATTCGGAATGGATAAATCCAAGAAAGGATTCACGCCAATGATACATGGTGCTACACTAAGCAAGGATCAGTGTCCAAAAAAACACCTGATGATCTTAAGCGCATGAGTAGGATTCCTTATGCTTCGGCTATAGGATCTATCATGTATGCCATGATCTGTACTCGTCCTGATGTTTCTTATGCACTAAGCATGACGAGTAGGTACCAGTCTAATCCAGATGAGAATCACTGGATTGCCGTAAAGAATATCCTGAAGTATTTGAGAAATACTAAGGATAAGTTCTTGGTTTACGGAGGAAGTGAAGTGCTTGAAATGAGTGGATTCACGGATGCAAGTTTTCAGACAGATAAAGATGATTTCCGGTCACAGTCTGGTTACATCTTCTGTCTGAATGGCGGTGCAGTAAGTTGGAAGAGCTCCAAGCAGAGCACCGTGGCAGATTCCACAACTGAAGCTGAATACATCGCTGCTTCAGAAGCTGCGAAGGAAGGAGTTTGGATAAGGAACTTCTTGATTGAACTCGGTGTATTCCCAAATGCCACTGAGCCTCTAGCACTGTATTGTGACAACAATGGTGCAATTGCTCAAGCCAAGGAACCGAGACATCATCAGAAATCCAAACATATTATGAGAAGGTATCACCTGATTCGTGATATAGTGAATAGAGGTGAAGTGATGGTCAGCAGAGTTCCCACTGATGAGAACGTGGCTGACCCGTTGACAAAGCCACTCCCGAGACCTAAGCACGAGTTGCATACTGCTGCTGTAGGAATTAGAGATATTCAAATGTAATCTCTTTTTGAGTGGGAGTTGTGAGGGCTTTATTTTAGTTATTTTGATTGGTTCATGTAAACATTTTTAAATGTTAATGAAATTTTATTTCTGGATTATTTTTAACTGTGATATAAAATAATCGTTCCTAAATGATTCATGTCATTATATATGGGCCATCGAAGTACATGAGTAGACTTGATCCTGAAACCCCATATTTAACGAAATGACATAAATCATAGTGTCCATAGTCGAAGGTTGTTGAAATTGGAACACCAACAACCACTTGAGACTAGATTGTGTTGAGACTTATGACCAAGTTTCGAGGGGTCACAGATGCGCGACATCAAAGTCGACACATAGGTATATGTAGGGGAACATATGACCGGACATGGCCCGCTGATGAGAACTCTACAAGATATTAATATTTGTGTCATAAGAGGTTCTCATATACGACTATAGAGTATAGTCCTTAGACCTGAGTTCGCATGCATGTGGCTGCACATGGATTGATGCGCTTTGATCATTGTCTAACGCTGTTTCGTAACTGGGAGCTATAAGGACCTTGGTTGGGTGTATTATGAAGTGTGTGGTTCATAGTGATGGAACAAGATGGGATTTGTCCCTGCCGTATAACAGAGGTAATATCTCTAGGCCAATCAGAGACTTGATAGCTGGTAAGAGAGTGGCCACTCCCAAACGGACTTGCCCAAGTCGTTTGAATTGTCAGTATCAAATCTGGTCCGATTAAAATGGTCTGGCTATATAAGGATGACACGCATCTTGCCTTATGCCAGATCGAGATATTGAGACAAAAGGACTAGGGAATGTAGGATTCCAGTACAAGTGGGAGATTGTTGGGAATGTCCTGAAATCTACCGTACTATCTCTAGAAAGTATGATAAGTGTCGAGATCAGACATAAGTCATAAATACTGGGTGATCATGATGACTTGCTAGAGCCCGCTCATGATCTATAAGTTTAGGACTTATTACCAGTATTGTATGATCCCTAAGGGTCACACACCATAGCTAACGGGAAAGTTAAATGGAATTAATACGGTAAGATGCAAAGGCATTTACTGTATTTGTACAGAGAATTGGGCCAGACAAAATACAGGCTTTTGTCTGATTTGTGTCTTGGGCCCAAAATCCCAATAGGCCATTAGGATAATTCCTTGGGCCCATATAAGGGATGAGAGGCGCAGACTAGGGTAATCACACACACCCTCTGCGATTTCCTGAGCCGTCTGCTCTCTCTCTCTGATTCATTCCAGCTTGGTCTAGCAACCTGATCCATAGCTTGTAAGCGTGTGGATACCAAGGAGGAGCCGGTAATCATCTGCTCTAAGTGATCTCGACATTACCAATCAATCCGCTGCACTCTAAAAGAGGTAATGATCCTGATCTGTATGATTCAACTGCAAATCACCTAGATCTTAGATAATTATGTGCTAGGCTGTAATCTGACAATTACACCATGAACACACATAATCCTTCATCCGGATGCTTTGCGTCTGCCGCAAACTTGAGCCTTTCAACACCTGAAAATGTAGCTTTCACGAAAAAGTAATCAATAAGTCCACTCAAAAATATAGCATGCATGTTCCCAGCTCTAGTACACTCATAGATGATGTTGTTATTTTCAGGGATCTTATCCAAGGGAAGCGGGAAGGCATCCTCGAGTTTCAGCTTCTTCAGCACATCGGGGTACTTGGCCAGCGTTCGTAATGTTCTGCAACATCTCATACTCTGGACCCAATCTTCGTAAGACTCTTCACCCACCTTGCTCAGAATTACAACTATCATATCATAGGGCAAATCAATGAAATTTAGAGGGGGAACAGATTTTTTCATGGTTTAGAGAGACAAATTATGAGCTTGAATGATGATTCTGATAAACAAGCCTGCTATATTTATAGTGTTAGTTAAATAAGAACTATCCATGCTCCCCATTAAAAAATTCAGGTTCTTGGGAATTACAATAGTCTAGATGAACCTTGACCATTACAATACCAATTTAATTTCTCGCAAACTTTGCTGATTTAGTATCATTTTACACCTAGGAACTTGCTGCTCATCTTCAGTAACTCATGTATGTGTCTGTCAACCTCCACAAATAAATTTCCCAAACTTCTAAATGCGTTTACCATCCTTATGATTACATTAAATTTGGGAAGAACACGGAAATTCATGTAGACTAATAAGTTCATGTATTCACTGTATAAATAGCATCATATTTTGGCTATCTCCTCAATTTAAAACAAAATCATCATCAGAGTTTAAGGTCTCATTCTCGCCATTAGACTTATCTTTTTTTAGATAGTAATCAATTTCATTTTTTTAACTCAAGTACTGATCTCACTTATGTTCCGTGTCCCAATCCAGATTGCAACGACAAGATATCTACTGAGCAGCTTTCTAAGGATGGTGCAGTTGCTGACATGGGCCACGCAGGATCTTCTCAAAAACAGGCTAAACAAACAAAGGTTATTTCTAGAAACATATAAATGTATCTCATATATTCTTTGTTGTGTACATACAGGTGTTAATTCCTTCTTTCCTTATTGTAGAACTCAACAATTGATCCCCAAAACAAAGGCTTGGATGCTCTATTATCAACCATGATCCATCTGGACGAGCTAGAGGCAGGAAGGAAGAAACAAACTGTGGTTGTACATGTGATTAGGATGTGGGAAGCCAAAAACTTCAAACTCAACGGCGCACTCATGAGTCTCGACATGCTCCTTCTTGATGAAAAGGTCATTCATCTTCAATATATTAGTAGTTATAACAGCTTTTCTCTCATTTATTTTGTTCAACATGGCACTAATGAATATGTGATTCTTAACGTAGGACAATCTTATTCAAGGATCCATCTATTACAAAAGAATGCATCTCTACAAGGATCTGCTGGCCGAAGGAAGCATCTATCTGTTGTCTAATTTTGAGGTTGTACCAAGTTACAACCTCTATAAGTTGACTGACAATCCCTCTACAATCCGTTTCACTGATACGACTAAGGTTACCAAACTCGATGATGGGATATGCACTATCAAGCATGAGAAATTCAGAGTTTATGGTTACTCAGAATTCCAGAGATTTGCAGGGACCAACATACATCTTCTAGGTATATTTTTAATTCCCATTATTTACTTCATGGCATTTATCCTAATGTTCTTATGATGGAATTCTAATCCTCTCTCTTCTTTTCAAGATGTTGTCGGCCAAATACTAACAGTCCAATGCCCCAACATGGATGATCCAACCAACACACTGAAGGTTGGCATGCTCCTATTACTTGAAGAGTAAGTTCTATTCTTATAAATTATTGTACACATCTATGCTTATGTTATACACTTCATACATATGTTAACAAACTTTAAATCCATATTGCAGTAACTCTACTATTCGAGTTACTCTGTGGGATGAACAGGCAGCGAGCTTCCGTCAGCAGTTCACTAAGTCTGCGCAGGCATGCAGAGTCATTGTCTTAACTTCCTTGAACCCAAAGATGTTTGCAGGTAATACTTTAATATCTGTCTCCATTGGTTATTACGTATACAAGTTTGATTAATGTTATATGTTTAATTGTATAGGTAATCTGTATATGAACTCAAGTGGTGCAACAAAGGTGTATATCAACTTTGAATTGCAGGTGGTTAAAGATTTCATGACAAGGTTAGTCTATAATGGAACAAATAACATAGATATATCCACTACAATTTATAAGTTATCTAATCTTTAACAAACAATTTTGTAGGATGGGCATTGAAGAAACCGACTCTGCAAACCTACAGTTGAAGTAGAATCTTCAAAGCATGTCTTGGAGATTCTCACAATCGAGCAAATACACGACTACATCTCAAGTGGAGTTAACCAGATGAAAGAAGTAGTTTGCCATGCAAAGGTGGTTGATGTCAATGACCGCGGTGGATGGAAATACCTATCTTGTGGAGCATGTTCGAAAAAGCTAGACAGTTCTGGGACGTCTTTGATCTGCAACAAATGCGAATCAACCACCGCAGTTGGTATAGCAAAGTATGCATAAAACTTGGATAATTATAATGCCTCCATTTTTTATCGATAACTATCATAAGCTGTACTAATTCATTTACAACATGATTAGGTTCAGGGTGGAGTTAATTGTCCAAAGTGAGGACAGAACTACTACATTTGTCCTATTTGACCGAGATGCAAGAAAAATCACACACTCAACAGCAGAAGAACTTACTCAGTTGCAGGTATTAGGATACCATTATCAAATCATTCAAATATTTTTAACACACTGTAAACGTTAGTCTGACATTTTAAACCCATCTGAACAGGTACAAGGAGAAGGCAACACCAGTGATCAGATAATACCAAAAGCACTGATGGATGTGATCGGGAAAACAATGCCATTTCAAGTTAAGATTTCAAAGTATAACTTTGAGACCTCTAGCCAGAATTTCACTGTCACAAGGATTATTCCAGAGAGCCAGTATCTAGAACTATCAAAACTTAGCACTGACAAGGTAATAGAAATATTATGTAATAGCCATCATACTTTTAGGAAATGTATTAATCACAATGTGTGTTTTGCAGAAGGGAAAGAGCATCAAGGTTGAGGATGGAGACGTGCGTCCAAACTTTCTCAAGCACGACAACCCATCTGAAGTTGTGAATAAGGATTTTCAGGTTCTGGAAGATGCATCAAAGGAGCAGATAGACAATGATGAGAAGGAAGCCAAGAAGAAGCGGCTGGCATAGGAAACAACTTGGAGTTTGGTGTTCTTATTATTTCATAATATTACCACACAATTTCTTATGCTTTAAGTTAATTTCCTTAAGTTATGTTTGAGTTGTTTGCAACAATGGTATGTCTCTATTCTAAATAAAAAGGTGAAACATATTTTTTTATAATGGTTCTTACAACCATTTCTCATATATATATATATATATATATATAGTCTTATTTAGTATACATTCAACCAAAATTCCTAAATGGCTATAATCTTTTAATATAGTTCTTTGAATTTAACATATACAAGGAAAAAGATTTATAATCTGGATTTTGTCAAACAAAATATTGGTTTTAAACTTATTCATACAACATATATAAATGTAAATTATACATAAAACAAGTTATAATAAATGTTTAAATAGTCTGACGTATAAATGCATGAAATCAGAAATTTTAAAATTCTTAAGACGAATACATACATTACTTTATCATATTCCATTATAACAACGAACATAACGAAAGCCTGGTTGTATGGAGAACATACAACCTATTTCACACCTTAAGTTGGAGACGCGGCCGGTTAAATTTTTTTCGAAAGTTTATATACAGAGTAGGGACAAAGTAGTAAATGTTTTTAGGTTTTTTTTTTTTAAACCTTCCATCGTCGTCAAGATGTGTTCTTTGCTTCACGATTCCGCTATTGACAAGCTTATCAGATTCTCCACACAAATTCAACGTCAGAATAAAGAAGAATTTATGTTACTTAGTACTCGATTTACTATGGATACGAGAAGATTAACAGTTTGACAGTCAATTCTTGAGAAGCAATAAATCCAAATAAATCAGATGCAAATGGCCGCGATTTAACAATTGTAACACACAATTTCCTGGTCTTGAGTAATTGCAATTGATTAACTTACAGTTAATTAGAATGATTACTAAGTCATCAATTTAATTTAATTATCACTTTCCGCACCGGTCAAACTAACATTTACGAACACGAAGCATTTTCATGATAACTAAAATACAAACTATAAACATCGGACTCGCAAGCACTATTACAAATCCTGCAAGTTGGCTTGAATCACGAAAAGTGTTAATCGTACACGAAGCTTGGCAACATGGAAATGTCGGCTAACCTTCAACAACGGAGAGCAAGGTTGAATCGACTCGGTTTGTTAAGGAAATCTCGCGGACAGCCATCGGGTAAGTCTATGAACTGAACCAAATAGATGCGATATTATTTTACGGTTTCGAAAAGTTTCTGAAACGTTTCAATAAAAACAGGCACTGCGAATATACAACAATCTAATGCAAGAGGTAAGGACATATACTATCTTATATCTTCAATACCTCACTTTTCTATAAGTATGTGGTCGCTTATAAATGTATGTCCAAATTAGACTATATTTACAGTACAAACATGGTCATTTCGATTTTTAAATGTAAACAAAACATATAAACTATACTAATTGTCAATCAATTTTACTACAGATGTGGCAAGAGAAGCAAGGAAAAAAAGGATTTAGATTCTCAGGGGCAAGCGTCTTACACAGATAACACCTACTATCACAAAAAGAGGTTAGAAAAAAAACCTTCTAAGTCGTGCATATCATAATTGTCTTTAAAATTAGAATATCCATTGTTTAAAATAAAGCGTTATTAATATAAGGCTCCTACAAAATTAACACAATAATATATTAAATTGATAAGAGAATTCTAATGTAATAAAAATAGAACACTAAAAATATGGGTATATATAAAATTGATAAAAGATAGAACACAAACACAATTTTATAGAAGATTGATAAAAATATATCTAATGTAATACAATCATGTACAATATATAGATTAACTATTAATCGTTACATTCTCTTTAGTAATTCACATACATATATATTATATGTTCATCTATTATTTTTGATTATATATATATATATATCTATAATAATCTTTCTATTTTAAAGAATATTTAATTTTATAAGTGTTAGAGGACGTGTATACCGCTTAAGTATATATTTTGCCAAAATAATAGAACACAATCTGAGCACAAACAGTGTTTAATGTGTTCAAAATAATATCTAAACCAGGAACTAAAAGGAAGAGACGAGAACGTGAAAATAATCTTGTGTAATGCCCCAACTGTCATGATTTAGTTTGGGAAAAAAGAAAGCACCGAGATGAGAAGAGGTGGAATTCGAATGTATTCGATATGTTGTGGGAAAGGCAGAATATCTCTACCAAAATTACGAGAACCTCCGCATCAATTAAAGGAGCTCCTAGAAAAGCCGCATTTTAAAGAAAATATCAAGGTTTATAACTCACGACAAGCTTTCACATCTATTGGAGCTAACGTCGATCATTCGCTTATGTCTGGGAATGGACCGTACGCATATCGAATACAAGGACAGATTTATCACAGATTAGGTTCCTTATTACCACCAGAAGGGAAACCACCTAAGTTTGGTCAACTGTACATTGTCGATACAAGGAATGAAGTCCAAAATCGACTGAAGACAATGACAAGGAATAGTAATGCATCCAAGCTTCAAGAACAAATTATCGAAGAGCTGATTAGTATGCTCGACGAACATAATTGGTTGGCTGCCGAATTCAGAAAAGCAAGGGATTTACACGAGTCAGGAAGGTGTGAAGAGTTCACTATACGTCTGGTTGGTGCAAGAGAGAAGGGAAGACAACACGATTTGCCTGCGTCTGATGAAACCGCATGATTAATTGTCGGGAAATTCGCTGAACGCGACATCATCATCCAATACAAAACATCAGAGCTTCAACGGATTTCAAGTTTACATTCACGTTATATGGCTCTACAATACCCATTGTTATTTCTTTATGGAGAAAGTGGATTTCATCTATGTATTCCGTATGTTGCCGAAGCTGGGTCAAAGATAACGCGGGAATTTGAAACGATACGGGAGTACTATGCATATCTAATCCAAACAAGATTGCATGAGGGAAAAACAATCATGAAACGAGGACGCTTGTTTCACCAGTTTATCGTTGATGCGTACACATGTATTGAAGAAGAACGTTTGAAGTTTCACAAGCTTAACCAGAAAAAGCTACGAGCTGATCTATACAATAATGTCTGTGGTGCTATTGGGAGGGGGGAACTGATCCAAAGTCATTAGGAAGAAGGATAATCCTAGCGTCATCGTTCACAGGAGGACCACGATACATGGTGGAAAACTACCATGATGCAATGGCGATCTGTCGTACATATGGAAACCCTCATCTGTTTATCACTATAACAGCAAATCCAGGATGGGAAGAAATCAATGAACTGCTTCAAACCTATGGAAATGATTCAGCAATGAAAGGCCGGATGTAAGCAGTTGTGTCTTCAAAATGAAGCTTGAGGAATTGGTCTTAGATTTCAAAGAAGGGACATTTTTTGGGCCCCTACAAGCAAGTATATCCCCTAACTCAATCTATTGAATATTATAGTTCAAATATGTTCTCTATACAAATTGACACTAAACATTCTTAATTTAACAGTTGTCTATACTATCGAGTTCCAAAAAAGAGGTCTGCCCCATGCACACATACTTATATGGCTAGAGAAGGCAATCCGAGATCCATCCAATATTGATGTTGATGAGATCATCTCAGCTGAGATACCTGATAAGAGAGAAGATCTAGAGGGTTATGAGTTAGTTAAGAAGCATATGATGCACGGTCCTTGTGGAGTAGACCGACCCAACAACCCATGCATGGAAAAAGGGGTCTGCACGAAAAAATACCCAAGACCATTCGTTCAGAGTACATCAGTTGATAAGGAAGGGTATATTATATACAGGCGCCGAAATGATGAAGGAAAGTTTGTTATGAAAGGTGAAACAAGACTAGACAACCGCTACGTTATCCCACATAATATGCGTTTGTTGAAGAAGTATAAAGCGCATATTAATGTTGAGTGGTGTAATACTTCGAAAGCAATCAAGTATCTCTTCAAGTACATCACCAAAGGAGTTGACAAGGCGACGATAGTTTTCCAAATCACGAGAAGCGGTGAAGAAAGATCATCATCAGAGCAGGTTGAAATTAATGAGATCCAGAATTACCAAGAATGTCGTTATCTTTCAGCTTGTGAAGCATCATGGCGAATTTTTGCTTTCGATATACACCACCAGAAACCAGTTGTACAGAAGCTCATGTTCCATCTAGAAGGAGAACAAAGCGTGATAATTAATGAGAACGAAGATCTGGAAGACGTTGTCAACAGAACAGCTTCCCATCATACAATGATACTTATGTGGATGGAGACTAATAAAAGTGACGCGTTCGTAAGAACCCTAACGTTTATTCAATTTCCAAGATATTATGTATGGGATACCCGAAAAAGGGATTGGATTAGACGTCAGAGAGGAGCAAGCATTGGAAGGATAGTTAACGTCAATCCATCAGCTGGGGACAAATACTACCTATGAATGTTGCTAAACCATGCTAAAGGATGTAGGAACTTTGTTGAAATCCGAAAAGTTGGTGATGTAACATACAAGACCAACAAGGAAGCTTGTTATGCAATGGGTCTCTTAGATGAGGATAAAGAGTGGCATGAAGAAATGGATGAGTTTTCACATTGGGCTTCCTCAAGGCAACTACTAGAGTTATTTGTCGTTGTATTGATATTTGGAGAAGTTGTGAATCCATTGAAGTTATGGAAACATTGTTGGAGGAGTTTATGCGATGATATCCAACACATGCAACGTAGAAAACTTGATTTCCCAGATCTGGAACTTGGGGATGAACAAATCCAGCAATATTGCTTGATTGAGCTTCAAAAACTCCTCAATGAAAGTGACAAGTCGTTATCAGACTACCCTGACATGTCGTTACCAGATAAGAATATCCTCGAGAATGTGAATAACTCGATGATTTTTTAGGAGAAGAAATACATTGTTGAAGACGAGAAAGCGGTGAATCTAGAGTTGTTCTCAAAACTCAACTCTGATCAGTTAGACATTTATGAAAAAGTCATGGACTCAATCGAAAATGAAAAAGGGAAACTCTTTTTTCTTTATGGGCCAGGAGGCACTCGAAAGACTTACGTTTATAATACACTAATCTCTAAGCTCCGCTCACAGAAACGAATAGTCATTCCAGTAGCAACGTCGGGTATAGCTGCCACACTTTTACCAGGGGGTAGAACCGCACATTCGCGGTTTAAGATTCCGTTAGACCTGCATGACGAGTCAATGTGTGACATCAAACCAAACACATTATTGGCAGAACTGATCCAAGAAGCAGCTCTAATAATTTGGGACGAGGCACCAATGGCCCATCGGAACACTTTCGAAGCATTGGATAGGACACTCAAAGATATCATGAGTTTTGTTGACCAAACCGCATCTGAAAAGCCCTTTGGAGGGAAACAGTCTTGTTAGGAGGAGATTTCAGACAGGTATTACCAGTCATCCCACAAGGAACAAGACAAGATACAGTCCTAGCTTCACTGAATATATCTTATGTTTGGGAAAACTGCAACATAAGCATCTTATCTCAAAACATGCGGGTACATCACGAGGAAAAGAAGTTTGCAAAGTGGATTTTGGAAGTTGGAAACGGTGAGGCAAGAACAAATTGCTCTCAAGAAGAGGACATTTTGGATGACAAACACATAGAAATTGATGATTCACTGCTACTACCCGGGGTAGAGAGCCCTTTGGAAGAAATGTTGCAAGCTACCTTCCCTGATCTAAAAACTTCGTATCAAGATCGGGAGTATCTAAAAGTGCGTGCCATCCTTACCCCAAGGAACGAAACAGTTTACGAGATCAATGAGTTTTTTCTCAAAAAGATCGGTGGCGAAATGAGGGAATATCTAAGCGCCGACACCATCAAACAAGATGACGACGATCTGGACGGGGTAAATCTTTTGTACACAACCGAGTACTTAAACGACCTCAAGTGCTCCGGCTTACCAAACCATAAGCTTCATTTGAAAGAACACACTCCAGTTATACTTTTGAGAAACATAAACCAAAAAAGGGTTTATGTAATGGTACTAGACTCCTGGTTACTCGGTTGGGAGATAGAGTGCTCGAAGCGGAGATTTTGGTTGGGAAAAAAGTTGGCAAAAGAATCCTTATTCCAAGGATTAATTTGACAATTGCATATACGAATTGTCCATACAAGACGAGAAGAAGGCAATTCCCACTAAGAGTGTGCTACGCTATGACAATCAATAAATGTCAAGGACAAAGCTTGCAAAATGTAGGGATCTATCTGCCAAAACCAGTCTTCAGTCATGGACAATTGTGTGTTGCTTTATCCAGAGTCACATCAAAGAAAGGCCTTCATATTTGGAGTGAATCATCAAGGAGAACAACAACTCCAACGATTAAGAATGTTGTTTACAAAGAGATATTCAACAATCTTCAAGTTCGAAGCCCAGGTATCACAAAATATGTTATTTTAAATATCATATTTAGAGATTCTTACACTAATAAACAAATCTGTCGGAGCAATGGAGCTAGACGGAAACCGACATATGGAAACGGTTGAATGACATAAATGTGGTTTTCGAAGAAAAAAAAGAAGAAGAAAGAGCAATACAACAAAAATGTATTCATTTCAGACATATAGTAATTTAACTTTTCCCAAATTTCTTAAATATTCAGTAACAACTTATATCAAAATTTAAAAAGTACACATTTTCATTTTAAATTACTACATTAGCTTATTGATATATTTTAGAACAAAAACAAACCATAATATATTTATAGAAAAATACCCGCTGCGTAGCGGGCCAATACCTAGTCATAAATAGCACAATAAAAAAATTAAAACTCTGATTAATTGTAAAAAATAAATAACTTTCGTTTGGTTTGGTATGAAACATACCTGCAAATTCATCAAAACCACAAAACAAAATTAGAACCATGTTAATTTCAAACAAAAGAAATATTTCGATATGTGAATGTTCTATGAGCGTGGTAGAGGCTCTAGTTATAAGGATCAAATTATTTAGAGTTAGACTAAGTTTTCAAAATCTTTTATTGGAAGATTAGAATATTTATAAGATATTTTAATTTAAAATTTGTTCATTAATATCGATAGTTATTAGTTGCTAAATTTTAGGTGTGTGTTATTTTAAATTTGAAAAATAAGGAAATATATTATGAAATAAATATTAATTGTAATCTAAAATTTAGGAAAGAAGTTAAGATTACCATTCAAATGTTTAGGAAATATTATTCAATTAAATTTAATTAATTGTCGATTTTTTTTAAATAATCTTTCTCAAACAAATTTTGATTTATTTTTAAAGCCGAAAAAACTCTCGACCAATCAAAACATTTCATTAAAGTCATGTCATCAATGACATCATCGTTTTGATTGGACAAGAATCGTCTACATCAGCGATTTCAATAATTCGACTTCGCAAATAATATATAATAGATATTAATCTAATATATAATTAGACAGCCTCTCTTTCACTCATTAAACCACGTCATCATACTTCTATAAAATATTTTGGGTTGTTCAACTTCTAACAAATTTTGTCTCCAATAACTCATTCAGCTCACATCATTGGCCTATGTGTTGTTGGGAATGCAAGTTATGTTCATGTGTCACTAACTAAAAAAAAAAATGGGCTGACAAAAATCTTATACATAAGCCAATCTTCCTATCTTAAATAACTCGAAACAGGGAAAAAAAGAAAATCCAAAAAGCTCAATTCTAATATATTATGAGAGCTCTTTGAGGCTCATGAAGCTATCCACGTCAGCAAAAAATAGCTCTCCTCCTCAAGCCACGTCAGCAATTTTTTATTCTAAAAAACGGGCTTCCGAAGCCAGGTTAATGGATCGTGCAAATATTTACATGTTTCCATATATGTTCGGCCCATTTTGAGTAGCGACAACAAACCCTAAAAAAATCCCCATCCACCTTCTACCCTACACCGCCTCCTTCCTCTACCAGCTCCTTCACTCCAACTCTCCCATGGTGGACTGCGTTACAGTAAACTTCTGACCTCCCCCACGCTATTAACTCACCATCAAGCCCCACCTTAAACGTTACAACCCTCTCTTAATCCAAATCTAGCCTAAACCCTTTCGCATCCCACCGTATAGGTTACAGATTCATCACCACCTATAAATCTGAAGCTCCCTTCAACCGAAATCTCCACATAAATTTCGCAAAGAAAAAAAAAAAAACAAATTCAGCAAAAAAACAGAGATTCGTCTGCCACCTTTTCCGTCTTTAGGATGCCATGAACATGAAGAAGCCCGAGGAGTTTATGGGAGTCGTTCTCCTACTACTTGATGAAAAGGTACACAACATAATAATTTCAAGCTAGAATCTGGGTTTCCAAAAACGTATCGGAGCCAGATTTATTTGAAGGTTTGGGATATTCCCTTCTTTGGGTCTGTCTCAGAAGCTGTCTAGGATCATCGGAGGAAACAAATCTCGAGAAGTTTCTTTAATAATTGACAGATGACAATGCTGAGAAGTTAGGGTTTGTAAACCATGTGGTTGAACAAGGTGAAGCCGTGAAGAAAGCTAGAGAAATCGAAGAGACTATCATCAAGAATGAACAAGGCATGGTTCTTCGGATTAAATCTGTCATCAATGATGGATTGAAGCTTGATCTTGGCCATGCTCTCACACTCAAAAAGGTAAAAATAACCCTTTTTCCATTTTTAACACACTATATTGAGAGAGAATCTAAAACAATACTAAATTGGCAGGACCGAGGTCACGCGTACTACTGTGGGATGACAAAGGAACAATTCAAGAAGATGCAGGAGTTCATAGCTGGACGTGGCTCCAAGAAACCTACTTCCAAGTTATAGATAATATTTTTCCATCTCAAGTAATATTTAGTCCCATTATCTTAATTTACAATTTGACTGTTATCTTCAATACTTCTTTGTATTGTTGTAGAAAATATTGCAAATAAATTAATGTAGGGTGACATTCCTGTCCAGTTGAAGACACACATTTATTTTCGGAAAAATAAATGTAGAAATCATCATCGATCTTGGTAGTACGCTAACTTCCATGTATCATTGTAAATCAAAGATGATGATTTAGGTAACCAGAGTTTGCAACTGGGTGAGTCGTGATTGTCTAGGTTTTGGCGCCAGTTCTTTGGAAAGACTTTGTTTTCCTGTACTTTTGTGTTGCCAAATTGAAGGTAGTCGTTCGACATATATACAGACCACGTAGAAGATAAGACCAATCAAACCTTGCATGTCTCACGATGTAGCTAAGCAGTTTGATCTTTGTTATCATTGGCAGAGCAAGTCATATGGACAAATATATAACCAACAAGAATGTATGCGTTTGTGTTCTGTATGGCTCACGAGCTTCAAACATAGCTTCTATTAATCCATCTTTCAATAATTTGATAATCATATCATCATTCAGCATTACAAAGATAACATGCCAAATACTATTTTACATTAAAACTGAAATAACAGTCCATAGTGGTTATACATTGCACATATATACATGGACAAGTAAAACCGAGTAGTGTCCTAATGATTCTACTAAGTAAAGGTCTGAATAGCAGCAACAATAGATACCATTGTTTTCATACCACATATATTATGACGCCCCCTGCATATTTTGTAGTAACCATGCTCACCCACATCGATCCCAATGAGTCCTTTATGAAGCAATAAGGCTTCTCCATAAGAAAAACAATTTGGCTCAGAACAATTTTGTTTAAAGCATAAGAAAAACACACAATTAATATAGTTTAAAAACAAAATAATTATAAAAGCAAAATATAAAACTCATAAATACACAAAAAATCTAAAACAAATATTTACTTAAAAGTATATGGGGGGGATTGCTTAAAATGCCTTTAAAATTGATTTTAAATAAAAGTGTACCTTCGAAATTGAATCAAATGCAAAACTGCCTCTTTGCTTTAAAGAATTACGGCGGAGCCCTTATGACCAAACAAAAAAATAGAAACTGCAATTACCATTATAACCTTCGCCTGTGTCAGACTTCTATAAAAGTCTGATACAAAATAAATTAGTAAATTTAAATTATAAAATTATAATAAAATATTTTGTCAAAATATTTATATACAAAAATTAAATATAGACAATTTAATAGTATATAAATTAAAATTTGGTAAAATTGAGTCAAATTAAACAATATATAAGGTAAAGTAAGTTCTAAACCTCAAAACATGCTTTGTAATGGAACATTTACATATAACTTACATATAACTTTAGGGTTAGATTCATAGTTTACCAAATTTACACTTGAAATATTAAATTTGTATATATGTGTTATAATGTGCATATATTCAACGAATTTGATGTTCTCTAGTCGTTTTGTTTAAATATTTTCACTTATAAGTGATAAATATTAGGTTTAGGGTTTTTCAGACTTTCTTAGAAGTCTGAGACGTATTTAAGTTGAAAATTTAAATTTAAAAATTATTAAAAAATAATTTGATATAAATTTTGATACATAAATTAAGCATAAACATTTTATGTATATAAATTAAAATAACATAAACTTTGATCAAATTTAAGCATTGAAGATATATTTAGTTCAAAACACCTTGTAGTTTGATCTATGTTTCACATATGAAGTTGAATATCATGTTTTATCTGTAGGGTTAGATTGAGAGTTTGTTAATTTTCATTTATATTGTTACATTTACACATAGTAGTTAGTTTGTGACTATTTTAAACGAGTTTCATGTTTATTATAAGTTTTCTACATAATATGATGGTATTTAAGTAGTAATTATTAGATTTAGGGTTTCTCAGACTTCACTTAGACTTCACGACGAAGTCTGAATTTTGTGGTTTCTCAGACTTCTAAGGAAGTCTGAGACGTATTTAAGTTGAAAATTTAAATTTAAAAATTATAAAAAATAATTTGATATAAATTTTGATACATAAATTAAGCATAAGCATTTTTTATGTATATAAATTTAAGCATTGAAGATATGTTTGGTTTAAAACACCTTGTAGTTTGATCCATGTTTCACATATGAAGTTGAATATCATGTTTTATCTGTAGGGTTAAATTGGGAGTTTGTCAATTTTTATTTATATTGTTACATTTACATATAGTAGTTAGTTTGTAACTATTTTAAACGAGTTTCATGTTTATTATAAGTTTTCTATGTAATATGATGGTATTTAAGTAGTAATTATTGGATTTAGGGTTTCTCAGACTTCTTTTAGTCTTCTCGAAGTCTTATATCAGACTGCGTATAAAGTCTGAAATTTAAAAAAAAAAATTCACACGAAAACTTTTCAAAAATGCGGAAAATTTTTGTCTGAAAATTTCAGAATTCCTGCTCAATTCAGAAGTTCTTTCTTAGACTGCATATGACACCTGATACCGGATATTTTATAATTTTTAATTATTAAAAATTTGGCGGAAAAATTTCCTCCAATTTCTCTCCTCTTATCTAAACCTAATCTTTTACACACATATAACAGCCAGAAAAAAAAAAATCTTCACATTCTTCTTTGTTTTACAATCTCTCTTTCTCTCTCTTTTGTAAAACCTCTCTAAAATTTCTCATCCAAAAAGATTCTCAAGCTTATTCTCTCATATGAGTTCTTATGTATGTGATACATAGTTGATTCTCTTTGAGCTGCGAAATAGGTGAGTGGATCTGTTCTGATTTAGTGTTTTCAAAGGTTTTTAACTAAACTAATTGAGACGTTTGATATAGACTTTTGGTTATACAATTTGTTTTGCTCAAACAATCCTTTATTATCCATTTCTTGGAGACTTGTTCACTAACTAATGCAAGAGCTCTGTGTTTTTGCTTTTTCAGGTGCTTAGTTTAAGGTTGATCCAAATGACTCTCCAAAGAGGCTCGAGTTGAGGCTTATTATGTGCTAATGGCTCATAAAATTTCACTGTAGTACGAGGAACACGAAGTTTGAGAGTCTAATACCAGACTACAATCGAAGTCTGAGAGTGAAAATTCAACATGAAGTCTTATATTAGACTACTTTTGAAGTCTGAAGTCTTTTTGTTGAACACATTGTATTGTATTAGATTATTGTATGATCAAATCAAAGAAAGGAAGTTCTCCTTATGTACTATGCTTGCAGAAAAATACAAAGTTGTGTAAATTTACTTTTGTCTACTCAAATCAACAAGGAACTTTGTTCATTGAAAGTATACAATATCAAGAAATAGGTTAGTTTAACCTTGGAAGAAAACATTACTCCTTAGATTACATACACCAACATATGACAAACTAAAATAACCTTAAGTGGTGCTGAATTGGTCGTCATACCTCTACTGCTGTCTGATTCTTCTGAGCTAAAAGTTTATAAAATTAACAAGTCCAAATGTCACGTTCGTTCTCTCATCATCACATTAGCGATCTTATTGGAAAAAATCAGCTTGTAAACGCTCTACGTGTGGTTGTGTAGCTCATCTTAATCTCAATCTACTTCTTCACTGATACTTTGATATGATTTGGTGTAATTAGTTCAATTATATCAAAGCATTCAATAAACAACCACCATATATAATATGGAGTATGACGTTTACGCATAGACATTTGTTCCACTAGCTCAGTTTTCTTGTATTATCTGTATAAACAAACACGTATAAACCTCATTAGAGATCTTTTGAAAAAAAGCCAGACTTCTTTGGAAGTATGATGCTATTAGCTACATTACCAATATTATTCAAAAAGAGATTTAAAAATAATTACCTTAAATAAGAATGTAAAACTCACGCAGAAGGAACATAGAAAACTAACATACCTTTATAAAAATCAAAATCAACGAAATTAATCACAAATATACAATAAAATGCATTTTAAAGTTTTAAATATTTCAGACGTCTATAGAAGTCTGATTGTAGTGAAACCAGACTTCTATGGCAGTCTGAAAAAGAGGGTATTTTTGCAATTGATTTTGAAATGTAAGACTGCGGATTCTGTCTGAAATCCATCAGACAGCGTACACAGTCTGCTTTGGAATTTTTAGAACTTTTTGTCATACAACTTATGAAGTCTGAGAAAAAAGGTAGTTTTGCAATTGATTTTGAAATGTCAGACTTCTTCCAGGAAGTCTGAAAATTGTCAGACTTCTTGAAAAAGTAGAGGGGTAATTTTGCAATTGATTTTGAAATGCCAGACTTCTCTGAGAAGTATGATAGCTTTCAGACGTCTTCTGCTGTCTGAAAAGAATTTCAGACGGCGAGGGAAGTCTGATAAAAAACATCTCATTTTCGGTTTTTATCCAGCGTTGACCAAAATTCGATTTTTCAGATGTCTATAGCCGTCTGGCAAAATTTTGGAATTTCAGATGTCTATAGCCGTCTGATATTTTTTTCTAGGCATGGGCGTTCGGGTATCCATTCGGATTCGGGTATTATATGATACCCGAAATACTTTGACTTAAACTCCATTCAGGTATTTTTTAAAATTGGATCGGGTTCGGTTCGGGACGTATCGGGTTCGGGTCGGGTTTGGGTACCCAAAGTCACCATGAAATTTCTGAAAAATCGAAAAAATTACTCATAATATTCAAAAATATTTGAATTACCCAAAAATTTCGTAAAAACATATACTCAAATTACCTAAAAATATTTAAAATTACTCAAAATATATATATTACCCAAAATATAAAAATAAAAACTACACAAACTAGCCAAAAATACTCGAAAGTATCAGAACTAACCGAAATTAGATTAAACTTTAGGTTACTTCGGGTACCAGTTCGGGTTTGGTCCGGGTTCGGTATTACCCGATACCCGAAATTTTGACTTAAACCCCATTTGGGTATTTTTTAATATCGGTTCGGATCGGGATCAGATTTTTTCGGATCGGGTTCGGGTTCGGATTCGGGTTTCGGGTAAAATGCCCAACCCTATTCTTTTCCTTATTTTCAGACAGATTTAGAAGTCTGGCGATTTTTTCGCTTATTCTGGTCAACATCTTAAAATTTGGGTCAATTGCAGTTTCTACCCCCCCCCCCCCATTATTTTCAGACATCGGATCCCGTCTCACAAAAAGTCAAAAATCGGTTAATTTCTTGCCAGACTACGTAAGAAGTCTGACTAAAATATCAAATTTGATTCAATTGCAAAACTACCATCTTCTTATTTAGACTTCATGGGATGTCCAAAATCGCGAAACAAATCTGAAAATCGGGGAATATTGTGAAAATCACATAAATTTGGGTTTGAACTCATTTTTACTTTCCCCAAACGCTCAAAACTTTTAGTTACACCAATACCCAACAAACCCAGCCATTTTTATGCAAGAATAACCAAAATCGCAAGAGATCCAAATTATAAAATTTTGTAGAACGTGAATTAAAGAGCTTTTTGGATGAAATTGGAGAGAAATTAGAAGAATAGTAGGTTGTGAGCTCTAATATGGTGTTTTGATGGTTCAAAATTGGTTGTGTGAGGCATTAGGAGCTTAAAATTGGTTGTTAATGGTGGTTGGGTGAATTGGAGAAGATGACAGTTTCGTAATTAAGTTAGATTTGGAAGGCATTTTTTGTCTTTTGGTAAAAATATCAGACTTCATATGAAGTCTGACGATGGCATTATCATGAATACACAGATTATTAGGGGGATATATTAGCGAAGGAGGGGAAGGAGAAGGGAATGGGTACTTTCAGGGTTGACTTCAATTTTAGGGGCATTTTTGCAAACACCCCAAAGTATATTAAGAAAAATATAAAATAGAAATGAACCACAAAACAATATATATATGAAATGTTCATATAAAAAATAAAAAAATACAAATAAAATAGTTCATAGTTTTTTAAGAAAATGATAGAAAGAACAAGATTATATTACTAAAAAATACACAAAAAATAGTTTAGAAATAACATAATAAGACAATTGAATTTAAAACTCAAAAATACAAAAAACCAACATATACTTAACTTATATTAAAGAAGGAATATCAAATACGATCAGACCAAATAAAAACAAAAATATTTAATTTTTGTATAAGAAAAAAATAAAAATAACTAAAAATAATTATATATTTTTCAAAAATAGGTGTAAAATTAAAGAAATAATATTATATTATTAAAATTAAATATAATATAAAATAATGAAATTTCAAAATAGAAAGAAGTCAAGAAGTTTGTTGGAAGACAAGCTCCTGATGTTATGAAAGATATCTGAGAGGTTTTTGCAACAAAAAAACTTTACAACATACTAAGAACCCACCTTCACAGTGTTTATCTTCTTTCCAGGGTATTCAACTTCTTACATAGGTAGATGTTTCCATACCAGCACCAGCATGTTGAGAAGCCATGGTTGGAAAAAACATGCAAATTCCAACTGAAGGTGTATGTGTTCACCTTCAGAGCTATGCAGAAGACAATCACAGTGTCCCGTATTATCGAAAATGGTGTTTGCAAGAGCTCACCTTCAGATGAATAGACCAAAGAAATAGCCAATGAGAAGGGCAGTTCGGTCACCGCAACCAACCATGACACAGTTTATGTGGAGAGTTTTCGGTCAGCTGAGGACATTAAGAAAGATGGAAAACATTCACGTAACATCTGACACTGAGCACCCAAACGAATATCTGAACCTTGTTTATTTTCCGCTCTCTTTTATTTTGGTCAAGTATTTCCTGTTTTCGTTTGCTATTGGGATCAAGTATTTCCTGCTTTCTAAACATTGTTGGGCTTTCACACTTTTAACTTTCTCCTCTTTGTTAAAACCTTATAAACAATTTCATGCTTCGGTTTTAATTCAGCATTAGTTGTCAAACTGTATAGTTAATAATCCGCATATTACCACCACCTCAATACGCACTGTCAATGGCACACACTAGAAACACACAAATTTAAGGTCTTTCACCTTCTCCAATATGGAAACAATGTATTCAATTGACGCACAATCATAACCATATCTCTAAAAATCCGATTCATATTTCCATACTCATAGGATACACAATAAAAAATAAAGAACCTAATTTTCAGAGGAGTTTAAATACTCTAGCGACAAAGTCCTTTGTAAAACCCGCATCCCTCATCATCGACCAAAGACGTTGTTTGTTCTAGGAGGACAAAAAATACACATGTATGATTAACAATTTAAACTCTAGCTTCAAAACCAGTTCTTCAAAAACGTGGAGAAATTTTAAAGATGTGATATGCGAGATGTTGTAATATCATACAAGATACAAGACTAAAAAATACAAAGTCAAAATGTAAAGTGTTGGAAAGACTTCTGCTAAACAACAGCTAATACCAAAAAAATGGAAATAAATTCGCTAAAAGACCAGTTCCCCTGGATTTTATGGTATATATGGAAAAGTAGAAATGATATGGTATACAATCAAATTGATAGGGACCCAAACGAGACACTGAGACTTGCAGAAATAGAATTTTTATCTTGGGAAGGGGCGCAAGCGAGTCAACAAGACAATAATCAAAGGAACTATGGAAACCAAGTTTTAGCAACAATTGTTGAGGAACAAAGAGGACAATGGTGCTTTGTAGATGGATCCTGGAAGGATGGGGATATATTTGCAGGGCAAGGATGGTATAGTAGTTATGGAGGAGGGATCAATGTAATGATGGGTGCAAGGAATACACGACAGTGTCTTTCACCGCTACACGCGGAGTTTGAAGCATTGTTATGGGCCATGGAAAGTATGGAGTTCTTCGACCAAAGACATATCACTTTTGCAACAGATTGTTCGGAAGTAGTCAAGATAGTGTCGGAACCAGACCACTGGCCAGCCTTTGAAGTTTACATTGAAGAGTATGACAAGAGAAAGAGGTCCTTCGCAAGTTTTAACCTCAAGCACATACCACGTACACAAAATCAGACGGCAGATAGACTAGCACGAAGTGCTCGTCTCAGGCAGTCATCAAGCACGCATATTGGGCCGGAACCACCGATATGGATGATAGAAAAGTAGTGTTCTAGTTCTGTTTCATTTGTTGTCAAAAAAAAAAAAAAAAAAAAAAAAAATTCGCTAAAAGACAAATAATATACATATTTTTTTTAGCAAATGCAGAAATATGATTGTTTGACTCGCAAAATGGGATGAACAAGCAGCGACTTTTAGAGAAGAATTCAGCCTAAAAATGAGAAACACTCAATTATACGGTTAACAAGAATCAACCCTAGAAAAATGAAGGTAATTTCAACACACTAACGACTCACAAAGTTTATTCCATGAAAGAACTAAGAAAAATCACTTTAAATTGTGACGAAAGCTTTTGCTTAAAACCATATCAGCTACAAAATTTATATTTGACAGCTCTATATATGCATTGAAGCATTTTGCCAAACTAAAATAGAGAGCAGGAAGAGAAAGTGAATAAATAGTGTCTCTGAAGAACACATTCAACATTATAATACGAAGAGTTTACCGACCCGAACAAGCAAGGTTAAATTATATATTCTCGTCATACAATGCTATTAGAATAATGAGCAAAAACTTTTTCTAACTATTATTATTTTTAAATGCAGAAAAGGATAAACACATGCTACTTCACGTATATAGCACCATTGTCATTGCGTTAGACTTTTATTCCTTGTTTATTTCAAAATAGGACAAACGGGTACCAGTTAAACTACTTCAACAAATTATTATATACAACAATATACAATGTCAAGACAACCAAGATAAATCACATATCTTAACTGCCAAAAAATTTTCACGTATGACAATATAAATTTGATATTACATATGTTAACAAGAAATTTATATGAAATATGACAACCAAAGGAAAAACCAACTACAGTTTTTAAGCTTAACTGTCACCCTAAAAACAGACTATAATTAATAACAAGTGCAAGACATGTATATTTAAGACCATAATATAAAATATCAACGAACCAATAAGACCAATGTAACTAGACCAAATTAGTATACAAAATCTACGTGTAGCGCAGGATAACCCCTAGTTCTAATATATAATGAAAGGTAATTAGGGTTAGAGAGAGTATCCACGTGGGACAAAAAAATCTCCCTATCTCGCAGCCATGTGGCAGGGTTCTCAGGTATACGGGGATAGTCTAAATTGTTCACCCTCCTTCATTAGCGTTTCATGCACAACCTCTTACTTAGCAAACGTCAAATAAAAAAAAAGTATAATCAGGCCCCAAAGTTAAGAGGAATCAAAAAATTAATAAAAAAGTATGGTTATCAGGCCCTAGAGCGTGAGCGGAGTCCAAATCTAAAAATGACATTGATTGCCGGATCAACTTTGACCACCGAGGAGGTGGGCAAGCTTATACCTTATAACTCCCCATAAAAAATGACATTGATTGCTTTCTTGGAGTTCTTCACCCCTGCATCTCCAAAGCCATCTTTAATGGCTCCACCTCGAAACTCAAACGTCTCATCTCCCACTGTAAATGCCCATTCCGCAGCCGTGCCTACAAATACTAGCCATCCCAACCGAGACAAGGTTCCACATCTTACCTGCTATCAGATTTCACAAGGCTTCAACAATGGCAACACCGTCTGCAACCGCTTGCATCAAATCGTTCCAAGAGATATGGAGAAGAGAGACGGACATAACATATATTTCTGTTTGATGGCCAACATTGTGTCGTGGAGGCAGAAGAGAGGGATAGGCTGGAAAACAAACCTACAAGGTAGATGTGGGGAAGATGATGAAACGAAAACAGGTTCAGCCTAAATATTTTACTTTCACATATTCGTAATATATTTTCATAATTGGTAAGAATTAGGGATTCCAAACATTGTTTCTGACAGAGAAGGGGATGACGACTAAACAGATCAATTTTGGTGAACTGAAATAAGAACTGAGTTTACAGCTTTATTTTTTTATCATAGTTCTGATGACGTATCTTGGGCTAAAGTAAAGATACTGGTTTGTATAGTTTGCTCCTGCCGGCAACACTTCATCTTCTCAATGTGAATCTTCAACCTGATTGTCAATTTGCACGGTCGCATATAATCTGAATAAAGTGTTCCTGTTATCGGAGTGTCGTCAACTAATCACCTTCTAATTGAATCTAACAGGTGGAGGGGATGGTGGTGAATGCAAATAAAGGAGGTTCGACAACAACACGTGGTGGAATTTATTGGCTGATCTTACCTGCCGGCTCTAATGCACAATCTATCTATCTTCTCAATAACAACAAAACCAAATTTTAGATGTTCAATTGTTGATGGGTTTAAGTGGAGTAATACTTGGGTTCACCCCTACAGGTGAACCCTTTTGTTCACCTCCACATTTTCTAACCAATCAAATAATTCCACATAATCTAATATTAAAAATAAATAAAATTTTAAAAATGTTTTAAAAATAAAATGAAAAATAAAAAACGAAAATAAAAGAAAAGAAAATAAATTTTATTTCAAACAAAACTTAAAAATAATTTTTTTATTAAAAATACTAAAACCTAAATCTTAATCTCTAAACCCTAAATTCTAAACCCTAAACGATAATTTGAACCTAAAATATTAAAATTAAAACTAAATCCTAATCCCTAAATCTAATATGTAAATCTTAAAAAATAAAAAACTAAACCTTAATCCCTAAATCCTAAACCCTAACCCAAAGAGCTTAAACCCTAATTCATAAACCCTAAACCCAAAGAGCTTAAACCCTATACCATAAACCCTAATCCCTAAACCCAATATGTAAATTTTAAAAAATAAAAACTAAACCCTAATCCCTAAACCCTAAACCCTAACCCAAAGAGCTTAAACCCTAATCCCTTAACCCTAAACCCAAAGAGCTTAAACCCTATACCATAAACCCTAATCCCTAAACCTTAATTTTAATTTTATAATTTTATTTAAAAATAATATTACATGGCATATTTTGATTGGTTAATAAAGAGGGGGTGAACAAATGGGTTCACCTCTAGGGGTGAACCTAAGTATTTTCCGTTTAAGTGAAGCACCTAAAGTGTTACCCTTTCGTTGTTGTTTTGAATTGGCTAATCATTTCGGGGAATAGCTTTGATTCTTGCATCTACTAATCTGCTCACAGCAAGAATAGCTTCTGCTGGTCTGGGTCTTTCTTAATTCATCGTCCTCTGCATTGCCACATATGTAAGAAGTCAATCATTTCTCTTTAGCTAACAGTTTAATTTCCATTAGACAATAGCATCAAACAGCTGAGTTCCAAATTTTTGATTCATGGACAGTAAGTGCTTCGAGGTCTTTGTATAGGTGTGTTATTTTGTTACATTTTCAATTTAAGTAACCAAAATCTTTATATTCGATAAAAAAAAAAATCTAACAATCAATGAAAAAGTTGTCAGGTTTCATAGCTTCCCTCACTATCATCTGGATTCTAAAAGAGTTAACTACATTCAAGATTAACCGTTATGTCATTCTTTTCATTGGTAAGTTCTCTTACAGCTCTAATTTTTCCTTACACCATTCAGTTTCATCTTCTTTAAATAAATCTGGACTCACATTGCAGTTGTGATGAATAGCTTATTCTCAGTTTCCGGTTTGTGTTTCCTTTTCTCTCATTAACTTCAATAATAGTAATGAACTTATTGAACTATTATAAGAAAGTCTCATTTTGTTTTGGAAGTGTTAGATATCTAAGCAATGAATGTAGTTTGTTCTCTAGACCAAACAAGAAAACTTTGATGTTAGATCTTTGCGGGGTTGTTTACCCTATAGCTAACATTTTTGTTTACTCATTTGTGGTTGGATTGGCGATAGCTTCCACCTATTCATGCTCCGGACCCCATCCCAAAATACTATGAGCTAAAACGTGGAGAAGTCGTGAAGATCATACGGAAGAGTGAAACAGCCGAGCGTTATTTCACATACGCTATGTTATATGACCCTAAGAGTTTCTGATAGGATTCAGTCCTGATTGGCTAAAGACTTGGATAGAGTTTAGAATGACTGCATGAGTCGTTGAATTTAGAGAATTTTTCAATCTTGGTGAGGAAGAGTAAGAAACTTTCTATGTTTATATTGAAAATTTTGGACCTTGATCATGTTATATAGTGCTTTATCTTGCTGTCTCGAGTTTGAAGTCAAACGAACTGGACCACACTCTTTTCTACTGCAAAGAACATTGGACTTCAATACTTAATTAATCAGGCCATGTTTTGTTCCGGCTTGGATAAGATTATCCTCCTCTTGGATAATATAAAATGAATGCACGTTTGAGATATTGTTTTGAAATAAATGGGTTAAACCAAGGATAAATTATAGAGTCTGGAGTATAAGGTTGTGCTTTGCTGAGCTTCTTGCTGATACGGATATCCTTATTTATAATTTTGTATCGAGGTATTAATTTATATAATTCGTTCGTTTTTGTAGGAAACACGAATGAACTTAACGAAGTGATGTTCTTCCATACACGAATCATTAGACAACTTATAGAGTTAATATATTACTAGATTTTGACCCGCACTTCTAAGTGCGGGTATAATTTTCTTTACAAATTTTACTTTTATTCATTTTGTTAATAGTAGTTTAGTTTTTTTAATTATATAATCTAATTTTGATTATAATTGTTTAACCAACATTATAAACAGTGAGTTAGCAATTTAGTTTTTTTTAAATGAATTATGTGTTATTTGGAGGAGATATATCGTAAGGATTAAGAGATTAAAATAACGATTTCGCATTATATATTTTAATCTGTATTGTATCGTAAGATCATAGTTTGGAAAAAATATATATATGTGAAAACAACTATTGTAAAAGTTATGTGGTATATGTTTAATTGTTATTTTATTTATCTAAAATATTATTTTATAAAATACATGATGTAGTCGTATATATAATTTGCAAATTTGATGGAACTATCCGTTAAAAACTTCATCCAAACATAAAGCATAATTTGACGCTTCAAATATTTGAATAATATAAGTATGAAATCATTTTAATATTTTTATTAATTTTAAAATATATCAACTGAAATTATTTACTATATGCGAATTTTTTTTATAGAAAATTTATAATCGAGATTGGCTAATTAATTTTTCAACCCGTTTAATTAATTAAATACTAGATTTTGACCCGCACTTAAGTGCGGGTTTAATTTTCTTTACAAATTTTACTTTTTATTCATTTTGTTAATAGTAGTTTAGATTTTTAATTATGTAATCTAATTTTCATTATAATTGTTTAACCAACATTATAAACAGTGAGTTAGCAATTTAGTTTTTTTTTTAAATGAATTATGTGTTATTTGGAGGAGATATATCGTAAGGATTAAGAGATTAAAATAACGATTTCGCATTATATATTTTAATCTGCGTTGTATCGTAAGATCATAGTTTGGAAAAATATATATATGTGAAAACAACTATTGTAAAAGTTATGTGGTATATGTTTAATTGTTATTTTATTTATCTAAAATATTATTTTATAAAATACATGTTGTAGTCGTATATATAATTTGCAAATTTGATGGAACTATCCGTTAAAAACTTCATTCAAACATAAAGCATAATTTGACGCTTCAAATATTTGAATAATATAAGTATGAAATCATTTTATTATTTTATTAATTTTAAAATATATCAGCTGAAATTATTTACTATATGCGAATTTTTTTAAGAAAATTTATGATTGAGATTGGCTAATTAAATTTTCAACCCGTTTAATTAATTAAATATTTGTCAGTTTGATGGAAAAACCTGCTAAAAAGTACAATCGTAAAAACATCAATCGTAATATCTGTGTATATATATATATTTGAAACAAAATAAAAAGATATTAAAATATATTTCAAATATTTGAATAATATAAGTATGAAATCATTTTAATATTTTATTAATTTTAAAATATATCAGCTGAAATTATTTACTATATGCGAATTTTTTTATAGAAAATTTATAATCGAGATTGGTTAATTAATTTTTCAACCCGTTTAATTAATTAAATATTTTTCAGTTTGATGGAAAAACCTGCTAAAAAGTACAATCGTAAAAACATCAATCGTAATATATAATTTGCAAATTTGATGGAACTATCCGTTAAAAACTTCATTCAAACATAAAGCATAATTTGACGCTTCAAATATTTGAATAATATAAGTATGAAATCATTTTATTATTTTATTAATTTTAACATATATCAGCTGAAATTATTTACTATATGCGAATTTTTTTTAGAAAATTTATGATTGAGATTGGCTAATTAAATTTTCAACCCGTTTAATTAATTAAATATTTGTCAGTTTGATGGAAAAACCTGCTAAAAAGTACAATCGTAAAAACATCAATCGTAATATCTGTGTATATATATATATATATATATTTGAAACAAAATAAAAAGATATTAAAATATATTTCAAATATTTGAGTAATATAAGTATGAAATCATTTTAATATTTTATTAATTTTAAAATATATCAGCTGAAATTATTTACTATATGCGAATTTTTTTATAGAAAATTTATAATCGAGATTGGTTAATTAATTTTTCAACCCGTTTAATTAATTAAATATTTTTCAGTTTGATGAAAAAACCTGCTAAAAAGTACAATCGTAAAAACATCAATCGTAATATATATATATATATATATATTGAAACAAAATAAAAAAGATATTAAAATTTGAATTAAATCATAAATTAAGATCATAAATTAGATAATCTTAATTTATATATAATAGTTGATGTATAAATTATTCATTATATTTATCAATTAATTTGTTTTGATTTTAATTAATTAGGAAAATGAGACCTATTAGATTTTGGTTGTTTGGTTACATGTTTAATAATTGTCTTGTTTGTAAACATGGATTGTAGAGATAATGTTATATTCCCTAATTACCCTTAATGAAGGTTACAAATCCTAATAATATTAAGGGCAAATTTCAGGAACAATATTTATGTACCATGGACAAACTCCAATTTTTTAATAGTATTGATTTTTCAGTTAGATGGAAAAACCTGCTAAAAAGTACAATCGTAAAAAAATATTTGAAACAAAATAAAAAGATATTAAAATATATTATAAATATATTTTGAAAAACCTGCTAAAAAGTACAATCGTAAAAAAATATTTGAAACAAAATAAAAAGATATTAAAATATATTATAAATATATTTTAAATCTTAATTTATATAATAGTTGATGTATAAATTATTAATTATATTTATCAATTAATTTGTTTTGATTTTAATTAATTAGGAAAGTGGGACCCATTAGATTTTGGTTGTTTGGCTACATGTTTAATAATTGTCTTGTTTGGAAACATGGATTGTAGAGATAATAAATCAAATATAAATTGTTTTACAGTTTTACCCTTAATGAAGGTTACAAATCCTAATAATATCAAGGGCAAATTTCGGGAACAACATTTATGTACCATGGCAAACCTTCCTGTTTTAATAGATTAGATTAAGACGTGATGGATTTTATATAATAGATTACAATATATCTTTTATAAATAATATTAGATAAATTAATATAAGTATAAATTCATATAAAACACCAAAGGCTAGAAAAGTTTGATAAAAATAACTAAAAACTCAGCTTACGATATTGGTCACAACAAAAACCGGAAAATATGTAACTAAATGACACAAATTATTTAATATCAATATAAATATATTAAAAGAATGAAGAAGACATCTTAAGACAAAAAGTGAAAATACTCACAAAAATAAACACTGCCCCAAAATAATTACAAGTCAATAGACACAAAACAACACGACATAATTACATTAATCATTAATCCTCAAACACTCACAAGTTACAACAAATAATTACATACCTAAAAAAACAAAATTAACTTATATAAAAGTCCAAAAACATAAAAATACTCAGACACACACAAACCGAAGAAATTAACATAAATACATGAAAAAGCTAGGAAAAAAATATATGCATCAACCTCAATAAACAACATTCACTGGCTACTGCACAAAAAAATCATCAAAAAATAAACGCCATTTTCCAACATTAAATAACTAAAACTATAGGAAAACATATATATATATATTAAAAATAGACGTACAATCTCCTAACAAAACTACAATCAGCTACTACATTTATGTGAGATTAATATAGAGCTGTCAAATAACATGTTAACTAGATTTTGATCCGCGTTTAAAAAGCACGGGATTAATTTCTCCACAAATTTTAATTTTTATTTATTTTATTATTAGTAATTTAGATTTTTTAATTATACAATCTAATTTTATTTATAATTGTTAAACCGGGATTATAAAAAATAGTTAATAATTTACATTTAAAAAAATTATGTGTTATTTGGAAAATTGTATATTAATTGGAATTAATTAAACTTGGTTAATTTATTTTTTAACCCATTTTTATAATAGTTTAAATATTCTGCAATTTAACGGAACAGCCCGGTAAAAATACAATCGTAAAAAAATAGTTTTCTTACGAAATAAATAAATTTAAAATATTTTATAAGATTTTGTTATAATATAAAAATAAATATTTATATTTAAAATAAAATATAAAAAATATTAATTAAAGAATATTATCTTATATATACCAAAATAGTTGATGTTTAAATTATTTAGTTATATTAATCAATTGATTTAATAGTTTTATATATAATTAATTAGGAAAGTAGAACCCATTATATTTAGTTTGTTTGAATACATGTTTAGTAATTGTCTTGTTTGAAAACTTGGATAGTAAAGAAAATGTTATATTCCCTAATTACCCTTAATGAATATTAAAAACATCCTTAAATTTCTAATGACATTCTTTGTAAATAACACATGAGCTAAAGATTAGTTTACAAAACACTCTATTTTTTTAATAGTATAGATACTTAAATTTGAAAAATATTAAATAATTATTTTTGCCCAGTGTACCTATCATTTTTAAACAAACAGTCATCCGAAAAACACTATTATACAACTAATAAATCTCCAACCCCATTGTAAAGAAAAAGTTACTACTGAACATGTACATAATAATAATTACAATCGGATAATTATGCATCAGTCATAACACAAAAACATATCAATTTCATACAAATGCACAATTGTAAAACTATATGAAATGAACAAGCATCTAATTTTGCAGAATATTAGTCATCTTGGTCACAAATTTCAATCCCAAAATATATTAAGATAAATATATGAAAATTAATTATCTTATTTGACATATTTTAAACACATCTAAAAATAAAATGCATGAAAAAATACTACTACCTTCCAGACAGGTAACGAGTTATACTTTAACAAATTTAATGATGCTATCAAAAGCTTCACATCTAATCTATTAAAACAGGAAGGTTTGCCATGGTACATAAATATTGTTCCCGAAATTTGCACTTGATATTATTAGGATTTGTAACTTCATTAAGGGTAAAACTGTAAAACAATTTATATTTGATTTATTATCTCTACAATCCATGTTTCCAAACAAGACAATTATTAAACATGTAGCCAAACAACCAAAATCTAATGGGTCCCACTTTCCTAATTAATTAAAATCAAAATAAATTAATTGATAAATATAATTAATAATTTATACATCAACTATTATATATAAATTAAGATTCAAAATATATTTATAATATATTTTAATATCTTTTTATTTTGTTTCAAATATATATATATATATATATATATATATATATATATACACACATATTACGATTAATGTTTTTACGATTGTACTTTTTAGCAGGTTTTTCCATCAAACTGAAAAGTATTTAATTAATTAAACGGGTTGAAAAATTAATTAGCCAATCTCGATTATAAATTTTCTATAAAAAAAAATTCGCATATAGTAAATAATTTCAGTTGATATATTTTAAAATTAATAAAAATATTAAAATGATTTCATACTTATATTATTCAAATATTTAAAGCGTCAAATTATGCTTTATGTTTGAATGAAGTTTTTAACGGATAGTTCCATCAAATTTGCAAATTATATATACGACTACAACATGTACTTTATAAAATAATATTTTAGATAAATAAAATAACAATTAAACATATACCACATAACTTTTACAATAGTTGTTTTCACATATATATATTTTTTCCAAACTATGATCTTACGATACAACACAGATTAAAATATATAATGCGAAATCGTTATTTTAATCTCTTAATCCTTACGATATATCTCCTCCAAATAACACATAATTCATTTTAAAAAAAAAAACTAAATTGCTAACTCACTGTTTATAATATTGGTTAAACAATTATAATCAAAATTAGATTACATAATTAAAAAATCTAAACTACTATTAACAAAATAAATAAAAAGTAAAATTTGTAAAGAAAATTATACCCGCACTTAGAAGTGCGGGTCAAAAGCTTCACATAAAAAACTTTAAAATACCAATATTTAACCATACACATAATAAATAAATAGACTACAACATTTCAAGATGTATATGATATAATATATGTTGGAGATGTTTCTCATTTATTAATTATGTCATACTTCTATGTTTTTAATACACTTTAAAAAAGAATTATATTTGTTTCAATATCATTCAGATTCCTTATATATATACTCTTTTATATTTACAACGAAAAATAGTAGAATTCAAAATAAAACATATTTACCTATTTATAAAAAGTTTTAAAACAAATAACATGTTTATGACGACTAAAAGACAAACAACAATAAGAAATTATATAAAATTCAAAATCATAATCTAACTAAAACATAATCAAAAACAATATCATTATAATCAAATTTGAACATACAATCCCCGCGTAGTGCGGAATAACACCTAATTCTCATAAAGCTTCATTCAAATTCCCAAACCTTTCAATTCCGTTCGTTTTATCCTCCGTACTCATTCTACTCGACGATAAGAAAGGAGATCTCAAGAGCTTACTGCATTGCGATGGTGAGTGAAACACCATTCAGAGTTACTAATAGCTCCATAGATGGATTGAAGGAAGCAGTGATCGCGAGGGAGAAGAACGGTCAGAAAACACATTTTCATCAGCCCAAGATTCAAATCGGTGGGGGCTCTAGCGAGTTGGGACGAATAGGATATGATAATCGCTAGCTTCGTGGTAGATGATACCCCTAAAAGAAGTTCCTCTAAGCGAAGGAGGTAATCCAATTTGCTGACAAAAACACACACACCTTACTTAGTTTCAACAAGACAACCAATTTTTAGGGTTCTTCAGATTGGGGTATGTCAATACTTAAGTAGTACGAATACGGGGACTGAGACGGGACGTGAATAGGGACATGAATCGTGGAAACTGGTACAACAATTCTGTAATTGGGTTTTCTGAAATTCGTTTAATTTTCAATTTTTCTTATAGATTCCAGGAGGCAAACATATTAGGCAAAGTTATATTCTGTTACCTGTTGTTGATCTTGATGAATAATCCGGCGTGAAGGTAATACCATAATTGATCTTCTGCTTTTACTTATTGATCTTCTTCTTTCATAAGGATTATGGAATAATAAAAATTGGTCTGCTGGAAAACATCAGCATCCATGTAATTGGAGAAAAATATATTTCCATTAAAGTTTCGCATATATTGTGGTTTCACTACAAGAAAACAGGCCATTACCAAGGGATGAAATCGACGGGTTTCCGTCGGAAAAGACGTATTCCGACGGATTTCCGACGAAAATAGTCCGTCATTTATATTTCGTCGGTAAAAATTTTCTGTCGGTTTTTCGTCTATAAAAACCGACGGAATACCGACGGATATAATACCGACCGATCACGGACGGTTTATCGACGCACATTTACCGACGGTTTTGTGACCGTAAACCGACGGTTCATTCTGACGGTTTACCGACTATAAACCGACCGTACATACCGACGGTATTCCGACGTATAATACCGACGGTATTCCGACGTATAATACCGACGGTATTCCGACGGAAGTTTACCGACGGCATTCCGATGGAAGATTACCGACGGCATTCCGAGGGCGTTTTACCGACGGTTTTCCGATGATCGGTTATCGACGGTTTACCGACGGATAATTAATAATTTTAAAAAAATATATATATTCGCAAATTTATTAATTAAAACAAAAAAAGAAATTTATTTAAATATTCAAAACATGTTTTAAAAACTACATTCGTCCATAAAAAAAATTACATTCAACGGGAACGGATCACGCTCACGTCGCCCTCTTCCTCAACTTCTTTGTGTCCTTCCCTCCTCTCTTGGTCGACGGTCCGACATTTGGAAGACTGGCTTGCTGCATGAAGGTCTCAAACCGTTGGTTCATCTCTTTGAACTTCTTTGCGTTTTCTACATCTTGTTCTGCCATCCGGGCTTCCATCCGCGATTGACTAGCCTTCAACGCTTCGATCTCCGCATCCTTTTCCCTTAAGATCTGGGCATAGTCCTCTTCCGGACGAAAACGGGAATGCGGTATCGACACTTTGTCCGCCAAGTTTCCCAAACCAAAAACTCGTCCTCTTCTCTTCTCAGTTTCCTGTAAAGTAAATAATACGTTATGAATTTTAAGTTAGAGTTTAGGATTAAACATATTTCAAATTTTTAAAATTTTAAAATTTACCGCGAGGAAGACTTGGTTGATCTGCTCGTCAGGTATCTCTTCCGTTGAACCGATTCCTTCGGATTGGGTAACCACCTCATCCAAACGCCTCTTCGTCGACTCCACAATCCTCCGAGCAATTGGATCTTGGATTTGGCATGTTTCCTTGTTCTTGTGGCCATCCTCAATGAGCTCAATATGATTCGGATCTCGCCCCTTCTTTTGTTTCTGCAAAAAAAATTTTGAACTTAAAATTTAAAAATAACTTAACATATTGAAATTTTTTTAAAAAGAACTGCTTACCAGGATTATCTTCCTTGATGCGGTGCTTCTTGCTCCCGCATTATGAGTTGCGGGACTGGCACCATCCCTCTCACTTCTACGGTACTGGGAGTTCGTCGTAGAGATTGATGCGGTTGCAGGCTTACTCCAATGACGGATGAAGCCCTGCCAAGTATCGCTCTTTTTGTCAATACCCTTGGGAACTTCATTACGGCACCACTTCTGTTTCCAAGTGTTGATGACGTTTGAGTAATGCGTCGACGCCTTCTGGTGGAACTCCTCTTCCACCATAACCGTATACTTCCTATCCCAAGTATACTCTTGCTATTCAAAACAAAAAATAAATATTTGTTAGAATTAAAAACTTTAAAAATAAATTATATAAAATAATAATAAAAAATATATATATATATATATATACAACAAAATTAACGAGGAGGTATTACCGCGAACTGGCGGAACCAGTTATGCCTATCGGATAAAGGCATGTCCCTGTACGTCGGATACCCGTAGCTGAGCATGCTGTACATCATTCCCAAGATGCTCTTCGTGACCTTCGACTCAGTCAACGTAAACCTAATAAGACAAGGAAAAACAAAGGTTTACAAAAATTGTATATACTAAATTGGGTAAATGAGAATCTAAAGTTATAAATTTTATACCAGAAAGTGCCCGGGTTGGTCTCGTAGAAAGGGTCGAGCCGTTTGAGGAGCTCTCGTCCTGGCTGATCGACTAATGCCGATATCTCATCGGCAATTGACGGTAAAACATAATGGGGTACCTGAGACACGGAATGACTCCCACTAGCCTCCGGCATAGTCTCAGACGTTCCCGGCTGTGTCGGATCCGGTGTGGGTAGCACCTGAGTCGACCGAGACCGTCGGGCTCTCGGTTGTTGTTGCTGGACCGGTTGCTGATGCACCTCATTGAGTGGTGTCGTTCATAACTTTCTCAAACGTCAGAAAATCATCCCTACAAACCAATCAAAAATTTAGAACTCATAAAAAACGTGTATAATATCAACAATAAAAATGTCTAAACCGTTTCAAAATTCTAAATAAATGCAAAAATGTTTTTAAGTTTTTAAAAATTTCAAAAACGTTTTAGAACTCAAAAAAATATTTAAAAACGTTTTAAAATCAACAGTAAAATTTTCTAAAACCTTTAAAAAATCAAAATATATTACAAAAACGATTTTAAATTTTTTAAAAAAATTCAAAAACGTTTTAGAACTCATAAAAAAATTTAGAAACATTTAAAAAAATCAACAATGAAATTTTCTAAAATGTTTTAAAATTGAAAATAAATTACAAAAACGTTTCAAATTTTAAAAAAAATTAAAAAACGTTTTAGAACTCATAAGAATTTTAAAAACGTTTAAAAAACCAAAACAAATTCCAAAATTACACCAAAAAATCAGTTTTAAAAATTTTGAAGAAAATTTAAAAAGAAATTCACAATCAATCTAAGTCAAACAATCCTAAATCCTAGTAACTATATTGTTCTAGCCATTAGTCAACCTATACTACCGTTTAATCCAACACATGCAACCATTTCTACAAATCTAAATAAAATTATGCAAAATCAATGGGTTAAAAGGAAAACTTACATGTTTGTGGTGTTGGTGGCGGTCGGATATGAGGATTAACGGCGATAATCCGGCGGAATCGTAGAGAGATGGTCCGATGTCGCGATTAGAGAGAGAGAGAAGTTACAGAGAAATGGAGAAGAAGAAGTTCGATCGGGAGAAGATGAATTGATTTTCGATGGAAATCTGTCGGAAATCATTTGTCGTCGGTTTTCCGTCGGTATTTTAGGCAGTCCAATTGTTTTCGCCAAAACTTGGCGGTTAACTCGAAAAATTTCGGGTTTAAGGCGCCAAATATTTCGACGGATAACCGACGGTTATCTGAAAACCGACGGTTATCCGTCGGAAATTAAAAAAAGTAATTGGTGGAAGCCTCTGTTCGAACCCCCAACCTCGAACAATGTATTGTGTACCCTTAACAATTTGATCCATTTAGTGTTAGTTGTTTAGGGATACATAGTACTTCTATATATCTATAACCGTTTAAAAAAACATAAAATTGGTGGAAGGCTCTGTTCGAACCCCCAACCTCAAACAATATATTGTGTACCCTTAACCAGTTGATCCATTTAGTGTTAGTTTTTTATAATTACATGGTAATTTTAGTTATTGTTATGCTATTGTTTTGATTATTAAAAAAAAAACATAACATATATTAAAAACATAATTAATAACATAAATGAAACATTACATGAAAATAAATAGCATATTTATAAAATTGTTCAGTCATTATTTGGGGAATTGTTCCCGAACCATTCTCCGATGTCAGTCTCCTCCCAAAGCTGAACCATGCGGTTCCAATCCCCCTCCGACATCCATGACGGTCTTCCTTGTCCTCTAAACCATCGTAGTTTGGCCCGACGCATTTTGGTCTGGAAAACACGCCTAGCCACCACGTGTAATTCCACCCAAACCGCGAAGATTACTTGCGGATCAAAATTAAAATAAGCCTGTAATTTAATAAGTGAATAAATATTAATTGTAGAATTTGCAAAAAAAAAGACAAAAAATATAAATTATTTACCATAAAATCCTCGAACCATAACTCTTTAACGTTTCTCGGGACATTGTAGTAAGCTAGGTAACCTCCAAAAAACCGAGCCTCTATTATGTCACTAATAACAGCGGGAATTGCAGCATTATATTGGAACCAAATGGTCCGGTTTCGGCGGTAAGGATCCAGCACAGGAAGATGTTCTCGTCCCGGTTGAGATAATATCCTTGTAATTATCCAAGAACGCCATGACGGGGTTAGAAAAATGTTATCCATTTTTTTTTTGGGAAGAGAATCTTAGATGAAATGTTTGAAAAACCAAGAACAAGTCCGTACATATTTATACAAAAAATTTCGACAGCATTTCCGACGGAAATCCGTCGGAAATAGTTTTAATTACTGACTAGACACTTACCAAAGCGTTGCATGGGGAAGAGAGGGGAGTTATTTTAGATTTTGACCGATAAATGCAGTAAACCGACGGAATTCCGACGACTAACCGTCGGAAATTTCCGACGGAATTACGAGGGAACAGGTTTAGGGTTTCAGTTAGGGTTTAGGGTTGGACATTTTTTTCTAGTAACACCATAATGTACCATTAAGCATGAGGTTTATAATTACACTTCTCAATTTGAAGAATATTAGGAAAATCATAGTTAGATAGTGTTTGACATAAACTTCTTCTTAAACGTTAATGTACAATTCGAAATGTTTTGGTCCTACGTGTTTTAAATTTTTCAAATCAAACAAAAAATGTCAAATAGATCAGATACTAAAGAATTATAATATATTCTAACATTACATTGACTAGTGACGGGTTTTGCGATTCTTTTTTATCAATCTAAAACCCTAAACCCTAAACCGTCGAAAATCCATCAATAATTACCGACGGATTACCGTCTGAAAATAATTACCGACGGATTACCGTCGGAATAATTTTAAATCGACGGTTTTCCGTCGAAATTTAAATTAAAAAAAAACCTATAATGCGGAGGGCTCGTTTCGAACCCGCCACCTAAACTTATTGTTCTCTCGCATTAGACCAGTTGAGCCAGTTTTTGTTAGTCGTTTAGGATTACATATTAATCGTATATGTAATTATGCTTAATTTGGTTTTGATTTTTCAAAAAAAAAAAACATAACATAGGTTAATTACTTTAATTAAAAACATATTTTACAAACGGCATGAAATTTAAAACATTACAAGAAATTAAAAACAACATAATATAAAATCTATTGTAGTTCGGGAATTGGTTAGTAAACCAATCTCCGACGTCCGTCTCGCGCCATTGGTTCACCAGCAATCTCCAAGACCTCGCAGGAATCCACGCAAGTCTTCCTTCTCCTCTTTGCCAAAATAGCTTCAACCGCCACATTTTTGTTTGGAAAACCCGCCTAGCAGTCCTGTGGAATTCCCGCCAGACGAGGAACAAATTGTCCGTAGAGCAGGTGAAGTATTCCTGTAATTTTATAAATACTTAATTATAATTACATTATAATAATTTCTAAGAATAGGACATTACTTACGAGAAAGTCACTGAACCACGCTTCTTTGGAGGACGTCGGAAGTTGGTAGTACGTCAGATAGCCGCCAGACCAACGTGTCTGAATGATCTCACTGGTCACGGATATAATAACCGTGTTGTACCCGAACCAAATCCCCCGATGAGTCTGCCTGGTTGGGTCGAGATTAGGAAGATGTCTCCGACCCGGCATTCCAAGTTGTCGTATTGCCGTTTCACGGGCTTCGAGAGAGAAATAAACGAAATCCATTTGGTGAGTTGTTGTGTTTATGATTTGAATGAAAATCTCATGCATTGGACGTGTATATATAGAAAAATTTCCGACGGTAAAACAGACGGAACTCCGTCGGAAATCGAGTTAATTCGGATATGACATTTACCAACTAAATGTCATTTACTGGAGAGATTTACTGCTTTCATCTGACGGTATTTCGGACGATAAAACGACGGTAAACCAACGGACAACCGACGACAAACCGACGATAATCCGTCGGAAATTAAAAAACATGTAACAGAGGAAGGCCCTGTTCGAACCCCCCACCTCGAACCATGTATTTTGTACCCTTAACCAGTTGGTCCATTTAGTATTACTTGTTTAAGATTACATACTAATTCTATATAACTATAACAGTCTTAAAAAAAACATAAAATAGAGGAAGGCTCTGTTCGAACCCCGCACCTCGAACCATATATTGTGTACCCTCAAATAATATTATAGATGTTTAAAGCATAACACATTATATATATTTAAGAACAATCATAAATATTAAATTCATAATACATTTTTATTCTTCATCACTCTCTGTATTGTAGTCGGACGAAATTGAGTCACTATCATCAAATTCGCCTCTTTCTTCTTCTGATTCTGAATGAAGAACAATGTCCCCGAATTGACTAAAGTCGACAACTAAATTTACTTCAAGCGTTTCTTCTACCGGAGCGATCACACCAGAACCACTTGTTTGTAAGGGCTCCACTTCGCGCTCCTCAACTCCGTACACCTTCCCTCGAGGGTTTATCTTTGTAACGGTGATCCATGGATCATTTTTATAAGTTAGACGAGGGTATGGAATGTAACACACCTGCGTAAATATTATATTAATAATTTTTTTAAATCAGAGATTTGAATTCCAAATAATTATTTACAATTACTTACCTGATCTGCTTGTGAAGCAATAATGAACGGGTCGTAGTTTCTTAGTTTTTTGCTCGAATTAATCGACGTCACACCGAACTCGTCGATCAAAACACCTTGCCCTACGATCGGGTTATACCAGTCGCATAGAAAAACTACACAACGCATTCCAAGCTTTCCTATGTATTTTACTTCTAGTCTTTCTTTAAGAATACCATAGTAAACAGCTTCTCCGGATGAAGATGATACTCCGTGATCGGCAGTAATTCTTGTTGACCCTTCTACATGCACCTTAAATGCATACCCCCTAGTGCAATATCTCGGATAAGACTTTGCTGTGTAGTGGAGGCCCTCTACTATGTCAACTAACCAATCATCGGGGGTGCGTCCAGCATTGAGTTCCCCCCGGACCTAACAATATGATCACATCAAAGTAAAAAAATATTGCTCCAATTCGTAAGTGTTTTATATGATTTAAGAAACTAATTCTTACATAAAAGTTTAACCAATGGATGAAGTATTTTTGTTTCCGAGCCTCACGTTCGCCCTCGTCCAATTTCGGATGATGAAATTGGAGAGCTTCCATATATATCCTACAAAAAGTTAAAAGAATATAAATAAGTAAAGCAAGTGTAATACAAAATTATAAATCTAGCTAACATGTATACCTATCATATTGAAATACTTCCTCGCAGTTGGTTATAATGTACTTGTGGAGATGTGTATGCTCTTGAGGTGTTAGTTGCCGCTTGCCTACTTTCCCACTTAACAGCCCAACCTGTTGAAAAATGTTAGGAACGCTTGACCGATAAATTTGCCTTTCTCCCCTGTCATCGTTCCTAGCTGGACGCCTGCTCCTTGTGCGTACTTGCGAAGGGAAGTAGTAGCCATCAAAGGTCGCAGTCTCTTCGTTGTTATATTGAGCGGCAATAGAGCCCTCCACTTTAGCGGGATTCTTCACCTTCTTTTTAAGGTGGAACATATAGCGCTCGAACGGATACATCCACCGATATTGTACCGGACCACCAAGTCTAGCTTCACCCGGTAGATGTATAGGCAAATGTTCCATGACGTCGAAGAAAGACGGTGGAAATATCTTTTCCAGATTGCATAAGATTTTTGGAATATTTTGCTCCAGACTCCTGATCCCATCAACAGTGAGTGTCCTGGTGGATATATCCCTTTAAAAAAGATCCAACAGCTGCAATTGCTTTGTGGACATCTCGAGGAAGGAGATGAGCAAACGCAAACGGCAGAAGTCGCTGCATCATCACATGACAATCATGACTCTTCATTCCGATAAACTTTCCTCCGTCAGTGTCCACACAATTACGCAAGTTTGATGCATACCCGTCAGGGAATTTAACTTGTAGCATAATCCACTTAAATAACTCTTCTTTTGACTTCGAGTCTACCCAATATGCTGGAATTGGCGGTTTTCCGTTTGTCTGAAGATGAAGTTCAGGCCGATCACAAATTTCAGGTAAATCAAGCCTAGACTTCACATTATCTTTCGTCTTCCCTTGCACGTTGAGCACAATGTTCATAATGTTATCGAAGAAATTTTTCTCTATGTGCATGACATCAAGATTATGCCTTAGTACTGGTTCTTCCAATACGGTAAATCCCAGAAAATGCTTTGCTTGTGCCAGTTGTGGACTACACCAGCTCCGTATATATTCTCATGCCCGTTCCCACCATACTCACGACTTCTTAATGCACCAAATCCTTCTAAGAGGCCCAAGGTAGTCGACCCAGCTTCTTGGAGAATAGGATCATCAAACACTTTCTTCTTCTTCGTAAAAAGTTTAGTGTTTTTCCGGTAGGGATGATCATGCGGTAGAAATATTCTATGACAATCAAACCAACACGATTTACGTCCATTCTTCAATTGGAATGCATCGGTATTTTCCTGACAATACGGACATGCTAACCTCCCATGTGTAGTCCATCCTGATAACATACCATAAGCCGGAAAATCGTTAATGGTCCACATCAATGCAGCCCTCATCAAAAAAATTTCCTTGCATGAAACATCGTATGCTACAACACCGGGCAGCCATAACATTTGCAACTCATGTATCAACGGCTGTAAGAATACATCAAGTGATCTTTTCGGATGCTCTGGACCGGGAACGAGTACGGAGAGGAAAAGAAACTCTCGACACATGCACATAGTCGGCGGTAGATTATAAGGAGTCAGAATCACTGGCCACAACGAATATTGTCTCCCATGCTTTCCAAATGGGTTAAAACCATCTGTGCATAATCCGAGGTACACGTTACGTGGATCGTAAGAAAAATCTGGATATAATCTCTGAAAATGTTTCCACGCTTCAGCGTCCGACGGATGTGCAATCTCTGCCTCTCTTCTATGCTCAGAATGCCATCTCATTTCCCCCGCAGTTCGCTCTGACTGGTATAACCGCCTCAGCCTATCGGTTAATGGCATATACCACATTCGCTTGAACGGAACCTTAGCTCTCCCCCTTGTATCCTCATAGCGCGGCTTCTTACAGAATTTGCATTCCAGACGGAATTCTTCTTCTCGCCAGTATATCATACAGTTGTCGATGCACACATCTATCATCTCATACGGTAATCCCAGCCCTTTAACCAGTTTCTCGACCTCATTGTATGAACCCGGCGCAAGGTTATCTTCTGGAAGAATATCTTTCACAAACTCGCAAATCGCATCCACACATTCTTCCGGCAGATTGTAGTCCGTCTTTATGCCCATTAATCTTGTAGCAGATGATAATGGCGAATGACCCTCTCTGCAACCATCGTAAAGCGGCCGCTTCGCTGCATCTAACATGTCAAAAAATCTCCTAGATTCTACATTTGGTTCCTCACCTACCCTAGGAATTTGATATTCACCTACCTCTGGAATAATTTCTCTATGTGCATCATTAACCATCTGAATGGTGCCTACACCAAAATCTACATTGGCAGTATAAGGTTCGCTAGAACTAACATTAGGTTCCCTAGTACTAGTACCACCGTAAGGTTCTCTACTACTACTTGCATAATCCGAAGTTTTCCCATGAAGATACTAAATCTTATAACCCGACATAAACCCAACTGAATACAAGTGAAACCATACTTCACCAATCGTAAGATTTCTAAAATTCCGGCAATTAGCACATGGACATTTTAACTTACCATTTTTCAGCGTATGTGGTTGATTGCAAGCTAGCGACATAAACTCTGCAATACCAAGTGCATATTCCCGGTCCACTAGCTTCGTCGCCTCATCAATCCTAACTTCGTCCATCCACGATCTATAATAGTTAGAAGAATACATTTTTCTTGGTTACTAGAAGTATTAGAGAGAGAGAGAGAGAGAGAGAGAGAGAGAGAGAGAGTTATGGAGGGATAGGTGTGGAGGGGAAGAGAGGAGGGATGAGGTATATGTAGCATAATTTTTGACGGAATTCCATCGGAAATCGGTCGGTTTCTAGTCGACCCAACGGTTCCATTGACGGTCAGTTTAACGGCTATATTAAACCGACGCTAAACTGACCGAAATACAACGGAAAACCGACGGAAAATTAAACCGTCGGTTTACCGTCGGGTGTTTCCGACGGAATGAGAAAACCGTCGGAAATTTTCGACGGTATTCCGTCGGAAAACGTCCCGTCGGAAAGTCGTCGATTTTGCGTCGGTAATTTTTGACGGAATTTTTTCCGTCGGTAATTCCGTCGGTAATAGCCCTGTTTTCTTGTAGTGTTTTAGAAGAAAATTATGCAGAGAAGAAGAACAGGGAGACAAGAAAACAGAAACAAAAGAAGATAAGAGAACATACAAGGATGAGAAGATATTGTGAGAGGCGCAGAACAACTCAAATTATGTTATGCTTCCTTGCATAGATAAGCGTCAAGATGAATTGTCTAGTACAATATGAATTTAAATATTGAAACTGTTTTGTTTTATTTTTATCATCGTAATTCCTTGATTAGGGTACTTATATTTTGTTATTATTAATGAGATTATTTTGTATTGACTTGGAAAATAGGAATTCGACAAGGAGCAGAGAGGATACACATACTCAATCATAGAATACGCTAATCACATATATCATAAAATGATTCTCACTTGATAAAACACACATTTGTGTGTAGGTGAAATGTGAGTAGGTCTATCAATACCCTACCTTGTACGCATTCAAGGATATGGAAATAATGCTTTCAAACATCCGTGAGGTACTTCGGGGCTGACAAAACTCCAGTTTCTGAGTCATATGGCGTGAAGGTATTACGTTTTTGTGTTTGAGGTTTTATAAGTGAAAAGTTGATGAGAGTAGAGACATAAAAGTGTTTAGAAAGAATTGTATTAGACTCTCATAAGAATAAAGTACAATAGGCATAGACTTATATAGTAGTAGAATTAACATAATTCTTAAATTAATAAGGAATATAATATATTAGAGATAATGGTAAATTTCCTCTTCTTGGATATTCATCTTGATCCTTCCAAATTCTTCTCAATCTTTCTTGATACGGTCGATCTTATCTCGATCTCCCAATACCCTTCCGCAAGCTCATACGTGGTAACACGTATGAGATTGGACAATCATCAAAATATCGGTTTTATACCCGGTTTTTGGGTCATCTTCACGGCTTTATACTCGGCCATCGAGTCATCTTCGCGGCGTTATACTCGGCCGTCGAGTCATCTTCGACGTTTATACCCGATCGTAGGGTTCTTTAAATAAGGGACAAAATTCGCGATTGCGTTGTCCAGAGATAATTCGCGATTGCGAAGTAGAGAAAAAAAAAACAACTCACGAGGGCGAGAAGTCGAATCAAAAAATGTTACTCACGAGGGTGAAAAAACATCAAATTAAACGAATCAATCAATAGATTCATGTTCAGAATTTATAACCATTATGTGGCTATCTGAAACAGTAGATTAAATGGCTTGGAAAGAGAGTCGTGAAGACTTTCTTTAAAAAAAAATAAATCAAATCGTTTGAAGAAAAGAGGATAATGATGTAATAGTAGTAGAAGCTTGGTCCATTAAAGAACTTTGAAATAGAAATAGTTCACGTCTGCGTGAGTTGCAAACCGTGGAGAAGAAGGTTTTTTTTTTTTTTTTTTTTTTTTTTGGAAAATTCGATCAAAACAAATAAAATCAAGTGGACGAAATAAGTTTTGATCAAAACACAAAGCAACTCCAAACACGTACATCATGAAACACGAACAAAGGAATTTTTTTTTTTTTTTAAATAAAAAAACCAGCGGAAAAACATGAAAATAGGTACATAAGCATTAATATTGATCCCTAAAGATCACCCGCTCTGATACCATGAAAAGTTGATGAGAGTAGAGACATAAAAGTGTTTAGAAAGAATTGTATTAGACTCTCGTAAGAATAAAGTACAATAGGCATAGATTTATATAGTAGTATAATTAACATAATTCTTAAATTAATAAGGAATATAATATATTAGAGATAATGGTAAATTTCCTCTTCTTGGATATTCATCTTGATCCTTTCAAATTCTTCTCAATCTTTCTTGATACGGTCGATCTTATCTCGATCTCCCAATAATAAGTAAGAATATCAACTAGGATTGAGATATTGATAGAAGGAGTAAGAATACGCTCCCACTAGAGTTTTACGAAATTCTTTATTTATTTTCTATAGAATATTTGGGATAGAAATAAAGAAATAAAAAGGATATTATTATAAAAATATGTTAACCAATTTACTCCAGTATAAATATTAAATCTAAACATTAAGTAATAACAAGTTTTGACAAGACATAATTTTAAAAATAACAACACATAGTTTTGTTTCTTATCAATATCCGCTCTTGCAATATGTTGGTTTTGGTATCTTTGATTTTGGTTATTTTACTACACAACCATCGGTTTAGGCGATTGGTTTCGTATCAAAGTCAATAACCGAATATTATATGATTACATTTTCTGCATCAGTGTAAAAAGATATCACAAAATACATTCCCATACATACATCATGCTAGCTTTCAAAGAGATGGACATAAAATGCATAACCAAGGCAGTAACATATTTTAAAAATAAAATCGACATAAGTGAAAATTAAAAAAATCAGACTATTACAAAACAAAAGCTTAAAATAAATAAATACCTTCACTTTCCGCGCATGCATAGGGGTTAAAATCCCTAGTTTTTCTAATTTCATAATTCTCCTAAAAATCATCATTATAATTAATAATCACTATTATGTATTTATTGTATTTTTGAATGATAAAAACTAAAAGGTGAATATGATTATTATTTTGATTTCATAACTTCCTAAAATTTGTTAATAGTCACTATGTGATGAATCATATGAAATTTGTTATTGGTTGACATAAAACAAACATTAATATTAACTACGTGTCATTATAACTATTATGCAGAAATTCCATTGGTGGTGACAATTAAAAAAATAATGGTGAAGCTATAACAATCGCAAGCCATGAGAAAACTGCAATTGAAATGTTTATGTACATATCCTATAATAATAACATTAAATCCTTATATATATGTTATGCATGCTTAAGTAGAGTTACATGGGAACTATTGTTGCATAGTGGAAATAATAGTTTATATCCGTTTTTTACTCATATATCCATATCTGATCCATATAATAGTAATCAAATAATTTTAAAAACTTGATAAATTTGATAAAATTATCAATAACTTTATAAACTATACTTATTTTTTTTCGGATAATCTGATTCACATCCATTTTCTGTACGTTCTTTTATTTAATAGAAATAATATTTGAGGATGGGTAGTTATATTTCTCATTTCTAAAACTTAAAAAATTTGAAATAGAAATGAAACATAAAGGATTGTTCGTGCGGAAACATACATGCTACTCTTTTAGACAAGCAATATTATTCTAGTAGCATTTTTGTCAACATTCTACTTATATGTAGAAAAATCTTTATAAAAAAAAAACATTCTACTTATTTCATAATGAAATTGCTTACATAGTTTTCATTTTATTTTATATTTACACTTTGTTATGAGAAATATTGTTTTGTTATGAAAAAGCATCGAAACATATATATGCTCTTTTTAAATTGAAGAATATGTTCAAAAAAAAAAAAAAATATATATGCTCAAGCCAACATCACAAATTCTTTCATATAAGAAATAATATATTTTGCGACAAATATGTAGGACCTAAAACGGTTAGGATTCAAATGAAGATGAGACTTGTGTTACAAAAAATCTAACGAAATTTTAAATGGCTATGAAATTTTTTTTTTTATTGCATTTTGTCTATTGAGTTATGTATATATATTATAATAATATCATTTGATTTACCTAATAATAAAAAACTAAACAAATGTATTGCTAAGTAAAACAAAATAGTTAACTAATTACAAGTTTGCTCGTTCACAATTAACTAAATTTCATTGTGCTAATCAACCTAATATCAATAATCTAATTGGCAAGTTCATATTAAACATTAAGGTCAACCTAAACAAAAAACTAGAAGTTATGAATCCCAATTAATCAATCAACCTAAAATTCCATGAAATCCTTAACGAGAACCTCTAAACCTAACAGACAAACTACTCAGACACGACAATCATAACAAAAGACATAATCATGAATATATTATGAAAAGAAAGACGACGTATATAAAAATTGGGGTTCAAAATCTCCTCTCAGATGAACAGAGTATCGAATCAGCCACTAACTCTAAAAAATCTCTCAGTCACAAAGTATGAAAGTTGTCGCCTCAAAAATGGCTGTAAAACCTAGTTAATAGTTAAAACACGATTTAAGTCTTTTTCTAAATATGAGAAACTTCTGGGGAAACTTCTAATTTTCACGGGCAGAATTTTGATTCAAATGTTGTGTCGACCGACACCAAGTGAAGACGTAGCCAATGACCTTTGAGAAATCCATATGTGCTGCAGAATTAATTCAAAAGCTTCTAAATTCTCCAATTAAGCTTCAAACGCAACTAAACCTGTACAACACTCAAAGGAATCCAAAAACACACAGAAAAGACTCAATAACAAAGACCTATACCATGGTTAAAAACTCATACAAACCATGATATATCAACTTCCCGGGACTTAAACGTTTGCTTGCCATCAAACAAACAGAAACCCAAGACCTGAAAGGAAAAGTTAGAAACTCATTTCCTCCTAGAAACACCACATCAACAAGCACCATAGTAAGCCACATCAAAAATTTACGTGACAGAATTCACACCACCATGTACCTCCCTCATAATTTTCAACTGTCCCAAACAACTCCACTATTCAAATGAGAAATCCAAATTCACCATACTGACATCTTTAAGATTAAGTGCATTATCATCGTGGGAGTATCAATCAAATGACACATGGAATCTTACTCAGTCAAAACATGATCACACATACTGCCTTAACTTCTGGTTCATTTCCTCTCCCTTTTCTCACTACAACAACCAATTTTCCCCACTGGGTATTATTTTATTTTTTCTATCGACTGCTCTTTCGTTATTATCGGGTTTCTTTGGACATGTTCCCATGAAGCATGAGAAATATCAGGGTTACTACCACTCACATGATCACTTTGAAGCTACGAGATTATCCTCAGACTTTTTCTCATTTGTTTATTTTGAAGGGAAGAGAGAGAAAAACTGTACTCACACAAAAAAGTCTTTCATGATTGACGGAGGAATCTGATTCAGTGTATGCCAAGCCCTAAGATGAGAGAATTGAAGTCATGTTATGGGCGAAGTCAGTAATGGATCTCACGATACCCGAGAGGATATATGTAACATTGGAAGGTTTTTCCATCGTGGGATTTTCCATCAGTCTTATATGTATGTCAAGCTCGTTCCAGTGGTCACTTGGGTTCCTGCAGATGTGGTTATTTCTCAAAAAAATCATTGTTTCTTGCACAAGGGGTTGTCTCCAAATGGATTGACACAACTGACTCTAAGAAAAACGAAAACGGTGTCAACAATTACCTCCCTCACACTTAAACAACATTGTATCCAGTGTTATAAAAGCTTAGGCTCGAGAAAAATAAGAGTGAAAAGCAAGTTAAGCTGGGAAAATCATAAACCTTACATGCTACTGTAGTGAGTCTTGACTGACACCATGTCTTGGTCGACACAATTTTGATCTGTGTCGAGCATCCTTGACAATGGTCCGTCGTTTCGAGTAAAACCATCAATAAGAGTAATGTAAGCATGAGAATTTTTGGTAGTAATGGTGAAACAAATGACTGTGGCGATGGAATATGGGATAGAGGACTCGTAGTATCTCTCTAGATCCAGCAAAAGCGTAGCCCACTTGTAGCCATCACTACCGCATGTCTTTGTTCATAGTCACAAATAAGATTCTCCTAAGGGTACTTCTAGATACTTCCTACAATCAACGCAGAAACGCGCATTCATCAAGATTAGGAAATCCCGTCCTTCAAAGAGTGTGGTGTCGAGCGACATCATAGGGGTGTCGATCAACATTTATTGTGCTTCAAGTATTTTCTTCACCTTTTAACTCACAAAATATAGAAAAGTAAAAGAAATCAAAGAGTAACGAAAAATCAAATATGTACAGACTCACCAGTGGGTTGCCTCCCAATAAGTGCTTGTTTTCAGTCATTAGCTTGACTTTTGCAGGAGATCATGCTCCAGGTGGATTCGATAAGGCAATGAATTATGAGTACCTCTGTGAATGGCTTCTCATCCATGGAGGTGTATAGACATCATGATCGTGGGATCTACCAAGGAATGGGGAGGAGAACCAGGGCGGGAGCGCAACTTAGGTTGGATAGAGCATTTCCCTGCATTTGCAGCAATGTGATGTCTGGCGGGTGTGTGATGTTGAGAGGATTCATACCTTTACTTTGTTGGATGTGCGATGTTTGGCGGTTTCTGCTTAGGAGCAGTTGTAGGCTCTGAAGATGTTAGAGTAAATTCATGACGATTCATCATCTTACCTTCTCCACTATCGATCACTTTTTCGTCACCAATCTAACTCTCAGGCTCCACATCAACACTGAAAGTTTGTCCATTATGATGGATCTTTGCAGCTTGTCTATCATGAAGTGCATAGGCTTATCTCCCAGATGGATGTCAATCAAATAATTCCTCACATCAATCATCGCTCCAGCTGTAGCTAAGAAAGATCTACCAGTATCAGAGGATCATCTGGTTCAATATCAAACTTCAGAACTGATATATCATGGGTTTTAGGGTTTTTAACCATGATATAAGTATTTGTTATTGAGTCTTTTAGGGTATTTTGGAGTCCTTTCTTGTGCTTTACAGGTCTAGGTATGTTTGGAGCATATTTGGACGTTATGGCGCATTCTGGAGCTATTTGGAGCATTCATGCGAGAAGAAGAAATCAGAGTCGAAAGCAGAGCTTAGTGTCGATCGATGCACCCTTGGCATCGATCGACGCAGATGCGTGACAGATATATCTTGCCGGATTAATGAAGATTTGTGGAAATTACAGCTTGGCCCAGAAGTTTCTCATAATTACAAAGAAGCACAAAACATGTTTAGACTTTTATATTAGGGTTTTTAAGTCATTGTTTAGGCTAAGTTTTACTTACGCTTTATTCTATCAGAGTTTAGTAGATTTTGGGGGCTGGTCTTGTACTCGAGAGAGAAGAAATTTCGAACCCCTGTTTCTTTACTTCTTTTATGATATTCAATATTCTATTTATCTTGTCTTTTGTTTCATCTTCCATGTCTGAGTAGTTAACTTGTTAGGTTTAGGGATTCTCATTAGGGATTTCATGGAATTATAGGTTAATCAACTTGTAGGGATTCATATTTTCTAGTTCTTCATTTAGGTTGTTCTTAACGCTTAATCTGAACTGGCTACTTAGATTACTAAAGTTAGGTCGATTTCCGCAACGACAGTTGGTTAATTAGCTAGAAAGAACCCAGATGAGCAATTGTGAACGAAAGAATCTGAGATTAATGCATGTTTAGGATCTCTAGAACTCGCAACGAAAGTTGGTTTGCTAGGTTGCTAGACATAGATAATACTCGCAACGAAAGTTGGTTTCTTATACTTATGTGATTTTAGTTCTGGAACAGTTCTTAATTAGATCCCGATTGATTGATTAGTCTGTATTCCTGATTTTATGAGAACTCCCTTGACCTGACGCTTCGCTTGATTGATTACAAACCGTTTTATTTACTTTCTGCATTATTTACTGCTTATTATCTGCTGCTGCTTAGCTTATTTCGAACTTCTATAGTCTATCATAAGATTCTTGAGTCTCTGTGGATTCGATACCCTATATACTACTAGTCACGTCTGTGCACTTGCAGTGTAGCTCTAGGGGTTAAAACTCGAGCATATCAAGCACCACAAATTTTGTAGGAATCAAGTAGTCTCCAACTCTGGTGGGAATATCCTAAAAAAAATCATTCTGGAATTCTCTTCGAGCAATCAGCTAGAATCATGGAGATCCTAGTGGCCAAAAAAACCATTAGCCTCAATCTTACTGCCACAAAGTATGACATAAGGTTCACACCAGATCCTAGATCACAAAGAGAATGCAGAAAATGATCTCAGCTAAAAAAATCATAAATTTTGATAATAATTTTCTCATTAGGCTTGCTAACAATTTGGGATCATCTGCTCAATCATTCACGCCGTTAAAGAGCTTCGTGCGTCGAACATGACAATGAAATGTTGTCCGGAGTTCCATTGGAATGGAATCTCTTGATATATCTCGACTTTACCTTAAACATAAGTATTTTTTTTTTTAATTGTACATGTCATTTTTCTTCCTCCAGCTCCACTGCATCCTGACATTTATAACAATGGGCATATTTGCTTAAGTACATGATTGTCCTCTGTTTCTTTTGATACCCTCTTACTCTTTTGATTTACAGTCTATCAATTTGGGTTACTTTGCATGCAGCTTGATGAGCCACCTCAACATATCTTGAGTGGTAGGAACAAGATATAGCTAATTTGATATTTAAATACGATAGTAAAAGGTTCAATAAAATCTGTTTTGTACTTCTACTTGGAAATTTCAGTAGCGAAGTTGGAATGATGTGGGCTTCTCTTGTTGATTACTACATTCAGAAGAATTTGCTTGAGAAACCAAAGGATCTATGAGGAAGGCATGACTATTGTGATTACTGTGAGAGATTTCAGTGTTATATTTGATGTTTATTCTAGATTTGAGGAAAGTGTTGTCGCCAAAAATATGGAGATGATCAGTTTAAGTGATGAAGAAGATGAGAATGCCGAGAATGGCGTTGATGATGATGACGAGGATGTCCGCCTCAATTTTTATATGTCGGTAAAAGAGCTGCAGAGGAAGATACTGAATGGTTTTTGGTTGAAAGATGATAATAATGTTGATCTAAGGATAGTTACACCTCATATCACTCCGAATTATGCTTCCCTTCTTGAGAAAATAAGTACTTTGAAGATGCTTTCTAGGTGTATCAATGAGGTGTTACAATATTCAAGTATCCTTATGTGAAAGACATATTGGTAACTTATCTTACAAAGTTTTTCAAGAGATATGGGAAGACAAAAAATGGTCAGGGTTGTTTGAGCATGTTGTTTCAATGGTAAGCTGATCTATCTTTCTATACATTCTTTCTGGTTAAAAGGCTATTTATGTGTTGTTTATAAATTTGTGCTTGATATAACTTTTACTATCTTTATTTCAGTCCCCATCAGATGCTGTCAAGACCTTATACCTGAAGAGATAATTTCTAGGGAGATACTTGAGTACCATCCTCAACTGCTAAAAGATTACATGAATGGGGATGATAAACCATTTTTCTCTATCCAATGTCTTAATATATGTGAATGCATCTCCGAGTGAGCATTATGTTACACACAACTTGACATTGGTCTATACTGTGCAGTGTTGTTGATCAATTTAGGAGACAATTTGCGCATCTTGAAGAAAACAGCGGAAAAACTGGCCATGTGACACCTCTAAAAAGGAAACATGCCTCTTTTCTCAGGTAAGTCCATATTTTTTCCTTATGTAATGTCTGTTGCATTTGATCTGATTTTGGGTATCTCCTCTGTTACTGACCAGGTATGCATTGTTAGCTTAGTTGTATATATATCCAGTGACATAAACTATAATCATCATTGGTTACGACACCAACACGGATAAAAACGCTCGAGTCATGAAACTGTGACTATCTCTTTCTTGTGTCCACCACTAATTTCTTTGAGAGTCATGCCAACTTCATATATATATTATTTATTTCTTTAGTTGGTAACTTGAAGAAATAATATATCTTTCTTAGTTATGATTCTGTGTTTGTATGCTTTCAGATCAACAATTATACACTCAACCGCAATTGCACGAGGGGAAAACCCGAAGTTTAAGAATAACACTACAAGCACCTCAAAGAAACCTCTCGGGTTCTTTGAATCACTCAACATGAATCTAACAGGAATGTTTCCAAACTAAACTGTATAAACCAAAACCATCTCTCTCTCTCTCTCTCTCTCTCTCTCTCTCTCTCTCTCTCTCTCTCTCTCTCTCTCTCTCTCTCTCTCTCTCTCTCTCTCTCTCTCTCTCTCTCTCTCTCTCTCTCTCAAGCAGCTGCCAAGAACATTCATGGGGCCTATGGCACCTTTTAATAATGGCAGAATCAGTAGAGATGCATATGACCCGAGATCATCCCCTTTCTACAACAATTTGCAGCAACAAACGCCATGGGAAAGCAACAAGTGAGGAGAACAACAAGGGAGCTTGAGAAGCAGGCAAGACAAATATCTGAGTGTAATAGATACGCACCAGGCGTAGCCATCAACATACATAACAACCCATTTATCATGGCTCGAACCGGAATGCACAAGGCCAGAAACATGAGTGACCAGATCATAATCGATACAAATCTGTTACAGGCGACAACCGGATGAAGCCGCTACTATAGCAGCTGCTCCTGGTGGTTCTTCTCACAGGAAATTTGGAGCTGGTGCAAGCATTTCACAAAACTACCATACAATGTGGACTCCAATTAGCCACGACATCCAAAATATACGGAAATTTATTTTACTATAACTATTAAAAAAAATTCTAGCAGCAAGGTAAATAAACATGTTAATATATGTAGTACCGAGATAACAACACTTCTCAAATAATCAAACACAAAATAATGACTACAACATATTAAGAAGGAAAACAGACACATCACAAAATAAAGAGAAGACCGCACAAAACTGCCAAAAAAACAACTCCAACGATGCCATAAGATCTCCACGAATGCGCTGTGTGGAAAAAATTGGACAAATAAATCTCTGGATTTCTTGTTTTTCTTTCCTTAATCAGACTGCAGCAAAATAGGGAGTGGTGAAAAGTTTTTCTTTTTCTTTTTTTTTATATATAAAAAGTAGAAATCAACTACAGACATTATTGGGGGTTTTCTTTTTCTCTTCCGAGAGAAGATGATGAGTTCTTTTCTCTCGACAACCTTAAAAAGAAAGGAAGAAGCTTTCCCCTTTCTCTGAGATAGAAACATTTTCATTTTTATACAAAAACAGGAATGGAAAGGCATACAAAATATGAAGTTTCAGCCAGATGGGTTTTTGTTCACTGCATTTCTAGCTTCTTCTTCGGTGTTCTTGTCGTTAAAAGGTTCTCTGATTCTCTCTCTCTCTCTCTCCATCTTAATGCTAATGCTGTGGAATCTTGTCTTGCTTCCGCGGTAACCAGCTTTTTTGTTTTTTAGTTCAGATTTTGACTGTTAATGAAATTTTAGCGGATTTAGTTTAGATGTAGCAAAAAAAGTCGGCAACTTTGTTTCTGCTACTGTATATTACGTGGTAAATCCAGAACTTTCTGATGCAGAATTTTGCACAAAGTTGGTTACTATATTGAAAAGATGATGTTTTCTGGGTTCGATTCGTGTTGAAAGGGGTCTCTTCTCCAAAGGAGAGTGAATTTAACATGTTTTGGGTCTCGTCCTAGGGGATGTACAATCTTTAGTTCCATTACAAGTGGCATTTTATTGGTTCTTGTGCCTTGAAGCTTGATCCTTAGTCAACTTCAGAAGATAAACCAAGCTCAATTGTTAATTATTGGACTTGGCTTAAAAGTTCTTACTCTAGGTATCCTGTTTAACCATTAGCTCTTTGGCTGATACTTACATTTGTTTTTATGGCCACCTTTGCTTTCTTGAGGCTTTTGTCTACTTCTGATAGAAATGAGAGAGTTTCGTCTGAGCAGCAAGATCACTTCATCTTCTTGTTGATTGCGAGAGCAAGGCAAGTGGCAATTAGAAAGCCTTGTGTGTGTGTTTTTCCATTTAAGCTTAGTTTAGTATGTTTATTGTGTCCAGGAAGGAGACATTCTTGTTGGGAATGTCCTGAAATCTATTGTACTTGCTCTAAGTGAAAGTCGTATAGTCGAGATGAGACAATCACATAACACTAGGTAGTCATAACGCTTTGCTAGAAGCCACTTATGATCAATGAGTTGAGAACTCATTGCTAGTGTTATATGATCCTACAAGGTCACACACCTAAGCAAACTGGGCATTAAAGACGAGGTTGATCATTAATGTAATGATCCAGTAAATGCATATGTGATATGCATTCGATATCAATATTCTGGGAAGTGTCGATCGTTGCAGTTAATGCATCGATCGATGCACTCGCGGATTAATCAGATTAATTCGGTTTAATCGTTGGTTAATTCCGTTGTGGTTTAAGCCGACATATATAAGATATATGGTCGACCTAAACTCGTCCCTAACCTAATTCACAGCCACCAGAACACAGAAATAAACCTCTCTGGAGATTAGATCTCTGTAAGGCACTAGCATCCCTGCGGTCCAGTTTGTGTGCGTGTGGATACCAGTAGAGGCGCAGCATTTGAGGCGCTTCGTGATCTCGATTATCTGCTAATACTTCCGCTGCAAATCAACAGGTAAATCTGAGATCCCATAGATTCAATTACATGAACCTTAGATCCTAGGCTCGGAATTCAGACTAGGGTTGCTAATCCTGATTAGAACTGCTAGAAATTCCTTCAGTGGTATCAGAGCTTTAGGGTTCCATTGAATCTGTAGCATGATGATTAGATTAGTTGAATCTGGATCTTTGTATAATTGATACAAGCATGCTGAAATTCGTTTTCCTGAAAACCTAGTTTAGGGTTCTGATCGAAAACGTTTAAGGGTTTTCTCGCATGGTGTCGATCGATGCCAATCCGGCATCGTTCGATGCAGGGCGAAAACCCGAATAAAATTTAGGGTTTTTCACATGGTGTCGATCGATGCCAATCCGGCATCGATCGATGCAGGGCGAAAAGCCGAATAAACCTTAGTTTTCGCCTAGTGTCGATCGACACAAGCGTTGCATCGATCGACACAGCCTCGCGAGATCGTTGGATCAGTTCAATTGGATTGAACCGGTTATCGAGCTTGGTTAATAATGGTCGAACACTGTGAATGGTTTAAATGCGATTGGTTTGATTAGGTTGGCATCGACCGATGCTAATGTAGCATCGATCGACGCTGACCGGTATTCAAAACCGGATCAATTGGATTGATCGGTCATCGCGGATTAATTATAAGAATTAAAACATAGTAAGACTGAACGTTTTAAATGGTTCCATTCCTCAACCAAATATCAAGTGTACTTGATGTCTTTCCAATCTTGTCAACTGTCAAGACCCATTTAGTTGTGTGATAGACTTGCAGTGCAAGATGTCCACAATTTCATGAGTAAGGCAGAGGTAATCGTGTTGATGGACTTGCAGTGCAAGACATCGACAATTACGTGACTGAAGAGATTGGTTTACTTGACTGGGCCATCAAAATCGTTTTGGGCTCAGAGACATCAGGTGGATTGGACATAAGATATCGATCCACAACCAAGAGTTATATTGGATATAACTAGCAAAGTTGTTGCTTACCTAAATAGCTAAAGTTGAGTGATAGCCAGTGGCTCACTTAAATTTAGTAAAATATGGGTCTTGGATCATTATATTCATCTGAGGAAGCATTGATTGAATATAATGCGAGTTTTCTTAAAAGTTAAGATTTCTCATTTCTTGAACATCATAACTAAACCTTTTTCTTTTCTATGTTCTCAGCTATGACTACTACTCATAATAATTCTTTCTCCCTGCGATCCGTCCTTGAGAAGGACAAGTTAAATGGATCGAATTTTCTCGAATGGTATCGGAACTTGAGAATTGTTCTCAAGCAGGAGAAGCGGGACTATGTCCTTGAAAATGTTCTCCCTGAAAAACCGAGAGCCAATGCTCCACATGCAGAAAGGAATGCTTGGGATAAGCATTCTAATGATGTGGTCGATGTGAATTGTCTCATGTTGGCTACCATGAACTCGGATTTGCAGAAGCAATACGAGAACGTGGAGTCGCCCGTGGAGATGATCACTAGCCTGAAAAGTATGTTTCAGGAGCAAGCACGAACTGAGAGATACCACACGGTTAAATCTCTCATTGAATGCAAGCTACCAAAGGACAGTCCAGTCAGTCCTCATGTCATTAAGATGATGGGTTATATTGATAACCTGGGGAAGCTGGATTGTCCCATTAGCCAAGAGTTGGTTACTGACATCATTCTGCAGTCATTGCCGTCAAGCTATGATCAGTTTGTTATGAACTATAACATGAATAACTTGACAAAGACATTGACTGAGCTTCATGGGATGCTCAAGACAGCTGAGCCAAATATCAAGAAGGGCACTCCTAATGTACTTATGGTACAAGGGGGTAAGAAGTTTAAGAAACTTGGCAAAGGTAAGGGAAAGGGCAAGGCAGTCCCGGTTGAGAACCAGGACACGCCGGCGCCAGCCCCAAAGCCCAAGCTGGGCCCATCTGAGACTGATAAGTGCCATTACTGTAAAGAGCCTGGGCATTGGAAGAGAAATTGCAATAAATTCTTGGAAGAGAAGAAAAAGAAGAAGAAGACTCTCGAGACTTCATCTTCAGGTATTTATGTTATAGAAGTAAATGTTACTACTTCTGGTTCTACTTCTTGGGTATTGGATACCGGCTGTGGTGCTCATATTTGTACAAATATGCAGGGCCTAAGCAACAGTAGGAAGTTGGAAAAAGGACAAGTGGACCTGCGCGTGGGGAATGGAGCAAGAGTTGCTGCATTAGCCGTAGGAACATATAACTTGTCTTTACCTTCTGGTTTGGTTTTAAAACTTAATAATTGCTACTATGTACCTGCTATAAGCAGAAATATAATTTCCATTCCTATTTTGGATGTGGAAGGATATCAGTTTTCAATTAAGAATAAATGTTGTTCTTTTGATTACAATGATATATTTTATGGTAGCAGCCCATTAGAGAATGGGCTTTATGTTTTAAACCAAACTGCACCAATCTATAACATTAACACCAAGAGATTCAAATCAAATGACACGAATCAGACTTTTCTTTGGCATTGTCGTTTGGGCCACATAAACGAGAAACGGATTCAAAAGCTCCATAGTGATGGGCTTTTGGGCTCATTTGATTATGAATCATGTGAGAAATGTGAGTCTTGTTTACTAGGCAAAATGGCAAAGGCGCCTTTCAACAAACTAAATGAAAGGGCCAGTGACCTATTGGGCCTTATACATACAGATGTATGCGGCCCAATGAGCACAAGTGCTAGAGGAAATTTTCGATACTTCATTACCTTCACTGATGATTTCAGCAGGTATGGCTATGTCTATTTAATGAGACATAAGTCGGAATCTTTTGAAAAGTTCAAAGAGTTCCAAAATGAAGTACAGAATCAACTAGGCAAAAGTATTAAGGCTCTTCGATCAGATCGTGGAGGAGAATACTTGAGCCAAGAATTCAGTGATCATTTGAGAGATTGTGGAATTGTTTCACAACTCACTCCTCCTGGAACACCACAATGGAATGGCGTGTCTGAGAGGAGAAATCGGACTTTATTAGATATGGTTCGGTCAATGATGAGTCTCTCAACTCTTCCATTATCCTTTTGGGGATACGCTCTAGAAACGTCTGCGCTTACACTTAATAGGGTTCCGTCAAAATCAGTTGCAAAGACACCACATGAGATGTGGACTGGAAATGTTTCGAGTGTGTCTTTCCTGAAGATTTGGGGTTGTGAAGCTTATGTTAAGCGATTAATTACAGATAAGCTCGAACCCAAATCAGACAAGTGCTACTTCGTTGGTTATCCTAAGGAAACCAAGGCATACTACTTTTACAACCAATCCGAGAACAAAGTGTTTGTTGCTCGGAACTGCGTTTTTCTTGAGAGAGAGTTTCTTTCCAAGAGAAACAGTGGGAGTAAAGTACAACTCGAAGAAGTTCGAGAACCGCAGGAAAATGCTCAACCTGTAGAGGAAGAGCAACAGTTGGATCTACAAAGAGTTGTAGAGACGGCGCCTATGGAGCCTGAAATTTGCCGATCTGAAAGGATCCGTCACGAACCCGAGAGATATGGATTTCTCGTAACCAATTGTCATGATTTGTTAATCATTGATTGTGACGAGCCAGCGAATTTCGAAGAAGCAATGATGATCCCTGACTCCGCAAAGTGGCTGAAAGCCGCTGAATCCGAAATGGGATCCATGTCACAGAACCAAGTATGGACTTTGGTTGATTTACCCGATGGTGCAAGACCCATTGAGTGTAAATGGATTTTCAAGAAGAAAATTGATGTGGATGGAAATATTCAGATATATAAAGCAAGGCTAGTGGCAAAAGGTTTCAAGCAAATTCATGGTATTGACTATGAAGAAACCTATTCACCTGTCGCCATGCTTAAATCCATTCGGATTCTCCTAGCAACAGCTGCTCATTATGATTATGAGATCTGGCAGATGGACGTGAAAACAGCTTTCCTTAATGGAATTCTGGAAGAGGATGTGTACATGACACAACCCGAAGGTTTCATCGATCCAAATGCAGCTAGGAAAGTATGCAAACTTCATCGATCCATTTATGGATTGAAGCAAGCATCTCGGAGTTGGAATCTTCGTTTTGATGAAGCAGTCAAAAAGTTTGATTTCATCAGAAGCGAAGAAGAACCATGTGTTTACAAGAAGACTAGTGGGAGCGCAGTTGCATTTCTCGTGTTGTATGTAGATGACATACTTCTTCTCGGAAATGACGTTCCGTTGTTACAATCTGTTAAGACTTGGCTCGGAAGTTGTTTTTCAATGAAAGACATGGGAGAAGCCGCGTATATTCTTGGAATAAGAATCTATAGAGATAGATCAAACAAGTTGATTGGACTGTGTCAAGACACTTATATCGATAAAGTCTTACACAGGTTCAGAATGCAAGATTCCAAGAAGGGCTTCATACCAATGTCTTATGGCATAAGTCTCAGCAAGAAGCAGTGTCCTGAGACACCTGCTGAGCGAGATCGCATGAGTCGGATTCCCTATGCCTCGGCGTTGGGATCCATCATGTATGCCATGCTCTGTACTCGTCCAGATGTTGCTTGTGCTTTAAGCATGACGAGTAGATACCAATCGGATCCAGGTGAAAGTCACTGGACAGCAGTCAAGAATATTCTGAAGTATTTGAGAAATACTAAGGATAAATTCTTGGTGTATGGAGGAAGTGATGAGCTGGTAGTAAGTGGTTACACAGACGCAAGTTTCCAGACAGACAAAGATGATTTCCGATCGCAATCTGGTTACATCTTCTGCATGAATGGCGGTGCAGTCAGCTGGAAGAGTTCCAAGCAGGACACTGTAGCAGACTCCACAACTGAAGCTGAGTACCTCGCTGCTTCTGAAGCGGCAAAGGAGGCTGTTTGGATCAAGAAGTTCATCACTGAACTTGGTGTGATTCCTAGTATTTCTGAGCCAGTGGCTTTGTATTGTGACAACAATGGAGCCATTGCGCAAGCAAAGGAACCTAGATCACACCAGAAATCCAAACACATAGAAAGGCGATATCACCTTATCCGTGATATTGTGAATAGAGGAGATGTGAAGATCAGCAGAGTCCCAACGGATGAGAATGTTGCTGATCCACTGACCAAGCCTCTCCCAAGGCCTAAGCATGAGTTTCATACAACTGCTGTAGGCATTAGATATCTTAAGATATGATCTTGATTTCAGTGGGAGTTGTATTTGTTTTTAGTTATGACTTGATGTTCGTAAAACATAATTTGATTGTGTTATTTTTAATGAAATTGTTTCAGCATTATTTAATTGTGTCAATTAAATATATATAATGTACCAAAGTAATTTATGACATTTTATAGGCCATCAAGTATGTGACTTGATCATGAAACCCTATAAGCAATAAATGACATAAATTATAATGGTCCCTGGTCGAGGTTGTTAACGTGGGACATTAACAACCACGTGAGACTAGTATGTGAGGTGACTGATGACTATGTTTCATGGAGTCATTTAATAAGTGTATTAAAAGTCAATCACATAGATATGTGTTAAAGAACACATGATCGGACTTGACCCGTTAATGAGAACTCTACAAGATGTTATATGAGTGTCATAAGAGGTTCTCATTACGACTAAAGAGAGTAGTCCTTAGACCTGAGTTCATCATGTCCTCTCTTATATGGATTGGTTCGTCTTGACTTTGTCAAACGTCAGCCGTAACTGGTGATCATAAAGACACTGATCAGGCGTATCATGAAATATAAAAGAGACATGGATGGAACAAGATGGGATTTGTACCTCCTATATAACAGGAGTTAAATATCTCTGGGCCTATCGAAGATTTGATACTGGAAATGCGTGGCCGCGCTCAAACGAGGTGATTGTCAGTCGTTTGTTTTTCATCAGTACAAATCGGGATTCGATAAACGTAATCTGGTTGAATAAGGATGACACAGTGCTTGCCTTATGCTAGATTGAGATATAGCTACAAAGGGATTAAAGGAATAGATGATTCCAATACAAGTGGGAGATTGTTGGGAATGTCCTGAAATCTATTGTACTTGCTCTAAGTGAAAGTCGTATAGTCGAGATGAGACAATCACATAACACTAGGTAGTCATAACGCTTTGCTAGAAGCCACTTATGATCAATGAGTTGAGAACTCATTGCTAGTGTTATATGATCCTACAGGGTCACACACCTAAGCAAACTGGGCGTTAAAGACGAGGTTGATCATTAATGTAATGATCCAGTAAATGCATATGTGATATGCATTCGATATCAATGTTCTGGGAAGTGTCGATCGTTGCAGTTAATGCATCGATCGATGCACTCGCGGATTAATCAGATTAATTCGGTTTAATCGTTGGTTAATTCCGTTGTGGTTTAAGCCGACATATATAAGATATATGGTCGACCTAAACTCGTCCCTAACCTAATTCACAGCCACCAGAACACAGAAATAAACCTCTCTGGAGATTAGATCTCTGTAAGGCACTAGCATCCCTGCGGTCCAGTTTGTGTGCGTGTGGATACCAGTAGAGGCGCAGCATTTGAGGCGCTTCGTGATCTCGATTATCTGCTAATACTTCCGCTGCAAATCAACAGGTAAATCTGAGATCCCATAGATTCAATTACATGAACCTTAGATCCTAGGCTCGGAATTCAGACTAGGGTTGCTAATCCTGATTAGAACTGCTAGAAATTCCTTCAATTCTATCTCGAGTTACGCATACTCATGATGTTATCAAGTAAAGTGCTTTTTGTCTCACTGAATGGCTTTATACAAGTGCATTACTTGATTATGCATTTTTCATCCACATGACATTAGACAATATGATTTCGCACTTGAATTAGAAGCTCGAGCAGCAAGATCTTATGGTGGAGATGTGTTATTCTAAGGTGACTTAAATCTCAAGGTACTGCAAAGGGGCCTTTCTTGAGTGAGCAGTTTTTAAAGAAGTGCATCTTTCTGGGTTTTGAGAAAGGTGTCAAGGGCTTCAAGTTATGGGATCCTGATAATAAGAAAAGAGTGTTTAGTCGAGATGTGGTTTTCGATTTGCAGTATATGGTGCAGCAGGCGAGGTCAGAACAAGTTCCTGTAACCATTGAGACTAGCACGGATTCTATGGAAATTCAGGAGGAGTCTATAGAAGATAGACCGGCAGCAGAGAGTGATGAGCATCCTGTTGTGGAGGAGCAGGAGGTAGAAAAACGTGTTAAAAAGAAAGCAGAGGAGAGTTTGGTACCGAAAAGAGAAAAGAGAGTTTCCAAACCACCAATAAGATTCGGTTTTGAAGACATGGTGAGTTATGCCTTGGTTGTTGGTACATATGATCCAGCTAATTTTCGAGAGGCTGTTACTAGCCAGGAGAAAGAGCAATGGCTGGAAGCTGCAACGGAGGAAATCGAGAGTCTTGACAAGAATCAGACATGGGATCTTGTTCATTTACCTAAAGGAAAGAAGGCAGTTGGATGCAAATGGGTTTTCAAGGTAAAACCAGGGAACTCTGAGAAAGAAGTGTCAAGGTTCAAGGCAAGGTTGGTGGCAAAGGGATACTCACAGAAGAAAGGGGTGGATTATGATGATATCTTTTCACCTGTGGTTAGACACACTTCCATACGAGTTGTGTTAGCATTGGTAGCAGTATGGGATTATCATCTTGAACAGATGGATGTGAAGACTGCGTTTCTTCATGGAAATTTGGAAGAAGAAATCTATATGGATCAGCCTGAGGGGTTTGTAAAGCCAGGTGAGGAGAAGCTTGTGTGTAAGTTGAAGAAGTCCTTATACGGATTGAAGCAAGCTCCACGACAATGGTACAAACGTTTTGACTCTTATATGCTGGAAATTGGCTACCAAAGATGTGAGTATGATTGCTGCGTTTACACAAGGTACCTTGATGACCATTCTCCCATATTCCTTCTGCTATACGTTGATGATATGCTTATTGCTGCGAGCGATATGAATGATATTGCTGAGTTGAAAGGACTACTGGGAAAAGAGTTTGAAATGAAGGATCTTGGTGCTGCAAAGAAGATCCTTGGGATGGAGATTCGCAGAGAGAGGAGCTCTAAGAGGTTATGGCTTTCTCAAAAGAGCTACATAGAGAAGGTGGTAGAAGGCTTTGACATGTCAGAAGCAAGGACATTTTCTACACCTTTGGCGAATCACTTCAATCTCTCAGCGAAGCAGTGTCCTAAGTCTGTTGAGGACATTAAAGATATGGCACAAGTTCCTTATGCAAGTGCGGTTGGTTGCCTAATGTATGCTATGGTTTGCACTAGGCCTGATTTGGCTCAAGCAGTTAGTCAAGTTAGTAAGTACATGTCGAATCCTGGAAGAGATCATTGGGAAGCAGTGAAATGGATACTCAGGTATTTGACGGGTTCTGCTAACTGTGGGATTATGTTTGGCGGTCAAGAGAGTGCATCAGTTGTGGGGTTTGTTGATTCAGATTACGGTGGTGATCTTGACAATAGGAGGTCCACTACGGGATATGTGTTTACACTATCAGAAAGACCTATTTGCTGGAGATCCGTGTTACAGTCTGTTGTAGCCATGTCAACCACGGAAGCTGAGTATATGGCAATAGGTGAGGCAGCTAAGGAGGCACTTTGGGTGCGAGGACTTGTGGCGGAGTTGGGAGTTGAGCAAGGTGGAGTTCAGCTACACTGTGATAGTCAGAGTGCGCTGTATCTGGCAAAGAATCAAGTGTATCATGCAAGGACGAAGCACATCGCTATAAGGTATCATAAAATCAGGGAGTTAGCAGCTTCTGGAGAAATCTTATTGCAGAAGGTGTCTACGTTGGAGAATGCAGCTGACATGTTGACCAAGCCGGTTCCAACGGGGAATTTCAGACATTGTCTTGAGCTACTCCAGATCTTCCGGTGCTAGAGGAAGACTCAGATGTTAGGAAAGTCAGAAGGTGACATTGTTGAGATTTTTCGTTAAGGTGGAGTTTGTTATTCTAAGGCGACTTAAATCTCAAGGTATTGCAAAGGGGCCTTTCTTGAGTGAGCAAGGAATGGGACGGTACACTATGGCGGTTTAGTTTCCCCTTGTATCGAGAGAATGAAAAGATCTCGTTAGGGTTTTCTATTGTCTATTATATCGGGTTTTGGGGAAATATATAAAGGGGTCAAGGGTTTGTAAATATTAACACACGAAATATAGAAACCCTAGACAAAATGGGTATTTGCCTCAATATCGTTTCTCTCTAAGTATTCCGCAAGACGTTCTATCTTCTAGGGTTCACTCGAGATTTTACAACAAGATGGATCTTCAACAGTTGCAAAATCACTAGCAGATCAATCGAAGAAGCAGCCATAGATGTTCTTTGTGATGTGAATCATGACTCCTTTTAGTAGCAGAAATCAAAGAGATTCGAGACGAGGAACTTGGCTTCCTAAAGGTTCAGCAAGAACAAAACCAGTTCTTCTTGCTCCGTAGCAGATGTAACAAAAGATTAGAGACAGAAAAGGGAATCATTATGCGATTTATCATAGGTCACAAGTAGTGTTTTAAAACTGTCTTTGGTTTCAAACTTTGACTTAAATTAACTGTTATAGTTCTTCTCCTGGGGGGAGTCTTGGACCACACCATTGAAGCTGAAGAAGAACAACACAAGGACTTCTTTCGCCTGGTAAATTTTGACATGCTTATATTGCTCTCTTCTTTTCCTTCCCTTTACTGATTACAAGTTTTAACTCTTGCAGAATCACATAGAAGGTTATCATCTAAAACCCAAATATACTTGTCATTTGCTGTTGCAAAATGGGGTGCTGAGTTCTACATCAAAGTGGATGATGATGTTCACGTAAATCTCGGTCAGTTACATAAAGCACTCATCTCTTCCAAACCATAGTATTATTGCTCCATGAAAACGTTATATAAAATTTAGTTATCAACTAGGAATGCTTGGTTCTACATTGGCTTGCCACGGATCAAAAGCACGAGTGTACATCGGTTGCATGATGTCCAGACCTGTCCTAGTTCAAAAGTAAGAAACCAAGTCTATAACAAGCTCATGTGTTTGCACAGTTTGCCATCTCAGTAAACCGGTGAGTTGTCGATTCTTTATAATCATCCTCCTATTTTCAAATCCCAAAATGTCTATTTCAGGCAACTACTTCACAAATATGCAAATGAAGATTTGTTTTTAGAGTCTTGGTTCATTGGTCTTAATGTTGAACACATGGATGATAGAAGCCTCTGCAGCGGAACACTCTTAGGTAAAGAATCAAGTTTACAAGCTCTCGTCCCTAAAAAATCAGAAGCTAAGCAAATGAGGGATTATCGACCAATAGCGTGTTGTAATGTTCTTTACAAGGTGGTCCAACCGACTAAAATCGCTACTGCCAAGGATAATCAATTCTAATCAATCGGCTTTCGTGAAGGGGAGATTACTGATGGAGAATGTATTTCTCGCGCCAGAATTGGTGAATGATTATCACAAGAGATCAGTATCTCCACGATGTGCAATGAAGATAGATATATCAAAGGCATTTGATTCGGTTCAGCGGTCTTTTTGAGTAATACCCTCAAGACGATGGGATTCCGGGTGAAAATGCTTCATTGGATTCATCTTTGTATCTCAACGGCCAGTTTTTCTGTTCAAGTGAATGGAGAACTTGTGGGATTCTTCTTGAGCGCAAGAGGCTTAAGGCAGGGATGTTCACTCTCTCCCTATCTATCTGTGATATGCATGAATGTGTTGTCTTACAACTTGGATCTGGCGGCCAGAGAAAAGAGGTTTGGATATCATCCAAAATGTAAAAACATCTCCTTAACACATCTTTGCTTTGCAGACGACCTAATGGTGTTTGTTGAGGGCTCCAAGAGAGAAATCGAGGGAGTAACTGATGTATTTGATGGTTTTGCTCGTTGCTCGGTTCTGAAAATAAGTCTGGAAAAGTCCACAATTTATATGGCAGGTATTGCTCAATCTGTGAGAGACACAGTCCGATTAAGATTTCCATTCGATGTTGGAGATCTACCTATCCGGTACCTTGGTCTTCCCCCAATGTCAAAAGGAATGAAGAAACAAGATTATATGCCTTTAGTGGAGAAGATACGAGCTAGGATTGGATCTTGGACAAAAAGGTTTTTGTCATATGCAGGCCGATTACAGCTGATCAAATCAGTACTTTTGAGTATAACCAATTTCTGGACTTCAGCGTACCGGCTTCCGGGATCGTGTATGAAGGAAATCTAAAAAATTTGCTCCCCCTTTTTGTGGTCTGGCCCTTCTCTGAACCCTAGGAAAGCTAAAATTGCATGGGAGGAAGTGTGTAAGCCAAAGTGCGAAGGAGGGTTGGGGCTGCGTCCGTTGAAAGAAACTAATATGGCATGTCACATGCCGCATGTGGATTGAAGCTAATATGGAGAATGTCGACTGCAAAATCTCTATGGGGAAGCTGGGTCAAAACGTACCTAATCAATAAGAAAACGTTATGGGAAATCAAAAGAAATAGCAAAGGAACTTGGATGTGGAGAAAGATTGTCAAGCTTAGAGACAAAGACACATCGAAGAAGAAGACACCGACTGGAATCACTGAACAATGTCGAAGATGTGATAGAAAAAACAAGAATTGAAGCAAATCTAGATGGGAGTGATGTTGTTTTATGGAAAGGACGAACGCGTTTCACCAACAAATTCTCTACACAAGAGACTTGGAGGTTGATAAGAACCGAGCATTCGCATTGTAGTTGGTACAAAGGAGTGTGGTTCTCATAAGCCACACCCAAATATGCATTTGTGACTTGGTTAACTCTGCATAATAAACTATCCACAGGTGAAAGAATGGAAAAGTGGAATGCATGCATTGACAGTTCTTGCAGCTTCTGTCGACATCCAATGGAAACAAGAGAACACTTATTTTTTTAGTGTACTTATACAAAGCAAATCTAGAGTGAACTAGTACAAGGATTAATGGGAAGCAATTTTACGGTTCAGTGGCAGCATATTGTATCATTGCTCTCAGGTTCCTACCAAGAATCTAAAGTGAAATTCTTATTTTGTTATGCCCTACAGACAACAATCCACGCGGTATGGAAGGAAAGAAACAACAGGCTACATGGTGAGCAATCAATCCCGGTACAGAAGTTGAGAAATATCATTGACAAAAACATAAGAAACAAGCTCTGCATACTTAAGGACACGAGCAATAAAAAGTTTGAGAACCTCCTCTTACTTTGGTTTGCAACTAGAATTCATTAAAAGTTTGTGTAAGTTTTTCTACTTTCTAAGAACAATGATGCACATGATGTAACAAATGTTTTTGATGAATAAATTTAACATTCATTTAAAAAAAAAATCAAGTTTAAATGATTTGCGTGTGCATCGTTCGACTGGGGCTGCAGCGGGATCTGCACATCTGTGGATCGAATGCTTGAAATACACCAACCATGCGGGGAAGGCCGAGGAGCAATCTGGCACAGAGCTATAAAAGCTCTTGACCAAGTTAATGTATAGCTTCAGCTTCTTATCATGGATAATGATTATGTTAAACATTAGAGAGATCATCTAAAGCCCCAATTTTTGACTCTTAAATCAATCCTAAACCCTAAAATGAAGGATTCTTGTAAAAGTTTACTTCTATGAGGAATCGGCAGCCCAATTTTACATAGGGTTATTCGAGATACAAAAAACAAAAAAAAATCTTTCTTTTTTATATATTTACATATTCAAAAATCATGACAGAAGTATCAATCACAAAGGACGGTGAATTTGAACTTTTCCAAAATTGTATTCACATCGAAAAAGGAAAGAAAAAAGACAGCAAAATCTATTATCTTGGTTGAATCAAGAACGAACAATGGTCTCAAAGCAATGAATACCGTCGAGCTCAGGAGCAAACCTCGGTTGCTTCGTCGCCAAATTGGTAGATTTTTCGTCTTTCTTCAGAAAAGACGCGGTTTGACCGCCACCGTCGGAAGAAGCAGCGTTGCGTTCAGAGCGGTTGCAGATATAAGACGAAGCCGTGACTTTCTTCCCAATAATCTCTGCGCACATGGCGTCGAAGGCGCTGAACATCGACTTCATTATCTCAAGAATTGAGAGAAATTTGCAAGAAAAAGGGTTTGGTTTTGTTGGTGTTATCCCTTTGGGGTTCTTAAAAAAAAAATTTATTATTATTTTATTTTTATTTTTTCAGATGAAACATTAAAAAAAAAATTCAAAAAAAAAGTAACCAATAAGAAGTCGACACGTCACGTGAATAGTTAAGAGATAGGTTCTTAACTAAGGATTTTAAGAGCCAGTCTCTTAACTATGCACGTGGAACTCATAATATTATATTAATTTTTTGTTAAGAAACTCTACCTAAAAACCTCCAATGGAGGTGGTCTAAGGACGTGTAAATTTTTCCAAAGTTAAAATTTTCCTCTTTTTTGTAAGCGTGTGAAAGCCCACGCGCGTTGACCTATTTTCTTAATTGGTTTTGTGTGATATGTGGCAATTTGACAAAGACGAGCTTTAGAATTTTTTTGGTTAGACTTTGATGCAACTAATTAATGGTAATCCTTTAAACTTTATTATCGAAGAAGAATTGAACAGGTTTGTGTTTTATGCAGTGGCGGATCCAAGAGAATTTTTTTTTGGAGGGGGGTCAAAAATCATTTTTTTGGGGGGGGAGGGGGGTCAAAAATCTACCTAAAGGGTCAATAAGGGTGTTCAACCATGATTTATAAGGGATTAATAGGCCTAACTAACCACTTAAGCTAATGATTTTTACCAATTTTTACATAAAATTTCAATTTTATACATATTTAAGGGGGTCATGTGACATCTTATCCCTTTAGGTGGGTCCGCCACAGGTTTTACGTGATTTATTATGTTTATTAATGATTTTCTCATGATTCTGAACAATTATCATTCGTTGAAGATATATTCGGATTTGTGGGTGTGGTACTATGTTTTAGATTTAGATATATTTATTTTGTTAAAGCTATTTTTTTTTTGTTTTACCAGCATATCTGAGCCCCACCAAAGTGGATCCTAACTAGCATGATGTGCCCATTTTATGTGGTGGCCGCACGTGTTTTCCCTAAAAACCGGCGATGCCCTTGGTTTAACCCTCTAGTAGTCAGGAGGATTTGAACCTGAATGGTGTGAGGGTACTACCATTCTCTTTACCAATATGATACGAGCATCTGGTTTGTTAAAACTATTATCTCTATAGAAAATATTTTTTTTGTTTGGTTCCATTCAAACAATATTTTGGTAAATTTTGAACAATGTTTTTATCCGTCTTTTAAAGATCATAGACACCTCCGGAGTGCACGACGTGCCAGCTGGTCAAAAACGACATAAGCGGTAGGTAAAAAGCACGCAATTGTAAAGACAATCCAATCCATAACTAAGCTGAAGCAATCCACCGGGTCATGTGTTCTTTATATATATATATAGCCTTATCTCACTACGAGGAAGGATCGGTTAACCATTCTCTAACTCTTAAGATAATATTACTCTACTTTTACTCTGTTTTCTCACAAGAGAATCATCTCCCTAAGTTTTACATGGTTTTACTCGCCGAATCGTTAGTACTTCTATGGAGGAATATCGCCAGCTCTCGTAGAGTACTTCTCGAGAGCAGTCAACTTCCCTCCTGTTTCAGGCCACCTTTGAGTGGTTAAAGGTCTGTCGTTTATGCGTTGTTATGTAGGTTATATCTTTCGAAATTCCTTAAAGTATCGACCTTTCCATAAAAGGTTGGGACTCGAGGGAGAATCAAGTCTAAAGACCGCCATTTTCAAACCTTGTCGCTCCGGAGGATCATTCCTACTACGCGATTAACGCTTTTCCGGTCATCTCTGACCTTACCCATTCTTACTCAGCTTTGGGAAGATATTTCTATGGATTTCGTGCTTGGTTTGCCTAGGACTAGAACATAAAAGGATTTTATCTTTGTGATTGTAGATAGGTTCTCAAAAATGGAGCATTTCATTGCTTGTCATAAGACTGATAATGCATTGCATATAGCCAATATGTTCTTTAAGGATGTTATTCGTTTTCATGGAATGCCTAGAACTATAGTGTCTGATAGGGATACAAAGTTTCTGAGTTACTTTTGGAAGACACTTTGGTCTAAGTCAAGAATAAGCTCTTGTTTTCTACAATGTGTCACCCTCAAACTGATGGACAAAATGAAGTAATCAATAGGACTTTGTCAACTCTAATGTGTGCCTTGATAAAAAATAACTTGAAAACTTGGAAAGAGTGTTTGCCACATGTTGATTTTCCTTATAACCATTCAGTTCATTATGCTACTAAATTTTCCCCATTTCAACATTTCTATGGCTTTAATCAGTTATCTCCATTGGATCTAAATCTTTTACCTTTTAGAGAAAGAGCTAGCATTGATGGAAAAAAGAATTTTGATCTTGTCAATTAGATCCATGAGAAAGGTAGGAAGAATATTGAAGAGAAGACTAAGCAGTATGCTGATATATCATGGTTTTTATAGGTTTTCAACCATGATATAGATGTATATTTTGAGTCTTTAACCTTGTATTTGGAGTCTTTCGAGTCCTTTATAGGTTGAGGTATGTTTGGAGCTTATCTGGAGATTCTGGGAGCTTTTGGAGGGATTTTGCAGCATACATGGATTTCACAGAGTTCACTGGGTGCGTCTGCACTTAGTGTCGACCGACACTAATTTGGTGTCGGTCGACACCACTAAAGGACGAAATTCCTGCGCGTCAAAAATACAGATTTTAGAGTTTTGTAAGATTTATCCAAAAGTTTTCCATATTTACAAGAAAGACCCAAATCGTGTTTTAGATTATTAATTAGGTTTTTGAGCCATTTTTAGGCTAAGCTTTATTCTATCAGAGATTAAGAGATTTTGGGGCTGGTCTTGTACTCGAGAGAGAAGAGATTTCGTACCTCTTTTCTTATTCTATTTATTTATATGATTTCTACTTTGATTATGTCTATTGTTATGATTGCCATGTCTGAGTAATTTTCTTGTTAGATTTAGGGATTATCATTAGGGATTTCATGGAATTGTAGATTGATTGATTAATTGGATTCAAAACATCTAGTTCTTCATCTAGGTTGTTCTTAATGCATAATCTGAATTAGCTACTTAGATTATTGATATCAGATTGGTTAGTGCAGCGGGAGTTGGTTAATTGATTAGAAAAGAACCTAGCTGAGCAAACTACCTATTCGCAAAGAGATTTAGCTTAGGGAATTTGTGAACGAAAGAACCTGAATTAAATGCATGTTTAGAACTCTAGAATTCGCAAAGAGATTTGGTTTTCTAAGTTGTTAGACATAGTTAGCATTCGCAGCGAGAGTTGGTTTGTTATATGATTTTGATTCTAGTTCTAGAACATCGATATCTGAATCTTGTTGATTGATTGATTTGTGTTCCTTATTTCCTGAGAACTTTCCTAAGTATAGCGCCTTCGTTAATTGATCACACACTGTTTGTTTACTTGCTTTTTTTAACTGATTTCACCCATCTTGCTTAGCTTAATTCGATTGCATACAATCTATCGCGTGAAACTAGAGTCTCTGTGGATTCGATACCATTTGTACTACGATTGCATATCTGTTCACTTGCAGTTAGAATAGGGATTAATTCTTGCTCTATCATATGCAAGGAAAGCAAGCCAAGGCAGGCGTAAGATGGTCTTTGAGGAAGGAGATCGTGTGTGAGTTCAATTGAGGAAGGGAAGATTCCTTGCTGAAAGAAAGTTGAAACTCATGCCCAGGGTTGATGGACCATTCGAGATTACAAATAAAATCAATGACAATGCTTACGAACTTGATCTTCAAGGTAAGTATAATATAAGTCCAAGTTTCAATATTTTGATTTGGTTCCTTTTGTGGCAGATGAACCAGATTTGAGGACAAATCCTTTTCAAGAGAGAAAGAATGATGAGATTATGGAAAACTCTAAGAGGAAGGAACTTGTAAAAAAGCTTAAACCTGAGGAGAATGAGCTTGAAGCAACGGATGCCCTAGTTGTACCAGTTGGACCTATGACTCGTTTTAGAGCTAAGAAGCTTAAAGGAGCCATTGAAGGAATATTTAATCCACCTCTGATGTAATGGCGACTGTCAGAGATGTACGTCATGGCTGGTTTCATGAAGGACCCCGCCTCTTATTCTTCTTCATTTTCTTCTTATTCTTCTTTGATGGCTCTCTCCATCTTCCTCTTCTCTTGGTTGATGGCTGATTGTATCTTCTTTTTTCTCTTCAGTCTCTTTATTAGACTGACTAGCTCGAACATGCTCCACAGATCAATATGATCTCTGATACCATGTTGAACTTTTGATCCTTTACTATGTTTCTCTCAGTGTTACACATATTACTATTTTTCTAACACACTTTCTTTCTCTCTTTGTTCACTCTAGTATCTTAGTGTTTTAATCTTTCTCTCTCACTCTTTTGTTCGTGTGTTTAGAGAGAAGATAAGAGAAACACTTTAATTTAATTGACTACATTGTTAACAATGATCACTTGGATACTTTTACACAATAATACACACACAGAAACGATCGACGCGGTCATGTGCATCGATCGACGCATCTGCTATGAACCAGTTAGTGCATGCCTAATCGTGCATTCAGAAGCAATCCAGACAAAGAGCTCGAGAGTCCCATGCTTGAAATAACAAACATGAAAGCTCAGATACCAGTGAGAATGTTGAATCCTAATGTTGTGATTTTGATTCGGGATGAACAAGGTGTTCTGAGGGATACATTAAACAAGGTTTACAATGATCAGGGCTAGAGGCTTGATGCAGATGGTAATGTCATTGTTCAACCAGTGCAACAGCAGATTGTAGCTGGAGGTAATGGACAAGGTGGAGGAGAAAAATTAGCTAATGAACAGCCCAATTCCTAGCCTAATCTGCCGCCTAATGCGCCTAATGGGAGGACTCTTGCTGATTACAATAGGTCTGATGAGTTCTATGCTAACAGGTCTGCGATTGTACTTCCTCCTATCCAGAGGAATGATTTTGAGCTGAAGACTTCCTGCTATACTTTTGTGGGACAACATCTCTTTCATGGACTCCAACATGAGCACCATATGGATCATATTGAGAAGTTGGAGTCATTGGTCACAGGGATTAAGCACAACAGAGTGAGCTATGACTTCCTGCACTGTAATTTTCAAACACTCTTTTGGAGGAGAAGCTGCAAATTGGATGAAGCAGATTCCACCTGGGACTCTGACTACTTGGGATGCATTTAAAAGGAAATTCCTTAGACACATTTATGATGATGCTAGATTTGATCAGCTGAGAGAGGATCTTCTACAGTTCAAACAAGGACCTACAAAGCCTCTTAAGGCCGTGTGGGTGAGTTTTAAGATGTACCAGAGAGATTGCCCTCATCATGGTTTTTGTGAAGCTCAGCTATTGGGCATTTTCTTCAGAGGTGTTGATTTGTGGTATCAGATGGCTTTAGATGCTGCCAAAAATGGAAACTTCAATACCAAATATCCAGAGAAAGCTAAGGAGATGATGATGTATAGCAATAACACTAAGAATGCTGATTTGGAGAGGAAGAAATCAGGTGGAAAGGTTGATAGCTCGCAGATGGCAGAGATGAAGAACAAAATCGATTATGTACACATGCTTCAACTTGGGAAGAATGTCCATTTTGCTCAGGATGTTGAGGTATTTAATGCTGAGGAGTGTGGTGATAAAGAGGATGTGAACTACATTGGTGGAACTGGTTTTCAGGGTAACAGATTTGGGAATCAGCAAGGCATAGGTGGCTACAATGGAATGAGTAAGAGGAGTACCTTCACAGGTAATTAAAACTCATATGGTTTCATTCCTAAGCCTCAGTAACAGAAGTCTTTTCAGAGTAACAACAGCCTTGGGAACATCACTAGTAGCTTCACTAGGAACTATGGATCTCCATCCTATCAACCTGCTCCTCCTCAAAATGAGCAATCTGATAAGATGATGGGTATGTTGGAGGAGCTTCTGGAAGGACATCATAAGATTACAATGGAATTTAATGGGAAGATACTATACTTGGATTTGAATGGAAAGATTTATGCTTTGAGCACTCATGTCAAGAAGGTGGATGTTCAGGTTGCACAGACTGATGGGTCAGCAAAAAGTCAAGATGGAACTCTCCCTTGACGAACATATGCTAATCCGAAATAACACTGTAACGCAAATTATGTTGAGGAGTGGAAAGAAGGTCGTTCCTACACTAAAAAGGGTCTGATCTTAGAGGAAATCATTGAAATTGAAGAGATGGAAGATGAAATTCGCAGATTGCAGACTGCGGTGACCAATGCACCCCAACATCGATCGACACAGGACATAAACCAAGGATTCCAGACCAATGTCGATGCAAAGGTTGACGCAACTGAGCACACCCCTAGTGTCGATCGACGCAATGGCCGTGCACAGACTGTGAATGCAGAAAAGCTCAAGATTACTGATGAAAGAGTTTATAAGCCTAAGATTCCTTTCCCTAATAACCAAATGAAGTCTAAGTACGAGATACAGTTGGCTAAATGCAAGGAGATGATGAGCAAGGTGTTGATTGAAGTTCCTTTGATTGATGCTCTTAATATTACTCATGTGATGAAGAGATGTCTAAAGGACATGCTTTCTGGTAACATGACTGATCGGGAAGGTGTACTAATGATCTTATAGGTTTGTAGTGTTGTGATTCAAGGCAGGCTTCCTGAGAAACTGAAGGATCCAGAGATTTTTGTGTTGGATTGTTCTATCTACAGAGATATATTTGAGAGGTCATTGTGTGATCTTGGTTCAAGTGTGAACATTATACCTTTCTCTATTGCTCAGAAGCTTGGGATGACAGATTTCATGCCTACTAGAATCTCATTGGTTTTAGCTGACATGACTGTCCAGATCCATGAAGGAGTGTTGGAATATGTGTCAATCAGGATTGGTAACTGTGTGATCCCTACAGACTTTTTGGTTCTACAATATGGAGAGGAACCAAAAGATCCACTTATCTTGGGTAGACCCTTCTTGGCTACTGCCGGTGCGATGATTGACTGTAAAAAGGGAACAATCATTATGAATGTGGGTGATCTGAAGATGATTTTGATATGGATAAGTTGGTAAGAGACCAACCGTCGACGGACAGCCCTTCTAAGTGAACACTTTCAATGATTTGGCAGATGAATTTCAGAGGACATAAGCTGAGAATCCGTTGGAGAGAGCTCTGCTAAGCTCAGTAAAAGAATTGGAGCATCTGGAGGACGAGTCTGCTATATGTTATGCTAGATTGATGGATTCGACAGAGCAAGTCATGCAATTGGAAGTGCAGAATGAACAACTGCATTGATCGACGAAACATGTGCAACGATCGACGCATATCGCAGCTGACTGGGAAGAGGAAAAAGTTTTGAAATCAAGCTGAAACAACTTCCATTAGGGCTAAGGTACGCATTTCTTGGACCTAATTCAACATATCCAGTGATTATTATTACTTCCTTAAACAACACAGAGACTTCCTTATTGCTGAGAAAGTTACGCAAGTATCACAAAGCTCTTGGCTATTCTCTTGATGACATTTCAAGTATCTCTCCAGATTTGTACATGCATAGGATACATCTTTAGGATGAGACAAATTCATCAGTACAACATCATAGGAGGTTGAATCCGAATTCGAAGGAAGTGGTGAAGAAAGAGATTCTGAAATTGATGGAAGCTGGAATCATCTATCCTATCTCTGACAGTGATTAGGTCAGTCCAATACATGTTGTGCCTAAGAAAGAAGGTGTTATTGTGGTTAAGAATGAGAAGAATAGGTTGATTCCTACAAGGACTGTTACTGGACACAAGATGTGCATTGATTACATGAAGCTGAATGTTGAAAATAGGAAGGATCATTTCCCCTTGCCTTTCATTGATCAGATGCTGGAGAGGTTAGCTAATCATCCTTATTACTGCTTCCTTGATGGGTATTCTGGTTTCTTTCAGATTCTCATTCATCCAGAGGATCAGGGAAAAACCACTTTTACTTGTCCCTATGGTACTTTTGCATATCGCAGAATGCCTTTTGGACTTTGTAATGCACCAGCCACCTTCCAGAGATGTATGATGTCGATTTTTACAGATATGATTGAGGATTTCATGGAGGTATTTATGGATGATTTTCCAGTCTATGGATCTTCATATCATGAGTGTTTAGATCATCTCTGCAAAGTAATAGCTAGATGTGAGGAAAAACATTTGGCTCTTAATTGAGAAAAGTGTCATTTCATGGTCAAAGATGGTATTGTTCTTGGGCACAGGGTATCAAAGGCTTGGATTGAGGTAGACTGCGCCAAGATTAAGTCCATAACTAGCTTACAGGTGCCGGATTCTGTGAAGCCTGTGAGGAGCTTTCTAGGACATGATGGTTTCTACATGAGGTTCATCAAAGATTTCAGTAAGATTGCTGACCACTAACTGCTTTGCTGTGTAAGGATGTGAAATTTGAGTTCACTGCAGATTGCCAGACTGCATTTGACCAGATTAAGCAAGCATTAGTGAGTGCTCCAATAGTGCAGCCATCTACCTTTTGAGGTTATGTGTTATGCAAGTGATTTTGCTGTAGGAGCTGTTCTAGGGCAGAAGAAAGACAAGAAAATTTATCCTATCTATTATGCAAGCAGAACATTAGATGATGCGCAGAGAAACTATGCACTACAGACAAGGAATTGCTGGCAGTTGTCTTTGCCTTTGAGAAATTTCTCCCCTATCTGGTTGGATCGAAAGTGATAGTACATACAAACCATTCAACTATGAAGTACTTGATGTAGAAGGAGGATGCAAAGCCAAGACTTTTGAGATGGATTCTCTTTCTTCAAGAGCTTGGCATTGAGGTGAAAGACAAGAAGGGATCTGAAAATGGAGTTGTTGATCATCTTTCAAGGATTTGGGTTGAGGAGGACGTTCCTATTAATGATTTCTACCAGAGGAGAACATCAATTTGATTGAGACAATGTTTAGAACAGATTTGGACAAAAATATACAAAACTATCGGATTGCAGAGAATTATCGGTCGATGCCACCCTAGCAACGATCGATGAATGTCTCAATGCTGAGTCGATCGATGCCCACCATTTTTCCGGTCGACGCACGGCGATTACTAACTTGGAACCTGTGAAGGTTCAAATTGGTCACTACAACATGGATCTTTATGATGTTTCGACGCCCGATCGACCATGGTTTGCTGATATTGTGAATTACCTGGCTGTAGAGACTGAACCAGATAATCTCAAGGGGTATACAAAGAGGAAGTTCTTCAGAGAACTAAGAAGGTTCTATTGGGATGAGCCTTATCTATATAAGCACTGTTTGGATGACATTTACAGGAGATGCATTGCAGAATTAGAGGTTCTAGACCTTATATTTCATTGCCATAAATCAGATTATGCTGGATATTTTGCTACTTTCAAGACAGTGTCTAAGGTTTTGCAAGCTGGCTTATGGTGGCCTACTATGTTCAGAGATGCCCATATGTTTGTCTCTCAGTGCGATGTCTGTCATAGGAGAGGTAAAATCAGTAAGAAGCATGAGATGCCACAAATTTTCATTCTTGTGATTGAGGTTTTCGATTGTTGGGGCATAGATATCATGGGTCCTTTTCCCTCATCTCTTGGGAATAAGTTCATTTTGGTTGTTGTGGACTATGTGTCTAAGTGGGTGGAAGCAATAGCTAGTCCAACCAATGACTCTTCGGAAGTGCTTAAGCTGTTTAAGACCATCATTTTCCCTAGATTTGGAGTACCTCGGATTGTGATAAATGATGGAGGATCTCACTTTATCAACACGGTCTTTGAGAAGCTGCTACAGAAGCATGGTGTTCATCATCGTGTGGCTACTCCATATCATCCTCAGACTAGTGGGCAAGAAGAGGTCTCTAACAGATAGATTAAGGAGATCTTGGAGAAGACAGTTGGGAAAACAAAGAAGGATTGGTCCGCAAAGCTAAATGATGCTTTATGGGCCTATAGGACTGCGTTTAAGACGCCACTTGTGACTACACCGTTTTATCTTCTCTATGGGAAAGTCTGCCACCTTCCAGTTGAGCTTGAGCATAAGGCATCATGGGATGTGAAGCAAATGAACTTTGATTTGAGATCTGCAGCAGAGAGGCGATTGGTACAGCTGAATGAACTGGATGAGATAAGGCTTCATGCCTATGAGAATTTGAATCTATATAAGGAGAGGACTAAGGCATATCATGACAAGAAGATTGTCTCCAGACAATTTGAGCCAAATGATCAAGTACTTTTATATAACTCACGTTTGCAATTGTTTCCAGGTAAGCTGCGCTCTAGATGGTCAGGTCCTTTCACGATCAAGGAAGTGCATCTGTATTGTGCTGTTATTCTGATTAGTTCATAAGGAAAGAAATCACTATCAATGGACAGAGGGTGTATCATTATTAGGCCAAGGCCGAGATTCCAAGAGGTCAGGTTCTGCCTTTGGATGATTCTGCCTAATCTCCTTTCAGTCAAGCTAATGACGTTAAAGAAGCGCTTGGTGGGAGGCAACCCACTAGTAAGTCTGTAAATACTCAATTTGGTGTTTTTGATTCAATTTTACTTGGTGTTTTTCGTTTTTGGTAATTTTGTCTTACAGATCCGAGTATGTCACTGGGAATCGCCCTGCATCGATTGATGAGGACCTATGCGTTGGTCGATGCAGGGTCGAATGGAATTAACCTGCCAAAAAGCCGTAAGTTCCTCGGGTGAGAAAGACGGGCAAATCGAGTCCGATGTTTGGAAACACGAAGTGCACCGATCGTTGCGGTCATGTGCAACGATCGACGCACACGTCAAACCAGCCAAATTAAAAGAGGAATCGAAAGGTATGTTCTTAAACCGAAAATATGATTTAACCGACCTGGTTTACTAAGTCTCGATAAACACTGAAAACCCTAATATAAAGTGTATAACACGTCTTGGGTCTTCTTTGTAAATATTGGAACTTCTGGGCCAAATCTGCAATTATTTAAAACTTCATTAATTTGCTGGCAGATCACGATTTGGAGGCTGCATCGACTGATAAAGAGGTGCGTCGGTTGATGCTCAGGTCAAACAGACACTCTGATCTTCTCGTCACAGCTTTAGCTCCATTCTTTGCCCAAAAAACTCAATAATCTTTTAAAGTCCTTCAAACATGTGTAAACCTATAAAACACCTGAAAAGACTCGAAAGACACTATAAAAGACTTGAATGTATACTTATATCATGGCTTAAAACACCTAAAAACCATGATATATCAACTCCCACATACTAAGTTTTTGCTTTCCCTAAAGCAAAACAGAAAACTAAGATAAGGAGAAGAGGTTTGAAAACTTCAGAAACTCATCTCTTCGTTGAAGTACTACACTTAGATTCCCCTTAGTAATTGATATGCTCGAGTTTTAATCCCTAGAGATACACTGCAAGTGCACACACGTGACTAGTAGTATATAGGGGTCGAATCCACATAGACTCAAGAATCTTACAATAGACTATAGAGGTTCGAATTAAGCTAAGCAGAGCAGTTATGAAAGCAATAAAATCAGAAGTAGAAAAGTAAATCAAACGGTTGTAAATCAATCAAGTGAAGTGTCATGTCAAGGGAGTTCTCAGGAAATCAGAAATACATGATAATCAGTCAATCGGGATCTAATTAAGAACTGTTCTAGAACTAGAATCACAGAAGCAAAAGAAACCAACTTTCGTTGCGAGTATTATCTATGTCTAGCAACCTAGCAAACCAACTTTCGTTGCGAGTTCTAGAGATCCTAAACATGCATTAATCTCAGGTTCTTTCGTTCACAATTTCCCTATGCCAAATTTATTTGCGAATAGACAAATTTCTCTTCTAGGTTCTTTCTAGCTAATTAACCAACTTTCGTTGCGGAAATCAACCTAAAATCAATAATCTAAGTAGCTAATTCAGATTGAGCATTAAAGACAATCCTAGGTGAAGAACTAGAAAGTATGAATCTATACAGATTGATTAACCTAACATTCCATGAAATCCCTAATGAGAATCCCTAGACCTAACAAGTAAACTACTCAGACATGGCAGATGAAACAAAAGACATGATGAATAGAATATCGAGTATCATAAAAGAAGTAAAGAAACATGGGTTTGTAATCTCTTATCTCTCGAGTACAAGACCAGCCCCAAAATCTCTCAATCTCTGATGAGTAAAGAGTCGCCTAAACAATGGCTTTAAATCCCTAATATAATAGTATAAACATGTTTTGGGCTTTTTATAATTATGAGAAACTTCTGGGCCAAGCTGCAAATATCCAAAGTCTTCATTAAATCCGGCAAGAATCATCTGATCACGATGTGTGTCGATCGACGCCTAGGTTGTGTCGATCGATGCTGAGCTATGTTCTCGCCAATGATTTCTTCTTCTCGCACAAATGCTCTAAATAGCTCTAGAATGCGACATAATGTTCAAATATGCTCCAAACTTAGCTAGACCTGTAAAACAACTGAAAGAACTCCAAAACACACTAAAAGACTCGATAAAAAGACACATACCATGGTTAAAAACCCTAAAAACCATGATATATCATTAATCCACATGAAAAATGAACCTGCAGACATCAAGACCAACATGTACTTCCCCCACACTTAGCAATTGTCCTAAGTAAACTACACAATCGGATTATGAGCATTCAAATTCACCATATTGACTTCTATAACCTAATTAATGCGGTCTTACCTAGGGAGTATCGATTAAAGAACACATGTCTCTTACTCTGCTAACATCTGACTACCATACTATCATTTTCTGGTTCTTTTCTTCTCATATTCCTTCCTTAGCATCTCCTTTCTCCCATTTGGGTATCATTTTATTTTTTATCAGTGCTTTCCCCGCATTGGAATGTACTTTGGACACATTCCATGAAGCACATGAGGTAATAGGGGTCTCTACCACTCCTGTGATCACTTCGAAGCTACTAGCTTATCCGCAGTTTATCTTCTTCTTTTTTACTTTAAGGAAAGGGAGAAGGGAACCATACTCAAACAGGTTTACAAGCTGTGTCAGAACTGAAGGAATGTTTAGTTGATCCTGATTTAATTCTTAGATTCATATCAACCTAAACATGCGGATCTAGGTTCTTCTCAGAATAGAAACAAATGATGATCTCACCTTATACCTGTTTGCAGCGGAAAGAGATGGTATGTCTGAGATCAGAGAGCCACCGAGAGGTAACTCCTCCAGAGGTTCACACACGCACACCGAGCAGGAAGAGGCTGCTAGGCCAGTAGGGAATCGGCGCAGAGAGAGAGAGGAGGCTCGCAGCTAGGGCTTATTTTCGACCTGAACTCGTCTTAAGTTATATAACTCGTTCAGTTCGTTTTGGGCCATTTGGCCCAAAGGCCAATTAACTCCGAGGCGTTCGCGCACTGTGTCGATCGACACTCCTTGTGTATCGATCGACACACAGTGGCCAAACCCAATTATTCTCTCTAAGTACAGTAAATGCCTAGCACTTTTACCGTACTCCTGCTACACCGTTCCTACACATTTTCCTGTTAGCTTAGGCGTGTGACCCATATGGGATTATATAATAAAGGCAATAATTCCAAGACTTATAGATCATGAGCGGACTCTAGCAAGCCATCATGACCCCCAGTATTATATGACTTATGTCTGATCATTGACATACTCTTACTTTCTAGAGACAGTACCGAGATTACTGGACACAATTCCAACAATCTCCCACTTGTACTGGAATCTCTGTATTCATAATCCTTTTGTCACAATATCTCGATTAGTCATAAGGCAAGATTGGTGTCATCCTTATAAAGCCTAATCTTGTTCATCGGACTCTGATTCGATGATGACAATCCAAACGACTCGGGACAGTCCGTTTGAGCATGGCCATGCATTTTCCAGTATTCAAATCTCCGATTGGCCTAGAGATATTCACTCCATTTATATTGGAGGGACAAATCCCGTCTTGTTCCATCACTGTAAACTACTCATTTCATAATGTACCCAAACAAGGTCCTTATAACTGTCGCAGAACGACAGCGTTAGACAATGATCAAAGTGCATCAGTCCATGTGCAGTCACATGCATGCGAACTCAGGTCTAAGGACTATACTCTATAGTCGTAGTAAGAATCTCTTATGACACAGATATAAATATCCTGAAGAGTTCTTATAAGCGGGTCTTGTCCGGTCGTATGTTCCCCAACATACACCTATGTACTGACTTTGATGCCGCGCATCTATGACACACTGAGACTTTGTCATAAGTCACGTACCAATCCAGTCTCACACGGTTGTTGGTGTTCCAATTTCAACAACCTTCGACTAGGGACAGGATGATATAAGCCATCTATCAAATATAGGGTCTCATGATCAAGCTAAATGACTTCGATGACTCAAGATCAAGTCATTTACTTCGATGACCTATAAAATGGTTCATATCATTTTGGAACGATTATTTCATCACAGTTAAAATAATCATGAAATAATAATTTCATTAAACATCTTAAATGTTATTTCAAGAACATATCCAATAACTAAATAAAGCCCTTTAATAACTCCCACTGAAATTAAGACTATATCTTAACTTCACTTATCCTACAGCTACAGTCCGTGACTCGTGCTTAGGGCTAAGGAGTGGCTTCGTTAATAGATTAGCAACGTTCTCATTTGTTGAAACTTGCTGATCTACTTAACATCTCTGTCATTTATCTCAAGGTGTTTGGACCTCTGATGTGCAGCTAGACTCATCTATGCTGGGAATCACATCAAGTTCAGTGATGAACTCTTCTTTCCAAACAACCTCTTTCGCCGCTTCCCAAGCTGCGAAAGATTCAGCTTAAGTCATGGAGTCAGCAACAGTGCCGTGCACCGCCAGACAAACACAAGATATAACCGGACTGTGACCGGAAATCATCTTTGTCTGTTGGAAACTTGCCTTTCAGACTCTATCGACTTATAGCACCTCACTTTCTCCGTAAATCAAGAACTTATCCTTAGTATTCCTCAAATACTTTAGGACATACTTTAGGAAACTTGATTCTTTGCTGGATTTGACTGGTCTTTATTTGTCTTGCTTAACATTAAAGCAACATCAAACAAGTATGTTTCATGGCATACATGATAGATCCAATTGCCGACGCATATGGAATCTCATCCATGCATTTAAGCTCAGCAGTTATCGTAGGATACTGTATCTTGCTTAACTTAATGCCATGTGACATCGGCATAAAACCCTTCTTGGATTGCTTAAAACGTGTAGAACTTTGTCAATTTAAGAATCCTGACTTTGTCCTACCAGCTCTTTTGGATCTCTATCTTTAGATCCAAAATCCAAAAACATACGTGGCTTTACCCATGTCATTCATTAGATCCAACTCCCAAGCCAGTCCTTAACCGACTGCAGCATTGGGACGTCTTTTCCGAGAATCAGTATGTCATCGACATATAATATGAGAAATGCAATATCGCTCCCACCAATCTATTAGTAAACGCACAGTTCCGCTTCGTTCCTGTTCAAGTCAAAACCTTGACTACTTCAACAGAACGAAGATTCCAACTCCGATATGTTTGCTTCCATCCATGAATGGATCGATGAGGCTAACTTACATAAAATGTAATTTTTCGGAGTCCGAGCTCACTTTCGCTTCTTTGAATTTCGCAGATTCGTCGCTTTCAATGATCATCAGATCATGCGAACTTTCAATGATTATCAGGTTCAACTAATGACGAGAAATCACTCTCGGATTAGTAACTGATTCATTCATATCTGCGAACTTCAGGCTCCACAGGTGTAGATTCTACAGAAATCTGTAAATCCTTCCGCTGCTCTCCCTTAATAGGTAAAGCAGCCTCCTGTATTTCTCGAATTTCTTCGAGTTATACTTTTACTCCCACTGTTCTTCTTGGAAAATAACTTCCCTTCTTAGAAAACAGAATGGACGTAAAAGTAACAAGCCTCGGTTTCCTTCGGACAAGGCTCCACAGGTGTAGATTCTACAGAAATCTGTAAATCCTTCCGCTGCTCTCCCTCAACAGGTTGAGCAGCCTCCTGTATTTCTCGAATTTCTTCGAGTTATACTTTTACTCCCACTGTTCTTCTTGGAAAATAACTTCCCTTCTTAGAAAACAGAATGGACGTAAAAGTAAGAAGCCTTGGTTTCCTTCGGACAACCAGCGAAGTAGTACAACTACAAATACTCAGTAAAGACTAATTTGGATCGATTCCAATCCACATTTACGTGGTGTCTTTCAACTGATATTTGTGGAACTATTTCAGCGTAAACTTAGATATTTTAGAGTGTTATTCTTAAATAATATCATGGAAGATTCGTGTGACTCATCTTTAATCATTTCTTATAAGATCTGATTCTTTCTCACAGAAAAACCTTCAGGTTTTCAGGAGAAATGAGCTGTGAAACGATTTCACACTCATTAAGATGATCACACAATCAATGACTTAAGTATTCTCACTCGTGATTTAATCCAGAGTCTTAATACTTTTGTCATTCAGATCCTATACTTCATTCTGGAACTCTTTCGACCATGTCAAAGAATTCCGACTTGTGTCTCATCAAATGAACACAGTCATTCTCACTGAAGTAATCAGTAGAGACAATGAAATACAGGAGATTTTCTCTGGCATTACTGCTCATTGGGCCACATACATGAGTATGTTCCAGGTCCAATAAGCCTTTGGGCTTTTCTCTAGCTCGGCTAAGATAGGCCCTTTACCTTTTGGTCTAGTAAACAGAATTCAAGTCTCATAAGATATTTTATCAAATGAGCCCAACAGTCCATGACTATGGGATTTCTGAATCCGACTTACTCTATGTGACCAAGACTTTATGCCAAGAAAAAAATCAGGTTTAATTCATCAGATTTAAACCAATTCGGTATTTATGTTACATTTAGGCACTCTTTGGTTTAAGATATAAAACCCATTCCATGAATATGGTGCTACAATTAATATTTCATTAAGATCAAAAGAACAAAAACTTGTCTTTTATCAAAATGAAAAACATTCAAATTCTTACAAGAAAATGAAAGACAACTCTGCTTAAAGCAGGTATATTGTAGCAATTACTTAATACAAAACCAAGCCTCAAAGGGATCTATAAGTGAAAAACCCTACGGCTGAGGCAGCATCCCAAGCTCCTTCCAGACATGTAGTTTCACTTGCCCTTCCTTCAACGTTCTACTGTTGCTTAGGCTCTGCATATTATCACAAATATCAGTGCCACAACCAGTATCCAATACCTTTAAGGTAGAACTTGAAGTAATAACATGAATACCTGAGGAAGTAGTCTCATACATCAACTTCAACTCCTCATCATCTTCCATGAATTTAATGCAATTTCTCTTCCAATGCCCTGTCTCCTTACAGTAGCAGCACTTACCAACGTAAGAGGCATCTGACTCGGGCTCAGAAGACACACGCTTGCCATGATTCAAAATCTGGACAACTTTGTCTTCACCCTTGTCAGCATTAGGTTTAGAAAACCTACCCTTCTCACTCATGAGATTGTACAGGGTACTCTTCACGTTTGGCTCAACTGTCTTGAGCATATCATGCAGTTCAGTCAGCGTCTTCGTTAAGTCTTTCTTGATATAGTTCTTTCTGAACTTATCATAGCTTGACGGAAGTGACTGCAGAATGATCTCAGTTGCCAATTCTTGGCTAACTGGATAATCCAGTTTCCTCAGGTTATCAATGTAACCCATCATTTTACTGACATGAGGACTCACTGGATGATCATTTGGCAGCTTGCAGCCAGTGAGAGACTTAACCAACCGGTATCTCTCCACTCTTATCTGCTCCTGAAATTTCAATTTCAGGCTGCTGATCATCTCTATTGGCGACTCCATGTTCTCATATTGCTTCCGCAAGTCTGAGTCCATGGTAGCCAATATCAGACCACGCACATCTACCGCATCATTATAATGCTTATTCCAAGCATCATATACTGCATGAGAAGCATTGGACCCGATCCTCACGGGGAGAGCTCTCTCAAGGACATAGTCCTTTCTCTCCTGTCTGAGGACTAGCCTCAGGTTCCGCGACCAAGTCAAGAAATTTGATCCGTTCAGCTTGTCCATCTTAAGGACAGACCGGATCGAGAAAGTGTTTTGATTGTTTGTGCTAGTCATAACTGAAAATTAAGATAAAAGGATTTTAGTCAATATGTTCAATTATGATTAATCTCGTATTAAATTTAATATGATTAATCACGCATTATATTCAATAACATAAGTTACCCTCAATAGAATATAATGATTCCAAGATCCACATATAACTAAGATTAAAGTGGGCCACTGGCCGTCACCAAACCTTAGCTTATATCGGTAAGCCCTATATCGGCTAATTATATCCGTGATATAACTCTTGGTTGTGAATCTGGGCCCGAGGCCCAATCCACTCTGATGTCTCAAGGCCCGGGACTCCCGATGGCCCAGTCAAGAAAACCAGACTATACAGTCATGTAATCATTAATGTCTGGGACTCCCAATGACATTTATGAATCACAAACCGTCTTATCCACGCAAAAGCAGACACCCTCACACAATAAGGTCATGAATACAATTGAATGGGCTTCGACAGCTGACATAGAATGGACAAGACATCCAACGCTTGATATTATTTGAGGTTCGTAGGTTTATTTAAAAATCATTCCCAAAATAGAAGATTACTATTTCGGGAAACTTTCCATTTTTGGAAACCTACTATTTTTGGAAACTTTCTAAAATTGGAAACTTTCTAAAAACGGAAACTTTCTAACTTTAGAAATTTCTTAAAATCCGAATCATGCAAATCTAGAAACTTCTATAAAATAAGAAACTTTCTAATTTCAAAATAACGGAAACTTTAATTTAAAATCGATTTATATTCTTTATAAAATAAATTTTAAATTATTCTGAAGAAAGACTCAAATAATTGGCCCAATTGTTTTAACTTCTTGGCCCGAGGCCCAAGAATTTGTCCATGTCCAAGACATGACCCAATTGTCCAATTAAATGACATAACCGGTCTGGTTCATTAAAACTGGTCTAACCAAATTTTAATTACTACGATGACCACAATTGTCAACCGGTTTTTACTAAACCGGATTTTCTCAATTTATTTGGTCCAACCAAATCAAATTAGAAAATCCTGGTTTAGGCACTAAATCCAATAATTCTTTCGACATTGGATTTCTTGTCCCGGTTTAACCAGACTTAATAAAATTATTAAATCTGTTTATTAAACCAGGACGAATTAATTTTAATCAAAATTAAACCGAGCCTTTAAACCAACCATGTCGATCGATGAACCAACCGTGTCGATCGATCCATCAACCACATCGGTCGATGCTCTCAGCATCGATCCTGCATCGATCGTGCATCGATCCTGTATCGATCGATGCTCTCACGCATGCACTGAACCGAGCCAAAACCCTAACCGTGTCGATCGATGCACCAACCGCATCGGTCGATGCACCAACATCGAACCTGCATCGATCCTGCATCGATCGATGCTTTCACGCGTTAACTGGTTTTGCCGATAGACTGTATCGACCGATCCATGCGATCGTATCGATCGATCCATGCGATCGCAGTCGATACAGACCTCTTGAAATCGCATTCTACCAAATCATATAGCTTGGTTTCTGCAATTTTATGTGTGTTTAGGTTTCAATTCCTTGTTGCTTAAGTGATTTCTCTTATCAGTAGTAGATTCAAAACACTTTTAAACAAGAAAACAATCCTAAACATGAATCTAAACAAGAAAAACCAGAACCATTGGCTCTGATACCACTGAAGGAATGTTTAGTTGATCCTGATTCATATCAACCTAAACATGCGGATCTAGGTTCTTCTCAGAATAGAAACAAATGATGATCTCACCTTATACCTGTTTGCAGCGGAAAGAGATGGTATGTCTGAGATCAGAGAGCCACCGAGAGGTAACTCCTCCAGAGGTTCACACACGCACACCGAGCAGGAAGAGGCTGCTAGGCCAGTAGGGAATCGGCGCAGAGAAAGAGAGGAGGCTCGCAGCTAGGGCTTATTTTCGACCTGAACTCGTCTTAAGTTATATAACTCGTTCAGTTCGTTTTGGGCCATTTGGCCCAAAGGCCAATTAACTCCGAGGCGTTCGCGCACTGTGTCGATCGACACTCCTTGTGTATCGATCGACACACAGTGGCCAAACCCAATTATTCTCTCTAAGTACAGTAAATGCCTAGCACTTTTACCGTACTCCTGCTACACCGTTCCTACACATTTTCCTGTTAGCTTAGGCGTGTGACCCATATGGGATCATATAATAAAGGCAATAAGTCCAAGACTTATAGATCATGAGCGGACTCTAGCAAGCCATCATGACCCCCAGTATTATATGACTTATGTCTGATCATTGACATACTCTTACTTTCTAGAGACAGTACCGAGATTACTGGACACAATTCCAACAAGAACTAACAGAGGAATGCGACTCAAAGTATACCAAACCTCTAGGTGAGAAAAATTAAGTTAAGTTAAAGGTGAAGTCAATAATGGATTCTCTGAAAACCTAAAGAGATATGGGTGTCCTCAGTAGGTTGATCTGCGTTGTTTTTCCTAATAGTCAGAGACCATCTGCAAACTCATCCAATGGTCACTTAGGTTCCTACAATGTAGTGATCTCCTAAAAAAAGTCCTTGTTTCTTACTAACCGTTTTGACTCAATAAAACAGACTCAACTGAATCTAAGAAAGAAAAAGATTATGTCAGTACTACCTCCCCCACAATTGAAACACAATGTCCCTAGTGGAATCGAAGCTTAGGCTCGGTAAAAGATGAATAGGAATGGAAATGACTATCTAGTTGCGTCGACCAACTCACATGTGCAATGGTCGACGCATGTTTCGGAAAGGGTGCAGCGATAGTCGCACATGACCGCGTCGATCGATGCACAACATGTCTATTTTGTAAATTTTTGAAGACATCATTTGTTCCGTAAATAATCACAAAAAATCAACATGTAAGCTACATAAATCAAAGAAAACGCAAAATAAAAGAACCAGATAGTCATAATAAGCATCAGTACATCAGTTCCAAAGTCAAAGGACTGACAAAGACTCAAGAAAACATAAAAATGACTCAATAAAAATAAAAAGAAATAAGAAAGAGTACATAACCAAATGTCATGGAAATAGGAATCAAGAATTATATCTCAGCAGACTTAGACTAATTATCGATGTCGGCATAAGGATCAGAACCACTAGTCTCAGCAGTAGGAGAGCGTCTGCGTCGTGGAGCAGGTGTAAGAACATGAACTCTCGGCTGACGTCTATAAGAGAAGCTAGCTATCATCTCCAAAAGGCGACTGTAGGTACTCTGCGCAGAAGGTTCTTGTGAGGCTCAAAGCTCAAATTCAGAAGCACCTCAATCTTCGTGAGCTCCTGTAAGGGAAGATGCACGCACCACTCACGTAACTGCGCATCATGGAAAACCCAAAGGTTTCTCTCCTTCATCTAAGTAGTGTTCCTTTAATGAGCATCATCCATCCACATCATCTTAGTCACACACTCTCGTCCCTCTGTAGGGATCCTGAAATGTTGAAAGATAGGAGTATAGCTGTCTGCGAAAACTGCTCCCATATTCAATCCAGGCGCAGGGTCAGATAAAGCAGTGCCCTCGAACAAGTGGCTAATCTCAGTGTATAGTAACATCAGCTTTGTCTTCCTCATCTTGTTCGGCTAAGACTTGCATAACAACGTGTTCCCCAAAATGCACACGACATACCTCAGGACCGGATGTCGTATAGCTGTCTGTTTTGAATAGCACGAGTGATAGCGCTCATTTCCAAAATGAGACCAGAAAAACTGAGTGTCTGCATCTGCCCACTCAGCAGTAAGAACACAGAGAATAGGCTCCACACTGAACCCATAGATGCGGCAGAGATCCATAATCGAAATGTGGTACATTACGCCCATACACATGAAGGTAAAGGTCCCTTCACCTGCTCTCTTGCGAAGCTCGTCTATGTAGTACATTTTGCAGGTAGACAATAGCTATCTGACCAAGTCTGGATACAAATCATAAGTCCTCATAAGCATTCTCCCCAAGCCTATCTTCTGTACAATCCTCTGCACATACAGAGTAACCCCCCCCCCCCATCATCTCACAAGTATTATAGTGGACAAACCGTGTAGCCTTGATCTCCAAGTAAATCCATGCATTGTAGAACAATGTTTCATACTCATCCCATTCCTCATAGATCTCTCGATTAGTGCAATCAGCGGTCTCCGTCTCAGTCTTAGGATCATTCTCCCACTATCTCAGCATTGGGATCTTGTCCTTCTCTCCATTAGGCCAAGGAGGCTGTATTTCTCCAGGAACTCACGGATTAGCCATAGGAGACAATGAATCGCGAGTGTGCCAGTCAGCAGGCACATATGTATCATTAGGAACGTTACTGCGCTTTCGTGGAGGCATCTGCAATCAAAGACACAAGAAAGACAATCTCGCAAATTAAGCCAAGGCTCTAAGATCAACAAACGCATCAAAATCAATATCAGTCAGCATGTGGAGACATCATCAACACAAAAACCAGTCTCAATTCCTCTAAATCCGTCCTAATTCCAGCCTAAATCACAGAATCGCAAGTGTTTGTAGTCAAATCAGATATTTTCAGAAAACTTGCAAAATCTGTCCATGCAAGCATAAGGGTAACTTGAAATCATCACTTCAAGCCTTAAATAAGCATCAATATACCATGAATCAACCAAGAATATGATGAATTTCAAATTTTTCCCCTTAGGGCCGAAATCAAAAGCGAGGAGATTCGAAGCACATACCTTTGAAAAAGATGAAATGGATGATAGATATGAGAAGAGGGGGAAAACAGAGTGTATTAGAGCTTTGAATCACCGAAAACGAGTGAGAAATTATATAAATCTGGTGTGTGGCGATTTTAGAGTTTGGGTTTTTGCAATAACTCGACTATTTATGCCCAAAAAGGAACTGCAGTGATCTTGTATAGGAATCCTACGCACCGCTCGGAATAGCAACAACGAGTACCTGCCGCAACTGGCTATCTATTACAATGACGAATCAAATGAATAACTAAATACGCGAGAAGGGAAAAATGAAAATGAGGAAGAAGAAGAAAGAAAGGATATTAACCTCGTGATGAGTGCGTCGACCGACGCAGAAATGCGACGGTCGTAATTTTATTCTTATTACACATTCATACTTTTTGCTAGAGAGAGTTTTAGAGCTTTGGGGCTGATCAGAACCTTGTACTGCTTTTGGAGAAGATTTCAAACCCCTTGTTCAATTTTCTACTCTTCTTTAATGCAACCTATTCAACATGTGTTGTCTGTTTCATTCAATATGTTTGAATAGATTCATTGTTAGGTTTAGGGATTCTCATAAGGTTTTCATGGAATGTTAGATTGATTTAATCAATTAAGGAATTCATAACATGTTAGTTCTTTAACCTGAATGGTTCTTAAAGCTGTTTCTAACCTGGTCAATTGGAATCTAGATCTTAGGTTTTTAAATTGACACGAAAGTGTAATTTGGAATCTGATTTATTAAGGTTGAGCAAATTAGTTATCTGCAAAGAAATTTGGTTTAGCTAATTTGTGAACAAACAGAACTTGCACTTAAGGCTAGTTTAATCTGTTAGGAATTGCAAAGAAATTTGGATTTCTAGGGTTTAGACTTAGTAACTTCTCGCAACGAAAGTTGGTTAGTTTTACATTTGTGTTTGAGTTCTAAAACGGTTCTTAATTCGATCATGACTGATTGTTTATCTCTATGACCTGATTTCCTGAGAACTCCCTTGACCTAGTGCCTTTAGTATTTGATAAACTCACACCGTCTGCTGATCCATTTACTGCTTTTTAATTTATAGCTTATTGATTGATGCTGCTTAGCTTAACTCAACGCTTAATAGTCTATCGTAAGATTCTTGAGTCTTTGTGGTTGGACCCTTATATAATACATTTGCTTGTGCACTTGCAGTGTAACTTAGGGAATTAAAATATGAGTATATCATTTACTAACTTTTCCTTTTTGTTTTGTCTCTTACGTGTGTTCAGGTTTGCGTGAAGAACATATGCAGCGACCGACACTCTACGAGCGTCAATCGACGCACTCATGAATCTGATGTTCAACACTTCATTGGCATTGATCGACACAATACCCGTGAACCAGAAAGTGTGTGCGTAAGCATGCAAAGCAATCCGGATAAAGAGCTTGTGTTTCTTCAGAATCATGAGCTTGCAAGGTTAGAGAAAACAAACAAGAAAACACAAAAGCCAGTGAAAATGTTGAATCCTAATGTTGTGGTGTTGATTCGGGATGAAGCTGGTGTTCTCAGGGACCTTGAAAACAATGCTTACAACAATCAGGGCCAGAGACTCTATGTGGATAGAAATCCCATTGTGGTATTGGTTGTTCAACTACTTGTCGTTGCAGGCGCATGACAAATTGGAGGTGCTGAACAGGCTGCGGGCGCAGCTGAAGCACATGCGCAAGGGAATGTGCAAGCTGGGAGGACACTTGCTGATTACAACAAACCTGACGAGTTCAATGTTAACATGTCTTTGATCAGACCTCCTCATATTCATAGGAATGACTTCAAGCTGAGTACTTCCTTCTACACTCTTGTGGGATAACATATGTTCCATGGGCATCCACATGAGCACCCTATTTACCATATTGAGAGATTTGAGGATCTTGTCACAGCGATGAAGCATAATGGAGTGAGTTATGACTTCATGCAATGCAAGCTTTTCCCACACTCTCTTGCTGGGGAAGCTGCGAATTGGCTGAAACAGATTCCAGCCGGGACTCTCACTACTTGGGATGCAACTAAGAAGAAGTTCCTTAGAAACTTCTATGATGATTCTAGACCTGATCATCTGAGGGAGCACATTCTACAGTTCAAGCAGGGACTTACAAAGGCTCTAAAGGCTGTCTGGTTCGCTTCAAGATGTACCAGCGCGACTGCCCTCATCTTGTTTTCACTGAAGTTAGGCTGTTAGGCATTTTCTTCAGAGGTGTAGATTGGTGGTATCAAATGGCATTGGAAGCTGCTAGCAATGGAAAATTCAACACAAAGTCTCCAGAGCAAGCCAAGGAGCTGATTGATAACATGGTGTCTAGCAATAGCACTAAGAATGATGGTTTGGAGAGAAAGAAATCAGGTGAAAAAGTGGATGGAACTCAGATCGTAGAAATTTAGAACAATATTGATTCTGTCCACAACCTTCTGATTGGAAAGAAGGAGGTCCAATTTTCTCAAGATGTTGAGACATTTGAGGATTAGGATGACTGTGATGAAGAGGATGTGAACTACATTGGTGGGACTGGTTTTCAGGGTAAAGGGTAACAGATTTGGGAATCAGCAAGGCAGAGGTGGCTACAACGGAATGGGTCAGAGGAGTACCTTCACAGTGAATCAAAACTCTTCAGGTTTCACTCCTAAGTCTTAGTACCAGAAGCCTTTCCATAGCAACAACAATAGCCTTGGGAACAAAAACAGTTTTACCAAGAACTATGAATCTTCATCATATCAACTTGCTCATTTACAAAATGAGCAGTCTGATAAGATCATGGGTATGCTAGAACAGATTTTGTAAGGTCAGCAGAAGAGTACAATATATTTCAATGGGAATATTGATGATTTGTACTTAGATCTTTGCATAGGGTGATGGGTCTGCAAAGAGGCAAGATGGAACTCTCCCTAGGAGAACAAATGCTAATCCGAAGTGCCAGTGTAATGCCATTACGTTGAGAAGTGGTAAGGAGGTCGTTCATGTGATGAAAAAGGGTATGAGCTTTAAAGAAATCGTGGAAATTGAAGAAATGGAGGATGAGACGACATGCAGAGAGAGTCGACGGACGCATCACTGCATTGGTCGATGCATACTGAAAATCTTGACAATTCTTTGAAATTTGACGTAAATCCGAACAAGGGAATCACGACCAAGGTCGACGTAGCTGCATCAATCGTCGATCGACGCACTCCTAGCGTCGATCGACGCAATGGTCGTACACAGACTGCAGATGCAGAGAAGCTAAAATTTGTGGATAACAAGGTGTACAAACCAAAAGTTTCTTTCCCTAGGAACTCTAGGAAGTCTAAGTACGAGCTTCTGTTTGCTAAATGCAAGGAGATGATGAGTAAGGTACTGATTGAAGTTCCTCTGATTGATACTATTAAGACCACTCCTGTGATGAAGAGATTGTTGGGAATGTCCTGAAATCTACTGTACTATCTCTAGAAAGTATGATAAGTGTCGAGATCAGACATAAGTCATAAATACTGGGTGATCATGATGACTTGCTAGAGTCCGCTCTTGATCTATAAGTTTAGGACTTATTACCAGTATTGTATGATCCCAAAGGGTCACACACCATAGCTAACGGGAAAGTTAAATGGAATTAATACGGTAAGATGCAAGGCATTTACTGTATTTGTACAGAGAATTGGGCCAGACAAAATACAGTTATTTTGTCTGATTTGGGTCTTGGGCCCAAAAGCCTAATAGGCCATTAGTTTAATCACGTGGGCCCATATAAGGGAAGAGGAGGCGCCAGGCGCCAGTAAGCCTAGTAGTCTGCGATTTTCAGGTCTGGCCGTCCTCTCTCTCTCTGTTGTTCCAGCTTGGTCTAGCAACCTGATCCAGTAGCTTGTAAGCGTGTGGATACCTAGGAGGAGCCGGTTATCATCAGCTCTTACAGATCTCGATATTCCTTTGATCAATCCGCTGCAATCACAAGGTAATGATCCTGATATGTTTATGATTCAACTGCAAATCACCTAGATCCTAGTTGATTATGTTAGGTTGTAATCTGATAATTACACCAATGAAGACACATAATCCTTCAGTGGTATCAGAGCCTAGGTCGTTAGGTTTTTGCTGTTTGGATCATATTTAGGTTATTTTACTGTTTAGAATCGAATTTGGCTTAAGAAATTTGATTAGAACTTGTAAAAACCCTAATATGAAAATCGCATGATCCGATTGAAACCCATCGGTATGCGATGTGATCGCCCGTATCGATCGACGAGGGAGCAAGATATCGATCGATATGAATCGGATCGATTGCCTCTCGCTGTCCCGATGACCCGATCGCAACGAGCTGATGCACGCCGGTATCGATCGACGCAGGAGCGTGATATCGATCGATACACTGGCGAGAGATACGGTCCGCGAGTAGCCAATCGGTTCAACCGAGCTTCGCGGTTCGTTCTTCCCAAACCCGCGACAATGAACCAATCAAACCGATTGTGGTTCATTGTCAACTTTAGCTAAAACCGCAAGTTAGGTCAAAATTGGCTAAAACACAAGGTGTTTCTTCCCAGTTTTGGACTTAACCGAACCGATCCAATTTAATTGGTGGTTCAAGCGGTTAACCCAAATCGCGGTTTGCTGGAAATTGTTTAATACAATTGGTATTATTTAATTTCTGGTTAAACCAGATTTAAATTCAAAATTGAATTTTAACCTAAACCGAAGGCTGGTCTAAGTTTGATTTGGTTGGACCAAATAATTTAGAGCTGGTCTGGTTTAGTAAATAACCAGTTGGATTTAGTAGTTAATTTGGTCTTGGACCAGAATTAATGAACCGACTCGGTTATGTCAAATTATTGGGCCAATTGGAATTCTGTGGTCTTGGGCCAAGAATTGGGCCTATAATTTGTGACCCAACCGAAAACTTTAATAAAATATTAAATTAGAAATTTCTATTTTTAGCATGTTTCTAGATTTAGAAAGTTTCCAAATTTAGTAAGTTTCCTGAAATGGAAAGTTTCCCAAAATAGTAATCTTCTATTTTTGGAAAGAAAACCTAAAATCCTCAAAACAAATATCAAGCTTGGATGTCTTGCCCAATCTTGTCAGCTACTTAACGCTTATTCAATTACAGATATGGCTTACAGTGTGAGGTGTCTGTTTTTGCGTAAGTAAAGTAGTATATAGTCACTAATTTCATTGGGAGTCCCAGACTTTAGTGATTATTTGGCTGTAAGAGATTGGTTTCCTTGACTGGGCCATCGGGAGTCCCGGGCCTTGAGACATCTGGTGAATTGGGCCTTGGGCCCAATCCACAACCGAGAGTTATATGGATATAACTAGCTGTGTGTATGCTTACCAAGTAAAGCTAATTCCGGGTGACGACCAGTGGCCCACTTTGGTTTTGGTTAAACATGGGTCTCAGAATCATTGCATTCTAATGAGGTTAAACAAAGAAATTTTGAATGCAATGCGAGTCTTCTTATAAGATTTTAAGATTACTCTTTTATGAACTAAATAACTAAAACTCTATTGTCTCATAATTTCAGCTATGTCAAGCACAACAACACAAAACACTTTCTCGATCCGGTCTGCCCTTGAGAAGGACAAACTGAACGGATCAAACTTCCTGAACTGGTCCATGAACCTGAGACTTGTGCTCAGGCAGGAGAAGAAGGCTTATGTCCTTGAAAGAGTTCTCCCCCCTAGACCTGCGAATAATGCCGCACAAGCTGTGAAGAATGCTTGGGATACGCATTCTTCAGATGCTAATGACGTGGTTTGCCTAATGTTGGCGACAATGGCTCCCGAACTGCAGATGCAGTGGGAAGGCCTGACTTGTCCCATGGAACTGATGGCAAACCTGAAAGCGTTGTTTCAGGAGCAGGCTCGTACAGAGAGATTCCAAACTGTAAAGAATCTCTTGGACTGTAAAATGGCTAAGGATGCAGCAGTGAGTCCACATGTTCTGAAAATGATGGGTTATCTCGATCATTTGACTAGACTCGACTGTCCTATAAGCCAAGAGCTTGCTTGTGATATCGTTCTGCAGTCTCTTACTCCTGCATATGACCAGTTCATCTTGAACTATAATATGCATGGGTTGATAAAGACTTTGCCTGAGCTACATGGTATGCTCAAGACTGCAGAACCTAATCTGAAGAAGGCCAAGGAGCCGTCTGTACTCATGGTGCAGAAGGGCAAGGGTTTCAAGAAATCTGCTGCAGACAAGGGAAAGGGCAAGGCAGTCAACACTGAAAAGGCCAAGACCAAGCCCGTGTCTAAAGCTGGGCCTTCTGATATCTGTCACTTTTGCAAAGAGGCAGGGCATTACCGCAGGGACTGTAAGAAATACCAGGAAAGTCTGAAGGAGAAGAAGAAGTCCTTCGCGACTACTTCTTGTTGGAATTGTGTCCAGTAATCTCGGTACTGTCTCTAGAAAGTAAGAGTATGTCAAAGATCAGACATAAGTCATATAATGCTGGGGATCATGATGGCTTGCTAGAGTCCGCTCATGATCTATAAGTCTTGGACTTATTGCCTTTATTATATGATCCCATATGGGTCACACGCCTAAGCTAACAGGAAAATGTGTTGGAACGGCTTAGCAGAAGTACGACAAAAGTGCCAGGCATTTGTCGTACTAAGAGAGAAAGATTAATGGGTCTTATTAAATGGGATTTAATCAGATTGGGCCCAAAAGCCCAAAAGGGAAAGAGAAGGCTTTTAATGACTAAAAGCCAAGTCTTTTCTCCCTAACCCTAATACCCAGCCGCGATTCTCCTCTCTCTCTGCGCCTCTCTTCCTCGTGGTCTAGCAGCCATTTCCTTGTGAAGCGTGTGTGAACCTTTGGAGGATTCATCCCTCGGTGCATCTATCTGATCTCTGACCTGTTCTATTCCTTCCGCTGCAACAAACAGGTAAAAGGTGAGATCATCTAATGTTTCTATTCAAGAGAACCTAGATCTGTATGTTTAGGATGATCTGAATCTGTGAATTACATCAGGATCAACCAAACGAGTTCCAACAGTGGTATCAGAGCCATTGGTTCTTAGGATTTCTTGTTTAGATTCATTGTTTAGGTTGTTTAATCTGTTTAGGAGTGTTTTGAATCCATTACTGATAAGAAAAACACTTAAGAAACTGAATTAAATCCTGAACAAACATTCGAAATCACAAAAACCGAGCTATATGACTCGGGTTTTGGTGATCGGCCATGGGTCGGACGGTTCGGGATGGCCGGTTGGGTCGATCGGCCGAGTGATCGCACGGCGATCGCATCCGGATCGATCGGCCGAGTGATCGCACGGCGATCGCGTCTCGGCTGTGCGTCGTCCCGATCGCGTCTCGGCTTCGTCTCGGCTTCGTCTCGGCTGTGCGTCGCGTCCCGATCGCTCGGCGATCGTGGAGCGTCCGTCCGAGCATCCCGTCCCACGATCGTCCCGCCTGACCCGAGCTCGTCCGACCGTCCCGATCACACGCAAGCGTCCCGTCCGGAAATCCGAGCGTCTCGATCTCGGATCGAGCATGCGGCTTGCGGCTGGACGGCTCTTGCTCGACCGGTTAGGGTTTTGGGTGTAATTGGGCCGGTTCGATTTCGGTTAGGTGGTTCGGTTCAAAACTTAATTAAAATCAATCGTTCTGGTTTAATAAACAGATTTTAATAATTTTATTAAATCTGGTTAAACCGGAATAAGAAATCCAATGTCGAAAGAAATATTGGATTTAGTGCCTAAACCGGGAATTTCTAATTTGATTTGGTTGGACCAAATAAATTGAGAAATTCCGGTTTAGTAAATAACCGGTTGACAATTGTGGTCATCGTAGTAATTGAAACTTGGTTAGACCAGTTTTAATGAACCAAACCGGTTATGTCAATTAATTGGACAATTGGGTCATGTCTTGGACATGGACCAATTCTTGGGCCTCGGGCCAAGAAGTTAAAACAATTGGGCCAATTATTTGAGTCTTTCTTCAGACAAATTTAAAATTTATTTTATAAAATTTATAAAGTCGATTTTAAATTAAAGTTTCCGAAATTTTAAAAATTAGAAAGTTTCTTAAAATAGAAGTTTCTGAATTTGCGGGTTTTGGATTTTAAAGAAATTTCTATAGTTAGAAAGTTTCCGGTTTTAGAAAGTTTCCAATTTTAGAAAGTTTCCAAAAATAGTAGGTTTCCATAAATAGAAAGTTTCCCGAAATAGTAATCTTCTATTTTGGGAATGTTTTTAAAATAAACCTACGGACCTCAAATAATATCAAGCGTTGGATGTCTTGTCCGGGCTATGTCAGCTGTCAAAGCCCATTCAATTGCATTCATGGCCTTACAGTGTGAGGATGTCTGCTTTTGCGTGAGTAAGACGGTTTGTGATTCATAAATGTCATTGGGAGTCCCAGACATTAATGATTACATGACTGTATAGTCTGGTTTTCTTGACTAGGCCATCGGGAGTCCCGGGCCTTGAGACATCAGAGTGGATTGGGCCTCGGGCCCAGATTCACAACCAAGAGTTATATCACGGATATAATTAGCCGATATAGGGCTTACCGATATAAGCTAAGGTTGGGTGATGGCCAGTGGCCCACTTTAATCTTAGTTATATGTGGATCTTGGAATCATTATATTCTATTGAGGGTAACTTATGTTATTGAATATAATGCATGATTAATCATATTATACTTTAATACGAGATTAATCATTTTGAACATATAACTAATAACCTTTTTATTTATATATTTCAGATATGACTACTACAAGCACACAAAACACATTCTCGATCCGGTCTGTTCTCGAGAAGGAGAAGCTGACTGGAACGAACTTCCTGACATGGTCAAGGAACTTGAGGCTGGTCCTCAAGCAGGAGAAGAAGGATTATGTCCTTCGAGATCCCCTCCCCGAGAGGCCTCTTGCCAATGCTGCCAGGACTCTGCACAATGCTTGGGAAAAGCATTCGTCAGATGAAAATGATGTCTATTGCCTGATGTTAGTGACAATGACTCCTGAGCTGCAAAAGCAGTTCGAAAGTGTATTGTCTCCCATCGAGATAATGGCAAGCCTGAAATCTCTTTTTCAGGAGCAGGCTAGGACTGAGAGGTTCCAAACAGTTAAGAACCTCTTGGACTGTAAGTTGGCTGCGAATGCGGCAGTGAGTCCTCATGTCTTGAAGATGATGGGTTATCTCGATCATCTTCAGAAACTCGACTGCCCAATCAGCCAGGAACTTGCCTGCGACATCATTCTGCAGTCTTTACCTGCAAGCTATGATCAGTTCATTCTGAACTTTAACATGCATGGCTTGAGTAAGACACTGCCTGAGCTTCACGGAATGCTCAAGACTGCAGAGCCCAACTTGAAGAAAACCGCCAAGGACCCCAATGTGCTTATGGTACAAAAGGGCAAGGGGTTTAAGAAGTCTTCTGCTAAGGATAAGGGAAAGGCCAAGGGTGTCCAAGTCGTGGACAAGGACACGCCAAAGCCCAAGCCCAAGTCCAAGGCTGGGCCTACTGACATGTGCAGGTTCTGCAAAGAACTGGGGCATTGGAGAAGAGATTGTAAGAAATTCCAGGAAGGTCTAAAGGAATTAAAGAAGAAGACTTTCGAGACTTCTTCATCAGGTATTTTTGTTATAGAAGTTAATACAACTACTTCTGATAATACCTCATGGGTCATGGATACTGGTTGTGGGGCTCATATTTGTACTAATATGCAGGCACTCAGCAACAGTAGAAGGCTGAAGCAAGGACAAGTGGAGCTACGAGTTGGGAATGGAGCGAAAGTTTCAGCACTAGCTGTAGGCACATACTTGTTGTCTTTACCTTCGGGATTGATTTTAGAACTGAATAATTGTTATTTTGTACCTGCTATAAGCAGAAATATTATTTCAATTTCTTTGTTGGATTTGGAAGGTTATGATTTTTCAGTTAAGAATAAATTATGTTCCTTCAATCGCAACAATTTGTTCTATGGTTCTGCCCCTCTTACGAATGGGCTTTACATACTCGATCAATCCGCGCCAATTTATAACATTAATACAAAACGGTTTAAACCTAATGAGGAAAACCGAACGTTTCTATGGCATTGTCGTTTAGGGCACATCAGCGAGAAACGCATCAAGAGGCTCCATTCGAATGGACTTCTTGGCTCATTTGACTTTGAGTCATGTGAGAAATGCGAATCCTGCATGATGGGCAAAATGACACGGGCCCCCTTTAATAAACCTAACGAGAGGGCCAGTGACTTATTGGGCCTGATACACACTGATGTGTGTGGCCCAATGTCCACAAATGCAAGAGGAAACTATCAGTACTTCATTACCTTCACTGATGATTTCAGTAGGTATAGATATGTTTATTTAATGAAACATAAGTCTGAATCTTTTGAGAAGTTCAGAGAATTCCAAAATGAAGTACAGAACCAACTTGGCAAAAGCATTAAGGCTCTTCGGTCCGACCGAGGAGGAGAATACTTAAGCCAGGAATTCAGTGATCATCTGAGAGAGTGTGGGATCGTATCCCAACTCACTCCTCCTGGAACACCTCAATGGAATGGTGTGTCTGAGAGGAGAAATCGGACCTTATCGGATATGGTTCGATCTATGATGAGTCACACAGACCTTCCAATATCCCTTTGGGGATATGCTCTGCTAACAGCAGTGTTCACTCTAAACAGAGCGCCATCAAAAGCAGTAGTAAAGACACCATATGAATTATGGACTGGAGAAGCTCCAGTGCTGTCTTATCTAAGAATTTGGGGTTGTGAAGCCTATGTTAAGAGATTAATCTCAGATAAGCTTACACCAAAATCTGATAAATGCTACTTCATTGGTTATCCACGGGAAACCAAGGCTTATTACTTCTATCTACGTTCCGAGAACAAGATCTTTGTTGCCCGGGATTGTAACTTTCTTGAGAGAGAGTTTCTCTCCAAGAAAGACAGTGGGAGTAAGGTACTGCTTGAAGAAATTCAAGATGAACAGGATACTGCTCAACCTAATGAGGAAGAGCAGCAGGAGGATCTACAAGAAATTGTAGAGCCTGAACCTGTAGTACCTGAAGTTCGAAGATCCGGGAGGATCCGTCACGAACCCGAGAGATATCAGGGATTCCTCGTGACGGACTGTCATGATCTTTTGATCATTGATGGTGATGAACCATCGAACTTCAATCAAGCCATGATGGGCACAGATTCCTCTAAGTGGCGCAAGGCCACTGATTCCGAAATGGACTCCATGTCGGTCAACCAAGTGTTTTCGTTGGTTGACTTACCCGTTGGTGTAAAAGCCATCGAGTGCAAATGGATCTTCAAGAAGAAGATTGACGTGGATGGAAATGTCCAGATTTACAAAGCCAGGTTGGTGGCAAAAGGTTTCAGACAAGTTCACGGTGTGGACTACGATGAAACCTATTCACCAGTGGCTATGATGAAATCTATTCGGATTCTACTAGCAACTGCAGCTTTTCATGATTATGAAATTTGGCAGATGGACGTGAAAACCGCCTTCCTGAATGGTATTCTGGAAGAGGATGTGTATATGACACAACCTGACGGTTACATAGATCCAAAGAATGCTGGGAAAGTATGCAAGCTTCACAAATCCATTTATGGATTGAAGCAAGCATCGAGGAGCTGGAATCTTCGTTTTGATGAAGCGATCAAGCAATTTGACTTCATCAGAAACGAAGAAGAACAATGCGTGTATAAGAAATCTAGTGGGAGCAAGATTGTATTTCTTATTCTGTATGTCGATGACATACTACTTCTCGGAAACGACGTTCCAATGCTGAAGTCTGTAAAGGACTGGCTTGGAAGTTGTTTTTCCATGAAAGACATGGGTGAAGCCGCATACGTTCTTGGAATTAGGATCTATCGGGATAGACCTAAGAGGCTGATAGGCTTGTGTCAAGACTCATACATTGACAAAGTCCTACAAAGATTCAGCATGAAAGATTCCAAGAAGGGCTTCACGCCAATGGTACATGGCACAACGCTGAGCAAGAAGCAGAGCCCTACGTCGGCTGCTGAGCTTGAGCGCATGAAGAACATTCCTTATGCATCTGCAATAGGATCTGTCATGTATGCCATGATCTGTACTCGTCCTGATGTTGCTTATGCATTGAGCATGACGAGTAGATACCAGTCAAATCCAGGTGAAAACCATTGGATTGCCGTAAAGAATATCTTGAAGTATCTAAGACATACTAAGGATAAGTTCTTGGTGTACGGTGGAAGTGATGTGCTTAAAGTCAGTGGATTCACGGACGCAAGTTTCCAGACAGACACAGATGATTTCCGGTCACAGTCCGGTTATGTCTTTTGTCTGAATGGCGGTGCAGTAAGTTGGAGAAGCTCCAAGCAGGACACCGTTGCTGATTCCACTACAGAAGCTGAATATATCGCCGCCTCAGAAGCAGCGAAGGAAGCTGTTTGGATACGAAAGTTCATTATGGAACTAGGTGTGATACCAGATGCGGCTGAGCCTCTGGCACTGTTTTGTGACAACAATGGTGCTATAGCTCAGGCAAAGGAACCAAGATCACACCAGAAATCCAAGCATGTTCAAAGAAGATATCACTTGATACGTGACATCATTAATAGAAAGGAAGTCAAGATCAGCCGAGTTCCGACAGATGATAACGTCGCTGATCCGTTGACAAAGCCACTCCCAAGGCCTAAGCTCGAGTTCCTGACTGAAGCTGTAGGCATTAGAAACATTGAAATGTAATCTAAATTTGAGTGGGAGTTTTGTGAGCTTTATTTTAGTTATTTGATATGTTCTTGTAAAACATTATTTTATGTTTTAATGAAATTATTATTTCAAGATTATTTTGGCTGTGATGAAATAATCGTTCCAAAATGATATGAACCATTTTATAGGTCATCGAAGTAAATGACTTGATCTTGAGTCATCGAAGTTATTTAGCTTGATCATGAGACCCTATATTTGATAGATGTTTTATATCATCCCGTCCCCAGTCGAAGGTTGTTGAAATTGGAACATCAACAACCGTGTGAGACTGGATTGGTACGTGACTTATGACAAAGTCTCAGTGTGTCATAGATGCGCGGCATCAAAGTCAGTACATAGGTGTATGTTGGGAACATACGACCGGACAAGACCCGCTTATAAGAACTCTTCAGGATATTTATATCTGTGTCATAAGAGATTCTTACTACGACTATAGAGTATAGTCCTTAGACCTGAGTTCACATGCATGTGACTGCACATGGACTGGTGTACTTTGATCATTGTCTAACGCTATCGTTCTGTGATAGCTATAAGGACCTTGTTTGGGTACATCATGAAATGAATAGTTTACAGTGATGGAACAAGATGGGATTTGTCCCTCCAATATAAATGGAGTGAATATCTCTAGGCCAATCGGAGATTTGAATACTGGAAAACGCATGGCCATGCTCAAACGGACTTTCCCGAGTCGTTTGGATTGTCAGTATCAAATCAGAGTCCGATGAACAAGATTAGGCTTTATAAGGATGACACCAATCTTGCCTTATGACTAATCGAGATATTGAGACAAAAGGATTATGAATACAGAGATTCCAGTACAAGTGGGAGATTGTTGGAATTGTGTCCAGTAATCTCGGTACTGTCTCTAGAAAGTAAGAGTATGTCAAAGATCAGACATAAGTCATATAATGCTGGGGATCATGATGGCTTGCTAGAGTCCGCTCATGATCTATAAGTCTTGGACTTATTGCCTTTATTATATGATCCCATATGGGTCACACGCCTAAGCTAACAGGAAAATGTGTTGGAACGGCTTAGCAGAAGTACGACAAAAGTGCCAGGCATTTGTCGTACTAAGAGAGAAAGATTAATGGGTCTGATTAAATGGGATTTAATCAGATTGGGCCCAAAAGCCCAAAAGGGAAAGAGAAGGCTTTTAATGACTAAAAGCCAAGTCTTTTCTCCCTAACCCTAATACCCAGCCGCGATTCTCCTCTCTCTCTGCGCCTCTCTTCCTCGTGGTCTAGCAGCCATTTCCTTGTGAAGCGTGTGTGAACCTTTGGAGGATTCATCCCTCGGTGCATCTATCTGATCTCTGACCTGTTCTATTCCTTCCGCTGCAACAAACAGGTAAAAGGTGAGATCATCTAATGTTTCTATTCAAGAGAACCTAGATCTATATGTTTAGGATGATCTGAATCTGTGAATTACATCAGGATCAACCAAACGAGTTCCAACACTTCTTCAGGTATTTTTGTTATTGAAGTAAATACTACTACTTCTGATAATACCACTTGGGTATTAGATACTGGATGTGGGGCTCATATTTGTACTAATGTGCAGGCGCTCAGCAACAGTAGAAGGTTGAAGCAAGGGCAAGTAGAGTTGCGGGTTGGCAATGGAGCGAAGGTTCCAGCACTGGCCGTTGGCACTTACTTGTTGTCTTTACCTTCTGGATTGATTTTAGAACTTGAGAATTGTTATTTTGTACCTGCTATAAGCAGAAATATCATTTCAGTTTCATTGTTGGATTTACAAGGATTTGATTTTTCTATTAAGAATAAATTGTGTTCCTTTAATCTCAATGATATGTTCTATGGTTGTGCCCCTCTTATTAATGGGCTGTACATGCTGGATCAATCTACTCCAGTATATAACATTAATACAAAACGGTTCAAATCTAACGAAGAAAATGAAACGTTTCTCTGGCATTGTCGTTTGGGGCACATTAGTGAGAAACGCGTCAAGAGGCTCCATTCTAATGGACTCTTGGGCTCATTTGACTTTGAGTCTTGTGAGCAATGCGAATCTTGCCTAATGGGCAAAATGACATGGGCCCCTTTTAATAAACCTACAGAAAGGGCCAGTGAACTATTGGGCCTGATACATACTGACGTGTGTGGCCCAATGTCCACAAATGCTAGAGGAAACTATCAGTACTTCATTACATTCACTGATGATTTCAGTAGATATGGATATGTCTACTTGATGAAACATAAGTCGGAAACCTTTGAGAAGTTCAAAGAATTCCAGAATGAAGTACAGAACCAGCTTGGTAAGAGTATTAAGGCTCTTCGGTCGGACCGAGGAGGAGAATACTTGAGCCAGGAATTCCGTGATCATCTGAGTGAGTGTGGGATCATCTCCCAACTCACACCTCCTGGAACACCTCAGTGGAATGGTGTATATGAGAGAAGGAATCGTACATTGTTAGATATGGTCTGATCCATGATGAGTCACACAGACCTTCCTATATCCCTTTGGGGATATGCTTTGCTGACCGCAACGTTCACACTGAACAGAGTGCCATCAAAATCAGTAGCAAAGACACCATATGAGTTATGGACTGGAAAGGCTCCAGCAATGTCTTTTCTCAGAATTTGGGGTTGTGAAGCATATGTCAAAAGATTAATCTCAGACAAGCTTACACCAAAATCTGACAAATGCTACTTCATTGGTTATCCTAGGGATACCAAGGCTTATTACTTCTATCTGCGATCCGAGAACAAGATCTTTGTTGCTCGGGATTGTACTTTTCTTGAGAGGGAATTTCTCTCTAAGAAAGATAGTGGGAGTAAGGTACAACTTGATGAAATTCAAGAAGGACAGGAACCTGTTCAACCTAATGAGGAAGAACAGCCGGATGAATTACATGAAGTTGTAATAGAACCTGAACCTGAAGTACCTGAAGTTCGAAGATCCGGAAGGATCCGTCACGAACCCGATAGATATCAGGGATTCCTCGTGACTAATTGCCATGATCTTTTGATCATTGACGGTGATGAACCCTCGAACTTTGCAGAAGCCATGATAGGCCCTGACTCCTCAAAGTGGCGTGAAGCCACTGAATCCGAGATGGACTCCATGTCTGTCAACCGAGTGTTTTCACTGGTTGATTTACCCGCTGGTTCTAAAGCCATCGAGTGTAAATGGATCTTCAAGAAGAAGATTGACATGGATGGAAATGTCCAGATTTACAAGGCCAGGTTGGTGGCAAAAGGTTTCAAGCAAATTCATGGTATAGACTATGATGAAACCTATTCACCAGTGGCCATGATGAAATCAATTCGGATTCTCCTAGCAACTGCCGCTTATTATGATTATGAGATTTGGCAGATGGATGTAAAAACCGCCTTCCTGAATGGAATCTTGGAGGAGGATGTGTATATGACACAGCCTGATGGTTACATTGATCCTAAGAATGCTGGGAAAGTATGCAAACTTCATAAATCCATTTATGGATTGAAGCAAGCATCCAGGAGTTGGAATCTTCGTTTTGATGAGGCAATAAAGAATTTTGACTTCATCAGAAACAAGGAAGAACAATGTGTGTATAAGAAAACTAGTGGGAGCAAAGTGGCGTTTCTTATCCTATATGTCGATGACATATTGCTTCTTGGAAATGATATTCCAATGCTGAAGTCTGTTAAAGACTGGCTAGGAAGTTGTTTTTCCATGAAGGACATGGGTGAAGCCGCGTATGTTCTTGGAATCCGAATCTTTAGAGACAGATCTAAAAGGCTGGTTGGACTTTGTCAAGATTCTTATATAGACAAAGTCCTGCATCGATTCGGAATGGATAAATCCAAGAAGGGATTCACGCCAATGATACATGGTGCTACACTAAGCAAGGATCAGTGTCCTAAAACACCTGATGAGCTTAAGCGCATGAATAGGATTCCTTATGCTTCGGCTATAGGATCTATCATGTATGCCATGATCTGTACTCGTCCTGATGTTGCTTATGCACTAAGCATGACGAGTAGGTACCAGTCTAATCCAGGTGAGAGTCACTGGATTGCCGTAAAGAATATCCTGAAGTATTTGAGAAATACTAAGGATAAGTTCTTGGTTTACGGAGGAAGTGAAGTGCTTGAAATGAGTGGATTCACGGATGCAAGTTTTCAGACAGATAAAGATGATTTCCGGTCACAGTCTGGTTACATCTTCTGTCTGAATGGCGGTGCAGTAAGTTGGAAGAGCTCCAAGCAGAGCACCGTGGCAGATTCCACAACAGAAGCTGAATACATCGCTGCTTCAGAAGCTGCGAAGGAAGGAGTTTGGATAAGGAACTTCTTGATTGAACTCGGTGTATTCCCAAATGCCACTGAGCCTCTGACACTGTATTGTGACAACAATGGTGCAATTGCTCAAGCCAAGGAACCGAGACATCATCAGAAATCCAAACATATTATGAGAAGGTATCACTTGATTCGTGATATAGTGAATAGAGGTGAAGTGATGGTCAGCAGAGTTCCCACTGATGAGAACGTGGCTGACCCGTTGACAAAGCCACTCCCGAGACCTAAGCACGAGTTGCATACTGCTGCTGTAGGAATTAGAGATATTCAAATGTAATCTCTTTTTGAGTGGGAGTTGTGAGGGCTTTATTTTAGTTATTTTGATTGGTTCATGTAAACATTTTAAATGTTAATGAGATTTTATTTCTGGATTATTTTTAACTGTGATATAAAATAATCGTTCCAAAATGATTCATGTCATTAGATATGGGCCATCGAAGTACATGAGTAGACTTGATCATGAAACCCCATATTTAACGAAATGACATAAATCATAGTGTCCATAGTCGAAGGTTGTTGAAATTGGAACACCAACAACCACTTGAGACTAGAGTGTGTTGAGACTTATGACCAAGTTTCATGGGTCATGGATGCGAGGCATCAAAGTCAACACATAGGTATATGTAGGGGAGCATATGACCGGACATGGCCCGCTGATGAGAACTCTACAAGATATTAATATCTGTGTCATGAGAGGTTCTCATTTACGACTATAGAGTATAGTCCTTAGACCTGAGTTCGCATGCATGTGGCTGCACGTGGATTGATGCGCTTTGATCATTGTCTAACGCTGTTTCATAACTGGGAGCTATAAGGACCTTGGTTGGGTGTATTATGAAGTGTGTAGTTCATAGTGATGGAACAAGATGGGATTTGTCCCTGCCGTTTAACGGAGGTAATATCTCTAGGCCAATCGGAGACTTGATAGCTGGTAAGAGAGTGGCCACTCCCAAACGGACTTGCCCAAGTCGTTTGAATTGTCAGTATCAAATCCGGTCCGATGAACATGGTCTGGCTATATAAGGATGACACGCATCTTGCCTTATGCCAGATCGAGATATTGAGACAAAAGGATTAGGGAATGTAGAATTCCAGTACAAGTGGGAGATTGTTGGGAATGTCCTGAAATCTACTGTACTATCTCTAGAAAGTATGATAAGTGTCGAGATCAGACATAAGTCATAAATACTGGGTGATCATGATGACTTGCTAGAGTCCGCTCTTGATCTATAAGTTTAGGACTTATTACCAGTATTGTATGATCCCAAAGGGTCACACACCATAGCTAACGGGAAAGTTAAATGGAATTAATACGGTAAGATGCAAGGCATTTACTGTATTTGTACAGAGAATTGGGCCAGACAAAATACAGTTATTTTGTCTGATTTGGGTCTTGGGCCCAAAAGCCTAATAGGCCATTAGTTTAATCATGTGGGCCCATATAAGGGAAGAGGAGGCGCCAGGCGCCAGTAAGCCTAGTAGTCTGCGATTTTCAGGTCTGGCCGTCCTCTCTCTCTCTGTTGTTCCAGCTTGGTCTAGCAACCTGATCCAGTAGCTTGTAAGCGTGTGGATACCTAGGAGGAGCCGGTTATCATCAGCTCTTACAGATCTCGATATTCCTTTGATCAATCCGCTGCAATCACAAGGTAATGATCTTGATCTGTTTATGATTCAACTGCAAATCACCTAGATCCTAGTTGATTATGTTAGGTTGTAATCTGATAATTACACCAATGAACACACATAATCCTTCAGATATATGTCTGAAGGACATGCTTTTGAGCAACATGATTGATGAAGAAGGATTTTTGATGATCTTTGAAGTATGAAGTGCTGTGATTCAAGGCAGAATTCCTGAGAAACTAAAAGATTCAGGGAGTTTTGTGTTGGATTGTTCTATCTACAGAGATTTGAGAGGTCATTATGTGATCTTGGTTCAAGTGTGAACCTCATGCTTTACTCAGTTGCTTTGAAGCCTTTGATGATAGATTCATCCCTACTCGAATCTCATTGGTTCTAGCATACAGGACTGTCAGGATTCCAGAAGGAGTGTTGGAGGATGTGCCAATAAAGATTGGCAACTGCATGATACCTACAGACTTTTTGGTTCTCTGCAGTATGGAGAGGATCCAAGGGATCCAATTATCTTGGGTAGACCCTTTTTGGCTACTGTTGGAGCAATGATTGTCTGCAAGAAAGGAACAATCATTCTGAATGTGGGTAATTTGAAGATGAGTTTTGATATGGATAAGCTGGTGAAGTGACCAACCATCGACTGACAAACCTTCTATGTGGACAATCTCAGTGATCTGGCAGAGGAATTCTTTCACATGACACATGATGAGGATCCCTTGGAGAGAGCTATGCTAAGCTCTGTACAGGAATTGGAGCATCTTGAGAACGAGCCTACTATTGGTTATGCTAGATTGATGGACTCAACAGAGAAAGTGATGATGGTCTCTATGCAGGAAGAACAACTGCATCGATTGATGCACGTCGCGGACGCAGACTGGTCAGAGGAGAAAGATCTGAAAATTAAGCTCAAACAGCTCCCTTCTGAACTAAGGTACGCATTTCTTGGACCTAATTCAGCATATCCTTTCATTATTAATGCTTCCTTAAACAACGCAGAGACTTCCTTACTGCTGAGCAAGCTGCGCAAGCATCGCAAAGCTCTTGGCTATTCTCTTGATGACATTTCAGGTATTTATTTGGATATGTGAATGCATAGGATACATCTAGAGGATGAGAAGAAGTCATCAATGAGCATCAAAGGAGGCTGAATCCGAATCTGAAGGAAGTGGTGAAGAAAGAGATTCTGAAACTGCTGGAAGCTGAAATCATCTATCCTATCTCTGATAGTGATTGGTTCAGTCCAGTGCATGTGGTGCCTAAGAAAGGAGGTGTTGCAGTGGTCAAGAACAAGAAGAATGAGTTGATTCCTACAAGGACTGTGACTGGACACAAGATGTGCATTGATTACAGGAAGCTGAATGTTGCAACTAGGAAGGACCATTTCTCATTGTCATTTATTGATCAGATGCTTGAGACGTTAGCTAATCACCCCTATTATTGCTTCCTTGATAGGTATTCTGGTTTTTTTTCAGATTCTCATTCATCCAGTGGATCACGGGAAGACCAGTTTTATTTATCCCTAAGGCATTTTTGCATACTGCAAAATGCCATTTGGACTCTGTAAAGCTCCAGCTATCTTCCAGAGATGTATGATGTCTATCTGCACACATATGATTGAGGACTTCATGGAGTTATTTATGGATGATTTTTCTGTCTACGGATCATCCTATCATGAATGTTTGGACAACATCTGAAAGGTGCTAGCTAGATGTGAAGAGAAACACTTGGTTATGAATTGGGGAAAATGTCATTTCATGGTAAGAGATGGCATTGTTCTTGGGCACAGAGTTTCAAAGGCAAGGATCGAGGTGGACCGTGTGAAGATTGAGGTCATGACCAGCCTACAAGCGCCTGATTTTGTGAATACTGTGAGGAGCTTTCTGAAACATGATGGTTTTTACAGGAGGTTCATCAAGGATTTGAATAAGATTGATAGACCACTAACTTTTTTGTTGTATAAGGATGTGAAATTTGAGTTCACTGCAGATTGTCATACTGCATTTGACCAGAATAAGCAAGCATTAGTGAGTGCTCCTATAGTGCAAACACCAGATTAGGAGTTGTCTTTTGAGGTAATGTGTGATGCCAGTGATGTTGATGTAGGAGCTGTTCTGGGGCAGAAGAATGACAAGAAACTTCATGCTATCTATTATGCCAGCATAACACTAGATGATGCACAAAAGAACTATGCCACTACAGATAAGGAGTTGTTGCAGTAGTCTTTGCATTTGAGAAATTTCGCCCATATGTGGTTGGATCAAAGATGATAGTACATACAAACCATTCAGCTCTGAAGTACTTGATGCAGAAGAAGAATGCAAAGCCAAGGCTTTTGACGTGGATGCAGGAATTTGACTTTAAATTCAATGATAAGAAGGGACTTGAAAATGGAGTTGCTGATCATATTTCTAGTATCACGCTCCCATTGATGCTTTTATGCCTTAGGAGAATGTCAGTTTGATTGAGGCAATGATTGGGACGGACTTTGACAGAAATATGAAGAACTGTCGAATTGCATAACATGCGTCGATCGATGCCCATTTGGCATCGATCGATTCACCCCTCGACAGTGCGACGATCAATGCAGTCATGAGCGTCATTTGACGCTGGGAGATTACGAATCTGGAACCTTACAAGATTCAAATTGGTCATTACAACATTGAAATTTATGATGTTTCTATGACAGATCGATCATGGTTTGCAGATATTGTGAATTATCTTGCTGTAGAGGCTGAACGAGAGAACTTCAAAGGATATGAAAAGAAGAAGTTCATGAGAGAGCTTAGAAGATTCTGTTGGGATGAGCTATACATGTACAAGCACTGCTCAGATGGTGTTTACAGGAGATGCCTTTCTGAGTCTGAGGTTCCAGATGTGCTATTTCACTGTTATGGATCAGATTATGCTGGACATTTTGCTACCTTCAAGACATTGTCTAAGGTTTTGCAATCAGACTTTTGGTGGCCTACTATGTTCAGAGATGCTCAGGTATTTGTCTCTCAGTGCGATGTCTGTCAGTGGAGAGGAAAAATCAGTAAGAAGCTTGAGATTCCACATAACTTCGTTCTTGAAGTGGAGGTTTTCGATTGTTGCGGCATTGATTTCATGGGTCCTTTTTCCTCATCCTATGGGAATAAATTCATTTTGGTTACTGTGGACTATGTGTCTAAGTGGGTGGAAGCAATAACTAGTCCAACCAATGACTCTTTGGTGGTGCTTAAGCTGTTTGACCATCAATTTCCCTAGATTTGGAGTGCCTCAGATTATGATAAGTGATGGAGGATTTCACTTTATCAACAAGGTCTTTGAGAAGCTGCTGAGAAAGCATGGTGTTCATCATCGTTTGGCTACTCCATATCATTCTCAGACGAGTGTGCAAGTAGAGGTCTCTAACAGACATATTAAGGAGATCTTGGAGAAGACAGTCGGGAAGACAAGGAAGGATTGGTCTGCAAAGTTGGATGATGCACTATGGGCCTACATGACTGCGTTTAAGACGCCACTGGGGACTACACCGTTTCTTCTTCTCTGTGAGAAAGCATGCCACCTTCCAGTTGAACTTGAGAAAAAGGCAGCATGGACTGTGAAGCAGATTAACTTTGATTTGAGATCTGCTGCAGAGAGGCGATTGGTACATCTGAACGAGCTGAATGAGATTAACCAATATGCCTGTAAGAATTTGAAGTTGTACAACGAGAGGACCAAAGCTTATCATGACAAGAATATGGTATCGAGACACTTTGAGCCAAATGTGCTAGTACTTAAAAATGGGCGTGTAATACCCTGTTTCCAAAAATATGGTCAACGGGCAGAAGAAAAGTCAATGGGGGCAAAATTGTAATTTTGCCAAACTCTAGCGGCAAAATAGTAATTTTCCAAAAGTTGAGATGGAGCCGAGACGGGCCAATTGTTCATGTTTTATAACATAAAGAACATTTACATGACCAGAGTTGGAAGAAACGGAGCAGAAATGGGTTTTTCGGCTTGTCGGAAATGGAAACCGATTAAATCGAGAAAACTTCGGAAATTCATAACCGAAGCTATGGAACTCCAAATGAGGTGATTTAAGTTGCTAAATTCATCTAAAATCAAGGAGAATCAGTGTGTGGAAGTTTGGGGATTTATGGGAACAAGGAAGGATTTTCTAAAAAGTAAAACGCAAAATTGAGGAAAACGAGCAATGGAGGATTAAGTGGTTTAAGAGTTGGTTTAGAATGTTTTAAGGAGATAATTTCTGGCTTATTGTCACAAAGACACATCTTCAGGACAGGTGTTACTCAGCAAATGGCTCCACCTTTCCTCCTTTCATGCATTTGCATGGTTCATGTTCATGAACCTAAGGAATAATCTATCACTTCACTCACTTTTGCTCACAAAAATCCTCACTCTAGCTCTCTCACTCACGAGCTCACTCTCCTCTCTCTCTACTCATCCAGATTCATCAAATTCATCCATATTTCCCAGAAATCCCTTGAATCTTCAAGTTCTTTCTTCAAGAACACTATGTGTTCTTCATGACTTGAGGAGCAGGAAACACCATAACTTCTTAACCACAAACCCAAATCACATACTACCATGGCCACTAAACTCCTTTTGATCTCCTATACAACCTCCGGCCATCTCTCACCGTCGCCGTCGCCGGAGGTCGCCGAAATCTGGCCGGAGAACCGCCGCGGCTAGGTTCTTTCTCCCTCTCTCTCTCTCTTCCTTTGGTGATTCAAGACTTCTACCACCTCTCAATAGCTTCAGTATGGATCAAGGAGTGTTTGTAGTGGCTTTATCTCAACAACCACAACCGGAAAAGCCTCCTCCGCTGTGGTCAACGCATCTCCGCCGCCGGTCAACGCCAGAGCCGGTCGCCGTAATCTTCTCCTCTGCCGCTATCTTCAAGCCAGTTCTTCAAGGGTGTGTATGGGTGGTTTGGTTTCAGAAATTGTGTTGGTTTAAGGTTGGTTAAACCGCGGTCAAAGTTGGGATTAAACCGGTCAACGGTTTGACCTAAACCGGTCAACGGTTTGACCTAAACCGGTTTAACCTAACCAGTTCAATTGGAAACCGGTTTAAGCGGTTCAGTTGGTTTGGTTCAATTGGGTGGTTCAGCCGGATCAGTGTGGTCAACGGGTCAAAGGATTCAAAGTCAACTCACGGTCAACGCCGATCAATGCAGGTCAACGCTGGTCAACGCGTTGACTCCGGCGGTTCTAGGGTTGTTCGAGAAGGTTCGGAGTTCGTGTTCGTGTGTTCGAGAGATACATATTCTAGTTCGGGGTCTCGGGATTCATATCCGCATCCGTGCCATTCATTCCGACCAATTCACTTTGAGTCGGCTCATACACCGTAGAGTAGCAGTACATATAGATCGGGAAATGAGAAACCGTAGAAATAAATATTTGCATACCCGTAATTGAATTGACTGATTGATTGGGAGTGGATCGGATTAAATGATTGTAAACCGGATTAGGGTTTTGAGATGCATGCTAGGACCATAGGGTTAAGAGGATTAAACCGTTGTGTGCCGTTAGGTTGTTAGTGTTGTTGATTGATACATACATATAGACATTGCAGGATAGGGTCGTATATGCATCTATACGTATTAAAGGAACGATATGGAATGAATCTAAGTACGGAAATTAAGACGACTTAAAAATACGGAAGTAAACCTAAACAAACGTATAGAGTATGTAACGGTTTTGGGGTTCGGTTTATTTATGAGTTAAGGGTTTTGGGTTATTAAATGAATGAATTAAGTGAACTATGAGACGTTGGAGTTTAGTAAGCTACTAGCTCTAAACCGACGGATAGAGGAGTTAATAAAAGACACATAAGGAATGAGTAATTGAGAAGTTGTGTGGTGAATTGGTGAGCCGTCTACGGATTAGAAATCCGCTAATCCAAAGTAGCGGACGTTAATGAGTTGTGAGCCGTCTACGGATTAGCAATCCGCTAATCCAAGGTAGCGGACAAGAACGGGTTAAAAGATGTTAGAAACCCTAATAGGCTTGCTCGTGTGGTGATTGTTGTATTGTCTGGTTGCTTGTATGATTGTGTTGTTGCTGTTGAGCTTTGTTGTGCAGGTCTATTAGATCGTCTCGGTGTTGGGCCGAGCGATCCTTGTGGATACTTAACTCGGTCACGGGGCCGGTTAAGTTTGTAGCTGCTGACTCGGTACGGTGCCGAGTCAGGGTGAAGGTGTTGGTGTGTGTGTGTGATAGACTTGCGGGATGTTATGTTGAGTCTGTTGTGGTTTATTGATTGATTGTGTTATTGTTGCTAGAGTCCAAGCGAGTCTGCGTGTTTACATTTCTGCACTAGGACTCTAGGGTGCGTTAGATCCCGCATGTCTAGGTTTGATTATGTTCCGCTACTTCCGAACCGATTGGATCCTTGGGCGGCTGCCTAATCGGATTGTGGACCTTCGGGGGTGGTGATTCCGGATATGGCGTTAATCTACTGAGTGAGGCTGGTAGGTGTGTGGTTCGGAGAATACGAGTTCATGTCCTAGGGCCGAATCGCATGGAAACTTAGGTTACCGTGGGTAGCCCGAGTCACTGCGTATTGATGGGCTGAGAACAGTGTCCTAGGTCGTGAGACTTTGTGTTTACATCTAGGAGTCGTGGGTTAGTTACCATGCGGTGACTATGTAAATCCGTGGAAGTTACCGAGATCGTGAAGGGACCGTGTGTGTTTTTGGTATTGCGCTATAGATAGATCGAGTCTCAATCGAGAGCATGTGCCGCAGTGCTTCCGATTTCCTTTAATCGCTTTCTCTTTCTTTTGGCAAGTGCTTGTGTGTGTGGTTGGTTTGACACGACGTGGTAGTACGTGATCGATTGTTATCTTTGTTGCTTGTTATTATGGGGGTTTTTGGGCGGGAAATTGTAAAAGCTAGATAGAATAGAAGGCGTAGTGGGAGCCGTCTCGCTAGGTGATCTTAGATCGCTCATTAGACTCTCTTTGTGTTTTTCAGGTTTAGCAGCGACGGACACGGGAGGGCCTCAGTGTAGTTTCATGATGACTTGTGGCGGGGTTTTGATTCAATGAGTTTGGGATTTTCTCTCGGTTCGGCTTTGGCGCCAATTTCAGTGAGATGTGATTGTTGGTTTTTGATTATTGGAAACTGTTTGTAAAAAGTGTTAAACGTTATGTAAACGTTTGATTACTTAGAAATGAACATGCTTCCATGATATTGTATTTAGTCCGAACCGACACAACTCACGGAAGTGGTACAAGTTATGAAGCTTTGTACTACGGAAGTGAGGACAGCGGGGTCAAGGATGGGTCAGTGCGAGCCTTTGTCTTAAACCGATCTATCTTTGGCTTTGTCTTGTGGCGATCTTTTCCTGTTTGACTTGCTCGGGTTCGACTTGGTCATGTTCTTGTTTGATTGTTGACCGGTCAGCTCGACGGTCAGCGGATAATGGGAAAGGGGCGTTGCAAAAGGTGGTATCAGAGCATGGTTCATCATGGGTTCCAAAACAATTCATTTCTGAGTGTTGTCCGTATTTTATCGAGTCAAATTGTGTCACCCAAGAATCCATTAGGAAACCGAGCCGTGTCTGTGAAATCCGGGGATGGGATGGGAATTAGGATTTTATATTATCTGTACTAACTTTTTGTTTTGTTTTTTATTGCAGTCGTACAGAAGTGTGTCTTGGGAGGAGTGGAGGGGTGTGTGTGTGTGTGTGCAGTGTGGATTATTGCAGTTGAGCATCATGAGTCAGCGAGGGTCGGCAGCATCTTACCACAGTCAGTTGGAGCAGTATCAGGATAGTCTGAGAGCGCCAGTTGCAGGTCATTCACGAGGTTCACGTACGTCCGATCGCCCGACAGTTCCTCTTCGGACACTTCAGGGAGCTAGGGCAGCCGCTGTGGATTGGACACCTTTTCCCGACCCACTACCTACGTCTATGGAGGATGATGCGGGGACCCCAGATATGTATGCGGGATGATGGGGTATTTGGGGATGGCAGATGATGGACTACCGCCATTAACACCGCAGTGGCCAAAGCAAGTCGTACCACATATACTTGCAGCGTCTGACGTACAACTGATGTTTCAGGCACCGATTCTTGAGGCACCTGAGGTTCCTCTACCACTCTGTGTGGAGGACTACTTACCGATCCCTTTACCGTTAGGTTTTGATATAGATATGGAGCCCGTCGATCCAGACCAGCACCCTCAGTGGGAGCAACAGGTTGACGAGCAGGTAGCTATGCTTGCCGATGTCCTAGAGCAGCAGGTCGGAATGCATCACCAGCCGCATCGACGATCTATGTCACCTGCTACACCGTTAAATATGTCCATATCTTTGGGGTCTACCGAGCCGATTTCTGAGTCCTAGCCACAAACCGAGCCACTGGGATCACCAACAGAGATGTCAGAGTCGCCGCCAGCGATGCCAGAGTACCAGGCCTGCAGTGCTTGCGGAGTGAGAGGATTTCATTTGCATTGGTGTCCTCGTCCGCTGGGTCCGCGCTACAGAGAGCCGTATCAGTCCGTCCCAGTGCCAGACTACTGCCAGGTATGTGGAAATGATGGCCATCTTGCACCTATTTGTCTGATTGCCGGATTAGGGCCACGCATGTCAGATGATGAGCCATACCGCCCGCCAGTACCAGAGATGTATTGAGCAGGACCCAGTCGTCGAGATCCCAAGCCCAGTCAGTTGCCAGTAGTTCAGCCGCCGCGACCGCTTGTTATTTGTCATCTTTGCAGGACTGAGGGTCACCGTGCGTCAGACTGTTTCCATGATCCATATTCAGAGCCTACCTCTCCTTGTCAGCTTTATGGTGACTATGGTCATCAGCCGCCAGCTTGCTATCATGGGCCACCCCCAGCACCCGCCCCAGCCTGTCAGTTGTGTGGCCGCGAGGGTCATATCGCTAGCCTGTGTCCGATGGCCGAGCCGCACATCCGCCACACCCTCCCGGCCGACCTGCCAGCTGATATCTCTGCGAGCCACGATGCCTCCTGTGTTGGGCATTCCAGTCTTGTTGGGGATGTTAGGATTAGGGTTATTTAGGCCAGGTAGGTATGGGCACTAACCTTGTTTTGATTGTGTACAGATCGGCAGTTATGCATGTCATCTTTGACATATCTCGGCTTATGACGGTGCAGTTTTTGTGTTTTGGGGTGATGACAGCGGCCGTCTTGTAGTACTTCTGATCAAACTTATGTATTAAAACCTATGTATGTACGATATGTTGTTTTGTATGTATGTTGGATGCAGAACGTTCGGCTTATCATTGTGACTAGCGTAGTAATTGTTTGCATGCTTGTGATGGGTCTGAATGCAAACATACATTATCGTGAGAAACTAAATGATGAGCGGAACTGAAGACCATTCATCATGACCGAAACCCAGACTGACGACATATCCAGATCGATCTCGTGATTGCTTGATTGTGTGGATGGTAATTGCTTGTGTGTCTTATTTAATGCTTGATTGGTGCATTAGATAACTAGGGTTGTGTTTTGTTATTAAAGCGCTGTTAGGTTGCTAGATTCGTTCTTTTAGCATGCATAGTATTTAATAATCGTTGATGGTGCTGGTAGGCCGTTAGATTGCGAGTTGCGTTTTGATGACTTGAGTAGCTCTTAGTAATCGCCGTTTAAATGTTATTGCGATCATTAAATTTCTAGAAATAGAAAGTGTTAGAACCTTTTTATTAAAAGTGTTGAGCTAACTCGAGACTGGTTGTATTCGGCTGTCAATTCACGAGGGAGCGGAATTATAGTGTATCGTTACTTAATCATGAGTAACGGTTGGGTACATGATTAACTAACTACATTTCTATGAGGAAGTGACATCGGAGAATGGATTGGATTGAATCTCACCGCTCCAGTGAATTTTTTTGAATTGGATGTAGGACGGAATGGACGATGCGATATGAATACGAGACCGAACCCGAACCCAAAAGAGAGATGGAGTGTAAAGAAGACGCGAGAAAAGTTGACCCGGAACGTGGAGCAGTTGGTATAAATCGTCAGGGGAAAATGTATCAGTGCAAGGCAACTGGGAGAACGAAGTTGTTGGTATGATGAGTTAGCGAAAAGATTTGGAGAAGCGTCAGAAACAGTGTGGAAACCAGAGTGAAGCGATCGGTGTGAATGGAACGGCGTCTTAACAAAGCGGGATTCGAAGATCAGATTTTGGGGAGTGTCCCAGAAAGAAGAGTCAGTATTGGAAGGATGTAGAAGTCGAAGCGAAGTGGGAAAGTCAGAAGTGAGAATCAAAGCAAAGTAGCTAACCGTGGATGAGTCCAGAGTTCGAGATGGATGGAGTCAGTAAAGACCGAAAGAAAGTAGTACAAAGGAGATCAACAATCGAGAATTGGAACAGTCATTGGGTAAGTAGTGTAAAGACCAGTCAGATGGAACGATTTGGGGAATGAGTTGGAAAAGCGTCAGTAAACGTCGGAAGTAAGTCCGGTGCAGCAATGCTCGAGTAAGGAAGCATCGAAGTTGGGTAACGAAGATTTTTGCAGGGTTTGGTGTCGATTCAAAGTCTGTGTGTGACGGAGAATTCGGGGACCGAATTCCTGTAAGTGGGGAAGAATGTAATACCCTGTTTCCAAAAATATGGTCAACGGGCAGAAGAAAAGTCAACATGGGCAAAATTATTGTAATTTTGCCAAAGTTCAAGGGGAAAATGGTAATTTTGCCAAAAGTTGAGATGGAAGCCAATACGGGCCAAATGTTCATGTTTTACAACATAAAGAACATTTACAAGACCAGAGTTGGAAGAAACGGAGCAGGAATGGGTTTTTTGGCTTATCGGGAATGGAAACCGATTAAATCGAGAAAACTTCGGAAATTCATAACAGGAGCTACGGAACTCCAAATGAGGTGATTCAAGTTGATAAATTCATCTAAAATAAAGGTTAATCAGTTTGGAAAAGTTTGATAATTTATGGGAACAAAGAACGGTTTTCTAAAAAGTAAAATGCAAAATTTAGGAAAACGAGCAATGGATGATTAAGTGGTTTAAGGGTTGGTTTAGAATGGTTTAAGGAGATAACTGCTGGCTTATTGTCACAAAGACACCTATTCAGGACAGGTGTTACTCTTAAAATGGCGCCACCTTCCCTTCTTGCATGCATTTGTCTGGTTCATGTTCATAAACCTAAAGAATAATTTATCACTTTACTCACTTTTGCACACAAAAATCCTCACTCTAGCTCTCTCACTCACGAGCTCACTCTCCTCTCTCTCTACTCATCCAGATTCATCATATTCATCCATATTTCCCAGAAATCCCTTGAATCTTCAAGTTCTTTCTTCAACAACACTATGTGTTCTTCATGACTTGAGGAGCAAGAAACACCATAACTTCTTAACCACAAACACAAATCACATACTACCAAGGCCACTAAACTCCTCTTGATCTCCTCTAAAACCGACGGCCATCTCTAACCATCGCCGTCGCCGGAGGTCGCCGGAATATGGCCAGAGAACCACCGCGGCTAGGTTCTCTCTCCCTCTCTTTCTTCCTTTGGTGATTCAAGACTTCTACCACCTCTCAAAAGATTCAATATGGATCTCGGAATTTTTTTAGTGGCTTGAGCTCAACAACCGCCGCCAGAAAAGCCTCCTCCGTCGTGGTCAACGCAGCTCCGCCGCTAGTCAATGCCGGAGCCGGTCGCGGGAATCTTCTCCTCCGCCGCCAGTTCTTCAAGGGTGTGTATGGGTGGTTTGGTTCAGCAATGGGGTCAGTTTAAGGTTGGTTAAACTACGGTCAAAGTTGGGATTAAACCGGTCAATGTTTTGACTTAAACCGGTTTAACCTAACCGGTTCAATTGGAAGCCGATTTAAGTGGTTCAGTTGGTTTGGTTCAATTGGGTGGTTCAACCAGATCAGTGTGGTCAACTCTTGGTCAACGGTTCAAAGGAGTCAAATTCAACGCACGGTCAACGCCGGTCAACACAGGTCAACGCCGGTCAACGCATTGACTCCGGCCGGTTCTGATTCAGGCAGTTCTAGGGTTGTTCGGGAAGGTTCGGAGTTCGTGTTCGTGTGTTCGGGAGGTTCGGATTCTAGTTCGGGGTCTCGAGATTCATATCCGAATTCGTGCCGTTCATTCCGACCAATTCACTATGAATCGGCTCATACACCGTAGAGTAGCAGTACATATAGATCGGGAAATGATAAACCATATAATTAAGTATTTGCATACCCGTAATTGAATTGACTGATTGATTGTGAGTGGATCGGATTAAATGATTGTAAACCGGATTAGGATTTTGAGATGCATGCTAGGACCATAGGGTTAAAAGGATTAAACCGTTGTGTGCCGTTAGGTTGTTAGTGTTGTTGATTGATACATACATGTAGACATTGCATGATAGGGCCGTATATGCATCTACACTTAGTAAAGGAACAATATGGAATGAATCTAAGTACGGAAATTAAGACGACTTAAAAATACGAAAGTAAACCTAAACAAACGTATAGAGTATGTAACAGGTTTGGGGTTCGGTTTATTTATGAGTTAAGGTTTTTGGGTTATTAAATGAATAAATTAAGTGAACTATGAGACGTCGGGAGTTTAGTAAGCTACTAGCTCTAAACCAACGGATCGAGGAGTTAAGAAAAGACACATAGGGAATGAGTAATTGGGAAGTTGTGTGGTGAATTGGTGAGCCGTATACATATTAGCAATTCGCTAATCCAAGGTAGCGGACGTTAATGAGTATGAGCCGTCTACGGATTAGCAATCCGCTAATCCAAGGTAGCGGACAAGAATGGATTAAAAGATGTTAGAAATCCTAATAGGCTTGCTTGTGTGGTGATTGTGTTGTTGTGTGTTTGCTTGTATGATTGTGTTGTTGCTGTTGAGTTTTTTTTTGTGTGCAGGCCTTTTAGATCGTCTCAGTGTTGGACCGAGCGATCCTTGTGGATACTTAACTCGGTCACGGGGCCGGTTAAGTTCGTAGCTGCTGACTCGGTACTGTGCCGAGTCAGGGTGAAGGTGTTGGCGTGTGTGTGTGTGTGTGTTAGACTTGCGGGATGTTATGATGAGTCTGTTGTGGTTTATTGATTGATTGTGTGATTGTTGCTAGAGTCGAAGCGAGTCTGCGTGTTTACATTTCTGCACTAGGACTCTAGGGTGCGTTAGATCCCGCAAGTTTAGGTTTGATTACGCTCCGGTACTTCCGACCTGATTGGATTCTCGGGTGGCTACCTAATCAGATCGTGGGCCTTTGGGTGGTGATTCCGGTTATGGCATTAACCTTCTAAGTGACAGGTAGGTGTGTGGTTCAGAGAATACAGGGTCATGTCCTAGGGCCGAATCGCATGGAAACTTAGGTTGCCGTGGGGTAGCCCGAGTCACTGCGTATCGATGGGCTGAGAACAGTGTCCTAGGTCGTGAGACTTCGTGTTTACAACTAGGAGTCATGGGTTAGTTACCATGTCGGTGACTATGTAAACCCGTGGAAGTTACCGTGATCGTGAAGGCCCCGTGTGTGCGTGTGTTTTTGGTATTGCGCGATAGATAGATTGAGTCTCAATCTAGAGCATGTGCCGCAGTGATTCTGACTTCCTTTAATCGGTTTCTCTTTCTTTTGGCAAGTGCTTGTGTGTGTGGTGGGTTTGACACGGCGTGGTAGTGCGTGATCGACCGTTATCTTTGTTGCTTGTTATTCTGGGGTTTTTGGGCGGGAAATTGTAGATGCTGGATAGAATAGAAGCCGTAGTGGGAGCCGTCTCGCTGGGTGATCTTACATCGCTCATTAGACTCTGTTTGTGTTTTCAGATTTAGCAGCGACGGACATGGGAGGTCCTCGGTGTAGTTTCAGGATGACTCGTGGTGGGGTTTTGATTCGGTGATTTTGGGATTTTCTCTCGGTTCGGCTTTGGCGCCAATTTGCAGTGAGATGTGATTGTTGGTTTTTGATTATTGGCAAACTGTTTGTAAAAATTGTTAAAAGGTTATGTAAACATTTGATTATTTAGAAATAAACATGCTTCCCTGATATTGTGTTTAGTCCGAACCGACACAACTCACGGAAGTGGTACAAGTTGTGAAGCTTTGTACTACAGAAGTGAGGATAGCGGGGTCAAGGACGGGTCAGTGCGAGCCTTTGTCTCAAACCGATCTGTCTTTGGCTTCGTCTTGTGGCGAACTTTTCCTGTTTGACTTGCTCGGGTTCGACTTGGTCGTGTTCTTGTTTGATTGTTGACCGGTCAGCTCGACGGTCAGCAAATAATGGGAAAGGGGCATTATAAAAGGCGTGAGTTTGTTACTAGGAGGTTGTGGATGGATGAGGCTCATCTTAGGAGTACCACTTGGATGAAGGAAGATAACCTTTAGGTTTTCACAGACACGGAGAGCACAGAGTGGTGTGTGAAGCTCCCACTGCAAGAGCTCACGAAGATCGGGTAGTTCTAGACTTAAACTTTCAGCCCAACCAGAACCTTCTGCACAGGGTCCCTTCGACCGCAGTCCACCAGGGAGCTTCTTCTTGCTGCGGCCCCTACATCTGCAGCGGGTGAATTTGTGCCTATTCCTTATCCTGAGCCAGAGATTCCACCTACAAATATGTTCCAGTGAGCTTTCCAGACGATGTTGAACGATAGAATATGTGGTATCTAGGAGATGGTTACTAGTTGTTTCTGTAGACGCGTCCCGAGAGTCTCGGTTCCTGCTCATCATCACAGACGATCCCCTATACTTGAGTCTGCTCGTTTTGATCTGTATGTTGGGATTGATGATGAGGATTCTTCTTAGTCTTATTTCTAGTTCCTATCCTATGACACTTGGTTCTGTACTTTTCCTTTTTCCTTTTCTTTTCTTTGAGTTATTTTGATGTTTTTCTTGAGTTTATGTCAGTCATATACTTTGGGAACTTATGTACTGATGATTGTGATGATTGCCATGTGCTTTGATATTGTGTTGTATTTGTTCTTTATAGCTCACAGGTTGATTTTATTGATTATTTACGGAACTGATGTTGTCTGCGAAAATATATACAAACAGACACGCCATGCGTCGATCATTGCACCATTTGAGTCGATCGACGCATCCTTTCAAAAATTTGCGTCGACCGTTGCACCCATTGCGTCGGTCGATGCAGGTTGCCGGGTCAGTTATCTCACGCATCAGAAGTACATTTTATTTCCTATCATCTTTTACCGAGCCTAAGCTTCAATTTCCCTGGGGACAGTGTGTTTCAAGCGTGAGGGAGGTGGTACTGACATATCTTTTTGTTTTCTTAGAGTTAGTTGAGTCTGTTTTATTGAGTCAAAATAGTTAGTAGGAACTACATTCTCATGAACTTAAGTGACCATTGGACGAGCTTCAGCAGATCTCTGACTATTATAAAACACAACACAGATCAACCTACCAAGGACACTCATATCACTTCATGTATTCAGAGAATCAACTACTAACTTCACCCTTAATTTGACTTACTTTTTCTCACCTAAGGGTCTTGGTATACTTTGGATCGGATTCCTCTGTCAATCCTGAAAAGTCTTGTAATTATGTCTGAGTATGGTTCCCTTCTCCCTTCCCTTTAAGCAAAGTTAAAAAAAGAAATAAACTGAGGATAAGCTAGTAGCTTCAAAGTGATCATGGGAGTTGTAGAGATCCCTATTACCTCATATGCTTCATGGATTGTGCATAAAGTAATACCCCAATGAGGGAAGAGCAGCTGATAAAAAAAAATGATATCCAAAGGGGAAAAATCAGATGATGAAGTGAGAAAAGGGAGAAGAAAGGAACCGAAAGCTGAAAGGCTTGTAATCAGGTACTAACAGAGTAGGATTCCACGTGTTCATTGATCGATATTCCCTTTGTGAGACCACACTAATAGATTATAGAAGTTGGTATGGTGAATTTGAATGCTTTGAATATGATTGTGGAGTTTACTTGGGACAATTGCTAAGTGTGGGGGAAGTACATTGTGGTCTTGATGTCTGCAGGTTTATTTTCATGTGGCTTACTAAGGGGAATTTGAGTGTAGTACTCCAACGATGAAATGAGTTTCTGAAGTTTTCAAACTTCTTCTCCTTATCTTGGTTTTTTGTTTTGATTAAGGGCAAGCAAAGACTAAGTGTGGGGGAGTTGATATATCATGGTTTTATGGTTTTTAAGCCATGATATAAGTATATATTCGAGTCTTGTGTAGTGTCTTTCGAGTCTTTTGCACAGGTGTTCGCCTAAACAATGGCTTAAAAACCCTAATATAATGATCTAATCACGGCTGGGGCCTCTTTGTAATTATGAGAAACTTCTGGGTTTTGTTGCAATTTATAAACTCTTCATTTGAACCGCCGAGAATTGTCTGTCACGATCTTGTGTCGACCGATGCACATGCTGTGTCGATCGACACAGATGTCTGATATGGGCAGTGAACTCTTTCTCTCGCCCAAATCCTCCAAAATGCTCCAGAATGCGCCATAATCTCCAAATCCGCTCCAAACGTATCTAGACCTGTAAACATACATAAAAGGACTCCAAAGGACTCTAAAAGACTCGATAAGAAGACATATACCATGGTTAAAAGTCCTAAAAACCATGATATATCAACTCCCCCACACTTAGCTTTTGCTTGTCCTCAAGCAAACAGAAGACCAAGATTAGGAGAAGAAGTTTGAAAACTTCAGAAACTCGTTTCTTCGTAGGAGCACCACACTCAGATTCGCCTTAGTAAGCCACATGAAAATGAATCTGCAGACATCGAGACCAATATATACTTCCCCCACACTTATCAACTAACCTGAGTAAACTCCACAATCACATTCAAAGCATCCAAATTCACCATACTGACTTCTATATGCTATTAAGTGCGGTCTCACCTATGGGGTATCGATCAAAGAACACATGGACTCTTACTCTGTTAGCATCCGACCACTCAACTGTTGCTTATGGTCCCTTTCTTCTCTTTTCCCTTCCTTAGCCCTGATTTTTCCCCACTGGGTATCATTTTATTTTTTCTATCAGTGCTCTTCCCTTATTGGGGTGTACTTTGGACATGTTTCCATGGATACAGAGGAGGTAATAGGGGTCTCTACCACTCCCGCGACCACTTCGAAGCTACTAGCTTATCCTCGGTTTATTTTTATTTATTTTTTGTACTTTCAAGGAAGGAGAGAAGGGAACCATAATCAGACAGGTTTACAAGTTGTACCAGAACCAACAGAGGAATCCGACTCGAAGTATACCAAGCCCATAGGAGAGAAAATTAAGTCAAGTTAAAGTGCGAAGTCAAGTAAAGGATCCTCCGAATACCTGAAGTGATATGGGTGTCCTCAGTAGGCTGGTCTGTGTTGGGTTTTCTAATAGTCATAGATCATATGCAACTCATCCAATGGTCACTTAAGTTCGTGCAAATGTGGTAATCTCCTCAAAAAGTCCTTGTTTCCTACTAAATTTTGACTCAATAAAACAAATTTTGACTGACTCTAAGAAAACAAAAGTGTGCGTTAGTAGCTACCTCCCCCCACACTTGAAACACACTGTCCCCAGTGGTCTCAAGCTTATGCTCGGTGAGAAAAGAAAACGGAATGAAAATAAACCGAAAAAGGTCAGAACACTTACCTGTCGTCGGCTTGTGTCGATCGATGCAAGGCGATTATGTACACGGTTATGTAAATAACCGGTGTTTGAACCGCAGTTGAATCGACAAACCTTAAATCGCAACTATGTCGACCGATGCACTATGTGTGTCGATCGATGCAGTGCGATTCTGCCTGTTTCTCACGCCTTTGAACACACAAAAATAGAAAACCAAAAACACCAAATAAAAACGTAAAATGAAAACAAAAACGAACCTAACAGTGGATTGCCTCCCACTCAGCGCTTATTTTTTAGTCATTAGCTTGACTATGGGCAGGAGATCGGACTTATGGGGGATTAAACAGAGACTTTGAGTGTCTCTGTAAATGTCTCTTCAACCAAGGTGGCGTATAACCTTTCGGATCATGAGATCTCCCAAGAAAAGAGCGAAGGGAATCAGGGTGGGAGCGAAGCGAGGGTGGGATACTGCGTTTTCCTGCATTCACAGTTGATGGATTAGGAGGTTTGAGTTTAGAAGAGTCATACATGTGCTTTGGTGGATGGAAGAGATTTGGAGCTTTCTGCTTAAGAGCAGTTGCAGGATCAGAAGATTTTAGAGCAAGTTCAGAATGAACTGCCATCTTCTCTTCTCCAACAGGAATCTCCGGTTCCACTTCCACACTGAAGCTCTGTCCATCAATGGTGGGTTTCTGCAGCTTATCCATCTTGAACCGCAATGGATCATCTCCCGGGTGGAGATCAATCAGTCCATGCCTCACATTAATCACAGCTCCAGCAGTAGCTAAGAAAGGTCTACCAAGTAGCAAAGGACCAGCTGGCTCAATGTTATACTTCAGCACTACAATGTCCGTTGGAATCAAGTAGTTCCCAACTCTGACTTGAATGTCCTCAAGAACTCCTTCTGGATACTTCTTTGAACGATCAGCTAGGATAATAGAGATCCTAGTAGGCTGGAAATCCATCATTCCCAATCTCTCAGCCACAGAGTATGGCATGAGATTCACACCAGATCCTAAGTCACACAGAGATTCCTTGAATCTGTCCTTAGAGATGGAACAGTCCAGCACAAAGGCTCCTGGATCTGGTATTTTCTTTGTAATCTGAAGCAGCTTCTTTTCCATCACTTTCATGCATTTAGCTTCGTCTAGCTCCTGTTTAGACAGTTTAGGAGCCTTAGGATATGACACAAAGGGCTTATAGACTCGTTCTAGGACTGTTGCAGGTTTCTGGTCCCATCTGCGATCTGTGTCGATCGATGCAAGAGATGTGTCGATCGACGCAAGGCGATAATTAGCAGTTTCATCAATCGTATTGGGCATGCATCGATTGACATCGAGTGTGTGACGATCGATGCTCGTCTCAGACGACAGAATTCATCAAGAAAATCCGAGATGATGCTCTCTTCTTCTCCTAGCAAGTCAATCTCATCTCCTGTGATCACAGCATTAACGTATTGCTTTTGTTCAGCTTTCCCAGCTCCATTTTGCCTTTGCATTGCTTGAGATGTCTGTTAGACTTGAACATCTAGCTTCTTCACATGAGTGCTCAAAGATTCAAACTTCCCATTCAGGTCTTCATACACAGCATCCAGCTTCTTGTTGAAGTCTACAGCAGTCTTAATCTGACCCTCCAGCAACTGCTCCATCATGGCTTCCATCTTGCTCTCATGAGTACTAGAAGCAGGAGGTTTCTGATAGGAAGATGATCCATAAGTCCTCTGATAAGAATTACCTTGCTGATTTCCAAACCTGTTTCCTTGAAATCCAGAGCCACTGATGTAGTTCACATCCTCTTCCTGGTGATCTTCTTTAGCCGCAAATACCTCAACATCCTGAGCAAAGTGGACAGCCTTCTTTGTAGTCAACAAACTGTGAACAGTGTCCAGCTTATTCCTGATATCAGTAATCTCCAGATTGTCAATCTTCCCACCAGACTCTTTCCTTCTTCTATCAGCATTCTTGGTGCTATTGCTGCTCATTAAGTTGTCAATTAGCACTCTAGCCTGCTCAGGAGTCCTTGTATTGAAATTGCCATTGATGGCATTATCCAATGTAGATTGGTAGTGGAGATCAATACCTCTAAAAAATATGCCTAGCAGCGTCACTTCAGAGAATCCATGATGAGGGCAGTCACGTTGGTACTTCTTAAACCTCATCCAAGCAGACTTAAGAGGCTTTGTAGGACCTTGGGTGAAGGTGAGAATATCCTGTCTCGACTGATCAGAGCGAGCATCATCATAAAAGTGCCTCAAAAACTCCCTCTTCACAGCATCCCAAGTAGTAAACTTCCCATTTGGAAGTTGTTTCAGCCAAGCTGCAGCCTCTCCAGCGAGAGAATAGGGGAAAATTTTGAGATACAGATAGTCATAGTTTACCCCATTGTACTTCATTCCAGTGATGAAGTCTTCAAAATCATCAATATGATCCATGGGTTTCTCATGTGGGAGACCATGGAAAGGATTCTGCCTCAGAAGAGAGTAATAGACAGTCTTGATCTCGAAATCATTCCTCTCAAAGCCAGGAGTCCGGTCGGTTGTAGTCATCCGGTCGGTTGTAGTCAGCAAAAGTCCTATCATTAGCAGGAGGATTAATCATCTGCCCTTGACCTTGGGGCTGTTCAGGTTCAGGTTCAGGGATCATACGTCCCTCAGCATCAACCCTTAGCCCGTCATCATTTTACCGGTTGTTCTGTCGGTCTCTCAGAACTCCCTCAGCATCAGGTCTCAAAATCAAAGGCACTTGATTAACGTTCGCCATCTTAGCTTTCTTCTGAGCTTTTCTGTTCTCTCTCTCTAGCTTAGCAAGCTCCTTAAGTTCGAGATTCACGAGTTCCTTATCCGAATTACTTCGCAAGTCGCGATCAGACATAAACTGATCTGTTTACGCAGATGTGTCGATCGATGCGGGAAAGCGTCGATCGATGCAGAGCGCGAAGACGTGACGATCGACACACAGGACCGTGTCGATCGATGCAAGGAGAATCTAGGCGTACCTGAAACGCAAGAAAATAGAAAAATTAGTAACCAAAACAAAAACGAAAAACCTAGTCTAAACCCTAAGTTCAAATCTATCGAAGACTCAAAAGAGTCCCCGGCAACGGCGCCAAAAACTTGATACGATCAGGTTTTAATCCCCAGATCTACATTGCAAGTTCACAGACGTGAACCAGTAGTATATAGGGTATCGAATCCACAGAGACTCAAGATCCTGTGATAGATTGTAGAATTTCAGGTTAAGCTAGGTAAAGCAGTAGAAAGCAGTAAATCAGAGCAGAAAAGTAAATAAATCGGTTTTGTAGACAATCAAACGAAGCGTCAGGTCAAGGGAGTTCTCAGGAAATCAAGAACATAGGCTAATCAATCAATCGGGATCTAACTAAGAACTGTTCTAGAACTAGAATTACAGAATTATAACAGACCAACTTTCGTTGCGAATATTATCTATGTCTAACAACCTAGCAAGCCAACTTTCGTTACGAATCCTAGAGTTCTAAACAAGCATTAATCTCAGGTTCTTTCGTTCACAATTCACCTAAGCCAAATTTCTTTGCGAATAGCCAAATTGCTCATCTAAGTTCTTTCTAGTTAATTAATCAACTTTCGTTGCAGAAATCAACCTAACATCAATAATCTAAGTGGCCAATTCAGATCAAGTATTAAGAACAACCCTAGATGAAGAACTAACATATATGAATCCCTACAGATTGATCAACCTATAATTCCATGAAATCCCCTGTGAGAATCCCTAAACCTAACTAGTAAACTACTCAGACATGGCAATTGTAGCAAAAGACATGATGAATAGAAAACCAAATATCATAAAAGAGAAACAAAGAATATGAGTTCCAAATCTCTTTCTCTAAATAAAAATAAAACTTTAGTCTGAAAAAGCGTCGCCTAAACAATGGCTTAAGAACCCTAATATAATGATCTAATCACGAATGGGGCCTCTTTGTAATTATGAAAAAATTTTGGGCTTTGTTGCAATTTCTAAACTCTTCATTTAAACCACCGAGAATTTTCTGTCATGATCTTGTGTCGACCGATGCACATGCTGTGTCGATCGACACAGATGTCTGATATGGGCAGTGAACTCTTTCTCTCGGCCAAATCCTCCAAAATGCTCCAAAATGCGCCATAATCTCCAAATCCGCTCCAAACGTATCTAAACTTGTAAACATACATAAAAGGACTCCAAATGACTCTAAAAGACTCTATAAGAAGACATATACCACGGTTAAAAGTCATAAAAACCATGATATATCACTTGTGCAGGTACATGAAACGAGGAGCTAAATCTTTTAGATAGAAACCTCGGGAACTAATTAGTGAAGCAGAGGGAAAGGTAGCAATGACAACGCTCTGGTTTAGTTAAAACCCCTTGTGTTATTAATAGATAGGAGAGGACCATCTGAAATCTGTTTTATTCTCTCTTTCTTCTTCTTTTCCCATTTAAAGAGCTTAAAAGGCAATTCCCATGTTGTAATAAAAATATAGCGCCAGTCAGTATATTATACTCCTTCCCAAAAAAGTATACGAAGCACCTCCAGATACGTCAATTAAATAATTTTTATCTTTTGATTAAATAGTGTTCAAGTTATATAAACTAACGTACATGTTTTCCTTGCAAGGTATTTGATCATTTTTCGAGATCTCAGCACACACATTTTATCGAAAGATATCATTGCACAATTATATGCTAATGTTACTATTATGAAATTTGGAGAAAATATTCCCGCCGTCCTTTTTGATGTTATGGAACATCTTTGTAGCTATTTTTCACATGAAGCAGAACTAGGTGGACCTGTTCAATTTCGATTGATATATCCGTTCGAGTGTTTCATTAAAAAATTTGAAGGGGAAGGCGAAAAATCCAGCAAGTATACCAGGGACTACTGTGGCAGGAAGTTTAATAGAAGAAACGTCTCACTTTATATCATACTATTTCGCTACAAAAGTCTGCACATGTAAGAGAAGGCCGCAATACGATAATGGTGGTGTACAAAAACATGTTCTGATGAAGATCAGATATTCGTCGTTAATTCGTCGCTATGTAGCGGCAAGTTAACGATGGATTTTTCGTTATTTCGTCGCATAGTAAAATTTTATTTCCCACGCAGAGGAAATCTAAATATTTTAATTTTTGAGGCCATGATTTAACTTCGATTTCGTCGCTATTGCGTCGTTAAGTAGCGAGAAATAGCGACAGAACCCAATGTTGTAGTAAATCGCATTACTCTTATCCTTTTTCCTCATTTCTTCTTCTCCTCGGTTTTCTCTCCAACGATTCTTTTCCACTCCGCCCCCGTCGACTTCTCCTTCTCCAATATTCTTCTTCTCCACTCCTTCCCCTTCTATGTCTGGGGATTCTCCTTCTCTACTCCGCCGCCCCTCCTTCTCCTTCTCTCTCTTCGGTGATTCTCCGGTCTTCTCCACTCCCCTGCCCCTCCTTCTCCTCCACCCATTTCCCCTCCTCTCTGCCGACCGTCCCGAAAATACAGGCAACTTCTTCTTCTCCGATGTCCATCCTATATGACATCTCTCCTCTCTGTCGTCCCTCCTCTCTATTGTACCTCCTCCTCTCCGACAATCCTAAGGTATGTATATAAACTTATATAGGTTTCATATATATTTATATATTTATAATTTTATAATTTATGTATATATATTATATAATTATATTAATAATAAATTAAGATAATTAGATTAATTTCAGAACTATTATATTAGGTATGGAATAAATGGAATGAAATTAAGATAATTTATTAGTTTGTTAATTAATTAATATATGAATTATACCGTAAATTTTATTTGTAGATGGATGGTCGTAATAAGCGACATTATATAAATTTTATGGAGGCGCATGACCGACAGATATCGAGTCGAGATCCGCTATCTTCTGCGATGAGTCTGTTAACCGGACTGTGACACCACCTCCTCTGGTTGCAGCATCTAGTGCAATGCGACCTCCCGCCCTGACTCAACCGCTGCCTCCCGTAGAGCCGGCGGCTCCATATTCCGCTGATGCGCTTGCTCCTTATGTCAATATGACGGTCGAGGAGCTCTTTGTGCAGCCGGGCCGGGAGTCTTTGCCTAGACTACATCTTGATCGTCCACGGATCAAGTTTTGGTAATAGTAATTTAATTTATTATTTATTTCAAATTAATGTTATTGTGTGTGTGTGTGTGTGTGTGTGTGTGCAGGGGCAGACCAAGCTTATTGTTTGGGGTGTCACATGACACTGGTAAAATAAAATAAATCCTTGTTTTTGTACAATTTTACCAAAGGATTCAGTAGCTCAAGTGGTTATAATGCATGTGATGACACCACAAATCCCAGGTTCAAACCTCCCCATGACCCCTCAGTGTATTAATTTTTGAAATATGACCCCCTTAAAAATAAAACATGGGTCCGCCCCTATGTGTGTGTGTGTTATTTAATATTAAATTTCATGTTTTCGATCGATAATTGTAAATTACAACAAAAAGGCCATTGGGATCTAGCGCACCACTAGGTAAACAAGATAGCTTTCTATAATGGATGGAGGTGCACGGCGATGATGCATGGCCCAGTTACTTGTCGACCGATGTCTGGGACGGTTTGAAGCGATTTTAGACCGATCCTAACTCGTCATCTCGGATGACCACATGGTCGGATGGTCAGCCGCTGACACCACATATTGTCGACCAGAAGTTTGTTGTGAGCAGACGCTTAGAGATGGTATGGAAATTTATTAACTACTTCTTTTACTTTTTGTTTTATAATAATCCAAATTAATATAAATGATGTTTTAATTTTTATGTAAGCTAAGGACGGAGAGCTTCCATCGGTGTCAACCTTTATGCAGCAACTCATAAAAATAAGAATGGTCTTTTGTGAGTCATTCGGCCGAGATTTTGACAACGAAGTGACATTCAGAGTCACGGAGCGAGAGACACGGCTATCACAAAAGCTCTCGTCGGGCGGTACTCTTATCCTTGAAAGGTTGACGACCAGAGAGATTGATGAGATATTTACCGAGGTAAATTAATTTAATTTTACTTTATAGATTTATTGACTTAATTTAATATTTACATATTTTATCACGTTTTGTAGGTCGCTCCTAGGAATATGGGATGGATCATAGATCCCTCCAGGAGACTTCAGTCGCTTCTACGTTACACATGATAAGTGTCTACGAAGATCGCTCCATTTTATGAAACGGAACTTCATTTCGCGTATACCATCATCGTGGAGTTTAAGACGAATGTGGCCGCACTGGAAGATAAGCAAGCAGCGACCGAGCGAGTTTACGCGGTAACCACTTTTGCTTACGAGGATTGGATGCCAGCTCATGATAGCTTGTTCGATCTTTTAGCTAATGTTAATCCTCGGTTTGCACATGGGTTGGCGGAGATGAGGAGGAACCAAGCGGCGGTGGCGGCAACAGCGGGACCTAGCCAAACGTCTTCATTTGCACCACATACGTTCGTACCGGAGTCCGGCAACATAATTACGGCCGCAAAGTATTTGGCCATACCGATCTTGAGTTGAATGAAAGTAGGATAGTTTTTATGCATTTCGGTTTTTAGGTTTTGTAAAATACTTATAACATTAATATATTTTATTTTTTGTATTAATTTTTTAGTTTTAATTTTTGAATTTATTTATATATAAATATTATATATAACTTAACTAATAATATATATTTATTAATTTGTGTTTATTTTGTATGTTTCTAACGATGGAGTAACGACTAATCTTTTAACAACGATTTTATGATGAATTAGATAAACGACGGACTAACGACGAATTGAATAAAAAAGAATTAACGACGCCAACAAGAACGAAAAATTAAAGAGGAAATGTTTTTTAATATATGATTTTGGAGGTCATCCATTTGTTGCTAAATTAGCTATGAATTAACAATGATTTGCGTCTACTCGATTTCGGCCTTATTCATTTGACAGTCGTTGTCGACAGCAACAAAGACTCCAAACGTGTTCGTTTAACAGTCGTTGGACTGTCGCAGCGACTCCAAATTAGCGATAAGCGATTCAAAATCTGATCGCTGATTTTAACGACGATTGTGCGGCGATTTAAAAAATATATAGCGACAGTCGCAGCGACTATAAAACGAACAACGCAGCAATTGTCACAGTCGATGTCACTGTCGCTGATCGCTAGCAACTACAAAACGGACAATCTTTGTCTTTAGTTCGTCGCAAATATAACGACAAAACATTTACGACGAATTTGAATAGTCGTTATGTTAGTACGAATCTTGATAAGGGATTAACGATTAACAACTAAGGATTAACAACAATTTGATTTTTTTGTCACAAAGTCGTTTTTAAGGAAAATTTGCGATGAAATAGTGATGACAGTCGTTACAAGGCTGTTTTCTTGTAGTGTTGGGAGGATATCACTGCAATTAAAGGAGGAGGCTTAGAGTTGGAGATCGGGAAATTTAAAAGATACATCAAAAGTATTTGGTCTAATTTAAGCTGATATGTAGACTGTTTGCGACTTTGGGATTGGAAGAGATTATTATCTGCTACGCATCTCGTCTTTATGGGAATTGTCAATGAAATCTAACAGAGGCTCTTGTGTCTGAAAAAAAAACTCCTTCAACACCGACCTCTAGCTAAATTTCTAATCAGATATGAGGTGAAGAATGGAAGTTCGATTTATTTTTGGTTTGACAAATGGATAACGGATGTACCACTAATCGAAACGATCATGGAAGATGTCTTCAGACAAATGAGAATACCCGGAAATGCCAAAGTGGTAGATGTAGTTGATCGTGATGGTTGGAGACTCAGACATACTCGATGTCTCCAAGCTCAAGATATAATGCGACAGCGAGTACAAGATCGTATAGTCCCCCCAACTATACCTCGAAAAGCTTTTATTATATGGCTTGTTCTTCAGAACCGCCTATCCACAAGTGACCGTACGGGCCATTGGGGGAGAAGTGCAACGCGGAGCCAAAAATAATTTTGAACGAGGGCATAAATTAACTTAAAAGTAATTAACTTATTAATAAAATATTGTCTACAAAAGTATTTTTTAAACACATTAAAATTTATATAGGTAATTTTTTACAAAAGTAAACACTAAAAATTATATATCTCCAAATTTATTTACATATATTTGTTTGATTTAACAATTATGCTATAATTTTTAACAGTATATACAGTTTTTCTTAAAACCAAAAAATAAGCTAAACACACCAAAAAAAAAAATTCACTCAATTATTTAAGAAAAATGATAAGTTAAATATTATTATAAAGAAAATGATAACTAAACCAAGAAATATGGGATAATCAATAAATTATTTTGATTGATATAAATTAATATTATTAAAATAAAACTTTTTAAAATACTAAAATTGTATGCAATAAGAGTTGAAAGACTAGGACAGTCAAAAATATTACCGAGGGCAGCTGCTGACTGCTGTTGTGACAAAAAAGTGTTATATATAGCTATTGGTTTTATTATATTTTTAAATTGACTGGGGCAGATGTCTTCTCCTCTTTTAAGGTTGCTAGGCATATGCATCTTGTTGTTTTTGTGGTAAGCAAAAGGAAACTCGCGATCACTTATTTGTAGACTGACCTTACACATATATGGTGTGGACTTGAATGATGAGTGATCACAAGAATCTTTGGCAGAAAAATGACTCTGGATTAGTTGATAACAATTAATAGTCTACTGAGATCACTTCTGTCAAAACGGGATGTGAAAAACAGGTTGCAGACATCAGAGTGCGATCAAGAACGTGATTGATGTGACGAACAATATCAAGAACGTTATTAGTGAAAATGGTCCTCCAAACGTGATTTATTGGATATGGCGAAAGTGTTGTTATTGAAATTATAAACGTAAATCAATCAGTCGGATTGGTAGAAGATCGTTTACACGATAGAGAAGAGGGAATACAAATGTAAATAATAATAATTTAAAAATTTACTTTATGGGTGTTTGTTCTTTGATGTATGAACAGATTGTAAAATGATAGAGGTTTACTAAAACAATCTCTTAAGACATAATTTATTCTCTACGCGGTGTTCGTAGCTTTTTGGATTTCTATCTTGCAGTAAATAACTATCGATCTTTGTATTATGCACCATACGAAGAACCTTGCAAACTATATTTGTGTTTCCAGAAAATATTTGAAGAAGAAGAAGAAGAGAATTGTTGTTGTTTGTTTTGTTATCTTTTGTTTTGTTATCTTTTGTTATCTCCTACTCCCCCATGTATGGTGGTGTTTATATAATAAATCAAAGGATGTTTCCAAACAATGTGTCATTTCACAATGGTATCCTTTCAAAAATGTCTCTTCACAAATGTGTCCATTCAGAAATGTGACTTTTCACAAATGTGTCTTTTCATAAGTGACAATGATTCACATGTTTTTATATAAGTATTTATTTAATCAAAATATATTAAATAAAACTTAAACAAAAGGTGTCTTTTCACAAAGACACAATGGTTCACTGAGTATTTATTTAATTAAAATAAAACTCTAACAATTTGTGTCCTTTCATAAAGACACAATAATTCTCATTAGTATTTATTTAATTAAAATAACTTAAATAAAACTCAAACAATACCCCACATTTTCTATTCAAACTCTACAATATCCCATATTTGAATAAAAAAAAATTATTTCTGAAAAATAGAATCTATATACATCGGAAAATGTGTCTTTTGGACTTGAATCTTTCCTAGAGACACTTATCAGATTTACCTTATGGGTAATGAACTAAAGTCTTGAATTAACCATATTTTTATAGTAAACCGAGACAATAAGTGAATCATATATATCATCATCACATTTCTTAGTTTATACGATTGTGTTCATTTTGGTCCTGAACATTTCCTGACTTCGTGAGAGCTCTAGAGAATTTAGCCATATCAATTCTCATAGATGCGACCCGACACCACTCTCATATAGGTAACATTAATTAAGGATAATCATTTTTATCCCATTTTCAGAAAAGATATTAATGTTATTAAGAATAAAGTATTCATCCCTTAATCATCAACAAAAACACATTTATACTTCATAGGAATGACAAATGTGTATTTCTCCCTTGAGTCTTTCTCAGCCAGTTTGCCTCTTGAACCTAAACCATGGGATCTCCAATATTGCTAGGTAAGGTTTCCACCAAGTGGTGACTCATTGTGTTGGCTTTAAACCCATTCCCCTCGAAGTGAATACAACTTGCTCTTTCGGTAGGCCTTTAGTCAAAGGATCAGCCAAGTTTTCCTTTGATGTAATATAATCTAATATTATCACTCCATTGGAAAGCAATTGTCGTATTGTGGCATGTCTTCGTCTAATATGCCTTGATTTACCATCGTAAATTTTATTTTTTCCTCTATTTAAAGCAGCCATACTATCACAATGGATACATAATGCAGTTATTGGTTTTGGCCACAATGGAATATCTTCAATAAAATTTCTAAGCTATTCAGCTTCTTCTGCAGCTTTATCTAATGTGATAAATTCAGATTCCATGGTAGAACGTGCTATACACGTTTGTTTAGATGATTTCCAGGACACAGCACCACCACCAAGTGTAAACACATAATCACTTGTGGACTTGCTGTCTGTACTTCCTGAAATCCAATTGGCATCACTAAATCCTTCTAAAACAGGAGCAAATTTTGTGAAATGTAGACCATAATTGATTGTATGCTTTAAGTATCTTAATACTCTAATTAAAGCATGCCAATGTTCTCCGTTTGGATTACTTGAGTATCGGCATAACCGACTTAATGAGTAAGCTAAATCTGGTCTTGTACAATTTGTTATGTACATAAGGCTTCCAACTATTTGTGTGTACTCTAACTGTGAGACACTTTCACCATCATACTTTGAAAGCTTACATGTTGGATAAAACGGAGTAACGACTGGTCTATCATTATAGTGACCAAATTTCTCTAAGACTTTTTCTACATAATGAGATTGAGTAAGTGTATAACCTTCTTTCCCTTGTTTAATTCTTATTCCAAGAATTACATCTGCCAATCCCATATCATTCATTTCAAAATTGTCACTCAACATTCTTTTTGTGGCATTGATAATGTTTCTACTTGTTCCCATTATCAACATATCATCCACATATAGACATACAATGATCGTATCATTTTTAGTTTTCTTAATGTAAACACACTTGTCACATTCATTAATGGTAAAATCATACGACTTCATTGTATTATCAAATTTTTCATGCCATTGTTTTGGCGCTTGCTTCAGCCCATACAAGGACTTTATAAGTCTACAAACTTTCTTTTCTTTACCTTTGACTATAAAGCCTTCAGGTTGTTCCATATATATTTCTTCATCAAGTTCACCATTTAAGAATGCCGTTTTAACATCCATTTGATGAATTTCTAGATCATATATGGCAGCAATTGTGATTAGTAATCTAATAGAAGTAATTCTTGTGACTGGAGAATATGTGTCAAAGAAATCTAGACCTTCTTTTTGACGATAATCCTTCGCCACTAGTCTAGCCTTATATATTTTAGTCGTTCCATCTGGCCTTAGATTCTTTGTGAATATCCATTTATGTCCAATTGGTTTATTTCCAGGTGATAAATCAACCAATTCCCAAGTATGGTTATTCATAATGGATTCAACTTCACTTTGAATTGCCTCTTTCCAATAAGGTGCTTCTAATGATTCAATTGCAGCCTTATATGTTTGTGGTTCGTATTCACTCAGATACGTCATAAAATCAGTATCAAAGTCTTTAGGAATCATAGCCATCTTACTTCTTCTTAGTTCATTTAACTCTTCTTGAACCTTTGAGGCAATTCTCTCATCATCATGTACTCGTTTGTTACTTGTACATTTTGGCTCTTTGTATGGAAAAATATCTTCAAAAAGCTCAGCCTCATTTGATTCTATAATTGTATCTACTATTACATCAGGATTATCAGATTTATGAACCAAGAATCTGTACGCAACACTATTTTCTGCGGGACCGATGTATACACAATCCACTGTTTTTGGTCCTACAACAGTTCGCTTAGGAAGAGGTATTTGAACCTTAGCAAGGCAACCCCACACTTTCATATTTTTATATGAAATTTCCATATTTCATATGGAGTTTTATCACTATTTTTAGTATGGATTTTATTTAATATTGAATTTCAGTGAGAAGCGCTTCACCCCATAAATTATGTGGTGCGCCAGAATTGTTTAGCATGGAATTTATCATTTCTTTAAGCGTTCTATTTTTCCTTTCAGCTACTCCATTTTGCATTGGAGTATAAGGTGTTGTAGTTTGATGAACAATTCCATGTGTAGAACAAAAATCTGAAAATTCTTTTGATATATATTTTCCACCACGATCAGTTCTAAGAATTTTAATTCTCTTATCTAATTGATTTTCTACTTCTCCTTTGAATTTCTTAAACATATCTAAAGCCTCATCTTTAGTATAGATCAAATAGATATGGCAGAACTTACTGCAATCATCAATGAAAGAAATATAATAATTCTTTCTTCCACGACTTGGAATTGATTGAAAATCACATAAATCACTATGTATCAATCCAAGTATTTCATTTGACTTTTGAACTGATTTGTAAGGATGTCTTGCATATTTTGATTCTATGCAAACTTCACATTTTCTTTTATTCATATTATTAAGACTTTGTTTTGGTCACAATCCTAAATTCATCATTTTATATAAAGAACGATAGTTGACATGTCCTATTCTTGCATGCCAAAAATCACTTGAGTCAAGCAAATAAATAGAAGCAGAGCTATTGTCTGCAATTTTATTATTGATAGGTTCAACAATCAGTTTAAAAAGGCCATCGCTATGATAGCCTTTTCCTACATACATTCCACCTTTAGTGAGTACAAATTTATCAGACTCAAACACAAGCTTGAAACCTTTGTTGCTAAGAAGAGACCAGAAATTAGATTCTTACGAATCTCAGGTACATGAAGTACGTTTGTAAGTGCAAGTTCTTTTCCAGAAGTGAGTTTTAAGACCACTTTGCCTCTCCTTTCAATTGGTGCAGTGCAAGCATTTCCCATGTAAAGATTTTCTCCACCAGAATATTGCTCATATTGAGAGAACATATTTATATCAGAGCAAACATGTCTTGTTGCACCAGTTTCAACCCACCAATCATTGGAGTTTAATATCAGATTTGCCTCTGAAACAACAGCAACAAACTGATTTTCAGCAATGTTAACATTGTTGGCTTTTCCTAAATTTCCTTCCTTTTTGTGATGGTAATCCTTGGCTCTATGTCCAGGCTTTCCACACACCCAACAAGCACTTTGTGGTTTCTTCTTGAATTCAACCCCCTTTGTAGAGTTGAATGGTTTCTTAACCTTGTTGTTTTTCTTAGAACCCTTGAATTTGGAAGTTTTTCCCTTAATTACATTGGCCCTTGCTTCCATGGAAGAAAATTCAGACTTCTCATTTTTACGATTTTCTTATTCGACACGAAGCTTTAAATTAATTGCTCGAGACTCATGTCTTCATGTATATGCTTCAAATAAATCTTGAAGTCTTTCTAAGTTGGAGGCAACTTTTCAATAATAGAAGCAACTAGAAAAGTTTCATTCATCCCCATACCTTCATCCTTTAGTTCATGAACTATAATTTGAATTTCTTCCACTTGTTTCACCACGGAGTTGGTGTCACTCATCTTAAAATTCAAAAACTTTCCCACAGTAAATTTCTTAGCGCTTGCCACTTCAAACTTGTACTTCTTCTCCAATGACTCCCATAATTCTTTTGGAGATGTGAATGTTTGATAAACATCATAGAGAGAATCATCCAAAGCATTGAGAATATAATTCTTGCACAAAAACTCATTTTGTGTCCATTTCTCTGATGCTTTAATGATTTCATCTGGAATGTCACCTTCAACAGGTAATTCCGGTCCATCTGAAGTCAAGCATTGTGCTAGATTCAATGTTGTGAGATCAAACAACATCTTTTGTTGCCATCTTTTGAAATCAACTCCTTTGAATACAAAATGTTTCTCAATGTGATTTTTCACAGTTGTAGCAGATTGATCCATTTATTAATTTCAATAATGAATTTTCTGTCTTAGATTGTTATTGAAATTATAAATGCAAATCAATCATTCGGATTGGTAAAAGATCGTTTACACGATAGAGAAGAGAGAATACAAACGTAAATAATAATAATTTAAAAACTTACTTTATGGTTGCTTGTTCTTTGATGTATGAACAGATTGTAAAATGATAGAGGCTTGCTAAAGCAATCTCTTAAGACAGAATTTATTCCCTACGCGGTGTTCGTAGCTTCTTGGATTTCTATCTTACAGGATACAACTATCGATCTTCGTATTATGCACCATTCGAAGAACCTTGCAAACTATACTTTGTGTTTCCAGAAAATATTTGAAGAAGAAGAAGAAGAAGAAGAAGAAGAGAAGTGTTGTTGGTTGTTTCGTTATCTTTTGTTCTCTCCTTCTCCACCATGTATGGTGGTGTTTATATAATAAACCAAAGGGTATTTCCAAACAATGTGTCATTTCACAATGTTATCCTTTCACAAATATGTCTCTTCACAAATGTGTCCATTCACAAATGTGACATTTCACAAAGATATCTTTTCATAAGTGATAATGATTCAAATGTTTTTAAATAAGTATTTATTTAATTAAAATATATTAAATAAAACTTAAAAATGTGCTTTTTCACAAAGACACAATAGTTCACATGAGTATTTATTTAATTAAAATAAAACTTTAACAATTTGTACATTTTCATAAAGACACAATAATTCTCATTAGTATTTATTTAATTAAAATAACTTAAATAAAACTCCAACAAGTGCAACGATCGTCACCACCAACGACCTCAAATGTCTGCATCTACAGTGGCACACATGATCACTAAAAATAAGTAACAGCACTCAAGCTCTGCAAACTGACTAACGAAGAAGCAAAATTAAGGCGAGATGGAATTAAATTACCAACAGGGAATAATAACCTCGTAACGTTGAAAAATATGTTTTGGTTTTGATTCATTCTCCCATGACTGGCCAATGTTTTTGTAAAAGAGTTCCGGTTACAAATTACCGAGATTTTATACATCAAAAATTTATAATCACAATAAATTAATAAATTTATCAAATTCTGAGTTAGGTCAATTTAAAATATCATAAAATTCGATAAAATAATAATTTATTTTAAGATCCTACGTAAATATATAGTCTCGTAAATACTATAAATTAATAAATAGCATATGAAAAACTTATATAAATATAAAATATATAATTAAGATAATGTACTGAAATATGAATCTAATATTATTTATTTTTTCTTAAAATTGAAATTATTTTGGAGCTCATTTTTATTTTTTATTGCATCAAAAGTTTTTGGTGTTGTCCTCCGGAACTGCATCTAAAACATCATGAAGAATTCTAAATGTGATAATTAATTCTTTATGCATAACTTCTTCAAAATGTATCATAATATGATCTTCAAGTTAATCATCAACATTAAAGATAATAACCACTATTTCTTCTCTTATACTCACAAAACTTTTTAAGTATTTGATTTAATAGGAAAAAAATCTAGAAAATATACATTTAAGTCAAATATATTTTAAATAAATATTTTGTTAAACTTAGTTATATATATATTAATAAATTTATAAACTAATGAATATCAAAGTCCCAATATTATTAACTTATAGAGTTTTTATGTATTAGGATTGGTTAATCAAATAGGTTAGGCCATTTTTGCATATTTTGTTGATTAATAAATTTCAAAATTCAACCCAAAAAAAAAAAATTTTAATATACACCATCTTCAATCTAGCACTTCGTTTTTACTCTAAAATACTGTTTGGTTTCCTTCAATGTATTACACCACTTTTATTCAAAAATAGAATATTTTAAATATATTAGTTTTATTTTGTTAGTAATACTTTATAAATATAAAAATTACAATTTGACACCATTTTTGTATACAACTTCTACAAATTATGAAGTAATTTTAAATTAAAATTTATCAATTAAAGAAAATTACATTACAACATAAAATAAAAATAGTAAAAAATTTAATTAATACTCAACATTAGTGTATATTTCCCATAAGTGATATATTAGTTCATTTCTAATATAAAAAATGAGCTTCTTTATCATTGACTTTTTTAAAATAAACTAACAAAGTTTTGGAACTGGATGTTATCATCATCTTCTATTTGGATCTCAGGAGGTGGAGCTTCTCTTCCAACTCTAGTTGGTGCATTGAGATCAGCTCACATTTTTTATCATGTTATGTAAAATTACACATGTAGTCATTATATCATGTAACATATTCTTCTTTCGAAAATGAACCGATCCGACTAAGCGTATATTAATCTCATCTCATGTCGAGTAAACAACTTTGGAGTAGAATAATCCTATCATTGATTCAACTACACAAACATCTCCAAGTTTGTCTTCTTTTTCTCTAAACTTAGATAGTAGTGACAAGTTTATTGGTGGATTTTCATCCCCACGACAAAGTGGGATCAAGACATTCAAAATTAAAAAGAAAACTTGATGAACAAACAACATCAGTTATCAACACATTAGAAGAATGAAATAAATAAATTTTGGAACACTTAAACAAGACAAGCACCCAAAAATATATTTCGGAAATAAGAAAAGAACTATGTTTTAAAAGAACTGGAGATGAAAAACAATATGTTATCTTATGACATGAGTTATGTATCATATCCAAATATTCATATATATATATATATATATATATATATATATATATATTCGTTGTTTAGATATATGGTATCCTATCGGTTTTTTAAGCTTCAAGACTACAGTCTACGTGTGCGCCATATTTCATTCGCTGTTTTTTTGGATGGCCAAATGGAGCGTGTAAGGCAGATAGATCATACCCTGAATGTGGCACACCCAAGTTTCGTCTCCTTACCACTACACCAATAACACTTGGTTAATATTCATATATATATATATATATTCATGGTCCAACAAAAAAATTATAAATGGAGAATGCTCAGCAACAAGTTACTCCTCTATAAACTTCGCTTGGAAAATATTTTAATGAATTCAGTGGACGGGGAAGAGGTTTACGAGATTATTAAATGGCTAATAATTGTTAAGTTAAAAGTTTTATCTTCTTTATCTTTTTTTCAAAGTTGGTTATCTTTAATTTAGCATTTCTTATGTATGATTTAAGTTTATTCTACTTTGCATTATTTTTTTAAAATTAGTATAAAGTAATGATTTTATTTTATAATATTTTAAAATGTTTAACATTATTGTTAAAATATAAACATATATATAGATGTATATATATATATATATATATATATATATATATATTATTTGTTGTTTTAGTAAAAAATAATAAAATAGAAAGATATAATATTTAACGATTGATCGAGAAGCCCTACTTTCTCTCCTCTCTCCCTCTAGCCGCCACCGTTAAGACTCCATAGATCTCGCCGCTTCCATGGTGTATGGCGCTCTTCGCCGGCACCGTGGAGGCTCCCCTCTTCTGCTTCTTCTTATGCTTTCCCTTTCGCAGCATCCTCTTGGCTTCTCCTTTTTTGGTTTCATCGAGCTTGAATTAGAGCAGCGGTTTTGGTTTGCGCTGGAGTGGTCTTCAGTTTCTTTGCTCGGTGGTTCGTACCAAGCGAGGTGTGTGGTTTCTTGGCGTCTCGATCGGTGTGGATCTCAGGTCAGACATGGGTTCAGGCTTCGCCGTACAATGGACGCTTTTGACAACACACTTTGAGGTTTGTGCGCCTCTGTTCTCTTCTCTCCGGTGGCGGTTTTGGGGCTCTTGCGGGGCTTTCTCGCCTGCGACGGAGCCTTTAGTTGAGGTCCTTGCGGGTTTTTGGGTTTGCGGTGTTTACTCATTTCAGGACTTCTTGCATCGCGTTCAGATCTCGTTTTGTGGATTTTGTTCTTGTTGTGGTGTTTAATTTTCGCTTTCCTATTGGAACTTCAGACTCCCTTGAGACTTGAGAGTAACAGTGCGGTTTTAACTGCATGTTGATTTTTCCAAGTTATTGCGCTAGAGTTTGGGTATATGTTAGGTATGTGTTATTGGCCTCTGGATCTTATGTTCCTTCTGGTTTGTTGTCGTGACGTGAGTTAGGTTTCGGTTCGGATTCGTTTATTGATGGTATTTTTCTGCGAAAGATATTTACTTCCTTTCCTCTACAAGACTCATCAGTTATTCCTGCCTTCTTTTCTACTCTTTTGAGGAGTTTGTATATATTTTTTTTTTGTCATCTGATGGGATTATATTCATAGAACTGAAATACAAAGGTTTGATACAAAATCTTAAATAAAAAAAACTAAGGCCCAAACAACAGACAACTAAAGCACAAACAACAGGTAACGACTGCCCATAAAACAGGCAACAAAAACCCATAAAGGGTTGCAAAGCCTACAGCTAAAAGAAACATAAAACGATAGCAGAAGGAATCAGCAAAGCAACTCAAACTCGGAAATTGTGGTAACCGCAAAAGAAAAAGAACGAGACAAGTCGTCGTATCCCACGGCTCACCGCACGACAACATCAACAACCTGGAGACTTACAGAGAGAACACTATCTCACCTATCCATAACCCAAACACAAGACTTCATAATCCGACAAGAAAGAACTTAAGAAAGTTCTCCTAAACCTCTTTCGGATGCGGTAAAGACGCACTCAAGACCGTCTAATGATAACCTAGCTAGAAGTCCTACACGAACCCAAGTCTCCAACGAAGCCTAAACAATCAAAATCATCGATCGAAAACATAAAAACCCGATTGAAAAGCGCTCTAAACGAAACCAAGTTAACCACAAAGATACAAGTTGAGAAACTAAAACTACCCACATACCATCAGTTAGTCCTAGAAGCATAGGAGACTAGAATTATACTAAACCGGCCCAACCTACAACAAACCAGATCTGACCAAAATAAACCAGCTTCCCAAACAATACGGATACCTCAGAACATCGAATACACGAAGGCGAGGCTGCGAGAACAAGCATCCGAGACCGTGAAGGAAACCAATCGCGTCGACGACCCACGGGGGTGACCGACCGGACCCTGATACCGCCGGCGAGAAACCTGAATAACAGAAACGGCGCAGAGCCCACGTCGAGCAGCGAGCAGACTAACCACCACGCCTCGAAGGGACCACCGCAGAGAAGATGTTGGAATTGTGTCCAGTAATCTCGGTACTGTCTCTAGAAAGTAAGAGTATGTCGAGATCAGACATAAGTCATATAATTCTGGGGATCATGATGGCTTGCTAGAGTCCGCTCATGATCTATAAGTCTTGGACTTATTGCCTTTATTATATGATCCCATATGGGTCACACGCCTAAGCTAACAGGAAAATGTGTTGGAACGGCTTAGCAGAAGTACGACAAAAGTGCCAGGCATTTGTCGTACTAAGAGAGAAAGATAAATGGGTCTGATTAAATGGGATTTAATCAGATTGGGCCCAAAAGCCCAAAAGGGAAAGAGAAGGCTTTTAATGACTAAAAGCCAACTCTTTTCTCCCTAACCCTAGCCCCCTTCTGCGAATTCTCTCTCTCTCTGGCGCCTCCCACAGCTTGGTCTAGCAGCCATTTCCTTGTGAAGCGTGTGTGAACCTTTGGAGGATTCATCCCTCGGTGCATCTATCTGATCTCTGACCTGTTCTATTCCTTCCGCTGCAACAAACAGGTAAAAGGTGAGATCATCTAATGTTTCTAAATAAGAACACCTAGATCTGATGCATGTTTAGGTTGATATCAATATGAGAATTGAATCAGGATCAACTGAACTATCCTACAGTGGTATCAGAGCCATTGGTTCTTAGGATTTCTTGTTTAGATTCATTGTTTAGGTTGTTTAATCTGTTTAGAATTGTTTTTGAATCAATTACTGATAAGATAAAACAGTTAAGAATCAGAATTGAAATCTAAACACATTAATTGGATCACAAAACCGAGCTATATGACTCGGGTTTTGGTGATCGGCCGAATGGAAGCTCGGGTGGACGGCGGACGGTCGACCGTGAGGCGTCCCGATCGCATGGATCGTGCGATAGCCGATCGCATGGATCGCGTCTCGTCCCGCGTTCGTCGTCCCGATCGTCTCGTCCGGATGCTGTCCCGATCGCGTGAGGTTTTGACCGTCCGGATCGCGTCACGCTCTCGGCCGTCCCGATCTCTCGACCCGACTGTCCCGTAGCGTCTCGGCGATCGTCCCGGCTGAACCAGACCGTCCCGATCACACGCAAGCGTCCCGTCCGGCAATCCGAGCGTCTCGATCTCGGATCGAGCATGCGGCTTGCGGCTGGACGGCTCTTGCTCGACCGGTTAGGGTTTTGGGTGTAATTGGGCCGGTTCGATTTCAGTTAGCTGGTTCGGTTTAAAACTTAATTAAAATCAATCGTTCTGGTTTAATAAACAGATTTTAATAATTTTATTAAATCTGGTTAAACCGGGATAAGAAATCCAATGTCGAAAGAAATATTGGATTTAGTGCCTAAACCAGGAATTTCTAATTTGATTTGGTTGGACCAAATAAATTGAGAAATTCCGGTTTAGTAAATAACCGGTTGACAATTGTGGTCATCGTAGTAATTAAAACTTGGTTAGACCAGTTTTAATGAACCAGACCGGTTATGTCAATTAATTGGACAATTGGGTCATGTCTTGGACATGGACCAATTCTTGGGCCTCGGGCCAAGAAGTTAAAACAATTGGGCCAATTATTTGAGTCTTTCTTCAGATTAATTTAAAATCTATTTTATAAATTTATAAAGTCGTTTTTGAATTATATTTTCCGAAATTTTGAAATTAGAAAGTTTCTCAAAATAGAAGTTTCTGAATTTGCGGGTTTTGGATTTTAAAGAAATTTCTAAAGTTAGAAAGTTTCCGGTTTTAGATTTTAGAAAGTTTCCAAAAATAGTAGGTTTCCATAAATAGAAAGTTTCCCGAAATAGTAATCTTCTATTTTGGGAATGATTTTAATAAACCTACGAACCTCAAATAATATCAAGCGTTGGATGTCTTGTCCAGGCTATGTCAGCTGTCAAAGCCCATTCAATTGCATTCATGGCCTTACAGTGTGAGGATGTCTGCTTTTGCGTGGGTAAGACGGTTTGTGATTCATAAATGTCATTGGGAGTCCCAGACATTAATGATTACATGACTGTATAGTCCGGTTTTCTTGACTAGGCCATCGGGAGTCCCGGGCCTTGAGACATCAGAGTGGATTGGGCCTCGGGCCCAGATTCACAACCAAGAGTTATATCACGGATATAATTAGCCGATATAGGGCTTACCGATATAAGCTAAAATTGGGTGACGGCCAGTGGCCCACTTTAATCTTAGTTATATGTGGATCTTGGAATCATTATATTCTATTGAGGGTAACTTATGTTATTGAATATAATGCATGATTAATCATATTAAATTTTAATATGAGATTAGTCATTTTGAACATAATAACTAATAACCTTTTTATTTATATATTTCAGATATGACTACTACAAGCACACAAAACACATTCTCGATCCGGTCTGTTCTCGAGAAGGAGAAGCTGACTGGAACGAACTTCCTGACATGGTCAAGGAACTTGAGGCTGGTCCTCAAGCAGGAGAAGAAGGATTATGTCCTTCGAGATCCCCTCCCCGAGAGGCCTCTTGCCAATGCTGCCAGGACTCTGCACAATGCTTGGGAAAAGCATTCGTCAGATGAAAATGATGTTTATTGCCTGATGTTGGTGACAATGACTCCTGAGCTGCAAAAACAGTTCGAAAGTGTATTGTCTCCAATCGAGATCATGGCAAGCCTGAAATCGCTTTTTCAGGAGCAGGCTAGGACCGAGAGGTTCCAGACAGTTAAGAACCTCTTGGACTGTAAGTTGGCTGCGAATGCGGCAGTGAGTCCTCATGTCTTGAAGATGATGGGTTATCTCGATCATCTTCAGAAACTCGACTGCCCAATCAGCCAGGAACTTGCCTGCGACATCATTCTGCAGTCTTTACCTGCAAGCTATGATCAGTTCATTCTGAACTTTAACATGCATGGCTTGAGTAAGACACTGCCTGAGCTTCACGGAATGCTCAAGACTGCAGAGCCCAACTTGAAGAAAACCGCCAAGGACCCCAATGTACTTATGGTACAAAAGGGCAAGGGGTTTAAGAAGTCTTCTGCTAAGGATAAGGGAAAGGCCAAGGGTGTCCAAGTCGCGGACAAGGACACGCCAAAGCCCAAGCCCAAGTCCAAGGCTGGGCCTACTGACATGTGCACGTTCTGCAAAGAACTGGGGCATTGGAGAAGAGATTGTAAGAAATTCCAGGAAGGTCTAAAGGAATTAAAGAAGAAGACTTTCGAGACTTCTTCATCAGGTATTTTTGTTATAGAAGTTAATACAACTACTTCTGATAATACCTCATGGGTCATGGATACTGGTTGTGGGGCTCATATTTGTACAAATATGCAGGCACTCAGCAACAGTAGAAGGCTGAAGCAAGGACAAGTGGAGCTACGAGTTGGGAATGGAGCGAAAGTTTCAGCACTAGCTGTAGGAACATACTTGTTGTCTTTACCTTCGGGATTGATTTTAGAACTTAATAATTGTTATTTTGTACCTGCTATAAGCAGAAATATTATTTCAATTTCTTTGTTGGATTTGGAAGGTTATGATTTTTCAGTTAAGAATAAATTATGTTCCTTCAATCGCAACAATTTGTTCTATGGTTCTGCCCCTCTTACGAATGGGCTTTACATACTCGATCAATCCGCGCCAATATATAACATTAATACAAAGCGGTTTAAACCTAATGGGGAAAACCGAACGTTTCTATGGCATTGTCGTTTAGGGCACATCAGCGAGAAACGCATCAAGAGGCTCCATTCGAATGGACTTCTTGGCTCATTTGACTTTGAGTCATGTGAGAAATGCGAATCATGCATGATGGGCAAAATGACACGGGCCCCCTTTAATAAACCTAACGAGAGGGCCAGTGACTTATTGGGCCTGATACACACTGATGTGTGTGGCCCAATGTCCACAAATGCAAGAGGAAACTATCAGTACTTCATTACCTTTACTGATGATTTCAGTAGGTATGGATATGTTTATTTAATGAAACATAAGTCTGAATCTTTTGAGAAGTTCAGAGAATTCCAAAATGAAGTACAGAACCAACTTGGCAAAAGCATTAAGGCTCTTCGGTCCGACCGAGGAGGAGAATACTTAAGCCAAGAATTCAGTGATCATCTGAGAGAGTGTGGGATCGTATCCCAACTCACTCCTCCAGGAACACCTCAATGGAATGGTGTGTCTGAAAGGAGAAATCGGACCTTATTGGATATGGTTAGATCTATGATGAGTCACACAGACCTTCCAATATCCCTTTGGGGATATGCTCTGCTAACAGCAGTGTTCACACTAAACAGAGCGCCATCAAAAGCAGTAGCAAAGACACCATATGAATTATGGACTGGAGAAGCTCCAGTGCTGTCTTATCTAAGAATTTGGGGTTGTGAAGCCTATGTTAAGAGATTAATCTCAGACAAGCTTACACCAAAATCTGACAAATGCTACTTCATTGGTTATCCACGGGAAACCAAGGCTTATTACTTCTATCTACGTTCCGAGAACAAGATCTTTGTTGCCCGGGATTGTAACTTTCTTGAGAGAGAGTTTCTCTCTAAGAAAGACAGTGGGAGTAAGGTACTGCTTGAAGAAATTCAAGATGAACAGGATACTGCTCAACCTAATGAGGAAGAGCAGCAGGAGGATCTACAAGAAATTGTAGAGCCTGAACCTGTAGTACCTGAAGTTCGAAGATCCGGGAGGATCCGTCACGAACCCGAGAGATATCAGGGATTCCTCGTGACTGACTGTCATGATCTTTTGATCATTGATGGTGATGAACCATCGAACTTCAATCAAGCCATGATGGGCCCAGATTCCTCTAAGTGGCGCAAGGCCACTGATTCCGAAATGGACTCCATGTCGGTCAACCAAGTGTTTTCGTTGGTTGACTTACCCGCTGGTGTAAAAGCCATCGAGTGCAAATGGATCTTCAAGAAGAAGATTGACGTGGATGGAAATGTCCAGATTTATAAAGCCAGGTTGGTGGCAAAAGGTTTCAGACAAGTTCACGGTGTGGACTACGATGAAACCTATTCACCGGTGGCTATGATGAAATCTATTCGGATTCTACTAGCAACTGCAGCTTTTCATGATTATGAAATTTGGCAGATGGACGTGAAAACCGCCTTCCTGAATGGTATTCTGGAAGAGGATGTGTATATGACACAACCTGACGGTTACATAGATCCAAAGAATGCTGGGAAAGTATGCAAGCTTCACAAATCCATTTATGGACTGAAGCAAGCATCGAGGAGCTGGAATCTTCGTTTTGATGAAGCGATCAAGCAATTTGACTTCATCAGAAACGAAGAAGAACAATGCGTGTATAAGAAATCTAGTGGGAGCAAGATTGTATTTCTTATTCTGTATGTCGATGACATACTACTTCTCGGAAACGACGTTCCAATGCTGAAGTCTGTAAAAGACTGGCTTGGAAGTTGTTTTTCCATGAAAGACATGGGTGAAGCCGCATACGTTCTTGGAATTAGGATCTATCGGGATAGACCTAAGAGGCTGATAGGCTTGTGTCAAGACTCATACATTGACAAAGTCCTACAAAGATTCAGCATGAAAGATTCCAAGAAGGGCTTCACACCAATGGTACATGGCACAACGCTAAGCAAGAAGCAGAGCCCTACGTCGGCTGCTGAGCTTGAGCGCATGAAGAACATTCCTTATGCATCTGCAATAGGATCTGTCATGTATGCCATGATCTGTACTCGTCCTGATGTTGCTTATGCATTGAGCATGACGAGTAGATACCAGTCAAATCCAGGTGAAAACCATTGGATTGCCGTAAAGAATATCTTGAAGTATCTAAGACATACTAAGGATAAATTCTTGGTGTACGGTGGAAGTGATGTGCTTAAAGTCAGTGGATTCACGGACGCAAGTTTCCAGACAGACACTGATGATTTCCGGTCACAGTCCGGTTATGTCTTTTGTCTGAATGGCGGTGCAGTAAGTTGGAGAAGCTCCAAGCAGGACACCGTTGCTGATTCCACTACAGAAGCTGAATATATCGCCGCCTCAGAAGCAGCGAAGGAAGCTGTTTGGATACGAAAGTTCATTATGGAACTAGGTGTGATACCAGATGCGGCTGAGCCTCTGGCACTGTTTTGTGACAACAATGGTGCTATAGCTCAGGCAAAGGAACCAAGATCACACCAGAAATCCAAGCATGTTCAAAGAAGATATCACTTGATACGTGACATCATTAATAGAAAGGAAGTCAAGATCAGCCGAGTTCCGACAGATGATAACGTCGCTGATCCGTTGACAAAGCCACTCCCAAGGCCTAAGCTCGAGTTCCTGACTGAAGCTGTAGGCATTAGAAACATTGAAATGTAATCTAAATTTGAGTGGGAGTTTTGTGAGCTTTATTTTAGTTATTTGATATGTTCTTGTAAAACATTATTTTATGTTTTAATGAAATTATTATTTCAAGATTATTTTGGCTGTGATGAAATAATCGTTCCAAAATGATATGAACCATTTTATAGGTCATCGAAGTAAATGACTTGATCTTGAGTCATCGAAGTCATTTAGCTTGATCATGAGATCCTATATTTGATAAATGTTTTATATCATCATGTCCCCAGTCGAAGGTTGTCGAAATTGGAACATCAACAACCGTGTGAGACTGGATTGGTACGTGACTTATGACAAAGTCTCAATGTGTCATAGATGCGCGGCATCAAAGTCAGTACATAGGTGTATGTTGGGAACATACGACCGGACAAGACCCGCTTATAAGAACTCTTCAGGATATTTATATCTGTGTCATAAGAGATTCTTACTACGACTATAGAGTATAGTCCTCAGACCTGAGTTCACATGCATGTGACTACACATGGACTGATGTACTTTGATCATTGTCTAACGCTATCGTTCTGTGATAGCTATAAGGACCTTGTTTGGGTACATCATGAAATGAATAGTTTACAGTGATGGAACAAGACGGAATTTGTCCCTCCAATATAAGTGGAGTGAATATCTCTAGGCCAATCGGAGATTTGAATACTGGAAAACGCATGGCCATGCTGAAACGGACTTTCCCGAGTCGTTTGGATTGTCAGTATCAAATCAGAGTCCGATGAACAAGATTAGGCTTTATAAGGATGACACCAATCTTGCCTTATGACTAATCGAGATATTGAGACAAAAGGATTATGAATACTGAGATTCCAGTACAAGTGGGAGATTGTTGGAATTGTGTCCAGTAATCTCGGTACTGTCTCTAGAAAGTAAGAGTATGTCGAGATCAGACATAAGTCATATAATTCTGGGGATCATGATGGCTTGCTAGAGTCCGCTCATGATCTATAAGTCTTGGACTTATTGCCTTTATTATATGATCCCATATGGGTCACACGCCTAAGCTAACAGGAAAATGTGTTGGAACGGCTTAGCAGAAGTACGACAAAAGTGCCAGGCATTTGTCGTACTAAGAGAGAAAGATAAATGGGTCTGATTAAATGGGATTTAATCAGATTGGGCCCAAAAGCCCAAAAGGGAAAGAGAAGGCTTTTAATGACTAAAAGCCAACTCTTTTCTCCCTAACCCTAGCCCCCTTCTGCGAATTCTCTCTCTCTCTGGCGCCTCCCACAGCTTGGTCTAGCAGCCATTTCCTTGTGAAGCGTGTGTGAACCTTTGGAGGATTCATCCCTCGGTGCATCTATCTGATCTCTGACCTGTTCTATTCCTTCCGCTGCAACAAACAGGTAAAAGGTGAGATCATCTAATGTTTCTAAATAAGAACACCTAGATCTGATGCATGTTTAGGTTGATATCAATATGAGAATTGAATCAGGATCAACTGAACTATCCTACAGAAGAACCACACCGTAGTCAGAGGAAACCGTCGTCAATCATACACCGGAGACGAGACTCAGGACGACCAGAATCGGGAAGGAGAGGAGGCGACTACCAAGGACCTAGAAGCAAACACCGGTCCTTGGTAGTTGTAGTTTGTATATTTAAACTACAACTATGAATGTTGTTTAATCTGCTACTGAAGATGACAGATTGTGATATTTATTTTATTCTTGATGTGGTTTAGCAAGCCATGATTATGTTTAATTCTTATGCATTTGTAAAGTGTCTACTGGTATTCTCTCTATCTTTTCTTTGCTTTTGATTTTCCTCTCTTCAGAGATTTGTAATCACTCCAACACTTGTCTCTTTTGAAGTTTTTATGGATGAAATCAGTGTTAAATATATATATATATATATATATATATAATGATTATTTTGTGAATAAATAAATTATACTTTAAATGGAGTGTAAATTGCTTTATTTTAAATATGGAATAATCTTTTCTATTATTCTATTTTCGAGTGAATAAAGTGAAAAATACGTTTACTTTAAATAAACTAAAACGTAGAATAGTGTTAAAGATGATTTATTCCAAAATAACATTTGGTAAAAAAATATAATAGAGTTAGAGATGTTCTTGTAAAATAAGTTTAGAGCATCTCCAACTCATTGCTATTTTTTCTTATAAATACTATAATAAAGAAAATTGTCTCTAACACACTTATCCATTTTACTCTAAAATAGAGATTGATATTCTTTTCTCTATACATAAAGAAAGAAATAGCATTCCTCTATAATATAATCAAAAATATTTATTTGCAAAATTCTCTTTTAAATTTTAAATTTTTAACTAAAATAAATAAATAAAAATATGTCTTCCTTATTTAAAGATAAAAAATATATTTGAATAGATCTTTTAAACTTTTTAAATTTACTAAAAATTGTTAATAGTTTTATACATATATGCAATTTCTTTGTTGTTTTAAAAAGTATATTATAGTTTTATAAAGTTTTGCAAATAAAAATAAATAAAATGGTTTTATTTGTTATTTTATAAATAAAATTTACTATTAGTAAAATATAAAATAACTAGATTTTGATCCGCGTTTTAGCACGGGATGTTTATTTATTGCAAAAATTATTTAGTAAACCAATTATTCTTCAATTTTGCTTTTTAAATTTTTTTATTTGGATTTACAGTAGAGATGTTAAAACGGGCGGGTATGGCCCGTTTAGATCAGTTTATATTTGAAACATATTTAGACTTGTTCGGTTAAACCTGTCAAAAGTAACACATACTTATTTAAATCCGTTTCGGCCCATTTATAAATATTTATTTTTAAAATGTTAATACATTAGTACATAAAATTTAACTTTTTATTTTAAATTAATATCCAAAAATACGAAAATATAAAATAATGGCATATATATATTTTGTAATAGTTTTTAATTTTAATTTTGTATGAGACAAAAATCAGAGTATTTTGTTTTTTATGATGAATCTATCTTATATTCAAATATTCTAACCGGAAATTATAAATTATGCTACAATATTATGTTATACACATCATATTTGGGTCGAACAAAGTAACATAATGGAAACTCTATATCAAATTTGCAAGCAACCACCCATTATTTTGTAATCTCATATTAACATTGGCCATTAAAAACTGTTTACCTACATCAAAGACAAGAGCAATATGTGATGAAGACCTTCATGGAAACAATGCTGGAATGCACAATAGCATAGATCAAGATCCAAATTATTCAATGCATGTGCAATATGGACATCACGGTGATGGATGAGCACGTTGGTGATGTGATGAATGATGGACTGGAGACAGACATTCCTTCTCACCTTGGAAGCACGTAGTGAGGGGCTGAAGAACCTCTAGATCGTATTGCTGAGAAACTTTACATGCAGAGGTAGAGTGTTAGAAATATTTCTAAACTTATATTTGCCTTTTGGTTTTATGCAGTGGTTTAAAAATATTTGAAATTCATGAAGCAGTTTCCAAAAAAAAAAGTAGAGAAAGAAAACCATTAATACAACTGAAATAAAGAATTCAAGAAGCAAAGTCTACCTTGTCAGCATTAAGCCAACTAATATATTCATCTAAACATCGAGAGAGAGAGAGAGAGAGAGAGAGAGAGAGAGGAGAGAGAGAGAGAGAGAGAGAGAGAGGAGAGATGAGAGAGAGAGGGGAGAGAGGAGAGAGAGAGAGGAGAGAGAGAGAGAGAGAGAGAGGAGAGAGAGAGAGAGAGAGAGAGATGAGAGAGAGAGAGAGAGAGAGAGAGAGAGAGAGAGAGAGAGAGAGAGAGAGAGAACCCGTGAATCTCACCTTGAGCTTGGTTAGAACAATGCATCGTTGGCCGAGATAAATTGGTATTCATATCCACATTCGACTGAAATGATATCATCTAAAAAGCGTAATGTTTTTTTTGTTGCAACAATTATTTTAATAAGGACATGTTAAAGATATGGGTTTTATTGAAAATGTGTTTGTGTGAAAAGAAATGAGTTAAGCCCATAAAGACATATACTTTATTGAGAAGGGAAATTTTTCAATTTGTGAAAACTTGCTAGACAAGTAAATTTTCCTGAAAACTTATTAGACAAGTAAAATTTCTAATTTGTGGAAATTTGCTAGACAAGTAAATTTTTCAATTTGTAGAAATTTTCTAGTCCTATATAAAAGACCCATAAGCCTCTCTTGTAGAGCATCCACAATAAAAATCACACAGAGAAAAACTCAAAAGAAGTTCTTTCAATTCCCTTCTGTTTTAGGTTAGTGTCTAATTCGAGAGTATCGTAGTTCATATGTTCGACAGAACCGATATCGAGTGTTACGATACGGTTTCCTATGGTTGTATCGTGGGACTCATGAATCTTGATTTAACATGTCAGGATGATTCTTTCAGTTAAGAAAATAGATCAAATCTTGCCTCCATATATTCTAATTTCTACTCATTTTGTTAAATCATTTTGATATTGTTTCCTTAACGCTTACTGTTTATTCGTGATTAAATCGCTTTTATCGTAGTGTACTAAATTTTGGTTCTACAATCTTAACTCAAAGAAATCCGTTTTTGTTTTATGAACATCAAACAGATTTTAATCGCGAGTAAATAAACGTTTTCAAACGATTTCTCATCCGCTTATGATATTAAGAACGTTTTGAATACTAATTGTAGCAACTGGGATTCGTTAATATAGAGGCAGATTTAAAACCAGTTTTCAAAACGGTTTTGAAGGTAAAAACGCAGCGTATATCGCGAATCGTTTCGTAGCGATCTTTGTGATTACTTTTGTGCGTTTCATACAAGTTTATTGATTGCGATCAATAAACTGTTTCACTGCGATTTTTGAAAGGTTTCTAATCGTTAGAATCGCAGTTTATTGAAAAATAAACCCGATTATCAAATGCGTTTTAAACGCTTTGACGAATGCTCTGCGGATATTCGATGTTGAGAATGCACTTTTAGGGGTTCTAGTCGGTTCGATAACGGTTTGTGTAGATTGCGATTTAAATTCCGTATCGAAGCAAAGAGTTTATTCGTATTTTGATCGAATTCTCTTTAGATTAATTATCTTCTAATTAAAACGGTATTTATTAGGGTTTCGTTTTGGCAATCGAAAACCCTAAATAAGTCAACGGCATAATATTTTATGAGAGAGACTAAATTATTTGGTTTAGATCTTAGTCTGGTTCTCTTCGGTTTAAATTTTTTGGTTAATTGGTCAAATTAAATAATTTAAACAAAGTGAGTGGACCAATTGAACTAATTTGTTTACCATTATTCCACAAACTGGATAATCATCAACAATAAAGCAATTTATTCTAATGGATAATATTGTCTTATAGTTGTCTTTGCATGAGACAAAACTGTTACGCTTGTAATTTCAATTTAAACAAATATTGTTTAAAGTGCTTAATCACTAGTAAATCACTAGTAAAGTGATGTTTTGGGTTTTGGTTAATATATTAATTCAGTTTTGTTCTCGTTTACGGACTTTAATTTCGATATAGCTAACCACACTTATGTGATGGGCAATGGATCTAGTGAGTCGATATTCCAAATTGCGGTTTGAAGAGGTCAGCCACTTGTGATCCCATGTGTCTTATGAACTAATATGAAGTTCTTGATAAAACGTCAAAAATGTGACAAGGCAAGTCATAGCGCTAACTCATTGCAAAGACAAGAGAATGGCTCAAGCCAATTTGATCAAGATAGACATGTGTGGTGTTATCTCTGAAGTAAATATGGTTGAGCATAACCCACATGAGTGGAGGTATGATACCAGTGTGATGGTTCGTATATGTTGATAAGGGAATGTTTCCCACCTATAATAAAATAACGAGAAATTGTTCATGGGAAACAATGCACTTTCAAAAGCTGCAGGTTGTGGTGAAGTGTTGATGAACCTCACTCTCACCAATGTCAAACATGTGTCAGATTTGCAGAAAATCTGATTTATAGCACAATGCTAAGTAAGCATGAATTCACTGTCAATTTCGAAGCTGGTTAGCTTGTATTGACAAAGAATATTTTCTATGTAGACAAAGGTTTGGTTAAGGATGGATTGGTCAAAACTAATTTTGAGACAATCATAACCAATGTAACCGAGGTTTCTACTCGAAGAACCTTAAGGTGAATGAAAAGAAACCAGTTGCTTATGTTGCGGAGTCATTTAATATTTGGCACGAACATTTATGACATGTTAATTTCAAGTCGATGAGTAAATTGATGGACATGAACTTGATTCCTAAAAGCAAGATAAACGAATATAAATGTGAAGTTTGTGTCCAAGCCAAACTCACAAAAAAAATCTGTCACCAAGAGTACAAAGCGAAACAAAACCTCTAGGTTTAATTCACACGGATTTGTGTGATTTAAAATCCGTGCAAACTAGAGGTGGAAAGAAGTACTTAATAACTTTCATAGATGATTGCACTAGATATTGATATGTGTATCTATTACGAAGTAAAGATGAAGCCTTGGACAAGTTCAAAGAGTACAAGCTCGAAGTTGAAAATCAACTTGATAAAACCATCACAATGGTTATAAGTGATCGAGGAGGTGAATACAATGAACCTTTCGATGCGTTATGTAGATAACATGGTATTATTCATCAAACAAACACTCCTTACTCACCAGAGTCTAATGGAGTTGCGGAGAGAAAGAACCGAACTCTTAAGGAGATGATGAATGCAATGTTGCAGGAATCTGGGTTAGCCCATAACATGTGGGGGGAAGCGCTCCTTACCTCTAATTACATCCTGAACAAAATACCACACAAAGTGACTGGAAAAACTCCATATGAACTTTGGAAAGGTAAAGTACTTTCGTACAAATACCTGAAAGTGTGGGGGTGCCTCGCAAAAGTAGCAGTGTCACTCCCGAAAAAGGTCACCATCAGACCTAAGACGGTAGACTGCATATTCATCGGTTATGCACATAAAAGCAGTGCCTATCCTTTTCTTGTATATAAGTCAGATATACCAGATATCCATGTGAACACAACAATGGAGTCAAGCAACGTTTCCTTCTTCGAATATGTGTTTCCATTTAAGGATAAGGGAAATCCTAAGCGAACTCGTTATGAACGAGAAGCTAGCCATGAGGCAAGCACTTCTTGTCACTTCTACAAACGAAGATGCAGAAGAAGAAAAAATTGAACTTAGACGAAGCAAGAGAGCTCGTAAAAAAAAATACATTCGGTTTAGATTTCATAACGGTGTTTCTAGCAGAAAGTGGGCCAAGAACTTTCAGTAAAGCCATGTCTACACCTGATGCACCTTCATGGAAAGAGGCTGCAAACAGTGAAATTAATTCCATTATGCAAAATCATACATGGGAGTTGATTGATTTACCGCAAGGGTGCAAATGGATCTTCACTACGAAGTTGAAAATAGATGGATCCATAGACAAGTACAAGGCTAGACTTGTGGTGCAAGGATTCTGACAAAAGGAAGGGTTGGATTACTATGAAACATATTCTTCGGATCGAGAATAACTTTGATTCGTATGCTGATTGGAATTGCAGCATTAAGAGATCTTGAAATCCACCAAATGGATGTAAAAACAGCCTTCCTAAATGTAGATTTAGAAGAAGAAATCTACATGCATCAACATGAGGGTTATGCCGCTCCTGGGAAAGAGAAGAAAGTATGTAGAATTGTGAAGTCATTATACGGACTTAAACAAGCACTGAAAGAATGGCACGAAAAGTTTGACAATGTAATGATGTCAAATGGCTTCCACAAAAACGTATGTGATAAGTGCATATACATCACCTCATGGATATGTTGTGCTATGTTTATATGTCGATGACATGCTCATCATGGGAAGCAGCAAGGATATAATCCAACAAACTAAGAATATGCTTAGTGGAAAGTTTGATATTGGGATTATATGTAATTCTGGGGATTAAGATCACTCGAAATTCTGAAGGAATAATCTTGTCTCAAGATCATTATGCTGAAAAGATTCTAGAGCGGTTTAAGAATTAATCAAATGGGATAGCAAAAACTCCAGTTGACCCTCAACTTCATTTGACAAATAATTCAGGTGAACATGTGTCACATGTGTAGTATGCAAGAGTGATCGGGAGTCTAATGTACTTAACGAATTGTACTAGACCCGATTTAGCGCACTCAGTAATTGTACTAAGTCGCTATACGAGTAATCCAGGTAATACTTATTGGAAAGCCATAACTAGAGTGTTGAATTATCTAAGAAATACTAAGAGTTATGGGCTTCATTTTGGAAAAGAACCAGCAGTACTAGAAGGATACAGTGATGCTAACTGGATTTTAGATTCAAGAAACTTTAAATCTACGAGTGGATATATATTCACTCTTTCTGGTGGAGCAGTATCTTGGCAATCTTTCAAACAAACACTCATGGCCAGATCAACCATGGATTCAGAGTTCATAGCTTTAGACAAAGCAGCATAGGAAGCATAATGGCTTCGGAACTTCTTGGAAGATATCCCGATGTGGGAAAAACCAGTGCCAGCTCTACGCGTACACTGTGATAGTCAGTCGGTTATCTCACGGGCACTGAGTAATCTATACAATGGCAAATCTCGTCATATATGAAGACGACATAAGACCATTAGACATTTGATCTCAAGTGGTGTAATAACAATAGATTACATCAATTCGGCTGATAATTTAGTGGATCCATTCACAAAAAGCTTGTCGAGAGATCAAATTATGAAATCATCAAAAGGAATGGGTTTAAATCCTATGAACAAAGATGACGTTTGATGGATACCCCCACATATGTGACTGGAGATCCCAAGATTTAGGTTCAAAGGGAAAACGAAATTGAGCTGATTAAGGATTGAGCACTATAACTCTGCCTAATTCCTAGGATGATATATAGTGTTATATGTGTGTAATGAGGTTAAGCGTTGGCTTTTAATGATTCCATAGCTTTGTAATATTGGAGTACAGATGGATACTTCTTTAAAGAAAGTTGATGGCATATCACCTAGTGAATATAAAATGGGGTCGTTTCTAGGAGAGTGAATGTAAGGCTATACTCTCCAACTTCACTCACGAATACCAGACATGTTCAAGGCCACAATGAACACAATAGAGAACATAGTTCTACGAGAAGATGTCGTTGTGTGATATTTGTTGTCTCGGTTTACATCAAAGTCCGGGTGGTTCAAGACATCATGTTCACCTCCTGGCCGAGTAAACCCGACAGATATTAAAAATGATTGGTTTAAAGCTGAAAAATGCTACCTCTCAGATGCAGTTACATTTTCGTATACTCTCAAAAGTCTGTCTGGTCTAGTCAAATCTAGTCTAGTCAAGTCTATCTAGTAATTTGAATATGTCTAGATAGTTGCATCTGCATATGTTTAGAGTCATTTCTATTCATGTTGGGGATTGTTGGAACAATTATTTTAATAATGACATGTTAAAGACATGGGCTTTATTAAAAATGTGTTTGTGTTAAAAGAAATGAGTTAAGCCCATAAAGACATGGACTTTATTGAGAAGGGAAATTCCCTAATTTGTGGAAACTTGCAAGACAAGTAAACTTTCAAATTTGTGGAAACTTGCTAGACAAGTAAAATTTTCAATTTGTGGAAACTTGCTAAACAAGTAAATTTTCCAATTTATGGAAACTTGCTAATCCTATATAGAGGACCCCTAAGCCTCTCTTGTAGAACATCCATAATAAAAATTACACAGAGAAAAACTCAAAAGAAGTTCCTTCACTTCCCTTCTGATAACTAGGATTTTGGCAATCCTCTGAGGTACCAATTCCTCAAGCTTATCGATGTAGCTTTGAGGTATCGAACCTTTTTGGGATGGATAAGACCAATAAGCAAACACTAAAACTTCAGAGTCAAATCAAACAGTTGGGTTTTGTTTCTAACAATCCTAACAGTAAACAAATCAAATAGAAGTAAACAAAAAGCAAATAACAATTGGATTCAATCAATGACAAGGATAAGGCCTAAAGGTTAAGGTCAACGGATAGGTGACTCGGGATGATCAAGGAATACTAAGTCAAACTTCATAGAAGCTAATCTCCTAGCATGGAACACACCAAGTAAATCAGTTTAATCTCTTAATACCAATTCTTCACTTGATCCTAACTCAAGAACAAATTCTCATTTGTGAATTAGAATCGAATGAGCATTTAAACAGGTTCCGAACAGCAAACAATCACTCTAGACATACATTCTCATGTGCTAGAATGTGAAAGTCCTAACAAAGCTATGAACAGGAATTTCATCGAACATGTTGTGAACAAGAAATCTTAAGCATTCTAATCAACTTGATCAAGGCTAATTAGACATTAAACACACTTTGACAGATGAGATTTTAAACAATCAAGCACTAGAAATCCATTGATCACCCCTAATCAACCTAATCCTACCTAACCCATAAGCCCTATGAAGAACTACTCACTAATCATCATGTGAACAACAAAATCCATGGGGATAATGTTGATCATTAGAGATTAGAGATAGAAACAAAGATGTAGAGAAAAAATCACCAAAAAGTACTTAGATTAATCAAAGAAATCAAACTTGTTCTTCCAAAGTGTTTAGAACAAAAAATAAAACTTAAGATACAATAAAAAATAGGTTTTTGGCTTAAATAGTCAATAGGGTGCGAGCCGGGTCAACCCGGAACAAACCGGGTGTTGACCCGGATCCAAAACAGTTTCTGGGAAGCGTATCGGTCGGGCTGGTCGATACACCGACCGATACGAGCTCTCGGATTTTCTGTCGAAGGAGCGTATCGGTTGGCTGAACCGATATGCCAACCGATATGGATGCACAAAAATTAATCCGAGAGGTCGTATCGGTTGGCTGGCCGATATGCAACCCGATATGAAGACTGTGTTGAGATGCATCCAGTAAATCAGGCATAACTCTTTCCATATAGCTCCGAATGACTTCAAACCACCTCCATTAGAAAGCTAACTCAATTTCCCATGATTTTTATTCAGAATCCCAGAGCTAAAAGTCAACGTAATATCTTCATATGACTCAATCTTTCAAGCTCATCGATTTGGTCTTTCATCACCATTTCACTTGCAATCACTCCTTTAGCCTCCAAACTCTTCCAAACATCCTTAGCAACTCCAAGAACCTACAAAACATAGGAAACACTCCAAATGCAAGCCTAGAATGCCTAAACCTAGCTCTAGATGATCCTATACTCTAAACACACCAATGACCAAAGAAATGAAGCTAAAGGAAACTAAAAAGAAGTAAAACATGATCCTAACAATAGCCTAAATGCATGAAAATACAAGTATATCAATTCCCCCAAACTTAAACCTTGCTTGTCCACAAGCAAGCATAAAACTATCAAAGCAAGTTGGGAGAAAGGTTTGAAGGCGGGAGCTCATATCCAAAGACAAAACTGAGATCAACAAGTTCCAATTCGAGTCAACGTCACCAAGATGCAACCAAGTTAGGCTTACTCCAAAAATTTAGCCATGCTCATCAAGACAAAACTCTTAGCTCAATTCTCAACCTAGAGAAGCATTCCTATCAACTAGCTCTTTAACATTCATTAGGTTTTCAAGTGGATCTTACTCAATGCAAGGTGATCAAACTCATTTGGCAAAGGGACAAGGTTTTGAGATTAAAGTGATCTCAATCAAAAGAGGGGTTTACTCCAAAAGCATGAAGGTTCTCTCATAAAGAAGTGAATGAGCTATAGTAAAATGCTAAGAGTTAGAGGCAATTGGTGCATACTAGGTTGATTTCCATCTACCCATGCCCCAATTACTTCTTCTCCTAGTCTAGCCCACCTAAATGGATACTACCCTTGACCAAGGCTATTTTTTCCTCATCCCCTTTTCTCAATCAGACACTTTCCAATCAAACTCCCCAAGGATCAATAAAGACTTTTCAAAACAGTGGCAAATATTTTCTTTTTAACTTAGCTCAAATCTTTCTTTAGCAATGGTCTCTTTTCTTTCTTTAAGGTGAGCCTTTGGCTTCTTTTCATTTCAAAATATGAGACACTTTTCTTTTCTTTAAACACATAAGAGCTTTTCTTCTTTTAAAACACTTTGCCAACAAACATAAGATCCTAACCAATATCCCTTTCATTCTTCCTTTTCTTTACTCTCTTCTTTCAATCCCAATTTCTCCCCCAAACTTGGATTCTAGCCTATTGCAAAGCTAAAGGTGTTGAGCTTGCATCTATATGGAAATTTCCCCTAGTCGCCTCATACTCAACACTTTTTACCTAGCTCATTCAAGAAAATAGGCCTAACTCTCAACAAGAGTGTTTATGGTTTGAAAGAAGGGTGGCGAAAGGTATGGAGTCTATTCAAGCAGGCGAGAGTGGTAAAAGGGATAAGAATGCTTGAATATTTTCAGAGTATCCATGAGTTTAACACACAAAGCATGAGCAATATAATTAGATATCATCATTAAAGTTCTCACTTAGGTAGAGCTAGTGTCAATTCAAAGCCTATTTCAGTTTCAAACCAAGTTTCAAAGCAAGCAATCCGAGCATGGTTCGTCTTAACTTTCTAGCCTTTCTTGAATTGCAATCTTAGGACAATCAAGTAGCTCAAACAACTAGCATAAAGAACGAGTCGTCTCTCAATCAGTCTTACAAGGAAATTCAATCATTGCTCCCTATGCATGCGTCCTATATGATGCAACTAGACTCGATCCTAAGATGCTTTCTTTTTGTGAATATTTTTCAAAAAAATTCGATTTTTTTTTTTTAATTTTTCTATGCCTTAGATGCAATGCATGAGACTCAAAGACAAAAAAAGAAAAATAAGATCAAAAGAAACATGATTAGCAACTGGTCTCTCCCCCAAACTTAAATCACACAGTCCCTTGTGTGAAAGAAGAAAGGAAGAAAGACCGATAAAAACAAACAAAATGCAAGAAGATAAAAGCGGCAAAATATTTACAAAGGTTGGAGTGTTACTTGGAGAGTGGAATGGAGAGGAGGAATGGGAGGTGGAGGTATCTTTTATTTGGCATAAGACTTCCCCCAATATTAGACCATTGCATTGGCTTCTCATCCTTTGATTTAGCATTGAAGTCCCTTGCTCAATCCCAAAACACATTCTCTTCTTCTTTGCATTTACCCCAAAGCTCCCCAAAAAGATAGACATGGGAATTCCTCCCAAGTGAGCTTTTTTTGAGTCACTAAGCTTGACTATCCCTTCACTCTTTTTGGTTAGGGATGTGGCATGAGTTTGTATCACCGGGATCATACTCATCGAAGAACCACCCCCTAAACTCCTTCATCCTTATCTCCTGAAAAAGGATCTTCCTTGGATCATGAGAGCTCAATGGTGTGGTAGAGACTATACCAAGAAGCTTGTGAGGGGGTTGAGCCATTGGACATACATCTTCTTCATCCTCCTTGAAGGCTTCTTCCTTGAGGTCATCTTGCTTCTCTATAAGATTTCCTCCAATTGGCTCTTTCTTGTGAATTGGCTGCTTTGGCTCTTCTTCCATGATTAAGGGCTTATCTTGTATGCTATCGTCCTTTATGTTCTTGCACTCAACAACCAACTCATCTTCAGAAGGCTCCTCCTCATCTCTCACAACTTCTCCTACTTCTTCATTGTTGATATTGGTTGAGTGACCCATGATTGTCCCTTCATCCTCATCATTTTCATACTGCACTACAAGGTCTTCACCAATTGTACAACCAAGAAGCAATTCAAATTCCTTAATAGTCTCTTCAGCTTCTTTCAGGAAGTCATCTTGAACTTGAATATTCTCCTCATGTGTTGGCTCAACAATACTTGCACCTGACATCAAAGCTAGAAGAAGGAGCAAATTTAGTAACAAAGACTTGAACTAAAAAGGATTAGAAATCGAATTGATCTATCCAAAATCCCAAAATGGCAACGGCGCCAAATTGATAACTAGGATTTTGGCAATCCTCTGAGGTACCAATTCCTCAAGCTTATCGATGTAGCTTTGAGGTATCGAACCTTTTTGGGATGGATAAGACCAATAAGCAAACACTAAACTTTCAGAGTCAAATCAAACAGTTGGGTTTTGTTTCTAACAATCCTAACAGTAAACAAATCAAATAGAAGTAAACAAAAAGCAAATAACAATTGGATTCAATCAATGACAAGGATAAGGCCTAAAGGTTAAGGTCAACGGATAGGTGACTCGGGATGATCAAGGAATACTAAGTCAAACTTCATAGAAGCTAATCTCCTAGCATGGAACACACCAAGTAAATCAGTTTAATCTCTTAATACCAATTCTTCACTTGATCCTAACTCAAGAACAAATTCTCATTTGTGAATTAGAATCGAATGAGCATTCAAACAGGTTCCGAACAGCAAACAATCACTCTAGACATACATTCTCATGTGCTAGAATGTGAAAGTCCTAACAAAGCTATGAACAGGAATTTCATCGAACATGTTGTGAACAAGAAATCTTAAGCATTCTAATCAACTTGATCAAGGCTAATTAGACATTAAACACACTTTGACCGATGAGATTTTAAACAATCAAGCACTAGAAATCCATTGATCACACCTAATCAACCTAATCCTACCAACCCATAAGCCCTATGAAGAACTACTCACTAATCATCATGTGAACAACAAAATCCATGGGGATAATGTTGATCATTAGAGATTAGAGATAGAAACAAAGATTTAGAGAAGAAATCACCAAAAAGTACTTAGATTAATCAAAGAAATCAAACTTGTTCTTCCAAAGTGTTTAGAACAGAAAATAAAACTTAAGATACAATAAAAATAGGTTTTTGGCTTAAATAGTCAATAGGGTGCGAGCCGGGTCAACCCGGAACAAACCGGGTGTTGACCCGGATCCAAAACAGTTTCTGGGAAGCGTATCGGTCGGGCCGGTCGATACACCGACCGATACGAGCTCTCGGATTTTCTGTCGAAGGAGCATATCGGTTGGCTGAACCGATATGCCAACCGATATGGATGCACAAAAAATAATCCGAGAGGTCGTATCGGTTGGCTGGCCGATATGCAACCCGATATGAAGACTGTGTTGAGATGCATCCAGTAAATCAGGCATAACTCTTTCCATATAGCTCTGAATGACTTCAAACCACCTCCATTAGAAAGCTAACTCAATTTCCCATGATTTGTATTCAGAATCCCAGAGCTAAAAGTCAACGTAATATCTTCATATGACTCAATCTTTCAAGCTCATTGATTTGGTCCTTCATCACCATTTCACTTGCAATCACTCCTTTAGTCTCCAAACTCTTCCAAACATCCTTAGCAACTCCAAGAACCTACAAAACATAGGAAACACTCCAAATGCAAGCCTAGAATGCCTAAACCTAGCTCTAGATGATCTTATACTCTAAACACACCAATGACCAAAGAAATGAAGCTAAAGGAAACTAAAAGAAGTAAAACATGATCCTAAAAATAGCCTAAATGCATGAAAATACAAGTATATCACCTTCTGTTTTAGGTTAGTGTCTAATTCTAGGGTATCGTAGTTCATATGTTCGACAGAACCGATATCGAGTGTTGCGATACGGTTTCCTATGGTTGTATCATGGGACTCATGAATCTTGATTTAACCTATCACACTACGGGTGATTCTTTGAGTTAAGGAAAGAGATCAAATCTCGCCTCCATATATTATAATTTCTACTCCTTCTGTTAAATCGTTTTGATATCGTTTCCTTAACGCTTACTGTTTATTCGTGATTAAATCGCTTTTATCGTAGTGTACTAAATTTTGGTTGTACATTTTCTCTTCCGAAAAGTAATAAAAACTAGAGAGTAAAAAGACGGAGATAAGTTCCAAGAGTTTCTTTTTATGGTTTAAGAGCGTGTAAACCTGAGTTTAGTTAGCTTGGTTAACCTTTAGTTTCCTCCTATGCGAGTCTCTTTGCAAGAATCTGAAAACGAAATCAAAAATGTATCATTTAGATAATTGGTAATGTTTCCATTCATTAGAGAACAAAAATTAGAAAGCAGAAAATACTTTTATTTGGTTGATCGTTTTGTTCTGTAAACATGAAAATTCTTTTTTAGACCATCTCCGACTCCAGTCTAAATATCACTTTATCTATATATTAATTGGAAAGTATTTTTGGTCTTATATTCACTCTCAAAATGGTTGATTACTAATTTGTCATTAATAAAATTAGGCTAATTACTATGCTAACCTTAATTTATATTGATAATTTTATTATTTTTTAATTTTATTATATATATATATATGTGTGTATATATATGTAAGTGTAACATTGGATAAAAAAAGCGATGATAAATATGAACATTTATGGAAAAATAAATATTTTTATTTTGGCGATATACACTACCTTGAATACAAAATAAAAAAGTAAGATGAGATTATAAATATGAAAATATTTATAAAGATTTTTAATTTTATTTTAGAGACATACATAATATTAAATACAAAATAAATAAAAAAACAAGATGATTAATATGAATTTTTTATAAATATTTTTTAATATTAATAAATATTGTTTTGGATTTTATATAGTAATTTTGTATTATTTATATAAACTTTGAATTTATATATATATATAAAATAAAATATTATAAATAAGATATTTATGTATTGATTCTTATACATAAAATATATAATTATAATTTATTTTATTACTATTAATTTTATTTATAATAAATTATAAAATATCTTGTTAAATATAATAAAGTTTGTTTACTCTATTTTTCAGTCATCACTTTATTTGAGAATAAAAAATAGAATAGGTTGAAGTAAAACTACACTCTATTTTAGAGTAAAAAATAATGTTTTACATTGCGGATGCCCTTAGAACATGTGAATTCTAGAATTTAAAGATCAACCACAACATATATTTTCACAAATACAATCCATTCAAATCGAGTATTTTTTATAACATATCAAATCAATTTACTAATAAAGAACACAACTTATTAACAAAGAACACCTAAAAACAAAATGAGCAGAATTAAATTATTCGATAGTTCTAAATATATAATAAAAGTGAAAATAGGCTCTATGACCAGAAAACACATCATATTTAGCTGACTAATCATGGTCCACTTTTCAATTTAAATATCCCAATTATACCCCTACTCCCACCTTATCCTATAGGATTTGTAAAGATTGAGCCGTAAAGATATTATATACATAATATTCTTTTATAAATTGGACATAATGCAAATAGACAAGAGATGAACATTATTTTCTCTACTGACAATTTTTTTGATCTCTTTTGGGAAGCATCTCCGCCTCTTAATTTTGACTCGACGAAGGTCATTACGACAGAGGAAGTTAGCCAGAGTCAGCTAGAATGGACTTTCGAGATATGTTTCTGGAAGAAATTTCGTCATCGGTGAGCTTGGCGCCAGTGGAAAACAATAACACCATTTTGTTGATCATGCAAATTCCTTTTTGTAAATTCTAATGAGGACTTTTACTGTAAAAATGAAAAAAATGTTCTAAAATCAGAGATGAGTTAACGTGGTGAATATATCATCATTTTGTATAAAATATTATATGTATTTAAATGTTAACAACACCAAATAAAATGTTAGCGGTTCAAATGAAATATGAACGGTACACATATAATATGTTAGTGATACGCATATGTTAGCAGTACCAACAAAAATGTTAGCAGCTCAAATCCATTTTTTTCGGTTTTCAATCTCCGTACTAATGTTAGCTCTACAGATGAATCATGGGCACAATCACCACCCATTGCTATACTTTTTTCTTTATGAGTTATTATAGGTTATAGTTATTATTAACATGTATATCTAAGCATTTATCTATCTTACTAACTTCATTAAACATCATATATTGCACAAATTGTCTTGTTGTTTGGCTTGCCAAATATCTTATTAGTGATGTCAACTTCAATTATAACAAAAGTATTTTTGTGGCTATCAGTTTTTCTTTGGCAGAAAAAACTTTTCTGTGTTAAAAAACAATTTATTGGTAAACTTATATATTTTATATGATATTTAATAACATAAACACACAACCTAAAAGTTAAGTAGTTAATAGTTTAGTTAACACACTTAATAATTATGTTAACACGTACATAATTCACATAATCACTAAATCGACTTAATAACTTGAACACACACCTTAAAATAACTAGTTAATAATTGATTTAACACACTCAGTAATTGTGTTAACACGTACCTAACTCACTGAGTCGACTTGATAATATAAATGAGCTCGCCGGATATTTTGTTGGATTTTTCACTGGATCGTGGTGGATCTCCACCAAAAAGCGAAAAATCCAAATTATAAGATTTATATGAATATATTGTTCCAAAAATCCAACTTTTTGTCGAGAAAAACTTACCGCTTGTTGGATCTTTACTTAAACTTCATTTTGCTAAATTTTCATCCGAGATATTTTTGTTTTCATCGAAAGAATGAAAACGAGATCTAAAAATGATGTTTGATTTTCTTGAACGAGAGAGAGAGAGAGAGAGAGAGAGAGAGAGAGAGAGAGAGAGAGAGAGAGAGAGAGAGAGAGAGAGAGAGAGAGAGAGAGAGAGAGAGAGAGAGAGAGAGAGAGAGAGAGAGAGAGAGAGAGAGAGAGAGAGAGAGAGAGAGAGAGAGAGAGAGAGAGAGAAATAAGAATAAGAAAGAGAGAAAGAGACACTATATGTGCAACTTGCAGAGCCTTATGTGTCCTAAACATAGGGGTAATCTCGTCCTTTTTCCATGGCTGAAATGGTTTTCGAAAACCATTATCTACTTAGCTAATTTATGCATCAGTTTGTATTTTTCACCTTAATGACCCTAAATAAAACCCATAAATTAACATCAAAACTAAAACTAAAACTAACTTGTAAAAGTAATGTTGTAATTTCAAAATAATACTATCTCGACACATAAACCCAGAAGACACCGAACAAATGCTCAAATCTGAAACACATGCGCCCAAATTCATCCTTGCAATAAAGACAAACAAAAACAAACCTCTACAAAACAAACACACACATCTTTAAGATCTAAATTAATAAAAAAATAATAATAATTGACCCAAGGGAGAATCTAACCCCTTTGTCTCATTGTAGGCCCAAGATTTTAATCTTTGCAAAGGCTTGTAAACTCTTCAACCAATTTCATAAGTTTATGCAGCTTTTTGTAATAAATTTGTGCTCGCTCCCTTAATAAAGGAATATGCATATTCTACAAGATGTTTTTGGTTTTCAACCTTGATTATTTTCTTTAGTTTGTCAACAAAAATAGAAACATTTAACTAAATTCACAAACAAAGTTCCCAAAACATAACACTTTTAGAACATTTGAATTCATATATAGTATTAGCTTCTCTTATTGGTTTTATTGGTTTTTGTATTAGAATTCTAAGGGAATGTTATTGGTTTGTATATTTTAATGTATTTGAGAATCCAAGCTAAATCAACTGTTATTGGTTTTATGATTTTGAAATCCATATATAAATGCAGTTTTATTGGTTCTATGATTTTGAAATCTATATTTAAATCCAGTGTTATTGGTTTTATGATTTTAAAATAGATTTTAAAATCATGTATTATTCAATAACAAGAATTTGTGTAAGGATTTGATTTGTAGTTGGATTTTTGTAGATTTGGAAGTGTTGTAAAGATCAAAATTCAAAGGGACAAATATTGAGTTAAAACCTATGAGGGTTTATTGGTTCATGGATTTTAATGGATTACAAACCAAATCATGTGTTATTGGTTATATCATTTTAAAATCCATGTTCAATTCTAGTGTTATTAGTTCTATAATTTTAAAATCCAAATCCAAATTTAGTGTTATTCAATATTAGAATTTGATAATGGATTTGCTTTCACATTAGATTTTTATGGATTTGATAGTACTTTTTAGTGTAAAATACAAAGGCTAAAACCCTTCCCCAAATATTGTTATTTAAGATGATTTGTTCAAACACATCATCTCATCTCACGTTTTCTCTTTTCTAATACATGACAATAATTATAATATTCTCATGTACTTTGTTACATTTTGAAACTTAAACATGAATCAATCTCATACATGAAATCCATTATCTGAGCTTGAGCTCTCAATTCAAACCGTGAAGGTGACTACACCACTAGATGTCAGAGTTCTTGACATTTTCTTTATTACACATAACTTGTGAGTGAGTAAAAAAATCTGCTATTTAAGTCTTTCAATCTAGCATGATTATGATTCCAAGTGTTGTTTATCATCGTCTACTAGAGATCTTCTACACACACACAAAAGCGCAAAGGCGAGACATTAGAACAATTTTGTTATGTTTTCAGAGAATTATGTATAAGTTGTGAACTCCAGTTGGCTGGTTCGCAGTATGAATATCATCAGAATATTCTTTTTCTTTTTCCAGCAGTGGCTCGCTGAGGAATTGTTTACGTCTGACAGGCTCACCAATGAAAACAATCACAATTTTTTTTGCAACACACGAAGATCGTTTTATTATTTATCAAAACTTGTGGTAATGGTAGTTTTATGTTTATATCACAAGAAAAGACAATAGTCAGTATTATTTTATACTACAAATTAGTTTTGATTTATCAATTCTATTTATTTGATTGCTGAATCCATTTTATTGATTTTTAAATCCACTTATTTTATTTTTCCATCCACTTTTTTTAGATTTTAGAATTCATGAATTTTACATGGATTTCCAAATTCTACAAATCCACTAACATCCATGAACCAATAAATCATCATTAGTATTTTGGTTGGATTTATAATCGCCTATATAAATTATTTTATGCAGATAATACGCATATATATATATATATATATATATATATATATATATATATATATATATATATATATATATATATATATATATATGTATGTATATATTGTATGTAAACATAAATTTACATAAAATAATACTCACCTTTTTTTAATTTTTACATAAAAACAAAAACATAAATTAACATAAAATCATACTTACTTTTTATGCAAATCGATAAAACGTAAAAAAAAAACAAAAACAAAACTTATTTACTTTTTTTTAATAATTGTATGCAAACTAGTAAATTTACATAAAATAATAAAATTTGTATATATATATATATATCTTATTTTGAAATCCATTTGATTTATTTTGAAATCCATTTGATTTTGTTTTGAAATCTACTTGTTTGATTTTCAAATCAGAGGATTTATAAATTAAAGAAATTTGCGAACCACAATCCCTACAATTCAAATACATGTAAGATTTTCGTTAACCTATTAAAAATTGATGGGGCTTATGTGACTATTCCACCACCAAAAATACTTTTCGCATTACTATTTGCAAGAGCCATTATTTTTCCCATCAAAATTACACACAATCATCACCACCAAACTATGTGGATAAGATCACTTCGAATGCTCCCTAAATCAATTCAGAGTACATCAAATTTCCTGTGTATGAATCCTTAGACAGACCAAAACAAAAATGCGAAGGTTAAGCTCCCGTTGTAATTAAATGAAATTTATGCAAAACAAATATAGAAATAAAAATAGTAAACAATTACCAAGTCAACGAAGACCAAAAATTGAGTAAATTAAATATTTCATTAGCCAAAAGCGAATTTATCACAACCGGATTAGAAACATATCAATAAATTTGTTTACAGATTGAAAAAGACGAAAGTTAAAGAAAGAAATACAAAAAAGCTCTAACCTGATATAATTTTTGTATTTTTAAAATTTTTGTATTCGCTGTATAAAAATAACAGCATTAGTAATGGGGATTTATAACAATTTGTCGGAAGTTCACAATTTTTTTTAGCAACATGGTTAAGGTGAAGAAATATATATATATATAGTACAATAACCTTTTTTTTTTTGATAAATTATATAGTACAATAACCTGGGATTTCTCTAAGTAATGTTCTATTGGAAGTTTGCAATATTCCAATAGAATTTTTTTTAAGTAATTCCATTTTTTTCCATAAAACCATAAATATAGCTAAGATAATATAAGAGAATCCAAGATTTACTATTATTTTCTAAAACTACCATAAATTATAGCTCGATAAATTTATAAGGTTATAATTAAATGTGAATCTTCTTTTGAAAGTTTTTTAGCTTAAAACATTTTTGTGAAATTGAGTTGAAAATATTCTAATAAAATCTATTGTTGAAATAATTTCTTTTTTTTAAATATGCATATAATATATATATATATATATATATATATATATATATATATTGTTTTATTTTTCTGTTAAGATTTATTGCTAAGCTGTTTAGATTTTTTAGAAAATCTAAAATTAGTGCTAACGGATTGTTTTTTTTTTAAATGCTGAAAAATGGTGTTAGAAAAGTTACTTATTCAAAAAAAAATATTTCATATATCATACTTTTAGAAACTTTTTGGATATTATTGTTTTCCATAACCTTTCATTATTAATTTGACTATCATTTGGTAAAGATTTTATATCACATTTATGGTTTGTAAGTTATTATTTAGATGTTGTTCTGATGTTTTTGTATTTTTAAAATTAATGAATACATACAACAAATTTACTGAAATCCTTTAGTTGTAAAAATTATAATTACAAAAAATATTCGATTTAAAAGAAGATATTATTTCAAAATCATTGAGATCTTAAATAAACAATAACCTTATTTTGAGTATATTCTTAACTAATTAAATATGTTTTAAGATATGAGTTGAATATCAAAAACAATTCTAAGAAGAAAAAAAATTAAAGAAGTTTGAGCAAAAATAAATTTCAAATTTTATATTATTCTCAGCATCCATATGATATATTTTATTTTTGAAATTATAACTATTATTTAACACCTCATATAAATTAAACTTAGTTGAGATTATTAACTAAGTTTTGTTAATAACTAAATAAAAACTAAAATATCGACAAAAATATAAACTAAAATAAATAGAAAGTAATATCAAAAATAGTAAAAACAAATACAATTTTTAAAAATATTATATTTTATCAAATTTTAGCATAAAGATATATGGAAATAGTAAATAAAAATAATTTATTGAATGCTAACATATATACAAATCTAATATTCGTATATTATGGAAATTGTATTTTATGCATTCAATTGAAAACAATAGAATATACGAATTTTAAAAAGTATTTTGTAAAATTTGTGGAGATAATACATAATTGTTAGTGGTTTAATTGTTTACATAGAACCCACAATTTAGTACATACTAGTGTATAATCTCTAGTATGTGCCACACGATTTCAAGAGAAAATATTAGACAATTTTATCTTTAGTGAATTTTCTAGTTCACATAATCTCAGTGACACATTTTGTAATTATAAGACTATTTCTTGGTAAAAACTTGTTTATGTTTCTGTTTTAATAGTATATCTATATGAGAGATAATATTATTATTTTTTAAATATAAAAATACATTGAAACAAAATATATCTTTTTTTACAACAATATATAACAAAAAAACATAACTCTCAATCATCCAATTTGGTAGTTTTTTTTGCCAATATTTGGTAGTTCCGGACTAAAATAAACACTTATCGATTTTATGAGATGAGCGCTCAATACTAATCTATCAACATAAATATATCTTTATTATAGAGTCTCTATTTTAGAGATAAATATAGAAAAATACATTAGAATTGGTTTTAATTAAAAAAAATAATTAGCTATTCTCGTGTGACTAATGTTTTACAAGATATCTTTCCACTGTAGTTCAGTCCATTTGATTTCTTGGTTTAAAATGAGTTCGTGCTAACTAATAAAAGTTTTGAATTGAAAGCTGTAAAAGTGTAAAGACGATAACTAGCTATCTACATCAAAGAAGGTGGCTAATGTAAGAATATGTTCCTTACCCAATACACCAACATATATCACCCGAATGTTATAAAAATTAATTTTGGTACTTTCTGGAATAAATATTAATATATGAATATGGAGCCGACCTTTGCCGGTGCAAAGTGTAAACGCCACGCAAAGTCAGATGAGAGCAGAGCAGAGCAGAGCAGAGCAGATCAGATCAGAGCCGTTGAGTGTATAGACAGACTATGAAATCTCATCAACCTTTGTCAGTTTCCGCAAAAGTAATTTATAAAATAAAAGTCTTTTAGGGTTTTCAATCAGTGAATGAATCGTCCATGTGAAGCTTGTTTTCTTGCTTTGTCATTCCTTTTTTCTTTTTGATTACATTTACATACCTGTGTAAAATTGTCTTGTGATCAAAGCAAGTTCATAAACAAGGGAATGGATTATGATGGGCTTTGTTTTATTAGACACTTGAACATTGAAACATAACCCATTTTATTTCATAATTTCTAATTTTAATTACAACTGTAGAATTGTACTTCTTCTCTTTTAACATGTTTGTGTTTTTTCTTTCTAATCTTTACTTCCTGTTGTAGAACTTAGTATTAAAATTTAAAGTGTATATATATATACCCAAACTACATCGAGATTCCCTTCTTAAATCCCCGAATAAAACAACAATTTAGTAATAACGAATCATATCTCACTTCAGCTTCCGACGCTCTCTCTCCGACCACTGTTAATAAACTCAAAGGGAACTCAGTTCTGCAGTTTGTCTCCGTCGATTACACTCAATCACCACCTCTTCCGCCGGCCTTCACCGCCGGCATTCCCAGATTCGCCACATCAAAATGGAGCTTAACAGCTTCCACCGCTCTTCTTCCCTCTTGTTCCTACTCTCAGGTGCATACATCTTCTTTCTTTATGATCTTTTAAGTGTTTATTAACACGACGACGTTTACAGTGGTGATTATTTTCCCGGCTACGGTGAGTTCAATCGGCGTAAACTACGGTCAAATCGGAGATAACCTCCCTTCACCGGAAGATGTAGTTCCACTAGTGAAATCAATCGGAGCAACCAAAGTGAAACTCTACGATGCAAACCCACAGATCCTCAAAGCTTTCTCCGGCACCGGCGTAGAGTTCATCGTCGGACTTGGCAACGAGTATCTCTCCAAAATGAAAGATCCTTCCAAAGCCTTATCATGGATCAAACAGAACGTGACTCCATTTTTACCGGCGACGAATATCACCTGCATCACAATCGGAAACGAAATCTTAGCTCTCAACGACTCGTCTCTCATCGATAGTCTCCTCCCGGCGATGCAAGGAGTTCACTCCGCTTTAGTAACTGCCGGACTCTCAGATCGAATCGCCGTCACCACCGCACATTCTCTCTCCATCCTCCAAACCTCGTTCCCTCCTTCCGCAGGAGAGTTTCACCCAGATCTAATCGATTGCCTCAAACCAATCCTCGAGTTTCACCGGAAAACAGATTCTCCGTTCTTAATCAACGCGTACCCTTTCTTCGCCTACAAAGGAAACTCTAAAGAGATCCCTCTCGACTTCGTCCTCTTCCAACAAAATGAAGGAATCGTAGATCCGGCCACTGGATTCCACTACGACAACATGCTGTTCGCGCAAATCGACGCCGTCTACTCTGCTTTAGCAGCGGCGGGATACAAATCTCTTAGAGTTCAGATATCGGAGACGGGATGGCCATCTAAAGGAGACGACGACGAGTTTGGAGCCACACCGGATAATGCGAAGAGGTATAACGGAAACCTCATCAAGCTGATGAAGAGTGAAAAGACCAAAACGCCACTCCGACCAAACAACGATCTTATAATCTACGTGTTTGCGTTATTCAACGAGAACTTGAAACCGGGTCCGACATCCGAGAGGAATTACGGTCTGTTTAAACCTGACGGGACTCAGGCTTACTCACTTGGATTCACTCTAAACGACGTCGTCAAAGGTGGTGGCGGCGGAGACGGTAGGGGTAATAGTAGTAGCAGCGGAGGAGGGAAAACGCCTGTGACGCCGATGGCGCCGGATAGTGCTTCGACCGGTTATTTGGCAATTTCGTCGGTAAGATTCTTCCCATTTCCTTTTGGTTAAAGTTACAATCTTTTCTGTTGAATAAAGCGAAAGATTCGATCTTCTCAACCTTAAGTTTCAACTTTGCTATGCACTCAAAATTATTCCATTCTCGGATGTGTTTTTTTTTTTTAATGGTTTAGTAGCAATTTAGAAATGAGATTTGTTAAAGCAAATATTTACTAACTATAAAGTCAATATGATAACTCTTTTTCATGTCATTTTCTTTAAACAAGACTTTAAAATGGACAATGTGATGCTACAAAACTGTCATATACATCTGATGATACCAATTTTTAGAGACCCATTCTCTCTTTTTCTTTTGGGAGAGGGGGGCTAATTTACCTTTGCGTGTTTAGTGATAAATTGCTTTAATACAATTCTGCTTGTTGCAGGGTAAAAGAAAAGGAAATGTGACAATATTGGCAATTGTGGTGGTGACCATGCTATTGGCGATACACTTACTTTGATTACACGAAACAGAGTTTTAACTTATAAAAGAGGTCGATTAAAGAGAGCAAAATCTGTTTTGCATTCGTCGGAGCTATTTTCACGGCTATTTTTCTTTTCTTTTTACTTCTATATATAATATTTATGTTAGAAATTCATTTTGGCACCTTATGTAGTATGAAGATCACACTCAATTCACCTTTTTATTCCCATCAATAATACTATTATTATGTTAATGTTATTGAGGATCACATTCGGTTTTCATATGGGTGTTTAATAGATCAAGTGTTAAACCCAACACTCAATTCATTTGTGGACATGTCACACATATTATCAAAAACTGAGTTCCAAATTTAGAGACATTATGAGCAGTGGAGGAGCCAGAAAAAAACTTTATCGGGAGCATAATTTATAACAATATTTATAAATAATATTAATTATTAACAAATCATAAACTTCTATTTTATATATAATAAATATGTCAAAGCAATATTTATTTTAATTTTTTATATTTTGTATACAATGCATTATTTTTATAAATAAAAAATAGTTAGATAATATGAATGATTTATCTGAAATTTTTATAATTTTAGGATCATAAGTGAAATTAAAACATTTAAAATATGAAATGATTCATCAAAATATGTATTATTCTAAGGATATATGTGAAATTGGAATGTTTTTAGAAATAAACATTAAATACTAAATCTATTTGGAAAACTAAACATCTCAAATAGGAAACAAAATGTAAGATTAGAGAAAAAAAATCATATTAAATGGGGGTAACAAAGATTTGAACTTTGAATTCATAGGAGATATTAGAAGGATTTTACCATTCATATTTAATATTTTTTTTGAAAATTAGTATAAATAAAATTTGTTTTAAAACTTCATAAGACTGCCCCCCTTACTCTCTTCCTCCCTCCGCCACTGATTATGAGTCAAATACCAAATTTTCTAGGTTATATAGGAAAATATGGTATTGACACAATGAAAAAAGAAGAAGATTATCTTCTTTAAAAGGTAACATTGTACAACGTTAGTTCTAAAAAACGTTAACAATTTTCGTATGAATGAAAACACTTTCCAAGTAGTTTTGAAAATAATTCTCTTCTTTAAAAGGAAATACGAAAATAGCTAAGACAGAAGAAGAAGAATAATATGTTGCAGCGTTAACTTGTAGTAATTAGTTAACTGAATATATGCCAATTTCTCCATCCGCCTAGATACTCTATAATATGTTTGCCCAAAAAATTCCCTCACTGCAAAAAAAGTAGAAAAACTACGAAAATAGCTAAGAAGAAGAGCTTTTGGTCCTTTCTCAGGTAACATTAGCCATTCAGATCAAATAATATAGCCATTCAGACCAAATAATATGTTGCAGCATTAACTTGTAGTAATTAGTTAACTGAATATCTTACTTAACATAAGTAAGAACAATAATATGCCAATTTCTCCATCCGCCTAGATACTCTATAATATGTTTGCCCAAAAAATTCCCTCACTGCAAAAAAGTAGAAAAACCCTAATCAAACAATCTTTAGAACCTAACCTCTTTTAGTCAACCGGCTTTAGATTAAAGCATGAAACCAATGAATTAATCTTTTTAATATACTCAAGCGGTTGATCCGGTCAGTCTCAGTATGTATGCACCAATGTGTTATAGTGTGGACTTCTCTCCGAATGACTACTATACAGCATATCCTAAGTTTAGAATTATTTCTGACTAATATCACATATAATCGGATTGCCTGTTACCGTACTACCAAGTACATTGTTTGAGCCTAAGCCTAACCCAAAAGTCCGCACGGTTGTGTTTTTTTTATAGGGAAGATGGAACCAGGAAAAACGCTATTAACACATTCCAAGTATCGCCTACCACTAGATCACGTCCCATGTATGCCAATGAATGAATCTTGAGCAAAGCATCAAGATTTGTCATGAATCCTAAAAAAAGGATTTTCTGACCTAGTTCTCATCCATATCCGATCTCTTCGATAGAAAAAACATATGCGACCGAAGTCTTAATCTCAAATTCATCTACGACTAAAATACGGCTGTCATCAAAATCGTACCAAAAGGAAGAAGAAGAAAGGTTTAAAGCAAATATATTTTCTAGTGATACCCTATTGTAGCACAAATCGTCTCATAATATTGACTTAAATTAACTCTTCTTTGAAGAGTAGACCCCTCCTAGCCAGAGGCGGATGCAAGTGATAGGAGTGTGTGGCATATGCCAGTCTATATTCTCATTTTCCCTCAATAATTAGTACTAAATTTATATTAGAGAAATACTTTCAAATAGCAACAAGAACTATTGACTTGACAAAAGTAGCAATAAGGAAAAAGGGTATATTTAGCATTATTTTAAATTATAAAGATCTTTCTATTCTTATATGATTTATAAATGATATATATTAAAAATAAATAATAATAAATTTTGATTAAAAAAGAATCAATTTTCAAAAAAAAAATTCAAATTTTATCGATTTTTTTTTTAAAAAATTCCTCTAAGATCCACTACAAGAAAATAACGTTTTCACGACTTCACTTTTAATCACAGAACATTCGTTAATCGGGGTTTTACGATAAAAATACGACTAAATGTGGTAGTTGAAAATCCATAGTTGCTAAATCGTATAGTCGTATTATTAGTCGGCGAGTTACGACTATTTATACGACTAACAACAGTAGTCAGCGATTAGACGTAGCTTAATCGCAATATTTAAGGACTAACTTCCGACTACACGACAGCAACTATGCGACTAAAGGATGTGTCCACGCGTAGTCGGAGAAACATAGTCATCAAAAAGTCGTTAAAATAAGTGACAAATGGACGATTAATATGTGACTGTCTAATATAGTCACCAAGTAGTTGTAACAATTGACCACTATATACCGACTGTGAAACGACCATATTAATGACTATCCAGCGACGAATCGGAACACCTAAATACAATTATGGTACTGATTCGGCCACTACTTGTCGAATATTACGTGACTGTCTAATATAGTTACAATGTAGTCGTAATATAAAGTGAGTATTTGGCGACTGTTTCTTGACTAACTTACCGATAATCTGACGACTAACAGGAACATCAATATCTAATTATGGTAAGCTTTTTTTGCTATTAATTAGCAACTATTGTATGGCTAAATTAAGGAGTACACAACGTCTCAGAACATCCATATTGGATTATGGTAATAATTGTGTCACTACCTGCCGACTATTGTATGACTGTCTTATATAGCTACAACTTAGTTGTAATATATGGCGACTATTCGGAAAATCAAATTGACGACGATTTGTTGACTTTTTTTCTTAAAAATAAGAATCTGAAATAATTAAATTTACGATTTGGTAATTGCTGATACCGTTATTTGAATTGTAAAAGAAATGTAAAAGACATGTGCTTCAAAATAACATTATTAAATAGACACAACGATCTACATACGCAAACTCCAGCATTAAGGAGTTGCCAAATCCTATGCCAAAAATTATTAAGTGCAAGAGACAATGATAAGTAACCTATGATGCAGATGATGTTGTAGTTTAAGTTGACCTTCCTCCAGTTGCTCTTGGTGGGCCACAAACGTTGAAAAGTGTCTGGTCTGTCTACGCTTGCCCATTAATGGTTGTTTTTGGACTCCATAAGGATTTACTCGTCCATCAATCTCAGGGGCCTGTGATAATTAAAGTTAGTAAGGAAAAAAAACAATTAGGTAAAGAACATGAGATTTGACCCCCCAAAAAATAAGTAAAAGCATGAGATGACTTTACAAGCATGGATTGTGAAACATCTTACTTCACTTCGTAAATATGTAGTTATATTCATTTGTTGAGATCTCCCGAGGTCGCAATCTGATGCAGTGCTTCTGCAGTCCTTTGGAGTGCTTACCATGTATTTCATCCGTCATTGACAGATAGCCTCCAAAAAATGATTAATTAAAGAAATAGTACACAGTGAAATTAAAGAAATACTTTGGGAGTTGATTGTTAAAACATTTGTTTTCTTTTAGAGATTATACATAAGACATGACATTTCGGTAATGTTCCCATATATGGGAAATATATATATATATATATATATATATATGTGTGTTGTTTTGTTATTTAACGTTATACAACAACCATAATCCGTAGGATATATCCCATTAATTAAGTTTTAGGGTTTAATGTTTGAGTTTAGAGTTTAGGGTATATACATAGTCTAATATTTAGGGTTTAGAGTTTAGGGTATATATAGAGGGTTTAATATTTAGGGTTTAGGGTATAATGTTTGGGTTTAGAGTTTAGGGTATATAATCATTTTCATTTATAGTTGTAGATATTGACAAAATTATTAATAATTATAATATTACCTAAAAGACTATATAAACACTCATAAACACAAATCTTACAACGTTGCATTTTGGTTTAATGTATATGTTTAGAATTTAGGGTATATATAGGTTTTAGGGTTTAATGTATGGGATTAGAGTTTAGGGTATTTATACAGGGTCTAATAATTAAAGTTTAGGGTATACCCTGAACGTATTCCGAAGTGATAAGATACTAACAAATGTAAAATCCGTTGATGATACGATGAGGACCAAATATGAAATAAAAAGAAGTTTCGAGGATTAGTATTTACGGTTTAGGGTTACTCCTTCTATGTTGACCAAATTGTCCAATATGTATTAAATGACATACTTTATAACCAAGTTCTCGCTGATCTTATTATTATTAAAGTGTTTAGTTTATCCAGAGTAATTCATTGTTTCAAGTGGTTTCTTTGGGATGCAATAACGCTGTACCATCAAACAAAATACTAGATATTTGTACAAGTTATAGTAGATACAAAATAGTAGATATTGGTACGGGGAAACATCTAATGTGAAAATGGCAAAACATACATAAATATGACATCATCGATTACAAGGAAATCATGAGAAGTTATTATCTATCATTCTGCAGAAAAAGCGGTCTGCATAATCTAGAAAAATTGGTCGCAATAGTCCTTAAACATTGGCCACCCAGAGCGCCAAGGGTCGAAGATAGAACATCGGCAGTATCGCACACGATCAATACAGTTTTCGTCATATTTCGCTTAAACCAATCAGGAAGCGAACTTTCCCAGGGACAATGATCCAGACGAGGTAGTTTTAATCGCAGTTGCGCTGCGTCTTCTTGAGTAAATTCATATCTACCAAAAAGGTCATCATCTCTGTCTTCCCTGAAGACTTTGCGTATGCATCCATACACATACTTTCTTAAGATGCATTCATCTTTTGCAGCCGCCTGTATGCATGCGAGACCTTCATCTCTCTTGTTATTGAAGTAGAAATATGAGATTCCTTTGAGAAGGATGACTGATGTGTTGCATGCGTCGTAACACCTTTCATTGAATTTTATCAGTCAAATCCCGAATACCAAACATAGTATTCCATCTCTATTAGATTAACCGAGTTAAATAACTCATGTGTTTCCGTCTTCTCCTTCAAGACTTTACAAGCTATATTCGAATGACAGAGATCTTGCATGTTCCGTTCAGAAACACGGGTGAGTATCTTTGTTATCACATCATCAGACAACGCTAGAAGGTCGAATGGGATGATTGCTCTACGTTTTCTTGTTACCGAGCGGGTTCGTAGTAAGGTTGATCGTATCGACGCCATGGCCAGTACACATAATCCATAGGCATGTTGTTGTAGTTTGGGTTAACGAAGTGGTTGACTTTTACTGGTTTTGAATCGGTGGCTTCAAGATCTTAAGAATGGTGTTAATTAATCCATAATTTGTCTGAATAAGTTTCTTCTTCTTTATAACCGTACATAAAGACACGACTATTTACTTTCCCACAGAAGAATAATTAATAAAATAATGAAACAAAAAATCTACTTAACTTGAATAACCTAGATTATCGTGTATTTCGTAGTTCCATAGATAATCACCTATCCACTAATGTCGGTTGTGATGGAAATTCGAGCCAATTCTACCAAATTCAGAATTGATGTCAGGTTCCCGAAGCCTAGGATTAGGGTCTAGTTAATTGAATCATGGATCAGATCCCGTGTTTACCTGGAGATTGGCAGCGGAAGATGGTCAGATAAACGAGATCTCTGGAGCGCCTCAGATGCTGCGCCTCTACTGCAGTCCACACGTACACAAGCTGGAATCCGCCGGGATGCTAGTACCGGGGCTCGGATCTCCCTGGGAACTGAGTTTTCGAGGTTTCTGTGTTTTCTATTAGGAAAACACTGTCTGGGCGGCGCACATAATCTTAGGTCAAATGTATAAGATCACTTATATACAGACCTCGACATAAACCGAAACATCAGTTTCGGTTTCGGCCTTATGTCGACCGACACACTTAGTGGTGTCGATCGACACACGTCTTGTGTCGACCGACGCACCCAATGGTGTCGATCGACACACCTCATTAAAACTCATATTCGATGTGTATCCAATACACATCGACCAGACCATATGCCAATGATCAATCCCATACGAACTATGTCCAACTTGCTTAGGTGTGTGACCCTGTAGGTTCACACGATACTGGAAATGAGTTACAACTCATTTGTCATAAGCGGTTTCTAGCAAAACATTATGACTACCCAATATCATATGAATTGTCCGATCTCGACAATACAACTATCTCTAGAGTGAGTACAACGTGATTTCAGGACATAATCTCAACAATCTCCCACTTGTACTGGAATCACCAATTCCTATAATCCCTTCGTCTCTATATCTCGATATGGCATAAGGCAAGAGACTGTGTCATCCTTATTATAGCCAACATCATGTTCATCGAACTCCTGATCTATACTGATAAAACAAACGACTGACAATCACCTCGTTTGAGCACGGCCATGCATTTTCTCAGTATCAAATCTTCGATGGTCCCTGAGATATTTATCTCCCGTTATACAGGAGGGACAAATCCCATCTTGTTCCATCCTTGTTTCTACACATACTTCATGATACGCATAAGCAATGCCGTTATAGCCGCCAGTTACGGAACGACGTTTGACAAGGTCAAAACGCACCAATTCATATGTTAGAAAGCATGATGAACTTAGGTCTAAGTGAAGGATTATGAGTTTGTTCAAGGTTTAATTCCCATATTTCAACCTAACACATAATCTTAACAGATCTAGGTTCTTGCAGAACGAATCATAAAACCAAACCTGTGACATTACCTTTTGCAGCGGATTATTGATGGTAATGACAAGATCAGCTTAGAACAGATGAACAACCTCCTCCTCCTTTGGTATCCACACTCTTACAAGCCGGGATGGCTGCTAGACCAAAGAGATGGATCAGAGAGAGAGTTAGAGAGAGAGATGATCGACAGCTCTCTTCAGAAATCGCATGGGGATACTTAATCCCTTAGGGTTTTCGAAATCCTTAACCTCTCATTAATGGGCCCAAGTCATTAGACTAATGGCTCATTAATCTTTTGGGCCCAAGACACAAATCAGACAAAAGCCTGTATTTTGTCTGGCCCAATTCTCTGATCTAATACAGTAAATGCCATTGCATCTTACCGTATTAATTCCATTTAACTTTCCCGTTAGCTATGGTGTGTGACCCTTTGGGATCATACAATACTGGTAATAAGTCATAAACTTATAGATCATGAGCGGGCTCTAGCAAGTCATCATGATCACCCAGTATTTATGACTTATGTCTGATCTCGACATTTATCATACTTTCTAGAGATAGTACAGTAGATTTCAGGACATTCCCAACAATCTCCCACTTGTACTGGAATCCTACATTCCCTAGTCCTTTTATCTCAATATCTCGATCTGGCATAAGGCAAGATGCGTGTCATCCTTATATAGCCAGACCATGTTCATCGGACCAGATTTGATACTGACAATTCAAACGACTTGGGCAAGTCCGTTTGGGAATGGCCATTCTCTTACCAGCTATCAAATCTCCGATTGGCCTAGAGATATTACCTCTGTTTAAACGGCAGGGACAAATCCCATCTTGTTCCATCACTATGAACTACACAATTCATAATACACCCAACCAAGGTCCGTATAGCTCCCAGTTACGAAACAGCGTTAGACAATGATCAAAGCGCATCACTCCATGTGCAGCCACATGCATGCGAACTCAGGTCTAAGGACTATACTCTATAGTCGTATATGAGAACCTCTCATGACACAGATATTAATATCTTGTAGAGTTCTCATCAGCGGGCCATGTCCGGTCATATGCTCCCCTACATATACCTATGTGTCGACTTTGATGCCGCGCATCTATGACCCCTCGAAACTTGGTCATAAGTCTCAACACAATCTAGTCTCAAGTGGTTGTTGGTGTTCCAATTCAACAACCTTCGACTATGGACACTATAATTTATGTCATTTCGTTAAATATGGGGTTTCAGGATCAAGTCTACTCATGTACTTTGATGGCCCATATATAATGACATGAATCATTTTGGAACGATTATTTTATATCACAGTTAAAAATAATCCAAAAATAAAAATTTCATTAACATTTAAAATGTTTACATGAACCAATCAAAATAACTAAAATAAAGCCCTCACAACTCCCACTCAAAAAGAGATTACATATGAATATCTCTAATTCCTACAGCAGCAGTATGCAACTCGTGCTTAGGTCTCGGGAGTGGCTTTGTCAACGGGTCAGCCACGTTCTCATCAGTGGGAACTCTGCTGACCATCACTTCACCTCTATTCACTATATCACGAATCAGGTGATACCTTCTCATAATATGTTTGGATTTCTGATGATGTCTCGGTTCCTTGGCTTGAGCAATTGCACCATTGTTGTCACAATACAGTGCTAGAGGCTCAGTGGCATTTGGGAATACACCGAGTTCAATCAAGAAGTTCCTTATCCAAACTCCTTCCTTCGCAGCTTCTGAAGCAGCGATGTATTCAGCTTCAGTTGTGGAATCTGCCACGGTGCTCTGCTTGGAGCTCTTCCAACTTACTGCACCGCCATTCAGACAGAAGATGTAGCCAGACTGTGACCGGAAATCATCTTTATCTGTCTGAAAACTTGCATCCGTGAATCCACTCATTTCAAGCACTTCACTTCCTCCGTAAACCAAGAACTTATCCTTAGTATTCCTCAAATACTTCAGGATATTCTTTACGGCAATCCAGTGACTCTCACCTGGATTAGACTGGTACCTACTCGTCATGCTTAGTGCATAAGAAACATCAGGACGAGTACAGATCATGGCATACATGATATATCCTATAGCCGAAGCATAAGGAATCCTACTCATGCGCTTAAGCTCATCAGGTGTTTTAGGACACTGATCCTTGCTTAGTGTAGCACCATGTATCATTGGCGTGAACCCCTTCTTGGATTTATCCATTCCGAATCGATGCAGGATTTTATCTATATAAGCATCTTGACAAAGTCCAATCAGCTTTTTAGATCTGTCTCTAAAGATTCGGATTCCAAGAACATACGCGGCTTCACCCATGTCCTTCATGGAAAAACAACTTCCCAGCCAGTCTTTAACAGACTTCAGCATTGGAATATCATTTCCAAGAAGCAATATGTCATCGACATATAGGATAAGAAACGCCACTTTGCTCCCACTAGTTTTCTTATACACACATTGTTCCTCTTGGTTTCTGATGAAGTCAAAGTTCTTTATTGCTTCATCAAAACGAAGATTCCAACTCCTCGATGCTTGCTTCAATCCATAAATGGATTTATGAAGTTTACATACTTTCCCAGCATTCTTAGGATCAATGTAACCGTCAGGTTGTGTCATATACACATCCTCCTCCAAGATTCCATTCAGGAAGGCGGTTTTCACATCCATCTGCCAAATCTCATAATCATAATAAGCGGCAGTTGCTAGGAGAATCCGAATTGATTTCATCATGGCCACTGGTGAATAGGTTTCATCATAGTCTATACCATGAATTTGCTTGAAACCTTTTGCCACCAACCTGGCCTTGTAAATCTGGACATTTCCATCCATGTCAATCTTCTTCTTGAAGATCCATTTACACTCGATGGCTTTTGCACCAGCGGGTAAATCAACCAGTGAAAACACTCGGTTGACAGACATGGAGTCCATCTCGGATTCAGTGGCTTCACGCCACTTTAAGGAGTCAGGGCCCATCATGGCTTCTGCAAAGTTCGAGGGTTCATCACCGTCAATGATCAAAAGATCATGGCAATTAGTCACGAGGAATCCCTGATATCTATCGGGTTCGTGACGGATCCTTCCGGATCTTCGAACTTCAGGTACTGCAGGTTCAGGTTCTATTACAGCTTCATGTAATTCATTCTGCTGTTCTTCCTCATTAGGTTGAACAGGTTCCTGTCCTTCTTGAATTTCATCAAGTTGTACCTTACTCCCACTATCTTTTCTAGAGAGAAACTCCCTTTCAAGAAAAGTACAATCCCGAGCAACAAAGATTTTGTTCTCGGATCGCAGATAGAAGTAATAAGCCTTGGTATCCCTAGGATAACCAATGAAGTAGCATTTGTCAGATTTTGGTGTAAGCTTGTCTGAGATTAATCTTTTGACATAGGCTTCACAACCCCAAATTCTGAGAAAAGACATTGCTGGAGCCTTTCCAGTCCATATCTCATATGGTGTCTTTGCTACTGCCTTTGATGGCACTCTGTTCAGTGTGAACGTTGCGGTGAGCAAAGCATATCCCCAAAGGGATATAGGAAGGTCTGTGTGACTCATCATGGATCGGACCATATCTAACAATGTCCGATTCCTTCTCTCAGACACACCATTCCACTGAGGTGTTCCAGGAGGTGTGAGTTGGGAGATAATCCCACACTCACTCAGATGATCACGAAATTCCTGGCTCAAGTATTCTCCTCCTCGGTCCGACCGAAGAGCCTTAATACTTTTACCAAGCTGGTTTTGTACTTCATTCTGGAATTCTTTGAACTTTTCAAAGGTTTCCGACTTATGTTTCATCAAGTAGACATATCCATATCTACTGAAATCATCCGTGAATGTAATGAAGTACTGAAAGTTTCCTCTAGCACTTGTGGACATTGGGCCACACACATCAGTATGTATCAGGCCCAATAGTTCACTGGCCCTTTCTGTGGGTTTATTGAAAGGGGCCCGTGTCATTTTGCCCATTAGGCAAGATTCGCATTGCTCACAAGACTCAAAGTCAAATGAGCCCAAGAGTCCATTTGAATGGAGCCTCTTGACGCGTTTCTCACTAATGTGCCCCAAACGACAATGCCAGAGAAACGTTTCATTTTCTTCGTTAGATTTGAACCGTTTTGTATTTATGTTATATACTGGAGCAGATTGATCCAGCATGTACAACCCATTTATAAGAGGGGCACAGCCATAGAACATATCATTGAGATTAAAGGAACACAATTTATTCTTAATAGAAAAATCAAATCCTTGCAAATCCAACAATGAAACTGAAATGATATTTCTGCTTATAGCAGGTACAAAATAACAATTCTCAAGTTCTAAAATCAATCCAGAAGGTAAAGACAACAAGTAAGTGCCAACGGCCAGTGCTGGAACCTTCGCTCCATTGCCAACCCGCAACTTTACTTGCCCTTGCTTCAACCTTCTACTGTTGCTGAGCGCCTGCATATTAGTACAAATATGAGCCCCACATCCAGTATCTAATACCCAAGTGGTATTATCAGAAGTAGTAGTATTTACTTCAATAACAAAAATACCTGAAGATTTAGTCTCCAAGGACTTCTTCTTCTTCAGACTTTCCTGGTATTTCTTACAGTCCCTGCGGTAATGCCCTGCCTCTTTACAAAAGTGACAGATGTCAGAAGGCCCAGCTTTGGACACGGGCTTGGGCTTGGCGTTTTCATTGCTGACTACCTTGCCCTTTCCCTTGTCTGCAGCGGATTTCTTGAAACCCTTGCCCTTCTGCACCATGAGTACAGACGACTCCTTGGCTTTCTTCAGATTAGGTTCTGCAGTCTTTAGCATACCATGTAGCTCATTCAAAGTCTTTATCAACCCATGCATATTATAGTTCAAAATGAACTGGTCATATGCAGGAGTAAGAGACTGCAGAACGATATCACAAGCAAGCTCTTGGCTTATAGGACAGTCGAGCCTAGTCAAATGATCGAGATAACCCATCATTTTCAGAACATGTGGACTCACTGCTGCATCCTTAGCCATTTTACAGTCCAAGAGATTCTTAACAGTTTGGAATCTCTCTGTACGAGCCTGCTCCTGAAACAACGCTTTCAGATTTGCCATCAGCTCCATGGGACAAGTCAGGCCTTCCCACTGCATCTGCAGTTCGGGAGCCATTGTCGCCAACATTAGGCAAATCACGTCATTAGCATCTGAAGAATGCGTATCCCAAGCATTCTTCACAGCTTGTGCGGCATTATTCGCAGGTCTAGGAGAGAGAGCTCTTTCAAGGACATAAGCCTTCTTCTCCTGCCTGAGCACAAGTCTCAGGTTCCTGGACCAGTTCAGGAAGTTTGATCCGTTCAGTTTGTCCTTCTCAAGGGCAGACCGGATCGAGAAAGTGTTTTGTGTTGTTGTGCTTGACATAGCTGAAAATATGAGACAATAGAGTTTTAGTTATTTAGTTCATAAAAGAGTAATCTTAAAAACTTATAAGAAAACTCGCATTGTATTCAAAATTTCTTTGTTTAACCTCATAAGAATACAATGATTCCGAGACCCATGTTCAGCTAAATCCAAAGTGGGCCACTGGCCGTCACCCGGAATTAGCTTTACTTGGTAAGCATACACACAGCTAGTTATATCTCATATAACTCTCGGTTGTGAATTGGACCCGAGGCCCAAATTCACCAGATGTTTCAAGGCCCGGGACTCCCGATGGCCCAGTCAAGGAAACCAATCTCTTACAGCCAAATAATCACTAAAGTCTGGGACTCCCAATGAAATTAGTGACTATATACTACTTTACTTACGCGAAAACAGATACCTCACACTGTAAGCCATATCTGTAATCGAATAAGCGTTAAGTAGCTGACAAGATTGGAAAGACATCCAAGCTTGATATTGTTTTTGAGGATTTTAAGTTTTATTTCCAAAAATAGAAGATTACTATTTTGGGAAACTTACTTATTTTAGAAACTTTCTAAATTTAGTAACATACTAAAAATAGAAATTTCTAATTTAATATTTTATAAATATTTTGGGTTGGGTCACAAATTATAGGCCCAATTCTTGGCCCAAGACCATAGAATTCCAGTTGGCCCAATAATTTGACATAACCGATTCGGTTTATTAATTCTGGTCCAAGACCAAATTAACTATCAAAACCATCGGTTATTTACTAAACCAGACCAGCTCTAAATTATTTGGTCCAACCAAATCAAACTTAGACCAGCCTTCGGTTTAGGTTAAAATTCAATTTTGAATTTCAATCCGGTTTAACCAGAAAATAAATAATACCATGTATTAAATAATTTCCAGCAAACCGCGATTCGGGTTAACCGCTTGAACCACCAATTAAATTGAATCGGTTCAGTTAAATCCAAAACCGGGAAGAAACACCTAGTGTTTTAGCCAATTTGATTTAACTTGCGGTTTAAGGCTTTAAACACACTATTAACCGCCATTTAAATGGACCGGTTAAATCGGTGTGGTTTTGGGCAACGAACCGCGAAGCTCGGTTTAACCGATTGACTATTCGCGGGACGTAAAAATATAACGGGCCAAACGATCGGATCCAAGATCCAACTCGGCCCATTAACGCAATCGATGGCCCATGAACCATTCGAGACCTAGCGGCTGCTCACGATCGCTAACGATCGATCATCGCACGGCCACACACGATCGGATGATCACACGGTCTCTCGATCTGTCCCTTGCCATCGACCACGGCCTGCCCATCAACGATCACGCGGTTTAACGTGATCGAAGGCAACACACGCATCACACGCATCACGCATGATCATGCGTTAATTGGTTTACTTTGCATGATCGATCACGCCGGCTCGATCAAACAATATGATCGACTCACTTAATTAAAGCGATCGCATCACACATTAATATCGGCCAATCACATGATCATTACGAGACCATACAAAGCGATTAGGTTTTTAATAACTTTAATCAATTTTAATTCATTCAATTGATTCAAAAAACTATTAAACAACCTATGATCCAATTTCACAAGAAACCTAAAACCTGGCTCTGATACCACTGAAGGATTATGAGTTTGTTCAAGGTTTAATTCCCATATTTCAACCTAACATATAATCTTAACAGATCTAGGTTCTTGCAGAACGAATCATAAAACCAAACCTGTGACATTACCTTTTGCAGCGGATTATTGATGGTAATGACAAGATCAGCTTAGAACAGATGAACAACCTGCTCCTCCTTTGGTATCCACACTCTTACAAGCCGGGATGGCTGCTAGACCAAAGAGATGGATCAGAGAGAGAGTTAGAGAGAGAGATGATCGACAGCTCTCTTCAGAAATCGCATGGGGATACTTAATCCCTTAGGGTTTTCGAAATCCTTAACCTCTCATTAATGGGCCCAAGTCATTAGACTAATGGCTCATTAATCTTTTGGGCCCAAGACACAAATCAGACAAAAGCCTGTATTTTGTCTGGCCCAATTCTCTGATCTAATACAGTAAATGCCATTGCATCTTACCGTATTAATTCCATTTAACTTTCCCGTTAGCTATGGTGTGTGACCCTTTGGGATCATACAATACTGGTAATAAGTCATAAACTTATAGATCATGAGCGGGCTCTAGCAAGTCATCATGATCACCCAGTATTTATGACTTATGTCTGATCTCGACATTTATCATACTTTCTAGAGATAGTACAGTAGATTTCAGGACATTCCCAACACTAAGGACTATACTATATAGTCGTAATGAGAACCTTCCATGAGACTGATATAACTATCCTGTGGAGTTATCATTAGCGGGTCATGTCCGATCATATGTTCACCAACATATATCTATGTGATTGACTGTGATAATCGTATCATTGACTCCATGAAACTTAGTCCAACAGTCACCTCGCATACTAGTCTCCCGCGGTTATTGTGCCCCACTTCAATAACCTCGACTAGGGACAATCATAATTTATGTCATCTTTTACTTATAGGGTTTCATGATCAAGTCCTCAACTTGATGACCTATATGATGACCATAAAGTACTTTGGGACCATTACTTAATTATCCAATAATTAAATAATACTGATGTCAGTTTAACTTACATAAACACTACCATAGCATGTCTATGTAAAGATTATAACATAACTAAAATAACTCCCACTGGAATCAAGATCATCTGTTCAGATATCTTATACCTATAACAACAGAATAAATCTCGTGCTTAGGTTGTGGGAGAGACTGCGGTGTTTTTGCTTGAAATAATTCCAACAAACCACACCGCCATTCAGATAAAAGCACTATTCTACGGTCCACAGCTTGGAGCCCTTCCAACAGATAGCACCGTTATTCAGACAAAAGGATATGCCAGGTGGGAACCGGGAATCTTCCTTGTCCGTCTAACTACTTTCAACTGGTTCGTCACTTTATCAGTTCACCACGAACCTATCCTTAGTGTTCCTCAAACACTTGGGATATTTCTGGTAACTGTTCAGTGACTATTACCGGAACATATTGGTATTTTCTCGTCATGCTTTGTGCGTAAGCTGCATCTTGACGAGCGCAAAATATGGCATTCATGATGGATTCTATTGCAGCAGCATTAGCAATCACACTCATTAATACTAGTTCAGCCAGTGTTTAAAAACACTTCATCTTGCTAATATTGTTACTAACTCAGCCAGTGTCCAAGACACTTCATCTCGCTTAGATTATTGCCATAAGACCTTTGGTATGAAGCCATTCTTGAAATTAAGCACATATGAACTGTCCAATACCTTATCAACATAAGGATTTTGACATGATCCAATTAGCCTTTCTGATCCATTCCAATGGATCCTTATTCCAAGAACTTTCACGGCCTTCTCCCATGTCCATCGTTAAATTTGACTTCCGACCCAAATATTGACAAGACTTTAGCGTCGGAACGTCGTTTATGAGATTAAGTACATTACGTACATACGGTGTGAGAATTGCAATTACGCTCCCACCAGTCTTCTTGTAGCCGCATGGTTTCATTTCTATTCTGATCAAGTCAAAACTCTTGACCACATTATCAGAATGTTGATTCCAACTCCAAGATGTTTGCTTCAATCCAGAAATGGATCGGCGAAGCTAACATGCATACCCAGCTAATTTTTCGGAGTTGGGGCTCACCATCGCTTCTTTGAATTTCGCATGCTCGTCACTTTTGAATGTGTTGGAAATCCGAGCCAATTCTACAGATTCAGAATTCTCGCGAGTTCCAGATAGCCTAGGATCTAGGGTTTAGTTAATTGAATCATGGATCTCACCTCGTGATTACCTGGTGTTTGGCAGCGGAAGATTGATCAGGTAGCACGAGATCTATTGCGCCTCAGATGCTGCGCCTCTATCGTAGTCCACACGCACACAAGCTGGAATCCACCGGGTTGCTAGTACCGGGACTCGGATCTCCCTGGGAACTGAGTTTCTCTGAGGTTTCTGTGTTTTCTCACTCTAAGAAAACACTTTGGGCGGCGCAGGACAAAACCCCACCTTAGGTCGAGATATAAAACGTGTTTATATACTGACCTCGAGGTGAACCGAAACATCAGTTTCGGTTTCGCCATTGTGTCGACCGACACACTTATTGGTGTCGATCGACACACGTCCTGTATCGACCGACGCACCCAATGGTGTCGATCGATACACCCCTTTGAAACTTATATTCGATTTGTATCCAATACATATCGATCAGACCATATGCCAATGATCAATTCCCATGCAGAGTCTATCCAACTTGCTTAGGTGTGTGACCCTGTAGGTTCACACGATACTGGAAACGAGTTACAACTCATTTGTCATAATTGGTTTCTAGCAAAACATTATGATTACCCAGTATCACATGAATTGTCCGATCTCGACAATACAACTATCTCTAGAGTTCGTACAATGTGATTTCAGGACATAATCCCAACAATCTCCCACTTGTACTGGAATCACTTATTCCTATAATCCCTTCGTCTCTATATCTCGATATGGCATAAGGCAAGAGACTGTGTCATCCTTATTATAGCCAACATCATGTTCATCGAATTCCTGATCTATACTGATAAAACAAACGACTGACAATCACCTCGTTTGAGGACGGCCATGCATTTTCTTAGTATCAAATCTTCGATGGGCCCTGAGATATTTATCTCCCGTTATACAGGAGGGACAAATCCTATTTTGTTCCATCCCTGTTTCTACACATACTTCATGATACGTCGAAACAATGCCGTTATAGCCGCCAGTTACGGAACGACGTTTGACAAGGTCAAAGCGCACCAATTCATATGCTAGAAAGCATGATGAACTCATGTCTAAGGACCATACTCTATAGTCGTAATGAGAAACTCCTATGACACTTATATATAACTATCCTGTGGAGTTCTCATTAAGCGGGTCATGTCCGATCATATGTTCACCAACATATATCTATGTGACTGACTGTGATAATCATATCATTGACTCCATGAAACTTAGTCCAACAGTCACCTCACATGCTAGTCTGCACGGTTGTTAGTGTCCCACTTTAACAACCTTGACTAGGGACAATCATAATTTATGTCATCTTTTACTTATAGGGTTTCATGATCAAGTCTTCAACTTGATGACCTATAAGATGACCATAAAGTACTTTGGGACCATTATTTAATTATCCAATAATTAAATAATACTGATGTCAGTTTTAACTTACACAAATACTGCCAAAGCATGTCTATGTAAAGTTTACAACATAACTAAAATAACTCCCACTAGAATCAAGATCATCTTTTCAGATATCTTACACTTACAGCAACAGAATAGATTCCGTGCTTAGGTTGTGGTAGAGAGTGCGGTGCTATTGCTTGAAACAATTTCAACAAATTACACCGCCATTCAGATAAAAGCACTATTCTACGGTCTACTGCTTGGAGCCTTTCCAACAGTTAGCACCGCTATTCAGACAAAGAGACATAACCAGGTGGGAACCGGGAATCGTCTTTGTCCGACTAACTACTTTCAACTGGTTCGTCACTTTATCAGTTCACCACGAACCTATCCTTAGTGTTTCTCAACACTTGGGATATTTATGGTAACTATTCAGTGACTATTACCGTAGTACATTGGTATTTTCTCGTCATGCTTTATGCTTAAACTGCATCTAGACGAGCGCAAAATATGGCATTCATGATGGATTCTATTGCATCAACATAAGTAATCACACTCATTAATACTAGTTCAGACAGTGTTCAAAACACTTCTTCTTGCTAATATTGTTACCAGCTCAGCCAGTGTCCAAGACACTTCATCTTGCTTAGATTATTGCCATAAGACCTTTGGTATGAAGCCATTCTTGGAATCAAGCACTTTTGAACTGTCCAATACCTTATTAACATAAGGATTTTGACACAATCCAATTAGCCTACTTAATCTATGTCAATAGATTCTTATTCCAAGAATTCACTCGGCTACTCCCATGTTCTTTTGTTTAAGTTTGACTTCCGACCTAAATCTTGACAAGACTTTAGCGTTGGAACGTTGTTTATGAGATTCAAGTATGTTATATACATACTGTGTGAGAATTGCCAATACGCTCCCACTAGTCTTCTTGTAGACCCATGGTTTCTTTTCTTTCTGATCAAGTCAAAACTTTTGACCACATTATCAAAATGTTGATTCCAACTCCAAGATGTTTGCTTCAATCCAGAAATGGATCGGTGAAGCCAACATGCATACCCAGCCAATTTTCGGAGTTGGGGCTCACCATCGCTTCTTCGAATTTCGCATGTTCGTCACTTTTCAATGATCAACAGATCACGACAATTGGTTACGAGAAATCACTCTCGAGTTAGTGACGGATCCTTTCGGATCTGCGATTTTCAGGCTCCACAGGTGTAGATCCTACAACACTTTGTAGATCTCACCGCTGCTTTCCCTCAACAGGTTGAGAAGCCTCCTGTGTTTATCGAATTTCTTCGATATGTACTTTTACTCCCACTGTTCCTTTTGAAAGTATGACCTTTCTTAAAAGACACAGTTCTGGATAACAAAAGTACTAAGCCTTGGTTTCCTCAGGACAACCAGCGAGGTAGAACTTATCAGATATGGATTCAAGTTTGTTTGTTGACTGCTGTCTTACACAAACCTTGCAATCCTAATTAATCAGAAAAACAAATTGGAAATCACCCAGTCCACATCCAATGTGGTGTTTTTCACTGATTCTGATAGAAACCTTTTTCTGCGCAAAGACAGACATTTCAGGACGTATTCTTAAATCGTTATGGAAGATTCCTCTGACTCATCCTTGATCGGAGCATATCCAATAAGATCCGATTCATTCTGTTAGATGATCACCCAATTGTTGACTCTAAGTATTTTCTTCCACGATCCAATCGAGGATCTTAATACTTCTGTCAAATTGGTTCCACACTCCATCTTGGAACTCCTCAAGGGATTCCTGCTCGTGTCTCATCAAATGAACACAGCCACACTTATTGATGCCATCAATAAGGTAATGAAGTACAGAAGATTTCCTTTTGCACTTATGCTTGTTGAGCCGCATACATCAGTATGTGTAAGGCCCAATAAGCCTCTGGCCTTTTTCTTTTAGCTCTGCTAAAAGGGGCCTTAGTCATTTGATCCAGTGAACAGAATTCATATTTCAAGTGATTAATAATCAAATGAGTCCAAAACTATGGAACTTCTGAATCCGCTTCACTCTATGTTATTAAATGACTATGACAAAGAAAACTTGACTTCAAGTCATCAGACTTAAAATGATTGGTATTTATGTTATGTGTACTAGTGTACATTAGTTCAAGATATAAAACCCATTCCAAATGGGGTGCTACCATAGAATATTTCATTAAGATCTAAAAAACAAAACTTGTCTTTTATCAAAATGAAAAACATCCAAATTTTTTACAAGAAGATGAAAGACAATTCTGCACAAGACAGATATATAGTAGCAATTACTTAATTTCTAAAACCAAGTATAAAAGGCTCCTACAAGTGGAGAATCTCTACGGCTCATGGAGCAACCATTGCTTCAACCAGACACGCAGTTCCACTTGTCCTTTCTTCAACGTTCTACTTTCGCTTAGGTCCTGCATATTTCAAAAATATCAGCACCACAACTAGTATCCAATACTTATGTAGAACTTGAATTGATAACACAATACCTGAAGAAGGAGTACCATACATCTTCTCCATCTCTTGTGAATCTTCCAAGAATTTATTGCATTCTCTCTTCCAATGCCCCGACTCATTACAATAGAAGCACTTTCTGACACCAGATGGGCCTGACTTGGGCTTATAAGATGACACATGCTTATCCTGATTCCAAATCTGGACGGCCCAGCCTCTACCCTTGCCAACACAAGATTCCTCAAATCTTTTACCCTTTATGATGTCATACTCTGCTGTTTTGAGCATACCATGCAGCTCAGTCAACGTCTTCGTCAAGCCTTTCTTGATATAGTTCTTAACGAACTTGTCATAGCTTGACGGCAGTGACTGCAGAATGATGTCAGTGGCCAACTCGAAGCTGACAGGACATTCCAGTTTCCCCAGGTTATCAATGTAACCCATCAGTTTAATGACATGAGGACTTACTGGAGCATCCTCTGGTAGCTTGCACCCAGTGAGAGACTTCACCATCTGGAATCTCTCAACTCGTGCCAGATCTTGAAACTTCAGTTTCAGGCTGGTGATCATCTCTATTGGCGACTCCATGTTCTCATACTGACTCTTCAAGTCTGAGTTCATGGAAGCCAATATCATACCACGCACATCTACCACATCAGTATAATGCTTATTCCAAGCATTATACACTGCATGCGAGCGATTGGTCCCAAGCTTTTCTGGAAGAGCCTTTTCAAGGACATAGTCCTTGCTCTCCTGCTTGAGAATGAATCTCAGATTCCGATACCAATCCAGGAAGTTGGATCCATTTAACTTGTCCTTCTCAAGGACGGATCGCAACGAGAAAGTAGTCATAGACATAAGCTGAAATCCAAGAAAAACAAAGATTTAGTTATGTATATGATGAGAAATCTTATCGAATAAGAAAACTCGCATTATATTCAAACAATGTTTCTTCTATGAATATAATAATCCAAGATCCATACTTCACCAAAATCTGAGTGGGCGACTCGCCATTACCCAAACTTTAGTTATCTAGGTAAGCAAATCATTGCTAATTGTACTCAGTATAACTCTTGGTTGTGGATGAGACAAACTATGTCTAATCCACTCTGATGTCTCTGGGCTCAGAACTTCTGATAGCTCAGTCAAGTAAACCAATCTCTTTAGTCTCGTGATCATTGACAGTTGCACTGCAAATCTGTCAATGACCACCTGCCTTACTCATGTTGCAGTGGATACCAAGGACTCCAAGACTATCCAACAAACGACACAGGTCTTGACAGTAGACCAGACTTGGGCAAGACATCGATGTTACTTGATATTTAGTTGAGGAAACTAAACTCTGAAAGTTTAGCAAATCAATTTCTTAGGTCATGTAATTGTTGATGTTAATGCACTGCAAGTCCATCAATGTTATTACCTGCCTTACTCACGTAATTGTGGACACCAAGCTCTTGGCTAGACATCACACAACGAAATGAGTCTTGACAGTTGACCACATTGAAGCTAATCTTTGATTAATGTTTAAGTCTAGTTTGGTTTCTGCAAATTCAAGGTTCAATAACCAGAATTTCGAATACTGTGTCGATCGACGCAGACTCTGTCTGTCGATCGACACCACCAAACAAAACCGGACCTCAATAACCGGTTAATTCAATTAACCCGGTTCATCGAACCAGTCATGTCGATCGACACAACCCATGTGTGACGGTCGACATAGACCTAAACCGAAGATAGTTTTGATAACCGGTCCAATCCAATTGAACCGACTTATCTGATCAAACTGATCTTAACCAATCAGTTTATACTAATCGGGATAACTAGTTCAATCCAATTGAACCAATTCATCCAATTTAAACCGTTTAAACCAGTTTCAATTGATTGTGATAACCAGTCCAATTCCATTGAACCGAATTATCCAATCAAACTGATTTTAACCCACCGGTTTATGCTAATTGAGATAATTTGTTTAATCCAATTAAACCAATTCATCCAATTTAAACCGATCCATTCGGACTTAACCAAGCATGATAACCGGTCCAATCCAATTGAACCGATTAACCATTCGCTCGGTCTGTGTCGACCGACACAAAACTGTGTCGATCGATACGTGACCGAATCTGCTCTGTGTCGACCGATACTCAACCTGTGTCGATCGACACAGAAGGCTTTCGGTTTTTCTTCGCGAAAAACCCTAACCGCCGAATCTGTCGATTTCGCCACTTTGTGTCGACCGACACACCCAGTGTGTCGATCGACACTGTGCGAAAACACAGAATCGCAGATCGATCAAATCGATCTCACCTGTTCTAAAACAAGCAACCTAGTTTGCGAATCTAAATCATCAAATTCGTTTAACAGGTTCGATTCAATGATAAAACCCTAAGGCTCTGATACCACTGTTGGAAATCCGAGCCAATTCTACAGATTCAGAATTCTCGCGAGTTCCAGATAGCCTAGGATCTAGGGTTTAGTTAATTGAATCATGGATCTCACCTCGTGATTACCTGGTGTTTGGCAGCGGAAGATTGATCAGGTAGCACGAGATCTATTGCGCCTCAGATGCTGCGCCTCTATCGTAGTCCACACGCACACAAGCTGGAATCCGCCGGGTTGCTAGTACCGGGACTCGGATCTCCCTGGGAACTGAGTTTCTCTGAGGTTTCTGTGTTTTCTCACTCTAAGAAAACACTCTGGGCGGCGCAGGACAAAACCCCACCTTAGGTCGAGATATAAAACGTGTTTATATACTGACCTCGAGGTGAACCGAAACATCAGTTTCGGTTTCGCCATTGTGTCGACCGACACACTTATTGGTGTCGATCGACACACGTCCTGTATCGACCGACGCACCCAATGGTGTCGATCGATACACCCCTTTGAAACTTATATTCGATATGTATCCAATACATATCGATCAGACCATATGCCAATGATCAATTCCCATGCAGAGTCTATCCAACTTGCTTAGGTGTGTGACCCTGTAGGTTCACACGATACTGGAAATGAGTTACAACTCATTTGTCATAATTGGTTTCTAGCAAAACATTATGATTACCCAGTATCACATGAATTGTCCGATCTCGACAATACAACTATCTCTAGAGTTCGTACAATGTGATTTCAGGACATAATCCCAACAGAATGATCAACAGATCACGACAATCGGCTACGAGAAATCACTCTCGAGTTAGTGACGGATCCTTTCGGATCTGCGAATTTCAGGCTCCACAGGTGTAGATCCTACAGCACTTTGTAGATCTCACCGCTTCTCTCCCTCAACAGGTTGAGCAGCCTCCTGTGTTTATCGAATTTCTTCGATGTGTACTTTTACTCCCACTGTTCCTTTTGAAAGTACGATCTTTCTCAAAGACACAGTTCCGAACAACAAATCTTTGTTCTCGGATTGGTTATGAAAGTAGTAAGCCTCGGTTTCCTTGGGACAACCAGCGAGGTAGCACTTATCAGATTTGGGTTCAAGCTTATTAGCTATCATCCCCAAATCATCAGAAACAACTTACTTGAAAAACTTCCAGTCCACATCCAATGTGGTGTCTTTCAATTGATTCTGATTGAAACCCTTTTCTGCGCAAAGACAGACATTTTAGAACGTATTCTTAAATGATTATGGAAGATTCCTGTGACTCATCATTAATCGGAGCATATCTAATAAGATCCGATTCATTCTGTCAGATGATCACCCAATTCTTGACTCAAGTATTTTCCTCCGCGATCTAATCGAGAATCTCAATACTTCTGTCAAATCGGTTCTTCACTTCATCTTGGAACTCCTCAAGGGATTCCTGCTCGTGTCTCATCAAATGAACACATCCATACTTATTGATGTCATCAATGAGGCGATGAAGTATAGAAGGTTTCCTCTGGCACTAATGCTCATCGGGCCGCATACATCAGTATGTGTAAGGCCCAATAAGCCTCTGGCCCGTTTCCTTTAGCTCTGCTAAAAGGGCCTTGGTCATTTGGCCCAGTGAACATAATTCATATCTCAAATGATTAATAATCAAATGAGTCCAAAACTATGGAACTTTTGAATCCGCTTCACTCTATATGGTTAAACGACTATGCCAAAGAAAAGTCGAGTTCGAGTCATCAGACTTAAACCTTTAGTATTTCTGTTATATTCAAACTCACGCTGGTTTAAGATATAAAACCCATTCCAAACGGGGTGCTACCATATGATATTTCATTAAGATCTAAAGAACAAAAACTTGTCTTTTATCAAAATGAAAAACATCCAAATTCTTTACAAGAAAATGAAAGACATCTCTGCATAAGGCAGATACATAGTAGCAATTACTTAATTTCTAAAACCAAGTATGAAAAGCTCCTACAAGTGGAGAATCTCTACGGCTCATGCAGCAACCATTGCTTCATACCAGACACGCAGTTCCACTTGTCCTTTCTTCAACGTTCTACTGTTGCTTAGGTCCTGCATATTTCCAAAATATTAGTACCACAACTAGTATCCAATACAAACGTAGAGCTTGAAGTAATAACACAATACCTGAAGAAGAAGTACCATACATCTCCTTCATCTCTTGTGAATCTTCCAAAAATTTAATGTAATCTCTCTTCCAATGCCCTGATTCATCGCAGTAGAAGCATTTTCTAACACCAGATGGGCCTGACTTGGGCTTATAAGATGACACAGGCTTATCCTGATTCCAAATCTGGACGGCCCTGCCTTCACCCTTGTCTTTACAAGATTTCTCAAATCTTTTACCCTTTATGATGTCTTGCTCTGCTGTTTTGATCATACCATGCAGCTCAGTCAACGTCTTCGTCAAGCCTTTCTTGATATATTTCTTAATTAATTTATCATAGCTTGATGGCAGTGACTGCAAAATGATGTCAGTGGCCAACTCTAAGCTGACAGGACATTCCAGTTTCCCCAGGTTATCAATGTAACCCATCATTTTAATGACATGAGGACTCACTGGATCATCCTCTGGTAGCTTGCACTCAGTGAGAGACTTCACCATCTGGAATCTCTCAACTCGTGCCAGATCCTGAAACTTCAGTTTCAGGCTGGTGATTATCTCTATTGGCGACTCCATGCTCTCGTATTGACTTTTCAAGTCTGAGTTCATGGTAGCCAACATCAGACCACGCACATCTACCACAACAATATAATGCTTATTCCAAGCACCATATGCTGCATTCGAGCGATTGGTCCCAAGCTTTTCTGGAAGAGCCTTTTCAAGAACATAGTCCTTGCTCTCCTGCTTGAGAATGAATCTCAAATTCCGATACCAATCCAGGAAATTCGATCCATTTAACTTGTCCTTCTCAAGGACGGATCGCAATGAGAAAGTAGTCATAGACATAAGCTGAAATCCAAGAAAAACAAAGATTTAGTTATGTATATGATGAGAAATCTTATCTAATAAGAAAACTCGCATTATATTCAAACAATGTTTCCCCAATGAATATAATGATCCAAGACCCATACTTTACCAAAATCTGAGTGGACGACTCGTTGTAGGTAAGTAAATCATTGCTAATTGTACCCAGTACAACTCTTGGTCGCAGATAAGACAATCCATGTCTCATCTACTCTGACGTCTCTGAGCCCAGAACTTCTGATAGCCCAGTCAAGTAGAACAATATTTTCTGTCTTGTGATCATTGACAGTCGCACTGCGAGTCTATCAATGAACACCTGCCTTGCTCAAGTCACTGTGGATACCAAGGACTCCAAGACTACCCAACAATGAACCGAGTCTTGACAGTAGACGAGATTGGGCAAGACATCAAGGTCACTTGATGTTTAGTTGAGGAAACTAAACTCTGAAAGGTTAGCAAATCAATCTATTAGGTCATGTAATTGTTGATGTCAAGCACCGCAAGTCCATCAACATAATTACCTGCCTTACTCACCTAATTGTGGACACCAAGCTCTTGGCTAGACCATCACACAACGAAATGAGTCTTGACAGTTGACCATATTGAAGCTAAACTTTGATCAAGGTTTAAGTATAGTTTGGTTTCTGCAAATTCAAGGTTCAATAACCAGAATTCGAATTCTGTGTCGATCGACGCAGACTATGTCTGTCGATCGACAACATCAAACTTAACCGGACTTCAATAATCGGTTAATCCAATTAACCCGGTTTATTGAACCGGTCATGTCGATCGACATAACCCGTGTGTGACGGTCGACATAGACCTTAACCGAAGACAGTTTTGATAACCGGTTCAATCCAATTTGAACCGACTTATCAGATCAAACTGATCTTAACCAATCGGTTTATATTAATTGGGATAATTAGTTCAATTCAATTGAACCAATTCATCCAATTCAAACCGTTTTAACCAGTTTATACTAATTGCGATAACCGGTCCAATTCAATTGAACCGACTTATCCAATCAAACTGATTTTAACCAAATCGGTTTATGCTAATTGAGATAATCAGTTCAATCCAATTGAACCAATTCAACCAATTTAAACCGATCTATTCAGACTTAACCAAGCATGATAACCGGTCCAATTCAATTGAACCGATTAACCATTCGCTAGGTCTGTGTCGACCGACACTCAAACTGTGTTGATCGACACTCGACCGAATCTGCTCTGTGTCGACCGACACTCAACCTGTGTCGATCGACACAAAAGGCTTTCGGTTTTTCTTCGCGAAAAACCCTAGCCGCCGACTCTGTCGAATTCGCGATTCTGTGTCGACCGACAAACCCAGCGTGTCGATCGACACCATGCGAAGACAGCAGTTCATCGTTTCAATTCACAGACAAAACCGAGTTTTTCTTAATTAAAACATGAAACACCAAGCATAGATGTATTCAAATACGTCAGTTTTCGAATTATATGCTTAAGATTCAATAGTTAAACCCTAAGGCTCTGATACCACTGATGGAACTTCGAGCCAATTCTACCAGATTCAGAATTGCTGTCAGGTTCCCGAAGCCTAGGATCTACGGTCTAGTTAATTGAATCATGGATCAGATCTCGTGTTTACATGGAGATTGGCAGCGGAAGATGGTCAGATAAACGAGATCTCTGGAGCGCCTCAGATGCTGCGCCTCCACTGCAGTCCACACGCACACAAGCTGGAATCCGCCGGGATTCTATTAGGAAAACACTGTCTGGGCGGCACACATAATCTTAGGTCGAATGTATAAGATCACTTATATACAGACCTCGACATAAACCGAAACATCAGTTTCGGTTTCGGCCTTGTGTCGACCGACACACTTAGTGGTGTCGATCGACACACGTCTTGTGTCGACCGACACACCCAATGGTGTCGATCGACACACCTCATTAAAACTCATATTCGATGTGTATCCAATACACATCGACCAGACCATATGCCAATGATCAATCCCATACGAACTATGTCCAACTTGCTTAGGTGTGTGACCCTGTAGGTTCACACGATACTGGAAATGAGTTACAACTCATTTATCATAAGCGGTTTCTAGCAAAACATTATGACTACCCAGTATCATATGAATTGTCCGATCTCGACAATACAACTATCTCTAGAGTGAGTACAACGTGATTTCAGGACATAATCCCAACAGGTTGCGTGTGTGAAAGAAGATGATTGTAGACCATATACGTTAAATATTAATTATTAGCCTACTGTACGTCAAATCTTGCTAACATAGTCATGATGTCATGCAAGATTTTGTTAGTTATCAACATTGGCAATGCAAGAATTTTTTTTTACAAAAGGTTAATAATATTCATGCTAAGGAAAGTTGAGGATGTACAAAACAAAGAGTTCAAATTGTAAAACTTAAATGGGTTAAATAGAATAAATACTAGATTGACAAAAACAACTATACATTAAAGCAACGCTAAACATTAAAATATTGTGGTTCAAATATACTAATTCTGATAATTAGTACCATTAATTGAAAAAGTGAATTCTACAATATTCTACTAAAACTTATATAAAATATTAAATGGATGATTGATAGAGGAACTTAACATAACTAGCTACACGAACCCTAAGATTTTAGACATTTAATTCAATAGTTATAAGTGTGAGGGAAAGTGTCAAACAATAGTCCTTTCATATGCCATGTGTAACATATTAGTTCATGACTAGCCATTAAGTGACAAAAAAAAAACCATTATGTGCACCGGGAAACCCAACATATTTATGGCGCCTAAATTACCATAAACCGCCAATACCCTAACCATTATAACCTCTCTAAAATGCATAGAGTTTCTCTAATTCCTTTCGTCTTACATTTATTTTCTCAACGGGAAATCTATTGCAACAAAACCAGTGGCACAAAGGCAATACCAATTCCTCTTGAAGATCAACAAGTCGACGACGAAATGGAAATTGAGATTGAAGGTCCTTAGGAGTTGGATGTATCATAGGGTCTTCTCTGGCAAAACCATCAAACTACTTTTGGTGTATGAACATGTTATCTCTATAAAGTTCATCAGTTGTATAAAGTTTTGATCTTACGCTGTATAAACTTTTGTTCTTACGCTGTTTAAAGTTTTAAGTCTTGCACTTTTTAACGATATGAACAAAGGATAGAAGGCAAAATTTAGGGTGATTAAGTTGAAATCTTCGAGTGGCTGGTGGAATGTGAGGGCCAGTGGGTACAATGGGATAATGTTCATATCCTTGATAGGCCAATGTTTGACCGCTTGACAGATAGTTTATTCTCTTTGTGTTGAACCAGTTCGAGTGTAATCTGGAAAACTCCATACCCTAATGGCCACCACTAATTAGACTTGAAGCTTATACATGGAGTTCAAATGGCACTATAAATAGCACATATCCAATCGGTATAGTTTTTTGGATTTAAGGTTACAAGTTTTATGGGACTTTATTGTTTTAATATGATTTGGTTATGGATTTGTTTGATATATTTTTTTTGGTTTGAGATATAGATTTGATTGGTGTTGTGCTTGGAATTGATGGCTTCGTAAGAGATCCAGTGGTTACTACAAATGATCCAAAAACTTATTTCTGGAGGCGTCTTCAAGTAAAATTCAGAATTAGAGATTTAGAGTAAGTATAAGATCAATTTATTTCATGTACAATATTCCTAGAATGTTTGAAAGCTGATTTGTAGTAAATAATGGCAGAAACGAGTCATTGGATTGTGTGGCCAATGGCGATCTTGCTGTTAGGCTGGTTAGGGCGTGGCGAAAAAGCTGAATGAGATATTGTTCTGATTATTCTAGTGTTTTAATATCGCCAATAACAATGGTGGTATGATGAAACATCAAACCTTTTTGTAAATTCGTTCGAGTTAGTGTAAAATGAAAAATAATTAAATTTTTTTTTGTTGATTAGGGTTGGTGAGGTTGGAGGCAATTCAACGAGTTTCTGAGATACGCTTTGATGCGTATGAAGTTGAAGAGTTCCGTGATTTTGTCCAGAGGTATTTACCTCACAACTCATAATCATAAGTATAGAAGTTTATGTTTTTGCGATCTTATGTGTTATTGTTTTAATATGATTTTTTTGTTCAGGTACCCTAAGCCTCCTCTATGTTAAGAATGTTGGGTGTGGTTTGTTGGATTTGCGAAGTGAAGAACATACTTATGGTTTATGAATTTAAATTAAATTGTATTTATAACCCGCACTTTGTTTATGGTTTTCTCTAGTATTTTTTTTTTTGTCAACTTGGTTTTCTTTAGTAACTTAGTATTTTAATTGTATTCCATGATATCCAAAACCAAATGTTACGGTAAATTATAATTAACCGATCGATATACCCTAACCATCATAGCCTCTCTAAAATTTAGACATTCTTCCTTTCCACCGTCGAAATACCCTAACCATCATAACCTCATAATTTTGGCTCTCATATCGCAAAGAAAACAGAGACGACAAGAGAAATGAATTAAAGGAAAGGCAAGAACCCCTTCACTCCCTTCATCGTTTCTGATTTTGATTCTTCTCTTATTTATTGAATCATTTTCTTCCGATCTGCTCATGCCAATGTGTTTATATTAGGAAAAAATAGCTACTCATCACCTAAAAAAAGCCGATTATGAAGCATGAGATACTCTAGGTTCGAACTTAGATATTGAATTACAATCTTTTTTAAATTAAAATATGTCTTTTTCAGAAATATTGTACCATTGAGTTTGATGGATCTTCGAAAGGAAACCCTGGAAGAGCTGGTTCAGGAGCTGTTCTGCGTGACTCAGATGGATCTGTCATCTCCTCTTATCGTGAAGGATTAAGCAATACAACAAACAGCGTTGCCGAATATAGAGGTTTCAGTCGGTGTTTGGAGTCTGCTTTAGAAAAAGATTACACACACGTGAGGGCCTATGGAGACTCTCACCTTGTTGTTAAACATGTTAGTTTCTTTACAACTAATGCCTATTTTTTTCTCTTGAATCTTTATCTTTAGACTTTCTGATAACTATCATTAAACAGATGTGGGGTGAATGGCAAGTCAGAAGCCCGAAATGGCTGAGCAGTATAATCTGGCAAAATAGTTTACCAACCAATTCAAGTCATTCGAGTCGAGCATATTCCCAGGGTATTGCACATATCCTTTTGTGTGTTTTAACATTAAATTTGTAGATGCTTAAGATTTTCCGAGTTTGTCTAATTTCCATTTGCAGGAATACAACTCTGAAGCTGATAGCTGATAGGTGTCTAGTTTTACCCTATACTAACTGCAAGTGCACAGTAAATCAATTGTAGTACTTAGGGATCGAATCCACGAGGATTCTAGGCACGATATAACTAAGAACTTAAAGAGATTAAAACTAGGAGAAAACAAAAAGCAAATTGTATCTATTATCTAAAAGCAAGCAGGAAAGTAAATCAATAGCAGGTTGGTTGTTTGAAATCAATAAGCTAAAAGCGCTAAGTCTAGGGCGTTCTCAAGAAATCAGACAAGCAGATAAATCAATCAGTCATGATCTAATTAAACTCAGTTCTAGAACTCAAAACACAGATATAAAATTATCCAAATTCCTTTGCAAGAATTCTCTAAGTCTAAGTGCAGTAATCCAAATTCCTTTGCAATTACTAACAGATTAAACCAGCTTTAAATTCAAGTTTGATATGTTCACAATCTAATTAAACCAAATTCCTTTGCGAGTAATTAAATTGCTCAACCTAAATAGTTCAGATTCTAAACCACACTGTCGTGTCGTATTTAGCAACCTAAGATCTAGATTCTAATTGATCATGTTAGAACTAGAATTAAACACAATTTAGATTGAAGAACATCTATTGATGTGAATCCTTAACTGAATTAATTATATCTAGCAAGTCATGAAATCCCTATGAGAAACCATAAACCTAACTATGAGACTACTCAGACATGGATGATGTAAACATAATCAATGAATAAATAGCAATCATAAAAGAGATTAAAATAACAAAGGGGTTCGAAAACTTCTCCAAAACGAATGTAGTACAAGATCAGATCAGCCCCCAAAAGCTCTAAAAACTCTCTGCTCTTAATTATGATAGCGTATGTAAGCGTATGTAAAACCTGATCTAAAAACTTAATTAAATAGCTAAAACACGACTTGGGGCTTCTGTGTAAATATCTGGAACTTCTGGGCACTTCTGCAAATTCTCATAACTTCATTAACTCGGCGAGTTTGGCCCATTCGCGCAGTGCATCGACCGTTGCAGGTGTGCAACGATCGACGCAGTCTTCAAATCTGGTCAGTGAGTACAGGCTCTCGGGTCAAATCTCCAAAATGCTCCAATAAGCTCCATAATCACCACATTAGCTCCAAACGTGCGTGTACCTAATAAAACCTGCAAAAGACTCTAAAGAGACACAAATAGACTCTAAAACACACTTATATCATGGTCTAAAACTAGTAAAAACCATGATATATCAATAGCCATGCAAACTACGGGACCCATCTCCAAGGTGAGAAATGAATCTGCAATAATGAATTCAATTATATTTTTCCGGGAAAAATTAGTCAAAGTCCGATGTTGTTTTCGATCTTATATGATGCATATTAAGATGGCCAGACACAAGTGATTTAGGCATGAATTACTATTGAAGTAGATATATTCGTGTTCTTCATGCTTAAAAGTTAGAAGAACATGCCTCTATGCTTTTTTGCTTCTGTTTTTTCGTTTCTCATCAGAACATGTTCCATTTTGAAGAACAAATCAATGTATTTCGTTAAGTAGATATGATTATGAACAATCATTTTCTTATGGTAAATTTAACGCACAACAATTAGAGATTATGTAAGTAAAGCATATATAGGTCATTCTCATTTAATCATTCGAGAAAAGCCCAAAAACGTGTAAGTGTATTTTAATGGAAAGTTGCAACTGTTGGGTTTCTAGGTAAAATAGTTACCGGATATTTATTTCAACAGACCTAAAAACTCTTCACTTTCTTCATCTATCTCTTCACTATCATTCTCTGATATTCAAAAAGATATCCACAAAATCAATCTGCTTATAACATGCGATTCTGAAACCTCACAATTTCACAAAATTGCTGATATTACTTTGAGGAATAATCGTTGGAATGTTAGAACGAAGGTTTTGAGAGCGTGGTGTTTTAATCACTATGATGCTCCCTTGGAATTAATTTTATCCGATGAAACGGTATTCTTCTTCTACTTTTGTTTATCCATTGGAATTAATTTTACCCCTTTCATTTTATTGGGTATACATGACACCCATAAATCCATATGTTTTTTTTTGGGTACTTCCTTCTGTGACCTTTGGTTCTAATCAACATGGAAGTCAGATTCAAGCCTTAGCTTTTGGAAAAAAACATCTGGAAGTTCCTTTTTCTTTTAGAGAAAGAAGGTTTCTCGTTTAATTTTTTTTTTTGATTTTGGGGTTTCGTTAGGGCCAAAGTATGACACAATATGTCCAACTTATAAGGATATTCATATAACTGACAAGACAAATATCACTGAGAACTTCGATCCTCGAAATTTGGATGACCTCTTGAGCATCAAACCAATCCAAAGAGTTAATGATGGGACGGTTTAAGATAAATATGCAATTAGTAAGTGTTGTTTACAGTACATTATTATTAGATAAAGAAGAAAAATCTATCATCGAATATTGTAGAATTGTGGTTGTTGTTTTTAGGGGATTAACTTATATTTAAATGAATTTTTCCTATAGATGTTGTTGGTGCTATAACATGGGTTGGAGAGATTGAATGGAAAGATCATTCTTCAGAGGTCTATTTGTATTCACGTACACGCGCTAAAGTCCAATTCACACTAAGAGATGCCGAGTAAGTTTAATTTTTGGAGTTTTATAATCACCTTATAGTTAAACCTTACTAAATAATGATGTTGGAATTGAAGGAAGAATGCTATAGAATGTGTTACATATGGACCACCCGCTGAGGAATTGTCCATGCGTTTTGAAAAAGTTCCAGACAAGCATTTGTTTGTTTTGCTCCGATTTTTCTGGATCGAAATATTTTGTGGTATGTTGACATGTTTTCAAGAAAATATGAGTAAGACATTAATATAGAACAAAATTATATATATATATATATATTACCTAGGGGTTACTTGGCTTAGAGGAATAGAAGGACCTTCTTCAATTGACTATCATCGTGTAACTTTGGATGAGTTGAATAGTTTGATGGAACAATATGAATTTTTGAAATTGTCATATTGAAAATCTTATGATCATATAAATTATTAATAACATCTAACATATTTCCCTCTTTATTTTCGTGTAGTTACCCTAATCTTCTTCCGACATGGTACTCAAACGAGGACCAGACTCTCGATCGCTTCTAACTCTCCTTCACTCTTATTCTATAACTATTAAGAACTTACGAATTTTTAATTTTTGATTCCTTAAAACCAGTGTAAAGATTGCTAAGCGTTTGGTTTCTATTTTAAGGGTTAATTAACTTCAATTTAAATTTTAGTTAATATATAATATTGCAACTTATACAAGTTTATTAGAAGTTGGAAAAGGCGATAATAGAATTTACATATTGCAACTATAGATTAGCACTGAAACCCGTACACCTACCACAAAAATGAAAATATAACCAAACTATCTTATATTATTATTACTAAATCCAAAAATACTATATGATACGACCCATACCCGACTACTTTACGACACGAATAATGAGTTGAATATTAGTCATAACAATAGCGACAAATAAACTACTTAGTTACTACTATACAAGAAGTAGCGGATTAGTCGCCAATGTACTGACCAATTCCCGATTTTTCTACGATTCTTCACATCAGACGCAAAAATAGTCGCCATATCACCGACTAGCATACGACTATTGTTTCCGGTCTCGACAATGGTCGTTAATCAGTCATAAATCGACGACTAAATTACCGACAATAATTTTTGGTCGTATATTAGCGACTAATACACATCCATATATTTGTTGTCGCAAAATAGTAGCAATATTGTCCCCTAATAATCGCCAAATGTTACGACTACAAGTATAGTCGCAAGTTCCAGTCGCAAAAATGTTGTTTTCTTGTAGTGACCTTGATGAAACTGTATTATTGTTTGTAGAAATTTTTTATTGCTATTTCTTATATAAGTTTGTAAGTTACTATACTTTCTTAAGCAATATTGTAGTTTATTGGCTATACATCTTAAAATTTTTGTAACTCTTATTTTCTAGGTTCGATTCCAAATGGAACGCAAAAAAAAAAAACATTTTGTTATGTTTTTGGAAGGTTTTCCTGAAACTATACTATTGTTTTGTGAAAACGTTTAAAACTATGTATTATATAAGTTTGTAATACTTTAACTTAGTGGCTACACATCTCCATTATAACATTTATGTTTAAGGTTCGACTACAATGAAATGAAAAAAAAACTTTTTTTTGAAGATCTTGTTGAAATGTACTATTGTTTCCTAAAAATATTTAAAGCTATTTATTATATAAGTTTGTAAATTTTAATACTTTCCAAAGTAATATAATAGATTAGTGGCTACACATCCTTAATATGTGCATTTTCGTTATTCAAATGTTAGATGCTCCATTCCAATAAAATGCAAAATAATTTTTTTTTTTATAGAAGGCCTTCCTGAAACTATTGTGTCCTCAAAACATTCAAACTATTTATTACATATGTTTATTAGTTCTTGTACTTTTAGACTAGATTAGTGGCTACACATCATATGTGTAACTTATATGTCTAAGTTTCAATTCTAATGAAATGCAAAAAAAAAAACATTTTTGTTTTAGATTTTCGAAAATTATAAAGTTATTTATAATATGTTTGTAAATTTTTATACTTTTCAAAGTAATACTGTAGATTAAATCCTACACATTCTCATCTTGTGCATCTTTGTAATCATATGTCACATGTTAGATTTTAAAGAATGCAAATTATTTTATTTTTTTCCTTCTCAAAGACATTTCTAAAACATAATAAAATAGATTTGTTATTAATTAATATTAATTTAGTATTTATCTTCTTTAATAAATGCTGTTTTTGTCTTTTTGTTGCTACTTTGATAACACATTATATTTTGTATGAAATTTTAGAGATTGTCCTTTATATTATTAGTTTTAATATTTTCTACAATAGTTCCCCATATTATATAAAATTTTGGATCTCTTAGCTGCCTTCAATCCTGTGATGTTTTGGATTGCTCCAAGGATCTTTTGCCAATCCAGCTATAGCTCAACCTTATGATGGCACTGCTTTCGTCTCTACTGTCTGTCAATAGTGTGTTGTGCTCTGTCGTTTCAAAACTTTGCTTATGTGCTTAACGACTTTATTCCTAGTTGGATTGGGCTTAATATGTTAGTTGTTATAGTAAATGGATCGGACGTAGATACGTCAATCGTGATTCAAAAAAAAAATATTAATTTCAAGTGTAATACTAGATGACTCGTCCGTACCTTGTGCGGGATGAATTGTTTTTGTTGACGATTGTTTATGTTTTGTTTATGAATTTTTTAATTTAAAATATATTATAAAATGTAAGTTTATGGGTACAAAATATATAAGATGTTTGTCGATATTGTGCGGGGTGACTTAACTTTGGAAGTTTTTTAGCTTAATTAAATTAGTTATGACACATGTAGTCGGAGTATCAAAAACTATAGAAATTATACATGAAGCATGATTTTATACAAAGAGAACTTAGAATTTAAATGAAATTATATTGAATCATAAATTCTTTATTATTGAAAAAATACACCTATTATTTGAATAAATAACTAAATAGTAAGATAATTGAATATAAATTAGGGTCCTTCAATATTTTGAAGGGCAAACCATGCATCTTGGAATGTGTCATAAACAACATTATTAATTGTCCTCAGTTCCAAATAATCACATGGTCCCCTTATTACATCCAATAGAAGACCTAAATAATATAGTTCTCCAATTTCTTCTAAATATACTGGTAAAATACATAAACTCGGTTTAAATTTGATGCGGGGTTTCCATTGAAGGTTTTTTTTATCTCAAACGAATTTAATTGTTATTTGTGAATATAGAAGAAGTCTTGCTTGAGGATGAACTTGATTGCATTTCATCCAAGCCAGAAATTTATCTTCTTTTTTCCTTATGTGCCAAACTGTCATCTTCGTCGAAAACAATTTTTGGAGAAGGAAGAACAATTGGTAAATTTCCATTGGTTTGATAGAACGTCCAGAATAAGCTGTTAAAATTAGATTTGTTAAGTATAATATTAAGATGAAAAATGATGTAATGTAAAAAAATAAAGGTATCAAAGAGTTCTCAAATTTACCTGTAGTTTCCATTAGCAACTCGAGATAGAAATGATAGTAATGAGAAGAAGATATCAAATATATAATACTATGATATTATCGTTTCTTAGTGATAGTATCTTTTTTAGGATTTTGTTTACTAATATCGAACACATAAATTATACAAAAAATAACACCGTTTATAATTTAGGAATTCAAAGTTATTATAGTATCTTCTATTTGATGGAAAGAATATCTCATTGTTATTAGGATATAGTATAATTTAAAAAGTTATTTTTATATTCTGTAAGTAATTAAAAACTTGAATTAGAAGATATTATAATATTCTGTTTGAAGAATTTATATTTCTTGTTAAACCAAACCCTTTCATAAAAATCGGTATAAAAGGTATTATGGACATAAAATTTGTAATAATTAATGTGTGTTATAGAATGAAAATTCATAAAAGGATCAAAACATTATCTAGATTTAGTGTCACCGGGAAAAAATTTAGATGCGAATTAAAGTATTTATAAACAACCAAACTTATATTAAACAAAGGAACATATTAAAGATAAGTTTTGGTTTAAAATGAAAATACATATCTAACATAAGTTTTAGATACTTCAACATGATTTTTGGAGGAGAGTTTTAGGACAGGAGTAGTGTTGTTTTCCCAGAACAGTTGAATGACAATCGTTTGGTTGGCCTTCACATTGTTTGCCAACAAAAAATCTTTTAAGCCGCCAGCCAAACGAATACGTCGCCTATCAGTATCAGAATGGAAAGCAAGCTCTACAGACCATTTCTGTCCAGCATCATTGATCATCGATATGGTGTTGCCAGCAACTTTCTCTAAATCGTTTGCATCGACAAAAGACTTAGGAAGATACTGCAAAATGAAAAATATGGATCATGTATCATTATTTAAAACCAAAATACAAAGGAATAACTTACGACTCGGCTTCGTTTGATGCCATCACTTGTGACGTTTAAGGTAACAAACTTCTCTTTGTTTCCTTCAAATATAATTTCCTTATTAGTCAAAATATTAGAAAGAATAAATAAAATGTCTCGAAAATAATTTAAAAACACTTACTGGTGCTACCTTCTCCAGTCTCCATTTGAGTGGTATTCTCATATGGGATCTCACAACAATTTGGTTCGTACTGTTGTACCATATGGAAATCAGCACCGCCACGATACTCAAAAATTAAAAGATCTCCAACTTCTAATGCATGAGCCTTAAAGAACAGTCTCCAGCCTTCTGTTAGCCTATCACCAACTCGTTTGATAGGGAACTGTTCTGGCCTCCCATTTGATGTGAGTTTACCGACTGTCACATTAGTTTTTCCAAGTATTTGATTATTAAAGAAACTTCCAGGGATAGTCTGTAACAGAAAGATCTAAAAATGATTGCAAGAAATAAAATCACTATAAAAATAAACATTAATGAGACAAATAACTAAGATTACATACCATACTCTTTCTACATTTGGCTGGACACATAGGCTTGAAGAATCGTGGGTATGTCATCTTCGGATTTGTTTTCATAAGAATATAATAAATCATATAAATCATTACATGCATTTATAAAAAACATCATAACATTCATCTCGAATAAGAGGCTTACAAAATCGAGGGTTTACCATCTTCTCCAAAACTAATATATATTCAGATAATCCAAACCATGTTAATTGTTTCAAAATATATATTCTGCAAAGCTAATATATATTAAGATAAATAAAAAATCATAACATACATAAACCAAAACAATCGAAATAGTTATTTTGAAGTTAAAAAGACAGAATCTAAAAGTAGAGAATATCATAGTAGTTGACAAACCCTAAAGTATTGTTACAAATTGGAAGTTGGTACTTTTAATATAAATCGATGAGAAAAAGAGAAATTTACATGAATAAGATATAGTAAACACAATTGTTCATATACAATCTTTTTCTCAAAATAACAATTTCTAACCCTAGGTTTAGGAGTACTCTTAGTGGAATAGTAGATTACCTTGTTTCCCGAGTTGTTGAATGCAAAAGACTTTCTCGTAAAACAATCACTGCCTACCAAACCTTAGTTGTGTTTGTTTAACTTCTAGATCGCTGTTTACTTTCAGTTTGTGCTCTGATTACAGTGAATGGCTAATTTGGGATAGAGAAGATGTAGCAGTAACTATCTTACAGTAGGCCAGAGTTATTTGGGCTTCCTCCCAATCTATTAATGGATTTTAATATATTACCTATTAGATTTTTTAAAGGAAATATATTCTAAGATCGTGTCCAATAAAGTAAGACATTTGAGAAATTTATTCACAGCACGTTTTTATGTTTTGTGTGAAAATAATAAAATCTTAATAAATTAAGACACTAGTTTATTTGTGTAAGTGTATTGTTTAAACATATAATATATCTACATATAGCTACTCATTATAAATGTTTTGTTTTATCATTAGTTATGTCATATGGATAATATATTTCAAATCCAACTATAACCTCTTTTCTCATGATGATCTATTTATTTTGATTAGAATTTTTTCTTAAACAAATGGCGTTAAATGAGATTATAAACAAAATTAAAATTAGGTAGTAAAAAGAGGTGATGATACTGGACATAATAGTTGTTAACATTAACGATACATATGTTTTTTTAAAGTAACATAAAGATGATTAACAAATAATCTAATAAAAAATTAAAATTTTAATATGTCTTCGACAACATGGACATATTTTACCATAGCTTTAACCAGGAAGGGATATTATCTGGAAGATATTGGTCAGGTAATGGATTTGGATAACTACAAAATAGAAAACAATGTATGAATTCTGGAAAACATATAAAGCATATTACATAATGAGTTGCATTAGGATTAATATTCAAACCTGTTGCGAAATCCATTAAAGTCATAATTCTTTGTTTGATCGTACATAATCGTAGAAATCACTTCTTCTGCTTTGAGCCAAGTTAGACCCATAACTAAAATAGATACACAAACAATATTAACATTGTAAACAATAGAGAAATCATTAGTCATCAATCATAAACACAAACATGTAATAGACTATGAATTCATTATAAAAAAGACACAAAAGTTAATTTAGAACCAAATCCTGTATTGGATTTAAGTAGAAGAAACGAAGAATAACAAATAGATGTCTATCAGCCTCCTTCCAAAACCCTTTTCTTAGTTCCTTAGCATCTTCCCCATATATTAAACACTCAACACTCCGGAGGCTAGAAAAAGTAATGATTTAAAGTTTTTTATTAGAGACAGACAACATAACATATGTGAAGAACATTATAGTATCTGTTTAACTAACCTTAGATCGCGAATTGTAAACCGCAGCCTTTGTTTTGTATAATCTTCTTCAAGTTTTCCAACATGTGTAACTACACCAAGTACATCTACAATGGAGAAAAACAAAATCATTAAGAGCTATATACCTTAATTCAATTGGAGATTCAAATAACATCATTAATATAATCTGATAAAGGAAAAATTTGTATTCATTAAAAGTTACCTATAGGGTATTCATCAGAGACTCTCCCATCTACTATATCCGGAATTGATTTAAATTGCATAAAATTACCTTCCGGAATATTATCATAAGTAAGGCAAAAAGATGTGTTTAACTAGAAAAGAGCTTGAAATCATGAGGGGTCAACGACCCATATATTGGTGCTTGTATAACTCGAGCATCCGCAAGTTTAAACCAACGACCCTCACACCATGTTGTGTAACGAAATTTCTCAATAAGAGGTTAAAGAACAGTAGCTTCTATTTCGGTACCCTAAAACAAAAAAAAGAATACACTAACAAAACATGCAATAGCCAAATAAAGAAAACAAATTATAGAGTAAAATAGATATTACCTCTTCATCCACCAAAACCATTTGGATGGTTGGTTCAGAAAACCTAACACACATCCAAACACGGAGAAGCATCACTTTTAGGTCCCAAAAGCAAGGAATAAAGTTGTTGATGCGAGAAATTTGTATGAACGTTTAAAGAGCCATTGTTTAGATTCTGAGAAAAGTTTGAAGAACAAAAGTTTTTCAAAATTATTTGTTTTGTCTAAGTAAATGGTAAGAAAACAAAGCGTCTAGGGTTTTTAAATTAAATAGTTTCCAAATTTGCGAGCAAAAAGTGTGAAGTGGTAAAAGATGTAATAATTATAAGTCACAACCGTTTGTTTAGGAAAAACTAAATGGGCCACAAACGCTAATATTTTTTTCGGCCTTAGCCCACATAAATAATCCATTATTTATTTGAAATTAGAGAGCTTCGTAATTTTATCATTTAATATTGTCCATACACCCAATCAAGGTTAAATTACAATAAGCGGCTACAATATTAGGACTTCTGGTGACAATCAAAGTATCTATATAAACCAAACACATCGCTCATTATATATACCTTACCACCTTTTTAAAAGATCATAATTCTATGAACTTGATTGATTTTCTTTATTAGAATCGGAACCACCTTTTTCATATGAAATGAAAATTTGGTCGTCCCGATTCTGATTAAGAAATTCAAATAATTACATAAAATTGTGAACTTAGAAAAGTGAACAATCTATATTTGAATCATATTTTCTATCCAAGTATATCGTTGAAATCGTCGAAAAAATATTTTGAACCTCTAAAACGTAATATTTCAAATATTTGATTAAATTACTCTTATGAACTATAACATTGTGTACAATAGAAGTTGTTATTATTGAGATTAATTCGCAGAGATTTGTTATAATTATAAATTGGAATCAAAACTAACCGAATAAATGGATAATTCAATTAAACAACCCAAACTGTCATGATAATACGAATAAAATTAAATTAAATTGAAACACAAAAGAAGATACGCCACCAAAGTCTAAAGTATACTTATTTTTACGGTTTCCTTGTCTTCCTGGTTAATCTTCTTTTGTAACAGATGAATTTTCACCAACACTGCTTAAAGAGATGCAATTTTCTGATCTTTTTGATGTTTGTGGTGTAAGTGCTAGGGCCATTGATGCAGCAGAATCAGTCTCCATACCCGAGGTAAGCATAAGAGGTCCCTAATCATAAAAAATATTACCAAATATTTGAATGCAGCGCTTAACGTAAATTTTAATGTAATTTTTCAAATTGAGACAAATATATTAGGTACCTGAGTTGAGTTAGTTAAATTCTCAAATTAATCAATTGCAGAGTCATCATCCCAAATAAGTCCAGACATATGGACTCTTTGACACCTTCTGTACATTGTCCTTAGGAATGGTAACTTTGAATAGACACTTGCGACCAATCAAATCGAATAATTCAGTAGGGAGATAATATGGATCGTCATAAGAACACAAAGTAGAAAACAACGAATTCTCAATATAAAAAGATGTATAGTTTCAAAAGCAAAAAAAAATTCAAATACCTGAATTTTCCTTTTGTGTTCATTGTAGATATTGTCTGCCGATCTCTTCACAAGCTTATCTCCAATTTCATCAAATGTAAGGAATTTGGCTTCACCCTCAGAATAATCAGACACGCAGAAGATCAAATAATATCTATAGCATGCATAAACAAAATTTTTGGTCAGGATGCATTAGATATATAAACCAAATGCATTAGATATATAAATTATAAGCTTTTTAGTCTGGAGATTAGTCTTTCAAGGTGGAGAAAAAAATTAACCTGATCAAAATACTTTAGAACAAATTACCTCGCAAAGACATTTTTCACATCACTACATGTTTTACAATTATATAAGGGCTCAGACTCTTCTTCATCTTCCGAATCTGATCCGTACTCAAGCACTTTCAGTTTGCAAACTTTGCATGCTTGAAAAAACCATTTTTTGTACAGTCTATTGAGACAATTGTGGCACACATAACCACCTTAGCATGCTAAATAACAATAAAATCATCGATTAATTAAATAGTTGATATATCATGGTTTTTACCGGTTTTATGCCATGATATAAGTCTGTTTTAGTGCCTTTTGGTGTTCCTTTAGAGTTTTTTGCAGGTCTTATTAGGTACACATACGTTTGGAGCAGAAGTGGGGATTTTGGAGCTATTTGGTGCACTTTGGAGATTTGACCCGAGAGGTTGTGTTCACTGTCCAAAACAGAGTACTGTGTCGATCGTTGCACACCTGCATCGATCGATGCACAGCGAGTTGGGCCAGATTCTCGGCGGTTTAATGAAGAATGCTGATAATTGCAAAGATGCCCAGAAGTTCAAGATATTTACACAGAAACCCCAAGTCGTGTTTTAGCTATTTCATTAGGTTTTTAACTTCAGTTTTAGATACACTATAATAACTTAGAGCAGAGAGTTTTTAGAGCTTTTGGGGCTGATCTGATCCTGTACAACATTTGTTTTGGAGAAGTTTTCGAACCCCTTTTATATTCTAATCTCTTTTATGATTTCTATTAATTCATTGATTATGTTTACATCATCTATGTCTGAGTAGTTTCATAGTTAGGTTTAGGGTTTCTTATAGGGATTTCATGACTTGCTAGATATAATTAATTCAGTTAAGGATTCACATCAATAGAATGTTCTTCAAACTAAATTGTGTTTAATGCTAGTTCTAACCTGATCAATTAGAATCTAGATCTTAGGTTGCTAAATACGACACGACGGTGTGGTTTAGAATCTGAACTATTTAGGTTGAGCAATTTAATTACTCACAAAGGAATTTGGTTTAATTAGATTGTGAACATATCGAACTTGGAATTAAAGCTGGTTTAAACTGTTAGTAATTGCAAAGGAATTTGGATTGCTGCACTTAGACTTAGAGAATTCTCGAAACGACGGTTGGTTAATTCTATATCCGTGTTTGAGTTCTAGAACTGAGTTTAATTAGATCCTGACTGAATGATTTATCTGCTTGTCTGATTTCCTGAGAACGCCCTAGACTTAGCGCCCTTAGTTTATTTCTTACAACAACAACCTGCTACTTGTTTACTTTCTTGCTTGCTCTTTTTAGTTATTCAATACAATTTGCTTTTTGCTTTCTCCTAGTTTTAATCTCTTTAAGTTCTTAATCCTATCGTTGCCTAGAGTCCTCGTGGATTCGATCCCTAAGTACTACATTGATATATTGTGCACTTGCAGTTAGTATAGGGTAAAACTTTAGACCTATCAATAATCGATTTCAACTAAATACAAATATATTTGTAAGTAAAATTACAGATAACTAACCTTTTCCAATTGCAAAATGCCAAGTAAAGTCATTCTATTATTCTTGATGAAAAAATCAGTACGCAAATCCAAAAGTGGACCCGATCCAAAAGAAACAATGCTTTTCTCAGACTTGATAATCAGAGCTTGAGATTCTTTTGGTATACTGCAAAATAGATTTTGAATGGTTAGATAAACTCTTGAAATGAAAATATTTTGACATTTCTTTTAAACATAATGTATCACATTACCTATTCAACCACTTTGAAATCTCAGGGTTGTTTTCATCTCCGAATGAGAGTTGGGTCGAGTTATAAGCATTCGAGATGTACAGTTTCGCTATATTTATGAAAATGTAAATGAAACAATTAATGTTACACACATGGACTATGTCCAATATATTAGATTAACCGAGTAATTACCTCCATATTCCTTGATCTATGCAAATCGGATAATAATCACAACAGGAGATGAGCTATTGGTGGAAGTATAGTCAATCACTTGTTTGGCATAATCTCCCCACAATGTGCAAGACAATTCATTATCTCTGTATTCAAATATATGATAAAAAGCATAAAAGTTTTTGTAGGAATTTCTAGTAGTTCCTAATCCAATTAGGCAGCCCTAGTCTGAATTCCAAGCCTAGGATCTAGGGTCTAGGTATATTGAATCTACATCAGATCTCGAATTACCTGGAGTTTAGCAGCGGAATATGATTAGGTATCCGAGATTCTCAAGTGCCTCAAGTGCTGCGCCTCTACTGGTATCCACACGCACACAAACTGGAATCCGCCGGGATGCTAGTGCCGGGAGATCGGATCTCTCTGGGATACTTCTATTTTTGAGAGGTGGCTGCGATTAGGCTTCAACTTATGCTCCAGGTTGTGCTTATATCATATATATAGACGTGGGAAAACCTAATTAATCACCGGACCGAACCGAGATTAATTAAGTCAGTAAATCGAAACCAATGTTTCGATCTGCGCCTTGCATCGATCGACACAACACTTGTGTCGATCGACACACTCTCAAAACTCGTATATTAATGTGCATCAAATACACATTAACTTGATCATTACTTTAATGATTATTCCCACATGAAGTACATCCAGTTCGCTTAGGTGTGTGACCCTGTAGGTTCATATAATACTAGTAATGAGTTCACAACTCACATATCACAAGTGGTTTCTAGCAAAACATTATGACCATCTAGTATTGTATGAATGTCTAATCTCGACAATACAACTATCTCTAGAGTGCTTACAAGTGTGATTTCAGGACATTCCCAACAATCTCCCACTTGTACTTGAATCATTTATTCCCATAATCCCTTCGTCTCTATATCTCGATCTGGCATAAGGCAAGATCTGTGTCATCCTTATTAAGCCAAAATCATGTTCATCGAACTCCGATTTATACTGACAAGACAAACGACTGACAATCACCTCGTTTGAGTGTGGCCACACATTTCTCAGTATTCAAATCTTCGATGGGCCCTGAGATATTTATCTCCTGTTATATAGGAGGGACAAATACCATCTTGTTCCATCCCTGTTCCTTCACACGCTTCATGATACGCCCAATCAATGTCTTTATAATCACCAGTTACGGATGACGTTTGACAATGTCAAAGCGGACCAATTCACATGTAAGAAAACATGATGAACTCAAGTCTAAGGACTATACTCTATAGTCGTAATGAAAACTCTCATGACACTTATATATAACTATCCCGTAGAGTTCTCATTAGTGGGTCATGTCCGATCCTGTGTTCTCCAACACATATCTATGTGATTGACTTTAATACTCTTATAAATGACTCCATGAAACTTAGTCATCAGTCACCTCACATACTAGTCTCACGCGGTTGTTAATGTCCCACTTTAACAACCTTGACCAGGGACCAACTTAATTTATGTCATTTATCACTTATAGGGTTTCATGATCAAGTCACATACTTGATGACCTATAAAATGTCATAAATTACTTTGGGACTATTATTTAATAACATAATTAATTAATACTGATGTCAGAATTCATTAACATAATCAAATTATGTCTTCATGAACATCATATCATAACTAAAATTAACAACAACAACTCCCACTAAAATTAAGATCACATCTTAAGACATCTAATGCCTGTAGTAGTTGTTTGAACCTCATTCGTTCTTGCTCAGCGTGTGTCGAAGGACACTGCGTCTTGCTAAGAGTAATGCCAATTGTCATTGGCATGAAGCCCTTCTTGGAATCATGCATATTTGACATGTGCAAGACCTTATCAATATAAGCATCTTGACACAATCCAATTAGCTTGTCCAATCTATCTCTATAGATTCTTATTCCAAGAATGTTTACGGTTTCTCCCACATTTTGCATCGAAAAACAACTTTCGAGTCAAGTCTTAACAAACTGTGACAATGGAATTTCATTTCCGAGAAGCAGTATGTTATCAACATACAAACTAGAAATGCAACTGCGCTCCCACTAGTCTTCTTGTAAACACACGGTTCCTCTCCGTTCCTGATGTAGTCAAACCTTTTGACCGCTTCATCAAAACGAAGACTCCAACTCCAAGATGCTTGCTTCAATCCATAAATGGATTGATGAAGCTTGCATATCTTCCTAGCAGTATTAGGATTAATGAAATCTTCAGGTTATTTCATGTACACATCCTTTTCAGAATTCCATTTTCGGAGTCAGGGCTCATCATTGCTTTTTCAAAATTCGCCGGCCCGTCACTTTCAATGATCAACAGATCATGGCAATTGGTTACGAGAAATCCACATTTCTCAGGTTCGTGACGGATCCTTTCGGATCTGTGAGCTTCAGGTTTGTGTAAAAGTCGCGCATATATCTCATATATTGAC